>CM057340.1:704255302-705505944 GCA_030015575.1 Agapanthus africanus
GAGAAGAGGTGACCACATCATAAACATTATCATTTCAAACTTACATCAAACCCATACCCACTCAAATCTCATTAATGCACCATTATGGATGAAAAACAAAAATGCTTATCATAATGAATACAAGTGCAAGAAACCCCCTCCACAAAAGTTATTTGCACAATTGCAAATAACCCCCTCCATCGGAAAAGTCCGGCCGGGAAAGAACAAAGGAAAACCAGCCGGAACGGAAAGCAAACTGGCAACTCCAGAAAACTGGTCCCGTAATAAATTACAGGAAAACCCCAATACTGTGCATACACACCCGCATCTGTATTCCGACCGGATACAAATGTAATGAGACAAAATCTACACTGTACTAAACTAGGATCCGGCTTAAACCAAAGCCGGCTAGTATTATCCGTCCGATCTTGATCCGTGCAATACCGCACGTATCAGATCGAACCCTGCCATATAACCATACGGCCACTAGTACAAAACTGTCCGATCCTGATCCGTGCAATACCGTACGTATTTGACCGGACCCTGCCATATCTCCATACGGCCTCTACAGCGTTTCGCCCGAAAGCTGAGTAACTGAATGTGTGGTGTACTCTAAAGACTCATCAATACTATGGCTGTGGATTTAACCACTAGCATGTCAGAGGTATTAGCCAATACATGACGGGCCACCAGCTATTGACCAAAAGGGACGTCGATGAGCGAACTCATCCTGACACCCTACTGAGCCTGTCAGTGACAATATCCATACAGTCCGGTCTGTTCGTCTATGAGCATCACATGGCGGGCCTAGGGGGTTGGTGAAAATCAGACCCCCAAAAGCGGTACAAGTTGTGTCGGAGTGTAGCCCAGAACGCCCTGAGATACTACTGGAATACCTACCAGTAAATCTCCTGCCTCGGCCGAGGGCTTTGCGTAATGGCTCTCCTAGACACAGCGCGACCTCACCCCCAATACCGGGAGAGACGAACCCCTGAAGATCCGCTCACTGCCTCCATGTGGCTCGGGACTGTACCCAACTAAAACCTGTTTGCTGTAGGGTAGTAATCAAAATACAGTGGGAACTCACACGAGACAAATGACGATCCCCAGGTCGATGAACTAACCTGTACACATATCACCAGGGAACTGCTATCTGACGTCAGGTATAAGACCAACTAGCATGTTCCCGGCGAGTCCTGTCCGGTGTACTCATAACCCAATGAGCACCTGTATACATCTTAGGTGAACCAACTGACACCAGTGGTTTATGAGACCGGCCACCGCCCCTCATCGGGGTCTCGACTGTATACACTAGTCTACTCTGGAGAATCGATGCCCTGTCTCGAAACTCCCACGACTAGGGATCTTTTAAGGATGTGATTATAGACCACCAGCTCTCACGTATATGATCGCCATCATACTGCCAGCAGTCAAGCAAGAATCCTAGGGGCTCTATCAACGTGCAATAGCGACCTGTCAGGTCACCTAAAGCAGTACACGATGATAAAGGTAAACCAGATAGCAAACTATCATCTCGAGTAAGACAGTTCTACCGGGATAGGTCCTCCCTCAATCATTGCAATCACGTGCCTGTGATCCAATAATTGACTCTGAGGGCACTATCTCCAACACTTACAACGCTCAATGTGTATACTACATCTGGTCTGGTACACAACATCGCATACATTATAGTGCCTACCGCAGATGCGTAGGGTATAGATGACATGTAAGCCCTTTCCAAATCAGTCTTAGGAGACATCTCTTTGGAGAGGGTGATTCCGTGACAAGCCGGTAGATTACCATGCTTAGAATCTTCCATACTGAATCTTTTCAGTATGGTGTCGATGTACCTGGACTGTGAAAGTCCCAATATCCTCTTAGATCTATCACGATAGATCTGGATCCCCAGAATGTTGGAGGCATCACCCAGGTCCTTCATGGAGAACCTCTGTGACAAGAATCCTTTGACTGACTGCAGCATAGGAATGTCATTTCTTATTAGGAGAATGGCATCCACGTAAAAGACGAGAAATATTACAGTTCTCCCTACAATCTTACTGTAAATGCATGGTTCATCTGGGTTTTTGATAAAGTCGAATTCTTTGACAGTATCATCAAAGCAGATGTTCCAACTCCGCGATGCCTGCTTTAGTCCATAAATGGACTTAAGCAACTTGCACACTTTACCGCTGCTCCCACTCTGAATGAAGCCCTCCGGCTGATCCATATAGACGCACTCTTCCAAATTTTCATTTAGAAAAGCCGTCTTTACGTCCATATGCCAGATCTCATAATCGTGGAAGGCAGCAATAGCAAGAAGGATCCGAATGGATTTGAGCATAACCACTGGAGAAAAGGTTTCGTCATAGTCTAAAGCAGGTCTTTGACGAAAACCCTTTACAACAAGTCTAGCTTTATAGGTTTCAACCTGCCCATCTACACCAATCTTCTTTCTGAAGATCCATTTGCATCCTATGGGTTTTACTCCTTCTGGAGCAATGTCCAAAGTCCATACTTTGTTGGTGTACATGGACTCCATCTCGGTCCGCATTGCATCCAGCCATTTTACCGAGTCGCCGCTCTGGATGGCTTGCTGGAAGCTAATAGGCTCATCATTGTCAATGATGCAATCCTCTCGATCCCTGTCTATGAGAAAACCGTAGTATCTCTTGGGCGGATGAGACTGCCTACTACTCCTGCAGAGTGGCGCTGGGATGTCTGGTTCTTCTGAAACCTCTGGTTCTACCAAGCTTTCAGTAATAGTTTGTGGTTCTGGAATTTCTTCCAGTTCTATTGCGCTCCCACTTATCTGATTTTCTAAAAATTCAGTTTCCAAGAAGTGGGGATGCTGAGAAACAAAAACCTTTTGTTCCTCTGTGGAATAGAAAATATACCCCCTGGAGTTCTTAGGGTATCCCACAAACTTACACAGTACTGAGCGTGCCTCGAGCTTGTCCGCATGCTGCTTTTTTACAAAAGCTTGACATCCCCATGTCTTAAGGTATTTAAGATAAGGTTTCTTCCTGCTCTACATCTGATATGGTGTGGTAGGCACAGTCTTGGTTGGAACCTTGTTCAAAAGATATGCAGCTGATTCTAGCGCATAACCCCAGAAGGATCGCGGTAACTCAGCCTTACTCATCATGGAATGAACCATATCCAATAGAGTTCGATTTCTCCTTTCCGATACACCGTTGTGTTGTGGTGTGTATGGAGGAGTAAGCTGAGAGAGAATACCATTCTCTTTTAAGTATCCCAGGAACTCGGCACTTAAGTATTCACCACCTCGATCAGATCTCAGTGTCTTGATACTTTTGCCTGTTTGTTTTTCCACTTCATTCTTGTATTCCCGGAATTTCTCAAAGGCCTCGGATTTATGCTTCATCAAGAAGACATGTCCATACCTAAAGAAATCATCTGTAAAAGTAATGAAATAGGAATAACCATCTCGCGCATGTGTAGACATTGGACCACACACATCACTGTGTATAAGTCCTAAGAGCTCGCTCGCTCTCACCCCGTGTCCAGTAAACGGAGTCTTTGTCATCTTTCCCATGAGACAAGATTCACAAGTAGATGTTTCCCCCAATCAGAGCAAAGCTCTGTTCAAAATTCAAATTTTAAAATGAAGCAACGTTTCATAGCAGCGCCAAGTGCGCTGCGCTCTAAGCAGCTCACCACGTGCAAAGCACGTGTGCGCTAGCGCTAAGTGCGCTGTACTCTAAGCAGCGCACCACGTGCAAAGCACGGGTGCGCTAGCGCTAAGAGCGCTGCACTTAAGCAGCCCACCACGTACAAAGAACGTGTGCGCTAGCGTTAAGTGCGCTGCACTCTACGCAGCGCACCACGTGCAAAGCACGAGTGCGCTAGCGCTGGAACTAAAAGCTCCCCACCGTCAGATCAAAGATCTAATAAAGATGATAAATCATCAATTAAAAAGAATTAAATTCTGTTAAGGAGAGATTCCTTAAAATCTTTCCAAACAAGAAGATTGTGCTCTGTAAATCAGAGCACCGTTGGATCAATGATCCAAAGGTGATTAAAAATCACCAAAATACAGAATAAATTCTGTATGAAAAAGATTTCCCAATCTTGTTAAAAACCAAGAAGATTGCCTTCTGTAAATCAGAAGCCTTTGGATCAAAGATCCAACGATGGGAAAATCCCCAAATCAATTGGAGAAAAGATCTTCTTAACCGATTGAACAAATCAGCTCGCCCTATATAAAGGCCCCAAGATTTCAAGTCTGATATACAGAAACATAGAGAGGAACCCCTCCACTACAAACTTTGAGAAATCTCAGAAAGAAGAGCCAAGCTCTAGGTAGAAGAAGAAGATTTTCTTCAAGGTAAAAATAAACAGAGAGATGAAATCATCTCATATTAAAAAGAAGAATACACTTCTTTCTCACAGATCATAGATCTATAAGACCAAGGTCTTTCACAAAGAGATCAAAGGATCTCATCATAAAAAAATATAAATAAGAAGAAGAACATAATTCTTCTCACAGATCGTAGATCTACAAGACTAAAGTCTTTCACAAAGAGATCATGAACATCTCATTATAAAAGGGAGGAGAATAATTCAGTTCTTTTAGGATCACAGATCCATAAAGGCAAAGCCTTTCACCAAAATAAGAAAGTGAAACATCTCCTATAAAATAAGAACTTTGTTCTTAGAACCTTGAGACAAAGTCTCTTATAAGATTGAGAATTTAATTCTCAGGACGCAAACTGATCTAAATTGCATAAAAGAAGAGCCTTAGCGCTCCTAATTTAAAAGCGCCCCAGCTCTCCACATCTAGCGCAAAGCGCTGCAGAGCCTTAGCGCTCCAAATTTAAAGTAGCGTACTGCGCTCATTGACTGGAGCTAGCGCCAAGCGCGCTACATGCTTCTCACGTGTACGCTACTTAACAGAAGCGCCTCAGCGCTCCACATCTAGCGCAAAGCACTGCAGAGGCTTAGCGCTCCAAATTTAAAGTAGCGCACTGCACTCATTGACTGGCGCTAGCGCCAAGCGTGCCACGTGCTCCTCACGTGCGCACTAAGAGAACATAAATTGTCTATAAAGCCCAGAGCTATGATGAATGCTCAGCATTCCGTAAAAGACAAAAATATTGTCAGAATTCAAAGCAATGCTCAGCATTGTCAAATGTTTAACATTTTAACTAAATGGGCCGAGCCCAAAGTGGCCGCAGAACCCTCATTCAGATTAACTGAGCCCATATGCTCATAAATTTCAGATCTTAGTCTCAATTAGACTACAGATCTCCTAACCAAAATTGGTTCAAGGGTACATCTCTTTACTCCTCTGATATTTGTCGTTGTAATCCTTCAACGTCTTAAGAGAGGTGACGGGTCCCAACAACCATACATTCCATAGACTATGACGTCTTTAAACTGGACTGTGGGGTCCTTAAACCCATGGACTATGATGTCCTTAACCTCGGACTGTGGCGTCCTTAAACCCATGGACTATGATGTCCTTAACCTTGGACTGTGGGGTCCTTAAGCCTATGGACTATGATGTCCTTAACCTTGGACCACCACGTCCTTAAACTGGTAATTGACCGCAATGTCCCTAAGCTAAATAATAGAGTTCAAATGCTCTTTTGTTGGATCTAAATGATCCCGTTAAGTTGATCTTAGTCTGAAATTAGACTAACGTATCCTTAACTAACGTTTAAGTTGATATTAGTCTCAAATGAGACTAACGTTTCCTTAAACCCAACCCCAAACACAAATCTAAGAAGATACGGATTTGGACTAATCCATGCCCTACGGGCGACAACATAAATTAGTCTCCGTATACAATCCACGGGCAACCAAAAACAAAACAAACACACACGACACGAAATGATCATCTGGAGAAGGAGAAAGTGGTTACCGCGATGCGGTAGCGTAATTAACCGCAGGGGCTTGCGCCTGCAGGGAAGAGCATCCCCAAAATCAAAAACCCCTCAACGAGGGGGAATCTGACGAAGTATGCTACAACGGCCGCATCCGTATAAACCTCCGATACATGGTGCCATAAATCAACTTGGCATCTTCGGAGAGGTGGACGGATAAAACCAAATAATATCTGCCCCCAAATTCAGGCAAGATGAACCTACGCGGTCTCGTCTCTATTTTCGGCGGAGAACAGATTTTGGCACGCCCGGTGGGACCTTTTCCTCTTTCCACTCCACACTTCATGTGTCATGTTCGCGAACGAATCGCGGTTTGATATGGTTTCCCTTGGGTTCGAAGTACTAAGATTTGGTTTTTCTCCAGTGCAGAAAAGAGAACATCAATGGCCTCTAACAGCTGCAACTGCAACTCCCGTTCCGCCTCATCTGGAGGAGTAACCTACAGGCCCCAAGCGGCCTCCCTGTTCAAGATGCCAATGAAGCAGGTAACTCAGGTTACCACTGGGCTATCCTTCGGGACCATGCTCCTACCGATGAACTTCAACGCCCCTGTACTGTTGCAAGAAGCTCAGAAGAAGTCGGTCTTTGATCGGCTTACCACTACCATTGCCCCTCTTAACGGGTCGCCCAAACCAAGCGCCTCAGATTTCAGCAGACTGGGCTAAAGCTCCAACGGGCCCGTTAATAAGCTCGCAATACCAGAAGGCGTTATCCCGAAGCGGATAGCTATTCCTACTCCTGAAGTCACCAAGGCGGCTTCTCCGGCTAAGGGTTCGGTCTTCACAAGACTGGCCATTTCAGTTCCCACTCCGGATGAAGTAACCAAGGTCGTTTCCCTTGCACGAAAATCGGCCTTTTTAAGATTGGCCGTTCCCTCTCAGCGAGCATCTGTCTTTGACAGGCTAGCACCAATAATAGACTCTCATTAGAACCGGGGGCATGAAGAAGCCACCCCCATAACTGAGCCGGTCCCGTCAGCACGACATGCTCGCCGTCGTCACTAGCTGGAGCCGATTGAGGAAAGCTGGGGGCAATTCCCCTTCTGGACTGACTCTGCCAGCTCCAATGGTGGAAGTTGATGCTACCGTTCCAACCGGGAACAGCTTTGAATTACTTAACAGGTTACGCTGGAATTCGCCAACTGCTGTGCTGAAAAGATCTCCTCCACCAATGGAGAATGCCACAAAGGCGAACCGGAGCATCCCCCTCAATGGCTGTCCTTTAAAATTTACAAAGTCTGGCGTCAAGTCCAAGACTCGGTGATTGATCAAGATTACCCTCACCGACAGAAAAAGATGAAGGTTCGGCAAGAAGAGGATCACCATGTCAAACCACAGAAAGCGACAGCTATTTGGGTGCCCACTGCAACGGCCCCCTCAACCTCGACTGCTCACAAGAGGAGAAAGCTGGAGAAAATCCTGGTGTCTGTGACGAATCGCAAGAACACTGAATCTAAATGCCCCAAGTCTGGGGGCATGGTGGTGCACACCATCTATATGGCATCCGAAAAAGAGGATAGCCGTATCTCCACAGGTCATCGACCGCTTACGTGATCAGTGACTAAGGCTCAGGAGCAACAACAACAAAAGCTCCAAGAAATGCTAACAGCTATGGCCACACTTACGGGACCGAAATCAAGCCCGGAGACATCCTCGGAGCAGCGCCGTGAGCAGGAAACCGATGCTAAATTCCTTCGGAGAATGCTTGAGAAGAAGGACAAAGAGGCCGCGGAACAAGCGGCCAATATAAAACAAATAGCCCTTCTATTCCAAGATATGGTAGGCATGATGATCCAGCCGGACCCTCCATCCGAAGACCCTCCAGTAATAATTGAAGATGATAGATGAGAGACATAAAATCCTCTGCCGGCTCTGTCAGCAGCCAAGGAGGAGACCATCTCAAAAAACCCATGGATGATTACATCGCTCAGCAGATACGAGTTCATCAGGCGAATGAAGCGGCTGGGCAAATTGTTAAAACTGGACGACCCTATCCGGGTTGGTATGACCAAATAAAGTACCCGGCGGGATACACGATCCCCAAATTCCACGTATATAAGGGGACGGGAAATCCGCATCTGCATGTCGCTCAATTCAGATCCTTGTGCGGCAACACTGGAGGTGACGATAAGCTACTGCTTCGCCAATTCGTTGGCGGCTTGTCGGAGACAGCATTCGAGTGGTATTCCGAACTCCCAAATGACTCTGTCAAGACATTTGCAGAGATGGAGTTGCTATTCACCCAGCGTTTCGCAAGAGCTAGCGAACGCACCTTGAACACGGCACTGATCAATGCCAGGGTGAAACCTGGAGAAACATGGGCTCAGTATGCAATACGGTGGTGGAATCTATGGTCGAAGTGCGAGCAGCGCATTGAAGAAGCGCATGCGGTAGGCATGTTTGTGGGTACTTTCAACCCTCAGGCGACCATTTCCCAATTCATGATGTTTTTCAAGCCGACCACTTTCCAGGCCTTGATTGATAAACTGGCCCAAATGGACCAGATGGGTCATAGGCCTTCCTCTTCGAAGCAGGAGCCACGGAATGAAAAAGGGAAAGGAAAGGCGACCTTCGTCGCCAATGATCAACAGCAGCCCAATGGCCCAAAACTAACTGATCGCCTAGACGAGAGACGACGATTCTTTAATGAGAAAATGAAGCATCCTTATTCGTTTCCCTGGGACAAAACGAGGAGATTGTTCGAGCTGGCGGTGTGCAACAGGCTCATCAATTTGCCGAATCCAAAACGCCCATTGCAACCCGGTGATGCTAATAATCCCAATTATTGCCCCTATCACCAAGCGATAGGCCATCCAATCGAAGATTGCTTCGTCTTTAAAGGCTGGATTGGAGACCAATACCAACAGGGCAAATTCGCTATGTCCGAGAATTGGAAAGTAAGCCCACCTCAACTGCACGCTCTTAAAAGGGGGACACACCGGGGGCATCGTGCTCTTTTGTCGAAGAAGCTCCATGGGAGGTCTTTCTTTCAACCAAAACAAAAAGAATGCTGAAGGATCTCCAAACATGCCCGGCGATCAAATGGAAAAGTCCGCTGGAACCCAAAGTCATCAAGGGAATGCTGAAGCCACGCCTGATGCCAAAAATTGTTAGTGATAGTCAAAGCGCCCACACCCAGCCATTAAAGTCTTTGAAGAAGAAGAAAAAGACCAAAAAGCCCGTGAAGCCTGGTGACAAGCGCACGGACCTACAAAAGCACATCGACGCGCTGGAAGAAAATAACCAGAAGGCGCAAACCCCGGTCACACTTCAAGAGTTTGTCAGCCACGTCCTTGAGGACGGAGATAGCGACAACGATGAGGGAGAAGACTCGCCGGATGAACCAGAGGACTATGTGGCAAGCTGCCATATGATCTCTCATTCGTCGATAGACGGTGAAGAATCTCCTGACACAGAAAAACTGGGAGAAAATCCTGAATCGGAGCTCCTAGGACTGTCGGACGAGATGATTGATGCATTCCTAAATGAAGCTCTTCTAAAAAGTAAGGCTGATCGAGAGCGCGAAATGGTCCTATTTGAAAAAGCCAAACGTCGGCGACTGGATGAAAGGGTTGAAGCACCCCAACCAGACCGAGACATACTCGCGACAGACAAGAGCAAGCTTAAAACGAAGAAAAGGTTCGCTAAAGCCATATCGATGGGAATGAAGCTGCCACCCTCTGAAGGAAACATTTTTGAGGAGATACACCTTAATGAAGAGGATGTGCATCCTGATTACTGTTCATATCATCGAAGGATTGCGCACCCCACTGAAGAATGCAACACCTTTAAAAATTGGTGGCAAGGGTATGTCGCTCACAGGCAACACTTCAAGAGGATAAAGCGTGAAGCTCGTCGACAGCGGAAAAATGCGATAGACGAACGTGGAAGAGCTGCTGGCAATTGTTACATGATTGATAGCAGGGGATTGCAAGTTCTCACCTTCGGAGTGACTCTGAAGAAGAAATGGCCCTTGGCCCTCTCTTCAAAGAATCCACCTCAGGAAAAGAGGAAGAACCGAAGAGCTGTGAGAACATTCAGCTGCGCAATCGCACACTACCTGAAAAGAATCTCAGATCCATAAACAAGGGGTCGAACAAAAAGGATAAGGGAAAAGAAAAAGTCGCTGAGAATATCACCCTCGATGACCAAGTCGTTGAAGAGCTGACAGCCAAGGATCCGCCCAAGAAAAACAAGGTGGATTACAACGTTCTGGCACACCTGAGGAAGATACCCTCACAGCTAAGCATTCTCGACGCCCTTCTGCTATCCAAAGAGGCGATAGATTCTTTGATCAAGGCACTACAAGAGCCCGAGCAGTTCCAAGCTTTCCTCACCGAAGAAAAGATGAAGAATGAGCTGGAAGAAGTGCACACAGCCGATTTCACCTTCGGCGATGAGGATATTCTCCTCAGGACGTGCGAGTATAACCGTCCCCTTTATGTCTCCGGATACTGTCATGATATTAAAATAGGCAAAATCCTGATTGACAATGGGTCCCCCGTCAACCTCCTCAATGTATGAGTGTTGAAGGAAATCTGCATGAGCGTTCAGCACCTCGCTCGTGATAAAATCACCATCTCCGGTTTTGACTCCCAGTCGTTGCGGACGCTCGGATCTGTGATTTTGACGTTACGCTTTGGGCTGCTCGTCACGGACATCAAGTTTCATGTCATTGACGCCAAGGCTTGCTACAACACTTTGCTCGGAAGGCCTTGCTTACATGAGTACAACATCATCCCTTCTACACAACATCAGTGTATGAAGTACTTCAAAGATGGTCTCGAATACACTGTGACGGGGGAACTAAACCCATTCTCTGTGAATGAAGTCCGAAAGTACGAAGATGCAAAATACTTCTTACCAGATTTCGAAGACACGGAAAGATGCCATAAACCGAAGAATAAAGCTATCACCACCATTCCGGTCTTCAGGAGTGATAACGAGGAGGAGGAAGAGATAGTTTATTCAGGGCTGCCCCAATGTAACAAGCCGGGACCATCCACCCATATTCTGGTCTTTGGCAGCGACTCAGAAAATGAGGTCAATACCGTATTTTCTGTCCGGCCATCAATACAAGCCTTCGCTGGCAATGATCGGAGTTTACAAATTGACATGGTTCCGTAAGAGCATTATAAAGAGTTCGACACACTTGATACCTACAGTGTGCAAGAACTGCAGACATTTTACGTCCCTCCCAGGCGAAGAGATGAAAAGGCGACCCTCTTTTATCAATCCACGGAAACCAAAGTGGAGAAAGAAGTCTGGCATGGTGCTGACTCGACACTTGACAGACTTCAGCCCATCCGACTGCCCAGATACTACACAGAAGGAATGAAGAGGCTGTTGAGGCGCCAAGGCGTACCCTTCAAACAGACTGCTCGACAAGCCCAGTTCTACAACAGGATCTGGAGCATCCCTAGAGCTCAGTGAAAATTGCCAACGGGAGAATGGAAACGATCGGGCTTGGATATGTTCAATCCAAGAAACGGGAGCGATTTCATGACTGCTGCGTTATACATGACTTTGATGAAGAAGGAGATGTTCTGTTAAAAGACACTAACCCGGAACCAAAATGAGGTCCTGCCATGAAAATGCTAAGTCCGTCGTTTGAGATGGACAAGCTAATAAGGGAAGCGGGTCAAAAGGTCCGGGATGACCATAGCCGCGAAATGACCATTTACGAGAAAGCCAGGACGCAGCGCCTTCTTCACCAGGTCTCGAAGAATGACAATGCTCTTCGTCGTCAACCCGTCATACAAAAGACTCGGCGCAGAGGCAAAAATAAACCAAAGAACAGAAAAAACGTTCGACAGCAACGTAGCGGGTCTGAGAAGCCACGCGATCAAGAATTGAGCAGCCGGGATCCATCTCTTATAAAGAAAATGGGTCGGGCGTATTCTTTCCCCAAGACAAGACAAAGAAGATATTCGATCTTGTCATAAAACATAAAATGATGACACTTCCAAAGTCCAAGCACCCCGAGCAAGTAGGCGAGGTCTCTCACCCAGACTATTGCTCCTATCACCGAGCGACAGGACATCCTCTCAATGACTGCTTCACCTTCAAGAACTGGGTCGAAGACCAGTATCAGCAAGGCAAGTTCGCTTTATCCAACAGTTAGAGGGTAACCCCACCACAGAAGCATGAACCGAAAGCCACGTATGCGGCGAGAGTAGAGCCAGACCAACGTCGGTCTTGGAAGAGATCTCGTACATGTCATGTAATAACGCTGTCAGAGGAAGAACCCAAGAATATGGATGATCTCCCCTGGTGCTTCGAAAACGACGAAGACGAGGTGATCTCAGAATTTCCACCAGCGCCAAAAGAGCTGGAAGATGGGATACAGACTATTGCAGATAACCTCAGAAAAATCGACTTGGGGACAGCAAGTGACCCACGGCTGACGTTCGTCAGTGATCTGTTGTCTGAAGAAAGGGTGGCTACGCTAAAATACGTGCTCATACAATATAAAGATTGCTTCCCATGGAACTATTCAGAGATGCCGGGACTCGATCCAGAGATTGCTGTCCACAAATTGGCAATTTCTCCAAACGTCAAGCCGATCAAACAAGCACCGAGAAGAATGCGGCTCGAGCTTGAGATGAGAATCAATGCCGAGGTTAAGAAGCTAATCGAATCCGGCTTCATCCAAGAAGTTCAATACCCTAACTCAATTGCCAACATCGTCCTAGTGATGAAGAAAAATGGGACGGTGCGCATATGTGTGGACTTTCGGGATCTCAACAAAGCTTGCCCGAAGGACGACTTTCTAGTACCAGTCACTAAGCTGATGATAGATAATACGTCCACTCACGAAGTTTTCTCCTTCATGGATGGCTCATCAGGATACAATCAGATAAAGATGCATCCCGAGGACCAGAAGCATACCGCTTTCCGGACCCCTTTGGGCATATTCTGCTACAAGGTGACGCCTTTCAGTCTAAAGAACGCCGGTGCCACCTATCAGAGGGCCATGACGAAAATTTTCGATGACCTCATACATGAAATCGTCGAATGCTATATTGACGCCCTCATAGTTAAAAGAAAATCATACGAAGAACATTTAGAGCATCTGAAGATCGTGTTTCAGCGCCTTCGGAAATACAATTTAAAGATGAACCTTCTCAAATGCGCGTTCGGAGTTTCCTCGGGCAAGTTCCTAGGATCCGTCGTCCAACACCGAGGCATCAAGATAGACCCGTCGAAGATCAAGGCGATCATGGAAATGCCTCTGCCAAGGACTCTCAAGCAACTGCGGTCTCTCCAAGGAAAGCTCGCGTATATCCGGCGATTTATAGCCAATCTCACCGGCAAGTGCCGTCCTTACAGTCACCTAATGAAGAAGGGAACCCTGTTCGTCTGGGACCGCAAATGCCAAAGCGCACTGGACGAAATCAAGCAATACCAGCAGAATCCGCCAGTATTGGCCGCTCCCGTTAAAGGAAAACCTCTCATCCTGTATACGACAGCCTTCGAAGGTTCCTTAGGCGCGCTATGGGCACAGGAAAATGACCAAGGGAAAGAGAGAGCCTTCTACTACTTGAGTTGAGTTCTCCTGGGGGCAGAAAGCAATTACTCCCCCATCGAAAAACACTACCTGGCGTTGATCTTCGCAATAACGAAACTCAGACACTATGCGTTGGCACATGAGGTTCATCTCATATCATAGGTGGATCCTCTCAAATATTTGATGTCAAGGGCCATATTAACGGGACGACTCGCTAAATGGGCCCTGCTCTTGATGGATTTCTCGATAACTTATCGTCCTCTCAAGGCAGTGAAAGGCCAGGCCATCGCCGACTTTCTCGCTGAGCATCCGATACCCGCCGATTCTCCCTTGAACTGCGAATTGCCAGATGAGCACGCGTTTGACACGATCGACGGGGAGAAAGGAGGGAGTGATACCCAGTAGGAACTCTACTTCGATGGAGCATTTTCCATGAAGAAGCGCAAACAAAGCACCCCTATAATCAAATCCGGGATGGGCCTCATCTTCGTGACTCCACAAGAAGGGATAATGCACTTTGCCTTCTCCTCAACAGAGCCGAGGACGAATAATGTAGCCGAATATGAAGCTTTAATAGCAGGTCTTGAGATCGCTGTCGACATGGAAATTGAAAACCTCCTCATATACGGAGACTCCCAGCTGGTCGTTAGTCAAGTAAATGGCGACTATCAAACGTGTAAATAAGAGTTGGTAAAATATGGCGAGAGAGTGCAGCAACTGCTGACTCAAATCCCTGCCTATGCCCTGGAAAGCATACCGCGTGCAGAAAATAGCAAAGCAGATGCATTAGCCAAGCTCGCTAAGGAATTGGCTGACGAGAACCTCGATGACGTGAGGATCGTTATGCAAAGCCGTTGGGTTCTTGCACCGGCAGAAATGTCTCCAGAGTCGTCCGAAGAAAAAGGAGCGACTGAGTAAATGGCTCTACAAATAAAAGACCAGGAAAAGGCTAAGGATTGGAGAGAAATCTTTATAGACTACTTCAAATCCCGTCAAACGCCTGAAGATGCGTCTTCAAGACATCAGCCCATGAAACGAGCACTATCTTTTGCCTTCGTCAATGATACTCTGCATAAGAGATCATTTGATTCTCTGTGGCTAAGATGCCTGGGATATGAAGAGGAAAGGAGAGTCATCCAAGAAACTCGTGACGTGCGGTTCTCACCAAGCCGGATCAAAGATGAAACTAAAGATCAAAAGGATGGGCTACTATTGGCCCACGATGATCCAGGACTGTCTCGAATACGCGAAGCAGTGCCACTCATGCCAGATTCATGGGGACTTTATCCACCGGCATCCAAATCCGCTACACCCAATGGTGGCTAGCTGGCCGTTTGAAATGTGGGGAACTGACATAATCGGCCCTATCGAACCAGCGTCATCCAGAGGACATCGGTTCATACTGGCAACAACCGATTACTTCTATAAGTGGGCAGAAGCAGTACCACTAAGAGAAGTGAAGACGGAGAATATCCTCCATTTCTTCAAGACATACGTCATTTATCGGTTCGACACTCCGCGACGGATTATCTCCGATAACAGGCCAGCCTATAGAAGCCACAAGATCAGCCGCTCCGCACAATAACATAACATAGACTGGAGATACTCTTCGTTCTATAATTCCCGAGCTAACGGTCTAGCTGAAGCTTTCAATAAGACCTTGACGAAGATCGTGAAAAGACAGTGTCTCGAAATAAGAAGGACTGGTACGAGAGACTGCATGAAGCTTTCTGGGCGTATCGAACTACGTTCAAAATGGCCACACACACAACGCCGTATGCATTGGTATTCGGCACAAAAGAGGTACTCCCCCTCGAGATAGAGTTACCCTATCTACGAGTGGCAGTCCATTACGAGCTAACGGACAAAGAGAATGCCCACATTCGGCTTGAGGAGCTCGACGCCCTTAATGAAACCTGTCACGACCCGAAGTAGCTCGTGACTGGCCCTTGAATCATATGAAGTCTATAGGACCTCATCTAATTCAAGTAAGCCAAAAATCCCAGAAATCTAAAACCATTTTAAGGAGTAAATAAAGAAAACTAGTTTTTAAGAGGTACAGAAAACATGTTTTAAAAACAAGGTTTTTAAATAAGTAAGCCGAATATGCATTTTTAAAATCTCTAGTCTTTTCTGAAAATTTCGGCAGAGTTTCCTTTATAAAAACTGGCCCCGAACGGGGTACAACAAGAATAATATAAGCAAAATGATAAAAGGCATCCCCAAGCGGGAGCTAGCTCTTCGTCAATCGACGGTCACAACCACGCAAGCAATATAATATACAACGCCGAAGGGCGAGGATCAAAACTCAAAAGGAAACTCAAAATCATCATGAAAACCATAATACTACAACGCGCGACTCTAAGGTCGAAATAATACACAACTGGTTTTCTAAGTCTGAAAAAATATACAAGTTTGGTTGATGGAATTACTAGATAAAAATGAATAATACATATACAATGGTGGTTCTGATGCAAAAGAACCCACCTACCAAAGCAAATCACCCGTAGGGGAAGCAGTGTGCCAGAAAAGCCGCAATGAAACCTGTACGGAAAAACCTGCAAGAACTGTGGCACAACGGGGGTGAGTTTCCAACTCGTGAATAGAAAACATCACAGAGCAGAAGTCATATGTATGACACAATCGTAGGTCAATACGATCATATATATATATATATATATATATATATATATATATATAAACCTTAAATGAATAAGTCTGAAGCATGATAAGGTGGCAATGTAACATCTATACAAGAGTGTAGTACCAAGTGCTCGTGCCAGTGCCTCAGGTAATAACATATCATAAATATGAGGTATGATCAATGTCGACTATATCATGAAGTCCATAAGTATGTGGATATCATCCAACTATGTAATCAATGTCTGTATGTATGTGGATCTCGTCCAACTATGTGATCAACGTCATCAATGTCAACTATATGTATGTGGATATCGTCCATATATCACCCAATGACAATAAACATCATGCATGTAAATATCATAAAGCATATGCATGGAAGTATGAGGATATAATCAACATGTATCCCTCGCGACACATCAAAATCATGGAACCGGAGTGTCCAGCATCGACACTCGAAAATATCATGAAAGCTGTGCCCAGCATTGGCACGTAAATCCTTATATATCGGGCTCCGTCAGTCCGGATCGGCCCACGGGCTCCGTCGGTCCGGATCGGCCCATATCATCTCTCGACTCCGGTCGGTATCCTCCGGATATCCGCCGAGCCCAAATACTATCACCGGTAGGTAGTGCTCCCTCTGTCAGGCTCACCGTCTGTATACACAGCATCTCTTTCTTGCCTCGGGGTACCATACCGGGCCCCACCATGTACCCACACACGGCTCATGACTCCTCCTCGCATGGGGTATATATATACATTAGAACCGATAAAACTCATGGTGGGCGCACTGAAATATCATATCAAGGGTAACCGGGTTTTTAAAACAATACATACTCTCTTTTGAAATACCCACGGTTCCCAAATCCAGAAATATCATGGAAACAGCATATCTCAATGCGTATAATCATAAAGCATGATGTATGCGACATATAAAAGAAACGTAAGCATATCGGTATATCATGCAACATGGAATAGTAATATGCACATATTGAGGGAAACCGCTCTTTTAAAATGAACACGGTTTTAAGATATATCTTGCGGTTCCCAAATCTCTAATCAAGCCAGAATCATCTATGTATGTGCATATACTTATGTATGCAAGTATGGGTATATAATATGTATGTACACAAGTATGAGTGTACAATATGTATGTACACAAGTATGCCCTGCAAGGGGTCATACCCTGAATGCAACAGTCCTAGAGTGTAGTGAGATGGCAATTATCGATGATGAAGTGTGTGAGCCGGCAAGCAGGTGTACATGAAATATATGCTTCATCGATAATGGTGCTGGTGTCCTAACAGCATGGTTTTAACATAACAATAAACATATTTAAACATGCAATGCGATGCGAACAGCAAGAATATGCGGCAAATGAATAATAAACACAACAGTGCAGAATCTACATCAATGAATTTATGTCATACTGTTTGGCCATTTGAAAGAAGACGAATCGGGGTTTTTAGGAAAATAAGGGCTATGGTGTTTTTAAGAAAAGATACGTCTTTTGAAAATATCCGTAGAATCCCTTTTGCCTGTCTTTAAAATACTCCCGATTCGTTAGTTTTTGAAATAGGTATGACATCGGTCTAGCCTAACATCTACTAAGAAAACTACAGATCTAACTAACAAGCTAATCGGGAGAGGTATGGAAACCACCTAAATCAAAGTCGATATATGTATATATATATATATATATATGTATGTATATATATATATATATGTATATATATAATAGTCGGTGATCCCGCCTCAATAGTATCACGTACGGTACAATACATCATATGACATCCTCGAGTCATGAGTGCAGATCTATCATCAATATAAAGCTCGTACGGTACATCCATCGTACGGCATCCCAAATCTGGGTACGGGTCAATATCACAATCATCTCATCAACTATCTGGTATCCTTATCGTCATATCTCATGATCTGGGATACTGATCTAAGTCTAGTACAAACCGATACCATCTATATAGACATAAATGCGTGTGTAAAACGCACGTCCAAAGGCCCGCTAAAATCTCATGTCGTATCCCAAATACGAACCAAATCATATCACCGATCTCATGGCACAATGCCCAATCTCATCGACTCATCTCCAAATATCGTCCACTATCCTCATCATCCAGGTATAAGTATAACAGTAAGCATGTGTGTGCGTGTGGGTGTAAACCTATTCTAGGGTTCGCAACTAGGAAACTATACTAGTTTACTTCTAAACCCTAATCTATCTATAGTACACCTAATCACATCTAGAATATCCATATCACACTTAACACTATCATACGTATATATATAGTATATATAGTATACTAAATATCGAACTGCAGGGGTGTTATACGCCATCCACCCGACTTGCCCCATAGATATAATCTACTCACCTTGATCTTGCTTGTCGATGTCGATGTCGCCACTATCTTCTTCATCGTCTCGAATCACCGTGGGGGTACCTACATGTCACACGCATCGCATTAAAACCAAAACGACACACGAAAACCAAAACAATACGCTTAAAAGCTTATAGGTTAGAACCTATAGTTTGCATCTCGCAACTCAACCCAATAACACTCGGGATAGGCGTACAAACGTCAAATGACCGAATACAAACACAAATATCAAAACTTAAATCCATATACATCATGAAACACATGGCAGCAACCCAGAAAAGTGGTCCCAGATTTCGTCTCAGGTAAAAACAAGGTAAGCAAACAACTCTGGGGTGATGTATAGGGTACATATGAGCTACTGGAACAACCTGGACACATTCCATCACCAAGTGGCCGGCCACTCCCTTGTCAAAACCGGCCTCCTCGGTTTTCCTGGGGATTTAGGGTGTTGTCTTCACAGGGTGGTCTCATGGGGGTCTATCTAGGTCTCTGAAGTTGTTTATTTATCTCGTAAATGCCTCGGTTCATTCTAGATTTCCCTGCACAGCCTAAAACTCACAAAACCGACATGAAAAGTTCTGTTTTTCCGTATTTTCAGTAAGTTGGGTTTGGTTTCAGTTCTAAACACTAAGGGGGGTTTAAGGTCACCAATAGCACTAACCTGCACCATCACAACTCAAAGAAACCCTTAACCCTCACTAGGGATTTCCAAAGTTCACCAAAACGCACCACATCACAACTAAACATATAAATGGTTTAAAGTGAAGGAAAATCTACACTAAGTGTGAAGGATTACCTCATTAAGGACCCAAGAATCCCCTACAGCACCAAAATGTGATTTTTCTTGGTCTAAAGTGGAGCTTGAGAGCTTGTGCACATTTTTTGTGAAGTGGGAGTGGGGTTTTGAGTGGTTTTTGGGTGTGTTTATGGTGATTTGAGGAGTGGGAGATGAAGCAGCAGCTATAAGGGAAATGATGGGAGAAAATGATGGAGGAATAAAAAGGGAACAAATGGTTAAGGCTCTCCCTTGACCCCTCACTTTCTCCCACTTGCCCATACTTCCTTTCTTTAATCAATTTCCTTTTTCTTTTCTTTTCTTTTCTTTTTTCTTTCTCACCTCAATAGTAACCCCAAAACAAGAGCCATGCACCCAAAACATGTAGTAAAAAATGCAACAAGTGTTAATAAAAAGATTTGGTGCATGTTTTGCACAAAATACGCTTAAAGCGCGATTAGTGATTTTTAATCGCGATTAGCACAAAATTAGTGTATAATAAATCATAAAAACTTAAAATTTGCATAATTCACATAGAACACCCTCTATTAGTAATTTCTATAATTTTTCAAATTTCTTCCCAATTTATCGGTATTTAATTATACCGCCTTATTAAAATTTCAATATTTTATTATTTAATTATAAAAATTCCCAAAAATAATATATTATTTTTTTTGAAATGTTACAATCTTCCTCCCTTAAAGAAATTCGGTCCCCGAATTTAAATTTAAAACCCCTCAAATACTAAAACATTTCAGTAAAAGTCCGAGTCGTCGGGGCTCCGAAATCATCAATACATCAAATGCATCATAGCGCAATGCATGTGCATGAGTAATGAGCAGATAACTCAAAAACAAACCTCCGTCAAGCATCCCGCAATCATTGGAGTCATGGTAAAGACACAAATGTCAAATCCAGAACAAAACCAATATGATATATATCAAAACCATACATATAGACATCAAATCTATACATGTAAATATCTGAAAGAAATGCATGCCAAACCTTTCATGTTGCTATGCGATGCGCATAGCACTGCACAGTGGTGGATGTCTAATGTAAGAAAATAAACATATATGTATATATCTTTTGTTTAATATGTACGTTCCGCCGCTTCGAAAATAATTTAGAAGGGTTCCCTTATTTTAAACGTATCGTGTCATATCAGACACGTAGGTAAACACTGATACTATAGCTCGCTTTTTGGAAATCCCTTCGATAACTATCAATGCATGCAAAATATACCCAGGTACTGCCCTCTGATCAGTCCTGCTCAGTGTAGGGTGTTTTTCGTCACCCCATTGAGATAGGAATGCGCGCATGCTTGTCAGGCGTACTACAGATTCTCCCTGCCTAGGATAGGCGGGGGGTTTATTGATTGTGGGGATCCAATCTCCGGCAGCCGCGGACTAAACTGCCGTTAATTACCCCTCGCCTTTGGAGCGAGGGAACCTCTGATTGACGGGTTAAACTGGTCATGCGAACTCAATGTGCAGTGTTGTGTTTTGAAGGGGTTTTGGATATATCGGGGGTCCCGCTACCCGGATAGCGGGCTGGGGGGCAAGGGGGCTAGCAGCCCCCTTGTGGGGTGTGGGACAGCACCCCGGCCTAAAAATTTTTGAAGGGGATAGTGTTGTGGAATGTGTGTATATCTATACATATATATATATACACACATATATATAAAAAGGGGGAAAAAAGGGGGCGCCCAAAGGACGCGTGGGGCCAACGCCTTGAGCGCTGTGCGCGGTAGCCCGCCACGTGTCAGCACGTGGACACTAGGGCGCTAGCGCTCTGAGCGCAAGAGCGCTAGCAAGCCACGTGTCAGTACGTGGGCGCTTGAGCAAAAGCGTTAGCGCGCCACGTGTCAGTACGTGGGCGCTCGGACGCTAGCGCTCTGAGCTCAAGAGCGCTAACGCACTGAGCGCTAGCGCACCACGTGTCAGCACGTGGGGGCTTGGGCGCTAGCACTCTGGGCGCAAGAGCGCTAGCGCACTGAGCGCTAGCGCGCCACGTGTCAGCAATTGGGCGCTCGGGCGCTAGCGCTTTGGGCGCTAGCGCTCTGAGCGCAAGAGCGCTAGCGCACCACGTGTCAGCACATGGGCGCTCAAGCAGCAAAAGGACTTAGTCCCTGCAATGGGAGTTGTACTTCCAGAAAGGAGCACTTATTATTCTGTATATATATATATATATATATGAGGAGTTAAACTCCTAAGATGTTTTGAAGCTGATGAAGGGGCTTCTCCCCTTGAGCCCTAGTTCTTCCCCAAAGTGGGGTTTCTGGAGATGGGTCTCCTTCTTCTTCCTGTCGTTTGGCCGGATCTTGAAGATCAAGAGATGTGAGATTTTAAAAATCTCTTCTTTTTTAGATCTAATGGTAGATCCAAGTTCCCCTTTGTGGGTTTTGTGGTGGAAAACTTCTTAGTTTTTGAAAAGAAAGAGTAAAACTCTTGATTTAATTCAAAAGAAATGAGAAGGTTTAGAACCTTGGAGAAGGAGCAGGAGGCACAAAAGAACCCTAGTTTTTGGGGGAATGAAAAGTATTAGTTTATTCATCATTATGTTGCCTTATATAGGCCTACATGTTTACATATAGCCCCTTGAGCTTTACAAAATGGCTTTTTGCCTATCCCATGGCTCATGTGCCATTTCTTTTTGCACATAAGCCATGGGCTTACAAAAATTTGGCTTTATGCCCATTTTGTTTACATTCATGTATATAAAAAAAATTGCATAAAAATTATTTATTACATGATTTTGTTGTTGGCATGGGGAGGCTGGCCGCGGGCTCGACTTGGGTATGGGCCCGCTTGACCTGGGCTAAGGCCCACCTAGCTTGGGGGATGACCTCGACTTTGACTCGGCCAACCGGGGTGCAAATTTTTACCCCAACAAATTGCCCCCATCAATAAATGCACACAGCATATGTGGGTCGTGTGCATGAAATTGATGGATCTTCTTTTTCGTGGAGGCGACTTGCTTTGGTTCCCACTTTTTGGGATGCACTGCCCTTTTTACGACATGGACGGTCGACGCTTGAAGCGTCTCCGAGACGGAGTATCCGTGGTAAGCGTTTTCCTGGCCCGGAGCAATTTGGTTCCCGATTTGTAGGAAGCCTACACTGCCCTTTTTACGACATGAACGGTCCACGCTCTGACCCGGAGCGATTTGGGTTCCCGATTTGTGGGAAGCCTGCACTGCCGTTTTTGCGACATGGATGGTCGACGCTCTGATCCAGAGCGATTTGGGTTCCCGATTTGTGGGGAGCCTGCACTGCCGTTTTTGCGACGTAGAAGGTCGACGCTCTGATCCGGAGCGAAATGGGTTCCCGATTTGTGGGGAGCCTGCACTGCCCTTTTTACGACGTAGACGGTCGACGCTCTGATCCGGAGCGATTTGGGTTCCCGATTTGTGGGGAGCCTGCACTGCCCTTTTTGTGACGTAGACGGTCGACGCTCTGATCCGGAGCAATTTGGCTTCCCGATTTGTGGGGAGCCTGCACTGCCCTTTTTGCGACGTAGACGGTCGACGCTCTGATCCGGAGCGATTTGGGTTCCCGATTTGTGGGGAGCCTGCACTTCCCTTTTTGCGACGTAGACGGTCGACGCTCTGATCCGGAGCGATTTGGGTTCCTGATTTTTGGGGAGCCTGCACTGCCTTTTTTGCGACGTAGACGGTCGATGCTATGATCCGGAGCGATTTGGGTTCCCGATTTGTGGGGAGCCTGCACTGCCCTTTTTGCGACGTAGACGGTCGACACTCTGATCCGGAGCGATTTGGATTCCCGATTTGTGGGGAGCCTGCACTGCCCTTTTTTGGACGTAGACGGTCGACGCTCTGATCCGGAGCGATTTGGGTTCCCGATTTGTAGGGAGCCTGCACTGCCATTTTGCGACATGGACGGTCGACGCTCTGATCCGGAGCGATTTTGGTTCCCAATTTGTGGGGAGCCTGCACTGCCCTTTTTACGACGTAGACGGTCGACGCTCTGATCCGGAGCGATTTGGGTTCCCGATTTGTGGGGAGCCTGCACTGCCCTTTTTGCGACGTAGACGGTCGACGTTCTGATCCGGAGCGATTTGGGTTCCCGATTTATGGGGAGCCTGCCCTGCCCTTTTTGCGACATAGACGATCGACGCTCTGATCCGGAGCGATTTGGGTTCCCGATTTGTGGCGAGCCTGCACTGCCCTTTTTGCGACGTAGACGGTCAACGCTCTGATCCGGAGCGATTTGGGTTCCCGATTTGTGGGGAGCCTGCACTGCCCTTTTTGCGACATAGACGGTCGACGCTCTGATCCGGAGCGATTTGGGTTCCCGATTTGTCGGGAGCCTGCACTGCCCTTTTTGCGACGTAGACGGTCGACGCTCTATTTGACTTGCTCTGCTTCCTGCAATGTCAGGGGTGAGCCTGACTTGCTCCGCTTCTTGCGGTGTCGAGATTGGATTCTGACTCGCTCCGCTTTCTGCGGTGTCGGAGTTGAAGTTGACTTGTTGATTGTGATTTGGGTTGGCATCAGCATCGTTATACTGGAATATGGTACCAGGAGCGAATCATCATCTGCCATGAGAGGATTTGGGAATTGGTTTTTGTTTGGCATCTGCATTACTGCACTGGAATAATGCCAGGAGCAACTCATCATTTGCCCCGGAAGGATTTGCGAATTGGTGAAGTAGGAGACAGGTTTAGATCCCTATCACCTAAGGCTTTTCAATTTTATGGGCCGTAGGGGTCCCATAAAAGCATTTTCTCCCTACGAGTCGTAAGGATCCCGCAGGTGTATTTTCTCCTTAGGAGTCGTGGGGACTCCTAAGTGTGTTGCTCCTTTGTGAGTCATAAGGATCTCACACGGGCATTTTCTCTTCACAAAGTTGAGAGGACTTTGCGAGTGCATTTCATTTCTTTTTTATGAGTTTGCGCCCTTTCGGGTTTTCACAAACTCGCCGGCAGTCGTGCTGTTTTTACTCACGGAGCCCTTTCGGGTTTTCATCCGTGCCCCTTTCGCCTGTGGACATACCATTTTTTTTTTTTTTTTTTTATTATTAGTTTTTTGGACTTTGAATGTGGTCTCACCGGTAGGACTCGGGAGAGATTGGGATTGTTTTACGCCCGTGGATTGTATACGGTTTTGCAGGATGTATGATCCAGACCGTAGGGCCGGAAAAATTTTAGGACTTTGTTGGCTCTGCATCGCAGCACTGGAATATGGTACCAGGAGCAACTCATCATTCGCCGTTGGGGTATGGGATTTGGAATTTGGTTGGCGTCTGTATCGCTGCACTGGAATATGGTACTAGGAGCGACTCGTCATTCGCCATTGGGGTATGGGGAGCGATGGCTTAGGGGACAGGTTTAGATCCCTATCACCTAAGGCTTTTCAATTTTATGGGCCGTAAGGGTCCCATAAAAGCATTTTCTCCCTACGAGTCATAAGGATCTCGTAGGTGTATTTTCTCCTTAGGAGTCGTGGGAACTCCTAAGTGTGTTTTTCCTTTATGAGTCGTAAGGATCCCACAAAGGTTTGTTCTCCTCATGTATCGTGAGGACACATGAGTGGGTCTTCTCAATGGAGCATAACTCCAAAAGCGGAGACCAGCCGCGTGACTGGTGATTGTGGTGGGGCACGGGTATGAAGAGAATTATTTGAGCCCGTGGATTGTATACGGTAGTTAATTTGGGGTCTAACCGTAGGGCAGGAAGAATTTTGGGAAACTGGATTTTGGTTGGCGTCTGCATCGCTGCACAGGAATATGGTGCCAGGAGCGACCCATCATTCGCCGTTTTTTTTTTGTTTTTTGCATTTTTTTTACCGCGATTGCTCTATCATTTCAGCTTTTCTTATCGCGAAGGTCGCGATTGCCCTATCATTTCGGCTATTTATTCGCGGTTGCCCTATCATTTCGGCTTTATTTTTATCTTTATTTTACTCGCTGATTTTTATTGCGAGTTGCCCCATCATTTCGGCTTTTCTTTATTTTTCTTTTATTTACACGTTTTTTTTTTGTTTATTTACATATATATTTTTTTACATTCCCAGTTTAACGACTTAGAGGTCGATTATTCCCAGTTTAAAGACTTGGAGGTCAGCGGTTCCCAGTTTAAAGACTTAGAGGTCTATCATTCCCAGTTTAATGACGTGGTGGTCCTCTTTGCTTATCCCGGCTCCTTGAACTTTGATCTTGGCGGAGCTGTTTTGATGACCTAGCTCTGTGGCTTGTCGATACATCCGAGGATTGTGAGGTTCTTCCAAGCTTATATTGGTCCTCTGCCAAATCTTTGAAAATACAGCAGTCTTCGATGGTATGACTCAGCATTCTATGGTATGGGCAGTATACGTGATTGCCGGTCATATTCATTTCATGTGGCCTCTTCGGAATAGGAAATTGTAGGCCGTTGTTCAAGGCTTTCTCGAATATATTGCGGACATCCTCCCTCCTGAACGAGTACACCTTCTTCTTTCTCTCCATCAGAGTAGGTGCCCTTACTGATGCTGGTTCTTGAGGCCGATCGGTCTTTGGTTCGCCCTTTTCAGATAGTGGCACATGTTTGAGAGGATTAGGTTCCCGAAAGGCTTCGGTCTCCATTTTATGGAATTGGCGGTCGTAGCTTGACTGTTTGCTAACACGCCTTTAGATAGTTCTATCTCTCCCGTCTTGTATTGCCTTTCGACCCAATCTTTGAAGACGAAACAGTCCTCAATGGCATGACCTATCACTCTGTGATAGGGGCAATATTTTGGGTCGTCGGTCATATTCGCTTCTTGCGGCCTCTTTGATTCTGGCAGTTGTAGACTGTTTCTTAGGGCGTCCCTGAATATCTTGTGGACTTTGTCCCTTTTGAAGGAATAGACTTTTTCCAGCTTCTCTTTCAGAGGAGATTCCTCTTCGGTGTACGCATCGGAGGGACTGGAGGCTGATCGCGGCCATTTTTCGTGAAGGCGGTCCGCTCTTAGGTTGAAGGGGGTGTCAGTTGGCTGCCTCCGGGTATCAATGCCTGGCTCATGAACCAAAACTTGATTCTGCTGTAATTGCAATCGGGCGACTTGGGTTGCGAAATCTGCCGCGACGTTTGCCAATTCGTCGAACTTGGACTGTACCCTGGCTAACTTCTCATCCCTGTCCTGAAGCTGCCTCTGAAGCCATCGGAATAATGCTTGTTCTGTAGTTCCGGTTATGACAACCGGGTCATCTTTATTGCCTTAGCACAATTCCGCAAGAACCACAGGCTCCTCTGGCTTATCGGCCTGAGCAGGCTCTTCATCATTTAGATCGAGCCGATACTGGGTAGCGTCAACCATATCATCACCATGGCTGTGAAGAAGAGGAGGGTTCGTTTCTTCATGCCCGGCCATATAGATAGTGTGGATAACACATTCAGCCATTCTTTCATCGCTGGCAGCTGGTCTCGCAGAGCGGTCCGGGCTTTGGAAATTCATAAATTTTAACATGGCCAGAGCCCTAGCCTTTTTGTTGGCTCTATATCTGAGCCGCTTCTGCCTCGGCTTCTTGATTTTGAAGGCTTGGCGGGCATCCGTTATCCGGGAAGCCATTGTGAGTTGATTAGCGGGGAGCTTAGAGAAGACACCCGATCGAGCAGTTGTCGGGGGTACCGCTGGAGCTTGCCCGAGATGCCCCGTTGCTTCGTTGGCGTTGATGGCCTTGCCCCTAGCTGGAGCGATGGAGGGTCGTTTGGAAACGGATTTGTGCTTGGGCAGAGGTGCCCTTGCAACCATGACATTCGGCCTTTTCCCTTTTGAGACCGGTTTGTCTGCTACCGGAGCTTGAGGAGCTGGGACGGCGTTAGCAGACACGAACATAATAGAGCCAAATGGTAGCGGCGGCTCCTCCCATTGTCGCCCGAGACTAGCCGGGAGGACCGTCCGGGAGTCCATCTTCATCGTATAGGAGATGGGAGCCGTGCTGAGAGCTGAGATCGTCCTTGGAGACATTGTTGAAAAGTGATTGCTTGAATACCTGCATGAAAGAGCATTATTTTAGTATAAGTATAGATATGTATATTGATTGAGTTCGCATGAACGTTTAACCCGAAATATGGGAGGAGAGATTGGTCCCACCGGGCGTGCCAGAACCTGTAGGGTGTTTTTCGTCACCCCATTGAGATGGGAATGCGCGCACGCTTGTCAGGCGTACTACAGATTCCCCCTGCCTAGGGTAGGCGGGGGTTTATTGATTGTGGGGTTTCGAATCTCCGGCAGCCGCGGACTAAGCTGCCGTTAATTACCCCTCGCCTTTGGAGCGAGAGAACCTCCGATTGACGGGTTAAACTGGTCATACGAACTCAATGTGCAGTGTTGTGTTATGAAGGGGTTTTGGATATATCGGAGGCCCCGCAGAGCTTTTACGGGAGTCCCGCTACCCGGATAGCGGGCTGAGGGTCAAGGGGACTAGCAGCCCCCTTGCGGGGTGCGGGGCAGCGCCCCGACCCAAAAAATTTTGAGGGGGACAGTGTTGTGGAGTGTGTGTATATCTATACATATATATATATGTATGTATGTATGTATGTATATATATGTATACATATATATAAAAAGGGGAAAAAAGGGGGGGCGCCCAAAGGACGCGTGGGGCCAGCGGCTTGAGCGCTATGCGCGCTAGCATGCCACGTGTCAGCACGTGGGCGCTAGGGCGCTAGCGCTCTGAGCGCAAGAGCGCTAGCGCACTGAGCGCTAGCGCGCCACGTGTCAGCACGTGGGCGCTTGGGCAAGAGCGCTAGCGCACTGAGCGCTAGCGCGCCACGTGTCAGTACATGGGCGCTCGGGCGTTAGCGCTCTGAACGGAAGAGCGCTAGCGCTTTGAGTGCTAGCGCGCCATGTGTCAACACGTGGGCGCTCGAGCGCTAGCGCTCTGAGCGCAAGAGCGCTGGCGCACCACGTGTCAGCACGTGGGCGCTCAAGCAGCAAAAGGGACTTGGTCCCTGCAATGGGAGTTGTACTCCCAGAAAGGAGCACTTATTATTCTGTATATATATATATATATATATATATATATATATATGAGTAATTAAACTCCTAAGATGTTTTGAAGCCGATGAAGGGGCTTCTCCCTTTAAGCCCTAGTTCTTCCCCAAAGTGGGGTTTCTGGAGATGGGTCTCCTTCTTCTTCCTGTCGTTTGGCCGGATCTTGAAGATCAAGAGATGTGAGATTTCAAAAATCTCTTATTTTTTAGATCTAATGGTAGATCCAAGTTTCCCTTTGTGGGTTTTGTGGTGGAAAACTTCTTAGTTTTTGAAAAGAAAGAGTAAAACTCTTGATTTAATTCAAAAGAAATGAGAAGGTTTAGAACCTTGGAGAAGGAGCAGGAGGCACAAAAGAACCCTAGTTTTTGGGGGAATGAAAAGTATTACTTTATTCATCATCATCTTGCCTTATATAGGCCTACATGTTTACATATAGCCCCTTAGGCTTTACAAAATGGTTTTTTGCCTATCACATGGCTCATGTGCTATTTCTTTTTGCACATAAGCCATGGGCTTACAAAAATTTGGCTTTATGCCCATTTTGTTTACATTCATGTATATAAAAAAAATTACATAAAAATTATTTATTACATGATTTTGTTGTTGGCATGGGGAGGCTGGCCGTGGGCTCGACTTGGGCATGGACCCACTTGACCTGGGCTTGGGCCCACCTAGCTTGGGGGTTGACCTCGACTTTGACTCGGCCAACCGGGGTGCAAATTTTTACCTCAACACTCAGTACGAAAATATATAGCAAATATTATAAAAACGTACTGCTCCATAAGAAATCTATCCTAAAATGTGCATATGAATGCTACGTGCGTCTGGTGCGCACGGAAATCAAAATCCATATATGTGCCATACATGTGCATAGAAACAACATCTAGGTGCAACGGGTGTGCACGAAACATCTGCCAAGGGCAACGGGCATGCTTGATAGCAACATCAGGTGCATCTGACATGCACGAAGAATCCCGATTTAGTGCATCTGGTGTGCACCAAAATCGTATCTCAAAACATGCGCTCAACACGTGCGAAAATCCAAATCAGGTCCATCCATCATGCACGAATAAAATCTAAATCATGCGCATTCAACATGCACGAAATCACGAAATCCAATATCAAGCGTCGAACATGCTCAAAATCCAAATCAAATGCACGGAGTGCAAGAAATCAACATCAATATCAGAATCCAAATCGACGGTATACAATACGGCTCAATCAAAATCAGGTATACCGCGGTATATAATCTCATAACTATGTGCATCAACGTGCACAAACCAAATCTAAGCACAAAAGTGCACGAAAACTTTGCTGAAAGCATAAGTCAAATCACATGCATAATATAGGCATGAAACCAAAATCAACATATCGAATGACATCAGACCGAAGTCAGGTGCAACCGTGGTGCACGAAAACAAATATCATGGAACTCGGCTATCAAGACTAAATCATGCGAGCAATTCGCCCAAAATACCAAAATCCAAGGTGACGGATACGTGATAATCGAATCACCAAATCACAAATCATAAATACCGCCGTCGATATTTCCTCCTTCAAACTCGAGAAGGTGCCGGTGCATCCAATGCTAGCAGCGCAAGATATCTACTTGTCTCTTGCTCACGGTCTGGCGTCCTCAGTCTTTGGGTCCTTATCTCCTCTGCGGATTGACAATCTCACAATCCATCGGCTCATCGGCCCTGTCAGGTGTGCTAACGAGGACGATTCCGTCCTGGCACTTCTCTGGTCTTCTCTCGGTCAATCCCCATGACCACTCATAAAGCAGCACGTCGCTAGCGCCGACCTCTGGTCCTCTGAATACACATCACACATCTGATCCTGGGTGCAAACCTTATCGCAGCAGTGTCCTGGAAGGAATCCTGCTCAAGGGCTCTTCCGATCTCGCCTATGCCGAACTGTACGGAGGCTGGTACTCTCGCATAATCTTTTCTCGCTCTCTGGGCATCTGCGTCCTCAGCACAGCATTTCCTCGGAAACTGGTCGCATCCCAACGCCTCTGTAGACATATCCAACCTTTAATCCTAACAGGGAGTGACAACAGCTCGTCGGCATCTCGCACGAACCTCTTGTCCCGCTTGTCTGTATCATCGTCCACTTCGACGTCGCGTCTCTATCTGCGCACTGCAAATGTTCTCGGCTAAGGTCAATCCGAAGTCTCTCACACGGACTCGAAATCACGAACTCGGTATCTTCATCACTCTGTGGAAGATATCTAGCCGAACACGTCCTCAGGAACTTGTCCCAACCTGCGGAGGTATACTCCATACTCGTCCATCCTTGATCAACTCACAACGCATCCGATTGAGATCCTCTATCCGAACCTGGTCAACTATCTCGTCGACGATGCCGAACTCTGGCCTGCTAGGTGTGCGCAATATGACCACTCCTGGGTCCAAGTCTTCTCGTATAGTACTCCAGAAAGGTCCTGTCGAGGTCTCTCTCAAATCTCGTTTCTGCCGAATTGCCCGGAAATTACCATCTTTCACTATATCTGTTTCTTATTCCAGAATGGCTGCATACTCATCGCGACTCCTTCTGGAAGGTATATCAATAATCAATGCCTCTGCATGCGTATCGCATCTCTGATGTCAGCGGAGTGGAACGCCATTTCGTCGAAATCTCGTGCGAACTCTTAACTCCACTCTGTTCCAATGTCGACTGATTCGGACTCGTCTTCTCGTGGCTGCATGGACTGCACTCCAATGGCTATACTCGTATCTGGAGTCTCCCAAGCAATGTATCCATCACATGATATCCGAAAGATGTCAAACCATCCGATCGATTTGTCAAAACCTCATAATCCCCCAAGAGCTCAACATCTTGGGCATAGTTTAATAGTATCGAGTACATACCACAGCATTGGTGGTCCAGCCATAGAAGAGCAAACCCAAGCCTCACTAATGGCACCGCGGAACTGCCACAAACCCTAAGGTTCAAAGGCTTTCACACGATCATTATGTCGAGTTAGGGTTTCATTCTTCTAGAGGGTCTATAGAATCGCTTGCATGTCTTTCCGAATACTTTAAACTTGGGAAATGGGCTCCTGATATTCGATCGTCTCCATCGACTCTCAACGTACCTGCGTGAAGTTGTCTCTAGCTGGAATCCATCTATCTGATGATCTCGCATCGGGGTAAGCGAACGAACCACATGTCCTAGTCATTCATCCTCGGGTGACTAGCGACCTTCCATCATATCTCTAAGTATATACTCATGCTGCAGTAGCTCCAACATCTGGGCAATATCTCGTCATTTGCAGTAGCAACTAGCTCATCGTCTGTACGCTGAACAGCGCCTCAATCATCATGAATAAGCGATATATCAATGGTCATCACATTCTGACTGGCCTCTAGCAGTAGCCTGATCCTCTGGTGTCGATCAGCACATTCGGGAAATCTCATGAAAGCGATCTGTCAAACGCTCATGGTGTGAAAACGTAATAAAACGAAGCCTCTATGCAATCGTACGTCTCTGGAATCATGTCCTGGTCAGTCCTCGTCCGTGACGAGCTCGAGCTGACGCAACTCAAGCCGTAGCTCTCTCTGCCCGTGTAAACGTGGCAGGAAAATCATAACCAGTATCGATGAGGATAGATCATAGGAATGATTATAATACTGTGCAAGGAAATGTACATCCTAAGGTTTCTTAAGCGGAGTAGCATATCGTAAGTATGTCGCGGAACATACGTACGGTACGTCGCTCTACTCAAGCTACCTACTCCATCAACCAAAGGCCATCCTACGCGACAAAAGTTCGGGTATAATACCCCATCGACTAAGTCTAAGTTCCGTAATATCAAGCCTAAGTTCCGTATATATATAAACGCTCTAGGCTCCACATAGTCAAACTTAGACTCGAACCAAGGTTAACCTAGCGCTCTGATACCAACTTTGTCACGACCCGAAGTAGCTCGTGACTGGCCCTTGAATCATATGAAGTCTATGGGACCCCATCTAATTCAAGTAAGCCAAAAATCCCAGAAATCTAAAACCATCTTAAGGAGTAAATAAAGAAAACTAGTTTTTAAGAGGTACAGAAAACATGTTTTAAAAGCAAAGTTTTTAAATAAGTAGGCCGAATATGCATTTTTAAAATCTCTAGTCTTTTCTGAAAATTTCAGCAGAGTTTCCTTTGTAAAAACTGGCCCCGAACAGGGTACAACAAGAATAATATAAGCACAATGATAAAAGGCATCCCCAAACGGGAGCTAGCTCTTCGTCAATCGACGGTCACAACCATGCAAGCAATATAATATACAACGCCGAAGGACGAGGATCAAAACTCAAAAGGAAACTCAAAATCATCATGAAAACCATAATACTACAACGCACGACTCTAAGGTCGAAATAATACACAACTGGTTTTCTAAGTCTGAAACAATATACAAGTTTGGTTGATGGAATTACTAGATACAAATGAATAATACATATATAATGGTGGTTCTGATGCAAAAAAACCCACCTACCAAAGCAAATCACCCGTAAGGGAAGCAGTGTGCCAGAAAAGCCGCAATGAAACCTGTACGGCAAAACCTGCAAGAACTGTGGCACAACGGGGGTGAGTTGCCAACTCGTGAATAGAAAACATCACAGAGCAGAAATCGTATGTATGACACAATCCTAGGTCAATACGATCAGATATATATAAACCTCAAATGAATAAGTCTGAAGCATGATAAGGTGGCAATGTAACATCTATACAAGAGTGTAGTACCAAGTGCTCGTGCCAGTGCCTCAGGTAATAACATATTATAAATAGAGGTATGATCAATGTCAACTATATCATGAAGTCCATAAGTATATTTAAACAAGCAATGCGATGCGAACAGCAAGAATATGCGACAAATGAATAATAAACACAACAGTGCAGAATCTACATCAATGTATCTATGTACTGTTTTGCCATTTGAAAGAAGACGAATCGGGGTTTTTAGGAAAATAAGGGCTACAGTGTTTTTAAGAAAAGATACGTCTTTTGAAAATATCCGTAGAATCCCTTTTGCCTGTCTTTAAAATACTCCCGATTCATTAGTTTTTGAAATAGGTATGACATCGGTCTAGCCTAACATCTACTAAGCAAACTACAGATCTAACTAACAAGCTAATCGGGAGAGGTATGGAAACCACCTAAATCTGAGTCGATATATATATATATATAATAGTCGGTGATCCCGCCTCAATAGTATCACGTACGATACAATACATCATATGACATCCTCGAGTCATGAGTGCAGATCTATCATCAATATAAAGCTCGTACGGTACATCCATCGTACGGCATCCCAAATCTGGGTACGGGTCAATATCACAATCATCTCATCAACTATCTGGTATCCTTATCGTCATATCTCATGATCTGGGATACTGATCTAAGTCTAGTATAAACCGATACCATCTATATAGACATAAATGTGTGTGTAAAACGCACGTCCAAAGGCCCGCTAAAATCTCATGTCGTATCCCAAATACGAACCAAATCATATCACCGGTCTCATGGCACAATGCCCAATCTCATCGACTCATCTCCAAATATCATCCACTATCCTCATCATCCAGGTATAAGTATAACAGTAAGCATGTGTGTGCGTGTGGGTGTAAACCTATTCTAGGGTTCGCAACTAGGAAACTATACTAGTTTACTTCTAAACCCTAATCTATCCATAGTACATCTAATCACATCTAGAATATCCATATCACACTTTGTTAGTTATATGTATGCCCTAGAGGCCATTACTGTACATTGGATGTATATTGTAGTGGATGCTGGGACATATATAGGTAGGACTTTCTTGCTCGACATGATAGTACGCTATCTGGTTGCACTTTATCTTAACATGTATACTTTCTGTCTCTCTGATTACATGTTGATAAAGCCCTTAGGATGTGTACTCGACTTCCAGGACTATGATGCAGATCATACTAGTGGGGCCTGGGTAGTCAATGAGTACATCCTTCATAGTTCCTAGTCGTGGGAATATCGAGACGGGGCATCGATATTCCAGAGTAGACTAGCGCATATCTTCTCGACCCATGCGATGGGCGATGGATGATCCCATATCCATTGGTGTTTGACATCGAAGATGGTATGCAGGTGCTCAGTGGAGACTGGGTACACTGAACGGACTCGCCGAGAACTCCCAGATGGTATTATACCTCACGTCAGATGGCAGTTCTCTGGTGACACTGGTACAGCTTAGTCTGTTGACCCGAGATCATCATAGAGTCTTGTATGTCTCCCACTGTGCTTTGATTTCCACCCTACCACGGCTCTACTGAGTCGTGCAAACAGGTGGTTTTTGGGTACAGTCCCGATTCACATGGAGGCAATGAGCGATAGGAGGGGATTCGTCTCTCCCGGTATTGGGGGTTGATGTTGTGCTATGCTCAACTGGCCATGACAGGAAATCCTTGGCCAGGGTTGCAGTGATATACTGGTAAGAGTTATCAGTAGTTTCACGAATGTTATGGACCTCAAGTCGGCATGACTTATCGAGCTATTGGGATCTGACGTTTACCACCCCTAGGCGAGATATGCGACATATCAGACGAACAGACCGGACTGTACGGTAAGTGTTTCTTGTTGGATTCGCAGGAGTATGAGCGGGCTTGCTCGTCGATCTTCTGATCGCTCAATACCCGGGTGGCCGTTACGTTTAGCAGACCGCTTGCGGCTTGTGGGTGTTTGATATGATCATCATCCGCTGCCGGCGTATTGACGAGTCTTTAGAGTCCTACACAGAGGTTTCCTGGCTCAAGCGAAACGATATAGGAGCGCATATGAGATATGTGCGGGACCGAGAATAATGCGTGTATGTGATACCGTATTCCATTCTCGCGACGAATGTGTCGATTGGTTATATGCGATATAACCTGGTTATCGAATCAAGGATTGATTCGAGAAGCCGATACATTGGATACTAGCCGGTTATATGCGACATGACCGGATCATTGAATCAAGTGTTGATTTAATGATTTATTGTATAATTATATATTTGATATATTACTTTGCATTAACTAGTATTGGTTCACTTTAAATGGATTTTCTCACTTGAATTGTACACATTGTATATGCGATATAGTTTTGTGCACATGTTTGTATCATGTTTGATGATACATGCTTACTTGGTTAAGTGTAAAGAATCAAACCATGGTTTAAGTTAATGATTAGGGTTTTTGATTATTTATTCATTTATCTTTCTTATTTATCCATTTTGGAAAAAGAAAAAGGATAAATGAATGGTTGCTTATTTTGTTTTTTAGTTGAAGATTCTTGAAGTTTTGACTTAGTCTCTTTTATTTGTCCTTATCCTTAACCCTAACCATTCTATTAACCATGGTCTTTTCTCTACACTTAAATAAGGTTAAAAGTATGATAAGATTTATTTTCTTATTCATTTTTATTTTTGAATCTTATCATATCTTCTTCTTCTTCTTCATCTTCTTCAACATGAAGAAAAGCTTTCTACTTCAATGGCAACTAGCCAAATCAAATGAGAAATCCAAAACTAAAGTCTACCCGCTTCCTATTTCTTCATCCTCTACCTCTTGCCAAGTAGTAGAGTGTGTTTCTTTCACAAATTTTCAAGGTTTGGTGAAGGTGGAGCTTGATCTAGCGATGCCTCGACGTAGATCATCTTCGGCATGGATATTGACGACCTAGCTCGCTTATTCTTCGACGAAGCCGACGCTAGAGCCCGGGAGTTCACTTGGACAGCGAGAGGACTTCGTTGCGGAGCCGTGGAGGTGGTGGACCGGATCTACAAAGGTTGTATATCTGTTCCCTTAGTTAAAATGTTAACTAGTTTGCTTGTTTCGCCTAAATATCTTGTAAACGATCCGTAGTCGGGTTTGTAGGCACCCGTAAAATTTGATTTGTGCATGTTTGATCACTTGTGAGACTTCACTAGAGTGCCTAGGAACCCTACACACTTAACACTATCATACGTATATATATAGTATATATAGTATACTAAATATCGAACTGCAGGGGTGCTATACGCCATCCACCCGACTTGCCCCATAGATATAATCTACTCACCTTGATCTTGCTTGCCGATGTCGATGTCGCCACCATCTTCTTCATCGTCTCGAATCACCGTGGGGGTACCTACATGTTACACGCATCGCATTAAAACCAAAACGACACATGAAAACCAAAACAATACGCTTAAAAGCTTATAGGTTAGAACCTATAGTTTGCATCTCGCAACTCAACCCAATAACACTCGGGATAGGCGTACAAACGTCAAATGACCGAATACAAACACAAATATCAAAACTTAAATCCATATACATCATGAAACACATGGCAGCAACCCAGAAAAGTGGTCCCAGATTTCGTCTCAGGTGAAAACAAGGTAAGCAAACAACTCTGGGGTGATGTATAGGGTACATATGAGCTACTGGCGAACTCGTGTTAGTGGTCAAGAGACCTATGATCTCCAATCGTGCCAAACGGAGAAAATTCGAGCCGAACTATGAAGGCTCGTACATCATAGACAAAGTTTACCAGGGTGGAGCCTATTTACTCATGGACATGCATGGTGAAAAACCTTTCAGACCAATAAACGGTCGCTTCCTGAAAAATACTACACCTGACGAGTCACGGTCTAGGTCAACGATAGATGACGACGCCTATGTCCGCTCGCTATCTTCCTAAGCCCAAACTCTATAAGTAGTAACCGGCTACGGACCGAAATGTCCTAAAACTAACAACGGACCGAAATGTCCTAAAACTAACGACGGACCGAAACGTCCTAAAACTAACGATGGACCACTGTATCTTAAAACTAGCTGTTGACCAAGACGTCTATAAACTATTATGGACCGTAGCATCCTAAGGCTGACAAAAAAAATGGTATGTCCATAAGCGAGATGGGCACGGATGAAAACCCAAAAGGGCTCCGTGAGTAAAAACAGCAGGACTACCGGCGAGTTTTGTGAAAACCCGAAAGGGCGCAATCTCGTTAAAAGACACTTGCAAGGTCCTCTCGACCCTGTAAGGAGAAAATACTTGCGTGAGATCCTTACGACTCACAAAGAAGTAACACACTTAGGAATCCCCACGATTCCTAAGGAGAAATTACACTTGCGAGATCCTCACGACTCGTAAGGAGAACCCTCTTATGAGACTCTCACGGCTCATAAGATTCAAAAGCCTTAAGCTACAGGGATCTGAACCTTTTCTTAATCAGTCATGCACCCTGATTTTGCACTACAAGTGGTTCAATATTTACCCTTGTATACAATCCACGGGCACGAATAAATATTTCCCTAACAAAGTCTCACCAGTTACTGGGGATATCTCATATGGCAAAAGACACTTGTAAGTCCTCTCGACTTATAAGGAGAAAGCACTCTTGTAAGATCCTTACGACTTATAAGAGACCATACACTTAAGACTCCTCACAATTCTTAAGGAGAAAACGCACCTACGAGATCCTCATGACTCGTCGGGAGAAATACTTTTATGAGACCCTTACGGCTCATGAAGTCAAAAACCTTAGTCGACGGGATCCTAACCCTGTTTACTAAGCCACCTTTGTTCGACATTGACAAAGGCAAATGATGATTCGCTCCTGGCAATATCCCAGTTGCAGCGATGCTGGTGCCTAAATTGGTATCAAATCCCAAACTCGCAGTGAAAATTCAGCGAGCCACAAATGCATATGAAATAACCAAAATGATAGGGCAACTTGCAATGAAATCAGCAAGTAAAAATGTATGCATACAAAATAGCCGAAATGGTTGGGCAACTCGCAATAAAAAGCAGCGAGTAAATAAAAAAAATAGCCGAAATGATTGGGCAATCGTGACTTTCGTGATATAAAAGCTGAAATGATAGAGCATCGCAGAAAGAAAAATATATATATAATGAAACTTTTTTCCCTATAGGTGAGATCACATCGATCCCTGTATACAATCCAGGGGCATAAACAAAGAGGGAATCATACCTTCCCACCAGGCTCCATCAGAAAAAGAAGCCAAATCTCGACGGTTCACAGACAGCCTGGAGATCATCTCAACATTTGTCTCATTACAACAGACGCAACATCAGCAAATCGGAGCCGTGGCAAAGTTCCCAGTTCCATGACTCGGCGATGCACAGACAACCGAGAGTCAACCCCTCCTACCCCCGTGGAACACGGCTAATGTCAATCCTGACCCCGTGGGAAGCGCCCAGAGCAAATCATGGTCCTGTGGAACACGGCTAATGTCAATCCTGACCCTGTGGGAAGCGCCCAGAGCGAATCCTGGTCCCGTGGAACACGGCTAATGTCAATCCTGACCCCGTGGGAAGCGCCCAGAGAGAATCCTGGTCCCGTGGAACACGGCTAATATCAATTCTGACCCTGTGGGAAGCGCCCAGAGCGAATCATGGTCCCGTAGAACACGGCTAATGTCAATTCTGACCCTGTGGGAAGCGCCCAGAGCGAATCCTGGTCCCGTGGAACATGGCTAATGTCAATCCTGACCCCGTGGGAAGCGCCCAGAGCAAATCCTGGTCCCGTGGAACACGGCTAATGTCAATCCTGACCCCGTGGGAAGCGCCCAAAGCAAATCCTGGTCCCGTGGAACACGGCTAATGTCAATCCTGACCCTATGGGAAGTGCCCAGAGCAAATCCTGGTCCCGTGGAATACGGCTAATGTCAATTCTGACCCCGTAGAAAGTGCCCAGAGCAAATCCTGGTCCCGTGGAACACGGCTAATGTCAATTCTGACCCCGTGGGAAACGCCCAGAGCAAATCCTGCTCCCGTGGAACACGACTAATGTCAATCTTGACCCCGTGGGAAATGCCCAGAGCAGCTCCTGGTCCCGTGGAACACGGCTAATTTCAATCCTGACCCCGTTGGAAACGCCCAGAGCAAATCCTGGTTCTGTAGAACACGACTAATGTCAATTCTGATCCCGTGGGAAACATCCAGAGCAACCCCCTGACCCCGTGAAATACGGATAAGTTCAACCCTGACTCCGTGAAATGCAGATAAAGTCAACCCTCAACTTCCCCGTCAAAGTAATTCTTTGATTCGGGAGCAAGTCAACTCATCAACCACTTACAAGTCCTCTCGACTTGTAAGGAGAAAATTCTCTTATGATATCCTTACGACTCTCAAGAGAAAACGCACTTAGGAATCCTCACGATTCCTAAGAAGAAAATACACCTATGGGATCCTCTCGACCTATAGGGAGAAAATTCTTTATGAGACCCTCACGACTCATAAAGTTGAAAAGTCTTAGGTGATAGATCCTAACCCTGTCTCCCAAGCCATCATTGCCTCGCAGAAAAGGTCAAAGTAGATTTCCTACAGGCCACACTCTCCGACAAGAAAGGAAACAAATCACTTACGAGTCCTCTCGACTTGTAAGGAGAAATTTATCTTATGAGATCCTTACGACTCTCAAGAGAAAACGCACTTAGGAATCCTCACGATTCCTAAGAAGAAAATACACCTACGAGATCCTCGCGACTCGTAGGGAGAAAAGTCTTTATGAGACCCTCACGACCCACAAAGTTGAAAAGCCTTAGGCAGTAGATTTGAACCTGCTTCCTAAGCCATCGCTACCTCTCGAAAAGTTCAAGATGGAATGCTCTCTCTATCATCTACAGGTTACACTTGCTAAAAGTAACATGCCGGCAATAAAGGAAAAGAGAAGAAAGCAAAAGATAACACAAGATAGTACGAAAGAAATGTATCTTTTATTTATAAATTCAATTGGGTACAAGATACATCATACGAAAGAATAAAAAATGGATACAATTTTACTCAAAAGAAGAAAATTAAAAATGATAATTGGTGCAAAAACAACTATTGGGAGGGAAGGGTTTTCAATAAACCAATCAGTTGCTCGCGCACTCCCCTCAGCCCCTTTTCACGGTCAGCTGTCGCAGCCAACTCCGCTTCAACCTGAGCCCGTTACTGAAAATAAGATGAAAGTTGCTCATCGATGACCCGCTGAGCTGCCCCACGACTTTACGCATCTCGCTTGATGAGGTCGAGCTTCTGCCTCAGCGTTAGCCCGTCAGAAATACATCGTAGGAGGCCCTCAAAGATAGCTTTCAGTTGTACAACATTTGCATCAACCTGAGCGTGCAGTCGGGCAGATTCGCTTGAAGTCTCTTCGCACTCCTTATGCTTTAAGGCCGCTTCTTGTTCAAGATGGCGGAAGTAGGGAGTGCTATGCTCAACCCACGCAGCCCGTTGGGAGTTCACAGCCAGGACCTCGGGAGAAGGACGTTCGAGCTTAAGCTCATATAGGCAGGCCTCAATTTTCCTGCAGTGATTAACCCAAGACTCAACGACGCCCTCGCTATGGAAGTTCACGAGCGTCTCTAGCGTAGGATTAACCTCAGCAGCAAAATCTGCAGCGAGGGCAGGGATCTCCGCGTCAAGCTCTTCAATGGATTCACTCAACATACGAAGGCTGGTCGCAGCACCCTTAGAAGATGGACGTCTAGAAAATGGTCCTGCTGGCATTAATATATAAGATTCGAAGGGAGCAGAAACCGCTGCGACTGCTGCGAAATGAATTACGGTTAAAAGCTAACTCGCAAAATAAATAAATCACATGAATGATGAAGTATACTATACCGGCTGCGGCGGGTGGCAAGGCCGGGAGTACCGGTGGCGCAGCCAGTCTTTCATCTCCTCCTTCAATCTGTAGTGCTGCAGTCAAAACAAAGAAGAGTTAGCAACGACTTGGCTGCCCGTAAAAGAAAAGTGAAGATATTAGCTAGAGGTTGTACTCACCAACGCCACTAGATGAAGCAATCTCCGACTGGAAGGAGAAATGTGGGTGCAGCACCTGATACAGATGATCAAAAAGAACTCCTGCAAGGGTGTAATGATGCAATGTCAGTACATAAAGTATATTGCCTATAATGAAACTGATAAGTCACAAACCCGTACCTTCCACTTGGGAGGACACGCGAGAAGGCAAAGGGTCGGCAACCGTCAAAGCAGCAACCGGTGGCACTTACTCGGGTGGCACAACCTCAACGCTCACCACATCTGCATTAGAAACGATAGGAATACTATCAGAAGAGATTGAAAAGGATTGGAGAATGAAAAGGAAAGCGATGACCCAAAATTTACCTGGTGAGTCGCCGGTCGAAACCGCGACAAGGGCGTCACTGGGTGCAGCGACTGCTTCACCCTCCTCCATCGGAATGGTTTCGCCGCCCGTAGCTTCATCCCTTGACTCCAGGAGAGCCGTCGTGATACTCGCAGCGCCCGGCAACGGAAAGGAACCGCAAGGGGAAAGAGTGGAAATTGGGGCAGTTCCAGACTCTTGAGAAAGAGTAGACACTTCAGGCTCAGTGGTTGCCGTCGTCTCACCTATCACTTCCTCATCAAGACTCGGTCCTGCAGGATAGGATATATGAGAATCTGAAGACTAAAACTTTGACAAAAGGACTCAGTATTACGTTACCTTGGGTCGGCCTTTCAATTGCTTCCCGAGCCCTACGTGCCGCCTGTCTGTGAGCGGTAGACAGGGTGACCGGAGCACCTTCTGAAGAAGCAGGGACGGGGGAAGCAGTGCTTGAGCCTGCACCCATGGCCAAGGCGGCATTACGTTCTCCTATTGCACGCCTTCTGCGCTTCCTTTCCGCCTCGGCCGTGAGAGCTGATCTTCTCAAGACCTCCATCAAGGAGACGTCATCGTCCATGCCAGGAGCTACCTCTAGAGCCATTATGGCGTCCATCATCGGTTGCTTAAGTAAAGCCTCTTTCGGCAATGCTGGGGAGGTCGGGACTTCGGTAGCCAGCCTTGGAAGCATCCCCGCACCACCCTGCGAAGTCGGCACGGCACTTGGGATAACTTGGGTCGAAGTAGTCCCTGCAATAAGATGAAAAAAGGGATCAGATTACCCATAAAAAAGGGGAATAAAAACACAATGAGCCAAAATATTCCAACGCCCAGCGAAGCGCGAAACCTCTCTTCCTCCTCAAAAGTCTTGAGGGAAGCCGTGAGAGCCTCTTCAGTGGAAACGCCTATTGAAGGAAAAGTGTCAGTCAAAACATGATAATAAAAATGTAATGCAATAACAAAAGATACAGCTGAAGTTTACTTGATTGTGCGAGGATGATCAGTCCTGCTTTGTGGCTAGCGAGTCGCTCGGAAGCTGCGATGGCGGCCGCCAGATCAGTATCATCCGGTGCCATAAATAAGCCCTCGTTGGTCCCATATTCGCTTAGGCCCTCGCTATAAGGAGCATGAGGCTCCTGGCCGAGTACAACGTCTGCAGAAAGAATCGACTTCTTCTTCTCCTTCTGCGAGCGAGTACCGGTCGCCGCTAGCATAAGCTTACACTTGGTGGACACTTTAGGACAACGAGTCCCGATATCTGAACCCACGCCAGACTCGGGAGACGCCACAGTCACCGCTTCAATGGGAGCACGGGGCATCGGTAGCTCAGTCATATCACATGGCGCCACAGCCGCAGCAGCTTCCCTTTGGGGAGGACGGACAATGGTCCGTCGCTTTAAGGGAACAGCGAGGTTACCAGTCGGCGTTGCACCCTTGCGATCAAGCAGCAATAGCTTTTCTTCCCTAATGATGGCACCCATCGAATGTTGATACCACGCCACATACACATTCAGGGCCTTTGGAACACAGCTCGGTTCACAGATGAAGAAGTTGGACCCTATGTTTAGGCGCATAAAATGGTGCAGCGCCTTCTTCGGTAGCAGCGGGTTCTGCCAAGAAAGCCTCAAGCGGGATGCCTTGATTATAGCTTAGCTGCTGGGAGAAATGATGCGAGTTGTATCTCATGAACAACGCCGCACCATTCTGCCTAAATACGAGAAAGCCCGGCCTGATGGAGTACAGATGAAGAATCTTCCGAGCTTTCAACACAGAGGCCCCGTCTTTAAAAATGTCCTGCAATGGCAGCACCGTTTTTGTAGATTCCTGGCCGACAGTCAAAATTTTATCAGTGAAGGAAATACTATCTCCAACCGTGCGTGGACGAAGGAGCAACCCCTTAGCTTTCCGCGGTGTCGGATTTATGATGGATGCGTCGACTAGCCGCATTATCCGAGGGAACTTACATCTGTCGTAAAAGGAAGGTCTTCTGTGGATACCGAAGACGCCAAGCACGTGCAACTCGAGCCACGAGGTGAAATAATGCATTGAGAAGTTGGCAGGCTGCACCCCTGGCTCAGTAGAATCCACTACCAAGCTAAGGTCATGATACAAGTGGGCTAACCCAGCAATCCCGACGGCCATTTGTATCCCGGCAACCATTCGATATGCTGGGTAGAAGACGGACAGCCTCATATAGCGAGGGTGCATCGGAAGCGCAAACCAGCTCAGCCATAACCCAAGAAACCCCAAAAAGAATGTTTCTTCGTCAATCCCAAAAGCTTCCAGCTCTGCAAAAGGGGCGACCGGGGTGTCGGGGAGAAAGAAGTTCTTCTGATCCGCCTCCGCCGTCGGCAAGTTGCCCAAACCTAAACCAAAGGATCGTCGAGTTTGGCGAACTTCGCGGCTTCCTTCGATAGTACTTCCGTACGGAGGAAACAGGCGATGAAATCGGTGAAATTAACCCTGCAGCCTCCGGATTCGAGAAAGAGGCTCTCATAGATATTCAACACTTTTATCAAACTCGGGAATTGGTGTTGAATGGCGTTCTCTGGGGTAAGACCCATTACCATTGATTTGGTGACAAAAATATACTCATCCGGAGGAAGCAGCTCCTCGTAATGTTCTCCCCTAACGGGTAAACCGGAGACCTCGACAAATTCCTCTAAACAAACGGAGACTTCTCGATCCAATAAGTGGAAGGTGTGGGTCGGAATGTTCCACTACTCCAAAAACGCCTTGACCCACCATATAGGAGGTGTGGAATACTGAAACAAAAAAAGCATAGATTGCAGGATACAATCCGAGTCTTCACAGCTGTGACTTCTTCGCCGATAATCTGTAGATATCCGGCTGGGTGACGAGAAGTTAGTCCTATGTTGTATGGCTGTCCCCAAGGGTGCGACTCGCCCTGACATATGCGCCGCCCTAGAGTGTCCAAAGCCACCGGCGGCTGCACGGGTATTGGGCTATAGAAGGCCGAAGGAGACCCTCTGAAGTCCAATTCACCTTCTCCACAGTATAGTTTATCGGGGGCGCATCTGCATAAGGGATCGCCGAAATTGGATCCGAAGGTGTCGCGCAAGAAAAGCTCCGCCGGCCCCTAATGATTTGGTTGTATCATGTTCCCCATAGATGAAGATTCTTGTGCTCCGGGTCATGGTTTTTTATCAGCGCAAAAACCTCTCGGTCTACGAGCGCTTCAGGGAATCTGCCATCCGAACGGACGAACGGGAATGAAGTGTTGAAAGACATAGTACCTGGGCGGAAAAGAACAAATTTTCAGCCGTCAATGCTACAGTTTAAGTTCTGTCACTCGGTACTTCAAATCTGTACCACACTGCAATGCAGTAAAAAAGGACCAAGGGGGGACCACATAATCTAGATGACAGTTCATCATTAATAAAACAGCTTCATCATTTGATGAGACTATCATTAAATGAGGAAATCCTCAATTGATTTTTATTCAATAAGAACCCCTCGGGCTAAGGAGTAAATCTCCCCTTGAGAGCAGTGCTCTGTGACAGAGTGACATCTGTCAAACTCTAATGATGAAGGAATAAAAATTCCTCAAGAGCCTTGCTCTGTAAAAATGATGGAATAACTCATCAGAAAAATTGAAAATAAATTTTTTAATGAATTAAAATTCTGAGATCTTCAAGATCCATGAACAAACTCTTAAAGGGTCTTCATAAGAGATTAACAAATCTCCATTATTCAAGAGAGCAAAGCTCTGTTTATGGGTTAAGAAACCCTAAAAAGGTTTTCTTTAGATCTAAGATCTATGAAGAGCAAAGCTCTGTTAATGGGTAAAACCCTAATAACATTTTTTTCAGATCTAAAGTCTATGAAGAGCAAAGTTCTGTTAATGGGTAAAACCCTAAAAACATTTTGAGATCTATGATCTAAGGAAGAGCAAAGCTCTATTGATAAAGTTTAAATCTTACCAAAAATTTGGCAGAGTTTTGACTCTTGAAGATTCTTAAAATGAAGAGTTGTGCTCTGAAGGAGAATAAAAATTCTCAGAAAGAAGGAAGATAAACAGAAATCATCTCAAGGACCAAGGGTCCTATTTATAGGCGCTGAGAGCCGTTTCAACTTCTGAGTTGATCCAAGGGCCGAGATGCTGCCACCGCTACACTCACGTGTGGGCCACGTAAGCGCAACGGTGGGGGGGGGCATTTGTTTCCCCCAATCAGAGCAAAACTCTGTTCAAAATTCAAATTTTAAAATGAAGCAACGCTTCATAGCAGCGCCAAGTGCGTTGCGCCCTAAGCAGCGCACCACGTGCAAAGCACGTGTGCGCTAGCGCTAAATGCGCTGCACTTAAGCAGCGCACCACGTGTAAAGCACGTGTGCGCTAGCACTAAGTGCACTGCACTCTAAGCAGCGCACCACGTGCAAAGCACGGATGCGCTAGCGCTGGAACTAAAAGCTCCCCACCGTTAGATCAAAGATCTAATAAAGATGATAAATCATCAATTAACCATAATTAAATTCTGTTAAGGAGAGATTCCTCAAAATCTTTCCAAACAAGAAGATTGTGCTCTGTAAATCAGAGCACCGTTGGATCAATGATCCAAAGGTGATTAAAAATCACCAAAATACAGAATAAATTCTGTATGAAAAAGATTTCCCAATCTTGTTAAAAACCAAGAAGATTGCCTTCTGTAAATCAGAAGCCCTTGGATCAAAACACAACGATGGAAAAATCCCCAAATCAATTGGAGAAAAGATCTCCTTAATCGATTGAACAAATCAGCTCGCCCTATATAAAGGCCCCAAGACTTCAAGTCTAATATACAGAAACATGGAGAGGAACCCCCCCCCCCCACAAAGTTTGAGAAATCTCAGAAAGAAGGGCTAAGCTCTCGGCAGAAGAAGAAGATTTTCTTCAAGGTAAAAATAAACAGAGAGATGAAATCATCTCATATTAAAAAGAAGAATACACTTCTTTCTCACAGATCATAGATCTATAAGACAAAAGTCTTTCATAAAGAGATCAAAGGATCTTATCATAAAAAAAATATAAATAAGAAGAAGAACATAATTCTTCTCATAGATCGTAGATCTACAAGACTAAAGTCTTTCACAAAGAGATCATGAACATCTCATTATAAAAGGGGGGAATAATTCAGTTCTCTTAGGATCACATATCCATAAAGGCAAAGCCTTTCACCAATATAAGAGATTGAAATATCTCCTATAAAATAAGAACTTTGTTCTTAGAACCTTGAGACAAAGTCTCTTATAAGATCGAGAATTTAATTCTCGAGGCGCAAACTGATCTAAGTTGCATAAAAGAAGAGCTTTAGTGCTTCTAATTTAAAAGCGCATCAGCGCTCCACATCTAGCGCAAAACGCTGCAGAGCCTTAGCGCTCCAAATTTAAAGTAGCGCACTGCGCTCATTGACTAGCGCTAGCGCCAAGCGTGCTACGTGCTCCTCACGTGTGCGCTACTTAACATAAACGCCTCAGCGCTCCACATCTAGCGCAAAGTGCTGCAGAGCCTTAGCGCTCCAAATTTAAAGTAGCGCACAGCGCTCATTGACTGGCGCTAGCACCAAGCACGCCACGTTCTCTTCACATGCGCGCTAAGAGAACATAAATTGTTCTATAAAGCTCAAAACTATGATGAATGCTCAGCATTCAGTAAAAGACAAAAATATTGTCAGAATTCAAAGCAATGCTCAGCATTGTCAAATGTTTAACATTTTAACTGAATGAGCCGAGCCCAAAGTGGCCGCAGAACCCTCATTCAGATTAACTGAGCTCATATGCTCATAAATTTCAGATCTTAGTCTCAATTGGACTACAGATCTCCTAACCAAAATTGGTTCAAGGGTACATCTCTTTACTCCTCTGATATTTGTCGTTGTAATCCTTCAACGTCTTCAGAGAGGTGACAGGTCCTAACAACCATACATTCCATAGACTATGACATCTTTAAACTGGACTGTGGGGTCCTTAAACCCATAGACTATGATTTCCTTAACCTCGGACTATGGGGTCCTTAAACCCATGGACTATGATGTCCTTAACCTTAGACTGTGGGGTCTTTAAGCCCATGGACTATGTTGTCCTTAACCTTGGACCACCACGTTCTTAAACTGGTAATCGACCGCAATGTCCTTAAACTAAACAATAGAGTTCAAATGCTTATTTGTTGGATCTAAATGATCCCGTTAAGTTGATCTTAGTCTGAAATTAGACTAACGTATCCTTAACTAATATTTAAGTTGATATTAGTCTTAAATGAGACTAACGTATCCTTAAACCCAACCCCAAACCCAAATCTAAGAAGATACGGATTTGGACTAATCCACGCCCTACGGGCGACAACATAAATTAGTCTCCGTATACAATCCACAGGCAACCAAAAACAAAACAAACAAACACGACACGAAGTGATCATCTGGAGAAGGAGAAAGTGGTTACCGCGATACGGTAGCGTAATTAACTGCAGGGGCTTGCACCTGTAGGGAAGAGTATCCCCACAATCAAAAACCCCTCAACAAGGGGGAATCTGATGAAGTCTGCTACAACGGCCGCATCCGTATAAACCTCCGATACACGGTGCCATAAATCAACTTGGCATCTTCGGAGAGGTGGACGGATAAAACCAAATAGCATCTGCCCCCAAATTCAGGCAAGACGAACCTACGCGGTCTCGTCCCTGTTTTCGGCGGAGAACAGTAGCATAAGACTGATATTCGAACGGATTCAAATATCTCTTTATGTAACTTCGTCAATCGTGTTTCATTGATGTGACCCAATCTACAATGCCATAAGAAAGCCTGATTTAATTCCGGAGACTTTCTTTTAAGTATGTTCTGGATACTGAAAACCTGAGCTTGATTTAGTATATACCGTTATCTAATGTATCTGACCCAATCATAACTTGATTAAGGTGGATGTGGACCACATCACTTACAAATGTAAAATCATATCCTTCCTTAGAAAGTAAGGATATGGATATGATATTACAAGCCATACTAGGTACATACAAACAGTTACGTAGAATCAATATCTGCCCACTTGTCAATCCTAGATGATATTCCCCTACGGATTCAGCGTCCACGCTCATTCCGTTCGCAACTCTGAGAGTTATATCACCTAACCTGATAACTCTAAGGTTTCTCAAAGCCTGTAATGAATTACAGATATGAGATCCTGATCCGGTATCTAGTACTCAGGAAGTAGGGTTAATTGACATACAGTTTTCTATTACAAACACATCCGAAACCGAAGCCACAACATGCTTCGAATCCTGGCTACTGGCTTTGCAAGCCCTGCAATCCTTCTACCAATGTCCTTTCCCGTAACAATAGGGGCATCCCTCCTTCCCTATATCTAGTCCCGAAACTTTTTCCCTTCCCTTTCCTTCTACCTCCCTAGTTTCCTTCAAGGTGCAAGTAGAGGGTAGGGACTATAGAAATAAGTCAGCATATGACTTGTTTCCCAACGTGGTCTTCAGGTTCGTGAGCTGATCAATATAGCTAGTCACTGTAATGATGTTGTCCCCTACAGATGACCCGACAGCCAACCCCGCTTGAAGCAATTCCTTCGAGATCTCATATCTTGCAATACGAGATTTCTCTCCATATAAATCTTTGTTATGGAGGAAGATGGAAGCTACGTCCATCTTCTCGTGCTGCCTCTGGTATGCACCATCAACTGAGGCCAACACAAGGCACTTGGCATTCGCACAATCCCTTTCCGATGTCTTATGGATATCAATATCCATGATGGTGGAAACTGGACCTGAGACGGCAGGGTTTTGAGTAGTGAAGAGGTATCCCGGCTTGTCATGGGTAATGGACATCTGGACAGACCTTTGCCAGTCATTATAGTCAGATTCAGTCATTTTATTATCTAGATATAACCTATGTCTGGTCACTGGGTCGCTGCAATTAAGAGAGAGAAGAAAACACTTAGAATGATGCTCTTGCAGTTTAGATTGGTTTTTAATTTATCTAAACAGGATGGCTCCCACTGTTTCTCGAATTCTTCCTCAAATCATAAAAAAATAATTAGTCAGGATTAATCTCACCGTACAATACTTGCTTAACCGTTCAGCCAGGCTAGTGTCGGTACATCGAGGGAGGTTTTACGACGCTTTCGCGAAGTTCCTTAATTAAATAACCTCTTTTCCCTGGAGGCGTAGCCCCGCTAACACTGTTCTAGACACCTACTTGGTTTATATCATTGATCGTTAAGTGAGAAAATCTCTCGAGGAGTAGCGGATACTCACAGTAGGATCGGGATCCAAATATCATTGTGTGATAATGCTGAAGGAATCCTACCAACATTATCAAACTCCAAATGGTATGCAGCACTAGCAAGTTTCAGTTTCTTTAGAAACTCCCAATGTGGATTTTTGCCCCATCTCTTATGACCTTGATGAAGGTCAACAAATCATAAGTCACATGTCAAGTTCTACCCATCATTGTCCAAATTAATTTGAACCCACCCGTATATACCCTTGACGAAGGTCAATAAGGTAATACGACTGTTCCAAACCAACGCATCTATCTATGCTAAATATGAATACCCAGCAGCTACCAATCACTATGCCTTGATGAAGGTCAACAAACATAGCTTGAATACTACTGAATATTCATATGAAATGACGGAGGGCTACGAATGGTTTTGGCGAAACCGTGAACGTAATGAACTTGATATAATCGAAGGAACCTGATAGTTTTTAAAAGGAGTGGTTTAAGCTCTGCATTTTAAAAGTTTTTCTGTTTTCAAAAAATCGAGTGGTTTTGAAATTGTTCCGACGATTCAGTTTTGGTTTGTTTTCTTTGCATTAATATAATGCGTCCCATCAATTAATCCTACCATCACATAAAACAATGAAAATATAACGTACGCTTATGCCATCCGCATTCGCCACGAGGCCCCATCATCACCCGTTAGGTTACTTAACTAACGACAGAGCAGGGGCTGGACTAGCGCAGATGCAAAACATAAGCAACGCCTACTAGATATCATATATAGATATATATACATTCGTCAGACGCACTGATAGTTATTCCAGATCACAGATGAACACATTGGATATATTATAAATCCACGTTTCGTTTGAGCCTGCAATGAAAGACGGATTACACGGTCGCGATGAATAGCCAAACCCCATGTTCCCGCCAAAAATTTCTGCACAAAAGAGCCCAAGATATCAAATGGCAGCGATACGCTTAAGAAAATGTGAGCCAGTATTTTTCGGGCTGTATTTTGACAAACCCCCGAATGTAAAACAGCTAAATTCTGATGGTATCGAAAGTGTCTCGAAAAATCCTTCGATTTGATATATTATGGGCCTCATAATTCATCCGGGATTAAAAGTTATGAGGCATCACGTGCCTACACGTGACCGGGCATCACGTGCCCACACGTGACCGGGCATCACGTGCCCATACGTGACCGGGCATCACGTGCAGACACGTGATCATTTATAAGCAAAGCTGTAGGCACTGAACAAAATAAATAATTGGAAATAATTAATCAGTAGGGTCACGTGCCAACACGTGATAGGCTCTTAAACCCTCTTAAACAATAGAATTAAATTCTAATTAAATAATTAATCAGTGGGGTCACGTGCCAACACGTGATGGGTTCCTGAGCCTTCTAAACCAATAGAATTAAATTCTAATTAATTGGTCAATCAGTGGGGTCACGTGCTAACACGTGATAGGCTCTTAAACCTTCTGAACTAATAGAATTAAATTCTAATTAAGGAAAATTAAAAACTCTAATATTTCCCTAGATCTTTCCAAACAAAAAGATTGTGCTCTCTAAAGTGGAGCACCGTTGGATTAAAAATCCAATGGTAATTAAAAATCACCAATTTATAGAAAGGTTCTATACAAGGAAAGATTTTCCTGAAATTTTCCAGGAATAACAGATAAAAGATCTTTTGGATTAAAAATCCAATGGTGAATAAAATTCACTGAGTGATCTAAAAGATCATGTTGGTTACAAAATCAATTAAAATCTTTCAATGAAAAATTGACTAAACAAACTGATTTTTTTCTTTCTCCTATAAATAGGAGCCAAGAAGAGAAGAGGAGGGGGATTTTTTTTGGAAAGAGAAACAACAACAGAGAAAAAAGATACGAGAATTTAATTCTCAAGAAAGAAAAGAAGATCTTTTCATAGAAAAGAAACCCTAAATGAGAAAGGGGAAAGAGATCTAAGCTCCATAAAACAAAAGAGAATTTAATTCTCAATTTAAGAGTTTAACCCTTCTTAATACAAGAAATTAGTTCTTCTTTTGGTTGAGGATCTGCAGAAGCAGATCTCCCCATAAGTTGAGAATTTAATTCTCATCGGGAAGATTCTGCCATGCAGATCCAAAACTTAGATGGAGAATTGAGTTTAGGGAATTTAATTCCCCCAAATTCATAGGAATTTAATTCCTCCAAATGAAACTAGGGTTTAACCCTATATAAGAATTTAATTCTTTCAAATTCATAGGAATTTAATTCCTCTAAACAGAACTAGGGTTAAATCCTATAAAAGAATTTAATTCTTAAAAACAAGAGACTTAAAGCTCTCCATGCACATAAAGATCAAAGTATCCAACGTGATCACGTGGTAACACGTGACTCTTCATCCTAACGAATGAAAAAGAACGAAAAAGACTAGGTTACGTGCCCCCATGTGACCCTTTAACAGACTCCTCAAAATAAGAAAGAACAAGTCTGGAGGCAGCACCTCACGTGCTCCCACGTGACCCTCAAAATAAAAGGAACAAAGCCAAGAGCAGAATCAATTTTGGTCGCCCTCGCATGTCCGCACGTGACCTCTAACAAATCCCTTTAAATCCAGTGCATGGATACCCATCACGTGCCCACACGTGATGACCTTGAAGACTCAAGTGTTTAACACTTATTTGAATATTCTAAGAATAAAATAAAAGAAGTTTAGCCCAATCCTAGGGTGTCTCACGTGTCCTTACGTGAGCGCTCCATCTTTTCAGTGCTTAACACTATTTTGAGTGTTCTGTCCCTAGTGTTTAACACTATTTAAGTGCATCACGTGGGAACAGGTAATCGTCAAATATGTGTTAGTGTTTAACACTATTTTTAAACCAGTCTTAGCCCAAATTGGCTAAGTCTTTCTGAGTCAAGACTCCCCTTTGATTGAACCCCAACTGGATTCTTCCAAACTTAATCATTTCATATGACATTTAAAGTAAACTCCAGAGCCATGATGAATGGTCAGTGCCCAATGAAAGACAAAATGCTGTCAGATCCTCAGACCCTGTTTAGCATTGCTAAATAATAAGGAGGTTGAACCTAGACAAATGTTCAACAGTCCAACAAAGGGCCAACATCTCAAACATAATTGGACTTAGCCCAAGTTGGCCATAAGTCCTCAATTCAGATTTAACTGAGCCAATGTGTTCATAATCTAATTAATTGATCTTAGTTCCAAATTGGACTACAGATTTCCCAATCAACTTTGGTTCAAGGGTACATCTCTTCACTCCTTTAATATTTGTCGTTATAATCCTTCAACGTCTTCAGAGAGGTGATGGGTCCCGATAACCAATCATTCCATGGACTGTGGGGTCCTTAAGCCCATGGACTATGATATTCTTAAACTTTATAGACTATGACATCTTTAAACTACGGACTGTGGGGTCCTTAAGCCCATGGACTATGATGCCCTTAACCTCGGACTGTGGGGTCCCTTTAAACCCATAGACTATGATGTCCTTAACCTTGGACCGAGATGTCCTTAAACTAACATTAGACCACCATGTCCTTAAACTGGTAATTGACCGCAATGTCCCTAAACTAAACAATAGAGCCCGAATGCTCTTTTGTTGGATCTAAACGATTTCGTTAAGTTGAACTTAGTTTGAAATTAGACTAACGTATCCTTAACATACGTTTAAGTTGATTTTAGTCTCAAATGAGACTAACGTATTCTTAAATCCAAGCCCAAACCCAAATCTAAGAAAATACGGATTTGGACTAATCCACACCCTACGGGCGACAACATAAATTAGTCTCCGTATACAATCCACGGGTAACCAAAAATAAAACAAACACACACGACACGAAGTGACCATCTGGAGAAGGAGAAAGTGGTTACCGGGATGTGGTAGCGTAATTAACTACAAGGTCTTGCGCCTGCAAGGAAGAGCATCCCCACAATCAAAAACCCCTCAACGAGGGGGAATCTGACGAAGTCTGCTATATCGGCCGTATCCGTTTAAATCTTCGATATATGGTGTCATAAATCAACTTGGAATTTTCGGAGAGGTGGACGAATAGCCCCAATTAGCATCTGCCCCTAAATTCAGGCAAGACGGACCTGCGCAGTCGCGTCTCCGTGTTTCGGAGGAGAACACCCCACCCTAGACCCCTACGGGTGCGGAAAACTACCCGCCAAATACCCGAAGTGAAGCAACCTCACTCATCAAAGTGAGTAGGCCACTCGGCACTTCAAAGTACCCGATAGTTTGTGCACCCCACCTTGGGTCTATCCTAGGAGCAAAAACAGTAAAAGAAATAATATACAATGGTGGCTACAACATCAACCCGGATGTGCGACCGTAAAATAATATTACATCAATATACAATTTACATCGAATGAAAAATGAAAACTCTCATCTCACATCCCCGGCTATTCATCATGACGATCCAACAAGTTCATATTCACAAACCAATATAATCATCACATATACGTACAACCCCCACTAATCGACGTATAGCGATTACTAGACGTTCAGTACATATATCATTTCACAACCACAGAAACATTAAACGACTTTAAAGTTACGACTTCGAAACACCCGCAGTGCCACAGTGAATAATTTACAGCAAAGTCAAGATTGGCAAAAACAAACAACTCCTGAAACCCAAGATCTAAGCCAAAAGCCACATACAAAAAATGAAGCAATTCCTCGCATAAAGAACCGAGCTCGCCGGAAATGTAGGTCCTGTGGCCGGCCCAGTTTTCGAGGCATTGTCCTATTTTTTTTCTGTGGTCTTTTTATTGTTCAAATAGTACTCTGTACTTGTTTAAAAAAATTTCAGAGTCCAACAAAATTTCGACAAAAACTTCAATATTGGGTTCGTTGTTTTCGGGTTGTTTCGGTTTCGTAGTTTAACTCATTGTTTAAACTGTTAGCTATGGTTTAGCAAGGCTCTGATACCACTGTAAGTCTATGTCGCTCACCCCGCAAACTAGCAGGGAGGCAGAACAAGTAAAATATCAAAATTTTCTTACAAAAGCAACATAGACTAAGCAAAAAGGATCTTTGCCAAACCATTGCTATAAAAAACTGGAGGTTTAATCTACTGTGATAGAAAGATTATACCTCATGATACCGGTCCTTCGGTTCTTCTCCGCTGTCCTCCTCGTCTACGTGAGCTCCGAGGATCGATCCGGATCTTGATCACCTCCACGGCCTCCTTGAGTCGAAGACGATCCACCCGAGAGTCTATAGTCCGAGCTCCACCTCCAAACCGAGGTAACTAGGGCAACAAGTATGCTAAACTTGATGTCCTAAGGGATGTAGAGTTAGAAGATGGATTTGTTTGTCTATTTAAATCCTAATTTTCTCAACACATGAGAGCTATAGGATTTTTTAGTGAGAAGGAAGAAGAAGAGAGTATGAGTGCTCTCTTTTGAAGAAAGAGAAAGCCAAAGAGATTATGATCCATGAGAAAAATAATACAAATCTTTTATTATGATAATTGTGATGGCAACCTTGATTTGACCATTATCATGTCAAAATAAATGCTAAGCCAAAAGAAATATCTAGTGCTCACAAAAATATCTAAGTCAACAATGGTCAACAAGGTCAAGTGGTCAAACCAATTAGCCATGACGCAATTATCATTAAAAGGATTAGTAAACATTTTCCTCCACCTCATAATGGTTTTAATCAAGTCAATGGTCAAACCCCTAATGAAGCATCTCCTTCTTCTCTCCTCACATCCGTGCATACACACCCGCATCCGCATTCCGTAGAACACGAATACTAGAAGACAAAAACTGATCCATTTGTTCAATACTAGGATCCGGTTTAAACCAAAGCCCACTAGTATTGTCCGCCCGAACATCATACGCGCACAAGTGCACGTAAGTGATCGAAGCCCTACCGTAAAACCATACAGCCTCTACACCTTTTGCCTAGTGCCGAGAAACTCTCTATGTGGGACTCTAAAGACTCGATACTACGCTAGCAGTGGGTTTAACCACAGGCCGCAAGCGGTATTAGCTGTACGTAACGGTCCCCAGGTAGATGTCGATAAGAAGGCCGATGAGGAAAACCCATCCAAACTCCTACTGAGCCTGAATGTGACAATCTCCATACAGTCCGGTCTGTTCGTCTAAGAGTATCGCATGTCGGGCCTAGGGGGCGGTAAACGTCAGACCCCTAATAGCGGTACAAGTCGTGTCGGAGTGTAGCCCAGAACACCCTGAGAAACTACTGGAAACACTACCAGTAAATCTCGCTTGCCCTGGCCAGGGACTTTGTGTAATGGCTCTCCTGACACAGCGCGATATCAACCCCTAATACCGGGAGAGACGAATCCTGTCTAACTGCCACTGCCTCCAAGTGCTTCGGGATTGCACCCAACTACTACCTGTTTGCACGACTCCTTTGAGCCATGGTAGGGTATTAATCAAAGTACAGTAGGAACACACTCGAGAAGAAGTAGCAGTGTCAAGTCGACGGACTAAGCTGTACTCATGTCACCTGGGATCTGCTATCTGACGATAGGTATAGTACCAACCAGCAGTTCCTGACGAGTCATGTCCGGTGTACTCGTAACCTAACGAGCACCTGCATACTATCTCCAGTACGACGTACTAATAGCTGTGGGATAGACCATCCCCCCTACTGGGATGAGAAGTGTATACACTAGTCTACTCCGGAATATCGATGCCACATCTCGATAATCCTACGACTAGCGACCTGTATAAGGATGTGCTTGTAGATTACCCAGCCTCCACTAGTGTGACCGCCATCACAACACTGGTAATCAAGCAAAGATCCTAAGGGCTCCACTAATATGTATAAGCAATATGCTAAAAGAAACACATGCACATATTGAAGTAGAAACAAACCAGGCAGCATACTACCATTTTTAGTAAGACTGTCAATACAACTGTGAATATCCCAAGCATCCATTAAGTAATATACAAGCTAGTATGATATAGTAATGGCCTCTAGGGCATATACACTAACACCCCTTCGACTCCCCATAACTCCCCTGCACTGTTTGATTTTCCTGCAATTAAAAAGAGACTCTTCAATTTACCATTTAACACCATTTTAATTCATTTAATCCAAATTTTTAATTCCTAAACCTTAATTCTTCACTATAAATACCATCCCATACCCTAACTCTCCCCCATTTTGAAATTTCTATCAAAAATTCTCTCAAACTCTCTAAGTATCAAGTGGAGTAGCAAGCCAAACTCGACGGCCGAAGTCTTTCCGACGACATCATGACACTCAAAGGCTTCTTCTCTATCTTGTTAACCATCTAAATCTGTAAGTCCCTCTTTTCTCCATTTCTCTCATCTTAATTCGTCTCCAAAGAAAATATCGACAAAATTAGAGTTAACATGTAACAACCTTCTCATTTAATTATTTTATCATGCTTAATAGGTTTACATGTTACACAATCGCCTTAATATCTTTTTAAAATAAAACTCACATCTATTGTCTTTTGACGTAACCAAAATTTCATGTTCAATACTCAAATAACGAACATTTTCATTAAAATACCCTGAACTTTAGTATAACCCTCATTTCAATAATTGTTAAAAATACCTTTAGGAAAACTTCACGGGGTAATGACCCACCCAACACACACACTATGGTTGCATAGCACGGTATTCTAAACATATGCCTAAGTTAAAGAATAGATTTTACATTAAAATACCACACCTTTTCAAAACGGGTTTCTTTTAATCGGTATTTTGTAATTCTTGGCAATTACGTCTCTACATCCCTCGTTAGGGGACCCGCTAATAGATGGTGCGGACTATCGTATATCCTTAGGATAGTAGAGCGAGATGCAGAACTCCTCACGGAGTATTCGGTCTCGAAAGGAAATAAAATTACGGTTTTTAAGAAATACGATTTTTCTAAATAAATATTAAATTTTGGAAACTTATATAAAAGTATGAATTCGTATTTTCAATAAAAACATATTATGAAACTATTTTCTTTTAAAATGAAAGATTAAAATTTTAATAAAATACCATCAAATTTCCAAAAGAGCCAGTTTGCATAAAAATACAATGGACTTTTAAAAGCTAGGTTTTATCACCAAAACACCATAAAAATTAAAATACATGTTCATAAAAACCCTAAATATTATAAATCACTCTCGAGGTTATTTTTAAACAATATTAATATATATATTTCATGAAACCCCCTCGGGGAATAAAACAATGAAAATAAACAATATTAAGGACTCTAGAATAATATAGGCTTAAACTGTATCATTTCTCTTGAGTTTCGGGAAGCCGTAGAAAGTGAGTGCTTGCGTATTCAGGTTAGACAAATTAACAGAGCTATCAATGGCAATTGTCTTGAAAAATAACACAAATCCTGTCGTCCATGTACAGCAGTTGCCGATTTCTCCCGAACATAAGATTTTTAACAGTTTAAATTAATTTCTATGAAAAAGACATGAACTCGAATCCAAAATCGAATCTAAACTTGAACTCAAACAAAAACTCGAACTCTAACCTAACTCGAATCTAAACTCGAATATGAACATGAATCCAAACTACTTGAACCAACTTGATTCGAACCAAAATTGCAATTGTCATGACTCGCATATTACTCGACTCACTAGACTACATTCTACACATTTGCAATGTATGGTTTCGATCAAGATATGTTGATCAATTAATCAAATCAATTAAGTATATTAACTAGTTATACTATATTTTATACTCGGGGTGTTTGGGATAGTTTCTTGTGTGAATCCAACGGAGTTTCAGGAGTCCCGTATTAACCTCTTTTTTATTTTACTCGAATATCAGTCGGGTTGATTTATCCACAGCCTAAAACCCCGATGCAGACATATGAAATAGGCCCGTATTTCCTTGCTCCTGGGGCCTCATACTTGAGCTTGTGAATACTTCTACGGCAGCATTGATATCCACACTTGGAACTTAACGTTAACATAGTGACCATATAGAGAGTTGTAGAATATATTTACCTATGATCATATACTCCTACCCGTCATATAAATATTCTACAATTGTCATTATTTTTACTCTTACTTATTTTTGGGATTTACCGAGCGCTAGTTTACTGACGGGCATTCCACCCACTTTTCTTCTCTTAGAATGTTTATCAGATACGGTCGAGACGGAGGAAGTGGAAGCCACATAGGAGCACTACAACCAGATCGCTATTCAGGGCTAGCTCAGCTTCATTTTTCTTCAGTTTATGTATACCATTTATTTAGGCATTTTGCATGTTGTATTTACTTTCCAGTATTAACTCATGTATTTTTAAATATTGGAAGTTGAATGTAAATAAAGATATTTGTTAAAAAAATTTACAGTCTCTATTTATTCTTGCATTGTATACTATTGTTTCAATACACTTAGTATATTTATTTAGGGAATGATATTCTCTGGATAAATATGCCGCGGGCTTGCCACGTCACCGTTTCCGTCTACTGGGAAGCGGGACGTGACAATATCCATTTTTCCAACTTGTCATTATATTTTTATACTTCACACATTTTCTTGGGGACTTACCGAGCGAAAGTGCGCCGACGAACATCCATCCATCTCTTTCTTTTTGGATGTTCGTCAGATGGTCTATAGACTGAGGAGATAGAAGCGACTGCAGAGGATTACGACCATATCCCTACTCAAGCTCAAGTTTAACTCGTCTTTTCTTTCAGTTTATGTATGCCACCTGTTTAGGCATTATTGTTCTTGTATTTTCTTTTCAGTTGAACTCATGTATTATAAATGTATCAAGTTGAATGTAAATAAAGTTGTTGAACTTTAAATCTCATGTCTTTTCTTGTACATTTTATGTTGCTTATTTTATGCTTAGCGTATTTGCTCCGGAAAATGACCTTCTCGAAATAAATACGTCGTGAGTCTAATCGCGTGTCGTCACCGTCTTTTAGAAAGTGAGGTGTGACAACTATGATACCAATATAGGATAATGATGGAGCGATCTATAAATTGCCGATTAACTCATGCAGATCTGGTCCGTAAGAGAACCTCATATAAACAGGAGAAGCAAATAAACGATTAGTGTCCTACAAATGCTGAGATCTGCATACCTTCGCAGGGTATTAAATCACATGACCGTTGATCCGTTCTCCATGGTTGTCTTTTTCTTTGGATAACCGTACGGGAATCAATCATGGTGTTACTCGGAAAGTCCCCTAATCCAACTGAAGAAGATAATCAAGAACCTTGGACTCCTAATCTTCATAGATTGCACTCTCATTGATTTCTCATCAATAATATCATTCAACATGATTAGTGCAAACCTCAGTCTCTACCTATTGTATATATAGATATATAGATAGAGGGGCAAATGGACAGTTGAGATTGCATCGGGCCTGAACCTTTTAATAGGGTTGAACCACTTCCTAGGTTGACCCGATCATGGAGCTCAAGTTCGAATTAGACTCGGCTTTTCATAATGGGTCGGGTCGACTGACCTTAGACCCATCCACTCCATTGAGCAAGCCATTGGGCTGGCACAACAAGGCCCAATGCCAACAATTTGAATACATATCGATTTTAAACTTTGGAACCTTAAATTTATCAACCTCTGAACTAAATTCTTATTTTGCTTATGTTTTTTGTTGAAATGACATTAGGTACTATATTTTCCATGCATGCTCAGCCTATTTTACCTGAAATTGGTTTCGCGGACCACTTGGAATAGCGCGGCCACATCAAACTAATTAATTTAAACAAAAAAGTATTTAAGATTGATCACAATTGACACTCTTGTGAAATATGGAGTTAATTAAAAAGCCATTGAATTGGCTTCATTTGTTAAAAAATTGTTCAATAAATTATAGGTAAGAGGTATTTCATTTAATAGACATTCTTTTCTCTTTTAGCTTGTTAATTGTACTTCCTCAATGGCATTTTATATTACAAAAAAGAGCCTTATGAAGAGTAATCAATTTAAAAGATCATTCAAGATATCAACCTTTCTATTTGTGAATGCATAACCCATCTCATTTTATTTCCAGCATATATTTTTTCGCGGTAATTTTACAAACATACAATAATAATGAAGAAAAAATATATTACTTTCATTATTTACAATTTCACTGGAATTTCGGGAAAAGTTTTTCCTACAAGATAATGTAATTTTACTGTTACAATAAGGCAAAACAATTTACATTTTTGTTGGGATATTCGAGAAATAGTACACGGCCCTCGATCTAAGGGGAAACAATGTGTGTTGATAAGCTTTTTTGCAGCTCCATCCATGGTTGAATGGAACTATCTTGAAAAAAAATATATGAAAAGAAAGAAAGCAGAAAGGAAATGGATCAAAATTTAGATAAAGAAAAATCAAATTTAATACATAAAATATGAAGATGTTTATGAAACTTACTGATCAACATCTTTGATTATCTGCTGCTTTGCCGTTGAATTTTCCTAAAGCTTATCGTGCAGAGTGGCATTTGTAGGGTTGAAGCTCTTGAATGCCAACATCTACATAGAAACAAGAAAAAAAATAGAATTAATAAATAATCAAGTGTTTTTAAAATATATCTAAATCATAAATTCCAACCAAACTTCACAGTAAAAACAAGTAGAAAATTTTAAATATATGAAAATTGTATTAAGAAAGTATAAAAGGGTCAAATTTGTGAAGAGCATGCAAAGAGGTATTCAAAAAATCAAATTACTTCTCCGAGGAGGGACAGGGGCGGGGGAAGTTAACCAAAATAGACGACAATTAGATCAGTTTTTTTTTTCCTAAATTTTTTTTCTTACCTGCTCAAAAGGATTGAACTCTGAACCTCAAAGATAATTAACTAGTTCTGATGCAAGTTCTTGCATCACCCTGAAGACCGCAATGAACAATAAACAGAGGGGGCAATATTTTCCATCTCAGTGTTATGAGTGAAAACATTTTCTCATCCTTCTCTCACTCTCATTCATATATAGATAGATAGATAGATAGATAGATAGATAATGCTCGATATTGGCGACCTCCAAGATCAGGACACGTGGCAGATGACGTGTCCCAAGAAGAAAGGGCCCGCAGGGGCCGATGAGGCCACCCGGAGCCCGACCCGCAAGCACAAACTAGCCCACCTCGGGGTCCTCTGAAAATCAGCCTCCTCGACCATTCAGCTCGTCCCGAGCCGCCATAGGACCAAGACCCCTCGGCCTCACTGCTCGTCTCCGAGCTCCCTGCCGAGGCCGTCTTCCTCGGCCCTCCGACCAACCCCACCACTCACAGGCGTAACCGCCGCTCCGCGAATATCGCCATGCGCAGGTTCTACGTCAACAACATCCCACGTTCCACGCTATCACGATCCCCATTGATGGGCGATCCGCTTTCTGCGCGAGCGTGACGTCGGGAGCGTAACTGTCGGCGAGATTCTCGCGCCTGCCGCCGCGTGCAACCACCGCTATATAAATCCCCATCACAGAGGGGTCAAGTAAGCTATTCTTTACACTTACGCCGTTACTCTGCTCGGATCTCGTCACTGACTTGAGCGTCGGAGGGTCCTCGGTGGTACCAAACCACCCCAAGACTTCTTTGCAGGTACACGGCGGCAGCCTCCTCATCCCACCTTGTCCTCTCAAAACCCATTGAGACCCACACGCAACGAAGGACAACCAACCCAGTTCACCTCGAGATCAACGGAAGACAATATCTGACGGAGGCCCGAAAAGGAGCTCCATCAGTTGGCGCCGTCTGTGGGAAAACTAATTCCACAAAATACAAAGTTAGCCTTCCGATCTCCGCCCGCATGGCAACCGACGCCCGCTACCGTCCCCCTCGCAACGGGGGCGCGGGAAGACCCTCGCCCGAGGTCGTCGGCCTCCCCGCAGGCTGCCACCACGCACGCTCCGGCGGCCGCCCGACCAAAAGAGCTGGGGGCCGGGAGCCCATCACCTTTGGCGACGAAGATCTCCACGGCATATCTGTGCCCCATAGCGACCCATTGGTGATCGTAGCGCGGATTCACCGATACGAGGTCCACCGAATACTCATCGATTCAGGCAGCTCGGCGGACATCCTCTTCCACGACTGCTTTCTGCGGATGGGGCTGGCCCCAGCGGACTTGAGGTCAACCTCCCACGTCCTCTCGGGATTCACTAACCACTCCGTCCAGGCGCAAGGAGTGGCCACCCTACAGTTCATGATCGGGGAGCCCGGCCATACGCGCACGCTACCGGTAGACTTCATTGTGGCTAGGGTCCCCTCGGCCTACAACGTCCTCCTCGGCCGGCCGACTCTGAACTCCCTCCAGGCCCAGATCTCGACATACCACCTAGTGATAAAATTCTCCCTCGACCAAGATGGGGTGGGCCGGGCCTACGGGAGCCAACGGGTCGCGGAGGTGGGTCTGGCAGAGGCATCTTCCCCCGAGCAGCACGCTGATAGCGCCGATGCATGCGACGGCATGGAGGGGTCCCTAGACACTCGGGACGAGCGGAAGGAGGTCCGTGGAGCACCGGTCGAGCCACTGGCCGAGGTGCCCTTAGCGGAAGGAGACCCAGGGAAGACCGTCCAGGTCGGGTCACTCCTGACGCGAACCCAGCGGGGTGACCTGACCGAGTTCCTCCGGAGCAATTCCGACGTCTTCGCCTGGGCCACAGCCGACATGCCTGGGATCGACCCCAAAATCATCTCCCACAAGCTCGGGGTCGATCCTACGACCCGACCCGTCAGGCAGAAGAAGAGAAGGTTCACCCCGGTCAAACAAAAGGCCATCGAGGAAGAAGTTGATTGAATCCTCGCCGCCAACTTCATCAGGAACGTGCCCTACTTGGAATGGCTGCCCAACGTGGTCCTGGTCAAGAAATCGAGTGGGAAATGGCGTATGTGCGTCGACTTCACTGACCTCAACAAGGCCTGCCCAAAGGACAACTTCCCGCTCCCCCGCATAAACCAGCTCGTCGACAGCTCGGCCGGGCACGAGCTTCTGAGCTTCATGGACGCTTTCTCCGGCTACAACCAAATCCGCATGAACCCTGACGACGAAGACATGACTGCATTCACGACGGACCGGGGGGTGTGCTGTTACAGGGTGATGCCATTCGGCCTCAAGAATGCCGGGGCCACATACCAGAGGCTGGTCAATCGCATGATCAAGCCGCAGATCGGTAGAAATATGGAGGTCTACGTCGACGACATGCTCGTCAAGTCCGTCTCGTCGGCCGACCATGTCAAGGACCTGGGCGAGGCGTTCAAGGTGCTCCGCAAGTTCAACATGAAGCTGAACCCCGCCAAGTGCGCGTTCGGAGTTACCGAAGGGAAATTCCTCGGGTTCATGGTCACTCACCGCGGAATTGAAGCCAACCCGGAGAAGATCGATGCCATCCTGAACATGACCGCACCCCGGACCAACGTCGAAATCATGCGGCTCACAGGGCGGATCGCCGCTCTGAGCCGTTTCATGTTCAGGTCGGGGGAGAAGTGCCTCCCGTTCTTCAAGGCGCTGAGGAAAATCCCAAGGTTCGAGTGGTCGGAAGATTGCCAAGCTGCCTTCGACCAACTGAAGAGGCACCTCGCAATGCCACCCCTACTCACCCGGCCCGTGGAAGGGGACGACCTGTCCCTGTACCTGGTGGTATCCGACCAAGCAGCAGGGTCGGTGCTCTTCCGAGAGGCCGAGGGGGTGCAGAGGCCAGTATATTATGGAGCCATGTTTTCAAAGACGCGGAGACGAGATACCCCGCCATAGAGAAGATCGTCCTGGCCCTCGTAGTAACCTCGCAGAAGCTGCGACAATACTTCCAAGCACACACCATCCTCGTCCTCACTGAGCGCCCCTTGGGGGCTATCCTGGCATCTCCAGAATCCTCTGGCCGCCTAGAGAAATAGAGATGGGAGCTGTCTCAATTCGACATAAGGTATCGCCCGAAGAAAGCCATCAAGGCGCAGGCCATGGCCGATTTCGTCGTCGAATGCACCATCCCCAGCAGGAAGCTGGATCTCGCGCCGCCCCTCGCAGCCCGACATCCCGACCAGGAAGGCCGTAGCTCAGCCCCGGAGTGGGTCATCTACGTCGACGGGTCTTTCACCGAGGAAGGCTGCGGTGCCGGCCTCATTATCCGAGGCCCAAACGAAGCCGAGATGGAGTATTCCTTGAGGCTCGGTTTCAAAGCATCAAACAACGCGACGGAGTACGAAGCCCTCCTAGCCGGACTGCACATGGCCGTCGGGCTGGGGCTGAAGGTCGTCCGGGTCCGCAGCGACTCAGCCCTGGTCGTCGGCCAAGTAACCGGCCGCTTCGAGGCTCGGAAGCCCCTAATGATGAAATACCTAGACGAGGTAAGAAAGCTCCGAAGAAAGTTCGACGAAGTCCAGGTGGAACAAATACCCAGACAAATGAATACTCAAGCAGACACCCTGAGCAAGTTGGCTTCATCATACTTGGCCAGCAACAGGCGCTCGATACTCTTCGAAACCTTGGCCCGACCCAGCGTTGAAGACGAGACTGCGACGCTCCAAGTGTACGCAACACAGGAGAATGACCCAGATTGGAGGAATCCCCTCGTGGAATTCCTGAAAGACGGCATGCTCCCGGAAGACAGAGCAGCCGCCCGCCGCCTCCGGGTCAGAGCCACCTACTTCGTCTGGAGCAACGGGAACCTCTACAAGAAGGCCTTCACTCGGTCCCTGTTCCGGTGCGTTGACCCCCACGAGGCCGACTACGTCCTGTGGGAAATCCATGAAGTGGTGGACGGCGCACACCAGGGGGCTCGAACCCTGACCTAAAAGGCACTACTTCAGGGGTACTATTGGCCCACCATGCACGAAGACACCCTGAAGCTGGTCAGGAGGTGTAAGAGCTGCCAACTCCACGGCAGTATCCCCCGCCTCCTGGCTACCGAGCTAACGGCCCTGGCATCCCCGTGGCCATTCGCCCAATGGGGATTGGATATGATCGGCCAGTTTCCCACGGGGACGGGCGGACATAAGTACATCCTCGTCGCGGTGGACTATTTCACCAAATGGATCGAGGCCGTTCCCATCAGGAAACCGGACGCCGCCACAACCATCAAGTTCCTCCAAAACAACATGATTCACCGGTTCGGGATCCCAAAGTGCATCATCACCGACCACGGGACGAACTTCGAGAACGAGAAAGTAAGGGACTTCTGCAAAGAATACCACATCCTCATGAAGTTTTCCGCGATCGCGCACCCCCAATATAACGGGCAGGCCGGGGTCGCTAACCGGGACGTCCTCAGGGGTCTCCGGACCCGCCTGGAAGGGAGGTAAGGCAGTTGGGTCGAGGAACTACCCCGGGTCTTATGGGCCCTGCGCACGTCAAAAAAGATTCCTACCGGGGAGACCCCTTTCAGCCTCTGCTACGGGACCGAGGCAATGGTCCCAGCAGAGATTGGGCTACCCAGCCACCGAGTCGAGCACTTTGACGATGAAGCAAACACCACGGCACTACGAACCAACCTCGACGTATTGTTGGAGAAAAGGGATCGGGCCCAGATCAGAGCCGCCGCCTACCAACAGCAAACGGCCCGGTACTATAACGCTCGGGTAAAGCACCGATCCTTCAAGGCCGGGGACCTAGTCCTGCGGCGGAACGAGTTCATCAACCAAGGCCGGCTTCACAAGTTCTCCCCAAAGTGGGAGGGTCCCTTCCTCGTCTACGAAGTGCTCCCTGGAGGAGCCTACCGCCTGCAGGATGTGGACGGACGGAAGCTACCTCGGTCTTACAACGCGGAGAAGCTCAAGCTATACCTATGAAGTCAAAACCAGCAAAACGCCGTGCCCCGGCTACCGCTCAAAATCTCCCTTTGAAATGATGATGTATTGCGTTGTCTTAAATTCCTATCCATGCGAATAAAGAAACTTTCGAACCTTCTTTCCCGGTAGGGTTCCCCCTGTACAACGAAAAGGGTCTCCCGGAGATGGTCGGGCCCGAGGTTCCCTCGCTCGGCTATCTCTAGCGGGCAGCTCCCCTGCCACAGCGCCTGTTAGTTATATGTATGCCCTAGAGGCCATTACTGTACATAGGATGTATATTGTAGTGGATGCTGGGACATATATGGGGAGGACTTTCTTGCTCGACATGATAGTAGCTATCTGGTTACTCTTTACCTTAACGTATACACTGATTGTCTCTCTGTTATATATTGGTAAAGCCCTTAGGATGTGTACTTGACTACCTGGACTATGATGCGGATCATACTAGTGGGGACATGGTAGTCCATAAGTACATCCTTCAAGGTCCCTAGTCGTGGGTGTATCGAGACGGGGCATCGATATACCAGAGTAGACTAGCGTATACCTTCTCGACCCATACGGATGGGCGATGGATGATCCCATATCCATTGGTGTGTGACATCAGAGATGATATGTCACGCCCCGCTTCCCAGTGTACGGCGAAGAGGACGCGACGAGGCCCGCGACGTATGTACTCAGAAGTACATACGCTAAGTGTAGCTAAGCAATATAAAGTAAATCACAAGAGACGTATCATATAGAAATAACAGCAACTTTTATTAATAACATTCTTTGTACAATGCATGAAAAGAAAATACAACTGAAATGAAAAGCGATGCCTAAACAGTGGCATAACAGAAAATGAAATAAACTGGAAAGAACAAGGTACAGTATCTAGAGCTCAGGATCTTCCTGGAATTGCTCCAAATCTTCACCGGTGGGCTCGATCTCAGCTTGGTCCAACGCACCTGACGACATTCAAAGAAGAAAGAAATAGAATGTCGTCAGCGAACAGGTCGCTCGGTAAGTCCCAAAGATAAGGAGGAATTAGAAAGACAGTGTAAAAGTATTAAAGTATTATATGGTTGTGTATTATGTAACATTGTTTAACGCTGTTGTTTGTAGCTTGGTACAGAAGGATGCCAGTGTATACGAGGGGGATCTCTATATGCTAGAGATCAGGGAAAAAGGAGAGTACAAGGAACCGTTATGCTACGGTACAACAGCAATAGGATTCAGATTAGGTGTCTTAATCTGACCACCTCGTGCCACCTTTAACACCTTCCGTACCAATCTACCCCTTAAACCCCGTAATGTTTTAACAGTATTGTAGTATTGGAATATGTAAGTTGGGTGACTGACCAAAACTATGATATCAGTAAACATGTTGTAACTGTATAATCAGGTAAATGGAATATCAGGATAATGGATGAATATACATGGTTTGATTCAGTCAAAATGAATATATTGTTAACTGGATTCAGGGATTCGTGTATTTAAATTGTGTTGTAATATAAAAGAATATCGATTGACTTGAATCATATTCAAGTCAGAAATAGTCAGACTCTAACCCGAGTCAGACTAAAAGAAAGATAATTTAAAGTTCAATATTAGTTAGGGGCCTTATTGTAATTTGTAAAACTTGAGGGGTTTTTATATAAAAATTACTTTTGTATAGTTTTTAAAATACACCTCAAGTATTTAATATTCGTCTTTATAGTTATAATGAATATGAATTTTATTTGTGTTATTCTAGTGAATATATCCTAATAACAGTATTAATTAATTTATCTGAAATTCATGGTATTTTAATGTAACTTTTAATCTTTTAATTTTAGAAAAAAGTGGAAACTTTATCTTATGATAAAATAGGTGTTTAAATGATAATTATATATCTATAAACACATGAATAATTTTTAAATGAATATTTTATTTTCAAAAATCTCATTTTCCTTAAATATCGTATTTTAAACCTTTCGAGACCGAATGCTCCTTGCGGAGGTCTGAATCTCGCACTACTAGCCTGCGGATGCACGATGAACCGTACTATCCCTAACAGGTTCCCCAAAAGTGGGTTGTAGCGGCACTTTGCTTATGTTTTATAAATACTTTTCATTTAGGAAAACGGTTTTATAAATATAAGGTATTTATTTGTAAAAGAGTACAGTTTTCCGTATTTTAGTTATTAGGGTTTCCTAAGCCAACTAGCCTATTTCTAAGGTCTAAACGATGAGTCATTAGAAGGCTCAAATCGCCTCTTCACCGTCAATTGCGGCTAGGTAAGTGCCAGGTAAGTGCGAAGGAACCACAGTCGTGGGCCTAATTAAAAACCACTAGCCTAGACACACTTGCCTAGACACCACAAGACAGTTTAGATAAACGATCGATGTCCATGACCTATCGTGCTTTCATTTTATTTAAAATTTTATACAACTTAAAGTTTTCAAGTAAAGGTTATAAAGAATATGGTATTTTAGTGAAAAGTCTTGTAATGTCGTACTCTATGTTTCGACATTTATCAGTTAGGGTTATATTTGTGTGTGTGTAGAGGTAGGTCATTACCTCGTGACTTGTTTTAAGTTTTGATGATGTTTAGAGGTAAAATATGACATGTTAAAGTTGAAGGTATTAAAGCGCAAGAATACGGTATTCAAAAACGTTATCATTTCATTTGTGAAAATTCATTCAATTTGATTTGTACAAGTTTAGTAATCAAGATAAACCTATTTAGGAGTGAGGGAATTGATTAAACGAAGAAAAATGAACTTCATGGTATTTTTATGAAAAGAATACGATATTGTAAAGAAGCTATCATTTCATGTGAGAAAGTTTGTTTAAATTGGTTTCTAGGTGATTAATAGTCATCATAGATAGGTTTGGGTATTATGTATTAGATGACAAGTGGAAATTTATAGAAAACAAATCGGAAATCGGTTTGTTTCGATTTCCGTCGGGTTCCAAAAAGTCGTATTTTCTATTAACAGAAAAGAGAGATAGAAGGGATGGGACTTACGGGTTTGGACAAGCTAAGGAGGCTAAAGAAGGTGGTGATTGTCGATGCATCGAAAACGTCGCGAAGGTTCTGATCCGGTCACCGGAATCCGTCGTCGGTTTCGGCAGCGCTTCGCTTCTCGCTCTTTGCACCGAGTTCTCGAGAATTTGGGAGAGTGGACTTAGAGTGGTGAGGTGAAAAGGTAGAGGGTAGGGGTCTTTATATAGGGCTAGGCTAGGGTTAGGGTTAAGATTAAAAAATATTTTTAAAAAATGTAAAATTCATTAAAAATTCATTAATTTTGGACTTAAAAGAGGTTTAATGGAAATTGTGTAACATACTAGAAAATTGGACCCTGCAGGTGAATTGACCAAGTCAACACGAAACTTTTTCGTGTTGACGACTCGGCCGACCAGCCGAGTCCGGCCGGCGGCGCCGGCCGATTCGGCCGAGTCGCCGGCCGACTCGACCGAGTCAGGGCCGAGTCGGGTGTCGTTGGGTAGGGTTTGGTCTGGGGGAGATTTTGGTATACTTCATTTTTTTATAATTTGCATTAATTTGTGAGTTATGGTTGTTTGACCGTTTGACTTCCCAAAAAATTTAAAACAAAAAGATATAAAAATATATGGAGCATGGGATACGAACTCTGGTGGCTTGGTTCAGCAGTGCAAGGTGTTACCAGTGAGCTACAAGCTCCTTCTTGTAATTATTGTAGAAAAAGAGATACTTAAAATGATATCAGCAGCATTAAATATCAAAGTACACTTTAAATTTTAAAACAATTTAATGTACACTAAAAATGAAATTATTTAAAACAAAATAATTAATTATATATATCTTGTGCTCAGAGTAAAATACTCCTTTATAAATTTAAAAAAAAATTTAAAAATTTTGTACAGAAAAATGTATATGAAAATTAGGGTTGTTACATGATATACGGGTGCTCAGTGGAGACTGGGTACACTGGACGAACTCGCCGAGAACTCCTAGATGGTATTATACCTTATATCAGATGGCAGTTCTCTGGTGACACTGGTACAGATTAGTCTGTATACCCGAGATCGTCATAAAGTCTTGTGTGATTCCCACTGTGTTTTGATTTCCACCTTACCACGTCCAAGAGGGCGTGCAAAACGGTGGTTTTTGGGTACAGTCCCGAATCACATGGAGGCAACTCTCTCCGGGGCTAATTACGACCGACTACTATCTTAATGAGCGATAGGAGGGGATTTGTCTCTCCCGGTATAGGGAGTTGGTGTTGCGCTGTGTTCAATTGGCTATAACCGGGAATCCCTGGCCAGGGTTGCTGAGATTTACTGGTAAGTGTTACCGGTAGTTTCTCGAACTGTTGTAGACCTCATATCGACACGACTTATCGAGCTACTGGGGTCTGATGTTTACTACCCTTAGGCGAGATATGCGATATATCAGACGAACAGACCGGACTGTACAGTAAGTGTTACTGGTTGGATTCACAGGAGTGTGAGCGGGCTTGCTCGTTGATCTTCTGATCGCTCAATACCCGGGTGGCCGTTACGTTTAGCAGACCGCTTGCGGCTTGTGGGTATTTGATATGATCATCACCTACTGCCGGCGTATTGACGAGTCTTTAGAGTCCTACACAGAGGTTTCCTGGCTCAAGCGAAACGAAATAGGAGCGCATATAAGATATGTGCGGGACCGAGAATAATACCAGTTTGTGATACTGTATTCTATTCTCGCGATATGTATCATCGGCAGGTTATATGTGATATAGCCGGGTTACCGAATCAAGTGTTGATTCGATACATTGATACACTTGATATTAGTCGGTTATATGCGATATGACCGGATCATTAAATCAAGTATTGATTTAATGATTTAATGTATAATTATATATTTGATATATTACTTTACATTGACTAGTATTGTTCACTTAAGATGGATTTTCTCACTTGATGTGCACAAGTAGTATATGTGATATATTTTTGTGCACTTGTTTGTATCATGTTTGATGATACATGCAAACTTGGGTGTATATTTTCTTTAAACCATCTTTAGGTTAATGGTTAGATTTTAATTTGTTTTATTTATTTTCTTTATTCATTTTGGCAAAAATAAAATGGAGGCTTGCTTTGTTTTATTCATGAAGCTTCATGAAGCTTTGAAAGTCTTTACTATTTTGTTTTTTCCTTACCCTAACCATTACACCTAAACCCTAGTTTATTCTCTACATGTGTTAGCCTCACCCATGGTTGCATTATGATAACTCTTCACTTGATTTTTCATTTTTTGATTATGATGATTGATATTCTTTTCTTCTTCTTCTTCTTTTTCATGAAGAAAAGAAGAAAGCTTTTTTGAAAAATTTCAAGTGTTGAAATCAAGTGAGAAATCCAAATCCAAAGTGAACCCACTTTCTATTTCTTCATTCTCTACCACTTGCCATGTAGTAGAGTGTGTTATCTTCACAAGTTTCATGACCAAGTGAAGATGGAACTTGAGTTAGAGTTGCCTCGACGTAGATCATCTTCGGCATCGAAGTCAACGACCTAACCCGCTCATTTCTCCGACGAAACCATCACTAGAATCCGGGATCCCGGTGATCGCAGCGAAGGGACGTCATCACGGAGCTAAAGAAGTGGAGGACCGGATCTACAAAGGTTGTATTTCTATTCACTTAGTAGCAAAGTAGTTTGCTCGCTTTTTCTTTCGCCTATACTCTAGTAATCGATCTAGTTTAGGGTTTCTCGGCACCGGAAAATTTTGAATTTGGCATGGTAGATGCCTTGTGGAACCTCTTGTGTGTGTCTAGGAACCCTACAGTGGTATCAGAGCCTAGCTAGAGCCTTAGACGAAGTGTAAACGAAATTAGAAAGCCGATCGAACCTAGAAACCCTAAGTTATACCCTTCTCTGGACAATTTTCAAAACTGTGGATTTTTGTGAATTAAAAATTCTCAGAAAATATAGCAGGAAATTCTAAGAGTAACTGCAGAAAACGAACCCCTAACTCTACTAGACCGCCGCGAAACCGCGGCCTTACCCTGCTATTGGCGGCGGTTCCGCGGCCATATATACTGATTAGGGATTCATTTTTATACAGTAATACCCATATCTGTTTCCTCTGTTCTCTGAGAATTTTTAATCTGCACTCAAGAGTTGAGTTTTCTGGGTTGTATTAAGGACTCGATGATTCGATCGGAAATTTTAACCGCGCCTATGTGTTTTTCCGGGTAATTTTAGAACATGTTAAAAAGTTCGACCGGATATAAATACCCATTTTTTCCCCTGCCGGAAAATTTCCAATTGTTGGATTTTTCCGTAGTTTAATAACGTTCTAAGTAGTGCAAGTAACGCGATGGTTCCTCTAGAAGACAACAAACCTTAACTCGATTATGTGACCGTCTTGAACTGCCCTTTGAACCTTAGGGTTTGGGGCAGTACGGCGTGCCACATGTGAGGCGTTGGCTTAACCTTTCTACGGCTGGACCGTTGGTACTGTGGCATGAAGTGAATGTTTTTAAACTTATTTCATGTGTTGAGCTGTTTCGGGAAAACTTGGGTGTTTGATTGTTCGATCGGAAAGTTTAACATTTTCTATTTATCTGGAATGTGATACAATATTTGGAATCCACAAGTAGTTATGAGATAACTGATTTGAATATTATAAATCTAGCACTTTAGTCTCACTTGATCGGTTGCCACGGAATTTTGATGCGATCAAAAGTCCGTCGCAATCACGTAGTGTACGCGGATACTCGCCGGGTAAACTTAATAGACAGCTACACCCCATAGCCCCGACCAAGTGACTGTAGGAGAACCCCATAGCCGAAAACATCCGTTCGGGTGCTCGCGGCAGCGGTGTTCCGCCTTGGTGCACTTCGTCGACGGCATCGGGGGTGCGGCCGTCTACTGAAGTTTGCGACGAGCATTCGATCAGGATGTCGGGAATCTTATTGAATTGCCCGACTTGATATTGAAAAGAGTTTTTGATAATGAGACTAAAATGCGGGGTTTATAATTGTTAGGCATGCGATGTCTAAGGAATTCATTTAGTTAGGCATGCGATATCTAAAGAGGTTGCGGATTCCAACTGTTGTAGTTTTACACTTTCTTTTCTATGACCGTAAGTGTAGTATGTAGTGGTATTGCCGATTGTCGTTGCTATACGTCGACGACAATCGGTGTATGCATACTTACTTACGTTGATGACATGTGATGTTATGTATTGCTGGATATGTTATATTGGATCGTCGTGTTTGAATAGCCTGGGGGGTTTTATGTGAGATGAGTGTTTTTCATTTTCATTCATGTAAAAACTTGTATGTAATATTCTTTTATTGGGGCACTTCCAGGTTGCAGAAGATATCACCATTGTATATTATTTTCTTTTCCGCACTAGGATAGACCCAAGAAGGAGGGCACAAGTAACCGGGTTCTGGAGTCCAGAGGGAGACCAACTCGAGGAGTCGAGCCCTGGTCTCCTAACTCTAAAATTGGTAGGGTTGCTTGCCGCTCTCGTAGGGGTCTAGGAGTGTGGGTTTGACTATTCATCGCGACCGTGGAATCCGTGTTTTATACTGGCTCGTATTAAAAAACACGGACGTCCTAGTATATCCAATATTTCATATGATATTTTCTGCTGCATTATCTGTGATGTGATCATAAGATTTGTTCAAATAGATATTGTATATAGTATATATGATATATTATATAGACGTTGCTTATGTTGTACACCCGCGCTAGCCCTGCCTCGCTCTGGCGTTAGTTACCTAACCTAACGGTGCAGACGGGACATCGAGGTGAATGCGGATGGCATAAGTGTACGTCGTATTTATCTGTGATGTTTAGGGGACTTAAATGATGAGACTTCATTAATGTGATTAATGAAAGAAAAGAAACCTAAGATGTTGTGGAATCGAATTTCTAAAAACAGGTAGCTACAGTTCTTGCTTTGCATTGCGGTGTTCCTTGTCGAACATCCTGCACCTTATTCGATAAGGAAATGGTCGAGATCCCTTCATCGGGGTGACCCCTTTAGCAATAATTGGCAGATGCTACAACCTTCGGTTTGTATTTTGATTGCTTCTATAGTTTTTGCTTTGCACAGCGGTATATATGATATATCCTGCACCTTATTCGATGAGGAAAGGGCCGACGATCCCTTCACCGGGAGTGACCCCTTTAGCAAAACTAGAAAGCCTAAAAAACACTCCATTTCAAAATTCATTTGATTCTACAATGATAGCAAGTTCATTACGCAATAGGTTTTCTGAAAAACCTGTCGTAGCCCTCCGTCATTTCAGATAAGTCCTACTTAGTATTCGTGCTACGTTTGTTGACCTCCGTCAAGGCGTAGTGTGCGGTAGCTAACTAGTATTTATCTGCTTATCCATATGATGCAGATTGGGTTAGGGTAGTCGTACGGCCTTGTTGACCTCCGTCAAGGGTCGTGCGGGTGGGTTTGATTCAATCAAGAAATGACGGGTTGAACTTGACTAGTAGCCTATGGTTTGTTGACCTCCGTCAAGGTCATAGGGTGCTAGGGGCAAAATTATCGGGAATTTCAAGTGTTGAAATTTGCAATGAGATTGCATACCTTCTATGAGATAGTTGGATCCCGATACCTACTGCGAGTAATTGTTGCTCCTGGGAGAGTTTTACACATTACAATTAGCCGATCAAGTAGGTGTCTAGAAAGATGTCAACGGGGTTACGCCTCTGGGAAAACGAGGTTTACTGTAATTAGGTCCGTGCGAAAGAACGGGGAACCTCCCTCAAAGTACCGACACTGGCCTGGCTGAAAGATTGGCGAACTTGTAGTGTGTAATTAATCCCGGCTAGTCTTTCCTTTTAGGGTTTGAAGGAAGATTTGATAAAAACAGTGGAAGCCATCCTGATTAGATAAAATAATAACCAATCTGATCTTGCAAGAGCGCACGCAGAGTGTTTTCTTCTCTCTCTCTTCAGGTAGCGACAATGTCACGCCTTAATCAAGATAATAATACGGATGTATTGACCGAACCCGCTTATTATACTGAGCTGGGAAACGTTGGTCCCGCTCCAACTTATAATTGTTATAAGACCGAGTAGGAAATTGGGGAATGCCAGGATTACCATGCCGCCCAAACGAAGAAAGTGCATGATGATGCATCTTCTTCGGGTGTGTTCATTACAAAGAACTGTTTCTCAGTATCCTCTGCGTCCTGGGTATTTGATACCGGATCAGGATCCCAGATATGTAATCTGTTACATAGGGCTACAGAAAGGTAGAGAACTGAGAACGGGTGATAAGTTTCATGAGACAGAAAACGGTGCAAGTGTTGCAGCCAAGTCTGTTGGTCACTGTCACCCTGTATTACAAATACATTGATTCTGAACATATGCTATTAGATACCGAACATGATATACAAAATCATATCAGTCTCTTTATTAATAAAGAAAGGATATAATTTTGTATTGTTGGATAAGGTTTTGAACATTTCCTATATCAAGAGTTGATCGGTTCAAGTATATTATCTACAAGCATTGACGTTCTAAATCAAACTACAGTTCTTAGTATACAGAACACACACAAGAGGAACAGTTCAGAAATGAACGATTCCTTCTTGAGGCATTGTAGACTAGGTCATATCAATGTGACCCGACTAGCTTAAGTTACATTTTAGATGCATATTTAAATTAGTTTGAATTTACATCTTATGAAACTTGCCAGTCATGTCACAAAGATTTGATGACCATAGCTCCGTTTGCTGGAAACAGAGAAAGAGTTAGTAAACTCTTGGGACTGATACATGATGATGTATGTAAGGTCCCCTGTCTACACATGCCAGGACCGGCTCTTTATACTTCATTACATTCTCTGATGATCTCTCAAGATTCAGTCATATGTTCCTGTTGAAACACAAGTCCGAACCTTTTGAGATATTCACAGAATATAAGTTAGAAGTAGAGAACCAAAAACGTGTATAAGTATTATGTCCTTTGATGTGATCAAGGATGAGAATACTTGAGCACGGAATTCTTGGACTTTTCTAAAGGAGAATGAGATTCTCTCTCAGCATTACTCCTCCGTATACACCACAGCACTTCGGTGTATCGGCGCAGAGCAATCACACTCTATTTGATAAGGTGTACTCTATGATGAGTACTACTGAGTTTCCTTTTTTCCTTTTGGGAGTTATGCACTTATGAAGTTGCATACCTATTGAATAGGGTTCCGATCAAATCAGTTGCCTACCACTTCATATATGATATGGAAAGGGAAGAGCCCATCTCTTAAGTTAGTTAAGATTTGGGGTTGTCCAGCCTATGTCTAAAAACCAAAATAGTTGACATGAGGTAGAACTGGAAAGAGTTCCAGCTATACAAACTGCAGCTGATGATTTGGCGGAACCAAAGGATTCAATAGCAACCAACGAACCTCAGCCTCTCCGCCGATCTAGTAGGGTTTCTCACCCATCTGAGAGATACTTTAGTTTCTCTATGACAGTGGGAGCGAGGACTGCATCATGAGATGATGACCCAACTAGTTACGAGCTGGCCATCAGGAGTGGGACTCTGTAAGAATGGCTGGATACTTAGCGATCTGAGATGGAATCCATGTACACCAACAACGTGTGGACTTTGGTTGCTTTATCTGAAGGGTTAAATCCCTATCAGGAGCAAGTATATCTTGAGAAAGTTACTTGGTGTAGATAGAAAAGTTAAGACTTTCAAAGCTAGACTTATTAAAGGTTTGCATCATTGACCAGATATGGATTATGATAAAACCTTTTCTAAGTAGCTATGCTTAAGTCCATCCAGATCCTACTTGCCACGGCTACATACCATGACTACGATATCTGGCGATTGGGTGTCTTGACAGCTTTTCTAAATGATGTTTTAGAAGAAAGCGTCTATAAGTACACAGCCAGAGGGCTTCGTAGACAGTGGAAGCAGCGGAAACGTGTGCAAGATGTTTTATATGATAAAGCAGGCATTGCGGAGTTGGAACGTCTGTTTTGATGGGTTAGTCAAAGAGTTTGACATCATCAAAATGGTAGATGAACCTTGTATATACAAAAAGGTAGTAGGGAGTATGGTGATGATCCTAGTAGAGTACGTGGATGACATACTCTTGATAGGGAAGTAATTTCCTATACTACGCTCGGTCAATCTCCGCTTATCACAATGATTCTCCATATAGGATCAAAGTGATACCTACTAAATCCTGGGCTTTGGATCTATGAGACAGATCTAATTGGATATTAGGATACTCACTAGTTGTAGTGAGATGGTATCAATTGATCCTGGGGAAAATCACTGGAAAGGTTCCAGGGTGATAAAGACGACTGAATGTCAGTCACAGCATTGTCTTTACCCTCAGTAAAGGGACGGTATGTTAGAAGAGTTCCAAGCTAGATACCGTGGCAAACTGGACGATAAAGGTTTGTGGCATCGCTATCAAAGATACTACCAAAGAGGCAGTTTGGGTATATATTGGTTCATGAGATGAACCAGGTTCCTACCATTGTGTGACAATGGAAGTGTGGCTTTGGCCCAGGAACCCCGGTCCCATCAGTGACCCAGACATATTCTAAGGCAGCATCACCTGATCATGAAGATAGTTGATCTCCAGGGTGATCGAGGTTAGGAGAGTAGACTCAGAGGACAACACGGCGGATCCACTCACAAAGGCCTTTTCCCAGAGAGAGACTTTTATGGGATGGTTGAGTATGAGATACTGCAACCACTGCTACAGATGGCCCTAGTGCAAGTGGGAGATTGTTAGTTATATGTATGCCCTAGAGGCCATTACTGTACATAGGATGTATATTGTAGTGGATGCTGGGACATATATAGGGATGAGTTTCTTGCTCGACATGATAGTATGCTATCTGGTTACTCTTTACCTTAACGTGTACACTGATTGTCTCTCTGTTATATGTTGGTAAAGCCCTTAGGATATGTACTTGACTACCTGGACTATGATGCGGATCATACTAGTGGGGACATGGTAGTCCATAAGTACATCCTTCAAGGTCTCTAGTCGTGGGTGTATCGAGACGGGGCGTCGATATACCAGAGTAGACTAGCGTATACTTTCTCGACTCATACAGATGGGCAATGGATGATCCCATATCCATTGGTGTGTGACATCAGAGATGATATACGGGTGCTCAGTGGAGACTGGGTACACTGGACGGACTCGCCGAGAACTCCCAGATGGTATTATACCTTACGTCATAGAGTCTTGTGTGATTCCCACTGTGCTTTGATTTCCACCTTACCACGTCCAAGAGGGCGTGCAAAACGGTGGTTTTTGGGTACAGTCCCGAATCACATAGAGGCAATGAGCGATAGGAGGGGATTCGTCTCTCCCGGTATAGGGAGTTGGTGTTGCGCTGTGTTCGATTGGTTATAACCAGAAATCCCTGGCCAGGGTTGCTGAGATTTACTGGTAAGTGTTACCAGTAGTTTCTCGAACTGTTGTAGACCTCATATCGACACAACTTATCGAGCTACTGGGGTCTAACGTTTACCACCCCTAGGCGAGATATGCGACATATCAGACGAATAGACCGGACTGTACGGTAAGTGTTACTAGTTGGATTCACAGGAGTGTGAGCGGGCTTGCTCGTTGATCTTCTGATCGCTCAATACCCGGGTGGCCATTACGTTTAGCAGACCGCTTGCGGCTTGTGGGTGTTTGATATGATCATCACCTGCTGCCGGCGTATTGACGAGTCTTTAGAGTCCTACACAGAAGTTTCCTGGCTCAAGCGAAACGAAATAGGAGCGTATATGAGATATATGCGGGACCGAGAATAATACCAGTATGTGATACTGTATTCTATTCTCGCGATATGTATCATCGGCAGGTTATATGTGATATAGCCGGGTTACCGAATCAAGTGTTGATTCGATACATTGATACACTTGATATTAGTCGGTTATAAGCGATATGACCGGATCATTAAATCAAGTATTGATTTAATGATTTAATGTATAATTATATATTTGATATATTACTTTACATTGACTAGTATTGTTCACTTAAGATGGATTTTCTCACTTGATGTGCACAAGTAGTATATGTGATATATTTTTGTGCACTTGTTTGTATTATGTTTGATGATACATGCAAACTTGGGTGTATGTTTGCTTTAAACCATCTTTAGGTTAATGGTTAGGTTTTAATTTGTTTTATTTATTTTCTTTATTCATCTTGGCAAAAATAAAATGGAGGCTTGCTTTGTTTTATTCATGAAGCTTCATGAAGCTTTGAAAGTCTTTACTATTTTGTTTTTTCCTTAACCTAACCATTACACCTAAACCCTAGTTTATTCTTTACATGTGTTAGCCTCACCCATGGTTGCATTATGATAACTCTTCACTTGATTTTTCATTTTTTGATTATGATGATTGATATTCTTCTCTTCTTCTTCTTCTTCTTCTTCATAAAGAAAAGAAGAAAGCTTTCTTGAAAAATTTCAAGTGTTGAAATCAAGTGAGAAATCCAAATCCAAAGTGAACCCACTTCCTACTTCTTCATCCTCTACCACTTGACATGTAGTAGAGTGTGTTATCTTCACAAGTTTCATGACCAAATGAAGATGGAGCTTGAGTTAGAGTTGCCTCGACGTAGATCATCTTCGGCATCGAAGTCAACGACCTAGCCCGCTCATTTCTCCGACGAAACCATCGCTAGAGTCCGGGATCGCGGTAATCGCAGCGAAGGGACGTCATCATGGAGCTAAAGAAGTGGAGGACCGGATCTACAAAGGTTGTATTTCCATTCACTTAGTAGCAAAGTAGTTTGCTCGCTTTTTCTTTCTCCTATCCTTTAGTAATCGATCTAGTTTAGGGTTTCTCGGCACCGGAAAATTTTGAATTTGGCATGGTAGATGCCTTGTGGAACCTCTTGTGTGTGCCTAGGAACCCTACAGCGCCAGGAACCAAAAGCCCTCTCAGAGGCAGCCGAGCCTGAGGTTCCCTCACTCGGCTATCCCCCGTGGGCAGCTTCCCTGCCACAACGCCGGGGATCGAAAAGCCCTCCCAGAGGCAGTCGAGACCCGAGGTTCCCTCGCTTGGCTATCCCCCACGGGAAGCTTCCCTGCCACAACGCTGGGGATCGAAAAGCCCTCCCAAAGGCAGTCGAGGCCAGAGGTCCCCTCGCTCGGCTATTCCCCGCGGGCAGCTCCCCTGCCACAACGCCGGGGATTAAAAAGCCCTCCCAGAGGCAGTCGAGGCCAGAGGTTCCCTCGCTCGGCTATCTTTCAGGACAAAAGCCCTTGCCAAGAGGCACCGGGCAGTAACCCTGCCCGGCCAAGGGTCCTTGGTGGCTTCCTACAGCCTTATAGCTTTCCTCGCGCCAAGGGCCAAAGTCCTCCCAGAGGCAGTCGGGTCCTTGCCCGGCTATCCCCGGCTGGTAGCTTCCTACCACAACCGACAGGGATCAAAGTCCTCGCCAAGAGGCACTGGGCAGTAACCCTGCTCGGTCCCCATCCTGAAGGATCTGAAAGCCCTCCCAGAGGCGGCCGAGCCCGAGTTTCCCTCGCTCGGCTATCCCCAGCGGGCAGCTTCCCTTCCACACACTGAGGATCAAAATTCCTCCCCGAAGCGGTCAGGTCCTTGCCTAACCGTCGATGGCTAGTAGCTTCCTACCACCGTCCTGAAGGATCAAGAGCCCTCGCAAGGGGCAACCGAGCAGCTACCCTGCTCGTCAAAAACTCCGGCTGGTAGTTGCCAAACCCCGACGCCAAAGATCAGGTCCTTCACCAAGCGGCAACCAAACGACCACCCTGCTCGGCCGAACCCGGCGACTGCCTTGTGGCCGTGCTTAAGGATCTGAGACACCCGGAAGAACGGCCGGTTCATCCAAATCTGAACGATCTCCCATCGACCTAGGGGGTACATGAGGATACCTCCACGGCAACGCTTGACGCCAAGCTTACACGGAAACACAACAATACAAACAAGGGCATCCTATGAACGTCCTTCACATAAAAAGAGAAGAGAGAAAAACACAAACCGACGAATTAAGGGTTCTTTTTTTCCTTTTATTGCCAAAATCAAGATCTTTACAAAGAGTACTCTGGGGCCCCCCAGCCCTACCTACTGCCCGGAGGCTTACTTCGGACACTTCGTCGTCGGCGTCACGGCCCAAAGCCCTACCACCGAAGACTTTGCCACCAAGGGCACGCCAGGCTCCCCTCGTCATCCCTCGCCGGAAACCTCGTCGCCGGAAGCGGGACCCTAGAGCGGAGTTCACCATCGTCGAACTCGGGAAGCTGTTCCTTCACGGCGTCCAAAGCCTTATTCCACGCAACGACAGAATACTCCCCGAGCTCGGTGTAAAACTGCTCCGATGCCTTGTACTCGGCCATAGCTTTCTTAGCCCGAGCCTCGGCAACCTGAGCTTTCAGCAGCGCCGCCTCAGCATCCCTCCTGCTTGCGTCCCTCTCCTTTTCCAGTGCCGCAAAGCATCCGGCTAGGTCCGCCAGCTTCCTATCGGCGGCCCGGAGTGACGCGCTCAGACGGCGAAGGGCACCCCGAGTCGCCGAGTTGGCGAGCTCCGCTGCCTCCGCCCGTCCATCCACGACGTCGGTCTTATCCCTCTCCCGGCGCAAGTCACGTTGCAAGATCTCGACCTCCGAAGGAAACGCCTCCACTAGCCTCGGGGCGTGGAACGCTCCCTCGGCCTCCATGCGAACGGCGAGGGCGCAGTGCTGAAGAACCTGACAGAAAGCCAATGAGTAACCAAGGAAAGGCATACCAAGGCGAATGCGCGTAGAAGGATTCATATCTAGACCGCCCCTTGGGCCATGGCCTCCAATTGATCCCTTAAGGAGCTGCACGGGAGCCTTCCCCCAGCCGATTCCTCCATCCCGGCGAGCAGACCGGTAGCAACGAAAAGCCCATACGGAACAGTGAAGACGGAGCCCCCTTCCCGCACGGGAATCCCTTCGGGGGCCTTCGACGGCGGCGCACGAGAAACCGTCATTTTCCTCTTAGAAAGGGGCCGGCCTTTGCCCTTCCTCCCGTCACCAGTCTGAGACTCGGGTGACGGCTGACGACTCCGGCCGCTGCCAGAAAAGCTCCCAGATGCCGCTGACGAGATGGACGGCCCGGCCGTCGGCAGAGAATCAGGCGGAGGGCGCAAGTTAGCTGGGGGCTCGGCTACGCCACTAGCTTCCCCCCGGCGCGAGCCGCCCGAAAAATGGGAACGAACAATGTCTCGCGAAGGAGGAAGAACGCCGAGCGATAGCGACTCGAGGAAGGGAGGAGATGAAAGGTTGGGGGCCCTAGGGCGGGCCCCGCCACCGTTTTATCGCCGCATCCAACGGCGCCCGTCAACTCCCGCCGAAATGACTCCTAGCGATCGGCGGCTCCGATTGATCCACGTGTCGGCCCTGAACTGGATTGCCCCAGTCGGACGCTGTAGGCCTGCGTACGTCACTCCGGCCAGTCGCCCTTTGACACGTGGACCACTGCTTCAGTCGCATAGTGCTCGAACCGACACACCCCCCTTTAAGGTGCGGAGATCTCGCCTTGTTTCGCTAGCAGAAAAGACGACCGATGGACCGAAGGCTCGCCCCGACGAAACCGTAGAAGGGATCTTGCCTCAGGAGGCCCAGCAGTCCACTCTTGGCCCGACCACTATCTGGTCGGGACAAGAGTGGGAGGCTAATGATAATGCTCGATATTGGCGACCTCTAAGATTAGGACACGTGGCAGATGACGTGTCCTAAGAAGAAAGGGCCCGCAGGGGCCGACGAGGCCACCCGGAGCCCGACCCGCAAGCACAAACTGGCCCACCTCGGGGTCCTCTGAAAATCAACCTCCTCGGCCATTCAGCTCGCCCCGAGCCGCCATAGGACCAAGACCCCTCGGCCTCCCTGCTCGTCTCCGAGCTCCCTGCCGAGGCCGTCTTCCTCGGCCCTCTGACCAACTCCACCACTCACAGGCGTAACCGCCGCTCCGCGAATCTCGCCATGCGCAGATTCTACGCCAACAACATCCCACGTTCCACGCTATCACGATCCCCATTAATGGGTGATCCACTCTCTGCGCGAGCGTGACGTCGGGAGCGTAACTGCCGGCGAGATTTTCGTGCCTGCCGCTGCGTGCCACCACCGCTATATAAACTCTCATCACAGAGGGGTCAAGCAAGCCATTCTTTACACTTACGCCGTTACTCTGCTCGGATCTCGTCACCGACTTGAGCATCGGAGGGTCCTCGATGGTACCAAACCACCCCGGGACTTCTTTGCAGGTACACGGCGGCGGCCTCCTCATCCCATCTTGTCCTCTCAAAACCCATTGAGACCCACACGCAACGAAGGACAACCAACCCACCTCGAGATCAACGGAAGACAGCATCTGACGGAGGCCCGAAAAGGAGCTTCATTATATATATATATATATATATATATATATATATATATATATATATATATAACTGAAGAAACTGGTGCAATGCATTTTCATAGTGTTCATTTCACACCAAATCTTTTAAATTAATTTTGAATCTTTATCATTTGGAAACAACATTCATGCATGTTGCTTGATTCATGATCTTATCTGTCTATATTCATCCCAACAAATTAATCTTTCCATATTTCTATATTCATTCATTACTAAAGCATAATGCATTAGGTTAAACCCTTTGGATGTGCATGAACCCATTCATTTTCCCGTGTGCACGAGCGTGCGCCCGTGCACACGCGCGTGTGGGGACTATCATCACATAAGAATCTAAAACCTCATCCAATAAAACTCATGAGGTTAGCAATTCTAGACTTCCAAGGGACGCTTCAATAGAAATACAAATTACGAATAATTTACAAATTGTTGATAAAAATTAATTGAAAATATAAAATGTTTTGACAATAAAAATGTAACATACATTAATGACTTAAAACAGAAGACAAGATGCACGTTTATAAAAATAGATGGTGACAACATGCTATCTGAATTAAAAAAAAGGAGAGGTTTTCCTGCAGTTAAGCTTTCTAATCTAATCCTGTGTTTGAACTAGCACATATAAAGCTTTCATTTTGTTCATCTTTGCCATATCACTTCATAAGCCTAGCAAAGAGGCGAGCCCGGCCAACTCGCCTCGCGACTCGACTGATTCGTTTGTTAGGAAAGACGATCACGACTAGCTTCGTTTTCTGGGCGAGGCGAGGCGACACGAGGAGGTGGATCGAAGCAGTGGAGACGAACAGCTGAACCCACTTACCTCGCCGACTCCTAGACGATTCACGAGGCGGGTTAGGCGAGTTACAGCTTACCTGACTTTGCATGCTTTTTATTTTAAATAAAAAAAAGATTAATAAGAAGGCAAATAAATAGAGTAAAATGAAGGGAAAAAATGGCAATGCAAGACAAGGCAAGTGGGCTCGGTCAAAACTAGCCCTTACTAGCTGTTGGGGTTAAATCCTAGATGAGGTGAGGCGAGTCGAGACGAGGCGAAACTAACTGTTGGAATTCGCCAACGTCTAGTTAGGTGAGTCAAGACGAGTCGACTCACGAGTCAACGAGGCAAGACGAGTTAACTCGTGAGTGATGCAAGACGAATCGTAGCGAATCCGATCTTGCCTGACTCGTCTAAAAAAAAAGACGAATCAACTCGTTGACTTGCCCACATAAGCAACGAGACAAATATTGTGTGGCGAGTCAACAAGTACTTTCCTCATTTGCGGGGCCTATTACTTCATATCATTTTAATACCTTAAAAGGTTCTATTCCATACCATGTAGTTAAGTAATCCACATGAAGCCTCAGAAAAAAATTATTATCAAGAACAAAGATCATCGATATATCAAGATAATATATCTATATCAAGATATATCAAGGCATACCAGTTTAATACGAAAATATCAGTCAGCTCAGAATTATCTATAGCACCCCATGTATACATGTATATGCAAATACAAAGAAATCTGTTTTATTACATACAACACAATTCAAAAAAAAAGTTCAAGACATTCGACCAACATAACCCCTATTAAAACCCTATTAATTTATTTATGGGAGAAGTGGGCCCTGCATTGGTCACACCTTATCACTCATGAACAGATTCAAAACTTCTGAATGAAATCATAGATGTGCTCGTTTACTTCATCCGCCTTTTCCTGATTGATCCAGTGGCTAACATCAGGCATCACAACCACTTCCTCAAGGAACGGGACGTGTTTCTTGAGACCGCCTTTGTGTATGTAGTCTTGGATGCCCGGGTAATGGTAGGTCAGGTCCATGTCTCCCACGATGAACTTTGTTGGTACTTTTATCTGCGCTCCCGTCCATGGCGCCGTTAACTCCCAATTTCTGCACCACCAAAAACACAGAGAAATTAAATTACTTTCTGCCTCGGACAATAGTGTTGGACCCTCCAGTTCATTGGTCTACTACTCATCATTCACAGCACCAGTCCACTAATCTACTGTTCGCCATTCGAATCTCCAGGTCCATTGATCCTCCGTTCGTCATTAAATCTCTATTCCGCTAATCTATTGTTCATCACTCATATCAAACAAGAGATCACAGATATGCATAACAGAGGATTAGACAGTTGTAGACTCTTCACTATTTTTTTCCCTAAAATAAAATTGCCGTTCTCATCTCTTCTTGTAATAGTCCTCTTGTATTAGTTGGTATGCTTTAAATTTGTCAGAGTTCTCATGCCCTACCAAATCACCCTCCCTTAGAGGGTCTTTGGCATAAGCATCGTCGACAATCCTAATTCAGAAGGTGTATGTATTAAACATGAAATTCCACTCGCTAATAAGTGGCAATTTTAAGGAGCTTGGAGTAGCCCGTTGGTAGGGCTTGGAGTAGACCCGGGATCGAGCCCGGGGTCTCCTATTTATGAGGGGGTGACTAATTTAACCACCTAATATCTCAAAATAAGTGGCAATTTTAAAAGGAACGGTCATTGCTAGTCAGTCCATTAAAATGCTGGCATGTATCTGCATTCTAGAAAGAACCCATTTTATGGAATGTAGAAGAGATGCTAGGGACACCATGACAATGTTTGTCTAAATGCGAATTAGGATCTTAATAGCTTCAGAGTAAAGAAGAATTGATTTATCTACAAGTAAAAAGAAAATATCAAGACATAATTGCAGAATTTTTTTTTGGTCTTGCTCCATTTTGACTAACGTCAAGATTCCATGGGACTTACAAGTCAATATTTCGGTAGTAGTTGATTGGATTGGTAAACCCAGTCTTCTCGTATTTTCTTGCGAAATATTGGATGTCCTCTTCCGACAACCACGAAGGCAATGGGAGTTGAACATTTTTGGTATCATCACCAAGACCAAGACTTTCTCCGGACCGTATCAAGAATGGCCCTGAATAGCGAGCGGTCAAGAATACCTTGTGGAGTAAATGAGTACCACAGCGGGCAAATTCTGCCTCAGCTGCTCCAGGAATCTATCAATACCATTATTTTAAATGCTTGATTAAGACAATATAATTCGGTAATAAGAAATACACGCAAAGCAAACATGAAACAAGATTCAACATGAATTGTGTGGTATGGCTTGCTTGAATTAGCCCAAATTACTTTGGAACATAAAATTTTGAGAAAAATCATGTCTCATGTAGCTTAATTGTGAATTTTTGGAATGCTAACTGAGAACATAGTAGATCTTCGATTTATACATCACGGTAGTCACTTATAGTTTCATAGTATCCGTAACAATAACATAACCGTCATTGCCATTTCTTACCCTTACAAAGGATAATTCTACAGAGTTGAACGAGAGTGATATGCATATTGGATAATGCAAATGCTCCGGTAAATTTATTCTTTAGAAGAGGTTTGTTTATAAGTAAGCTTTTTAAAAAGAGGAAATAAAGTAATCTCAAAACCTGGAATTTGCAAACATAGTAGTCATCTCCGTAAATAGACTTGAAGTACTCCAGAGGCTTTACAGTTGGGTTGCGTGGCCTAAATGCGACACTTAGGTTCACAAGTGCCTTCACCTTGTCTGGCCTGAACATGCACAAATTCCATGCCACAATAGCGCCCCAGTCATGTCCCACTACAAACACCTATTAAGAAAATGAAAAAGGATGCAAATAAAGTTAACAATTTAATGAAGAGAAACCCGAGTCCTTGCTCATATGCTTATAAAAAGTGAGGGATTTTTTTACCTTATTCGTTTATAACCAAGGTTCGAAATATCGTCCGAAACCACCGATACGTGATCGTTTTGTATAAATTTCGGTGAAGACCGATACGAAACAAACCATACAATCAGGTCTCGGCCGAAACATGAAATAACTATTTTTTACCGTTTTTTCTATGACCATGATCACTATAGACATTCATCGTTAGATCTGAGATGTTTTCATGGTGAGTAGTCGCTATTGACTTACCAAAGACGGTTGACCTTGACTATTGAGAAAGGTATAAGAAAAAGAAAACCCATCTAGCTGATAAAGATAGAAGGGGAGATGTAAGAGAGGGGGGATTGAAAAACAATTGGTTAGACCTATTTTTTTAGCTTTCATGGTTGCCTAATTATTTTTTGTGGATCAAGTACAGAACCAAGATTGAGACCATAGCCTTCATTTGTGGTATAACTGGTCATATTATTTTCATCTTAAGAAGGCCACAAAAATTAACCCAAACCCTATATTAATACTTATCTAAGTATGTTTTTCAATGTATTTTGCATTAGGTCTTGTCTTGGTTGTATTTTTTAACACTAAGATCATTGTCTTGTAATATACAACCATGAATTTAATATATATATATATATATATATATATATTACCGTCAAAACCGAAACCTGAACTGAGATGAGCAAAACTAACCGAAACCCACCAAAATTAATAAAATTTTAAGAGACCGAAACCGAATCCAAAACCGAGTTCTCAAACCTTGTTTATAACAACCAGTTTAAACTAATACTGAAGACTTATACTTTTAACAATTGTAATAGATTGTGCAAGTATAGAAATTTACCTGATAAGACTTTAAAATGCACGTTGATGACTTAAAGCTCTTATAGCTGCCAAATCTTGGCTGAGAGAGCTAGTTTTAAAGCTTCAACTTGTGAATCTGCTTTACCACCACCTCGCCTCATTTATAGCAATGGGTGGTTTTCAACTTGACCACATTAAGTACATAATTTTGTTGAATGTACAAAATGCAAAGATAAAATTTTACCAACTTTCTGAGATGCAATCAAAAGATCAAGTTGTAGGCTGAATATCAACTTTTGCTAACTTTCTAAATTTTAATGTTGAGCGGTTGATTGCAGTCATAATCAAATTATATGGGAAAATTTCAGTGCGCATTCCAATATCTACGCTTTTTGGAGCCATCAAAGACAATCCATATATTATGATATACGGCTATGCTTTTAGGGGGTAACAAAATTGAAGATAATGGAGGAATAAAAAATAACCCTTATGAAAGGTATATGGAAGAAAAGAATTTTTGCAACCGACCCCAAGAGTTTAATTATGAAATCGTCAACTAGACTTTCTGGGGCAAACAAAACTGGTGGTTTTATAATGCTTTTGGCGGCGATGAAATCTTTGCCACTTTTTAGCCAAGGACAAGCCGAAAGAAAGATCCTATGATAGCAATTAGCCTTCCGTCTGAGAAGTTGGCATAAATGTTGTTCCTGTATACCCACAACCATTTAAGCCAAATTCTTCCCACTAGTGCCATCATCTCCCTTCTATGTACCCTTCCTCTCCCTCTCTATCTTCTATTTCCCTTAAGTACTAGTCCCTCAAAACTTCAAACTGAAACTTATAAAAAAAAAAACCGAATAAACATTGTCTACTCTCTTTGAAAAACAATAGAAGATTAAGTTGTAAACTACAAAAAAAATTTAAAACAATTCCAGAGTTATCTCTCTCTCTCTCTCTCTCTCTCTCTCTCTCTCTTTATAATTCATCTTTTTATAATTTATTTTATTTTATTTTATTTTATACATTTTCAAAATATTTGGACTGTTAATTTTATTTTTTTAAAAGCCCAAGTAGTCCCGGAGCCTGCCTATTTAATCAGACATATGAAGGAACATAAGTGGGCATCTCCTAGAATTGTTGGCAGAGTGTATATACTGTATAGTTAGACAAAATCCAAAAAATTAAAATTTGAACCAAGCTTTCATAATGCAAGCTATGTGGGCTCAATTTGTCACTAAACATCAAGGGGGCAAACAGGCCAAACATGATGGAATAATTGTACTGTGGTCCTGCAAAATGCCTGATCAAAACACTAAACAACAGAAATAACAACAGATACCCAGCAAAACCTGCAAATTCCTTCAATCTATTTAATGCAGAACAAGCTTATTTATACCTTTTTCAATAACTGTTGTATCAGGCTCCAGAACTGATACAATCCCTGCATCCTCAAATGGTTACTAGGGCCCTCCAACATTCAATCTATCAAACTCTTTAATGACCAAAACTCTGGTGAGTGATCAGGAAAATGTGTTAGTTTCCAGCCATCTGGGTCCCAATGTATCCAAAAGCCTAGGTTTTAATACCCAATTCTTCATTGTTAACTTTGTGCATTCATTTCAGTCTCAATCATTTAGGGTCCCATAGCTGGTCCCCATAAATCCAAATCAACCCAAGCCAACTCGTTTGATATCAACCACAATTAATATATACAAGGACAAACAGAAATTACAATCAACCCTAAATTTTGGGGGAATCATGCAGCCAAAATCCTTACTTTTCACACCCAATCCTAAAAATTTTAAACGCCAACTGATTAAAAATCAAAATTCTAAATTTTCACACCCAAACTCAAATTTTTATCAGAATAAGAAAACCTTACTCTATAAGATCAATACCAACAATGAAAAAAGCAACCAAGAAATAATATTTTTTAAAAAAAAATCTGACCTTTTTATTAGGGATTAAAAAAAATACAGTAATTAAAGAAAAAACACAACAAATCAATGAAATCAAGATCGAACCTGATCTTGACCTAGGGAATCGATGAGCGCGACGATGTCGCCCACGATATGGAAGATGGAATAGTCGCCGACGTTGGGAGGCGCATCGGTGTCGCCGTAGCCTCTGAGATCAGGAGCGACGGCGCGATAGCCACGATCGGAGAGGGAGAGGATCTGATGGCGCCAGGAGTACCACAGCTCAGGGAAGCCATGGAGGAAGAGGACGACGGGACCCTCGCCCTTCTCCGCCACGTGCATCTTTATTCCGTTCACTTCCACCGTCCGATGCGTAATCGTCTCCATCGTTTGATGATGAAGATGATGGAGCTTTCTCTCTCTAAAATTAATTGTGATATGAGAGAGAGAGGGTGTGATGGGGAAGTGAGCGGTTTGTTTTCTTTTATAGTTGAATTGTGTGTTTGTGTGTGAGAGAGAGAGGACAGAGAGAATACGAAGAAGAGCAGCGAATTGCGAATAGGGAATATTAGCAGAGGTGTCAATAATGACGGGTACCCGGTTTAACCCACAAAAAAAGGGCGTATTATAGTTTTACTGCATATCAGAATATTATCAGTATCCAACCATCTCCGTTTATAAGTATCACCATTTGGGTCTGATCCATGGGTTTAATGGTTTTGCCCGACCCATCACGGGTTGATCTGATTTATGGGTTTATGGGTTTGTCCATGCACATATTTGCACATATTGAAAAGAAAAAAAATCAATGATTTTTCAATAATTTTCATATTTATGAGAATAAATATTTTAGAATGTATGTTTGAATGGATATATTGTGTTTAATTTTTATTATTGATGTATTCAAGCTCCAAAAAGCTTATACACAATCCCCCCCCCCCCCTAAATTGCAATAAATATTTTATAGTACTCTTAGTTACCCATTAACACATCTGCATGTAGCGTTGCATTCGGATTGGGTATGGATCGGATGTGAACATTATTGTATCCATTTTTGCTTTCAGGTTTCGGATACGGATACAAATATAGTTCGGTAAAAAAATTATATCCATATTTGACAAATTCGGATATGGACGTCGGATATGAGTGAAATAAATACAAATACAAATTGAATATTGATAAATAAATATTTAAAATGTAAAAATAAATGAATGTGAAAAGAAAATATGCATTTAACCGATACGCGCTACAAATAAAATTGAGTACAAATTAAATATGAGCGCTTATGGTATTTGAAATAAATAAATATGCATGAAACAGATGTTGGATATAGTGCCCTCAAAACAATTATTATAATTGCAGATAGGCGATTATGATAATTTAAGAAGAACCTGTATAGATAAAACAGTCTTACTCAAGATGATAGTATCTGATTGATACGAATTTCTCGGTTCGTGTAGGTAGAAAGAAATCACAACAAAAAATATTTGACCGCAATCAATAACGGTGTCGTATATAGTGCGTTAGTAAGTGCAGATCGTCCATAGGGATTATGTGATTTGTTCGTATTTGTTTTATTTGAATTGAAAATTTAAGAGAAAAGAAAAGAAAACGATTCAAGATTTATATCAATGAATTTCAAGAATTGTTTAGATCTAGTCTAAAATCAAGAAAGTATTAAAAATCAAGAATCAAGAATTGATAGAATTCCAATCGATTTAAGTTTCAAGATTTGAAGTGAAGCACGTAGGAGTCGATTAAATCTATAGATGTGACGAAGACTAGCAATTACTTTTTCTTATCTATTAACGAATTGATACTAGATCGATGACGATTTATTGAGGTTTAAAGATCTTGCGAGTTTTCTCATCTCATCCTTTGTCCTTTCAATGAATCTCATTCACAAGCTAGCTTTTAGTAAATCAAATGATCGATCGTTGATCTCTAGTTCCGAGCGAAAATAATCAAGAAAGCATTTCGCGTCGAAACTAGATCATCGATCATTTGATTTTCAAGAATTTACAAATGTTATAGGACTTAAGAAATGTTTCAAGATTTGACAACTTCATCATCTATTGATTCTTTCGACTCCTCCACGAGCGGAGTTTTACTCAAGCATCATCACAAAGAACACATTCAAGAATCTAGATTGAATCATTATGCTTGAATTGAAAAGATAAGCAAGATAAAAGAATTTCACCTTTATTTATCGACAAATTCGTTACAAATCTCTCAAAATTTACAAGAGTAAGGAACTAGATCGTCGATTTTGGCGTCGCTCGGATCCTTGAGTCGCGGATCGGCTTTGATCACTTGCTCCGATGAAGTTCGGCTTCGCTTCTAAAGGCTTTGAAGGATTCTCTCTTTGATTGAACTCAATGATCTTGAACTTTTGGCTTTTTGATTGGATTTGGGTTAGGGTTTTGAGGCACAAGTTGTGTCACTCAACTTGTGGGGAGAATTGTTGAACAACCTTTAGAAGTGAAGCCTAGGGTTCCTTTTATAGCCTTCATTAGTTTTGGCTTCCTTTAGAAGCTAGGTTTAGTTTAGCTTCCCTTATAAGCTAGGTAGTTAAGTAGAAGCTTCTAGAGGTAATTAGTTAGGCTTAGCTTCCTTTGTAAGCTTGGAGGTTAGGGAGAAGCTTCTAGGCTTAATTTGTTAAGTAGCTTGCTTTGGAAGCTTGGAGATTTAGCTTGAATAAGGAGCTTGCTGATCTGGCAGAAGACACTGGAGAATTCTAGAATTTGCCGTAGCTTGCTGAGATGTAGGTACTGAGAGAAGTATTGTGCAGCTGAAATGGGCTGACGTCACCGCTATGTGGCCGCGGATCCGCGGCACAAGCCTGCTCCGGCCGCGGATCCGCGGCCGTTTGACTGCCTTGGTGCATCAATTTTCCATTGTGGCTTTATTCTGACCTCATAGTATTTTTCTGATATGTTGAATCTTAAAATTCTTTCTAGATTACTACCAGATCACAGGTCTTTGAATTGGCGTATTTTTTTTATCAGCACTTTGACAATTTTGGCTCGGTTCCTGGAATTTCCTGCACAGATCTTTGAAACAAGTGTTGCGCTATACAAGGATGATGCGATGCCATGATAAACACTCAATTTCCCTTAAAATGCCGGTTTTAGTATACAACACAGGTAATCTGGTATTTTACGACTATTTTGCTAATATGTGCTATATTAATACCGAAGACCTCTAGATGAGTGCAAATGATAGGGAAATTGATGTGTTAAAAATACATTATTTTCGACTGATCAAATTCCCCCAAACTTATTTTCGGTCGTCTCGAGCGGATTATTTTATTACAAAGAGATGGAGAAAATAAAGAAAGAGAAAAACTAACTAGCACACTTTCGTAGGCAACACGATTGCACTGAGCACGTGCAACAAGCCTTTAAACCTCTAGGTGTCCCTGGTAGGAGGAGTGTTGTCTCTTGAGGGTTTTCAGCGGATTGCACCCACAAAATCCAATAATAAAAGGAAGACCGTGAATATTACATATAAAGACAAGAATTGTAAAAGAAAGATTTTGAAAATTAGAGTTTCCAACTATGCTAGCTTTTCGGTTGTCATGAGCCCTATCTTAATAGTCATGAAAAGATGTCATAAATCACATCCCCCCTCAATAAAACATCGTCTTTATTCTTAATTCCTATCTTTCTTCCAAACATCGATCATATAACCCTACGTGTGTGTAAAGAACATCCCTACACTCGGAGAATTCAATTCAAGCTATCATACTCTTGTCCATCTGCCTCAGTACTTTTTAATTAATGAATATTTAGATTTTCTCACACACTTTCATGCGAGCGTTAATACTTCTTGAGGTACTAACCGACCGATTACTCATGTGCTTGCTTATTAGGTGTTTTTTCTCGTCTTGCACCACCTAAGGCTTAACAGTGACTCCCAGACCAGTTGGCCTTAGGGCACTAGGTGAAGAGGTACCATCGTTATATTTTTTTATTGCTGCCTTGGCGATAACAAAACTAGTGTTCATTTTTTCTCACCATTTTATATTTTTTTTATTTTTTTTATTTCCTTCATACTTTGGCTTTTAAACAAGAGCATTTCAAGGTATCCTCTACTATCCCGAGTTTCAAGACGTGTGTAAGTGCGAATAGCAGGGTATCAACGTTCAAAATGTTTGGCTTCCAGAATAGGAACTATTTTTCAGACTTATTTTTATCCTCAGATTAGTGACTTCCTTCATCTTACTAACGCTTGGGACAACGGCTCATAACTACTTATTACTAGCTCGTATAAGAAAACTTCTAATTTTCTTGGTTTTCTTAAATTATTCCAATCTTTTGGATGTAATTTTTTACTATCTAACCTTTTATTATCTTATTTATGTACAAAAATATTTTTATCTTTTTGAATTTTTTTAAAATTTTTTTATAGGTTTTCAAAAATGTTTTGTGCTTATGCAAAGTATGATGCAAATGATGCGAACATAAGCACAAACCTCCCCCAAACTTGTTTTCAACAGTGTCCTCACTGTTGCCAACCGCTATATCTACAAAAATTTGTAAGCCTGGGAGGAATTTATTAGTAGGGACAAAATATTTAAGTGAAAATCTTCCCCCAAACCTATTCTTTTCACTCACCTCCATTCAAAAGAATGATGCAGTAATTTACAGGACATGGAGGTGAGACGGAGGAATTTTAATCAAGATAAAATGGCTCCTGTAAGAACAGGAGCTCCTCCGTGGGGTCAGTGGAAAAATACGGCTTTAATCTATGTCCATTCACTTTGAAAAATATGCCGTTTTTAACATTTTCTACCTCAACTGCCCCGTGCGGGTATACAGACCGCACAATGAAAGGTCCCTTCCACCGAGATCGTAGCTTACCCACGTGAAGGTGTAGTCGTGAATCATAAAGAAGGACTTGTTGACTAGGTGAAAATGTTTTCCTCAAAATGTTTTTATCGTGAAATACCTTAGTCCGATTCTTTACGATTACAGCGTTATCATAAGCTTCATCGCGGAGTTCGCTTAGCTCATTTAATTGCAGCTTCTGAAAGTTGCAGGCTTGATTCAAGTCAAAGTTGATTTCTTTAATAGCCCACATTGCTTTGTGCTCAATCTCGACTGGCAAGTGACAAGCTTTCCCAAAAACTAACCTATATGGAGACATCCCTAGATCGGTTTTATATGCAGTTCGGAATGCCCAAAGAGCATCCGTCAATTTGGTCGACCAATCTTTTCTATTCTTAGCAACAGTCTTCTCTAAGATTTGTTTGATCTGTCTATTCGAAATCTCAGCCTGTCCGCTAGTTTGGGGATGATAGGGTGTAGAAAATCTGTGGTTGATTGCGTATTTCCGCATCAAAGTCTCAAAAGACCTGTTGCAGAAATGTGTCCCGTTATCGCTAATGATAGCGCGTGGGTGTCCAAATCGCGAAAAGATATTTTCTTTTAAGAACCTAATGACAACCTTCTTGTCATTAGTGCGACATGGAATAGTTTCAACCCACTTCGAGACGTAATCAACCGCAAGCAGTATGTACAGATTCCCAAAGGAGTTGGGAAAGGGACCCATAAAGTTAATGCCCCAAACATCGAAAATTTCAACCACTAAGATGGGTTGCTGTGGCATCTCATTTCTCCGAGAGATCCTACCCGTGTGTTGACACTGTGTATAGATTTTGCAATGATCAAATGCATCTTTGAACAAAGTCGGCCAATAAAAACCGCATTACAAAACCTTCTCCGCCGTCTTTTTAGGACCGAAGTGACCCCCACATGCCTGATCATGACTAAAAGATAGAATACTCTTGAATTCCTCATTCGGGACACACCGGCGAATGATCTGGTCAGGACAATACTTAAACAGATATGGTTCATCCCAGTAAAAGTGTTTTACTTGGGATAGAAAACGGTGTTTGTCCTGTTTTGACCAATCGCTGGGTATAAGTCCCGTGACAAGATAGTTCACAATATCCCTGAACCAAGGTTCATCGGATATGTTCAAGAGTTGTTCGTCCGGAAAAAAATCATTGATCGGCAGGGTCGTTGGTGAAGAAGAGATGCGTGAAAGATGGTCGGCTACAACGTTTTCACACCCTTTCTTATCTTTGATAAAAAGATCAAATTCTTGTAATAGAAGGATCCAACGTATTAGCCTACCTTTTGCATCTTTCTTCGCTAAAAGATGTTTCAAGGCGGAGTGGTCAGTGTACACAACTATTGGTGAGCCAATCAAGTAAGGCCTGAATTTTTCTAATGCAAATACAACTGCCAAAAGTTCTTTTTCGGTAGTTGTATAGTTAATTTGAGTATCGTTCAGGGTCTTACTTGCATAATAGATCACGTGTGGCATCTTTTCAATGTGCTGTCCTAAGACTGCACCAACTGCAAAATCTGATGCATCACACATAAGCTCAAAAGGGTAGTCCTAATCTGGAGACGATAGAACGGGGGCTGTAGTGAGGGAGTGTTTGAGTGAGTCGAATGCTGCCTCACAATCCGAGTCAAATTGGAAGGTCGTATCCTTGGCCAAGAGAAGAGTTAAAAGTCTAGCAATTTTGCTAAAATCCTTAATAAATCTCCTGTAAAAGCCTGCATGGCCAAGAAATGATCGGATATCCTTGACGCTTTTGGGATGAGGAAGGTTTTGAATGACATCTATCTTAGCTCTGTCAACCTCAATGCCTTTTTGTGAAATAACATGTCCAAGCATAATTCCCTCTTGGACCATGAAATGGCATTTTTTCTAATTCAAGGTTAAGTTTTTCTCTTTGCAACGAGTAATAACTGCGTCAAGATTCGATAGGCAGTCTGAAAAAGAGTCTCCGAAAATCGAGAAATCGTCCATGAAAATCTCCAAAAAATTCTCGACCATGTCCGAGAATATCCCCATCATACACCGCTGAAATGTAGCGGGAGTATTGCATAACCCAAAGGGCATGCGACTATAAGCAAAGGTACCAAAAGGACAAGTAAATGTGGTTTTATCTTGATCCTTTTTGGCAATGGGGACCTGATTATAGCCAGAGTATCCGTCCATAAAGCAATAATACTCACGTCCAGCTAAGCGTTCCAGCATCTGATCAATGAAAGGTAGAGGAAAGTGGTCTTTCCTTGTAGCGGCATTGAGTTTTCTATAATCAATACATACACGCCACCCAGTTTGGGCGCGTGTCTGAATTAACTCATTTGCCTCATTGGTAATAACAGTGATGCTAAATTTCTTAGGGACGACATGGATTAGACTCACCCATTGGTTATCGGAGATTGGGTAAATAATACCATTGTCAAGGCATTTGACGATCTCTTTCTTCACCGCATCCTTCATGACGGGGTTCAACCGTCTCCGGGGATCTTGGGTTGGTTTGGCATCATCCATCAAGTGTATATGATATTCTACAATCAAGGGACTAATACCTTTGATGTCCGCTATGGTCCAACCAAACGCCTGCCTATTAGATCTCAATACCGTCAAAAGTGCATTCTCTTGCTCTGATGCTAGAGAAGCGGATATGATAACCGGTAAAGACTCATTCTCACCTAAATATGCATATTTAAGATAAGAAGGTAAAAGTTTGAGATCTAATGCCGGCGGAGAAATAATAGAAGGTGGGATCATCGACTGATTTTCGGAGTCACAAAGAAGCTCATAGCCTGTAAAAGATACAGACTCGGATGGTGATGAGTCAGGAGTGTCGGACTCAAGCGTGGAAATGGTGTCCTCACTAATATGTTGTGCAAGATCAAACATTGATGTGGTAGTGTCGTCGAGATCTTCAAAGCAAAGTTCCTCAACTCTGCAACTTTCGGGAGCAATCTCGTGGACAGAGCACACATCAAGTATATGAGCAGAGGGTTCAGATGGCTGACTTCCAATTTTGTAGATGTTCAGTTCAATTGTCATATTTCCAAAGGATAAGTTCATTGAACCGTTTCTATAGTTAATGACAGCATTGGAAGTGGCAAGGAATGGTCGACCCAAAATCACCGGAATTTGACTCTGTGGGTTTGCTACAGGTTGTGTATCGAGAACAATGAAGTCCACAGGGAATACAAATTCCCCGACTTTTATCAACACATCCTCTAGTTCACCTTTAGGTTTGGTGATTGAACGGTCTGCCATTGGGAGAGTGCAGTGAGCTGGTTTCAACTCTCCAATCCCTAGCTGCTCATAAACAGAGTATGGAAGCAGGTTAACACTTGCGCCAATGTCTAAAAGAGCACGGTTGATGTTTTTACCCCCAATAGAAATCGATATTGTAGGACATCCTGAGTCCTTACGTTTCTTTGGTAGCTGTGGGATAAAAGCAGTGCTAATATTATTAGACATGAAGACCTTCTTTGGCACTTGAGTCTTTCTCTTCCTAGTGCACAAGTCTTTAAGAATTTTCGCATAAGCGGGGACTTGCTGAATAGCATCTAGGAGAGGGATGTTGATGTTAACCTGTTTGAACATTTCCATAATCTTCTCCATATGTGGACTCGATTTGTTACCCCTTAACCGATTCGGATAAGGAGATTTAGCAATAAGCGCTGGGTCCATCATAGGAGAAGGTGGTGTGTGTAGACGTGATCCCAGAATAGGAGTGGGGATCGTCTGTGGTGGACTAGAAGAGAGCTGCTGAGATAACGAGCCTTGTGGGAAACGGAGAATAGGCTCGTGAGAAGGCGGTGGGGTAGAAGAACAAGTATCAGAAGTAGAAGTGTGTGTGTGAGGAAAGGTCTCAGCCGGGGTGTTATTGATAGATTTTTCAGTATCATCAATCTCTTCCCCAACATGATTATTCAGCACTCTTCCTGACCTCAACGTTGTGATGGCATTTACATTGTAATGCCCAGGATTCGGTAGGGGTTGAGACGGAAGTTTCCCTTTTTCTCTCGCATTCATTTCAGCTTTTAGTCGTGCAATTTCTGCTTCCATCGATTTGATATTCTCATCTTGGGACGCTGAGTTTTTCTTTATCTCACTGAAGGAAGATCTAACCTCAGCCGACACTTCCATGAAATTTGACAAAAGTGACTTCATGGTTTGTGTGAATGTAGAGAACTCGTCAGAACAGGTCAACTACAAAGGATTAGAAGGTGCAGGTGTGTTCACCTGGTTTTGAAAATTTTATGACTGGTAGGGGTGCTGAGTGAGTGGAAGTGGTTGCTGTTGTGGTGAAAGAGCCCTTTGGTAATTGTTTTGGTTTGGAACCGTGTTTTGATTTTGTGATTGGTTCCAAGCAAAGTTAGGGTGATTCCTCCAACCCGGATTGTATGTGGAAGAATATGGATCGTTTCTAGATCTTTGAAATACGGCATTGGTATGCTATTGACCTTGAAACGGACATTCTTCCGTTAAGTGAGAAGGATCAGAACAGCATCCACATACAGTTTTGGAGAGTGACATTTGATTTAGGGCGGCAACTAAAAATTTGTTTTCCATAGTCTCGAGTTTTTTGTGTATAGCTGAAATGTCAGCTCTAACTCCTATGGAAACATCCGATTGGTTATTGCCACCCCTAAACAATTGACTCTCCCACTGTAAAGATTTTTCAACGAAATCTTCTAAGTATTTCCAAGCTTCCCCATCGTCTTTGGTCATGAAATTTCCTTGACACATGTTTTCAAGGCTCTGTTTAGTGGTAGGGTTACTGCCCTCATATATGATTCGGCACAGTTCCCATCTCGGGATTCCGTGATGTGGGCATTGAACCAACAGATCCTTGAAGCGGTCAAGACATTTTGAAAATGGTTCATTTGGAAGCTGGGTGAATTGATTTATTTCGCTACGGACTTGAGCTGTCTTGTGATTAGGGTAGAATTTCTTAAGGAATGCTGCAACGAATTCTTCCCAATTCGTAATGGAATGTGCGGTAGTGTTATACAGCCACTTCTCGGCTATATCGCACAAGGTAAATGGAAGAAGACGTAGACGCATAGCATCCACAGAAACCTGTGAGGTACCCATCATTGCGCATACATTTTCAAATTTGGTGATAAAGACATATGCGTCCTCAGTCTCGAGACCGTGGTATTTGGGTAGAAGGTTGATGTACTGGGGTTTAATCTCAAAATTATCCCCGTTGGCTGGTGGAATGGATAAGCATGTCGAAAGAGGACCTCGCATAGGATAGTACCTCTCTTGGAGAGAGATGCGGGGTGGATTCTGCGCACCTACGGACGGCGGCAGATTAGTGGTAAAGAAGTTCGATGGAGAAGGATCCATCGATGTGGGTGTGGTGGTGGGTAAAGAAGAAGTAAATGTAGAAATACCGACTTCGGAGTCGATTGGGGGAACGCGGACTAAACGGGCACTAGAATCCCGTGTCCAGCCTATCTTGAACTAAAGGGTTTAGTACAAGTGGCAGCGTTAATATAATTAGGGGAAATGATGTGATTGGTGTTTGTTTTGAAAAAGATACGGATTTTTTTTTTAAAAATGATGCAAATCACAACAAATGCAACAAGCAACCCTAAAATCTAGTGGTCACCTAGGTCAAAGCTCTAGACCGCTCCTAACTACCAAAAGACAAGTCGCAGGATCAATCCTCCACTGCCTCTTTGTCTCTCCTGTGGCCAGGTAAGTGCCAGGTAAGTGGGAGGTTCTCCACTACGTAAGTAGTGGGCCTAATTAAGTAACCACTAGCCTTCGACACACTTGCCTTAGACACCACAAAAGAAACGCGGATAAGCAATGAATTATCCACGGCCTTCTTCTGTCCTAAGTGAGCGCGACGGTCCTTAGAGTCATCACTAGATTTCTTTTAGTTAATGAGGGTAATGCGGATGCAAGTTTGTGATTTTTGTGGCTTAGGAAGGGTGATGAACTCCTTACCTAATCTGGATTTGGCCGTACCCCTTAATTTCCGTATTAATATGCAAACAACCAAAAATCAAAACACGCACAATTTTTATTGCTTTTTGCGGCGCTGCGAATTTTTGCAAAGAAACCTGCAGCAAATTGTTAATTGGAGCAGATTGAGAAGGAGATAAGAAAGTCGGGATTTTACAGAGCAAATTTTCGTGCAGTGAAGAGGCAAAGCTGTCGCGATTCCGCCGCAGGAGTCACTTAATGCCGCGGATGCACGGTGTAATAGTAAGATCCCTGCACAAAACTTTTTCCAGAAACTCATGTTCACTTCCTGAGTCCTCTGGAATGTTCCAAATATTTTTCCAATTACACAGCATGCTCCAGATTCCCTTGCAACAAATCACAACGAATCGTTTAGTGTTTTGCGTGAATTTTGATCTAAAATTATAGATGGAATAAACTTTTCAACTCAAATTTCAAAAACGAACGAATTAGCGCACGATCCCCGGCAACGGCGCCATTTGATTGATACGAATTTCTCGGTTCGTGTCGGTAGAAAATTGTAGAAATCACAACCAAAAATATTTGACCGCAATCAATAACAGTGTTGTATATAGCGCGTTAGTAAGGCGGATCGTCCACAGGGATTATGTGATTTGTTCGTATTTGTTTTATTTGAATTGAAAATTTAAGAGAAAAGAAAAGAAAACGATTCAAGATTTATATCAATGAATTTCAAGAATTGTATAGATCTAGTCTAAAATCAAGAAAGCATTAAAAATCAAGAATCAAGAATTGATAGAATTCCAATCGATTTAAGTTTCAAGATTTGAAGTGAAGCTCGTAGGAGTCGATTAAATCTATAGATGTGACGAAGACTAGCAATTACATTTTCTTATCCATTAACAAATTGATACTAGATCGATGACGATTTATTGAGGTTTAAGGATCTTGCGAGTTTCCTCATCTCATCCTTTGTCCTTTCAATGAATCTCATTCACAAGCCAGCTTCTAGTAAATCAAATGATCGATCGTTGATCTCCAGTTCCAAGCGAAAATAATCAAGAAAGCATTTCGTGTCGAAACTAGATCATCGATCATTTGATTTTCAAGAATTTACAAATGTTATAGGACTTAAGAAATGTTTCAAGATTTGACAACTTCATCATCTATTGATTCTTTCGACTCCTCCAAGAGCGGAGTTTTACTTAAGCATCATCACAAAGAACACATTCAAGAATCTAGATTGAATCATTATGCTTGAATTGAAAAGACAAGCAAGATAAAAGAATTTCACCTTTATTTATCGACAAATTCGATACAAATCTCTCGAAATCTACAAGAGTAAGAAACTAGATCGTCGATTTTGGCGTCGCTCGGCTCCTTGAGTCGCGGATCGGCTTTGATCACTTGCTCCGATGAAGTCCGGCTTCGCTTCTAAACGCTTTGAAGGATTCTTGCTTTGATTGAACTCAATGATCTTGAAGTTTTGGCTTTTTGATTGGATTAGGGTTAGGGTTTTGAGGTACAAGTTGTGTCACTCAACTTGTGGGGAGAATTGTTGAACAACCTTTAGAAGTGAAGCCTAGGGTTCCTTTTATAGCCTTCACTAGTTTTGGCTTCCTTTAGAAGCTAGGTTTAGTTTAGCTTCCCTTATAAGCTAGGTAGTTAGGTAGAAGCTTCCAGAGGTAGTTAGTTAGGCTTAGCTTTCTTTGTAAGCTTGGAGCTTAGGGAGAAGCTTCTAGGCTTAATTTGTTAAGTAGCTTGCTTTGGAAGCTTGGAGATTTAGCTTGAATAAGGAGCTTGCTGATCTGGCAGAAGACTCTGGAGAATTCTAGAATTTGCCATAGCTTGCTGAGGTGTAGGTACTGAGAGAAGTATTATGCAGCTGAAATGGGCTGACGTCAGCGCTATGTGGACGCGGATCCGCGGCACAAGCCTGCTCCGGCCGTGGATCCGCGGCCGTTTGACTGCCTTGGTGCATCAATTTTCCATTGCGGCTTTATTCTGACCTCATGGTATTTTTCTGATATGTTGAATCTTAAAATTCTTTCTAGATTACTACCAGATCACAGGTCTTTGAGTTGGCGTATTTTTTTTATCAGCACTCTGACAATTTTGGCTCAGTTCCTGGAATTTCCTGCACAGATCTTTGAAACAAGTGTTGCGCTATACAAGAATGATGCGATGCCATGATAAACACTCAATTTCCCTTAAAATGCCGGTTTTAGTATACAGCACAGGTAATCTGGTATTTTACGACTGTTTTGCTAATATGTGCTATATTAATACCGAACACCTCTAGATGAGTGCAAATGGTAGGGAAATTGATGTGTTAAAAATACATTATTTTTGACTGATCGGTATCCTATCTGGTTTATCTTCATAATTGATGAAGCCCGTAGGATTCTTACTTGACTACCAACATTATGATAGCGATCATATACATGGGAGCTGGATAGTCTATAAGCACATCCTTAAATATCTCTAGTCGTGAGAGTATTGAGACTGGGCATCGATATTCCGGAATAGACTGGTGTATATGTTTCTAGACCCCGACGAGGGACAGTTGCCGGTTTCACAAGCTATTGGTATTGAGTCATCTAAAATAGTATACAGGTGTTTACTGGAAGTGAGTACGCTGGACAGACTCACCGAGAGCTGCTGGTTGGTATTATACTGATTGTCAGATACCAGTTCTGAGGTGATATGAGTACAAAGTAGTCCTTTGACCTGAGATCATCATTTGTATCATGTGACTTCCTACTGTATTTTGATTACTACCCTACCACGGCTTAAAGGAGTTGTGTAAACAGGTTTTAGTTGGGTACAGTCCCGAGCCACGTAGAGATAGTGAGCGATAATCAGGGATTCGTCTCTTCTGGTATTAGGAGTCGATGTTGCGCAGTGTTCAGTTGGCTATCACCATAAATCTCTGGTCAGAATAGATGAGATTTACTGATAGTTGTTCAGTAGTTTCTTGGTAAGTGATAGGCTTGACGCCGTCACGACTTATCAGGTTATTAGGGGTCAGATAATACCACCCCCTAAACCAGGTATGCGATATTCTTAGACGAAAAGACCATACTATACAGAGACTGTCACATTCAGGCTCAGTAGGGTAAGGACGTACTTGATTGTCGACCCTCCTTCCGGCAAGTACCTGGGTTGCCATTACGTATAGCTAGTGCAGCCGACGTGCTTATGGTTAAACTCACTGCCAGCGTATTGGCGAGTTTTTAGAGTCCCACACAGAGTGTTTTTCCGGTTCAGGCGATAGATGTAGAGGCCATATATCGGTACGGGTAGGGGTCCGATTAAATACGTGTACGGGATACACGGACTTTAATTGGACGGTTGATAATACTAGCCGGTTTAGAATTAAGCCGGATTATTAAATCAGGTTTTAATTTAAATATATATATTAGTATTATTGTTCATTATTCATTTTATCTTTTTGGTGATATCCATATTTTTATACGGATACACGTATATGTAGCGATACGTATACTGGGCGAAGTATTCCGCATTTGTACAAGAATGCTTTTAGAAGAAGGACACCACATTATTGATTTTCCTTTTTGGAAATTCAAATAATGAGGTGGCTTAATGAGGTGGCTTGGAGCATGGTAGAGAGGGATCACTTACAATTTAATATTGGAAAATGTATGTACATTGATTTTAAAAAGAAAAGAAAATCCCATGCTTTCACTTACAATCTCATTTCTGCGCTCACTCATGAGAGACCATAAATGGCTACTCTCTCCTCCTCCTTCTTCTTCCTCTTGCTCACTTAAGCTTAGGAAAATGAGAGAAATAATTAGTGGAAAAATTTCTACATTACCCACAATCCATTCCTGGCAAGTTTAGAGCGTCGGTCGGACCTTGGATCGTTTTTCCTCGGGTGGATCATCTTCGGTAAGGACGTTTGTCTCTCAAGCGTGTTCCTGACGGTTGCGAATTTGGAGGGGTCTTCCACGATTAGGTGGACACGCATCAAAAGTTGTAATCCCCAACCTTGTATGTTTAGCCTCACTAGTTTAGTGTTTGGAACGATTCTAAGGATTTGATTTCTAGTGCTGTGAAATTTTTTGCTTTTCGGTTCCACATCGGCCGCGTCTCATGCAGTGAGGGCACTAGGAACTTTCAATGGTATCAGAGCCAACCCAAACACTAGAACTAGTTTAGACAATGTTTTATTTTCGAAACCGAAATTTTTCCGTAACTAATACCAAGTATCCAAGTTTATGTTGGGAATTTTAAAGTCTTTAAAAAAAACTTAAACAAGTGCAAAAGTCTCATCTTGATGTATAAATTACCCAAAATAAAAACGAGACCAAAGCAACAAGGAAAACTGCTAGAAATGGGATTTTCCTCGACACTGGTGGTTTTTTATATTTTGTTTGGCCCCATTTTTCTTCAGTTGCTCGGATACGTGGAATTAGAAATTTTAGACTTATTTGATTTTGCTCAGATTTTGTTTTGTGAAGTTTTTCAATTTGGGCCATCACGGAAAATCTTTCGATTGAAATTTAGCATTGTTTATTGACCCGTAATTTGTATGTGTGTTGTTAAATGTCGTCTAATTGATATATGTTCATTTAGACGCGATTACACACTTGTAGTTTCTTGCCTCTTGCTGTTATATATATCTGGTTATGGTTTGAGTAAATAGTCGTCGTGGATAGCCCCTCCTGCAATGGTTTAGTACAGTTTTATTTATCAAGTGTTGTATATTCATTTGTTCGGGACGAGCTCCAACTTGTGGCCGCCGTTACCGTATTATGTATATTCTTTTATTGGGGCACGACCTGGATGCGGTCGATATCACCGTTGTATATATACATTTTTTTCATTTTTGTACTAGAATTATGCATGAGTCACCGAATTCCAGAATTCAGAGGGTAGCCATCTCATGGAGTTGAGATCGTACTGCCTATTTCTAGGATTAGCAGGTGGCTCTCCGTGCTCGTAGGGGGTTAGGATCTATGTTGCACGAGCTATCCACACGACCGGGGAACGTCGCGTTTTATTTGCGACTCAAATGAAACGCGGGGCTCCTAATTTATCCGCTATTCCATATTGTTGTTCGCATGCATGCGATGGTTATTATCTGCCTATGATGCTATTACCTGCTTGCGATGATATATATATTATACATTAGTAGATACTTCTATATGTTTTGCATTCGCGCTAGCCCTGTCCCCGCTCTGCCGTAAATTAAGTAATCTTACGGTGATGACCCGGGACCCCATGGTGAATGCGGATAGCATATAAAAGCATACTATTTTAGTTATTTCTGGTGTGGCTTAGAAACTTGTAATGATGGGAACGCATTATATATATAATGCAAGGAAAATAAACCTAAATGATGTTGTCGGAACCAAATTTTAAAACTACTCGGTTTTCTTCAAAACTATAGTCGTATTATTTTGCTTTGCATAGAGGTATTCGGGTAGGAATATCCTGCACCACATTCCATGAGGAAAGGACCTTGATCTCTTCATGAAGAGTTCGCTCTTAAGAAAAAGATTATGTTACTTGTTTTAAAAGCAGAGCCTAAACCATTCCTTTTCAAAGCCACTCGAGTTTCTTCAACGATATCAAGTTCATTACGTTAACGGTTTTTCACCAAAAACCAGTCGTAGCCCTCCATCATTTCAGACGGGTAGCACCCAGTATTCATGCTATGTATGTTGGTCTTCGTCAAGGCATAGTGTATGGTAGCTATGTGTTACTTTTTTGCAGCATAGAGATGCATTAATCTAGGATAGTCGTGCAGTCTTGTTGGCCTTCGTCAAGGGTGAGTACGGATAGGTTTAGCTTAATCAGGACAATGATGGATAGAACTTAACTTGCGGCTTATGATTTGTTGGCTTTCGTCAAGGTCATAAGAAGCTTGGGGCAAAAACTATATCGGGAGTTTCAAATATAAGGGAAACTTGCCAAGTATGCGCATACTTTCCGGAGTGTGGTAATTTTGGTCGGCTTCCGTCAAAATCATGCAATGATAGTTGGGTCCCGATTTCCACTGATGAGTAGGTATTACTCCTCGGGAGATTTTCACTTCATAAACAAAGCAATGCCTAAACAATAGCATACAGAAAGTAAGTACAGGAAGAAATAGTAGTCAGGCAGAGCTGCAAGCTGGTCGGTCCAAGTCCTCCTGGCTCGGCTCTATCTCCTCAGAGTCCGGTCCTCTTGACGAACATCCAAAGAAAGAAAATAGAGAGGAATGTCGTCAGAAAAGTATAGCTCGGTAAGTCCCAAAAGAAGAAAGAGAAAATAGTATATAATGTGAAATGAATAGGTAAGGTTGTATATGATCGTTCACTGGTGTCAAATAGTTATTCTAACGTGGTTATTTGTAGTTTGATAAGGAAGATATTCATGTATACGAGAGGAGTCCATCTTACCCCGTGGACTATGGTAACATGTAGTACAAGGACCCGTCATAACCCATAGGACAATGGTACGTGAATTCATATAGGTGTCTTTTAAGTGACCTCTCATGCCATGATATATGTTCTGTACTAATCTCCCCTTTATCCCTGCATATTGTATTGTATAGATTAAAATTATAGGTCTTGGACGAATCCATGGATATAAAATGTACTGGTTCATATTCAGGATGTAATCGTGTATTCAGGTTGTCATGTCACGTTATAATCATGGTTCGGTCAAGTTGAGTCAATTTTACAAGTTTGAGTTTGATATTTGAATTCGAGTGTTCATGTTCATGATCAAGTATTCAAGTTCAAGTTTGATTTTTGGATTCTAGTTTGAGTTTGGATTCTTGTTGGAGTTAGAATCTTATGAAAGGACTTTGTTCTTGTAATATCTTAAGTTCGGGAGTAATCGGCAACTGCTGTACATGGACGACATGATTTGTGTTTTTTTCCAAGACAATTGTCATTGATAACTCCGTTAAGTTGTCTAACCTGAATAGGCAAGCACTCACTTTCTCCAGCTCCTTGGGGCTCAAGAGAATTGATCCTGCTTAAACCTATATTAATTAGAACTCTTAAAATATTGGTTTTAAGAAAAATATTTTAATATAGATTAAAAATAAATCTCGAGGGTGATTTATAACATTTAGGGTTTTCATGAGCATGTGTTTTAATTATTGGGTATTTTAGAACTTTCAATTAGAACTAATAAACTAATTCAATTCTATCAATTTATTTTTTCTTTTAGTTAGCTTTTAAAAGTTTATGGTATTTTATTGAAAACTAGCCCCTTTTGGTAACTTGATTATATTTTATTAAAAATTTAATCTTTCATTTTAGAAAATATAGTTTCATAATAGACTCTGATCTGCTCCGGGAAAAGACTGCATTGACGGGCGGACGGAGAACACTGCATTGGCCTCATCCTCTGAGTCGCTGCCAAAGACCAAAATATGGGTAGATGGTTATAAGTCGATGTCGCGCACCCCCCGGGTCCGCAGGGAGGCGGAATGCATAAAAAACGATTTTTACGAGCTTCGCAACACCCACTTGAACTCCAGGATCGATACTAAATCCTAACTAGCAAAACTGTTTGAGGTTAACTACTCGGATAGAAAATTATACCTCACAGAACCATGTCCTTTGGGTCTTCTTACTGTCCTCCTCCTCATCATGGGCTCCTCAGATCGTACACGGATCGGTCCTCCTCGTCGGTCCTCTCAAGTCAAAGACGATCCACCCGAGAGTCTATAATCCGAGCTCCTACCTCAAATCTGAGGTAACTAGAGCACCTAGTTCGCTAAACTAGATGTCCTACATGATATAGAGAGTGTAGATGGATTACTTTGTCTCTAAATACCCTAGGTTTCTCAATACATGAAACATGAAGGGTATGCGGAAGAAGAAGGGGAACCTGAGGAAAAGAGAGTGAAGACGAGCAAGTCAATGAATATGGCTAAGAGTTGTGACTAATGAAGCATCCAATAATTCAAGCAAGAAAATATCTCACCCAAAATATCTAGCATGCTTCATGAGTCACCTAGTGAGTCTTGCCATGAGTCACAAAGTAGCCATGCTTCACTTAATGCAAACCTCCACCTCATTTCCTCCACCTCATAACCATTTAATCTAGATGGTTAATACAAATATGAGGTGTCTTCTTCTAGAAACAATGTTGAGTAAATTACAAGAATGCCCCTCATCCGTATATACATATCTGTATCCGTATTACGAAAAATACGAATACAAAGAGACGAAAATAATCCAACAATATAATACTAGGATCCGGCTTAAACCAAAACCCACTAGTATTATCCGTCAGAACATCATACGTGCACAAGTACATGTATGTGATTGAAGCCCTGCCATAAAACCATACGGCCTCTACATCTTTTGCCCGATGCAGGGAAACCCTCTGTGTTGGACTCTAAAGACTCGACATTACGCTGGTAGTGGGTTTAACCACAAACACGTCAGCGTTACTAGCTGCACGTAACGGCTACCCAGGTATCTGTCAATAAGAAAGCCAATGAGCAAACTCATTCTAACTCCTACTGAGCCTATCTGTGACAATCTCCATACAGTCCAGTCTGTTCGTCTAAAAGTATCGCATATCGGGCCCAGGGGAGGTAATCGTGAGACCTCTAATAGCGCAATAAGTCATGCTGGAGTGTAGCCCAAAACACCCTGAGAAACTACTGGAGTACCTATCAGTAAATCTCTCTTGCCCTGGCCAGGGACTTTGTGTAATGGCTTTCTGAATACAGCACGATATCAACCGCCATACCGGAAGAGACGAATCCTATCTAACCGCCACTGCCTCCAAATGCTTAGGGACTGCACCCAACTACTACCTGTTTGCACGACTCCTTTAAGACGTGGTAGGATAGTAATCTAAGAACAGTGGGAACACACTGAAGTGAAGTAGCAGTGTCAAGTCGATGGACTAAGCTGTACTCATGTCACCTGGGAACTGCTACCCGACGATAGGTATAATACCCACGAGCAGCTCCTTATGAGTCCTGTCTAGTGTACTCATAACCCAATGAGCACCTGCATACTATCTCCAGTACGACGTACTAATGGCTGTGGGACAGACCATCTCCCCTGCCGGGATGAGAAGCGTATACACTAGTCTACTCTAGAGTATCGATGCCCCGTCTCGATAATCCTACAACTAGGGACCTGTATAAGGACGTGCTTATACACTACCCAGCCCCCACTAGTGTGACTGCAATCACAACGCTGGTAATTAAGCAAAGATTCTAAGGACTCTACCAATATGTATAAGCGATATGCTAAAAGAAACGCATGCACATATTGAGGTAGAAACAAACCAGGTAGCATACTACCATTTCGAGCAAGACTGTTACTATATCCGTGTGTATCCCAAGCATCCAATATGTAATATACAAACCAGTATGATACAGTAATGGCCTCTAGGGCATATATCACTAATAATCTCCCACCTGCACTAAGGCCATATATTGGCATATCGCAGACCTATCATCTCGAATAGCCTCTCAAACTGTGTCTGAGGGATGGCCTTTATGAATGGATTTGCAGTGTTTTTCTCCGTATCTACTCCCCTCACCTCGATCTCCCGACGATCAACGATCTCCCTGATCAGGTGGTACTGCCTCAAGATATTTTTGGACTTCTGATAGGATCTGGATTTCTTTGCTAAAGCTATAGCGCCGTTGTTGTCATAATACAGAGGTATTGGATCTACAATGGACAGAACCACCAGAAGTTTTGTTAGAAACTTCCTCTTCAAGACTGCTTCTTTTGCGGCGTCACAAGCACCGATATACTCCGCTTCCATCGTCGTGTCAGCAACGGTGTCCTGCTTGGAGCTCATCCAACAGATTTCCCTTCCATTGAGAGTAAAGACATAACCCGACATGGACTTGGAGTCATCCTTGTCACTCTGGAAGCTGGAGTCAACAAAGGCCTCGATCTGGAGGTCTTTTCCGCCATACACCAAGAACATCTCCTTAGTCCTTCTCAGGTACTTGAGAATGTTCTTTACTGCTATCCAGTGGTTCTTCCCAGGGTTTGACTGATACCGTCTTACCACACTTAGTGCGTAAGCAACATCTGGTCTGGTACATAATATCGCATATATTATAGAGCCTACTGCAGAAGCATAGGGTATAATTGACATGCGGGCCCTTTCTAAATCAGTTTTGGGAGATATCTTTTTGAAGAGGGTGATTCCGTGACAAGCCGGTAGACTACCGCGCTTTTAATCTTCCATACTAAATCTCTTTAGTATGGTGTCGATGTATCTGGACTGCGAAATTTCCAACATCCTCTTAGATCTATCACGATAGATCTGGATCCCTAGAATGTAAGAGGCATCACCCTGGTCTTTCATGGAGAACCTCTATAACAAGAATCCTTTGACTGATTATAGTATAGGAATGGCATTTCCTATCAAGAGAATGCCATCCACGTACAAGACGAGGAATACCGCAGTTCTCGCTACAATCTTACTATAGATGCATGGTTCATTTGGATTTTTGATAAAGTCGAATTTTTTGACCGTCTCATCAAAACAGATGTTCCAACTCCGCGATGCCTACTTTAGTCCATAAATGGACTTAAGCAACTTTCACACTTTCCCGTTGCTCCCACTCTGAATGAAACCCTATGGTTGATCCATATAGATGCACTTTTCCAAATGTCCATTCAGAAAAGCGGTCTTTACGTCCATCTGCCAAATTTCATAATTGTGGAAGGCAGCAATGGCAAGAACGATTCGAATGGATTTTAGCATAGCCACTGGAGAAAAGGTTTCATCATAGTCCAAACCAGGTCTTTGACGAAATCCTTTTGCAACAAGTCTAGCCTTATAGGTTTCAACCTGTCCATCTATACCAATCTTCTTTCTGAAGATCCATTTGCAGCCTACTGGTTTTACCCCTTCTGGAGCAATGTCCAAAGTCCATACTTTGTTGGTGTACATGGACTCCATCTTGGTCCGCATTGTATCCAGCCATTTTACCCAGTCACTGCTCTGAATGGCTTGCTGGAAGCTAGTTGGCTCATCATTGTCAATGATGCAATCCTCTCTATCCCCGTCTATAAGAAAACCGTAGTATCTCTCGGGCGGATGAGACTGCCTACTAGTCCTGCGGAGTGGCACGGGGATGTCTTATTCTTTCGAAACCTCTGGTTCTACCATGCTTTCAGTAATAGCTTATGGTTCTGGAATTTTTTCCAGTTCTATTGCGCTCCAACTAGTTTCTTTTTCCAAAAATTGATTTTCCAAAAAGTAGGCATGACGAGAAACAAAAACCTTTTGTTCCTATTCGTAATAGAAAAGATACCCCTTGGAGTTCTTTGAGTATCCCACAAACTTACACAGTACTGAGCATGTCCCGAGCTTGTCCGCATACTGATTTTTTACAAAAGCTGGACATCCCCATATCTTCAGATACTGAAAATAGGGTTTCTTTCCACTCTACATCTGATATGGTGTAGTAGGCACAGTCTTGGTAGGAACCTTGTTCAAAAGATATGCAGCTGATTATAGTGCATAACCCCAGAAGGATTGCGGTAACTCAGCGTTACTCATCATGGAACGTATCATATCCAATAGGGTTCTGTTCCGCCTTTCCAATACACTATTGTGTTGTGGTGTGTATGGAAGAGTAAGCAGAGAAAGAATTCCATTCTCTTTTAAGTAACCCAGAAACTCGGCACTTAAGTATTCACCACCTCGATCAGATCTAAGTGTCTTGATACTTTTGCCTGTTTGTTTTTACATTTCATTCTTATATTCCCGGATTTTCTCAGAGGCCTCGGATTTATATTTCATCAAGAAGACATGCCCATACCTGGAGAAATCATCCGTAAAAGTAATGAAATAGGAATAACCACTTCGTGCATGTGTAGACATTGGACCACACACATCGCTGTGTATGAGTCCCAAGAGCTTGCTCGCTCTTACTCCGTGTCCAGTGAACGGAGTCTTTATCATTTTTCCTTTGAGACATGATTGACAAGTTGCATAGGACTGATATTCGAACGGATCCAAATATCCCTCATTATGTAACTTTGTCAACCATGTTTCATTGATGTGACCCGGTCTACAATGCCATAAAAAAGCCTTATTTAATTCTGGAGACTTTCTTTTAAGTGTGTTCTGGACGTTGAAAACCTAAACTTGATTTAATACGTATATACCGTTTCTAGTGTACCTGACCCGATCAAACCATGATTAAGGTGGATGTGGACCACATCGCTTACAAATATAAAATCATATCCTTCTTTAGAAAGTAAAGATACAGATATGATATTACAAGCTAAACTAAATACACACAAACAGTTACATGAAATCAATATCTACCCACTTGTCAATCCTAGGTGATATTTCCTTACAGATACATCGTCCACGCTCATTCCGTTAGCAACCCTGAGAGTCGTATCACCTGCCCTAATAACTCTACGGTTTCTCAAATCCTGTAATGAATTACAGATATGAGATCCTTATCCGGTATCTAGTACTCAGGAAGTAGAGTTAATTGACATACAGTTTTCAATCACAAACACACCCGAAGCCGAAGTCACAACGTGCTTCGGATCCTAGATTCTGACTTTCCAAGCCCTGCAGTCCTTCTGCCAATGCCCTTTCCGGTGACAATAGGAACATCTCTCCTTCCCTACTGTTAGCCCCAAAACTTTTTACTTGCCTTTTCCTTCTACCTTATTGACACCGCCTATCGTCTTGGTGAAGGCATTCTTCTTCTTCCCCTTGGCTTTCGCCTTAGATCCAGAAGAGGAAGATTCCCCAATAGGCAGAGCGTGTGTCTCCCTGGATTCCTTCACGGTGTAAGTAGAAGGTAGGGACTGTAGAATCAAGTTAGTACATAACTCGTTCTCCAATGTGATCCCCAGGTCTGTGAGCTTTTAAATATAGTTGATCATTGTAAGGACGTGGTCCCCTACAGATGACCCGACAGCCAGCCTCGCCTGAAGAAATTCCTTCGAGGTATCATATTTCGCGATACGTGATTTCTCTCCATATAAATCTTTTTTATGGATGAATATAGAAGCTAAGTCCATCTTCTCGTGTTGTGATTAGTCCAAAAATAATATGTTAACCGTAATCAGAAACGGCGTCGCATGAAGCTAGCCGGTGAGTACGGGTCGATCCACAGAAATGTGTAATTTTCTTAATGTGTTTTTACGAGTTGATTCCAAATGTTGTCTGGATTGATTTATTAAATCTAAAAAAACTAGATCTATCGATAAACTAAATTAATCTAAATTAAAGTCTTGCTAGGGTTAGGCTTAGGGGAAGTTGGGAGATTAAAGGCTTCCTCACCGCTTTCAATGCCTTATTTTAGATCTATTAGATGTTATGGTAATTATCAATAAAGTGGATTAGAATCTTTTGGGAAGATGTTTCTTCCTCTAGGTTCTTGTCCTTCCTTTATCGATACTTACCCTAACCTCCGTGGAAAACGCGCGCAACCGGGCCTTTACACTACGGTGTCATCGTTACCTCGAGGGGTAGGATGCCGTAGGGCGCGGTGTGTGCGCGTATGCATGGAGTTCTAATTCTTAGGTGTGAATGGCATGAAAGGGGTGAGAGATTTCATCTCTCAAACCTTTCCCTAAGGCTAACCCTAACAAGCGAGGAGATTACTCGCTCATTAGGGGATTAAAAGATATTCTAATTAAAAGAAAATTAAAACAAAGAATTAAAAGCAACTTACTAATTTTTATTGATGGCTCCCTCCAAGCAATAATACAGAACAGATCTGAATTTGTGAAATGAAAAGAGGCATAGGGTTTTACAATTTTCGATTACAATTTATAAGTAAACAGGAGAATTTAGGGTTACGGGATTCGCACATGTGCAATTACAGATTTGCCCATGAAAAATCCAAACCCCCGCACCGACGCACCGACACAGGAATTTTGCACCGACACGGTCACTTGATGGCCGCGGAACCGCGGCTCCAGCCTAGGTTTGGCCGCGGTTCCGCGGCCAAACTTGGGATTCAGGTGATGAAAATTCTGGGCATCCTTCTATGCTTCTTGGGCTTTCTACTTTTATACTTCTTTTCTACATTTGACATCTGGGTCTTCTCCAGATCTTCAGTGAAGACTTGTAAGGATCTTTTGACCGTTCACTTTGACATTTCGGACTGCATTGCCTTATACAATTGTGAATTGTTCTTGGTCTAGGCTTGACTAAAATTCTTCTACTTGTGGGTCAAAAATCTCTTTTTTGTATCATCTTTTGTCTTTTCTCACTGTATTCGCTCCAAGAACCTGTATCCTGTAACATGCAGCAGACATGCGTCAAAAGCACCTGTTTATTTATAAAACGAATAAGAATTGGGGAATATAAACTGCAATATTATGATATGAACAAATATCCCCAAACTTATCTTTTGCTCGTCCTCGAGCAAACTTATTTTTTTTATTCACTAAAATCCTAACCACACTTTCGCAGGGAAACGCGATTGTACTGAGCACGTGCAACAAGCCGTTAAACCTCTAGGTGTCCCTAGTAGGAGGAGTGTTGTCTCCTGAGGGTTTTCAGCGGATTACACCCACAAAATTCTATCAACTCGGCCCAATGACTTTTATTCTCCAATAAGGTTTTCTAAAAAGGAATTCTATTATCTTTTGACTCGCAAATTATCCACCCATATTCTTCACACTTCCTCATTATTTAACTTAAGATTATATATGTTATGTAGATCTACTTAGCTTTCGGCATCTCTTAAGTCTTCCTTCTAAAGTTCCATCTCCACTTCGGAATTTCTATCAACTTTACTAAAGATACAAGTTCTATCTTTCATTCCTCTCTCTTATCTAAATTCCAATCACATACCCCTACGTGTGTGTATAGATCATCCCTACACTTGGAAATTCAATTCAAGCAATCACGCCCTTGTCCGTTGTCCAAAGTACTTATTAATACGTGAATTTTTAATTGAATTTTGCTTACACATCCTTCATGTGACCGCTAATACTTCTTGAGGTACCAACGACCGATTACAAAATATGTTTGCACTTTTAAAGCGTACTTCCTAGTTTTGCAACACCCAAGGCTTTAGCAGTGACTCCCAAACCAGTTGGTCTAAGGCACTAGGTGATGAAGCACCCTCGCTAAATATTTTTCTATTTTTTACAGCCTTAAGTAATCACAAAAACCAGTGTCCATTTTTTTTTCTTTATTCACTTCTTTTTCTTTTATTTTCTTCATACTAAGGACTTTAGACAAGTGCATTTCAAGGTCTCTTCTACTATTCCAAGTTTTAAGATGCGTGATTGTGCAAATTGTAGGGTATACATTTTCAGAATCTAGACTTAAGCTAGGAACTATTTTTCAAACTTATACTCTAATCAATACTCTTCCCTTGTTTCGACTTAGCCCAAGAAGTGAACCCAAAATTTGCCTATTTCTAAATAAACTACAAGGCATATATTTTCTACCGTTAAACTTTAAGGAATGTTATTTTTAGGGTTTTTAATTTACTAAGTCTAAGATCTAGTTGATCCTAACCAGTTAACCTATTGGTCAAACTCAAGTCAATTAGCCAAAATTAAATACAATTATTTTTATAATTTTTCAAATTTTTATGGGTTTTCAAATAAATATGCAAATACAAAAATATGTACAAATGAATGCGAAGGAAGAATACGTATCGAGCATACCCCCAAACTTGAACTTGACAGTGTCCTCACTGTTATGCTAAACCAAGAGGGTCAAAATACCGGCACTTCCCTGTTTATTTATTTATAAAAAATTTTATTGTTAAGAAAAACAAAAATATATACAGAAAGGCCCCCCCCAAACTTCATTTAAACTATGTTAGACATTACTGCCAAACTTTGCATAGACTAAACGTTAACACCAACCAGTTGAAAAATTTATCTGTAAAGAGTATCGGTTGGTGGAAGAATAAGTTGTAGCGATCCAAAAAGAATTGGGGAGGATAGAAGTGGTGGAATGGAAGGTGTGGAGGTGAATATACAGGAGGTGGTGATGAATCAAAACGAGAATGTGAATGATCAGCAATCAATGGAATATTGGCATTCTCGTAGCTTATTAAAAGAAATGGGGGTGGTTCAACTTCCAAAGGAGGAGGTTGACTAACCACAATACCCCCAAAATGTTCCTGTGGGTCCTCTATTGACTTGGTATCATCCATCAATTGCATATGATATTCAATTATAAGGGAACTGATCTCCTCGATGTCCGCCATAGTCCAACCGAAAGCTTGCCGCCTATCTTGTAAGACCTTTAAAATAGCGTTCTCTTGCTCGAAGGCTAGAGAGGCTGATATTATAATGGGAAAAGTCTCATTCTCACCTATGTAAGCATATTTAAGGTGAGGCGGTAAGGACATGAGTTCGAGTTTCGGAGGCGAAAGAATCATTGCGGAATCTACCTCGAACTCAAAAGACTCCAACACAGGTTCGAAATCACTGCAAACATCCGATTCGGATGGTTCGACTAACTCATCCAAAAATTCAAAAGACTCATATTCGGGCTGTGGGTCGTCATCATCCAAAAAAGTGAAACATTCATAATCCATATCGGTTGTGTCAACGGTGGTAGGCTCAAGGAGGGACGCACTAGTGGCGTCAAAACTGTTTTCATCAAATAAGAATCTTTCAAGCTCGCAGTCCTCCTGCGTGATTTCGTGAATAGAGCAAACTTCTCGTGTACTAGTTTTAGGTACGGGGGGCAGACTTCCCATCTTATAAATATTGAACTCACTAGACATCTTTCCGAAGGATAGAGTCATGGAGCCATTGCGACAGTTTATCACAGCATTGAAAGTGGCCAAAAATGGTCGACCGAGAATCACCGGAATTTGGTTTCTTGGGTTAGCAATAGCTTGTGTATGCATAACAATAAAATCAACGGGGAATATGAACTCCCCAACTTTGATCAACACATCCTCTAGCTCACCCCTTGGATGGGTGATTGATCGATCAGCCATTTGGAGAGTACAACGAGTGGGTTTCAACTCTCCAACCCCTAATTGTTCGTACACGGAGTAGGGAAGCAGGTTAACACTAGACCCAAGATCTAAAAGTGCTCGATTAATTTTCTTATCCCCAATTATGATTGAAATCGTAGGACAGTCGGGGTCCTTTCGTTTTTGGGGTAAAGTTTGAGGGTGGTTAATAGCATTGCTCACTGCACTAGCCACTAGCACTTTCTTGGGTACTTGAGATGACTTTCTCTTCGAGGTGCATAAGCCCTTTAAGATTTTCGCGTATGAAGGGACTTGTTGGATCGCATCCAAGAGAGGTATATTTATGCTAACCTGCTTAAATAACTCCAAAATCTTCTCCATTTGTGCAGTTGGTTTATTAGGACTCAACATATTTGGAAATGGAGCATTTTGAAAATTTGTTGAGTCAAATGTCTGTGAAGTAGAATGTGGAGTAGGAACGGCACCCCGTGTGGATGTGTTCGTGTTGTGAGAAATGGGTCCGTTCGAGTTAGAAGCAGTAGATCCGTGTGAAGGGTGGAGAATAAGCTCTAAAGAAAAAGATGAAGAAGAAGGTGAAGAAAATGAAGAAGGGGAAGATGACGATGGAGAAGAAGAAGAAGAAGAAGAACCACCGGCGGGGATGTCATCACTAATACCCACATTATTTTGCAACACTCTTCCGGATCTCAACGTGGTCACCGCATTTACATTGTGATTGAGATATGCGTTTTGTGTGTGACCGGGATTTGGCAATGGTTGAGATAGAAGCTTTCCTTTTTCTCTGTCGCTCAATGCAGCAGTTAATTGTGCAATTTGTGTCTCAATAGATTTGATACTTTGATCGTGTGAAGCATTGTTATGCATCAAAGACTGAACATAATTTTCAAATCTTGCTGCGGATTCTGTAGATTGCTTGAGAAATGCATCTAGACTTTTTTCTAGCGAGATAACCTTATCATCATTAGGTTGAACCAAATTGTTCGTTTGATTTGTATAAGGTTGTTGTTAGAAAGGTTGCTGGTTTTGAGTTTGTGAAGGTGCTTGTTGTTATTGTGGAAGAGGAGGTCTTTGAAAATTGTTATTTTCTTGGAATTGTTGATTTTGGTTCCAAGCGAAATTTGGGTGACTCCTCCACCCCGGATTGTATGTCAAAGAGTACGGATCGTTTCTTTGTCGTTGCTGAAATGCAGCATTGACTTGATCCTGTCCTTGAGTAGATGCATTATAAGGACACTCTTCGGTTAGATGCGATGGATCCGTACAATAAGCATAAACAGTTCGTGGAGGCATAACAGGGGCAGGAGAAGACGATGAGATTTTGGTCTCAATGGCTTCTAGCTTTTTCATAAGTGCGGCCATCTCGGCCTTCATAGCAATCGACATATCTACTTGATGTATGCCTGCCGTAGATTGACCAACAGAAGAAGATGATGTGGTCTTGATACTCTCCCACTGAATTGTTTGCTCACTAAGATCCTCAAGAAACTGCCAAGCTTCATCGCTTGACTTGGAAAGAAAATGATCTTGACATATAGTTTCTAGCAACTGCTTCGTTGCTGAGTTCAATCCCTCGTATAATGTTTGGCAAAGTTGCCAACTTTCGATCCCATGATGAGGGCATTGAACGAGTAGGTCTTTAAATCTCTCGAAGCACTTCCAAAATGGTTCGGAAGGAAGCTGTGAAAATTGTATAATCTCGTTACGGATTCTAGCAGTTTTGTGATGAGGATAGAACTTTTTCAGAAAAGCTTTCACAAACTCGTCCCAATTTCTAATGGAATGTGATGCGGTGCTGTATAGCCACTTCTTGGCTAGGTCACATAAGGTAAAAAGAATGACCCTTAGCCTTATAGCGTCATCACTTAATTGGGTCGTTTTCATTATAGCGCACACATTTTGGAATTTATTGATAAAGATATATGCATCTTCATATTCCAAACCATGAAATTTTGACAGCATATTGATGAAATGTGGTTTTATTTCAAAATTGTCCCCATTTGCCGGTGGGGGTGAAAGATAGGTAGGTAAAGAAGTGCGGACGGGGTAGAAGAGATCCTGGAGCGCGATTCGTTGGGGCGCTACAACAGGCGGAAGATTTGGGTTATTCGCACCTAACAGAGGTGGAATCATTCCCGTCGGTGAGGTATTGTTGGGGTTGAATCCCGACATACCTTCGTAAGAAAAATTTGAAGGTGGAGGTAAGGAAATGGAGGGAATTTCGACTTCGGTGTCGAAAGGTTCGTCGGTCGGTACCAACGAAACACGGACTAATCGGGCGTTAGTATCCCTAGTCCAAAGTGACATACACTAAAAGGGGTAGTGTAGTAAGAAAAAAAGAAGAAAGACAGAATGTGAAGGTAAGAGAACGTCAATGAAAGGAAGTGGTGGAAGTGAAGTGCAAGTTTTCTTAGCGACAAGTTGCAAGTTTTGAAAAGATTTTTCTTTTTTCTTTTTATATGTGAGAGTTTTGCAAAGAGATTTTTGAAAAGAGACTTATGACACAAATGTATCAACCACACATGCACAATCAGGCCTAGATCTAGGGTCACCTAGGTCTGCTAGACAGCTCCTAACTAGGGCTAGAAATAGGACCTCAAACCGCCTCTTCACCGACACTTGCGGCCAGGTAAGTGCTAGGTAAGTGGGAAGGAACCACAACAGTGGGCCTAATTAATAACCACTAGCCTAGACACACTTTCCTAGACACCGCAAGGTCAGGTTAGGATAAACGGCCGATGCCTATACTAGTCGTTTTCCTATTGAGCTCGAAGTCCTTAGGGCTGAGTCTAGTATTTTTTAATTAATTGTGGTCAATGCAAATACTTTAGGTGTTTTCTGGGGTCCTGGGAAGGGTGATGAAATCCCCACCCAATCCGAGTTTGGTCAATTAGCCCTTTAAAGTCCGATTAAATTATGCAAAACTGTAAATTCACTTGCAATCAATTTTTTTAGCGCGGCGCAAATAAACCTGCAGAAAATCTGTTATTTAGAAGGGGAGAGAAGATTTTTAGCGCAAAGAAATCCTGCAAAAAATTTTCACAAAAGATATATGGGGATTTTCAGAGGGGAGAAGGAGAAAACAAATCGAGCAAATTTTACGCAGAGAGGCCAACAGAACGCCGCGGAACCGCGGTTTTGATGGGGCATATGCGGCGGAACCGCGGTCTCTTGGTGGGATCATAGCTCCAGAAAAATTCTATCCCTCTGTTGTGATATTTCTCCTCTATTCTGATGTTCACTTTTCTGATTTGCCCTCTGTAAAATTCCAGATCCGAGAATCTTCGCTATTCCTGCAAGATTCAAACGACAAAACCCTTCAAACAGATAAAAGTTGATAAAATATTTTTGTATATTTTTTATTTTCAGATTTTTATGATTTTTTAAGATTTATATCAACCCGAAATTACACAAAAGAAATTTTTACGCCATCCCCGGCAACGGCGCCATTTGATTAGTCCAAAAATAATATGTTAACCGTAATCAGAAACGGCGTCGCATGAAGCTAGCCGGTGAGTACGGGTCGATCCACAGAGATGTGTAATTTTCTTAATGTGTTTTTACGAGTTGATTCCAAATGTTGTTTGGATTGATTTATTAAATCTAAAAAAACTAGATCTATCGATAAACTAAATTAATCTAAATTAAAGTCTTGCTAGGGTTAGGCTTAGGGGAAGTTGGGAGATTAAAGGCTTCCTCACCGCTTTCAATACCTTATTTTAGATCTATTAGATGTTATGGTAATTATCAATAAAGTGAATTAGAATCTTTTGGGAAGATATTTCTTCCTCTAGGTTCTTGTCCTTCCTTTATTGATACTTACCCTAACCTCCGTGGAAAACGCGCGCAACCGGGCCTTTACACTATGGTGTCATCATTACCTCGAGGGGTAGGATGCCGTAGGGCGCGGTGTGTGCGCGTATGCATGGAGTTCTAATTCTTAGGTGTGAATGGCATGAAAGGGGTGAGAGATCTCATCTCTCAAACCTTTCCCTAAGGCTAACCCTAACAAGCGAGGAGATTACTCGCTCATTAGGGGATTAAAAGACATTCTAATTAAAAGAAAATTAAAACAAAGAATTAAAAGCAACTTACTAATTTTTATTGATGGCTCCCTCCAAGCAATAATACAGAACAGATCTGAATTTGTGAAATGAAAAGAGGCATAGGGTTTTACAATTTTCGATTACAATTTATAAGTAAACAGGAAAATTTAGGGTTACGGGATTCGCATATGTGCAATTACAGATTTGCCCACGAAAAATCCAAACCCCCGCACCGACACAGGAATTTTGCACCGACACGGGCACTTGATGGCCGCGGAACCGCGGCTCCAGCCTAGGTTTGGCCGTGGTTCCGCGGCCAAACTTGGGATTCAGGTGATGAAAATTCTGGGCATCCTTCTATGCTTCTTGGGCTTTCTACTTTTATACTTCTTTTCTACATTTGACATCTGGGTCTTCTCCAGATCTTCAGTGAAGACTTGTAAGGATCTTTTGACCGTTCACTTTGACATTTCGTACTGCATTGCCTTATACAATTGTGAATTGTTCTTCGTCTAGGCTTGACTAAAATTCTTCTACTTGTGGGTCAAAAATCTCTCTTTTGTATCATCTTTTGTATTTTCTCACTGTATTCTCTCCAAGAACCCGTATCCTGTAACATGGAGCAGACATGCGTCAAAGGCACCTGTTTATTTATAAAACGAATAAGAATTGGGGAATATAAACTGCAATATTATGATATGAACATGTTGCTTCTGGTTATCACTATCCATTGAGGCCAACACGAGACACTTGGCATTCACATAGTCTTTTTTCCTTATTTTACGGATATCAACATCCGCGACGGTAGAAACTGGACCTGGAACAGCGGGGGCTTTAGTAGTAAGGAGGTGGCCCGGCTTTTCATAGGTAATGGACATATGGACAAACCTTTGCCAATCAATATAGTCTGGCTCAGTCAATTTATCATTTAGCTGTAACCTAATCTTGGTCACCTGGTTGCTGCAACTAGGAGAGAGAGAAGAAAACAATTAGCATGATGCTCTTGCAATTTTAGATTAGTTTTTAATTTATCTAAACAGGATGGGTCCCACTGTATCTCGAATCCTTCCTCAAACCATAAAAGAAGAATTAGTCAGGATTAATCTTACCGTACAATTCTTGCTTAACATTTCGGCCAGGCTAATGTCGGTACTTCGAGGGAGGTTTTACGACGCTTTCGCGAAGTTCCTTAATTAAATAACCTCTTTTCCCTGGAGGCGTAGCCCCGCTAACACTGTTCTAGACATCTACTTAGTTTATAGTATTGATCGTTAAGTGAAAAATCTCCCAAGGAATAGCGGATACTCACAGTAGGATCGGAATCCAAATATCATTGTATGATAATCTTGAAGGAATCCTACCAAAATTATCACACTCCAAATGGTATGCAATACTAGAAAGTTTCAGTTTCTTTAGAAACCCCCGATATGGATTTTTGCTCCAAGCTCTTATGACCTTAACGAAGGCCAACATATCATAAGTCACAGGTCAAGTTCTACATATCATTGTCCAGGTTAATTTGAACCCACCCGTACATACCCTTGACAAATGCCAAAATAGTAGTACAACTGTCCCAAACCAACGCATCTATCTATGTTACAGATGAATATTCAGCAGCTATCAATCACTATGCCGAAGGTCAAAATACATAGCTTAAATAATACTGAATACCCAACTGAAATGACGGAGGGCTACGAATGGTTTTGGCGAAGCCATGAACGTAATGAACTTGATTTAATCGAAGGAACCATGATAGATTTTTAAAGGAGTGGTTTAGGCTCCGCGTTTAAAAGTTTGCTTTTTGAAAAAAAAAACAGTGGTTTTGAAATTGTTCCAACGATTCAGCTTTGGTTTGTTTGCTTTGCATTAATCATATAATGCAGTCCCATCATTTACACCTACCATTGCAGAAAGAAATGAAAATACCATGTACGCTTATGCCATCTGCATTCGCCACTGGGCCCTGTCTAACATCGTTAGGTTACTTAACTAACGCCAGAGCGGGGGCTGGACTAGCGCGGATGCAAAACGTAAGCAACGTCTATTATATAACATATATAATATATCCATTCGTCTCACGCAATAATAAGCATTCCAGATCACAGATGAATATATTGGATATACTAGGAATTCCGCATTTCGTTTAAGCCTGTAACGAAAGACGGATTCCACGGTCGTGATGAATAGCCAAACCCTACCCTAGACCCCTACGGGTGAGGAAAACTATCCGCCAAATTCCCGAAGTGAAGCAACCTCCCCTCAGTAAAATGAGTAGGCCACTCGTCACTTCAAGAATCCGGTAGTTTGTGCACCCTACCTTGGGTCTATCCTAGAAGCAAAAAACAGTAAATGAAATAATACAACGGCGGCTACAACCTCAATCCGGATGTGCCCCGCAAAATAATATTACATCATTTTAAAATTTACATCGAATTAAAAAAAGAAAACTCTCTTCTCATATCCCCCGGCTATTCATCCACGACGATCCAATATTCCATATACACAAACCATCACAGATATATGCAACCCCCAACTAACCGACAAATAGCAATTAGCGGAAGTTTACGAACACATATATCAAACTGAAACATGTTAAACAACGTTAAAACTGCGACTTTGAAATACTCTGTAGTGTCATAACAGAAATATAACAGTATATGCAAACTTGGCAAAATCAAACAACACCTGAAACCCTAAATCCAAGTAACAAGAACACAAAACAAAAATCAACACAATCCCACACAATTGACCCTGTGAGGTCGGTCATTTTGAGGGTTTGGCCGGCCATGTTCAAGTGGAATTGCCTCATTGTTCTACGTTCATCTCACAATAAATAGAGCACTTTGCAATTGTTTAAAAAAACTTTAGAGTCTCAGCAAATTTCGACAGAAACTTGGATTTCTTGTTTCGTGTTTCGGAGTTATTTCGGTTTCGTAGTTTTACACGTTGTCTAAACTGTTAGCTAAGGTTCAGTAGGCTCTAATACCATTGAAAGTCAATGTCGCGCACCCCGCGGGTTCGCGGGAAAGCGGAATGCGTAAAAAAAGATTTTTACGAGCTTCGCAATACCGACTTGAACTCCAGGATCGATAATAAACTCTAACTAGCAAAATTGTTTGAGGTTAACTACTCGGATAGAAAGTTATACCTCACAGAACCATGTTCTTCGGGTCTTCTTACTGTCCTCCTCCTCGTCATAGGATCCTTGGATCATACACGGATCGGGCCTCCTCGTCGGTCCTCTCAAGTTAAAGACGATCTACCCGAGAGTCTATAGTCCAAGCTCCTACCTTAAATCCGAGGTAACTAAGGCATCTAGTTCGCTAAACTAGATGTCCTAGATGATGTAGAGAGTGTAGATGGATTATTTTGTCTCTAAATATCCTAGGTTTCTCAACACATGAGACATGAAGGGTATGACGAAGAAGAAGGGGAGCTTGAGGAAAAGAGAGTGAAGATGAGCAAGTCAATGAATTTGGCTAAGAGTTGTGACTAATGAAGCATCCAATAATTCAAGCAAGAAAATATCTCACCCAAAATAACTAGCATGTTTCATGAGACACCTAGTGAGTCATGCCATGAGTTACCAAGTAGCCATGCTTCACTTAATGCAAACTTCCAGCCCATTTCCTCCACCTCATAACCATTTAATCTAAATGATTAATACAAATATGAGGTGTTTTCTTCTAGAAACAATCTTGAGTAAATTACAAGAATACCCCTCATCCGTATATACATACCCGTATCCGTATTCCGAAAAATACGAATACAAAGAGACGAAAATAATCCAACAATATAATATTAGGATCCGGCTTAAAGCAAAGCCCACTAGTATTATGCGCCTGAACATCATACGAGCACAAGTACACGTATGTGATCGAAGCCCTGCCGTAAAACCATACGGCCTCTACATCTTTTGGCCCATGCAGGGAAACCCTCTGTGTGGGACTCTAAAGACTCAACACTAACCACAAGCATGTCAGCAGTACTAGCTGCACGTAACGGCTACCCAGGTATCTGTCGATAAGAAGGCCCATGAGAAAACTCATCCGAACTGCTACTGAGCCTATCTGTGACAAATTTCCATACAGTCCGGTCTGTTCGTCCAAGAGAATCGCATATCGGGCCTAAGGGACGATAATCGTCAGACCCCTAATAGCGCAATAAGTTATGCCGGAGTGTAGCCCAAAACACCCTCAGAAACTACTGGAGTACCTACCAGTAAATCTCACTTGCCCCGGCCAAGGACTTTGTGTAATAGCTTTCTGAACACAGCGCGATATCAACCCCCAGACCGGGAGAGACGAATCCTATCTAACCGCCACTGCCTCCAAGAGATTTGGGACTGCACCCAATTACTACCTGTTTGCATGGCTCCTTTGAGCCGTGGTAGGGTAGTAATCTAAGAACAGTGGGAACACACTCGAGACGAAGTAGCAGTGTCAAGTCGATGGACTAAGCTGTACTCATGTCACCTAGGAACTGCTACCCGACGATAGGTATAATACCCACCAGCATCTCCCTACGAGTCCTTTCCAGTGTACTCATAACCCAATGAGCACCTGCATACTATCTCCAGTACGACGTACTAATGGCTGCGGGACAGACCATCTCCCCTGCTGGGATGAGAAGCATATACACTAGTCTATTCTGGGGTATCGATGCCCCGTCTCGATAATTCTACGACTAGAGACCTGTATAAGGATGTGCTTATAGACTACCCGGCCTCTACTAGTATGACTGCCATCACAACGCTGGTAATCAAGCAAAGATCCTAAGGGCTCTACTAATATGTATAAGCGATATGCTAAAAGAAACACATGCACATATTGAGGTGGAAACAAACCAGGTAACATACTACCATTTCGAGCAAGACTGTTAGTATATCTGTATATATTCCAAGCTTTCAATATGTAATATACAAACCAGTATGATACAATAATGGCCTCTAGGGCATATATCACTAACATTGGTCCGGGCTTATTGTTTTCTTTTTGGGGTTACCCCATGTTCCCCTCCGAATGGCGGCGCACAGGACCGCGATGTCCTGACGCTGAGATTCGGGGCAGATGCTATATGGTTTTATCTATCTATCTATCTCTCCGAAGATGCTAAGCTGATTTATGGCACCGTGTATCGGAGATTTAGACGGATGCGGCCGATGTAGCAGACTTCGTCAGATTCCCCCTCACTTGAGGGGTTTTTGATTGTGGGGACGCTCTTCCCTCCAGGCGCAAGCCCCTGCAGTTAATTACGCTACCGCATCGCGGTAACAACTTTCTCCTTCTCCAGAATTTCACTTCGTGTTGTGTGCGTTTGTTTTGTTTGTGGTTGCCCGTGGATTGTATACGGAGACCGAGTAATGCCGTCGCCCGTAGGACGTGGATTGGTCCAAATCCGTATTTACTTAGATTTAGGTTTGGTGTTTTTAGTTTAAGGATACGTTAGCCGTGCTTGGGGCTAAGATCAACTTAAACGTCCGTTAAGGATACGTTAGTCCTGTTTTAGACTAAGATCGACTTAACGTGGTGATCCATTTAATATATGGCCGTCGGGACTCATCACTTCTCTAACGTCGTTGAAGGATTACAACGATAGATGTCAGAGGAGTTCAGAGATGTACCCTTAAACCAAAGTTGATTTGGAGTTTTATAGTCCATTTGAATGTTTAAGGATACGTTAGCCGTGTTTGGGGGCTAAGATCAACTTAAACGGGACCGTTTAGATCCGGCAAGAGAGCATTTGGAGGCTCTATTGTTCCAGTTTAGGGACGTAGTGGTCCATAAGTAGTTTAAGGACGTTGCGGTCCATTGCCAGTTTAGGAACGTGGTGGTCTATGTTCCAGTTTAGAGACGTGGTTGTCTGTGTTCCAGTTTAGGGACGTGGTGGTCCATCGTCAGTTTAGGGACGTAGCGGTCCATCATTAGTTTAAGGACGTTTCGGTCCATTATTAGTTTAAGGACGTTTCGGTCCACGAGTTTAAGGACCCCGCAGTCCATTTGAATGTTTAGTCGTCGGGACCCATCACCTCTTTGACGTCGTTGAAGGATTACAACGATGGGTGTCAGAGGAGTTCAGAGATGTACCCCCGAACCGGATGTAAATTGATTTAGGAGAGCAGCTGTGCTCAGTCAATTTAGTTTGAGGACTTACGGCCATGATTGGGCTAAGTCCAGTTTCAACATCTTTTGTCTTTGGCCTGTGCTAGGGCTTTGCCCCTTTTTAGTAATGCACTGCATTATTCTTGTTTTGGTTGGGCTCTGCCCTTTTATAAATGATGCAGAGCATCTATTTTGTTTGGGCTCTGCCCTGCATAGCACTTTTTTATTAGGCCTGTTAGGCCTTCTAATTGGGCTCTGTCCCTTTTCTTTAATAATGTAGAACATTAAATACTTTGACAGTGCCCCACGTGGGTTGTCAGGCGCTTTGCGCCAAGTAATGAGCGCAAACTCATATGGTGGTGACACGTGTCACGCTCTGGTGAGCGCAAGCGCAACAGCGCAGTGTGCTGCGCTGTTGCACTGCTGACACGTGGCGCGGCTTGCGCAATAGTGCATTTCTGGCAAGTGCTGGGCACTGTTCTTATTCTTTTGGATCAATTTCAGATAAAATGTGCGAGGCACTGTTATCTTGAGAATCTTTTAGATTCAGAACCAATGGTTCATAAAAAGAAGTGCAAGGCACTGTTTTTTATTTGTTTATTTTCCTTTTCCTTAGAGATCCTTGATCTTGTTCTCAGATCAATGATCTGTTCAGAAGAAATTCTTCTTTTCAAAGGTTTACCTTCTTTTCTTTCTGATTTCTTCTCAAACTTTCTTTTTAGGAGTTCTCTAAATTCTTTCTCTGTTTCTCTGTCAATGTTCTCTCTTCTTTTCTTTTTTTTTTATTTTAGAAAGAAGGATCATTGGTCGTTGGGACCCACCACCTCTCCGACGACACTGAGAGATTACAGTGCCATATATCGAAGGTGTGAAGGGATGTACCCTTTGAACCATGTCTCACTCATTAGGGGGAAGAACAGGCTGGAGCTTAAGCTTCTTGCTGCTGAAAAAGGCTTCTTTACGTTCGCGCACGTGCGTCGCACGTGTTGGGCGCTCATATTTGCACGTAGTGCACATGGATCTTGCGCATATGCGCATTATGGGGGGGGAGCAAGCTTCTATGGAGAACGAGTCTCCTTTTAATTGAATATTCTCATGTGGTGTGCACGTGCGTTGCACGTGGTGCGCGCGTGGCGGGCACACGTGCGTTGCACGTGGCGCACATGCGCATTATGAGGAGAAGCAGAGCTTCTATATATGGAGAACATGCTCCTTTTAAAATTATTAAATGTTCTCATGTGGTGCGCACGTGCGTTGCACGTGGTGCGCGCGTGGCGAGCACACGTGCGTTGCACATGAGGAGAAGCAGAGCTTCTATATATGGAGAACATGCTCCTTTTAATATTATTAAATGTTCTCATGTGGTGCGCACGTGCGTTGCACGTGGTGCGCGTGTGGTGAGCACACGTGCGTTGCACGTAGCGCACATGCGCATTATGAGGAGAAGCAAGGCTTCTATATATGGAGAACAGGCTCCTTTTAATATTATTAAATGTTCTCATGTGGTGCGCACGTGCGTTGCACGTAGTGCCGCATGGCGGGCACACGTGTGTTGCACGTAGCGCACATGGCGCTTGCGCATATGCGCATTATGGAGGGACATGCTCCTATCTTGGAGAACTAAGCTCCTTTGAGTATTGAATCCTTTGAGGATTTAACTCTACCTTTCTAAGAGGTATCCCCTCTTATTTATATGGGAGTGATAGAGAACCCAGCCCTCCTTTTCCCGATGTGGGACTAAAAAATGCATTCCCCATGTAGTAGAGCATTACTTTAGATTACACGTGTATAACACATTTGCTCATAACTTTTGATCTCGGATGAATTATGAGGCCCATAATATATCAAATCGAAGGTATTTTCGAGATTCTTTCAATATCATCAGAATTTAGCCATTTCTCGTTCCGGAGTTTGTCAAAATACAGCTCGGAAAATACTGGTTCGCATCTTCTTCCTTAGATCACATGTGTATAGACATTTGCTCATAACTTTTGATCCCGGATGAATTATGAGGCCCATAATATATCAAATCGAAGGTCTTTTTAAGATGTTTTCAATACCATTAGAATTTAGCCATTTCTCATTCTGGAGTTTGTCAAAATACAGCTCGGAAAATACTGGTTCGCATTTTCTTTCTTAGATCACATGTGTGTAACACATTTGCTCATAACTTTTGATCCCGGATGAATTATGAGGCCCATAATATATCAAATCGAAGGTTTTTTCGAGATACTTTCAATACCATCATAATTTAACAGTTCCTCATTGGGGAGTTTATAAAAATACAGGCCGGAAGATACTGGTTCGTATTTTCTTAAGCGTATCGCTGCCATTTTATACCTTGGACTCTTTTGCGCGGAAATTTTTGGCGGGAACAAATGCCCCCCACTACTTTGCCTACATAAGTATATATGTGGGTGAAGTAGTGCAGAGTAATGCATAGCGTATGACCAGTTTCGGGTTGGTATATAACTTTCAGAATCTTGATCTGAGAAGATAACGAGCGGACACAAGCATCGTCATTTATCATTGACTCAAATTTTGACTCTTAAAAGATATAGTTCCAAACTCTCAATTCCATGAGCCGCACCCTTCTATTTCTTTATGTTTTACTCTGGTGTGAAGTAGTTTATACGCTCATGAGTAACTTCTCCATTTCAGTGGCATGTAGCTTTAGCAAGTGTGGCTCGTAGATGGTCCATCTTAACCTCTTTGTAGGGCAGTAATGGCTTAGAAGACAGAGGTAGGATCTGCCACCTAAGACTTTTCAACTTTATGAGCCGTAAGGGTCTCATAAAGACTTTTCTCCCTACGGATCGAGAGGATCTCGTAGGTGTATTTTCTCCTTAGGAATCGTGAGGATTCCTAAGTGCGTTTTCTCTTATAAGTCGTAAGGATTTTATAAGAGAATTTTCTCCCTTACAAGTCGAGAGGACTCGTAAGTGGCTGGTGAGTTGACTTGTTTCCGAGTCGAATTATTGCTCTGACGGGGAGGTCGTGGCTGACTTATTTCCGGGTCGAAGCGTTGTTCCAACGAGGAGGCCATTGGCTGATTTGTTTCCGTGACGGAGGTCATTGGCTGACTTGTTTCCGAGACGGAGGTTGTTGGCTGACTTGTTTCCGAGACGGAGGTCGTTGGCTGACTTATTTTCGAGACGGAGGTCGTTGGCTGACTTATTTCCGAGACGGACGTTCTTGGCCGTGAGAACTCAACGGGCACCATGGCTCGAGCAAAGCACTTCTCATTTCCACCATTTGGAACAAGAAGCAGCTTTAAGGCTGAAGGAGTGTCAGGAGTCTTCAAGCGAAACTGCTCGCCTACGTGCTGAAGTTGAGGCGAACGCTGCTGAGGTAAAGGCTGTCTTCGAGGGCCTTCTGGAGCGTATCTCAAATGGGCTGAACTTGAAGCAGAAACTTGACGCTGCTGAGCGTAATGCCCAAGGCCGCGAAACCACTTAGCAGGCCGTTGGGGAGAAGCTTGCATCTCTCTTGCAGCAAAGGGCTCAGGTGGAGGCAGAACTGGCGGTGGTGGCAGATCAGGAAAAGGCGTAGAAGGAAGTGCGCGAACAATTGCTAAAGCTATGTAAGACGCTTCCTTCCTAGTAGTTCTCCTTGTATCCATATACTTGTAAAATTTTTCCTTTTCGAATAACATGTATCCATTCTTTATTCCTTTGTACAATCCACCTTGTACTTGACTGAATTAATAAATAAAGATATATATTTTTTTCTTTTCAATGTCTTGTATGCCCTTCTGCTTTCTCCTTTTCTCTTATTATCGGTATATTGTCACAATTAGTTGGTAATAGAGCAAATATCTTGATTTCTTCATGAGATAGCGATGGCTTAGGCCGCAGGTTCAGATCTGCCGCCCAAGACTTTTCAATTCTATGAGCCGTAGGGGTCTCACAGAGACTTTTCTCCTTACGGATCGAGAGGATCTCGTAGGTGGTTTTCTCCTTAGGAATCGTAAGGATTCCTAAGTGTGGTTTTCTCTTATAAGTCGTAAGGATCCTACAAGAGAATTTTTCCCTCTTATGAGTCGAGAGGACCCGTAAGCGGTTGTTTCCCTCCTTGTCAAAACTCGACTTTGGAGAGTGAGACCCGTGAATAGTATGCAAGAGACCGTTTTAGATCGACTTGTAGGGTCCCATTGTTCAGGAAGCAAGTTTTTTCAATCCCTGCTGCCTGAGGCTTCATCTTGCAAGTCGAGACGAATCGAGAATTTTCCCTCGGAGACACTGGTTTCTCTGCGAGCCGACGCGAATCAGGAGGCTCTCATCAAAGAGTGTTTGTGTCCGTGAGTCGAGGAGTTTGCTAGGGATTATTTGTTTCCCAAGCGCCAAGGATTATTTGTTTCCTTGGGGTTTGAAACGAGTCGAGGATTTCCCACGGAGGCACTGGTGGCTCTGCGAGTCGACGCGGATCAGGAGGCTCTCGTCAAGGAGTGTTTGTATCCGTGAGTTGAGGAATTTGCTAGGGATTATTTGTGTAAGTGCACTGCGGCGCCCCGGCCTCCATCCCGAGGCCAAATGCGGAAGCGGTGATAAACTTTAATTTTTACTTGAACTGGCACCACCGCGCACTAATACCCGGATCGAACCATTAACTAGTCCTAGCTAACTACAAGATGGGGAAGAGAGATATACCGACTGATCCGTGTCCTCCGGTCTTCTCGTCGTCATCCCGATCTCCCGCGGAAACTCTGGTCGTCGCCTCCTTGCCGGAAGGGCACCACATCGCCTACATCTTTTACGGGCTCCCACCTCAATACCGAGGCAACTCGGGCACGAAGCTGGCTAGTCGACGTGCCCAAGATTTGCTGTAGAATGTTGTGTAGAACTTGTGTCTCATTTTGGGGTAGTGGAGGTTGCCATTGGTGGAGGGATTGAACTTGGAGTTTTGGAGATTGATCTTATGGGATTTTTGCAACATGAAATAGGCCAAAAACCCACACCAAAAATTTGGGACAGCCCCCTCTCAAATGAATGGCCAGCCAAGCTTGGAAAGGAGAGAGTGAGAGAGGGAGTGAATGTATCAAAAGATAATCAATCTCATAATGCAAGAGAGAGAGAGAGAGAAAAAGACTATCATGCATAAGCATGATAACAAGCTAAAACCAACACTCCACCACAACCATCATCAAGCATGATGACTTCAAAAAGTCAAGCCATCATGAAGAAGTCAAGAAGTCAAGGTCAAGGAATGGTGCAACCATCATGACACAAGAATATGCAAAGACCCCCTCCACAAATGCTTATTTGCACAAATGCAAATAAGCCCTCCTCCACCAATCTTCGGCCAATGAACGATAAAAAAGAAATTGGCCGAAACGGAAAGCAAACTGGCAACTCCAGAAAACTGGTCCCGTAATAAATTACAGGAAAAACCCCGATACTGTGCATACACACCTGCATTCGTATTCCGACCGAAATACAAATGCAATGAGACAAAATCTACACTGTACTATACTAGGATCCAGCTTAAACCAAAGCCGACTAGTATTATCCGTTCGATTCTGATCCGTGCAATACCGCACGTATCTGATCGAACCCTGCCATATATCCATACGGCCTATAGTACAAACTGTCCGACCCTGATCCGTGCAATACCGCACGTATCTGATCGGACCTTGCCATATCTCCATACGGCCTCTACAGCTTTTCGCCCGAAAGCTTGAGTAACTGAATGTGGGGGACTCTAAAGACTCATCAACACCTTGGTTATGGATTTAACCACTAGCACGTCAGAGGTATAAGCCAATACGTAACGGGCTACCAGGTATTGACTAAAAGGGACGTCAGTGAGCGAACTCAGCCTGACAACCCTACCGAGCCTGTCAGTGACAATAGCCGTACAGTCCGGTCCGTTCTTCTATGAGCATCGCATGGCGGGCCTAGGGGGTTGGTAAAAGTCAGACCCCCAAAAGCGGTACAAGTCGTGTCGGAGTGTAGCCCAGAACACCCTGAGATACTACTGGAATACCTACCAGTAAATCTCCTTGCCTCGGCCGAGGTTTTCGTGTAATGGCTCTCCTAGACACAGCGCGACCTCACCCCCAATACCGGGAGAGACGAACCCCTGAAGATACGCTCACTGCCTCCATGTGGCTCGGGACTGTACCCAACTAAAACCTGTTTGCACGACTCCTTTGAGCCGTGGTAGGGTAGTAATCAAAGTACAGTGGGAACTCACACGAGACAAATGACGATCCCCAGATCGATGAACTAACCTGTACACATGTCACCAGGGAACTGCCATCTGACGTCTGGTATATGACCAACTAGCATGTTCCCGGCGAGTCCTGTCCGGTGTACTCATAACCCAATGAGCACCTGTATACATCTTAGGTGAACCAACTGACACCGGTGGCTTGTGAGACCGGCCACCGCCCCTCGTCGGGGTCTCGACTGTATACACTAGTCTACTCTGGAGTATCGATGCCCTGTCTCGAAACTCTCACGACTAGGGACCATTTAAGGATATGCTTATAGACTGCCAGCTCCCACGTATATGATCGCCCTCATACTGCCGGTGGTCAAGCAAGAATCCTAGGGGCTCTATCAACGTATAATAGCGACCTGTCAGGTCACCTAAGCAGTACACGATGATAAAGATAAACCAGATAGCATACTATCATCTTGAGTAAGACTGTCCTACTGGGACAGGTCCTCCCTCAATCATTGCAATCGCGTACCTGTGATCCAATAATTGACTCTGAGGGCACTATCTCCAACAATTTGTTTCCCAAGTGCCAAGGATTATTTGTTTCCTTGGGGTTTGAAACGAGTCGAGGATTTCCCACGGAGGCACTGGTGGCTCTGCGAGTCGACGCGGATCAGGAGGCTCTCGTCAAGGAGTGTTTGTATCCGTGAGTCGAGGAGTTTGCTAGGGATTATTTATTTCCCAAGCGCCAAGGATTATTTGTTTCCTTGGGGTTTGAAACGAGTCGAGGATTTCCCACGGAGGCATTGGTGGCTCTGCGAGTCGACGCGGATCAGGAGGCTCTCGTCAAGGAGTGTTTGTATCCGTGAGTCGAGGAGTTTGCTAGGGATTATTTGTTTCCCAAATGCCAAGGATTATTTGTTTCCTTGGGGTTTGAAACGAGTCGAGGATTTCCCACGGAGGCACTGGTGGCTCTACGAGTCGACGCGGATCAGGAGGCTCTCGTCAAGGAGTGTTTGTATCCGTGAGTCGAGGAGTTTGCTAGGGATTATTTGTTTCCCAAGCGCCAAGGATTATTTGTTTCCTTAGGGTTTGAAACGAGTCGAGAATTTCCCACGGAGGCACTGGTGGCTCTGCGAGTCGACGTGGATCAGGAGGCTCTCGTCAAGGAGTGTTTGTATCCGTGAGTCGAGGAGTTTGCTAGGGATTATTTGTTTCCCAAGCGCCAATGATTATTTGTTTCCTTGGGGTTTGAAACGAGTCGAGGATTTCCCACGGAGGCACTGGTGGCTCTGCGAGTCGACGCAGATCAGGAGGCTCTCGTTAAGGAGTGTTTGTATCCGTGAGTCGAGGAGTTTGCTGAAGACACTGGTTTCTTCGGAGTTGGACTGAACCGTCGAGATTTGGCTTCGTCTTCTGGCGGAGCCTGTTGGGAAAGTATGGTTCCCTTTTCGTTTGCGCTCTTGGATTGTATACAGGGACCGATGTGGTCTTAACTGTAGGGCCAGAGTTTTATCATCATTCTTTTTTTTGTTTTATCTCCACGATACTCTATCATTTCAGCTTTTATATCGCGAAGGTCGCGATTGCCCAATCATTTCGGCTATTTATTTTATTTTTACTCGCTGCTTTTTATTGCGAGATGCCCAATCATTTCGGCTATTTATTTTATTTTTACTCGCTACTTTTTATTGCGAGTTGCCCAATCATTTCGGCTATTTATTTTATTTTTACTCGCTGCTTTTTATTGCGAGTTGCCCAATCATTTCGGCTATTTTGCATGCATACATTTTTACTTGCTGCTTTTTATTGCAAGTTGCCCTATCATTTCGGCTATTTCGTATGCATGTGTGGCCTATTGGCTTTTCGCTGTAAACCGATTTCGGCATCAGCACCACTACAACTGGGATATTACCAGGAGCGAATCATCATCTGCCTCTGTCGATGTCGAACAAAGGTGGCTTAGCGACCAGGGTTAGGGTCCTGTCGGCTAAGGCTTTTGACTTCATGAGCCGTAAGGGTTTCACGAAGTTATTTCTCCCTACAAGTCGTGAGGATCTTGTAGGTGTATTTTCTCCTTAGGACTCGTGAGGATTCCTAAGTGTTCGTTTCCTCTGTAAGTCGTAAGGATCCTACAGGAGGGTTTTCTCCTTGTAAGTCGTGAGGACTTATAAAGGTTGTTCATCATGCGAACATATCCCCAGTCTCGGATGAGACTTGATTAGGGAAATGTTTATTCGCGCCCGTGGATTGTATACAAGGGTCAGTATTGAACCACTTGTTGGGCAATATTGGAAGTTTGTGGGGGTTTGCTTAAGCACAGGTTTAGGTCTCTGTAACTTAAGACTTTCAAATCTTATGGGCCGTGAGGGTCCCATAAGAGAGTTCTCCTTACGAGTCGTGAGGATCTCGCAAGTGTATTTTCTCCTTAGGAATCGTGGGGATCCCTAAGTGTGTTTCTCCCTTGTGAGTCGTAAGGATCTCACGTGGGTGGTTTCTCCTTACAAGGTCGAGAGGATCTTGTAAGTGTTCTTTAACAAGGTTGCGCCCTTTCGGGTTTTCACAAACACTCGCCGGTAGCCCTGCTGTTTTTACTCACGGAGCCCTTTCGGGTTTTCATCCGTGCCCATTTTGCTTATGGACATACCATTTTTTTAATTTTTATTTCTACACATTTTTTTTACGAGGTCGCGCCCTTTCGGATTTTCACGAACACTCGCCGGTAGCCCTGCTGTTTTTACTCACGGAGCCCTTTCGGGTTTTCATCCGTGCCCATTTTACTTATGGGCATACCGTTTTTTTTATTATTCTTTTTTTTTTCTTCTTTTTTACGAGGTCGCGCCCTTTCGGGTTTTCACGAACACTCGCCGGTAGCCCTGCTGTTTTTACTCACGGAGCCCTTTCGGGTTTTCATCCGTGCCCTTTTTGCTTATGGACATACCGTTTTTTATTTTATTTTATTTTTATTATATTTTTTTTATTCATCTCGTCAGCCTAAGGATGCTGCGGTATTAGTGTAAAGACGTTTCGGTCTGCTATTAGTTTAAGGACATTTCGGTCCGCTGTTAGTTTAAGGACATTTTGGTCCGCTGTTAGTTTAGGGACATTTCGGTCCGCTATTGAGAAGCTGGCTACTGCTTTTAAAGTTTGAGCTTAGGAAGATAGCGAGCGGACATAGTCGTCGTCATCTATCGTTGACCTAGGCTGTGACTCATTAAGCGTAGTATTTCTTTAGGAAGCGACCGTTTATTGGTCTGAAAGGCCTTTCACCGTGCATGTCCATGAGTAGATAGGCCCCATCCTGGTAAACTTTATCTATGATGTACGGGCCTTCATAGTTCGGCTCGAATTTTCCCCGCTTGGAGCGATTGGGGATCATAGGCCTTTTGACCACTAGCACGAGTTCGCCTTGGTGGAATGTCCTCGGTCGGGTCAATCTTTCGTATGAGCGCGTCATCTTTGCTTTATAAGCTTCCAGATTTTGTTGCGCTATGAGCCTAGTTTCATCAAGGGCGTCAAGCTCCTCAAGCCGAAGGTGAGCATTTTCTTCGTCCGTTAGCTCGTGGTGAACTGCCACTCGTAGAGAGGGTAACTCTATCTCGAGAGGGAGTACTGCTTCCGTACCGAACACCAACGCGTACGGCGTTGTGTTCGTGGCCGTCTTGAATGTAGTTCGATATGCCCAAAGAGTTTCTGGCAGTCTTTCGTGCCAATCTTTCTTATTACGGGACACCGTTTTCTTTATGATTTTTGTCAAGGTCTTGTTGAAGGCCTCGGCGAGACCGTTAGCTCGTAGATTATAAACTGAGGAATATCTCCAGTCTATGTTATGCTGCTGTGCGAAGCGGCTGATTTTATGACTTCGGTAAGCTGGCCCGTTATCGGAGATGATCCGTCTCGGAGTTCCAAACCGATATATGACGTGCGTTTTGAAGAAATGGAGGATATTCTCCGTCTTCACTTCTCTCAATGGTACTGCTTCTGCCCACTTAGAGAAGTAGTCAGTCGTCGCTAGGATGAAACGATGTCCTTTAGATGATGCTGGTTCGATGGGGCCGACTATATCAGTCCCCCACATTTCGAATGGCCAGCTAGCTACCGTTGGATGCAATGGATTTGGGTGCTGGTGGATGAAGTCTCCATGAATCTGGCATGAGTGACATTGCTTCGCATATTTGATGCAGTCTTGAATCATCGTGGGCCAGTAATAGCCCATCCGTTTGATCTTCAACTTCATCTTTGGACCTGCTTGGTGAGAACCGCAGATTCCGTCATGAACCTCCTGAACGACTCTTTCCGATTCGTCCGGTCCTAAGCATCTCAGCCACAGAGAATCAAATGACCTCTTGTATAGAGTATCATTGACGAAGGCGAAAGACAGAGCTCGTTTTATGAGTTGATGTCTTGCGGACGCATCTTCGGGCATTTGGTGGGACTTGAAGTAGTCTATAAAGACTTCCCTCCAATCCTCAACCTTCTCATGATCTTTTATTTGCAAGGTCGCTTGTTCAGTCACTCCCTTTTCTTCGGGCTATCCCGGAGGTATTTCTGCGGGGGCGAGCACCCGACGACTTTGTACCATGATTCTAACGTCATCGAGGTTCTCGTCAGCCATTTCTTTAGCAAGTTTGGCCAACGCGTCCGCTTTGCTGTTATCCGCGCGTGGTATGCTCTCCAAAGTATAGGAGGGAATTTGAGCTAGCAGTTGTTGCACTTTTTCGCCGTACTTCACCAGTTCTGGCTTGCACGTTTGGTAGTCACCGTTTACTTGACTGATGACCAACTGAGAATCCCCGTATATGAGGAGGTCTCCAATTCCCATGTCAATGGCGATCTCAAGGCCTGCTATCAAAGCTTCGTATTCGGCTTCGTTATTTGTCATCGGCTCTGTTAAGGAGAAAGCGAAGCGCATTATCCCTCCTTGTGGAGTCACGAAGATGAGGCCTACCCCCGATTTGATTATAGGGGTACCTTGTTTGCACCTTTTCATGGAAGATGCTCCATCGAAATAAAGCTCCCATTGGGTATCATTACCGTCGATCAAGTCAAACGCATGTTCGTCAGGAAGATCGCAATTCAGAGGAGAATCGGCGGGTATCGGATGCTCAGCGAGGAAGTCGGCGATGGCCTGGCCTTTCACTGCCTTGAGAGGCTGATAGGTTATCGAGAACTCCATCAAGAGCGGGGCCCATTTAGCGAGTCGTCCCGTCAATATGGCCTTTGACATTAGATATTTGAGAGGGTCCACCTTCGAAATGAGACGGACTTCATGTGCTAATGCGTAATGTCTGAGCTTTGTTATCGCGAAGATCAATACCAGGCAGTGTTTTTCAATGGGGGAGTAGTTGCTTTCTGCCCCCAGTAGAACTCGACTTAAGTAGTAGAGTGCTCTTTCTTTCCCTTGGTCGTTCTCTTGTGCCCATAACGCGCCTAAAGAACCTTCAAGGGCGGTCGTGTAAAGAATGAGAGGCTTTCCCTTAACTGGAGCAGCCAACACTGGAGGGTTCTGCAGGTACTGCTTGATCTCGTCCAGTGCGCCTTGGCATTTGTGATCCCAGATGAATGGAGTTCCTTTCTTCATCAGGTGACTGTAAGGGCGACACTTGCCAGAGAGGTTGGCTATAAATCGCCGAATATATGTGAGCTTTCCTTGGAGAGACCGCAGCTGTTTGAGAGTTCTCGGTGGAAGCATTTCCATAATCGCCTTGATCTTGGACGGATCTATCTCGATACCTCGGTGTCGAACGACGAATCCCAGGAATTTGCCCGAGGAAACCCCGAATGCACACTTCAGAGGGTTCATCTTCAAGTTGTATTGTCGAAGACGTTGAAATACGGTCTTCAGATGCTCGAGATGTTCCTCATATGATTTGCTTTTAACTACGAGGTCGTCGATATAGCATTCAACAATTTCGTGTATAAGGTTATCGAAAATCTTCGTCATGGCCCTTTGGTAGGTTGCACCGGCGTTCTTTAAACCGAAGGGCATCACCTTGTAACAGAATATTCCTAAAGGAGTCCGGAAAGCCGTATGTTTCTGGTCTTCAGGGTGCATTTTTATTTGATTATATCCTGATGAGCCGTCCATGAATGAGAAAATCTCATGCGTGGACGTATTGTCTATCATTAGTTCGGTGACTGGTACTGGGAAATCATCCTTCGGGCAGGCTTTGTTGAGATCCCGAAAGTCCACGCATATGCGCACCGTACCATTTTTCTTCATCACTGGGACGATATTAGCAATCCATTCAGGGTATTGAACCTCTTGGATAAAGCCGGAGTCTATCAGCTTTTTGACTTCCGCGTTGATGCTCATTTCAAGCTCAAGCCGCATTCTTCTCGGTGCTTGTTTGACTGGCTTGACACTCGGGGATATTGCCAGTCTATGTACAGCAACTTCTGGATCAAGTCCCGGCATCTCGGAATAGTTCCATGCGAAGCAATCTTTATGCTGTACAAGGACGTCCTTTAACGCAGCCACCTTTTCTTCAGACAGCAGCTCGCTGACGAATGTCGGTCGCGGATCGTTTATCGTCCCCAACTCAATTTTCTTGAGGTTATCTGCAGTGGTATGCATACCGTCCTCCAGTTCTTTCAGAGCTGGGGGAAATTCTGAGATCACCTCATCATTGCTGTTTTCGAGGCACCAGGGAAGGCTGTCCATGTTCTCGGATTCTTCTTGTAGTATCGTTATCATGTGACAGGTACGAATTCGCTTCCAATTCCAATGTGGAACTGGTCTTTCTTTCGTGGCCTTAGGCTCGTGCTTTTGTGGTGGTGCTACCCTCCAGTTGTTGGACAGAGCGAATTTACCAAGCTGATATTGATCTTCGACCCAATTCTTGAAGGTGAAGCAATCTTCAAGAGGATGACCTACTACTCGATGGTAAGAGCAATAGTCCGGGTGAGAGGCTTCGCCTGCTTGTTCAGGGTGTTTAGACTCCGGTAATGTAAGCATATGATGTTTCAGAGCAAGCTCAAATATCCTCTTTGTCTTATCCCGAGGAAAAGAGTATGCTCGACTCATTTTCTTCATGAGGGATAGGTCAATAACGCTCAATTCCCCTTTGCGTGGCTTCTTAGCTTTGCTTTGTTGTTGTTGAGTGCCTTTTTGGCCTTTCGACTTATTTCTGCTTTTGAGCTGAGCCTTCTTTATAACAGGTTGACAAGGAGCGGCATTTTCATCCTTTACGGCCTGTTGGAGAAGGCGTTGCGTCTTGGCTTTCTCGTAGATGGCCGTTGTTCCCCCAATCTAAGCAAGGCTCATTTGAATTTTGAAAATTCAAATTTTCTGAAGCAACGCTTCAAATTCCGTGCGTTGCGCAATGCGCAAGCAGGCCACGGTAAGACACGTGTCTGCGCAGTTGCGCAAGCACTGTTGCGCAAGTGCACACCTGCGCGACACGTGTCTGCGCAGTTGCGCAAGCACTGTTGCGCAAGTGCACACCTGCGCGACACGTGTCATTCATTGGGGAGTTGCGCAGAAACAGAATGAAAATTTAATGAATCTTTTCTGTTCTTTCCAAAACCAGAAGATTTTCTTCTGCCTTTGGATCAAAGATCCAATAGTGGGAAAATTTCCAAAATCATTCAGAAAAGATCTTGTTAACAAATTCAACAAACTTGTGAGCACTATAAATAGGATCCCAGACCTCATTCAAGGGATCAACTGGAAGAATCAACTTCTGGCATAAAAGAAAGAGAAGAGAAAGAACTCTTGAAGATTAATCGAGAAAATAAAGGTAAAAACTTCTTTTGAAGAAGAGAAAAATCTCTGAAGAACAGAGGATTAAAAAAGGAATAATTCAATAAAAACAAATAAATAGTGCCTTGCACTTGTTGTGAACCCTTGGTTCTGTGAAATCAGGGAAAAGAAGAAAAACTTGTTTTCCTTTGATCCAAATTTAGATCAAAAGTGCTATGCACTTTTTTTTTAATATAAAAAAATTCTTGGGGTTCTGCACAAATGCAACCCATTATTTAAAAGGGCCTGGCCCAAATCAAATTGCAAAATGATTAAGGGGCAGAGCCCTGTTTGGAAAATTCTTGAGGTTCTGCACAAATAAAACTCATTATTTAAAAGGGCCTGGCCCAAATCAAATTGCAAAACAATAAAGAGGCAGAGCCCTGTTTGGATTGATTTTCTAGTTGGGCAAAGCCCAAAATAAATAAAAATTTGGACTTAACCCAATCCTGGCTGTAAGTCCTTAAATTAAAATCGATTGAGCAAAATTGCTCTTCTAAATCAATTCACATCCGGTTCGAGGGTACATCTCCGAACCCCTTTGACATTCGTCGTTGTAATTCCTAAGCGACGTCAAAGAGATGACGGGTCCCAACGACCACACATCCAAACGGACCGAAACGTCCCTAAACTAATGACGGACCGAAACGTCCCTAAACTAACATCGGACCGAAACGTCCCTAAACTAATGATGGACCACTACGTCCTTAAACTGGTATTGGACCGAAACGTCCCTAAACTAATGATGGACCACTACGTCCTTAAACTGGTATCGGACCGAAACATCCCTAAACTAACATTGGACCACTACGTCCCTAAACTGGAACAATAGAGCCAATTGCTCTTTTGCCGGATCTAAACGATCCCGTTTAAGTTGATCTTAGCCCCAAACACGGTTAACGTATCCTTAAACACTTAAATGGACTATAAAACCTTAAATCAACCTTGGTTCAAGGGTACATCTCTGAACTCCTCTGACATCGGTCGTTGTAATCCTTCAACGACGTTAGAGAGGTGACGAGTCCCGACGGCCATATATTAAATGAGTTACGTTTAAGCTGATCTTAGCCGCAACGCGACTAATGTATCCTTAAACCAAAAAACACCAAACCCAGATCTAAGTAAACACGGATTTGGACTAATCCACGTCCTACGGGCGACGGCATTACTCAGTCTCCGTATACAATCCACGGGCAACCACAAACAAAACAAACACACACGACACGAAGTGAAATTCTGGAGAAGGAGAAAGTTGTTACCGCGATACGGTAGCGTAATTAACTGCAGGGGCTTGCGCCTGCAGGGAAGAGCGTCCCCACAATCAAAAACCCTTCACCCTGAGGGGGAATCTGACGAAGTCTGCTACATCGGCCGCATCCGTCTAAACCTCCGATCCACGGTGCCATAAATCAACTTGGTATCTTCGGAGAGATAGACGGATAAAACCATATAGCATCTGCTCCGAATCTCAGGCAAGACGCAAAGTCTAGGCCGTCTTTCGGAGGGAAACAGATTCTGGCACGCCCGGTGGGACCTCTTTCTCTTTCCACTCCACACTTCGTGTGTCGTCTTCGCGAACCAATCGCGGTTTGTTAAATGGTTGTCTTCGGATTTCAAGTTGCTAAGATTTGGTCTTTTACCTGGCGCAGAATTCAAGATTCAATGGCCACCAACTGCACCAACTGCGCGAATGCCACTACAACGGACGCTCCACCTCACCGAGAGGTGTAACATATGGGCCCCAAGCGGCCTCTTTCCTCGCTCTGCCGGTTGAACAGGTGACCCAGGCCACCACTGGCCTGTTCTTCGGGACCATGGTCCCACCTACAAGCTTCTCTATGCCGACACCTGCACCGGAAGTGAACAAGAGGTCGGTGTTCGACCGGCTCACTGCTACCACGACCCCTGTCAACGGGTCGCCTGCTACTAAACCAACAGCCTTCGTTTTCACCAGGCTAGGTCAGGACTATAAAGTGGCCGTCCTAAAGAGGGCAACGGCCGCTGCTTTGGAAGTCGTTAAGGCGGCTTCTCCCATCAGAGAGTCGGTCTTCACAAGATTGACGGTTCCCACTCCTCCCCCAGCTGGTCAGAAGGCATCAGTCTTCGAAAGGCTGACATCGGCAGTTACCCCACACTCAAACAGGGGGCAGAAAGAAACCATCTCGACTTCCGAGACAGTCCCAACGGCCCGTCGTGCGCGACGTCGCCATTGGCAACGAGTAAGGAAAGCAGGGGGTAACTCCCCCTCAAGGCTAACCCCGCCTGCTCCAGTGGTGGAGGTCAACGCTGTTGTTCCAACTGGGAACAGCTTTGAATTACTGAGGAAGGTGAGAAAGAACTCCCCAATTGCTGCATTGAAAAGGTCTCCTCCGCCCATGGAAAAAGCTCCGGAGACAAAGCAGGAACAGCCCCCTCAACGGCTGTCGTCAAAAATTTATAAAGTTTGGCGGAGGGTTCAAGACTCCGTGATTGACCCAGACCACTTTCGTCACCAGAAAAAGGCAAAGGTGGAAAAGGACAAAAAACGCCCCATTAATCAACAGGGGGCAGCAATTGCTAGGATGCCCACTCCAACGGATCCTTTGACCTCGATGGCCCACAAAACAAGGAAGCCAGAAAAAGCTCCCGTGTCAGCGGCGAAGTTTGAAAGCAGTGAACTCAAATGCCCCAAGTCAGGGGGCATAATTGTTCATACAGTTTATATGGCTTCTGGAAAGGAAGAAAGTCGTACTTCTACGGGTCACCGACCGCTTACCCGATCAGTGACCAAGGCTCAGGAGCAGCAACAAAAGCTCTAGGAGATGATGACTACAATGGCTGCACTCACGGAGCCAAAAGAGAACCCTGGGACGTCCCTAGATGAACGCCAAGAGGAAGAGACCGACGCTGAGTTCCTCCGCCGAGTACTAGAAAAGAGAGACAAAGAGGCTGCTGAACAAGCGACCAATATACAGCGTATGGGCCTCCTCTTCCAGGACATGATAGGGATGATGATACAACCAGAACCCCCGACTGAAGAACCCCCGATCGTCCTTTGAGATGATAGGGGAGAGACATCAAACCCTCAGCCCGTTCTATCAACAGCTAAAGAGGATACAATCTCTAAGACTGAGCTGGACGAATACATAGCCCAGCAAATAAGGGTTCATCATGCGGCAGAAGCAGCCGGACACGTCGTGAAAACGGGGCGACCGTATCCAGGCTGGTATGACCAAATCAGGTACCCGCCGGGTTACACAATCCCCAAGTTTCATGTCTACAAAGGGACCGGCAATCCCCATCAACTTGTGGCCCAATTCAGGGCTCTTTGCGGTAATACCGGCGGCGACGACAAGCTTTTGCTTCGCCAGTTTGTTGGAAGCTTATCAGATACGGCGTTTGAATGGTATTCTGAGCTTCCCAACGAATCTATAAAAACCTTTGCGGAGATGGAGCTACTCTTCACCCAACGCTTTGCAAGTGCCAGTGAGCGTACCCCGATGACGGCACTGATCAATGCCAGGGTAAAACCCGGCGAGACATGGGTTCAGTACGCTATACGGTGGCGTAATCTATGGTCGAAGTGTGAACAGCGCATAGAAGAAGCCCCTGCGGTGGGAATGTTTGTTGGAACCCTCGATCCACAAGCAACCATTTCACAGTTTATGATGTTCTTCAAGCCGACTTCCTTCCAGGCTTTGATCGACAAATTAGCGCAGATGGACCAGATGGGCCATAAACCCCCTCTCCCGAAACCGGACTCCCGAAATGATAAAGGAAAGGGAAAAGCGATCATTATCGCTAATGCCCAACAACAACCGAGCGACTCGAAGCCGGTTGCTCGTCTAAACAATACACGCCCATACGTACCCCTTGAGGATAGGATGGGGCGCCTTTACTCTTTTCCCCGTGATAAAACGAGGAGGCTATTCGAGTTGGCGCTGCGCAACAGACTCATAAATCTGCCAGATCCAAAACGTCCGTTGCAACCGAACGACGCCAACGAGCCCAATTACTGCCCTTATCATCGAGTGCTAGGCCATCCGATTGAGGATTTCTACGTTTTCAAGAATTGGCTTGAGAACCAGTACCGTCAGGGCAAATTTGCGCTATCTGACAAATGGAAGGTGAATCCTCCGCAGCCCCACACCTCTAAGGGGACGAATACGCCGGGGGCAACATGCTCCGTTATTGAAGAAACTCCCTGGGAGGTTGCATTATCAGCCAAAACGAGGAAAATGCTAAATGATCTTCAGACCTGTCCAGCGGTCAAGTGGAAGAACCCCTTGGAACCGCAGGTTATTGAGGGGATGTTGAAGCCACGACCGACTCCGAAGACCGATGGTGGTAGTTCAAGCGCTCATAATCATCTGTCAAAATCTTCGAAAAAGAAGAAGAAGAAATCTAAGAAGCCCGTGAAGCCTGGCGACAAGCGCACGGACTTACAAAAGCAAATCGACGCACTGGATGAGTACAACCAAAAGGCGCGGACTCCCATTACGCTCCAAGATTTCCTTGATCACGTCTTCCAAAAAGAAGATGAGGGAGAAAGTTCATCGGATGAATCCGAGGAATATGTGGCGAGTTGTCATATGATCTCCCATTCGACCACGAACGATGAAAGGACTTCTGGCACTGAAATGCTGGGGGCAAATGCCGAATCAAGAGCCCCAGGGTTATCAGTTGAAATGATTAGCGCGTTTCTTAATGAAGCTCGGTTGAAAAGCAAAGCTGATCGAGAACGCGGGACGGCTATATTCGAAAGGGCCAAGCGCCAGCGACTTGAGGAAGGAGCTGAGATGATCCCGCTGGAGCAAAATGCCTCCACCGCTGACAAAAGCCAATTCAAGATAAAAAAGAAGTTTGCTAAGGCCATATCGATGGGCATGAATCTACCACCCTTTGAAGAAAAAGTTACTGGCATGGTGGAAATGCACCCCTCTTATTGCTTATATCATCAGAAGGTCTCGCATTCCACCCAAGATTGCAAAGCTTTCGGTAAGTGGTGGCAAGGATACGTCGCTAATCGACAACGCTTTAAATGGGAAAAGCGTAAAATTCGTCGGGAGCAAAGAAATACGACCAAAGAGCTTGAAAGAACTGCCAACAATTGTCACATGGTTAACACCGCCGGGTCACAAGTGCCTACATTTGGGAGCGATTCCGATGAGGAGCTAGAGCTTGGCCCCCTCTTCAAAGAATCCATTTCGGGAAAAGAAGAAGAAACGAAGGCTTGCGAAAATATACAGCTACGCAATCGGACGCTACCTGAAAAGAATCTCGGACCCTTAAACAAGAAAAACAAAGGGAAAGAGAAGGTCTCTGAAGACATCGCTTTGGATGACCAAGTCGCGGAAGAGTTAACCGCCAAGAACCTGCCAAAGAGGAGTAAAGTGGATTACAATGTCTTGGCGCATCTGAGAAAGCTACCCTCACAACTCAGCATTCTCGATGCCCTATTACTATCAAAAGAGGCGAGGGATTCTTTGATTAAGGCCCTACAAGATCCGGACCAGTTCCAAGCCTTCCTAGCCGAACAAAAGATGAAGGATGAGTTGGAAGAGGTGCATACAGCCGATGTTGCTTTTGGTGATGAAGACCTTCTCCTCGGGACGTGTGAACACAATCGCCCCCTTTATGTCTCAGGATACTGCCATGACATAAAGATAGGTAAAATCTTGGTCGATAACGGATCGTCTGTTAATTTACTCAATGTGCGAGTGTTAAAGGAGATTTGCATGAGTGTCCAACACCTTGCCCGAGACAAAATCACCATCTCCGGTTTCGACTCTCAATCCTCAAAAACTCTTGGATCTGTGATATTGACGCTACGCTTCGGGTTGCTCGTCACAGACATCAAATTCCATGTTATAGACGCCAAGACGTGCTACAATGCTCTGCTCGGCCGACCATGGCTACACGAGTACAATATCATCCCTTCTACACAGCATCAGTGCATGAAGTATTCTAGGGATGGCCTTGAGTACACTGTGGCGGGAGAGTTGAATCCGTTTTCCGTAAACGAGGTTCGCAAATATGAAGATGCCAAGTATTTCTTACCGAGTTTTGAAGACACGGAAAGGTGACAAACCGGAGAACAAAACTAACGCCACCATCCCTGTCTTCGGCAGTGACACCGAGGAGGAGGAGGATATAGTTTATTCAGGTCCATCCCAATCCACCAGGCCAGGACCATCCATTCCTTCATTGATCTTCGGCAGTGATTCAGAGGATGAAGTTCACGCTGTATTCCCTGCTCGGCCTTCAATATGGGTTTCCGCTGATGAAGAACGAAGCCTGCAGATAACCATGGTGCCGCTTGAACATTACAAAGAACTGGATGCACTCGACACCAACAGCGTAGAAGAATTACAGACATTCTATATCCCTCCCGGACGGAAAGGCGAGAAGGCAATCCTATTTTACCGTTCTGAAGAAAACAAGGTGGAAAAAGAAATTTGGCATGGCGCGGATCCCATGCTCGACAGGCTTCAGCCTATCCGTCTTCCCAGATATTATACCGAAGGTTTGAAGAAACTGCTGAAACGCCAGGGGATGTCCTTCACACAGACCGTTAGAAAAGCCAAATTCTATGACAAGGTCTGGAACATTCCTGGGACTCAATGCAAACTGCCTAACGGGAGAGTAGAAACAAAAGGGCTTGGGTACATCCGGTCAAAGAAACGGGAGCTAGTAAACAGCTGTTATGTTATGTATGACTTCGATGAAGAAACGGACGCTCAATGGGAGGACGCTAATCCTGAACCAGCAAAAGTTTCTGATGCAAAACCGCCCAGTCCATCGTTTGAAGACCAGATGAGCAAACTTATAAGGGATGCAAGTCAAAAAGCCCGAGATGATCACAATCGTGAAATGGCAATCTATGAGAAAGCCAAGACACAGCGCCTCCTTCAACAGGCGGTGAGGGAGGAAAATGCCGCTCCTTGTCAACCTGCTGCAAAAAAGGTTCGACGCGAAAGCAAAAACAAGTCGAAAGGCAAGAAAGGCGCTCGACAACCACAAAGCAGAGCTAAGAAGCCACGCATCAGAGAGTCGAGCGTTATTGACCTAGCTCTCATGAAGAAAATGGGTCGAGCATACTCGTTTCCTCGGAACAAAACAAGGAAAATACTTAATCTTGCTCTAAAACATCAACTGCTTACACTGCTAGAGTCTAAACACCCTGAGCAAGCGGGCGAAGTCTCCAACCCAAATTATTGCTCGAACCATCGAGTAGTAGGGCATCCGCTTGAAGATTGCTTCACCTTTAAGAATTGGGTTGAGGACCAGTATCAGCTTGGCAAATTCGCGTTGTCTGACAATTGGAGGGTAGCGCCGCCGCAAAAGCACGAACCCGAAGACACAAGGATAGAACCAACTCCGCATTGGGATTGGCAGAAAATCCGCACTTGCCACGTGGTAACAATATTAAAAGAAGAGTCCGAGGACATGAGCAGCCTTCCTTGGTGCTCTGAAAACAGCAGCGATGAGGTAATCTCAGAATTTCCCCCAGCGCCAAAAGAGCTGGAAGATGGAATCCATACTACTGTAGATAACCTCAGGAAAATCGAGTTGGGGACAGTAAATGATCCGCGACCGACATTCTTCAGCCAGCTGCTGTCTGAAGAGAAGGTGGTTGCGTTAAAAGATGTCCTTGTGCAGCATAAAGATTGCTTCGCATGGAACTATTCCGAGATGCCTGGACTAGACCCAGAAGTCGCTGTACATAGACTAGCAATATCCCTAAATGTCAAACCAGTCAAACAAGCGCCGAGAAGAATACGACTCGAGCTCGAAATGAGCATCAATGCCGAAGTTAAAAAGCTGATAGACTCTGGCTTTATCCAGGAAGTTCAATACCCTGAATGGATCGCCAACATCGTCCCAGTGATGAAGAAAAATGGGACAGTGCGCATATGCGTAGACTTCCGGGATCTTAATAAAGCTTGCCCGAAGGATGATTTCCCAGTGCCAGTCACTGAACTAATGATAGACAATACATCCACTCATGAAGTTTTCTCCTTCATGGACGGCTCATCGGGGTATAACCAGATAAAAATGCATCCAGAAGACCAGAAGCACACAGCTTTCAGGACCCCTCTTGGTATATTTTGTTATAAAGTAATGCCCTTCGGTTTGAAGAACGCCGGTGCTACTTATCAGAGGGCCATGACAAAGATCTTCGACGACCTTATACACGAAATCGTCGAATGCTATATCGACGATCTCGTGGTTAAAAGCAAATCATACGAGGAACATCTCGAGCATCTGAAGACTGTATTTCAACGCCTTCGGCAGTACAACTTGAAGATGAATCCTCTTAAATGTGCGTTCGGGGTTTCCTCGGGCAAGTTCCTGGGATTCATTGTTCGACACCGAGGTATTGAAATAGATCCATCAAAGATTAAAGCGATCATGGAAATGCCTCCGCCGAGGACTCTCAAACAGCTGCGGTCTCTCCAAGGGAAACTCGCATACATACGGCGATTTATAGCCAACCTTTCAGGAAAGTGCCATCCTTACAGCCACCTGATGAAGAAGGGAACCCCATTCGTTTGGGATCACAAATGCCAAGGTGCATTGGATGAGATCAAGCAGTATCTGCAAAACCCTCCGGTGTTGGCTGCTCCGGTTAAGGGGAAGCCTCTCATTCTTTATACAACCGCCCTCGAAGGTTCCTTAGGCGCATTATGGGCACAAGAGAACGATCAAGGGAAAGAAAGAGCACTCTACTACTTAAGTCGAGTTCTGCTGGGGGCAGAAAGCAACTACTCTCCCATTGAAAAACACTGCTTGGCGTTGATCTTCGCAATAACAAAGCTTAGGCACTATGCGTTGGCGCACGAAGTCCGTCTTATTTCAAAAGTGGACCCTCTCAAATATCTAATGTCAAAAGCCATCTTGACGGGACGGCTCGCTAAATGGGCCCTACTCTTGATGGAATTTTCGATAACATATCAACCTCTCAGGGCAGTAAAAGGCCAGGCCATCGCCGACTTCCTTGCTGAGCATCCCATACCTGCCGATTCTCCTTTGAATTGCGATTTGCCAGACAGACATGCGTTTGACGCAATCGACAGTGGTGATACCCGTTGGGAGCTTTATTTCGATGGAGCATCTTCCATGAAAAAGCACAAACAAAGTACGCCAATGATCAAATCGGGGGTAGGACTCATCTTTGTGACTCCACAAGGAGGAATTATGCACTTCGCCTTCTCCTTAACAGAGCCGAGAACGAATAATGAAGCTGAATATGAAGCTTTGATAGCAGGCCTCGAGATCGCCATTGATATGGGAATTGAAAGCCTCCTCATATATGGGGACTCCCAGCTAGTCGTCAGTCAAGTGAACGGCGATTACCAAACATGCAAACCGGAATTGATAAAATACGGTGAAAAGGTACAGCAACTGCTAACCCAAATTCCCTCCTATATTTTGGAAAGCATACCGCGCGCGGAAAACAGCAAAGCGGACGCACTGGCCAAACTTGCTAAAGAATTGGCTGACGAAAACCTCGATGACGTTAGAATCGTGGTATAAAGCCGTCGAGTGGTCGCCCCGGCAGAAATACCTCCGGAATTATATAAGGAAAAGGGAGCGACTGAGCAGACAACTCTACAAATAAAAGACCATGAGAAAGCCGAAGACTGGAGAGAAGTCTTCATAGATTACTTCAAGTTTCACCGAATGCCTGAAGAAGCGTCCATAAGGCATCAGCTCATGAAACGACCTCTGTCCTTCGCCTTCGTCAACGATACTCTATACAAGAGGTCATTTGATTCTCTGTGGCTAAGATGCCTAGGACCTGACGAAGCGAGAAGGGTCGTCCAAGAAGTTTACGACGGACTCTGCGGTTCCCATCAAGCAGGCCCTAAGATGAAGTTGAAGATCAAACGGATGGGCTACTATTGGCCCACGATGATCCAGGATTGCCTTGAATATGCGAGACAATGTCATTCATGCCAAATTCATGGGGACTTCATCCATCAGCACCCCAATCCACTGCATCCAACAATGGCTAGCTGGCCTTTCGAAATGTGGGGGACTGATATAGTTGGCCCCATCGAACCAGCATCGTCTAAGGGACATCGTTTCATCCTAGCGACGACTGACTACTTCTCCAAATTGGCAGAGGCGGTACCGTTGAGGGAAGTGAAGACGGAGAACATCCTCCATTTCTTCAAAACGCATGTCATATACCGGTTCGGAACCCCAAGAAGGATCATCTCTGATAATGGGCCAGCCTACCGAAGTCATAAAATTAGTCGCTTCGCACAGCAGCACAATATAGACTGGAGATACTCCTCAGTTTATAATCCACGAGCTAATGGACTAGCTGAAGCCTTCAACAAGACATTGACGAAAATCATAAAGAAAACAGTGTCCCGAAATAAGAAAGATTGGCACGAAAGATTGCAAGAGGCTCTTTGGGCGTATCGAACTACGTTTAAAACGGCCACAAACACAACGCCATACGCGTTGGTATTTGGGACGGAAGCAGTACTCCCTCTCGAAATAGAATTACCTTCTCTACGAGTGGCAGTCCACTACGAGCTGACGGACGAAGAAAATGCTCACCTTCGGTTTGAAGAGCTTGACGCCCTTGATGAAATCCGGCTCATAGCGCAGCAAAATCTAGAAGCGTATAAAGCAAAGATGACGCGCTCATATGAAAGATTGACCCGACCGAGAACATTCCGCCAAGGCGAACTCGTGCTAGTGGTCAAAAGGCCTATGATCCCCAATCGCGCCAAGCGAGGAAAATTCGAGCCAAACTATGAAGGCCCATACATCATAGATAAGGTCTACAAAGATGGGGCCTATCTACTCATGGACATGCACGGTGAAAGGCCTTTTAGGCCAATAAACGGTCGTTTCCTAAAGAAATACTACGCTTAATGAGCTACAGCCTAGGTTAATGGTAGATGACGACAACTATGTCCGCTCGCTATCTTCTTAAGCCCGAACTCTATAAGCAGCAAATGGCCTTCCTTAACGCCGGACCGGAATATCCTTAAACTAATGGCAGACCGAAACGTCTTTAAACTACTACCACAGCATCCTTAGGCTGACGAGATGAGTAAAAAAAAATAATATATATAAAATAAAAAACGGTATGTCCATAAGCGAAAAGGGCACGGATGAAGACCCGAAAGGGCTCCGTGAGTAAAAACAGCAGGGATGCCGGCGAGTGTTCGTGAAAACCCGAAAGGAAAAAAAAAGAAAAAGAAAAAAGGGTATGTCCATAAGCAAAATGGGCACGGATGAAAACCCGAAAGGGCTCCGTGAGTAAAAACAGCAGGACTACCGGCGAATGTTTGTGAAAACCCGAAAGGGCGCAACTTCGTTAAAGAACACTTATAGGGTCCTCTCGACCTTGTAAGGAGAAACTACCCGTGTGAGATCCTTACGACTCACAAGGGAGCAACACACTTAGGGATCCTCACGATTCCTAGGGAGAAAATACACTCACGAGATCCCCACGATTCCTAAGGAGAACATACACTTGCGAGATCCTCACGGCTCGTAAGGAGAACTCTCTTATGGGACCCTCACGGCTCATAAGAGTTGAAAGTCTTAAGTTACAGAGATCTAAACCTGTGCTTAAGCAACCCCCATAATTTCCGATATTGCCCTACAAGTGGTTCAATACTGACTCTTGTATACAATCCACGGGCGCGAATAAACATTTCCCTAACCAAGTCTCATCCGTGACTGGGGATATGTTCGCATGGTAAACAACCCTTGTAAATCCTCTCGATTTATGAGGAGAAAACCCTCCTGTAGGATCCTTACGACTTCCAGAGGAAACGAACACTTAGGAATCCTCACGAGTCCTAAGGAGAAAATACACCTACAAGATCCTCACGACTTGTAAGGAGAAATAACTTCGTGAAACCCTTACGGCTCATGAAGTCAAAAGCCTTAGCCGACAGGACCCTAACCCTGGTCGCTAAGCCACCTTTGTTCGACATCGACAGAGGCAAATGATGATTCGCTCCTGGCAATATCCCAGTTGTAGCGGTGCTGATGCCGAAATCGATGTCTAATTTCAGGTTTACGGCGAAAAGCCAATAGGCCGCACATGCATACGAAATAGCTGAAATGATATAGCAACTTGCAATAAAAAGCAGCAAGTAAAAATGTATGCATGCAAAATAGCCGAAATGATTGGGCAACTCGCAATAAAAAGCAACGAGTAAAAATAAAATAAATAGCCGAAATGATTGGGCACCGCGAAAAATAGCCGAAATGATTGGGCAATCGCGACCTTCTTGATATAAAAGTTGAAATGATAGAGCATCGCGGAGATAAAACAAAAAAATGATGATAAAACTTTGGCCCTACAGTTAAGATCACACCGATCCCTGTATACAATCCAAGGGCGTAAACAAAGAGGGAACCATACTTTCCCAACAGGCTCCGCCAGAAGACGAAGCCAAATCTCGACGGTTCAGTCCAACTCCGAAGAAACCAGTGTCTTCAACAGATTCCTCAACTCACGGATACAAACACTCCTTGACGAGAGCCTCCTGATCCGCGTCGACTCGCAGAGCCATCAGTGCCTCCGTGGGAAATCCTCGACTCGTTTCAAACCCCAAGGAAACAAATAATCCTTGGCGCTTGGGAAACAAATAATCCCCAGCAAACTCCTCGACTCACGGATACAAACACTCCTTGACGAGAGCCTCCTGATCCGCGTCGACTCGCAGAGCCACCAGTGCCTCTGTGGGAAATTCTCGACTCGTTTCAAACCCCAAGGAAACAAATAATCCTTGGCGCTTGGGAAACAAATAATCCCTAGCAAACTCCTCGACTCATGGATACAAACACTCCTTGACGAGAGCCTCCTGATCCGCGTCGACTCGCAGAGCCACCAGTGCCTCCGTGGGAACCCTCGACTCGTTTCAAACGCCAAGGACACAAATAATCCTTGGCGCTCGGGAAACAAATAATCCCTAGCAAACTCCTCGACTCACGGATACAAACACTCCTTGACGAGAGCCTTCTGATCCGCGTCGACTCGCAGAGCCACCAGCGCCTCCGTGGGAACCCTCGACTCGTTTCAAACCCTAAGGACACAAATAATCCTTGGCGCTCGGGAAACAAATAATCCCTAGCAAACTCCTCGACTCATGGATAAAAACACTCCTTGACGAGAGCCTTCTGATCCGCGTCGACTCGCAGAGCCACCAGCGCCTCCGTGGGAACCATCGATTCGTTTCAAACCCCAAGGACACAAATAATCCTTGGCGCTCGGGAAACAAATAATCCCTAGCAAACTCCTCGACTCATGGATACAAACACTCCTTGACGAGAGCCTTCTGATCCGCGTCGACTCGCAGAGCCACCAGCGCCTCCGTGGGAACCATCGATTCGTTTCAAACCCCAAGGACACAAATAATCCTTGGCGCTTGGGAAACAAATAATCCCTAGCAAAATTCTCAATTCACGGATACAAACACTCCGTGACGAGAGCCTCTTTGACTCACATCTCGGGCAGTAAGGATTCAAAAACTTGCTTCCTGAACAATGGGACCCTGCAAGTCAATCCTAAATGGTCTCTTGCATACTATTCACGGGTCTCACTCTCTGAATTCGAATTTCGACGAGGAGGGAAACAACCACTTATGAATCCTTTCGACTCGTAAGAGGGAAAAATTCTCTTATAAGATCCTTACGACTTATAAGAGAAAACCACACTTAGGAATCCTCACGATTCCTAAGGAGAAAATCCACCTACGAGATCCTCTCGATCCGTAGGGAGAAAAGTCTCTATGAGACCCTCACGGCTTACAGAGTTGAAAAGTCTTAGGCAGCAGATCTGAACCTGCGGCCTAAGCCATCGCTATTTCTTAAAAAGGTTGGGATACTCGTCCTAATCATCCGTCAATCATGGTTACTAAGGTGGCGTACTGATAATAAAAGAAAGAAAAGACGGAGAAATGACACAAGACATTACAAAAATATGCATCTTTTATTCATAAATATTGATTGGGTACAGGATACATTGTGCTAAAGAATAAAAAAATATGTACATATACTTTACAAAGACAAATGATACAAGGAGAATTATTGGGAAGGAAGCTTCTTGAACAACTCTATCAATTGCTCGCGTACTTCCTTCCACGCCTTCTCCTGATCGACTGCCACTGCCAGTTCAACCTCTACTTGAGCCCGCTGCTGCGTGAGGGATGTGAGCTGTTCTCCAACAACCTGCTGAGCTGCTTCTTGGCCTCGGGCATCACGCTCAGCGGCATCAAGTTTCCACTTCAGTGCTAGCCCACTGGATATACGCTTGAGAAGACCTTCAAAGACAGCTTTCACTTCAGCAGCATTCGTCCTAACTTCAGCACGAAGGCGAGCGGTCGCGTTTGAAGATTCCCGATGCGCCTTTAGCCGTAAAGCTGCCTCCTGCTCCAATTGGCGGAGATAAGAGGCGCTTTGCTCAAGCCAAGCTGTCCGTTGGGCGCTCGCGGCCAAAACCTCGGGAGAAGGGCGCGTCGACTCCAACCGATGCAGGCGGGCCTCGATCTCTCTGCAGTGGTTAACCCAAGATTCGACGACGCCTTCGTTGTGAAAGTTTACGAGCGCCGCCAACATCGGGTTAACCTCCACAGCGAAATCTACGGCGGAGGGGAGAGCGTCCACGTTAAGCTCTTCAATATACCCACTCAGCATCCCCAAACTCATCACGGCACCTTTTGAAGACGGACATTTCAAGAAAGGGCCCGCTGGTGAGAGAATGCGAGACTCAAAGGGGATCGAAGCTGGAACAATAGCTGCAAAACGAAACATGGTTAAACAATGATTTGAAAAGATGTTAAAGGATCATATAAAAAGGGGGTGGAATATACTGTACCAGCGGCAACAGACGGCAAAGCGGGAAGGGCCGGTGGCGTGGCAGTTCTTGCGTCCCCTCCTTCGATTTGTGGCACTGCAACAAGGAAGAGAAAAAGTCAGATACGATCCTATATTCCCTCAAAAGAGATCAAGACAGCACTTACCGGTACCACTAGAGGGAGAAGCGAGCTCGGATGGGAAGGAGAAGTGTGGGAGCAGCACTTGGTATAGATGATCGAAGAACACTCCTGAAAAGAGCATAGTGGTATAACGTTAGTACATAAGCTACACGTTAAAAGATTAATGCACAAGTCGTAAATTCATACCTTCCGGCATCCGCGATGGCACGAGAGAAGGCTGAGGAACGACCACCGCCAAAGCAGTAGTTGACGGTGTGCCTTCTGGCAATGGAGCATCGGCACTAGCCGCACCTGCGTTTAAAACAAAGACAAATTGGTTAAAAGAGATTGTGAGGTATATATAAACGAAGAGCATTGGTCATTCAAAATTTACCCGACACGCTGCCAGCAGAAACCGAGGCAGTCCCTTCCCCCACTGACGGAAAGCCACCGCCTGTAGCTTCATCACCCGACTCGAGGGGAACCGTTATTATGCTCGCAAGCTCTACAGGCGGCGGGGGACCATAGGCAGGGAGAGCTATGATAGGAACATTACCAGATTCCTGAGAAGGAGCGCCTAGCCCGTCTTCAGGAATCATGACCGCCTCACCCGCTGCTCCCTCAGGATCGGCGATCGCAGCTGCCTCGTCCATCGGCACCACGAGGTCCCCAGCCTCAAGCACCTCGCCCTCTATCACCTTTGGCTCGGTTGAGACAATCATCTCATCTGCCGCCACTTCAGGTACGACATCAATGACCCTCTCCGCGGCAGGTCCCTCAATCTCGGCTCCAGGCCCCATGACCCCGACAACGTTGCTCACTGTCGGTTCGGGTTCAGCAAGTACCGCTTCCTCCGCTCCCTTGGGTTCGACGGTCGTCTCTGCCTCCCCCTCAGTTGGACTTGACCCTGCAAGATGGAATACGTATGAGCCAATAGCTTTACGATTCGTACAACAAGGTTCTGAAAGGAGTACTACCTGAAGCAGATTTATCATTGGCGCTCCGAACCGTGCGCGCCACTTGCCGACGAGCAGTAGACAGGGCAACAGGGGACTCTTCGGAAGGAGTACTAGCGCGAGGAATGGTGCTAGGGCCCGCTCTCGTGGCCAAAGCAGCTTTCCGCGCCTTTGCTTCACGTCTCAACCGCTTCCGCTCTTCTCGAGCCGTTGAAACGGATGCCATCAGAGCTTCCTTGAGTGAAGCATCCTCATCCGTATAGAGGGATGCCTCCAGATTTTTCAGAGCATCCCTCGTCGTTGCGTCAAGCTGAGGCTCTTGCGGCAGCTTCGACGGAGTCGGGGCTTCGGTGGCAAGCTCGGGAAGGATCCCCGCGTCAACTGATATAACCTCTGCAAAGAAACAAAAGGAGACTAGGTTGACTATCAGGGAAGATAACAAACTTTCATCACGAAAGGGAAAAGGGTAGGACATACCAACGCCTGCTGGGACACGCTTCTTCTCCTCCTCCTGGAAGGTCTTCAAAGAGGCAGCAATGGCCTCTTCGGTAGAAATGCCTGTGGAGAACGAAGCAAATATTAGCTAAAGATAGTAATAAAAAAAATGCAGTAAAATAACAAATAAAGCGTCTGATGATTACCGGACTCAGCGAGTTTGCTCAATATCGCTTCAAGCCTCGCCGATCGCTCCGAAGCTGCAATGGCGGCAGCTAAATTAGTGTCCTCAGGATCCACCACGAAGCCCTCATTGCTGCCATACTCGCATATGGCCCCGGCAGGATGAGCCGCAGGCTCTAAGTTAAGGATCGCGTCGAGGGATAGGGTGGACTTCTTCTTCTTCTGTCCACCAGCTTTAGATCCATCCGGAGCAGATTTGCGCTTAGCAGTCACTTTAGGGCGGCGAGTCCCAATCTCTGCCCCTCCGCCAGACCCTGGTGATACCACATTAACCGTCTTTGTGGGAGCACGGGGCGCCGGCGGTACATCCACCTTGGTGGGCAATGGCAATCCACACGAGAGTGGCAACACGCGTGGTCGGTCAGCTCCGGCATCTTTGATCGGGGGGATGACCTGAATCCTGGGCTGCAAGGGAGCCTTGCGATCACCGCCAGGAGGCGCAGCCCTACGGTCGACCAGCAAGCGTTTCTCCATCAAGATAATTGGGCCCATCGCGTGCACATACCAGGCCACATATGGATTAAGCATCTTAGGGACACAGCTGGGTTCACTAATGAAGAAATAGGAACCCGTGTTAAGCCGTATAAAGTGATGCATCGCATTCTTTACCCCCTCTGGGCCAACCGCAGGCGTTTCCAAGAAGGCTTCCATCGGGATCCCCTGGTTGTAGCTTGATTGCTGGGCAAATCGATGTGGATTATACCTCATAAACAAAGCCGTCTCATTCTGCCGAAACACTAGGTAGCCCGGCCGAATGGAGTAGAGGTGGAGGATTTCCCGAGCCTTCAGTACAGAAACTCCACCCTTAAAGTCATCACGCAACGACACCACTGACTTAGTAGTTTCGGAACCTATGGTGATGACCTTATCCACAAGAGAGGTCTTCGCTCCGACTAGATGCGAATGCAGGAGCAGTCCCCTAGACTCCCGCGGAGGTGCAACCACAATTGAAGCCCCGACCAACCGCATAATTCTTGGGAGTTTGAATTTCTCAAAGAACGGAGGAGTCTTATGGGCACCAAACACCCCTCGCACATGCAGCTCCATCCAAGAAGTGAAGTAGTGCATCGGGAAGTTAGCAGGTTGCACCCCAGGCTCATTGGCGTCCGCCGCTACGCTAAGTCCATTGTAGAGGTAAGCCAGCCCGGCGATCCCTACTGATAACTGTAAGCCAGCCGCCATGCGATGCGCCGGGTAAAAGACAGAGGACCGCATGAGGCGTGGGTGCATGGGAAGCGCGAAGCTGCATAGCCATAAACCCAAGAACCCTATGAAAAAAGTCTCCTCGTCCATGCCAGGAACGGCGATCTTTGAGAAAGGGACGCTGGCAGTGCCGGGGAGATAAAAATCCCGCTGGTCTTTTTCCGTTGAAGGTCAGCGATCCAAACCGAAACCAAAGGGGTCAGCAAGCTGGGCGAACTTCTCGCCCTGCTCTGATAAAAATTCCGGACGGATAAAACGAGCAGTGAAGTCCGCGAAACTGACGCCTCGGTCGCCCAGTTCCAAATGGAGTTCCTCATAAATCTCCAACACCTTCACCAAGCCCGGATGCTGATGCTGGATAGTATTTTCCGGAGATAAGTCGAATGCCAACTACTTGGTGGCAAAGACGTACTCGTCAGGAGGGAGCAGCTCCTCGTAGTGCTCCCCCCTCACTGGTAGACCTGAAATCTCAACAAATTCTTCCAAAGAGATGGAGATTTCCCTATCCGCTGTCAAGAAGGTGTGAGTGGGGATATTCCATTGTTCAATAAAAGCCTTTATCCACCACGTCGGAGGAGAGGGGTACTCGAAGAGTGAGACTTAGACAGCGGAGTATAATCCAATCTTCGTCAGGTGAGCCCTCTTCGTCGCCAAGATGTACCGGGCCCATGGCAGATATCCGGCAAGCGGTCGCGGAGTCAGTCCAATGTTATAAGCCTGTTCCCAAGGGCGTGCTTCGCCCTGACAGATTCGCCTCCCCGGAATATCTATCGCCGGCGGCGGTTGCACGGGGATGGCGCCGATTGTAGGCTGAAGGAGGTCATCAGAATTCCAGTTCTTAACCTCCACGGCATACTCCACCGGGGGCTTGTCCGCATAAGGGATCGTAACTATAGGTTCGGAGGGCGAGGCGGAACTAAAACTGCGGCGGCCTTGGATGATCTGGCTATACCACCTTCCCCACAGATGGAGCTTTTTGCACTCAGGATCGCGATCTCTAATAAGAGCGAATACCACCCGATCCACTGGCGCATGGGGGAACCCTCCTTCCGAGCGAACGAAGGGAAAAGACAAGTCGTCAGACATGTTTTCTGTGGAAAGACAAAAAAAAATATATACATCATTAGTGGTCTGACGCCTGGCATTTAAAAAAAAAATAATAATAAATAAATAAAAATAATAAAAAATAAAAAATAATAAAAAATCTTGCTCCACATTGTGATGCAGTGGGTAGGGGACCCAAGGGGGACCCACAAAATCTGGATGATGTGCATCATTTAATAAGACAATCCCATCATTAGATGGGACTGTCAATTCATAAAAAGTCCCCAATAGGATACACCCATTGGTGGGGAAGTCCCTAGAGACAAAGAGAAAATCTCCTCTTTTAGAGCAAAGCTCTGTCACAGAGTGACATTTGTCAAACTCTGGTCTCAGGGGAACAAGATTCCTTAAAAGAGCATGGCTCTGTGGTAATAATCGAAAATCCATTAATACTTAAAAGAATTGAAGTTTTTGAATCCTGAAAAATCCATGAAAACTCATAAAAAGTTTTTTAGTTCATCCAAGAGCAAAGCTCTGTTCATGGGTCAAAACCCATGAACAGGACCTCTGTAAATCTTGAGAGCAAAGCTCTGGTGAAGAAGGCCCAATGGGGTTTTCTTTAGATCAAAGATCCCAAGAGCAAGGCTCTGTTGAAGAAACCCCAAAGGGGTTTTCTTTAGATCCAAGATCTACAAGAGCAAGGCTCTGTCAATTAAGTTTAATTTGAATTAATCAGACTTTTTACCTAGAAATTCTAAGTTCTGAATTTGAAAGTTCTTGAGAGAAATCAAGAGCAGGGCTCTGAAAATTTTTAAGCAAGAGCAAGGCTCTGATTCTTGAGGATGGTAAGAAAAAAATTACCAAGGACCAAGGGTCTTATTTATAGACTCCTGCGTCTCTTCAACTGACCCCCAAGATCCAACGGTTGGGGTCTTGCCACCGCTGCACTCACGTGCGCACCACGTGAGCGCAACGGTGGGGGGGCATTTGTTCCCCCAATCTGAGCAAGGCTCATTTGAATTTTGAAAATTCAAATTTTCTGAAGCAACGCTTCAAATTCCGTTCGTTGCGCAATGCGCAAGCAGGCCACGGTATTCATTGGGGAGTTGCGCAGAAACAGAATGAAAATTTAATGAATCTTTTCTGTTCTTTCCAAAACCAGAAGATTTTCTTCTGCCTTTGGATCAAAGATCCAATAGTGGGAAAATTCCCAAAATCATTCAGAAAAGATCTTGTTAACAAATTCAACAAACTTGTGAGCACTATAAATAGGATCCCAGACCTCATTCAAGGGATCAACTGGAAGAATCAACTTCTGGCATAAAAGAAAGAGAAGAGAAAGAACTCTTGAAGATTAATCGAGAAAATAAAGGTAAAAACTTCTTTTGAAGAAGAGAAAAATCTCTGAAGAACAGAGGATTAAAAAAGGAATAATTCAATAAAAACAAATAAATAGTGCCTTGCACTTGTTGTGAACCCTTGGTTCTGTGAAATCAGGGAAAAGAAGAAAAACTTGTTTTCCTTTGATCCAAATTTAGATCAAAAGTGCTATGCACTTTTTTTTTAATATAAAAAAATTCTTGGGGTTCTGCACAAATGCAACCCATTATTTAAAAGGGCCTGGCCCAAATCAAATTGCAAAATGATAAAGGGGCAGAGCCCTGTTTGGAAAATTCTTGAGGTTCTGCACAAATAAAACTCATTATTTAAAAGGGCCTGGCCCAAATCAAATTGCAAAACAATAAAGAGGCAGAGCCCTGTTTGGATTGATTTTCTAGTTGGGCAAAGCCCAAAATAAATAAAAATTTGGACTTAACCCAATCCTGGCTGTAAGTCCTTAAATTAAAATCGATTGAGCAAAATTGCTCTTCTAAATCAATTCACATCCGGTTCGAGGGTACATCTCCGAACCCCTTTGACATCCGTCGTTGTAATTCCTAAGCGACGTCAAAGAGATGACGGGTCCCAACGACCACACATCCAAACGGACCGAAACGTCCCTAAACTAATGACGGACCGAAACGTCCCTAAACTAACATCGGACCGAAACGTCCCTAAACTAATGATGGACCACTACGTCCTTAAACTGGTATCGGACCGAAACGTCCCTAAACTAATGATGGACCACTACGTCCTTAAACTGGTATCGGACCGAAACGTCCCTAAACTAACATTGGACCACTACGTCCCTAAACTGGAACAATATGGCCAATTGCTCTTTTGCCGGATCTAAACGATCCCGTTTAAGTTGATCTTAGCCCCAAACACGGTTAACGTATCCTTAAACACTTAAATGGACTATAAAACCTTAAATCAACCTTGGTTCAAGGGTACATCTCTGAACTCCTCTGACATCGGTCGTTGTAATCCTTCAACGACGTTAGAGAGGTGACGAGTCCCGACGGCCATATATTAAATGAGTTACGTTTAAGCTGATCTTAGCCGCAACGCGACTAATGTATCCTTAAACCAAAAAACACCAAACCCAGATCTAAGTAAACACGGATTTGGACTAATCCACGTCCTACGGGCGACGGCATTACTCAGTCTCCGTATACAATCCACGGGCAACCACAAACAAAACAAACACACACGACACGAAGTGAAATTCTGGAGAAGGAGAAAGTTGTTACCGCGATACGGTAGCGTAATTAACTGCAGGGGCTTGAGCCTGCAGGGAAGAGCGTCCCCACAATCAAAAACCCCTCACCCTGAGGGGGAATCTGACGAAGTCTGCTACATCGGCCGCATCCGTCTAAACCTCCGATCCACGGTGCCATAAATCAACTTGGTATCTTCGGAGAGATAGACGGATAAAACCATATAGCATCTGCCCCGAATCTCAGGCAAGACGCAAAGTCTAGGCCGTCTTTCGGAGGGAAACAGCCGTCTCACGGTTGTGATCATCTCGGACTTTTTGACCAGCTTTCTTTATAAGTCTGTCCATTTTTCCTCGAACGACGAACTGGGCTCTCTTGCATCTGGAACCTTCACTGGCTTAAGATTAGCGTCCTCCCATTGAGCATCCACTTCTTCATTAAGGTCATACACGACGTAGCAGCCGGGTAGTAACTCTCGTTTCTTTGACCGGATGTATCCAAGCCCTCTCGTTTCCATTCTCCCATTAGGCAGTTTGCGTTGAGTCCCGGGAACATTCCAGACCCTGTCATAGAATTTGGCCTCTCTAACGGTCTGTTTGAAGGATATCCCTTGGCGTTTCAGCAGCTTCTTCAAACCCTCTGTATAATATCTGGGAAGACGGATAGGCTGAAGCCTGTCGAGCGTAGGATCCGCGCCATGCCAGATTTCTTTTTCTACCTTGGTTTCTTCAGAGCGGTAAAACAGAATTGCTTTCTCGCTTTCTCGCCTGGGAGGGATGTAGAATGTTTGTAGCTCTTCTACGTTGTAAATATTAAGTGCATCCAGTTCTTTATGGTGTTTAAGCGGCACCATGGCGACTTGCAGACTTTGCTCTTCGTCAGCGAACGTTCGTATTGAAGGTCGAGCAGAGAATACGGCATGGACTTCATCTTCTGAGTCGCTGCCAAAGATCAACGTAGGAGCTGATGGTCCCGGCTTGTTGTGTTGGGGCGGACCCGAATAAACTATCTCCTCTTCCTCTTCAGTATCACTGCCGAAGACCGGGATGGTGGCGTTAGCTTTGTTCTCCGGCTTGTGACACTTCTCTGTGTCTTCGAAATCCGGTAAGAAGTATTTGGCATCTTCGTATTTGCGGACCTCGTTCACAGAGAACGGGTTCAGTTCTCCCGTCACGGTATACTCGAAACCATCCTTAAAATACTTCATACACTGATGTTGTGTAGAAGGGATGATGTTGTACTCGTGTAACCATGGTCGGCCGAGCAAAGTGTTGTAGCATGTCTTGGCGTCTATGACGTGGAACTTAATGTCCGTGACGAGTAGCCCGAAGCGTAGCGTCAGTATCACAGATCCAAGAGTCTTTGACGATTAGGAGTCGAACCCAGAGATGGTGATCTTGTCCCGAGCAAGGTGCTGGACGCTCATGCAGATTTCTTCAACACCCGCACGTTGAGTAGGTTAACAGACGACCCGTTATCGATCAGGATTTTGCCTATCTTTATATCATGGCAGTATCCCGAGACATAGAGAGGGCGATTGTGTTCGCAAGTTCCAAGTACAAGGTCCTCATCGCCAAAAGTAACATCAGCCGTGTGTACTTCCTCCAACTCATCCTTCATCTTTTCCTCGGCCAGGCATGCTTGGAATTGTTCTGGCTCTTGTAAGGCTTTAATCAAAGAATCCCTCGCCTCTTTTGATAGTAACAGGGCATCGAGAATGCTGAGTTGTGAGGGTAGCTTCCTCAGATGCGCCAAGACATTGTAATCCACTTTATTCCTCTTTGGCGGGTTCTTGGCGGTTAACTCTTCCGCAACTCGATCATCCAAGGCGATGTCTTCAGAGGCCTTCTCTTTCCCTTTGTCTTTTTTGTTTAAGGGTCCGAGATTCTTTTTGGGTAACGTCCGGTTGCATAGCTGTATATTCTCGCAAGCCTTTGGTCCTTCTTCTTTTCCCGAAGTGGATTCTTTAAAGAGGGGGCCAAGCTCTAGCTCCTCATCAGAATCGCTCCCAAATACAGGTACTTGTGATCCCCCGGCGTCAATCATGCAACAACCACTGCTAGTTTTATGAAGCACTTTGTTTATTCCGTTCTGCTCTCGGCGGGCTTTGCGCTTTTCCCGCTTAAACTGTTGCCGGTGAGTAACATATCCTTGCCACCATCTATCGAAAGCTTTGCACTCTTGGGTGGGGTGCGAAACCTTCTGATGATATAAGCAATAGGACGGGTGCATTTCTATTTCATTGGTGATGCTTCCTTCAGAGGATGGTAGCTTCATGCCCATTGATATGGCCTTAGCAAACTTTTTCCTCATCTTGAATTGGCTTTTGTCAACGGTGGAGGCATTTCGCTCCAGCGGGATTATCTTAGCTCTTTCATCAAGTCGCTGGCGCTTGGCCCTTTCAAATATAGCCGTCTCGCGTTCTCGATCAGCTTTACTTTTCAGTCGAGCTTCGTTAAGGAACGCGTCAATCATTTCATCTGATAGTTTTGGGAATTTTGGTTCAAGATTTGCCCCCAGCGCTTCGGTACAAGGAGTTTCCTCATCGTTCGTGATCGAATGGGAAATCATATGACAGCTCGCCACATATTCCTCAGATTCATCCGATGAACTTTCTCCCTCATCTTCTTCTTGAAAGATGTGATTGAAGAACTCTTGGAGCGTAATGGGAGTCCGTGCCTTTTGGTTGTATTCATCCAGAGCGTCAATTTGCTTTTGTAAGTCCGTGCGCTTTTCGCCAGGCTTCACGGGCTTCTTAGATTTCTTCTTCTTCTTTTTCGAAGATTTTGACGGCTGGCTGCAAATGCTTGAGCCACCACCATCGGTCTTTGGAGTTGTACGCGGCTTAAACATCCCCTTAATGACCCGCGGTTCCAACGGGTTCTTCCACTTGATCGATGGACATGCCTGAAGATCGTTTAGCATCCTCTTTGTCTTGGCTGATAATACAACCTCCCAAGGAGCTTCTTCAATGATGGAGCACGTTGCCCCCAGCGTATTCGTCCCCTTAGAGGTGTGGGGCTGCGGGGGGTTCACCTTCCATTTGTCAGATAACGCGAACTTGCCCTGTCGGTACTGGTTTTCAAGCCAATTCTTGAAAACGTAGCAATCTTCGATCGGATGGCCTAGTACTCGATGATAAGGACAGTAGTTGGGCTCGTTGACGTCATTTGGTTGCAACGGACGTTTTGGATCCGGCAGATTTATGAGTCTGTTGCGCAACGCCAGCTCGAATAACCTCCTCGTTTTATCGCGGGGAAAGGAATAAGGACGTCCCATCCTATCCTCAAGGGGTACGTATGGGCGCATATTATTTTGACGAGCAACCGGCTTCGGGTCGCTCGGTTGTTGTTGAGCGTTAGCGACGACGATCGCTTTTCCCTTCCCTTTATCATTTCGGGAGTCCGGCCTTGGAAGAGAGGGTTTATGGCCCATTTGATCCATTTGCGCTAGTTTGTCAATCAAGGCCTGGAAGGTAGTTGGCTTGAAAAACATCATAAATTGTGAGATGGTCGCTTGCGGATCAAGGGTTCCCACAAACATACCCACCGCGGGAGCTTCTTCAATGCGCTGCTCACACTTCGACCACAAGTTCCGCCATCGTATAGCATACTGAACCCACGTCTCGCCTGGCTTTACCCTGGCGTTAATCAGTGCTGTCATCGGGGTACGTTCACTGGCGCTTGCAAAACGCTGAGTAAACAGTAGCTCCATCTCCGCGAAGGTTTTGATAGAGTCGTTGGGAGCTCAGAGTACCACTCGAATGCCGTATCCGATAAACTTCCAACAAACTGGCGAAGCAAAAACTTGTCATCACCGCCGGTGTTGCCACAGAGTGCCTTAAACTAGGCAACATGTTGATGAGGATTGCCCGTCCCTTTATAGACATGGAACTTGGGAATTGTGTAACCGGGTGGGTACTTGATTTGATCGTACCAACTTGGATATGGCCGTCCCATTTTTACGACCTGGCCAGCTGCTTCGGTCGCATGATGAACCCGTATTTGCTGGGCGATGTACTCATCCAAATCAGCTTTGGAGATTGTATCCTCTTTAGCTGTCGATAGAGCTGGTGGAGGATTTGATGTCTCTCCCCTATCGTCTTCAAGGACGATCGGGGGCTCTTCAGCCGGGGGATCTTGTTGTATCATCATCCCTATCATGTCTTGGAAGAGGAGGCCCATACGCTGTATGTTGGCTGCTTGTTCAGCAGCCTCTTTGTCCTTCTTCTCCAATATCCGACGAAGGAATTCGGCGTCGGTTTCTTCCTCCTGGAGCTCATCTGAGGATGTTTCAGGGTTTTCTTTTGGCCCTGTAAGTGCGGCCATAGCGTTCATCATTTCTTGGAGCTTTTGCTGTTGCTCTTGTGCCTTGGTCACTGATCGGGTGAGCGGTCTATGACCCGTGGATGCACGGCTGTCTTCTTTTCCCGATGCCATGTAAACCGTATGAACTGTTATGCCCCCTGACTTGGGGCGTTTAGGTTCACCATTTTTAACTTTTGCTGCTGACGCGGGAGTTTTCTCTGGCCTCCTTCTTTTGTGGGCCGTTGAGGTTGAAGGGGCCGTTGCAGTGGGCACCCTAGCGATTGTTGTCCCTTGCTGTTTAATGGGGCGGTCCTTGTCTTTTTCCACCTTCGCCTTTTTCTGTCGACGAGAGTGACCTGGGTCAATCACGGAGTCTTGAACCCTCCGCCAAACTTTATAAATTTTTGAAGACAGCCGTTGAGGGGGCTGTTCTTGCTTTGTTTCCGGATCTCTCTCCATAGGTGGAGGAGATATTTTCAGTGTAGCGGTTGGAGAATTCTTCCGTACCCTCCTCAGCAGTTCAAAGCTGTTCCCAGTTGGAACAGCAGCGTTGACTTCCACCACTGGAGCCGGTGGAGTTAGCCCTGAGGGGAAGTTGCCCCCTGCCTTCCTCACTCGTTGCCAATGGCGACGTCGAGTATGACGAGCCGTTGGGACTGGCTCGGAGATTGAGACATCTTCTTTTTGCCCCCTGTCTGAATGAGGCGCCGCCGGTGTTAACCTCTTAAAGACTGAGGTTGTCTTCTGAGGTGTGATATTCAACCTGTCGAAGACGGATCCTCGAGCAGGGGCAGGAGCAGGAATCGTCAGTCTTGAAAAGGCTGACTCTTTGACAGGGGAAGCCGCCTTGACGACTTCTGGAGCAGCAGTTATTGCCTTCCTTGGGACAGCCAATTTAGAGTTCTGATTTAGCCTGGTGAAAACAGAGGCTGTCGGTTTGGTAGTGGGAGACCCGTTTACAGGGGCCGTCGTAGCAGTGAGCCGGTCGAAGACCGACTTTTTGTTCACTTCCGATGCAGGTATTGGCATAGAGAAGCTTGTAGGTGGGATCATGGTCCCGAAGAACAGGCCAATGGTGGCTTGGGTCACCTGGTCTACTGGCAGAGTGAGGAAGGAAGCCGCTTGGGGCCCATATGCTACACCTCCCGGTGAGGTGGAGCGTCCGTTGCAGTAGCACTTCGACCAGTTGGTGCAGTTAAAGGCCATTGAATCTTGAGTTCTGCGCCAGGCAAAAGACCAAATCTTAGTAACTTGAAATCCGAAGGCAACCATTAACAAACCGCGATTGGTTCACGAAGACGACACACGAAGTGTGGAGTGGAAAGAGGAAAAGGTCCCACCGGGCGTGCCAGAATCTGTTTCCCTCCGAATGACGGCGCACGGGAACGCGATGTCCTGACGCTGAGATTTGGGGCAGATGCTATATGGTTTTATCTATCTACCTCTCCGAAGATGCCAAGCTGATTTATGGCACCGTGTATCGGAGATTTAGACGGATGCGGCCGATGTAGCAGACTTCGTCAGATTCCCCCTCACTTGAGGGGTTTTTGATTGTGGGGACGCTCTTCCCTGCAGGCGCAAGCCCCTGCAGTTAATTACGCTACCGCATCGCGGTAACAACTTTCTCCTTCTCCAGAATTTCACTTCGTGTCGTGTGTGTTTGTTTTGTTTGTGGTTGCCCGTGGATTGTATACGGAGACCGAGTAATGCCGTCGCCCGTAGGACGTGGATTGGTCCAAATCCGTATTTACTTAGATTTGGGTTTGGTGTTTTTAGTTTAAGGATACGTTAGCCGTGCTTGGGGCTAAGATCAACTTAAACGTCCGTTAAGGATACGTTAGTCCTGTTTTAGACTAAGATCGACTTAACGTGGTGATCCATTTAATATATGGCCGTCGGGACTCATCACTTCTCTGACGTCGTTGAAAGATTACAACGATAGGTGTCAGAGGAGTTCAGAGATGTACCCTTAAACAAAAGTTGATTTGGAGTTTTATAGTCCATTTGAATGTTTAAGGATACGTTAGCCGTGTTTGGGGGCTAAGATCAACTTAAACGGGACCGTTTAGATCCGGCAAGAGAGCATTTGGAGGCTCTATTATTCCAGTTTAGGGACGTAGTGGTCCATAGGTAGTTTAAGGACGTTGCGGTCCATTGCCAGTTTAGGAACGTGGTGGTCTATGTTCCAGTTTAGAGACGTGGTTGTCTGTGTTCCAGTTTAGGGACGTGGTGGTCCATCGCCAGTTTAGGGACGTAGTGGTCCATCATTAGTTTTAGGACGTTTCGGTCCATTATTAGTTTAAGGACGTTTCGGTCCACGAGTTTAAGGACCCCGCAGTCCATTTGAATGTTTAGTCATCGGGACCCATCACCTCTCTGACGTCGTTGAAGGATTACAACGATGGGTGTCAGAGGAGTTCAGAGATATACCCCCGAACCGGATGTAAATTGATTTAGGAGAGCAGCTGTGCTCAGTCAATTTAGTTTGAGGACTTACGGCCATGATTGGGCTAAGTCCAGTTTCAACATCTTTTGACTTTGGCCTGTGCTAGGGCTTTGCCCCTTTTTAGTAATGCACTGCATTATTCTTGTTTTGGTTGGGCTCTGCCCTTTTATAAATGATGCAGAGCATCTATTTTGTTTGGGCTCTGCCCTGCATAGCACTTTTTTATTAGGCCTGTTAGGCCTTTTAATTGGGCTCTGTCCATTTTCTTTAATAATGTAGAGCATTAAATACTTTGACAGTGCCCCACGTGGGTTGTCAGGCGCTTTGCGCCAAGTAATGAGCACAAACTCATATGGTGGTGACACGTGTCACGCTCTGGTGAGCACAAGCGCAACAGCGCAGTGCGCTGCGCTGTTGCACTGCTGACACGTGGCGCGGCTTGCGCAATAGTGCATATCTGGCAAGTGCTGGGCACTGTTCTTATTCTTTTGGATCAATTTCAGATAAAATGTGCGAGGCACTGTTATCTTGAGAATCTTTTAGATTCAGAACCAATGGTTCATAAAAAGAAGTGCAAGGCACTGTTTTTTATTTGTTTATTTTCCTTTTCCTTAGAGATCCTTGATTTTGTTCTCAGATCAATGATCTGTTCAGAAGAAATTCTTCTTTTCAAAGGTTTACCTTCTTTTCTTTCTGATTTCTTCTCAAACTTTCTTTTTAGGAGTTCTCTGAATTCTTTCTCTGTTTCTCTGTCAATGTTCTCTCTTCTTCTCTTTTTTTTTATTTTAGAAAGAAGGATCATTGGTCGTTGGGACCCACCACCTCTCCGACGACACTGAGAGATTACAGTGCCATATATCGAAGGTGTGAAGGGATGTACCCTTTGAACCATGTCTCACTCATTAGGGGGAAGAACAGGCTGGAGCTTAAGCTTCTCGCTGCTGAAAAAGGCTTCTTTGCGTTCGCGCACGTGCGTCGCACGTGTTGGGCGCTCATATTTGCACGTAGCGCACATGGATCTTGCGCATATGCGCATTATGGGGGGGGGAGCAAGCTCCTATGGAGAACGAGTCTCCTTTTAATTGAATATTCTCATATGGTGTGCACGTGCGTTGCACGTGGTGCGCGCGTGGCGGGCACACGTGCGTTGCACGTGGCGCACATGCGCATTATGAGGCGAAGCAGAGCTTCTATATATGCAGAACATGCTTCTTTTAATATTATTAAATGTTCTCATGTGGTGCGCACGTGCGTTGCATGTGGTGCGCGCGTGGCGAGCACACGTGCGTTGCACATAGCGCACATACGCATCATGAGGAGAAGCAGAGCTTCTATATATGGAGAACATGCTCCTTTTAATATTATTAAATATTCTCATGTGGTGCGCACGTGCGTTGCACGTGGTGCGTGCGTGGCGAGCACACGTGCGTTGCACGTAGCGCACATGCGCATTATGAGGAGAAGCAAGGCTTCTATATATGGAGAACAGGCTCCTTTTAATATTGTTAAATGTTCTCATGTGGTACGCACGTGCGTTGCACGTAGTGCCGCATGGCGGGCACACGTGCGTTGCACGTAGCGCACATGGCGCTTGCGCATATGCGCATTATGGAGGAGCATGCTCCTATCTTGGAGAACTAAGCTCCTTTGAGTATTGAATCCTTTGAGGATTTAACTCTACCTTTCTAAGAGGTATCCCCTCTTATTTATATGGGAGTGGTAGAGAACCCAGCCCTCCTTTTCCCGATGCGGGACTAAAAAATGCATTCCCCATGTAGTAGAGCATTACTTTAGATTACACGTGTATAACACATTTGCTTATAACTTTTGATCTCGGATGAATTATGAGGCCCATAATATATCAAATCGAAGGTCTTTTCGAGATTCTTTCAATATCATCAGAATTTAGCCATTTCTCGTTCCGAAGTTTGTCAAAATACAGCTCGGAAAATACTGGTTCGCATCTTCTTCCTTAGATCACATGTGTATAGACATTTGCTCATAACTTTTGATCCCGGATGAATTATGAGGCCCATAATATATCAAATCGAAGGTCTTTTCAAGATGTTTTCAATACCATCAGAATTTAGCCATTTCTCATTCTGGAGTTTGTCAAAATACAGCTCGGAAAATACTGGTTCGCATCTTCTTTCCTAGATCACATGTGTGTAACACATTTGCTCATAACTTTTGATCCCGGATGAATTATGAGGCCCATAATATATCAAATCGAAGGTTTTTTCGAGATGCTTTCAATACCATTATAATTTAACAGTTCCTCATTGGGGAGTTTATAAAAATACAGGCCGGAAGATACTGGTTCGTATTTTCTTAAGCGTATCGCTGCCATTTTATACCTTGGACTCTTTTGCGCGGAAATTTTTGGCGGGAACACCCCAAGTAGACTATTTCTTCATCTTCCTCGGTATTGCTCCCAAAGATCGGGATGGTGGCAACGGACTTCTGTTTATTCTTCGGCTTGTGACACCTTTTAGTATCCTCAAAGTATGGCAGGAAGTACTTTGCATCTTCGTATTTCCGGACTTTGTTTACCGAGAACGGGTTTAGCTCTCCCATGACAGTGTACTCCGATCCATCCTTAAAATACTTCATACGCTAATATTGTGTAGAAATGATGATATTGTACTCGTGTAACCAAGGCCTGCTGAGTAGGGCGTTATAGAAAGTCTTGGCGTCAATGACATGAAATTTGATGTTAGTGACAAGCAACCAGAAACGTAGTGCTAATATTACGGACCCAAACGTCCGTGATGACCGTGAGTCGAACTCTGAGATGGTAATTTTATCTCGGACAAGGTGCTGAACATTCATGCAAATTTCCTTCGGCACCCTCACATTTAGAAGGTTAATGGAGGATCTGTTGTTGACCAGGATTTTCCCTATCTTGATGTCGTAGCAGTACCCGGTGACATATAACGGGCGATTACATTCGTACGTACCTAGGAGTAGATCTGCATCGCTGAATGTAATATCAGCTGTGTGGACCTCTGCCAGGTCATTTTTCATCTTCTCCTCTACGAGGAAAGTTTGGAACTAATCGAGCTCTTATAATGCCTTGATCAGGAAATCCCGTGCCTTTTTGGATAGGAGGAGAGTATCGCTCAGCTGCGAGGGTATTTTCCTCAGATGTGCCAGGACGTTGTAATATACCTTGTTTTTCTTAGGCGGGCCTTTTGTGGTGAGCTCTTTTACCACTCCGTCATCGAGGGCAATTTCCTCAGAGATTTTTTTCTTTCCCTTTGTCTTTTTTGTACGAACCTTTGTTTGTAGGTCCGTTGTTCTTCTCAGGCAACGTGCGGTTACGCAGCTGAATATTCTCGCAGTTCTTCTTCTTCTCTTCTTTTTCGGAGGCGGAGTCTTTAAAGAGAGGTTTGAGGGGTGTTTCATTCTCAGAATCTCTCCTAAATGTGAGAACTGGAGGTTTTCCTCCATCCGAACTGGTACCAACCATATGACAATTGCCGGTCGTTTCTTCATGCGCGCTCGTTCTACTATTTTGCTGTTGAAGAGCGTGAGCTTCGCACTTCATCCTCTTGAAGTGTTTTTGATGGACAACGTATTCTTGCTACCACTTCTTGAAGGCACTGCATTCCTCGATGGGATGGGTGACCCTTCGATGATATAGGCAGTATTTTGGATGTGATTTTTCTCCATCGAGGCATGTGATCCCGGGAGTGTTCTTTATAAGAGGTGGCAGCTTCATCCCCATTGACAGGGTTTTGGTGAACTGCTTCTCTGTTTTAATCCTGCTTTTATTTGTGGCAGGTGTGCTTTGGTTTGGTTGGAGCACTTTACGACTCGTCCTCGCCGCGGCTTCTTTACTCAGACGGTGATGCTTAGCCTTTTCATATATGGTTGTATCGTGTTCTCGGTCAACTTTGCTTTTTTAAAAAGCTTCGTTTAGCAGCCACTCAATCGGGTCTTCTTCTGGCAGTTCCGAAGATTTTAACTGCCTCCACTTTCGGAGATTTTAGCGCTGATTCTGCCTCCAGTTCCTCTGCATTGTTTTCTGACATTGAGAGAGCCTCTTCGTCATATAACGACAAAGGGGAGACTATGTGGCAACTTTCTACACGGTATTCGATGTCTTCTGATGAGTCATTTCCCTCATCATTGTCATTGTTTTCGTCCTCAAGAATATGCTTGAAGAATTCTTCGATCGTGACCAGTGTCCGCGCCTTCTGGTTATACCCCTCCAGCGTGTCTATGTATTTTTGTAGATCTGTGCGCTTGTCGTCATACTCAGCAGGCTGCATAAGCTTCTTGGTCTTCTTCTTTTTCATCGAAGACTTCGAAGGCTTGACTTAGGGGCTTTTCCCCTCGTTGGCAATTTTTGGTGCGGGACGAGGTTTTAGCATCCCCTCGATTATTTCGGGTTCAAGTGGGCTTTTCCACCTGACTGCCGGACATGCCTGTAGATTCTTTAGCATTCTTTTGGTTTTTGTTGAAAGAACGACTTCTCATGGAGTCTTTTCCAAGAGTGAGCATGATGCCTTATGCGCGTCCGTCTTTTTGGGAGTGTGTTTCTAGGGCGGGTTTACCCTCCAATTATCAGACAGCGTGAATTTCCCATATTGATACTGGTCTTCAACCCAATTTTTGAAGACGTAACAATCCTAAATTGGGTGGCTCACCATTCAGTGATAGAAGCAGTAATTAGGGTTGATGACGTCGCCAGGTTAGGCTTGACGCCATGGGTCTGGCAATGTGATAAGGTTATTTCGCATCGCCAACTCGAACAGTCTCCTCACTTTATTACATGGAAACGAGTCAGTGCATCCCAGTCTTTCCTCCAAGGACGAGAGCGGACACACGTTGTTTTGGCGAGCAGTCGGTTTTGGGCCACTCAGTTGTTGTTGCGTATTGGCAACGAAGGCCGCTTCCCCTTTACCCTTATTATTCTAAAGGTCCTTGTTTGAGGAGGAAAGCCCATAGCCCATCTAATTCATCTGGGTCAGTTTATCTATCAGAGCTTGAAATGTTGTAAGCTTGAAGAACATCATGAATTGGGACACAGTCGTTTGAGGATCAAGGGTCCCGATGAACATGCCCACGGCAGGAGACTCTTCAATATGCTGCTCACATTTAGACCACAGGTTCCGCTACCGGATCGTGTATTAGACCCATGTTTCTCCCAGATTTACCCTATCATTGATTAATGCTATGATTGGAGTGCGTTCGCTCGCGCTGGCGAACCGCTGTGTGAACAGCAGCTCCATTTCTGCGAATGTTTTCACGGAGTCATTTGGGAGCTCCAAGTACCACTCGAATGCTGTTTTTGACAGCCTGCCAACGAACTGGCGAAGCAACAGTTTGTCGTCGCCCCCAGTGTTACTGCACAGAGCTCTGAATTGCATGACGTGTTGGTGAGGGTTGCCTATTCCCTTGTAGACATGGAACTTAGGGATAGTATATCCCAACGGGTATTTGATTTGATCATACCAGCCTAGATATAGTCGCCCGGTTCTGACGATTTGGCTAGCGGCTTCATTAGCTTGGTGAGCTCTTATTTTTTAGCGATGCAATCATCTAGGGCGGCCTTGGAGATCGTTTCCTCCTTGGCCGCTGACAAGGCCGGAGGAGGGTTTGATGTTTCCCCTCTGTCATCCTCGATGATTATTGGTGCATCTTCGGCCGGAGGTTTTGGTTGTATTATCATTCCAATCATGTATTGGAACAAGAGAGTCATCTTCTTTATGTTAGCAGCATGCTCAGCGGCCTATTTATCCTTTCTCTTAAGCACTCTTCGCACGGTCTCTTGCTCCTGACGTTGTTCAGCCTCTTTATCCGGACTTTCTTTTTGTCCGATGAGTGTCGTCACTTTGTTTAGCATTTCTTAGAGCTTTTATTGTTGCTCCTGAGCCTTTATCAGCGACCGAGTTTGCGGTTGTAGGGTGTTTTTCGTCACCCCATTGAGATGGGAATGCGCGCACTTGTCAGGCGTAAAAAGATTCCCCCTGCCTAGGGTAGGCCGAGGTTTATTGATTGTGGGGATCCAAATCTCCGGCAGCCGCGGACTAAGCTGTCATTAATTACCCATTGCCTTTGAAGCAAAAGAATCTCTTATTACGGGTCAAACTAGTCATGCGAACTCAATGTGCGGTGTACGTAAGTTGTATTTTGGACATATCGGGGGCCTAACCGAGTTTACGGGGGTCCCGCTATCCAGATAGCGGGTTAGGGGTCAAGGGGGTTAGCAGCCCCCTTGCGGAGTGCGGGACAGCCCCCCGTTAGAAATTTTTTCTAACGGGGGAGATATTTTTAGTGTAGAGTGTGTGGGGAAAGAGGGTGAGGAGCGTCCTAAGGACGCATGCGTGGCTCGTAAGCATTGGGCACCCACGGGCCAAGTGCGAGGCGCCTGGGCGCTGGGCTCCAGCACTTCACGCGCCCGGCACGTGAGCGCTAGGCAACAGTGCTTTATGTGCCCGGCACGTGGGCGCTGGGGGCCTGCAAAAAAAGGGGGCTTAGCCCTGGGATTAGGGGTTAAACTCCCGAGGAACTTTGGAAACTCTCAGAAAGGGGAAGGATTTTTATCTTTATGGAGTTAAACTCTCAAAAGGATTTTGAGTGGAGTTAAACTCCCAAAAGGATTTTATTTATAGAGTTATGCTCCAAAAGATTTGGATTTGGAGTTAAACTCCTAAAAGATCTGGATTACGAGTTAAACTCATTTGAGAATTTGGGTCTTGGAGTTGAACTTCCCAAAGATCTTCAGAGATGATCAAAGTGGACCCCTTTCTTTTCTCTTGAGCCCTGCATCTTCTCTTGAACCTTGGATTTTTCCTAAAGTGGGATTTTTGGAGATGGGTATCCTTCTTCCTCCTCTCCGTTTGCTGGATCTTGGAAAAAAGGGGGTGAGACTTAAATATCTCCCTTTTTAGAGATTTGATAGGAGATCTGAGTTCCCCTTCAAGGGTTTTATGGTGAAAAACTATTCCTTTCTGGGAAAAAAGAGTTAAACTCTTCATTTAATTCAAAAAGGGAAGAAGGTTTAGAACCTTGAGGAAGGAGAAGAAGGCACAAAACCCTAATTTTTTTAGGGAATGAATTCTTCTCTTTCATTTAATCATCATGTTGGCTTATATATGCTTACACATAGCCCCTTGAGCTTTACAAAATGGCATTTTGTCCATCCCATACCTTATGTGCTCATTTCTTTTGCACATGAGCCATGAGCTTTACAAAAATTTGGCTTTATACCCATTTTCCTTACATTTATTCATAAAAATTACATTATTTATTACATAATTTTCTTCTTGGCATGGGGGGCGGCCTCTTCATGTTTGGGCTCGATTTGGGTATGGGCCCACTTAGCTTGGGCTTGGGCCTACTTAACTTGGAGTTGACCTCGAATTTGGCTTGGTTAACCGGGGTGTAATTTTTGACCCTAAAAAAGTGCCCCCCATCAATAAATGCACACCGCATATATGGGTTTTGTGCATGAATTTGATGGATCTTATTCCGTCGGAAGTTTGACTTTAGGGTGGAGCATCCTTCCTGGAGAATAATTCCAGGGAACGGAGCATCATTCCGAGTTGCGGAGCATAATTCCAGGGTCGGAGCATCATTCCGATGTGCGGAACGTAATTCCAGGGGGTGGATATATTCTTAGACGAAGCATAGTTTCGACGCAGAGCTCTGGGGCGAAGCATAATTTCGACACGGGGTTTCGGGATGAAGCATTATTTCGACATGGGACAGGTGTATCCTGAGACGAAGCGTAATTCCGTCACAGGGCAAACATTCTGACCGAAGCATAATTTCAATGCAGAGGCTGATTCTCAAGCGAAGCATAACTCCGACAGGGAAAGCAGAAACTTCGGGGCGAAGCATGATTTCGATACGAGGTATATTTTGAGACGAAACATGATTCTGACACAGAGATTGCTTCCAAGGTGAAGCATAATTTCGACAGGGAGGGTACATTCTGAGATGAAACACGATTCCAACACAGTGGTTGCTTCCGAAACATGATTCCGACACAGAGGTTGCTTCCAAGGCGAAGCATAATTTCGACAGGGAAGTCGGATACTCCGAGACGAAGCATGATTTCAACACGGGATGCATTCTGAGACGAAGCATGATTCCGACGCAGAGGTAGTCATTATGAACGAAGCATAGTTCCGGTGCAGAGGTTGTTGGTTGACTTGATTCGGTTCCCGTTTTGACGACGTAGAGGTCGATACTGCCCTTTTTGCGACGTGGATGGTCGATACAGCCCTTTTTGCGATTTAGAAGGTTGGTGCTGCCTTTTTAGCGACGTGGACGGTCGATACTGCCCTTTTTGCGACTTGGACAGTCGGTGCTGCCTTTTTAGCGACGTGGACGGTCGGTGCTGCCCATTTTGCGACTTGGACAGTCGGTGCTGCCCTTTTAGACACATGGACAGTCGGTGATGCCTTTTTAGCGACGTGGACGATCGGTGTTTGATTTGATTTGATCCGCTTCTTGTGGTGTCAAGGATTGGATTTGACTTGCTCCGCTATCTGTGGTGTCAGGATTGGATTTGACTTGCTCCGCTTTCAGCGGTATCGGAATTCGACTTATTTCCGAGGAGGAACTTCATTCTGCCAGGGAGGTCGTTGGTTGACTTGATTCCGAGGCGGAGCATAATTCCGACAGGAAAGGTAGATACTCCGAGGCGAAGCATGATTTTGACATGGGGTGCATTCTGAGACGAAACATGATTCCGATGTAGAGATTGTTGGTTTGATCTGATTTGGGAGTTTCTTATCCGTCCAGCGAGGCTTTTGAGCCTGGAACTTGGAATTTGGGTTTTTGGTCGACGTCAGCATCTCTATACTGAAATACGGTACCATGAACAAATCATCATTTGTCGTGAGGGGATCTCTCTCATTCCCAGTTTAATGACTTAGGGGTCATCTGTTCCCAATTTAACGACTTAGGGGTCTATTGTAACACCCGAGTTCATTTATACCAATTCCAGTTTCCGTATTTACCTATCCATGGTCTTTTCTTGATTTAGCGTGTTTGGATGCGAATGGTATTTTACATATTACTTTGCATTCGACCCGACCCGCTTGCTTGAACTTGTTTGATTCTTATTCATAGATTACCTTGACTTGTTGCATGGACACGTGCATCTCATGTTTAATACATACTAGCATTTCATCTAGTATCGCACTTTTACATATAACTTTTTTAGGTCACAGAAAATAATGTAAAATTGCATTTCATAACCTGCATGATACCCCTAACCCCGTGGTAGCATCCGCGCATCTTGTTCTCGTCCCGTTCAGTGAAACAGACGTGTTTGGATGGCTACGCGCACGTACGTGCATCCGTTCTTGAGGGTATGCCTTTTTGTTACCGGAGCATTCATTTTGAAATTTGGAAGTAGCATTTAATTTTCGTATTTTAAATCAAAATTTTTGGACCCGTCCCGGGCACGTTTTGAAATACTTTTGTGTCCCGCCTAAATTCAAATTTAATTAATATTTTATTTTACCTTAAAACTTTTATTAATCTTTACAGTTCCAGAAATCATTTTAGTCTAACCACTAAAATCTTTTATGTATTTTTTTAAATATCCTTTCTCAACAATCCAGTTTCTCTCTCTCGTTCCCAGCCAATCAAATTCTCTAAAATTTGCGCTGGCCCCACCATTCTTTCTCTGTATCTCTCTTCCTCTCCTATCTCTCTCTTTTATTTTCTTCCTCCACCAATCAGAATCTTCCTTTTCTATTCGCTGGGCCCCACGTCTCTCTCCCCCCCCAAATTCTTTCTCCTTCTCTTTCTCTCTCCCCGAGCGCAGCTCGTTCTCTCTCTCTTCTTTCTCTCTCCTCTCGCGCCCTCTCTCTCTTCTCGCGATTACTATGTGCTCCTCGAGTCGCGTCACCGCCTCCCGCTACACTCATCTCCCTTCTTCTATCTCCTTCTGTTTAAAAATCCCGAGCCTCCTCCTTCAACCCTCAACCCTCATCGCCCCTCTCAAACCCTAACCCTAACTCCACCACCTCCTCAACCCCAACCAAGCCTCGTCACCTCCTCTCCTCCGCCTCTTCATCTCCTTCTCCTTCTTCCTCCTTCCCGAGCCCTCACCAACACCCTGCACAACCCCAACTACTGCAAACCCAACCTTAGAAACCCTCGTCGCCGACGACCTCGTTCACCTCGCCATCACCACCACCATTCTCCTCACTTCTCTCCAACCCCGACACCACCATCACCCACACTTGCAGCCCCGACGAACCCATCACCCGAGAACCCACAGAAAACCCTACCCACGCCTGAGCCCTTCCTCGTCTCTGCCTCACCGCTGGCGATCGTCCCTCGCCGTCATTACCCCTTGTTACCCTATCTCCCTTCTCTCCTCTACTACTCCAGATCACAATGCATTCCCCTGCAACCTTTGATCCCCGATGGCCAAGAACCCCTGCACACTGCTACCCTTCGCCGGGAAACTCTCACGCCGGCAACCCTCGCCGTCGTCGCCTTTGCCGACTCCCCTGAAGTCCCAGAACCAATAGCTACAGTGAGACCTTCTTCTTCTTCTTCTCTTCTTCATATTACTTGTTCTTTCCTCTTGATGTATTCACTGTTGTTTCTCGTTTGCCGGGATCCGACGTGCCGACGACGATCCCGACGACCCAGCAAGGATACCTGTAACATCCGTGTTCATCTATACCAATTCCAACTTCCATGTTTTTTACCTACCTATGGCCTTTCTTGATTTAGCATGTTGGGTGCGAATTGTATTCTAAATATTACTTCGCATTCGACCCGACCCGCTTGCTTGAACTTGGTTAACTTTTATTTATAGATTATCTTAACATATTACATGGACCAGTGCATCTCATAATTTAGTATTTACCGGCATTTTATCTGGTATCGCATCTGTTGCATATAGCAATTTAAATCACGAAAAATAATTTAAAATTGCATTTCATAGCCTGCTTGATACCCCTAACCCTGTGGTAGCGTCCTTGCATCGTGTTCTCGTCCCGTTCAGTGAAACGGACGTGTTTGGATGGCTACGCGCACGTACGTGCGTCCGTTCTTGAGGGTATGCATTTATGTTACATAATCTTTCATTTTAATTTTTGGAACTTGCTAATAATTTCCATATTTCAAATCCAAAATTTTAGACCCGACCCAGGCATGTTTTGGACTAAATTTGTATTTACCAGAAAATCCAATTTTTATTTCATCTAATATCTTTATTAAAATTTAACAGTTTAAAATATTTATAACTTACAAAATCTTTTTAAATTAAAATCTAAACCTTAATAACAATCCCTTTCTCTCTCTCTCTCTCTCTCTCTCTCTCCACTGCATATATATATTTATATATGTTTTATTTATTTATTTTTCTTTCCTTATTTAATACACAGCCTCTTCTTCTTCTTCATTCTTCTTTCTTTTCTTGATCTTGTTTTTTGATTCCGGTGATCACCGCCGGAGCCGTGCTCGTCGCTGAAGATTCGAGTGATCCAGTGAACGTATCTAACTTGGTGATCATTCTCGTGCGTTGTTTGGAACCGTTCCGTGTACCGTGCGCGCGTCGCGACATTTCGCCGACGAAGGACGTTCCGTACACATCCGTTCTTGTTCCGTCTAGGCAAGTTAATCTTGCTACATGCTATATAATTCATTTTATACCTATGTAAATAAATACCATACCTATAGTTTAAATCTAGTACCTCATGTTTAATTTTATAACGTTTCGATGTTCTGTTTGCATCCGTTTATATCATTTCAAATCTAGATCATGAAAACTTATCTTGTGACATACTAGTTTACATTATACTGCATCCATATCATTTAAAATATATATCGTCGTAATATTTCTTATTATTATAATTAATTAGTTTATAATCTGCATTTTATAATGTTATACATTTGAAAATATTATAGTTTACGCATGAAACGTCGTCGCAAAGCGGATACGACAAATCTGAAATTTACAGTATACCTTACCTTATAAAATTCATTATAAATCACAGAAAAATCATTAGTATACGTTCTTTATTTCGTTGCGACGATAACTCAGAGTACTATAACTCTATGAAATAGTTACTTGTAAAATAAATTGTTTAAATAACGTAAAATGCAAATGATTATGTCTCTAAACTGCTGTCCAGGGAAATTCCAGCAGCAGAATTTCAATTTCGAATGTTCATAACTTTTTGTAGGGACAACCTGAGATACTTATACTTATAAAAATGAAAACCTTATTGAATTATCTTTGTTTTGGTATAAGACACGTCCCTTTTGGAGAACGTTTGTTATTTTTAAGCTATTTTACAAATCAGGGTGACGCTCAATTTCTGAACGGAACTTTCTTGTGCATGGTTAATCAATACCACTTTTATAGTTATTAATCGCTTTGAATATGCTATCCATACTAATATTATTATATCATATTTATATCACATATTGCTTAGCTGTACATCCCACATTACCATTTTATAGTTTTATAATTTTTCGGATACCCGTTTGCATCCATCGCATTTAAGATACATATAATTGCATCCATAGATCACATTACTACATAATATTGTGATATTAACACTCCATGTTTAATAAATTGCATCCTAATTAATATTGGAACTATAAATGTAACCCTAATCGATAGCTGTGCATCCATATCCTTGAAATTATATCTATTTGCATACCATATCACATTATTCCATTTTGTTGTTATATTAGTACCCCATACATGTTTTGTGTACCCATACTGATTATAGTTTGATTATGAGCACCCACGTGATACTTTTGCACCCTGACATGACTTGCTACACCTATTACTTGACCCGACATGGTACCGTACACTACTTGACTTGACCTGATGTACCGTGGCTTGACCCGTTACCTGATCTTGTGTCTAATGCCAACAAACCTGACATGTAGTCCTCACGGACCGTTCCTATTGTCTATCCAGACAAACCTGCTCTTACCTGATCCTGTGTTGGCATTAGTTCTTGATTACTGAATACCTGACGTGACATACACAACTTAGGGGTATGGGGAAATCAATGATGAAACCTGACTTGTAACTCGACAGTGTACTACCTTTACTGATCAGTTTTAGAGGCTAGGCCAGCCTTGGGATGATGCTGCTGACATCATTCATCTGTACATATTTCCTGTTTTAGTGTCTAGCGGCATGTCTCGGATTCAGCCAGAGAATCTTGACCGTGGTCCCGGGTATGCATGGGATACTATTGAGTTACATCGATGATTCATCATATTGATTTCAAAGACTTTAGAATAGATAACCCAATAGAACAGTTTAGTTTACTCACTGCACACTACCCTTCACTGTCCTAATTTACATTACTGTTACATCTGCTTTTCATTCATGATTATATTTGCATTGCCTGTTACCCTGTTTATATTTTATTGCTTGATGACATGACGCGCTGACGTCTGGGTTTTGCATGGCCCGGATTCTTCTACCTTGTTGCAGACTGATCAGGAATATTGCCGCTGTTAGACTAAGCGGTGAAGTTCCTGTCGGTATGTAGTCTTACTTCCAGGTTTCATTATTGTACCTCTTGGCTTCCGCACATTGTTATTTCCCGACTCTTTTGCTCTGGCTTATGGACATGTGCTAGATATTTGGTTTACTTTCCTGTCCTTGATATCTCTACAGCCGTAATGTGACTGTGGAGGGATTTTTCCTATCCATAGGTAGCATGGTTGGCTATGTCACGTGCCCATCTTAGCGTACTCTGGGAAGCGGGGCGTGACATGGTTCTTTTGGTATCAAAGCATAGGATATAGGTTAATCAGGTTTTATTCTTTTGTAGTTGGGTATTGGACCCAATACATGAATCAGAATACTTGTGATTAGGAACATGTCCTGCCACCTTGACTATCGTGATTGTTGAATCATATCCTTCTCTTGATCTTTTGTTTGGGCGATATGCAAACCACTTTGCATTTCGACCTGAAATCTTTTGGTTCTCTATTATTTCTCCCCGTTTCTTGATTCTGATACTAGGATTTGGACGACTTGGATGGAGTTATGTAATTGTGCCCATGAACTGCAGCATGGTTACAATGCGGTACTCTATCTAAGTAACTTAAAGTCCTGGTCTTGATTCACTTCCATGTTCCATGAACATTGTACTACCTTGTCCCTTCGATTTCATTGCTTACCAGTTATTGTTTCATCGCCAACTTGAATCATGTTTACTGTGGTTAACCCTCTTCAGTATCTTGAATTCGGATGAAGTCATCTCGATATCTTACTTGTTCTTGTTCTCCCCGCATTAGGACTATTCAATCCTAATGCGTTCCCTTGTTTGTTGTTGTCTTGGGAATGGATTTTTGCGGCACTTTCCATGCTCATATTGATTGTAAGGAAAGGAAAGTGATTCTCCAGATTCCCGGATATTCGGAAGTTGTTTTGTTGGAGGAAGCAGTTCTGTCGGGCCAGGCGAGTTAGGGCTAGGCCGATAAACAAGGTTCTTTCGTCAATGGCAGTTGATAAGGAAGAATCGCCGGCTATATTTGAGGGTTTCATGGACGTGTTTGAAGACATATCAGGTTCACCGCCGAAGCGAGACGTGAAGTTCGCAATTGAACTTGTTCCTGGTGCAACGCCAATCTCAAAGGCGTACTATCCAAGGGCACCAGTGAAGTTGGAAGAAAGTCAAGAATCAGGTTACCGAATTTCTAGAAAAGAAGTGGATTCGCAGCAGCAACTCAGTTTGGAGAGCTCCGGTTCTTCTAGTAAAGAAGAAAGACGGCACCAGGAGGATGTGCGTTGATTATCGAGAATTTAACCGAGTGACTATTATGAAAAAGTACCCGATCCCTCGCATTGGCGAAGTGTTTGAGCAGCTTAGTGGCGCGAGGGTATTCTCGAAGCTGGATTTGCGGTTCGGATATCATCAGGTCCGAGTTAAATCAGAAGATATTTGCAAGACTGCGTTCCAAACTCAGTATGGACATTACGAGTATTAGTGATGCCCTTCGGAGTAACGAATACACCGGCAATATTTATGGACTTGATGAACGGAATCTTTTTACCATTCTTGGACTAGTTTTAGTAATAGTCATGGAAGATATTCTGGTCTACTCGAGGAACATTGAAGAGCATGCAGAACACTTGAAGATCGCACTGCAGACATTGAGGCAAGAAAGATTATATGCAAAGATGAGCAAGTGCAAGTTTTGGCTTGAAGAAGTGAAGTTTTTGGGGCACGTCGTATCCGGAGATGGAATCGCCGTTGACCTCGAAAAGATTACAGCAGTTCGAGATTGGCCGATTCCGAAGAACGTTGCTGAGATCAGAAGCTTTCTTGGACTTGCCGGGTATTACAGAAGGTTCGTGGAGAATTCTGCTCGTTTGGCTGAGCCTCTGACCAAGCTTACGCGCAAGGAAATACCATTTGTATGGACGGATAGGCGTGCGTCAACTTTTGAGGCATTAAAATAGAGATTGATAACCGCTCCTATTCTGACCGTGCCAGACAGTTCCGGAGGATTGGTGATTCGCAGCGACGCATATGAGAAAGGATTGGGATGTGTTTTGTTGCAGCATGGGAAAATTATAGCTTATGCATTGAGGTAGTTGAAGACCCATGAGAAGAATTACTCAACTCATGACTTGGAGCAAGCAGCTGTGATTTTCGCTTTGAAGATTTGGTGACACTACTTGTTGGGCGAAAGGGTCGAAGTATTCACCGATCACAAAAGTCTAAAGTACGTTTTCACACAGAAAGAGCTTAACATGAGGCAGCGTAGATGGTTGGAGCTGATGGCTGACTACGATCTTGATCTTAAGTACCATCCGGGGAAAGTTAATGTAGTGCTGGATGCGCTTAGTCGGTTGCCAGCAATTCGGATGTTGACTGCACAGAAGGAGCTTATCGAGGATTTTCGAAGATTCGAGTTAGAGATCATGCTACCGCATTCTTCGGGACAGTTGATGTAGCTGCAAGTACAGTCGTCGTTAATCGAGAGTATTAAAGCAGCGAAATTGCAGGACCCAAGATTGCAAAAGTTTCGAGAACAGGTTGAAGCTAGACTTCGAACGGACTTATTGATTCATGAGGATGGTTCGTTGCGGTATGGTAGCCGTTTGTGTGTGCTAATGGAAGACATCCGCGAAGAAGTTATGAAGGAGGCACACAGTTCCGCATATTCCATACATCCAGAAGGTATGAAGATGTACCAAGATATACGGCAGCATTTTTGGTGGGAAGGCATGAAACGGGAGATTGCCCGCTTTTTGGCAAAGTGCTTGGTGTGTTAGCAAGTCAAGGCTGAACATCAAATGGTTGCCGGTTTGTTGCAACCACTTCCGATTCTTCAGTGGAAGTGAGAACATATAACCATGGATTTCGTGACGGCTATACCGCGGAGTCCAAAAGGCAAATGCAGTTGGGTGATTGTTGATCGATTGACCAAGGTAGCTCATTTCATAACATTTCGAGTTGGTCAATCAGCAGAAGCTTTGGCAGAGCGGTACATGCAGGAGATAGTAAGATTGAATGGAGTACCGGTGAGCATCGTGTCCGACCGTGACACTCGTTTCTTATCACATTTTTGGAGGAGCTTATAGGAAAGTTTAGGGACTCGATTGAAGTTTAGCACGGCTTATCATCCTCAGGAAGATGGCCAGTCGGAGAGAACGATCCAAACTCTTGAAGACATGTTGCATGTTAGACTTCAAGGGTTCTTGGGAGGATCATCTACATTTGGTGGAGTTTTCTTACAATAACAGTTTCCAGGCGACTATTCAGTTGGCTCCATTCGAAGTATTGTATGGTCGCAAATATCGTTCACCTGTTTGTTGAGACGATGTTGGGGAACGAAGATTTTTTGGACCGGATTTGATCGTGCAAACAGTTGAGAAGGTTAACACTATCCGGAATCATATGAAAGAAGCACAAGACCGACACAAGAGTCAGGCAGATACGTTGAGAAGACCTCTAGAGTTCGCCGTTGGTGATTTGGTATTCTTGAAGGTATCACCGGCTAGAAGGGTGATTCGTTTCAGAAGTCGAGGAAAGCTTAGTCCTCGATTCGTTGGACGTTTTGAGATTTTGAGCGTGTTGGAGAAGTGGCATATCGTTTGGCGATACCGCAATCCTTGGCGAATGTTCATGACGTGTTTCATGTATCTCAACCCCGTAGGTATGCTCGAGATGAAATACATGTATTGGATCTTTCGGAGATGACTGTACGAGAAGATTTAACCTTTGAGGAGCGACCGATGTCAAGTGTGGATCGAAGGGAAGAGGTTCTTAAGAACGAGGTTATCACTGTTGTACTTGTTTTCTTGAAGTAATCGCTCACATGGAAAATCAACTTGGGAACGAAAGATGAAGTCCGGCTGAAGTTTCCACATCTATTCTTGAAAGCTCTTGTTTGTTTATCTTATCTTGTTCTTGGAATTTCGAGGACGAAATTCTTTTATAGTTGGGTATAATGTAACACCCGTGTTCATCTATACCAATTCCAGCTTCCATTTTTTTTTACCTACCTATGGCCTTTCTTGATTTAGCATGTTGGGTGCGAATGGTATTCTAAATATTACTTCGCATTCGACCCGACCCGCTTGCTTGAACTTGGTTAACTTTTATTTATAGATTATCTTAACATATTACATGGACCAGTGCATCTCATAATTTAGTAATTACCGGCATTTTATCTGGTATCGCATCTGTTGCATATAGCAATTTAAATCACGAAAAATAATTTAAAATTGCATTTCATAGCCTTCTTGATACCCCTAACACTGTGGTAGCGTCCTTGCATCGTGTTCTCGTCCGGTTCAGTGAAACGGACGTGTTTGGATGGCTACGCGCACGTACGTGCGTCCGTTCTTGGGGGTATGCATTTATGTTACATAATTTTTCATTTTAATTTTTGGAACTTGCTAATAATTTCCATATTTCAAATCCAAAATTTTAGACCCGACTCGGGCATGTTTTGGACTAAATTTGTATTTACCAGAAAATCCAATTTTTATTTCATCTAATATCTTTATTAAAATTTAACAGTTTAAAATATTTATAACTTACAAAATCTTTTTAAATTAAAATCTAAACCTTAATAACAACCCCTTTCTCTCTCTCTCTCCTCTGCATATATATATTTATATATGTTTTATTTATTTAGTTTTCTTTCCTTATTTAATACACAGCCTCTTCTTCTTCTTCTTTCTTCTTTCTTTTCTTGATCTTGTTTTTTGATTCCGGTGATCACCGCCGGAGCCGTGCTCGTCGCTGAAGATTCGAGTGATCCAGTGAACGTACCTAACTTGCGTGATCACCCTCGTACGTTGTTTGGAACCGTTCCGTGTACCGTGCGCGCGTCGCGACATTTCGCCGACGAAGGACGTTCCGTACACATCCGTTCTTGTTCCGTCTAGGCAAGTTAATCTTGCTACATGCTATATAATTCATTTTATACCTATTTAAATAAATACCATACCTATAGTTTAAATCTAGTACCCCATGAATAATTTTATAACGTTTCGATATTCCGTTTGCATCCGTTTATATCATTTTAAATCTAGATCATGAAAACTTACCTTGTGACATACTAGTTTACATTATACTGCATCCATATCATTTAAGATATATATCGTCGTAATATTTCTTATTATTATCTTTAATTAGTTTATAATCTGCATTTTATAATGTTATACATTTGAAAATATTATAGTTTACGCATGAAACGTCGTCGCAAAGCGGATACGACAAATCTGAAATTTACTGTATACCTTACCTTATAAAATTCATTATAAATCATAGAAAAATCATTAGTATACATTCTTTAGTTCGTTGCGAAGATAACTCAGAGTACTATAACTCTATGAAATATTTACTTGCAAAATAAATTTTTTAAATAACGTAAAATGAAAATGATTATGTCTCTAAACTGCTGTCCAGGGAAATTCCAGCAGAAAACTTTCAATTTCGAATGTTCATAACTTTTTGTAGGGACAACCTGAGATACTTATACTTATAAAAATGAAAACCTTATTGAATTATCTTTGTTTTGGTATAAGACACGTCCCTTTTGGAGAACGTTTGTTATTTTTAAGCTATTTTACAAATCATGGTGACGCTCAATTTCTGAACGGAACTTTCTTGTACATGGTTAATCAATACCACTTTTATAGTTATTAATCGCTTTGAATATGCTATCCATACTAATATTATTATATCATATTTATATCACATATTGCTTAGTTGTACATCCCACATTACCATTTTATAGTTTTATAACTTTTCGGATACCCGTTTGCATCCATCGCATTTAAGATACATATAATTGCATCCATAGATCACATTACTACATAATACTGTGATATTAACACTCCATGTTTAATAAATTGCATCCTAATTAATATTGGAACTATAAATGTAACCCTAATCGATAGCTGTGCATCCATATCCTTGAAATTATATCTATTTGCATACCATATCACATTATTCCATTTTGTTGTTATATTAGTACCCCATACTTGTTTTGTGTACCCATACTGATTATAGTTTGATTATGAGCACCCAAGTGATACTTGTGCACCCTGACATGACTTGCTACACCTATTACTTGATCCGACATGGTACCGTACACTACTTGACTTGACCTGATGTACCATGGCTTGACCCGTTACCTGATCTTGTGTCTAATACCAACAAACCTGACATGTAGTCCTCACGGACCGTTCCTGTTGTCTATCCAGACAAACCTGCTCTTACCTGATCCTGTGTTGGCATTAGTTCTTGATTACTGAATACCTGACCTGACATACACACTTGGGGGTATGGGGAAATCAATGATGAAACCTGACTTGTAACTCGACAGTGTACTACCTTTACTGATCAGTTTTAGAGGCTAGGCCAGCCTTGGGATGATGCTGCTGACATCATTCATCTGTACATATTTCCTGTTTTAGTGCCTAGCGGCATGTCTAGGATTCAGCTCGAGAATCTTGACCGTGGTCCCGGGTATGCACGGGATACTATTGAGTTACATCGATGATTCATCAAATTGATTTCAAAGACTTTAGAATAGATAACCCAATAGAACAGTTTAGTTTACTCACTGCACACTACCCTTCACTGCCCTGATTTATATTACTGTTACATCTGCTTTTCATTCATGATTATATTTGCATTGCCTGTTACGTTGTTTATATTTTATTGCTTGATGACATGACGCGCTGATGTCTGGGATTTGCATGGCCCAGATTCTTCTACCTTGTTGCAGACTGATCAGGAATATTACCGCTGTTAGACTGAGCGGTGAAGTTCCTGTCGGTATGTAGTCTTACTTCCAGGTTTCATTATTGTACCTCTTGGCTTCCGCACATTGTTATTTCCCGACTCTTTTGCTCTGGCTTATGGACATGTACTAGATATTTGGTTTACTTTCCTGTTCTTGATATCTCTACAGCCGTAATGTGACTGTGGAGGGATTTTTCCTATCCATAGGTAGCATGGTTGGCTATGTCACGTGTCTATCTTAGCGTACTCTGGGAAGCGGGGCGTGATAATACCTGACCCGTGTGATCCATCGTGCGTTGTTTGGACTCATTCCGTGTACCGTGCGCGCGTCGCGACTTTTCCGCCGATGCGTAACGTTCCGTTTACCGTATCGTGATCCGATCAAGGCAAGTGAAACTTGCTGCATGCTATTTACAGTATTCCATATTTATTTGCATATATATATTTTAAACATGAAGTTTGAATTTGGTGCCCTATATCACATTTTACCATCCGATGTCCGTTTATATCATTTTGAGTTAATTGTGAAAATACACCCGGTTGCATGTTAGATTACAATATTGCATGCCCATGCCTATATTTATAACATAGTTTTTGGTCGCATAGCCATAGTACCCTTTAAATAGTTTATAACTGTTCAACACCCGTTTGCACCCATCTCGTGTAGTATACATATTACTGCATCCATTTAACCCCTTTATATATAATTGCATCAATCGGTCTTTTAATACATGTTAATGTGATTTTAATATTCTGTCTTCATTTAGGTGTATGATACTTAATGATGGAACCATGACCCTAACTCTAATTGATAACCGTACATCTATCTAGTTTATTCTGTACCTATTTGCATATCATTTTACATGTTCTAGTTTATTGTTCTGTTAGTACCCATGCTTGTTTATTTATACCCATGCTTAAGTTAGTTTTATTATGAGCACCCACATGACATCTTGTGTATCCGACTTGACTTGTTACACTTCCTACTTGACACGACATGGTACCGTGCACCTCTCGACATGACATGATACCTGTATACTACCTGACTTGACCTGATATACCATAGCTTTACCTATTACCTGATTTTGTGACTAATGCCATCAAACCTGACCTGTTGTTCTTACGGACAGTTCCTGTTGTCTATCCAGACAAACCTGTACCTGCCTGATCCTGTGTTGGCATTAGCTCCAGATTATTTTAATACCTGACTTGAACACAGATAACTTGGGGGTATGGGGAAATCAATGATGAAAACTGACTTGTAACTTGACAGTGTGCTACCTTTACTGATCAGTTTTAGAGGCTGGGCCAGCCTTAGGATGCTGCTGCTGACATCATCCATTGTTATCCATTACCTTTTTAGAGGCTAGGCCAGCCTTAGGATGATGCCATGGACATCATTCATCATTACCCTTTTCCTTTTAGTGCCTAGCGTCATGGCTCGGTTTCAGCCCGAGAATCTTTACCGTGATCCCGGGCACGCACGGGATACTATTGAGTTATATCGATGATTCATCAAATTGATTTCAAAGAATTGAGAGTAGTTAACCCAATAGACCAGTTTAGATAACTCACTACACATTACCCCACTGACCTTACTTATATCATTGTTATGCTTGTTTTATCATTTATACTCATACTTGCATGTATTGCTGCCCCTGTTTATATTATTGCTTGATGTTATGACGTGCTGACGTCTGGGTTTTGCATGGCCTAGATTCTCTACCTTTGTTGCAGACTGATCAGGAGTATTGCCGCTGTTAGACCGAGCGGTGAAAATCCTGTTGGTATGCAATTTTACTTTCCAGGTGTTTTACTTTTTTGGATTTTTTGCTTCCGCATATTATTATTTCTTGACTTATTTATTCTGGTTCATGGACATGTACTAGATAGTTTAGTTTACTTTCCTGTTCTTGATATCTCTACAGCCGTAATGTGACTGTGGAGGGATTTTTCCTATCCACGGGTAGCTTGATTGGCTATGTCACGTGCCCATCTTAGCATACTCTGGGAGGCGGGGCGTGACATGGTTCTTTTGGTATCAGAGCCATAAGATATAGGTTAATCGAGTTTGATTCTTTTATAGTTGGGTATTGGACCCAATACACGAATCGGAATACTCGTGATTAGGAACATGTCCTGCCACCTTGTTATCATGATCCTTGAATCATATCTTTCTTTTATCCTTCGTCTTGACGATATGCAAACAACTTTGCATCTCGGCTTGAAACTTTTTTGGTTCTCTATTGTTTCTTCCTGTTCTTTGATTCTGATACTAGGATTTGGGCGACTTTGTAGGGTGTTTTTCGTCACCCCATTGAGATGGGAATATGCGCGCGCTTGTCAGGCGTATACTATAGATCCCCCCTGCCTAGGGTAGGCCGGGGTTTATTGATTATGGAGATCCAAATCTCCGGCAGCCGCGGACTAAGCTGCCGTTAATTACCCCTCGCCTTTGGGGCGAGGGAACCTCCGATTAACGGGTTAAAATGGTCATGCGAACTCAATGTGCAGTGTACGTGTGTTGTGTTTTGAAAGGGGGTTTGGATATATCGGGAGCTACGCAGAGTTTTTACGGGGGTCCGGGCTGGGGGTCAAGGGGGCTAGCAGCCCCCTTGCGGGGTTCGGGGCAGCGCCCCGGCCCAAAAATTTTTTTTTAGGAGGAGAGTGTCGCGGAGTATGTGCATGTGTACATATGTATATATATACATGTATATATAAATAAAGGGGAAAAGACATCCAAAGGATGCGTGGGGCCAGCGCCTAGGCGCTTGAGCACAAGCGCGCCACGTGTCGGCACGTGGGCGCTTTGCGCTCGAGCGCAGAGTGCTGGAGCGCAACGCGCCACGTGTCGGCACGTGGGCGCTTTGCGCTCGGACGCTGAGCGCTTGGGCACAAGCGCACCACGTGTCGGCACGTGAGCGACTTGCGCTCGAGCGCTTGCGCTGGAGCACAAGCGCGCCACGTGTCGGCACAAGGGAAACTTGCGCGAGCGCTTGCGCTCGAGCGCAAGCGCGCCACGTGTCGGCACCGGGGCGACTTGCGTTCGAGCGCTTGCGCTCGAGCGCTTGCGCTCGAGCGCAAGAGCGCCACGTGTCGACCCGGGGGCGACTTGCGCTCGAGCGCTTGCGCTTGAGCGCAAGCGCGACACGTGTCGGCACGTGGGCGCTTTGCGCTTGAGCGCTGAGCGCTTGAGGGCAAGCGCGCCACGTGTCGGCACGCGGGCGCTCTGCGCTTGAGCGCCGGTGAGGAAAAGAGGCTTTTAGCCTAAAATAAATTTCTCGGAGGAGAAATCAGAGAGGAGTTGGACTCCTGAGTGTGTGTTTTTTTTTTGGGTTTAGTGAAAGATGTTCTTCTTCTTCCTCCTCTGTTAGCTGGATCTTGAAGATCAAGAGATATGGGAATTTTAAAAATCTCTTCTTTTTGAGATCTAGTGGAAGATCTGAGTTCCCCTTTATGGGTTTTGTGGTGAAAAACTATTTTGTTTTATAAAAAGAAGAGTAAAACTCTTGATTTAATTCAAGAGAAAGAAGAAGGTTTTAGAACCTTGAAGAAGGAGAAAAGATCTCAGATCTGGAAAATTTTTAGAGAGAGAAAAAGTTGTTAGATTTTTCATTATTTTTGTCTTTATAGGCTATACACTTTACACATAGCCCCTTGGGCTTCACAAAATGGCATTTTGCCTATCCCATGGCTCATGTGCCATTTCTTTTTACACATAAGCCATGGGCTTTACAAAAATTTGGCTTTATGCCTACAAAAATGCAACAAAATTATTTATTACAAAATTTTATCTTGGCATGGGGGGAGGCCGGCCGCTTCATGTTCGGGCTCGACCCGGGCATGGGCCCACTAGATCTGGGCTTGGGCCCACTTGGCTTGGGGTTGACTTTGATTTTGACTTGGTCAACCGGGGTGTAAATTTTTACCCCAACAAATTGCCCCCCATCAATAAATGCACACCACATATGTGGGTCGTGTGCATGAAATTGATGGATCTTCTTTTACTTGGAGGCGACCTGATTTGGTTCCCGCTTTTTGGGAAGCTGGCACTGCCCTTTTTACGACATGGACGGTCGTTGCTTAACATGTCTCCAAGACGGAGTGTCCGTGATAGACGTTTACCTGGCCTGGAGTAATCTGGTTCCCGCTTTGTAGGAATCCTGAGCTGCCCTTTTTTACGACAAAGACGGTCAATGCTGCCTTTTTTGCGACTTGGACGGTCGATGCTGCCCTTTTAGCGACTTGGACGGTCGATGCTGCCCTTTTTGCGACTTGGACGGTCGGTTCTGCCCTTTTGACGACTTAGACGGTCGGTTCCGCCCTTTTTGCGACTTGGACGGTACAGTCGGTACTGCCATTTTAGCGACGTGGACGGTCGGTTCTGCCCTTTTTGCGACTTGGACAGTCGGTTCTGCCCTTTTTGCTACTTGGACGATCGTTGCTGCCCTTTTAGCGACATGGACGGTCGGTGCTGCCCTTTCTGTGACTTGGACGGTCGGTTCTGCCCTTTTTGCGACTTGGACGGTCGGTTCTGCCCTTTTAGCGACATGGACGGTCGGTGCTGCCATTTTAGCGACGTGGACGGTCGGTTCTGGGTTTGACTTGCCCCGCTTCTTGCGGCGTCAGGGATGAAGTTGACTTGTTGATTGTGATTTGGATTGACATCAGCATCGCTATACTGGAATATGGTACCAGGAGCGAATCATCATTTGCCATGAAAGGATTTGGGGATTGGTTTTGGTTTGGTATCAGCATCGCTGCACTGGAATATGGTACCAGGAGCGAATCATCATCTGCCATGAGGAGATTTCCCCCGTTCTTAGTTTAACGACTTAGGGGTCATCTGTTCCCAGTTTAACGACTTAGGGGTCATCTGTTCCCAGTTTAACGACTTAGGGGTCTATTGGATTGGAGTTTGGGATTTTGGGGTTAGGACAGGCATCAGCATTGCTAACACTGAAGCACACGTGCCAGGAGCAATTCATCATTTGCCTATTCCTGTTGGGGGAGCGATGGCTTAGGAGACAGTTTTAGGTCCCTATCGCCTAAGGCTTTTCAATTTTATGGACCGTGAGGGTCCCATAAAAGCATTTTCTCCCTACGAGTCGTAAGGATCCCGTAGGTGTATTTTCTCCTTAGGAGTCGTGAGGACTCCTAAGTGTGTTTTTCCTTTATGAGTCGTAAGGATCCCACAAAGGTTTGTTCTCCTCATATATCGTGAGGACATATGAGTGGGTCTTATCAATGAAGCATCATTCCCAAAGCGGAGACCAGCCGCGTAACTGGTGATTACGGTGGGGCATAGGTATGATGAGAATTATTTGAGCCCGTGGATTGTATACGATGGTCAACTTGGGGACCCACCGTAGGGCTGGAGAATTTTGAGAAATTGGATTTTGGTTGGCGTCTGCATCGCTACACTGGAATATGGTATCAGGAGCGACTCATCATTCGCCATTTGGGGACTTGGAATTTGGATCTTGTTTGGCATCAGCATTGCTGCACTGGAATAATGCCAGGAGAAACTCATCATTTGCCTTGAGAGGACTTGGGATTTGGGTTTTTGGTCGGCATCAGCACCGCTAACACTGAAGCGAAATGCCAGGAGCGACTCATCATTTGCCGTTGCCCGTTGGGGAACGATGGCTTAGGAGACAGGTTTGGGTCCCTGTCACCTAAGGCTTTTCAATTTTATGGGCCGTGAGGGTCCCATAAAAGCATTTTCTCCCTACGAGTCGTAAGGATCCCGCAGGTGTATTTTCTCCTTAGGAATCGTGAGGATTCCTAAGTGTGTTGCTCCTTTGTGAGTCGTAAGGATCTAACACAGGGTTTTCTCCTCACAAGGTCGAGAGGACTTTGCGAGTGTATTTCATCTCTTTTCACGAGTTTATGCCCTTTCGGGTTTTCACAGACTCGCCGGTAGTCCTGCTGTTTTTACTCATAGAGCCCTTTCGGGTTTTCATCCGTGCCCGTTTTGCTTGTGGACATACCGTTTATTATTATTTTTTTCTTCTTTTTTTTACCACTGGTGGGACTTTTTAAAAGTAGTCTCACCGGCAGGATTTGGGAGAGATAGGGGTCATTTACGCCTGGGGATTGTATACGGTTTTGCAGGATGTATGATCCAGACCATATGGCTGATGTGCTCAATTCACCAGCGACTTGGAGCATTCACGTGTAGTATTTCTTGAGATATCGGCCATTGATGGGTAGCAAGGGCCTTTCTCCCTCGGCACTTATTAGTTGGTACGATCCTCCGTCGAACACTTTCTCGATGACGTATGGTCCTTTCCAGTTTGGCTCGAATTTTCCCTTAGCATGTCGACTGGGGATGATCGGTCTTTCGAGGACCAACACCAATTCACCTTTCTTGAAAGCGCGGAGACAGGTTATCTTGTCATAGGCCCGTGACATTTGGGCCCGGTATAGCTCCAGATTTTGCTGCACCGCGAGCCTCTTTTCTTCGAGCGCGTCGAGCTCTTCAAGCCGAAAGAGCACGTTTTACTCTTCCGTCAACTCGTGTTGGATGGCCATTCTTAAACTTGGAACCTCGATTTCGAGGGGGAGTACCGCCTCCACTCCGAAGAGCAATGAGTATGGAGTGGACTGAGTTGGAGTACGGTGCATGGTACGATATGCCCACAACGCCTCATGAAGTTTGAGATTCCAGTCTCTCTTGTTGGCTGAAGTATTTTTCCTCAGGAGCTTGCATAGAGTCTTATTGAAGGCTTCGGCTAGCCTATTGGCTCTTGGATTATAGATGGAGGAATATCTCCAGTCTATCTTGTGCTGAGTAGCGAACCTTGAGACATGGAAGCTCTTGAAAGAAGGCCCGTTGTCAGAAATGATTCTTCTTGGTGTACCGAAGCAGTATAGAATATTATGCTGGAAGAATATCAGAATATCTTTTGTCTTGACTTCTTTTAGCGGGACAGCTTCAGCCCATCTGGAGAAGTAGTCTGTCGCGGCCAGTATGAACCGGTGGCCTTTGGACGACGGAGGATCAATTGGGCCAACAATATCGGTGCCCCAGACTTCGAAGGGCCACGACGCCACCGTAGGATGCAACGGATTGGGATGCTTGTGAATGAAATCACCATGGATTTGGCAGATCTGACATTTCTTTGCATGCTCTCCGCAATCCCGTATCATGGTGGGCCAGTAATACCCAAGCCGTTTGATTTGAAGTCGCATCTTGGGGCCAGATTGGTGAGCGCCGCAAACGCCCGAGTGAACATCTTTCATGACCTTTTGGGCTTCGGCCAATGACAGACACCTGAGCCAGAGTTGGTCATATGACCTGCGGTATAACGTGTCATTTACAAACACGTATCGGAGAGCTCTTTTCTTCAGCTGAATCCTCGCAGATTTTTCTTCGGGCAGCTTGTCGTATCAGAAGTACTCTACGAAGGGTTCCCTCAAATCGGGCTTGTCTTGGATGATCGAAGCTTCTTCGGCAGGACTGCTCTTCTGTTCCGCGCTTTCCACTTCTCGTAGAGAGACTGGGGGTAGAATTTGCCGGCTCCTGACTGTGATCAGAATTTCGTCCATGTCAGGATCAGCCAGCTCCTTGGCTAAGTGAGCGAGTATGTCGGCTTTTCCATTCAACGCTCTGGGGATTCTCATTAGTTCAATGTGAGTGAACCGTTTCATGAGTTCCACCACCCGGCCTCTGTACTGAGCTAACTCGGGTTTGTATATCTTATAGTCGCCGCTTACTTGGTTGACGACAAGCTGGGAGTCACCGTAAACCCGTAGCCGAAGGATTTCCATTTCTATGGCGAGTTCCAAACCAGCTATCAGAGCTTCGTACTCAGCTTCATTGTTTGTCTGAGGCTTAGTGAGAGCAAAAGAACGCCGTAGGGTTCCCATTGATGGCGTGATGAACACCAATCCTATCCCCGCTTTTACCTCCGGGACGTTTGATCTGCCGGAGCTCCTTATTGATGAGGCCCCATCGTAGTAGAGCTCCCAACATGGCTCATCTTCCTCGAGGTGCAGCACTTGTTCGTCGGGTAACTCACAATTTAGCGGCGACCCTTCTGGTATGAGATGAGCAGCGAGAAAGTCTGCAAGAGCTTGCCCTTTTACTGCTTTCTGAGGGGTATAAACTATGTCAAACTCAAGTAGCATGACAGCCCATCTTGCCATTCTGCCGGCTAGGCTTGCTTTGGTCATCAAGTGTTTGAGCGGGTCGACCTTGGAGATCAGCATAACCCGATGAGCGAGCAAATAGTGCCTCAGCTTCTTCACAGCAAATATTAGAGCCAGGCATTGCTTTTCGATTGGGGAATAGTTGTGTTCCGCCCCGACTAGAGTTCGACTAAGGTAGTAGAGGGCATGTTCCTTTCCCTCCTCGTTATTCTGGGCAAGGAGTGCATCGAGTGACTCATCTAGCGTGGCAGTGTAGAGAATCAGCAGTTTATTTGGAATGGGAGCGACCAGCACTGGAGGGCGCAACAAGTATTGTTTGATGCTTTCGAACGCTGCTTGACATTCGGCATCCCAGATAAAAGGAGCTCCTTTCTTCATGAGCTTTGAGAAGGGCCTACACCTTCCCGATAAATTTGAGATAAACCTCCGTATATAAGCAAGCTTGCCTTGAAAAGATCTCAGCTGCGTCAGACTCTTCGGATGGGGCATCTCCATAATAGCCTTTATCTTTGATGGGTCAACTTCGATCCCTCGATGTCGGACTATGAAGCCCAGGAATTTTCCCGATGACACGCCAAAAGCACACTTCAGAGGATTCATCTTCAGATCGTATTCTCTCAGTCTGGTGAGAACGGTCCTAAGATCTTGGATATGATCGGCCTTGGTTTTAGTCTTGACGACCAGATCATCAACATAACATTCGACGACTTTATGGATTAGGTCATCAAAGATATTGGTCATTGCCCTTTGATATGTAGCACCTGCGTTCTTCAGTCCGAACGGCATTACCTTGTAGCAATATATTCCAATCGGGGTTCGAAATGCTGTGTGCTTCTCATCCTCAGGCGACATCTTGATCTGATTGTATCCAGACGAGCCATCCATAAAGGTGAACAGCTCGTAATTTGAGGTGTCATCGACCATCATTTCCATGACCGGTAGCGGGAAGTCGTCTTTAGGACATGCCTTGTTGAGGTCCCTGAAATCGACACAAACTCGGATCTGCCCATTTTTCTTCTTCACTGGGACTATGCATGCGATCCAGTCTGCATATTTCTCTTCCCTGATGAAGCCGGCATCGATGAGCTTCTTGGTTTCCTCGATGACTTTTTCTTCTAGTTCCCTTCTCATTCTTCGAGGAGCTTGTTTGACTGGCTTAGCATTAGGAGATATAGCCAGCTTATGCACAGCCACTTCAGGGGAAAGGCCTGGCATTTCTTTGTATGTCCACGCGAAGCAGTCGACGAACTCATGCAGCAGGGCAATTACCTGCGCTTTCATTTCCTCTGACAAGAGCGAGCTGATATAGGTCGGCCTTGGATTATCGAGCGTTCCTAAGTCAATCTCGGTTAGCTCGTCAAAGGTTGCTTGTCCACCATCTTCGAGCTCTTGAGGAGCTTCTTCTGGCTCGGTTATCTCGTCATCATCATTTGATCTTTCGCTGGCCTCACCAACATGGATCATGTAGCATGCTTTGGAATCAGGTTGAATGTAGACTATGCCCCGTCTATCTGGAATTCGTCCATCGATGAATGCTCGGACCTGGGGCGGATACCATAGCCCTTCGTAAAACTTTGCTTTGGACTCCGTTTGATATAACCGGCATCCGCACTTCTTAAAGTATTCCGGCATCTCGGGCGCATAGTATCTGGGATTGAGGACGGCTCTTATGCCTCTCTCATAGGGAAGGCATGCGACAGAAAGATCGTCCGGGTGCACAACGGGGTTTGACCAGTAAAACAGGATGCCCTTCTGTCCATTTTTCCTTCCGGGTACGTAGAAAGTTTTTAGCTGGTCCACGGCAGAGACTGACAATGCGTCGACCTCTTTGCACATCCGTTCCGGCACCCTTATGATGGCCAGAAACCCTTCTGCAACTTCAAAGGACTCTCTTAGTTTTGCTTGCTGCATAGGGGTCCAATCTGCACAGCTGTTGCATGGCAGGTCCTCTTCTTCTGACTCTTCAGTGTCACTGCCAAGATGAGGGTGGACTTTGCTGCTAGATGGACCTTTAGTAACAGATTCGTCCGTATCGCTGCCGAAACGAGGGCGGGTTTTACGGAAGGACGGGCTTCCAGCGTCGGACTCATCAGTATCGCTACCGAAATGTGGGCGCACTTGGGCGTTTTTACTTTTGAAAGTGACAACCGGCGCAGATTTGCTTTTGGGTCTTGGGGCCGGTCTATCCTCAGTCAGTTGTGGCTTAGCATTTTGGTGGTTCATAAAGTACCGAGAATCTTCATAGCGGACTTCATGCACACCGAACGGCTGGATGTCTCCGTCAATGCGTCTTTCTTCGCCATTTTTAGTATACTTCATGCATTGATGGAGAGTTGACGGAATGATGCCATAATCGTGGAGCCACGGCCGCCCCAAGAGAATCTTATAAGACATGTCGGCGTCGATCACGTATATTTTAGCTTCAGTTTGCAGATCCCCGAATTTGATTGGCAGAGCTATGGACCCCAGAACTTGCTGGCAATTTTGGTTGAAGCCCTGAATGACAATCCTTTCCCTTGACAGGTGTCGGACGTCCATTGACAAACTCTTCAGCGTCCGCAAGTTCATGATGTTCACTGAAGACCCCGGATCAATCAATATGCGATTAATCCGATCTCCGTCGCTGTACCCGGTCACGTAAAGCGGCCGATTATGCTCAGCCGTTCCCAGTAGCAAGTCTTCATCCTTAAATGTGACTGCGGCGGCATGCAAAGCGTGCGGAGCTTCTTTCATATTAATTTCCGCAAAGTGAGCCTGATACCTCTCGGGGTTTTGGAGAGCGTGAATAAGAACATTTCTAAGCTCCTTAGATAGGACCAAGGCGTCATAAATGCTCAGGAGAGACGGAAGCCTTCGAAGGTGAGCCAAGACATTATAGTCCACCGAGGAAGGACTTGAGTTTTCATCAGCCGGTTTTCTGCCATCTTCATCATTAGCCACATGTTTTTCCTTCCCTTTTGGGGCATTGCTCTGATTTGGCGGTAGAGGCCTGCCGCTTCTGAGCTGGATTTGATTAGCCTTTGTGGCGAGCTCCTCATCTTCTTCAGGAAAACAGAGCTCATCCTCGGAGTCGCTGCCAAGATGGATAGCGTAGCAGGTCACTACTGGGATCTCTTCATTAGAGTCTTCTTCTAACTCCTCCAGAATTTCAGCCGCTTGTACAGGGAAGAACTCCTTCAATTGAATCAATGTTCTTTCCTTTTGTTCATATTCTTCGAAGGAATCGATATATTTTTGAATGGTTGATCTTCCTGCAGACGCTTTTCGCGCCGAGCTGCACTTTTCTTCTTCTTGAGCTTCTTGGATTTTGAGCCTGATGGAGCCGCATTGGAAGCTGGACTAGTAGGCTTCTTCTGCCCTTCCCATTCCGTCCTGGGTTCTTTCCGAAGTAGCTTTATCATTTTCTTCGTCTTATTAGATATGTGCGTACTCCACGGAGGCCACGATGAGTCCGTTTCATTTCTCAGGGCAGCGGGTTCGGCTGTCTGCTCCCAGAAGGCTTCAGTTTCTGTCTGTATAAAGTTGGTGGTTGCAACTTGATTGTTCACCAACACGCTTTTGGACAGCTCGATCTCTCCAGCCTTGTACTGCTTCTCGACCCAGTCTTTGAAGATATAGTAATCCTCGATCGCATGGATCACTACTCGGTGGTACGGGCAATACAGGGGATTGTCGGTCATTTTTGCTTCTTGGGGTCTTTTCGACTCTGGCAATTGTAGGCCGTTGTTCAAGGCATCTTTAAATATCTTACGGACCTTGTCCCTTCTGAAAGAGTAAACCGTGTTCTTCTTCTCCTCTAGGGAATGCACATCTCCTCCCAGCAACGGCTTTCGAGACCGGTTGGTTTTGGATTCGCCCGCCCTTCGCTTTTCTTCATTGTCGGACGCATTGAAGACATTGGTACTGCTGGGACTCCCGCTTCTACGGTTGTCGTCCCGCTTGCTTTTCCAAGTTTTGTCTCTCTGAGAATCCGGCGGGGACTCTTGCTTTGAGCGTTCCAGCATTTGGACTTTCTTGGTTAGCTCCTGAAATGTCTTGAGGCCCGCCGTACACAAGAATGGGACCATCCAGTTGCTGAGGTTCCCAATGAGAAGGCTGACGGACTGGTCCTGCTCCAGCGGCGGTTCGCACTTGACTGTGAGATTACGCCATCGAGCGATAAAGTCGGTGTTGCTTTCATTCTTCCCCGGCTTGGTCCTCACAAGGTCGGCAATGGAGATTTTATCACTGACACTCATGAACCTTTGCCGAAATAGGGACTCCATTTGGGCAAAGGTAATGACGGACCCGTCCGGTATACTCGCATACCAGTCGAAGGCAACGCCGGTCAGGCTGTTGACAAACTGATGAAGAAGGAGCGCGTCATTGCCCCCTGTATTTCCGCACGATGCTTTGAAGTGGGCGACGTGCTGATTTGCATTCCCCGTTATATCAAATCTTCCGAACTTAGGAATAACGTAGCCGCTTGGGAACTCAATCAGATCGTACTGTGCGGGATATGGCCGCCCACTACTGCCGATTTATTTCTGAGCATCAGCTTCGGCCACCAATGTTTTAACCTTGCTGGTGACCAAATCCATTATCCGATCTTGTGTTAGCGGGATAGTGCTATCTGGGGCCAAGGCGTCCCCAGAAGCGGAATGTGTCCGGCTTTCATGCGGCTCGACCAGTCTTGGTCCTAAAGGAACAGGCATTGGCTGCCTCGGATTGTCATCACCCGGCTGATTAGTAACGGCTTGTGCCTGATTGGGAGGCGCTCGAGCAATTTGAGCCGTAAGCTGCATCACCACGTTCGTTAAGTCGTCAATTTTCGAATAGAGCTTGGCCATCTCTTTATCTTTGCTCCTGAGCTGTTTTCGAAGCTCTTGAAGCAGCTCTTGCTCCGCAGTCCTGGGGCGGAAAGATGGCTCTTTCTCGCTGTCCGAGCTTGACTCTGCATGGACCGAGGGGTCTTTCTGCCTATCATCCTCAACGAGAGGGTTTTCTTCATCCAGCGGGGGCGGCTGTTCTTGGGCGGTGGCAACCACATTCAGGCTAGATTGGGCTTGGGATGTGGTGGCCCCATCCTTGCTTTTGCTGCGAAGGTTGTCGCTGGGGCGCCCGCCCGCCATATAGACCGTATGGATGATATAACCGGCCGTCTTTCTATCATTGGCGGCTGATTTCACGGATCGCTGTCTTGACCCCTTTGCTTCGGTAGCTGGTAATCGATTGAAGGCGACTGGCCTAACCAGGTTCTTGAATGGTGCTGGCGCTTCTTTTCTGGATTTACCCCGCTGCTTTCGTGCGGCACAGAGCGCCTGATAGACCCTTGAAGAGACAGTGTCATACTTTTTCTGTTGGGGCCGGGACACGTCTCTTTGTAGCACTGTTCGGACCGCTGTCTTCTTGATTCTGGCGGTCGTGGCATTTTTATGAATCCACTTCAGAGGCTCGAAGGAATTGCTGATTCTTACGTCCGACTCAGCCGTCGTCGCGGGGTAACCCTGCACTTGGAACTTCACAAAATTCCATTTGGCCGAAGTCCTGGCCCTCTTGTTGGCTCGATACCTGAGCCGCTTCTGCCTCAACTTTTCTGCTTTAAGTACCTGGCAGACTTCGGCTCTTTGGGAAGACGCCGTAGACCGGGCGATAGAGGATTTTGGAGATACGATCGATTGTGCACTTGTTGGAGTCATCGCCTGAGCTCGTCCGCAACATCTGATGTTGCCCTTTGTACCGGAAGTCTTGCTCCCAACTGGAGCGCCAGAGAGCCGTTCAGACACCGTTTTAAGTTTTGTTTGTGGTGCCTTGGCGATCACAATATTCGGCCTCTTGCCCTTTGAGACCGGCTTGGCCCCCTGCTTTGCTGGGATTTCTGCCAGATGAGCGCTTCCGGCAAGGTAGATGATGACGGAGCCAAATTGGCGGGGCGGTTCCTCCCACTGTCGACTGACGCTTGAGGGCAGAACCACACGAGCGTTGATCTTGACTACGTACGGAATCGGGGTCACGTTGGAAGCTGAATTCGTCTTGGGAGACATTGCCGTCGAAAGTTGATTGCTGCACGAAAAGAAAACATCATTTCAGTATAGGCAATTGATATGTATATTGATTGAGTTCGCATGAACGTTTAACCCAGAATATGGGAGGAGATACCGGTCCCACCGGGAGTGCCAGAAGCTGTAGGGTGTTTTTCGTCACCCCATTGAGATGGGAATACGCGCACATTGTCAAGCGTATACTACAGATCCTCCCTGCCTAGGGTAGGCCGGGGTTTATTGATTGTGGGGATCCAAATCTCCGGCAGCCGTGGACTAAGCTGTCGTTAATTACCCCTCGCCTTTAGGGCAAGGGAACCTCCGATTAACGGGTTAAAATGGTCATGCGGACTCAATGTGCAGTGTACGTGTGTTGTGTTTTGAAAGGGGGGTTTAGATATATCGGGAACCACGCAGAGTTTTTACGGGGGTCCCGCTACTGGAATAGCGGGCTGGGGGTCAAGGGGCTAGCAGCCCCCTTGCGGGGGCGACTTGCGCTCGAGCGCAAGAGAGCCATGTGTCAACACGGGGGCGACTTGCGCTCGAGCGCTTGCGCTGGAGCGCAAGCGCGACACGTGTCGGCACGTGGGCGCTTTGCGCTTGAGCGCTGAGCGCTTGAGCATAAGCGCGCCATGTGTCGGCACGCGGGCGCTCTGCGCTTGAGCGCCGGCGAGGAAAAGAGGCTTTTAGCCTAAAATAAATTTCTCGGAGGAGAAATCAGAGAGGAGTTGGACTCCTGAGTGTGTGTGTGTGTTTTTTTTTGGGGTTTAGTGAAAGATGTTCTTCTTCTTCCTCCTCCTCTGTTAGCTGGATCTTGAAGATCAAGAGATATGGGAATTTTAAAAATCTCTTCTTTTTGAGATCTAGTGGAAGATCTGAGTTCCCCTTTATGGGTTTTGTGGTGAAAAACTATTTTGTTTTATAAAAAGAAGAGTAAAACTCTTGATTTAATTCAAGAGAAAGAAGAAGGTTTTGGAACCTTGAAGAAGGAGAAAGGATCTCAGATCTGGAAAATTTTTGAATATAGAAAAAGTTGTTAGATTTTTCATTATTTTTGCCTTTATAGGCTATACACTTTACACAGAGCCCCTTGGGCTTCACAAAATGGCATTTTGCCTATCCCATGGCTCATGTGCCATTTCTTTTTACACATAAGCCATGGGCTTTACAAAAATTTGGCTTTATGCCTAAAAAAATGCAACAAAATTATTTATTACAAAATTTTATCTTGGCATGGGGGGAGGCCGGCCGCTTCATGTTCGGGCTCGACCCGGACATGGGCCCACTGGATCTGGGCTTGGGCCCACTTGGCTTGGGGTTGACTTTGATTTTGACTTGGTCAACCGGGGTGTAAATTTTTACCCCAACAGACTTGAGTGGAGTTATGTAATTGTACCCATGAACTGCAGCATGGTTACAATACAGTACTCTATTTAAGTAACTTGGAGTCCTGGTCTTGATTCATTTCCTTGCCCCTTGGTCGTTAAATTGTTTCGCTTCTCTTGCTTATCAGTTATTGTTTCATCGCCAGCTTGAATCATGTTTACCGTGCTTAATTCTCTTTTGTATCTTGACTGCGGATGAAATCATCTCGGCATCTTACTTGTTCTTGTTTTTCCCCGCATTAGGATTATTCAATTCTGGTGCATCCCTTTGTTTGTTGTTGTCTTGGGAATGGATTTTCGCGGCACTTTCCACGCTCATATTGATTGTAAGGAAAGGAAAGTGATTCTCTATATTCCCGGACATCCGGAGTTTGTTTTGCTGGAGGAAGCTGTTCTATCGGACCAGTCGAGTTTAGGGCTAGGCCGACAAATAGTGTTCTTCCGTCGATGGAAGTTGATAAGGAGGAAGCGCCAGCTGTAGTTCAAGAGTTCATGGACGTGTTCGAGAACATCTCTGGTTTACCGCCAAAACGAGATATGGAGTTCGCGATTGATCTTGTTCCTGGTGCAGCGCCAATTTCAAAGGCGTACTATCCAATGGCACCAGTGGAGTTGGATGAAATCAAGAAGCAAGTTACTGAATTACTTGAGAAGGGTTGGATTCGTAGTAATAACTCACCTTGGGGAGCTCCAGTTCTTCTAGTAAAGAAGATGATGTCACAAGGAGGATGTGCATCGATTGTCGAGAATTAAACCGGGTGACTATTAAGGACAAGCACCCGATCCCTCGCATTGGCGAATTGTACGAGCTTCTTAGTGGCGCGAGGGTATTCTCGAAGCTGGATTTGCGATCCGGATATCATCAGGTCCGAGTGAAAACAGAAGATATTTGCAAGACGGCGTTCCGAACTCGGTATGGACATTACGAGTACTTAGTGATGCCCTTCGGAGTAACGAATGCACCGGCAATATTCATGGACTTGATGAACCGAATCTTTTCACCATTCTTGGACCAGTTTATAGTGGTGTTCATTGACGATATTCTAGTCTACTCGAGGAGCATTGAAGAGTATGCAGAACACTTGAAGATCGCACTGCAGACATTGAGGCAAGAAAGATTGTATGCAAAGATGAGTAAGTGCGAGTTTTGGCTTGAAGAAGTGAAGTTTTTGGGGCACGTTGTGGCTGGAGATGGAATCGTCGTTGATCCCGAGAAGATTGCAGCAGTTCGAGATTGGCCGATTCCGAAGAATGTTACGAAGATAAGAAGCTTCTTGGACTGGCCGGGTATTATAGAAGGTTTGTGGAGAATTTTTCTCGTTTGGCTGAGCCTTGACCAGGCTTACACGCAAGGAGGTACCATTTGTGTGGACGGATAGGTGTGCGTCAGCTTTTGAGGCGTTGAAGCAGAGATTAATAACCGCTCCTATTCTGGCCGTGCCAGACAGTTCCGGAGGATTGGTAATTCACAGCAACACATCTGGGAAAGGATTGAGATGTGTTTTGATGCAGCATGGGAAGGTTATAGCGTACGCATCGAGACAGTTGAAGACCCATGAGAATTATTTCCCAACTTCTGACTTGGAGCTAGCAGCTGTGATGTTCGCTTTGAAGATTTGGAGACACTACTTATTGGGCGAAAGGGACGAGGTTTTCATCGATCACAAAAGCCTAAAGTACGTGTTCACACAGAAGGAGCTTAGTATGAGGCAGCGTAGATGGTTGAAGATGATGGCTGACTACGATCTCGATCTTAAGTACCATCCGGGAAAAGTTAATGTTGTACCGGATGCGCTTAGTCGGTTGCCAGCAATTCAGATATTGACTACACAGAAGAAACTTATTGAAGACTTTCGGAGATTCGATTTGGAAGTTGTGATACCGCAATCCTCGGGACAGTTGATGCAGCTGCAAGTACAGTCGTCGTTGATCGAGGATATTAAAGCAGTGCAATTGCAGGACCCAAGATTTGCAAAAGTTTCGAGAACAGGTTGAAGCTGAACTTCGAACGAACTTATTGATTCATGAAGGTGATTCGTTGCGATATGGTAGCTGTTTGTGTGTACCAAAGGGAGATATCCGTGAAGGAGTTATGAAGGAGGCACACAGTTCCGCGTATTCCGTACATCTAGGAGGCATGAAGATGTACCGTGATCTACGACAGCATCTCTGGTAGGGAGGCATGAAAAGGGGAGATTGCTCGCTTCGTAGCAAAGTGTTTGGTGTGTCAGCAAGTTAAGGCTGAACATCAAAGGGTTGCTGGTTTATTGCAACCACTTCCGATTCCTCGGTGGAGGTGGGAACATATAACCATGGACTTCGTGATAGCTCTACCATGGAGTCCAAAAGGCAACAATGCAGTTTGGATGATTGTTGATCGATTGACCAAGGCAGCTCATTTCATCCCTTTCCGGGTTGGTCAATCAACGGAAACCTTGGCGGAACGGTACAAGCAAAAGATTGTAAGATTGCATGGAGTACCTGTGAGCACCGTGTCCGACCGTGACACCCGATTCTTATCGCACTTCTGGAGAAGCTTACGGGAAAGTTTGGGGACTTGATTGAAGTTTAGTACAGCTAATCATCCTCAGACAGATGGCCAGTCGGAGAGAACGATCCAAACTCTTGAAGATATGTTAAGAGCTTGCATGTTGGACTTCAAGGGTTCATGGGAGGATCATCTACATTTGGTGGAGTTTTCTTACAACAACAGTTTCCAGGCGACTATTCTGATGGCTCTATTCAAGGCTTTTTATGGTCGCAAGTGTCGTTCACCTGTTTGTTGGGACGATGTCAGTGAACGAAGATTGTTGGGACCCGATTTGGTTGTGCAGACAGTTGAGAAAGTTACCGCTATCCGGAATCTTATGAAGGCAACACAAGACCGACAGAAGAGTTAGGCAGTTACGTTGAGAAGACCTCTAGAGTTCGCCGTTGGTGATTTGGTATTCTTGAAGGTATCACCGACTAGAGGGGTGATTCGTTTCGGAAGTCGAGGAAAGCTTAGTCCTCGATTCGTTGGACCTTTTGAGATTTTTAGCATGTTGGAGAAGTGGCATATCGTTTGGTATTACTACAATCTTTGGAGAATATTCATGACGTGTGTTACGTACCTCAACTCCGTAGGTATGTTCGAGATGAAACACGTGCGTTGGATCATTCGAAACTGACTGTACGAGAAGATTTGACTTTTGAGGGGCGACCGATATCGATTATGGATCGAAGAGAAAAGGTTCTTAAGAACAAAGTTATCCCTCTTGTACTTGTTTCTTGGGGTAATCGCTCGCATGGAGAATCAACTTGGGAACGAGAAGATGAAATCCGGCAGAAGTTTCCATATCTACTCTTGAAATTTCTTGTTTGTTTATCCTATCTTGTTCTTGGAATTTCGAGGACGAAATTCTTTTGTAGTTGGGTATAATGTAACACCCGAGTTCATTTATACCAATTCCAGTTTCCGTATTTAACTATCCATGGTCTTTTCTTGATTTAGCGTGTTTGGGTGCGAATGGTATTTTACATATTACTTTGCATTCGACCCGACCCGCTTGCTTGAACTTGTTTGATTCTTATTCATAGATTACCTTGACTTGTTGCATAGACACGTGCATCTCATGTTTAATACATACTGGCATTTCATATAGCATCCCACTTTTACATATAACTTTTTTAGGTCACAGAAAATAATGTAAAATTGCATTTCATAACCTGCATGATACCCCTAACCCCGTGGTAGCATCCGCGCATCTTATTCTCGTCCCGTTCAGTGAAACAGACGTGTTCGGATGGCTACACGCACGTACGTGCATCCGTTCTTGGGGGTGTGCCTTTTCGTTACCAGAGCATTCATTTTGAAATTTGGAAGTAGCATTTAATTTTCGTATTTTAAATCTAAATTTTTGGACCCGTCCCGGGCACGTTTTGAAATACTTTTGAGTCCCGCCTAAATTCAAATTTAATTAATATTTTATTTTACCTTTAAAACTTTTATTAATCTTTACAGTTCCATAAATCATTTTAGTCTAACCACTAAAATCTTTTATGTGTTTTTTTAAATATCCTTTCTCAACAACCCAGTTTCTCTCTCTCGTTCGCAGCCAATCAAATTCTCTAAAATTTGCGCTAGCCCCACCATTCTTTCTCTCTATCTCTCTTCCTCTCCTATCTCTCTCTCTTTTATTTTCTTCCTCCACCAATCAGAATCTTCCTTTTCTATTCGCTGGGCCCCACGTCTCTCTCTCTCCCCCCAAAATCTTTCTCCTTCTCTTTCTCTCTCCCCGAGCGCAGCTCATTCTCTCTCTCTCTTCTTTCTCTCTCCTCTCACGCCCTCTCTCACCCTCTCTCTTCTTGCGATTACTGTGTGCTTCTCGAGTCGCGTCACCGCCTCCCCGCTACGCTCACCTCCCTTCTTCTATCTCCTTCTTCTATTTTAAAATCCCGAGCCTCCTCCTTCAACCCTCAACCCTCATCGCCCCTCTCAAACCCTAACCCTAACTCAACCACCTACTGAACCCCAACCGAGCCTCGTCACCTCCTTTCCTCCTCCTCTTCATCTTCTTCTCCTTCTTCCTCCTTCCCGAGCTCTCACCAACACCCTGCACAACCCCAACTACTGCAAACCCAACCCCAGAAACCCTCGTCGCCGACGACCTTTTTCACCTCGCCATCACCACCACCATTCTCCTCACCTCTCTCCAACCCCGACACCACCATCACCCACATTTGCAGCCCCGACGATCCCATCACCCGAGAAGCCACAGAAAACCCTACCCACGCCTGCGATCGTCCCTCGCCGTCACTACCCCTTGTTACCCTATCTCCCTTCTCTCCTCTACTACTCCAGATCACAATGCATTCCCCTACAACCTTTGATCCCCGATATCCAAGAACCCCTGCACACTGCTACCCTTCGCCGGGAAACCCTCATGCCGGCAACCCTCGTCGTCGTCGCCTTTGCCGACTCCCCTGAAGTCCCAGAACACATAGCCACAGTGAGACCTTCTTCTTCTTCTTCTTCTTCTTCTTCACATTCCTTGTGCTTTCCTCTTGATGTATTCACTGTTGTTTCTCGTTTGCCGTGATCCGACGTGCCGACGACGATCCCGACGACCCAGCTAGGATACCTGACCCGTGTGATTCCATCGTGCGTTGTTTGGACTCATTCCGTGTACCGTGCACGCGTCGCGACTTTTCCGCCGACGCGTAACGTTCCGTTTACCGTATCATGATCCGATCAAGGCAAGTGAAACTTGCTACATGCTATTTACAGTATTCCATATTTATTTGCATATATATATTTTAAACATGAAGTTTGAATTTGGTGCCCTATGTCACATTTTACCATCCGATATCCGTTTATATCATTTTGAGTCAATTGTGAAAACACACCCGGTTGCATGTTAGATTACAATATTGCATGCCCATGCCTATATTTATAACATAGTTTTTAGTCGCATAGCCATAGTACCCTTTAAATAGTTTATAACTGTTCAACACCCGTTTGCACCCATCTCGTCTAGTATACATATTACTGCATCCATTTAACCCCTTTAAATATAATTGCATCAATCGGTCTTTTAATACATGTTAATGTGATTTTAATATTCTGTCTTCATTTAGGGGTATGATATTTAATGATGGAACCATAACCCTAACTCTAATCGATAACCGTACATCTATCTAGTTTATTCTGTACCTATTTGCATATCATTTTACATGTTCTAGTTTATTGTTTTGTTAGTACCCATGCTTGTTTATTTATACCCATGCTTATGTTAGTTTGATTATGAGCACCCACATGACATCTTGTGCATCCTGACTTGACTTGTTACAATTCCTACTTGACACGACATGGTACCATGCACCTCTCGACATGACATGATACCTGTATACTACCTGACTTGACCTGATGTACCATGGCTTTACCTATTACCTGATCTTGTGACTAATGCCAACAAACCTGACCTGTTGTCCTTACGGACAGTTCCTGTTGTCTATCCAGACAAACCTGTACCTGCCTGATCCTGTGTTGGCATTAACTCCAGATTATTTTAATATCTAACTTGAACACAGATAACTTGGGGGTATGGGGAAATCAATGATGAAAACTGACTTGTAACTCGACAGTGTGTTACCTTTACTGATCAGTTTTAGAGGCTGGGCCAGCCTTAGGATGATGCTGCTGACATCATCCATCGTTATCCATTACCTTTTTAGAGGCTAGGCCAGCCTTGGGATGATGCCATGGACATCATTTACTCTTTTCCTCTTAGTGCCTTGCGGCATGTCTCGGTTTCAGCCCGAGAAACTTCAACGTGATCCCGGGCACGCACGGGATACTATTGAGTTACATCGATGATTCATCAAATTGATTTCAAAGACTTGAGAGTAGTTAACCCAATAGACCAGTTTAGATAACTCACTACATATTACCCCACTGACCTTACTTATATCATTGTTATGCTTGTTTTATCATTTATACTCATACTTGCATGTATTGCTGCCCCTGTTTATATTATTGCTTGATGTTATGACGCGCTGACGTCTGGGTTTTGCATGGCCCAGATTCTCTACCTTTGTTGCAGACTGATCAGGAGTATTGCCGCTGTTAGACCGAGCGGTGAAAATCCTGTTGGTATGCAGTTTTACTTTCCAGGTGTTTTCCTTTTTTGGATCTTTTGCTTCCGCATATTATTATTTCTTGACTCATTTATTCTGGCTCATTGACATGTACTAGATAGATTAGTTTACTTTCCTGTTCTTGATATCTCTACAGCCGTAATGTGACCGTGGAGGGATTTTTCCTATCCACAGGTAGCATGGTTGGTTATATCGCGTGCCCATCTTAGCGTACTCTGGGAAGCGGGGCGTGACATCTATGTTCCCAGTTTAACGACTTAGAGGTCATCTGTTCCCAGTTTAAAGACTTGGGGGTCTATGTTCCCAGTTTAACGACTTAGATGTCATTTGTTCCCAGTTTAAAGGCTTGGGGGTCTATTGGATCGAAAGTTTGGAATTTCGGGGTTAGGGTAGGCATCAGCGCTCCTAACACTGGAGCACAGGTACCAGGAGCAATTCATCATTTGTCTTTTCCTGTTGGGAAGCGATGACTTAGAAGACAGGTTTAGGTCCCTATCACCTAAGGCTTTTCAATTTTATGAGCCGTAAGGGTCCCATAAAAGTATTTTCTCCCTACGAGTCGAAAGAATCTCGTAGGTGTATTTTCTAGTTAAGAGTCGTGGGGACCTCCAAGTGTGTTTTTCCTTTGTGAGTCGTAAGGATCCCATGAAAGTGTTTTCTTACGAGTCGAGAGGATCTCGTAAGTTTTGTTCTCCTCATGTATCGTGAGGACACATGAGCGGGTCTTCCCAAATGGTGCATAATTCTAAGGACGGAGACCGGCCGCGGGACTGGTGATTGCGGTGAGATATGGGTATAATGAGGATTATTTGAGTCCGTGGATTGTATACGGTAGTCAATTTAGGGACCAACCGTAGGGGTGGGAGAATTTTGGGAATTTGGATTTTGGTTGGCGTCTGCGTCGCTGCACTGGAATATGGTTTCAAGAGCGACTCATCATTCACCGTTTGGGATTTTGGATTTTGGTTGGCGTCTGCATCACTGCATTAGAATATGGTTGTCATGCCCCGCTTTCTAAAATACGGAATACGGGAGGCGACTAGGCCATCCATGCTCCTACAGTCAGGGAACAATCCCGCCGTAGTCGCACTTCGGCTTCTAGCATTACATGGTAATCAGTAAACACAGCATAGAAGTAAAGGAAAGACATCACTAGTTTATTAAACCAATTTTAATTGTTCACAGTTTACAATAGTTTGAAAGAAAAAGAAAGCTACTAACCAAGTGCGAATACAAGTTGAGTTATGAAAAGCGGTAAAAGTACTGTAGGTACGGCCGTCTAGATCTCTGCGAGCTCGAATGGTAGGTCTGAATCCTGAATCGAGTCCTCTCCAATCTCTGAGCATGCATACTCAGGTCATCAGGACGATGCAATAGCAATATTATGATAATAACAATAAGGCAAGAAAATAAAGTAATAACAGTGAAGACAATAAATGCAGGTAATCGATATGTCAATAAACAATGCAATGTATGATCTGTGCCCCTATCGGTCTCTAAGTCAATTTTAAAATTGAGTTGCGGAAAGGAATGATCATATTTAACGAGAGTCTCGTACGTAACCGAGACTATGGCCAACAGTTGCCTGGGACATAACCCTGTCAACAGGACCGCTAAGTCCAAACCTAATATATATAAGAGTCGCTGTTTGAATGATCATCCTTTAAATTGCTAACCTCGCTAAATACAAGTTTCTTTCCACTTCGATTTTCCCTTTTCCCCTAGGTTTCACTATCTATAAGTATGTGCTAGTTGTGTACAAGTACACACTAATAACACTGCTTTATTCACTAATCATCATGTTGTTCACTATCACGAATCGTTCACTTTTTACTGGCGTACTAGACACAACTAAACCGATACTATTCACGTTCGACAATGCATTATACACTAAAAATTTGTAAGAACGCTAGAATCACCTCTTCTCTTCTCCTTTCAAAGCAGTCGAGCGGATAAGATTTTCACATCTGGAGATGGATTCCAACCTCACTATCGCTAGAGGTATTGCAGTCGGGTAAAATTGTGAATTATGCCGCTAAACAAATCATATGCAATACAAGTCATTACGCATCTTATGAATTTAGAAAAATCACATTAAATCTTACGTTCAGAATTAAGTAAAATGATACAAAAGGGATAAAAAGTAAACTTAATCAAAAATTCAACTAAATTGGTTTCAAGTTAATCGGGTTTCGGGTTTGCAAATTACGATCATTTCTTTTTAAGTGTTCTCTGCTAAAAATCCAGTTCCTGAACTGAAAGTCCATTTCGTAACACAGTTTTCACCCTGTTGGGATCATAATTAGGGGATGCTATAGTCGAATAATATTTAGGTTTATTAGTTATATTTCCAACGCGCCAGGCGGATCGACAATATCCACTGTGTTCTGGGAGTTATGCATTATTTAAGATCCGTATATACGTTCTGTCCCTGCTTGGGACTGCAGTATATATTGATGATTTAAAATATGATTAAAATAGCAAACGACGGTAAAAACGAATGAAACCACCTCCAATAGTTATCTGAAAGAGTAATCTTCACAACGGTATAGGGTTCTGCATAATATCATTTTCACACAAAGTTGTAAAAGTATTTCATTTCAAGTGTCGACAAGGAGTGCAGCTCTGGACTGCAGTCCAAAGCTGCAATTATCCTCAATTTTCTTTATCATGACTTATTAAAATTCAATGGAAAAAATATATTACTGTAGGTTATTCTGTCAACTTCGATATGAGTCCTGAAATGCCACAATCCAATCTATACATAATTAACTACGAACTTAACATGATAAGGTTCGTGATAAAATCTAGATTTCGCATCGAGTCTCGAGGTGTCATTTCCTGGGGTAGACAACTTTTATTTTACAACTAAATTTTCCCACAATATTCGTTAACGGTAAAGAGATCTATTTATCGTGAGTTTCGCCATTTTAAGATGGTCTTTAGTTTAGGGTTTGCATCGAGCACCTATGATAAACATTTGATTCGCAGCCGAAACGCTCGTTTATTTCAATCAATAAACAGTATTGATTCTACAATTTCCTTACAATGTTATCATTAGCTTCTAGACTTGATTATATTTCAACAATATTACTAAAATTAAAATACGGTTTATCATTAAATCGCAATGGTAATTTTTCGATATAGTTCGCGCATCGAAATAAATATAGTATAGCATGTAAGCAAGTATTTGAACTTGCCCGACGACGTATCGATGACGATACGGCAGCGACGCGGAAACAACGGTGATATACGGCAATGAAAATAGCAACGGCATGATCACGATGCAAACACGACAAGGGTTTAGCCTCGTTGGAGCTTGAACTTGACGGCTCGGCATCTTAGGCTCGGTAGTGGCAGCTGCGGGCTCGAGTGGTCGTTGGTTGGTGAAGAGGAGGCAAGATCGTCGAAGGTGTTAGGGTTGGCCAGAGCAGAAAGGGGGTGCAGCGGCTAATGGTGCTCGCAACAGCAAGGGGGTCGAGCTTGGGGCTGTGGGGATGATGGTGGAATTGGTGGTTGTGTAAGAGCTCGTGGTAGTGTTGATATGTGTTGTGGCTTGAAAGCTGGTGGTCAAGACAACGACGACGTGGAGGCAGCCGGTGAGCAGCATGGGGGTAGCTCGTTGATGGAGAAGCTAGCAGGTGATGGCGTCGGAGGTTGGTGGAGGTGCTCGGGAGAGGAGACGAGGAGGAAGGTGGTGTCGTGGGTGAAGTCGATTGTGTTGTGAATGGCTCTGGCGAGGTTGTTGATGGTGGTCGTCGGCGAGAGGAACGAAGGAGGTCAGCTAAGCTTGGAGGTTTGGGTCGCCGGGGCTACAGGGGGAACGGTGGTCGGTAAGGCAAGCTCAGGGCAGGCGATGGAGGGAGGCGGTCATGGTTGAGAGGAGGAAGAGAGTGATTGTGATAGAGAGGCAGGGAGTGTTTTGTGTTTTTTTTTAAAGAGAGGTAGAGAGAGTGAACGGGAGAGGGAAAGGTGAGAGAGAGAGATAATAAATTTTATAATTATTAGGATTTGTTTAGGGATTTAATGAAATTGATTTGGGTAGGATTTGGGTTTTAAATGAGAATAATTTTTGAATTTGAAAGGGGAGAAAGAAACTGTTGGGTAAAAGAAAGTGGAGGGTTTGGGTTATTGGGCTTGGGCCTTGGATTAGGTTGTAGGAAACAAAAATAATTGGAATATGTATGTATAGGAAAGACATAAATTATAAATAGGATAAAAATAAAATGGGTAATCTATTTAGACTAACACTTTATTTAAATACTGGTATTGGCGTACAAAAGGGGACTGTGTATTACATCATACCACCCTTAAAAAAATTTCATCCTCGAAATTAAAAACGATGAAACAAAAAAGTAACGATACAAACGGCTACTCGAAAAGATGTGGGAACCGCGAATGGATATTCTCCTCACACTCCTGGGTAGATTCCCCAGGTGAATGACCGCCCCAAGCACTCGGACTAACGGAATGACTTTATTCTTCAGCACCTTCTCTCTACGGTCGAGTATAGTAGTAGGTTGCTCCACATAAATTAAATCGGTACCCAAAGTCAATTCAGAATGATCGAGAATGTGACTGTCATCTCTAACATAGCGCCGCAACTATGACACATGAAATGTGTTGTGTATGCCAGCTAACGATGGGGGTAAGGCAAGACGGTAAGCCACTTCCCCTATTCGCTCCAATATCTCGAATGGTCCAATGAATCGGGGACTGAGTTTCCCGTGACTCCCAAACCTGATAACACCGCGGGTAGGTGAAATCTTCATAAACACATGATCACCGACTTTGAATTCTAGCGATCTCCTGCTGGCATCCGCCCAACTCTTCTGCCAATCCTGAGCCGTCTTAATGCGCTGTCTGATCATCTGGACCTTGTCTACCGTCTGAACTATAAGTTCGGAGCCCAGTAATTTTCGCTCACCAACATCATCCCAACAAACAGGGGTTCGACATTTCCGTCCGTAAAGTGCTTCGAATGGAGCCATCTGGATGCTAGCTTAGAAACTGTTGTTATATGAAAACTCTACTAGATGAAGGTGATCCTCCTAAGAACCCTGAAAATCTAGCATGCATGCCCTCAACATGTCCTCGAGCGTCTGAATAGTATGCTCGGACTATCCGTCCATCTGTGGATGGAAAGCTGTGATGAACTTGAGACGTATACCCAGACTCTCCTGTAAGCTCTTCCAAAAGTGCGAAATGAATCTTGTGTCTCGATATGATACTATGCTGACCGGAACTCCATGAAGTCGCACTACTTCCTGCATGTACTTCTCCGCAAGCGACTCTATCGACTGTCCTACCCGGAAGGGTATAAAGTGTGCTGCTTTCGTAAGACGGTCGAAGATAATCCAGACGGTGTTGTTGCCTCTTGGACTCCGTGGTAAAGCAGTCACAAAATCCATAGTGATGTGCTTCCATTTCCATTCGGATATCGGAAGCGGTTGCAATAGTCCAGCTTTTCTCTGGTGTTCCGCCTTTACTTGCTAGCATACCAAGCACTTGGATACAAACCGTGCAATCTCTCGCTTCATCCCGTTCCACCAATAGTGCTGCCTCAGATCTCGGTACATTTTCGTGCCTCCCGGATGCACTGAATAAGTTGAACTATAAGCCTCGGCTAAAACTTCTTATCGAACATCCCCCTTGGGAATGCAGAGTCTACTACCGAATCTCAAAGAACCGTCTCGATATATGAGCAAGTCTGTTCTTAGTCCGGCTTCCACTTGCTCTCTGAACTTTTGCAATTGAGGATCAACCCGTGCATCCTTAATGCGATTTACAAGTGAAGACTGCACCTGTAACTGCCAAAACTACCCGGTTGCACTCGGTGTAACAACCTTTAGTTCGAGCTTCTGAAAGTCCTCAATGATGCTCTTCTGACTGGTCAACATCATGACCACTGGCTTACGACAGAAAGCGTCGGGTACGACATTTACTTTCCCCGGATGGTACTGTAAGTCCAAGTCATAGTACGCCATTAGTTCTAGCCATCGGCGTTGTCTCATATTCAATTCTCTCTGAGTGAACACGTATTTCAGACTCTTGTGATCCGTGAACACTTCTACATTTTTGCCTAATAAGTAATGTCTCCAGATCTTTAATGCGAAAACCACTGCAGCTAACTCTAAGTCATGTGTTGGGAAGTTCCTCTCATGATTCTTCAACTGTCGTGAGGCATAAGCAACTACCTGACCGTACTGCATTAGGAAGCAGCCTAAACTTTTCCCTGAAGCATCGCTGTGTATCACCAAACCAACTGAATTATCCGGCACTATAAGAATAGGGGCCGTGGTCAACTTTTGTTTCAGTGTCTCAAGAGCCTGAGTACACTCTTGTTCCACTCCGAAAGACGCGGCAGAGACGCGGCATACGTCTTGACTGAATTTCGGGGCAAATGCTAATTGGTGCTATCCGTCCACCTCTCCGAAGATGACAAGTTGATTTATGGCACCGCGTATCGAAGATTTGAATGGATGCGGCCGATATAGCAGACTTCGTCAGATTCCCCCTCGTTTGAGGGGTTTTTGATTGTGGGGACGCTCTTCCCTGCAGTCGCAAGCCCCTGCAGTTAATTACGCTACCGCATCGCGGTAACAACTTTCTCCTTCTCCAGATGATCACTTCGTTTCGTGGGTGTTTGTTTTGTGTTTGGTTGCTCGTGGATTGTATACGGAGACTAATTTATGTCGTCCCCCGTAGGACGTGGACTAGTCCAAATCCGTATCTTCTTAGATTTGGGTTTGGAGGGTTGGGTTTAAGGATACGTTAGCCTCATTTAGGACTACGATCAACTTAAACGTTTGTTAAGGATACGTTAGTCTAATTTTGAGACTAAGATCAACTCAACGTTTGTTAAGGACACGTCAGTCTAATTTTAGACTGAGATCAACTTAACGGGATCGTTTAGATCCAACAAAAGAGCATTTGGACTCTATTGTTTAGTTTAGGGACATTGCGGTCGATTACCAGTTTAGGGACATGGTGGTCCATCGTTAGTTTAAAGACATCACGGTCGAGGTTAAGGACATCATAGTCCATGAGTTTAAGGACCCCACAGTCCGTTGTTAGTTTTAAGACATCATGGCCGAGGTTAAGGACATCACAGTCCATGAGTTTAAGGACCCCACAGTCTGTTGTTAGATTTAAGACATCACGGTCGAGGTTAAGGACATCATAGTCCATGAGTTTAAGGACCCCACAGTCCATTGTTAGTTTAAAACATCACGGTCGAGGTTAAGGACATCATAGTCCATGAGTTTAAGGACCCCACCGTCCATGGAAATGTGTGGTCGCCGGGACCCGTCACCTCTCTGAAAACGTTGAAGGATTACAACGATAAATATCAGAGGAGTAACGAGATGTACCCTCGAACCAGTGTGAATTGTTTGAAAGATCTGTATCCCAGTTTGGGATTAAGATCTGTTGAATATTTGTGAGCAGATGTGCTCAGTTCAATATAAGTTGAAGACTTATGGCCAGAATTGGGTTAAGTCCAATTAAAAATGTGTAACATTTTTATTTGTTCCGGCTATTAGGCCTTTATTTGGGCTCGACCCTTTTAATAATGCTAAGTATTGGATTCTGACATCTTTTGTCTTCATCAGAACAAAGTGTGCTCTGACAATGCGCCACGTGGCGCCAGGCGGTTTGCGCCAGGCGGTTTGCGCCAGTCAAAGAGCGCATTGCGCTTCTGTCAGGTAGCGCACACGAAGAGGACACCTGTCGCGCTTAGCGCTAAGCGCTAGTTCATTTGCGCATTGCTCTTTTAATTTATGAGTGCTTTGCGCTAGTCTGTTGGCGCGCCAGTGAGTGACATGTGGCGCGCTTGGCGCTGAGAGCCAGCCCATAAGCGCATTGTGCTGTTTTAGAAGCGCAAAGCGCATATTCTATATTTGGTTGACACGTGGCAGGTTTTGGCGCTGAGCGCCGGTCCAATGAGTGCAAGAGCACAATTCATGAGTGCAAGGCACTTTCAAGATCAAAGAACAAATTTATGCTCTTCTTAAAGGAGGCATTGCCTCAAGATCCAAGAACAAAAGTTCTTGTTTTTATAAAAGGGCTCTGCCTTTATAGATCAAAGATCTATGAATGAAGTAAAATACTTATTTTATTTTTTTATGATTAGATCTTTGGATCTTTTTCTTTTTATTAAAGACCTTGGTCTTTCTTTTTTTTAGATCTATGATCTTTTTAGAAGATGGTTCTTCTTTTTACGAGATGATTTCATCTCTGTGGTTCAAGAACTAGTTCTTTACCTTGAAGATGAAGAAATGATCTTCTTTTTTCTAAGAGCTTGCTCTTCTTTTTCTCAAAGTTTTCAGAGGGTTTTCTCTCTCTTTCTGTATATTTTAGACTTGAAGTCTAGGGGTCTTTATATAGGGCCAATTGATTTGTTGAATCAGTTTTAAGAGATCTTTCTCTGATTGATTTGGGAATATTTCCCACCGTTGGATTTTTGATCCTAAGGGTTCTGTTTTACTAAAGATAATCTTCTTGTTTCCATAAGATTGAAAAATCTTTCCATAACAGAATTTTAGTTCTGATTAATTAATAATTTATTATTAGAAGATCTTTTGGTCTAACGGTGGGGAATTTTTAATTCCAGCGCTGGCGCACCTTACGCTAGCGCACCTGCGTTCGACACGTGGCGCGCAGCGCAGCGCAACTGCGTTCGACACGTAGCGCGCAGCGCAGAGCGCTGGATCTGAAGCGTTGCTTCAACTTTTAAATTTTGAATTTTAAAACAAAGCTTTGCTCTGATTGGGGGTGCGCTTCCTAGGGCGCAGCGCACCTGGCGCTAGCGCGTCTGCGTTTGACATGTGGCGCGCAGCGTGCAGAGCCTGAAGCGTCGCTTCAATTTTTTGAATTTTGAAATTCAAAACAGAGCTTTACTCTGATTGAGAAAAACAAATGCCCCCCCCCACCGTTGCGCTCACGTGGCGCACACGTGAATGCAGCGGTGGCAACATCTGAGCCCTTGGATCAACTCAGAAGTTGAAGAGGCGGTTCGGTGCCTATAAATAGGACCTTTGGTCCCTTATATGATTATCATCTTATTTCTTGAGAATTTTATTCAGAGCATTGTTCTTCAATTAAGAACTTTCAAGAGTCAGAACTCTTTCCAAACTTAGGTAAAATTAATTTCTTGGGGTTCCTTATCCCATGAATCAGAACTCTGCTCTCTGATAATATGTGGATCTTTTGATCTTTGATGAAGAACTCTTAAGAGTTTTTTCATGGATCTTGAAAATTCCAGAATTTTTAATTCTCAAAAATTAATTTTAATTAATCTTTGATGGATTTTCCATCATCATTACAGAGCCAGGCTCCTAACCTTCTCGGGGAATCTTCTCAAATTCTTTTCATAAATGACTTTGACATGTGTCATTCCTGTCTATAGAGAGTTCCTCTCGAAGAGTTTAACTTCTCGACCCGAGGGGTCGCTTATTAAGTGAGATTCCCTTTTTAGGATTCTTCACAAATTCGAGTTTATTAAGTGTCACAATTAGAATTCGTTTTCTCCTTGGGGATATCAAGAGCCGTTTAAATCCCTATGCCTGTTTAATAAGAATTCGCTTAATCAGTCAGTCCGCTAATTCTTGTTGATTTTCTTTTTTTTAGGAGTAATGGATGCTCATATGTATGACCTCGACGAGATTATCTCTTACGGAGACATCCGCTCACTTGGCCGTTCTCAAAATCGAGAATTCACAAACGCTGAGTGTGCCGAAATCATGAATCGCTTTGACGCATACAATGGTCGGCTGCTTCCTCGACGTTCCGCTCTCCAGAAGCTTATTGTGGGAGCGATCTGGGAAGTGCTTCCTTTATTCTGTACCGGTGTGCCGCTTAGGGCATTGGACGCTGCCGAGGATAAGGTGCACTCGGTGTATCTGATGAGCCTAATCTCAAAGAGAAGGCGAGACAATCTTGTCGATCTCCTGCATCAGGCTTTTCAACAGTCGGCCATACTTGCTGCCTATCGGAGGGTGGAGGACATCCGTGGGGATCCCGACGCTTGTGATCGCGAAAGAAAGCACACTAGGATGGTTCGAAAGGCCTGGAAAGTTCCTCAATCCATGCTCTGGATCTGAGGTTTTGCCATTGTAATCATCTTGATAATGTTTTTATTTACTGCTTTCATAATTGTAAGAACTTTTTCGCAGTATTAATGGCAAATTTCTTATTTCAGCGTATTTTATGTACTAAATATTTTGCGCATGCATGAATGGGTATGCCTCGAACGCTTAATTAAATGCAGATCAGATGTTCTTTCCGTCACTTTCTTCTCTTTTTCGTTATCAGCATATCACCTTAGCAAACATGGTCGGCAGATGATAGAGTGAGTATCTTGTCTTGGCTTCTTCGAGGGGTAGTGATGGCTTAGAAAACAGGGTTAGGATCTGTCACCTAATACTTTTCAACTTTATGAGCCATGAGGGTCTCATAAAGAAATTTCTCCCTACTGGTCGAGAGGATCCCGTAGGTGTAATTTCTCCTTAAGAATCGTGAGGATTTCTAAGTGTGTTTTCTCTTGAAAGTCGTAAGGATCTCACAAGAGAATTTACTCCCTTACGTGTCGTGAGGACTCGCAAGTGACGGGTGAAGTTGTCCTTATCCGCATTTCACGGAGTCAGGAGTTGCTCTGGATGCTTCCCACGGGTTCACTGCCGTGTTCTGCGAGGACCAGGCTCCGCTTTGGACGTTTCCCATGGGGTCAGGGTTAACATTATCCGCGTTCCACGTGACCAGAATTTTGCTCTGGATGCTTCCCACAGGTTCACTGCCATGTTCGGCGAGGACCAGGCTCCGCTCTGGATGCTTCACACGGGGTCATTGTCGTGCTTTGCGAGGACCAGGATCCGCTCTGGACGTTTCCCACGGGGTCAGGATTGACATAAGCCGCGTTCCACGCAGCCAGGAATTTTGCTCTGGATGCTTCCCACGGGTTCACTGCCGTGTTCGGCGAGGACCAAGCTCCGCTCTGGATGCTTCACACGGGGTCATTGCCGTGCTCTGCGAGGACCAGGATCCGCTCTGGACGTTTCCCACGGGGTCAGGAATGACATAAGCCGCGTTTCACGTAGCCAGGAATTTTTCTCTGGATGCTTCCCACGGGTTCACTGCCGTGTTCGGCAAGGACCAGGCTCCACTTTGGATGCTTCACACGGGGTCATTGCCGTGCTCTGCGAGGACCAGGATCCGCTCTGGACGTTTCCCACGAGGTCAGGATTGACATAAGCCGCATTCCACGTAGCCAGGAATTTTGCTCTGGATGCTTCCTATGGGTTCACTGCCGTGTTCGGCAAGGACCAGGCTCTGCTCTAGATGCTTCACACGGGGTCATTGCCATGCTCTGCGAGGACCAGGATCCGCTCTGGACATTTCCCACGGGGTCAGGATTGACATAAGCCGCGTTCCACGTAGCCAGGAATTTTGCTCTGGATGCTTCCCACGGGTTCACTGCCGTGTTCGGCGAGGACCAGGCTCCACTCTGGATGCTTCATACGGGGTCATTACCGTGCTCTGCGAGGACCAAGATCCGCTATGGACGTTTCCCACAGGGTCAGGATTAACATAAGCCGCGTTCTACGTAGCCAGGAATTTTGCTCTGGATGCTTCCCACGGGTTCACTGCCATGTTCAGCAAGGACCAGGCTCCGCTCTGGATGCTTCACACGGGGTCATTGCCGTACTCTGCGAGGACCAGGATCCGCTCTGGACGTTTCCCACGGGGTCAGGATTGACATAAGCCGCGTTCCACGTAGCCAGGAATTTTGCTCTGGATGCTTCCCACGGGTTCACTGCCGTGTTCGGCGAGGACCAGGCTCCGCTCTAGATGCTTCACACGGGGTCATTGTCGTACTCTGCGAGGACCAGGATCTGCTCTGGACATTTCCCACGGGGTCAGGATTGACATAAGCCGCGTTCCACGTAGCCAAGAATTTTTCTCTAGATGCTTCCCACGGGTTCACTACCGTGTTCGGCGAAGACCAGGCTCCGCTCTGGATGCTTCACACGGGGTCATTTCCGTGCTCTGCGAAGACCAGGATCCGCTCTGGACGTTTCCCACGGGGTCAGGATTGACATAAGCCGCGTTCCACGTAACCAGGAAGGGTTGACTTTATCCGCATTTCACGGAGTCGGGGTTTGACTCTCAGTCATCTGTGCACTGCCGAGTCATAGAACTGGGAGTTGGCGTTGTTCCGCTTTGCTTGATGTTGTGTCTGTTGTAATGAGACGAATGTTGAGATGGTCTCCAGGCTATCTGTCAACCGTTGAGATTTGGCTTCTTCTTCTGATGAAGCCTGGGGAGGAAAGGTGTGATTCCCTCTTTGTTTGTACCCTGGATTGTGTACAGTGATTGATATGATATCACTTGTAGGGAAAAAATTTCATTCATATTTTTTTTCCGCGATGCTCTATCATTTTAGCTTTTATATTGCGAAAGTCGCGATTGCCCAATCATTTCGGATATTTGTTTTACTTTTACTCGCTGCTTTTTATTGCGAGTTGCCCAATCATTTCGGCTATTTTGCATGCATACATTTTTACTTGCTGATTTTGTTGCAAGTTGCCTTATCATTTCATCTATTTCGTATGCATGTGTGGCTCGCTGGCTTTTCGCTGCAAGCTTGGAATTAGACACCGATTTCGGCATCAGCATCGCTACAACTGGGATATGGCCAGGAGTGAATCATCATTTGCCTTTGTCGATGTCAGACAAAGGTGGCTTAGTAAACATGGTTAAGGTCCTGTCGACTAAGGCTTTTGACTTCATGAGCCGTAAGGGTTTCATAAAGGTATTTCTCCCTACAAGTTGTGAGGATCTCATAGGTGCGTTTTCTCCTTAGGAGTCGTGAGGATTCCTAAGTGCATGGTCTCTTATAAGTCGTAAGGATCTTACAAGAGTGCTTTCTCCTTATAAGTCGAGAGGACTTACAAGGGCTGTTCACCGTATAGACATATCCCTAGTCACGGATGGGACTTCGTTGGGGAAATGTTTATTCGTGCCCGTGGATTGTATATAAGGGTCAGTACTGAACCGGTTGTAGGGAAGTATTGGAGGTTGTGGGGGCTGCTTAAGAACAGGTTTGGATCCGTGTAACTTAAGACTTTTGAATCTTATGAGCCGTGAGGGTCTCATAAGAGGGTTCTCCACGGGTCGTGAGGATCTCGCAAGTGTAATTTCTCCCTAGGGGTCGTGGGGATCCCTAAGGGCGTTGCTCCCTTGTGAGTCGTAAGGATCTCACGCAGGTGGTTTCTCCTTACAGAGTCGAGAGGACCTTGCAAGTGTCTTTTAACGAGATTGCGCTCTTTCGGATTTTCACAAAACTCGTCGGTAGCCCTGCTGTTTTTAATCACGGAGCCCTTTCGGATTTTCATCCGTGCCCTTTTTTGCTTGTGGACATACCGTTTTTTTCTCTTTTTTTTATTCTTTCTCTTTTTTTTATTCTAACGAGGTTGCGCCCTTTCGAGTTTTCACAAAACTCGCCGGTAGCCCTGCTGTTTTTACTCACAGAGCCCTTTCGGGTTTTCATCCGTAACCATTTTGCCTATGGACATACCGCTTTTTTAATTCTCTTTTTTTGTTCTAATGAGGTTGCGCCCTTTCGGGTTTTCACAAAACTCGCCGGTAGCCCTGCTGTTTTTACTCACGGAGCCCTTTCGGGTTTTCATCCGTGCCCTTTTTGCTTGTGAACATACCGTTTTCTTTTTTCTTTCTTTTTTTATTCTTTCTTTTTTTTTTATTCTAACGAGGTTGCGCCCTTTCGGGTTTTCACAAAACTCGTCGGTAGCCCTGCTGTTTTTACTCACGGAGCCCTTTCGGGTTTTCATCCGTGCCCATTTTGCTTATGGACATACCGTTTTCTTTTTTTCTTCTCTTTTTTTTTCTTCTCTTTTTTTTATCAGCTTTGGGATGCTGCAATCCACCGTAGTTTATCGACATCTCGGTCAACGGCTAGTTTTAGGACATAGTGGTCCGTCGTTAGTTTAAGGACGTTTTCGGTCCGTCGTTAGTTTAAGGACGTTTTCGGTCCGTCGTTAGTTTAAGAACGTTTCGGTCCATTGTTCGGCTACTATTTATAGAGTTTAGGCTTAGGAAGACAGCGAGCGGACATAATCGTCGTCATCTATCATTGACCTAGGCCATGACTCATTAGGCGTAGTACTTCTTTAGGAAGCGACCATTTATTGGCCTGAAGGGTCTTTCGCCATGCATGTCCATGAGTAGATAGGCCCCACCTTGGTAGACATTGTCTATGATATACGGGCCTTCATAGTTTGGCTCGAATTTCCCCCGCTTGGCGCGATTAGGGATCATAGGTCTTTTGACCACTAGCACGAGTTCGCCTTGGTGGAATGTTCTCGGCCTAGTCAATCTTTCGTATGAGCGCGTCATCTTTGCTTTATAAGCCTCCAGATTTTGTTGCGCTATAAGCCGGGTTTCATCAAGGGCATCGAGCTCCTCAAGCCGAAGGTGAGCATTCTCTTCATCCGTTAGCTCGTAATGAACTACCACTCGTAGAGAGGGTAGCTCTATCTCGAGGGGGAGTACCGCCTCTGTACTGAATACTAATGCGTATGGAGTTGTGTTCGTGGCCGTTTTGAACGTAATCCGGTACGCCCAGAGAGCTTCATGCAGTCTCTCGTGCCAGTCTTTCTTATTTCGTGACACCGTCTTTTTCATGATCTTCGTCTAGGTCTTGTTGAAAACCTCAGCTAGACCGTTAGCTCGGGGATTATAGACCGATGAGTATCTCCAGTCTATGTTGTGTTTGTGTGAAGCGGCTGATCTTGTGGCTTCTGTAGGCTGGCCCATTATCGGAGATGATCCGTCGCGGAGTTCCAAACCGATAAATGACGTGTGTCTTGAAGAAATGGAGGATATTTTCCGTCTTCACCACCCTCAGCGGTACTTCTTCTGCCCATTTGGAGAAGTAATCAGTTGTCGCCAAAATGAATCGATGTCCTCTGGACGATGCTGGTTCGATGGGGCCAATTATGTCAGTTCCCCACATTTCGAATGGCCAGCTGGCCACCGTTGGATGTAGTGGATTTGGATGCTGGTGGATAAAGTCGCCAAGGATCTGGCACGAGAGGCATTGCTTCGCATACTCGAGGCAGTCTTGAATCATCGTGGGCCAATAATAGCCCATCCTTTTAATCTTCAACTTCATCTTCGGCCCGGCTTGGTGAGAACCGCAGAGTCCGTCGTGAGTTTCTTGGACGACTCTCTTTGCCTCTTCAGGTCCTAGGCATCTTAACCACAGAGAATCAAATGATCTCTTGTACAGAGTATCATTGACGAAGGCAAAAGATAGGGCTCGCTTCATGAGCTGATGTTTTGAGGACGCATCTTCAGGCATCCGACGGGATTTGAAGTAGTCTATAAAGACTTCCCTCCAATCTTCAACCTTTTCCTGCTCTTTTATTTGCAGGGCCGTTTGCTCGGTCGTTCGCTTTTCTTCGGACGACTCTGGAAATGTTTCTACCGGTGCGAGGACCCGACGGCTTTGCACAACGATCCTCACACCATCGAGGTTCTTGTCGTCCAGTTCTTTATAGAGCTTGGCCAATGCATTCGCCTTGCTATTTTTCGCACGTGGTATGCTTTCCAAGGTGTAGGAAGGAATTTTACTCAGCAGCTGCTGTACTCTGTAGCCGTACTTTACCAACTCTGGCTTGCACGTTTGATAGTCGTCGTTTACTTGACTAACGACCAGTTGGGAGTCTCCGTATATGAGGAGGTTTTCAATTCCCATGTTGATGGCGATCTCGAGACCTGCTATCAAAGCTTCATACTCGGCTTCATTGTTTGTCTTCGGCTCTGTTAAGGAGAAGGCAAAGCGCATTATCCCTCCTTGTGGAGTCACGAAGATGAGGCCTACCCCTGATTTGATTATAGGGGTGCTTTGCTTGCTCTTCTTCATGGAAGACGCTCCATCAAAATAATGTTCCCATCGGGTGCCATTACCGTCGATCGTGTCAAACGCATGCTCGTCTGGCAATTCACAATTCAAAGAGGAATCGGCAGGTATTGGATGCTTAGTGAGGAAGTCGGCGATGGCTTGGCCTTTCACTGCCTTAAGAGGCTGATAAGTTATTGAGAACTCCATCAAGAGCAAGGCCCATTTAGTGAGCCGCCCTGTCAATATGGCCTTTGACATCAAATATTTGAGAGGATCCACCTTCGATATGAGACGGACTTCATGCGCCAACGCACAGTGCCTGAGCTTCGTTATTATGAAGATCAATGCCAGGCAGTGTTTTTCGATGGGAGAATAATTGCTTTCTACTCCCAATAGAACTCGGCTCAAATAGTAGAAGTCTCTTTCCTTCCCCTGGTCGTTCTCTTGTGCCCATAATGCACCTAAAGAACCTTCAAGGGCGGTTGTATACAGAATGAGAGGCTTTCCCTTGACCGGAGCAGCCAGTACTGGCGGGTTCTGTAGGTATTGCTTGATTTCGTCCAGCGCGCTTTGGCATTTGCGATCCCAGACGAACGGGGTTCCCTTCTTCATCAAGTAGCTGTAAGGATGGCACTTGCCCGAAAGATTGGCTGCAAATCGCCGGATATACGCGAGCTTCCTTTGGAGAGACCGCAATTGCTTGAGAGTCCTTAGCGGGGGCATCTCCATAATTGCCTTGATCTTTGACGGATCTATCTCGATGCCTCGGTGTCGGACGATGAATCCCAGGAACTTGCCCGAGGAAACCCCGAACGAGCATTTGAGAGGGTTTATTTTCAAGTTGTATTGCCAGAGGCATTGAAACACGATTCTCAGATGCTCTAAATGTTCCTCGTATGATTTGCTTTTCACCACGAGGTCGTCGATATAGCATTCAAAGATTTCATGTATGAGGTCATCGAAGATCTTCGTCATGGCCCTCTGATAGGTGGAACCGGCGTTCTTTAGACCGAAGGGCATCACCTTGTAGCAGAATATGCCTAAAGGGGTCCGGAAAGCGGTATGTTTCTGGTCTTCGGGATGCATCTTTATCTGATTGTATCCTAACGAGCCGTCCATAAAGGAGAAGACTTCGTGAGTGGACGTATTATCTATCATCAGCTCAGTGACTGGTACTGGGAAGTCATCCTTCGGGCAGGCTTTATTAAGATCCCGAAAGTCCACACATATGCGCACTGTTCCATTTTTCTTCATCACCGGGACGATGTTGGCGATCCAGTCAGGATATTGGACCTCCTGGATAAAACCGGATTCGATTAGCTTCTTAACCTCGGCATTGACGCTTATCTCAAGCTTGAGCCGCATTCTTCTCGGTGCTTGTTTGATTGGCTTGGCGTCCGGAGATATTGTCAATTTGTGCACAGCAACCTCTGGATCTAATCCTGGCATCTCGGAATAGTTCCATGCGAAGCAATCTTTATGCTGCATAAGCACGTCTTTTAGTGCAGTCACCTTTTCTTCAGACAGCAGCTCATTGACGAATGTCGGTCGCGGGTCACTCGCCATCCCCAAATCAATTTTCTTGAGGTTATCTGCAGTAGTATGTATTCCATCTTCCAGCTCTTTTGGCGCCGGTGGAAACTCTGAGATCACCTCGTCATCATCGTTTTCGAGGCACCAAGGGAGGTCCTCCATATTCTCGGGCTCTTCTTCTGGTAGCATTATCATATGACAAGTACGAACTCGCTTCCAAGACCGATGTTGATTCGGCTCTACTCTTATGGATTTGGGTTCATGCTTCTGCGGTGGGGTTACCCTCCAGCTGCTGGATAGAGCGAACCTGCCTTGTTTATATTGATCTTCAACCCAGTTCTTAAAGGTGAAGCAGTCTTCGAGAGGATGTCCTATTGCTCGGTGATAAGAGCAATAGTCTGGGTGAGAGACCTCATTGGCTTGCTCGGGATGTTTAGGCTCCGGAAGTGCAATCATTTGATGTTTTATAGCAAGATCAAGTATCTTCTTTGTCATGTCCTGAGGAAAAGAGTATGCTCGACCCATCTTCTTTATAAGAGACGAATCCGGGTTGCTCGATTCCTGATCGCGTGGCTTCTTGGTCCCGCTTTATCGCTTTCGAACGCTTTTCCCGCTCTTTAATTTATTTTTGCCTCTGCGTCGGGCTTTTTGTATGACGGGTTGATAAGGAAGATCATTGCCATTCTCCGTGGCTTGTTGAAGGAGGCGCTGCGTCCTGGCTTTCTCGAAAATGGTCATCTCGCGGTTATGGTCATCCCGGATCTTTTGACCCGCTTCCCTTACTAGCTTGTCCATTCGTTCTTCAAACGATGGACTCGGCGTTTTGATGACAGGACCTTGTTTTGGTTCAGGATCAGTGTTTTCTGACATTGCGTCCCCTTCTTCATCGAAGTCATATATGACGTAGCGATCATGGACTCGCTCCCGTTTCTTGGATTGAATATATCCGAGCCCGACCGTTCCCATTCTCCCGTTGGGCAACTTTCGTTGAGTCCCGGGGACGTCCCAGTTCCTGTTGTAGAATCGAGATTGTCGAGTAGTCTGTCTGAAGGGTACCCCTTGGCGCTTCAATAGCCTTCTCAAGCCTTCCGAGTAATATCTAGGCAGACGGATGGGCTGGAGTCTGTCGAGCGTGGAATCGGCGCTGTGCCAGATTTCTTTTTCCACTTTGGTTTCCCCCGATCGGTAGAATAGGATCGCTCCTTCACCCTTTCGCCTGGGAGGGACGTAAAATGTCTGGAGTTCTTGCACGCTATAAGCTTCGAGTGCATCGAGCTCTTTGTAATGCTCCCGCGGAACCATGGTAATTTGCAAATTCTGATTATCGTCAGCGAAGGCTTGTATTGATGGTCGAGCGGAAAATATAGCGTTAACCTCGTCTTCCGAGTCATTGTCGAAAATCAACATGGGGGTGGACAGTCCCGGGTTGTTGCGTTGAGGCGGCCCTGAATAAACTATCACTTCTTCCTCCTCGGTATCACTCCCGAAGACCGGAATAGTGGTGATAGCTTTGTTCTACGGTTTGTGACATCTTTCCGTATCCTCAAAATCTGGTAAGAAGTATTTTGCATCTTCATACTTCCGGACTTCGTTCACGGAGAATGGGTTCAACTCCCCCGTCACAGTGTACTCGAGACCATCTTTGAAATACTTCATACACTGGTGTTGTGTAGAAGGGATGATATTGTACTCGTGTAACCAAGGCCTGCCGAGCAAAACATTGTAGCATGTCTTGGCTTCAATGACGTGAAATTTAATATCCGTGACAAGTAACCCGAAGCACAGCGTCAGTATCACAGACCCGAGAGTCCGTGATGACTGGGAGTCGAAACCAGATATGGTGATTTTATCACGAGCGAGGTGCTGAACGCTCATGCAGATTTCCTTCAACACCCGTACGTTGAGGATATTGACGGAAGACCCATTGTCGACCAGGATTTTGCCTATCTTGATATCGCAACAATATCCTGAGACATAAAGGGGACGGTTGTGCTCACACGTCCCGAGGAGGAGATCTTCATCGCCGAAGGTGATATCGGTTGTGTGCACTTCTTCTAGCTCGTCCTTCATCTTTTCTTCGGTGAGGAAAGCTTGGAATTGCTCTGGCTCTTGTAGCGCCTTGATCAATGAATCTCTTGCTTCTTTTGATAGTAAAAGGGCATCGAAAATGCTGAGCTGCGAGGGTAGCTTCCTCAAGTGTGCTAGAACGTTGTAGTCCACCTTATTCTTCTTTGGCGGGTCCTTGGCGGTCACCTCTTTCATGACTTGGTCATCTAGAGTGATATCCTCAGAGACTTTTTCTTTTCCCTTATCTTTTCTATTCGTGGGTCCGAGATTCTTTTCGGGCAGCGTACGATTGCGCAGCTGAATATTTTCACAGGCCTTCGGCTCTTCCTCTTTTCCCGAGGTGGACTCTTTAAAGAGAGGGCCAAGAGTCATCTCTTCGTTAGAGTCGCTCCCAAAAGTAAGAACTTGCGATCCCCAAGCGTCGACCATGTGACAATTGCCGGTAGTTCTTCTAAGCTCCTCAGTCGCACTTCTTCGCTCCCGACGAGTTTTGCGTTTCATCCGCTTAAAATGTTGCCGGTGAGCAATATACCCCTGCCACCATCTTTTAAAAGCGTTGCATTCCTCAGTGGGGTGCGCAATCTTTCGATGATATATGCGGTAGGTAGGATGCATTTTTACTTCACCAGGGGCATTCGCTTTGGAGGATGGAAGCTTCATTCCCATTGATATGGCTTTGGTGAACCTTTTCCTCGTCTTGAACCTGTTTTTATTCGCGGCGAACGCACTTTGATCCAGCAGAGGTGTCTCGACTACTTCATCCAGTCGCCGGCGTTTGGCCTTTTCAAATATGGCCATCTCACGCTCCCGGTCAGCTTTACTTTTCAGAAGAGCTTTGTTTGGGAATGCATCGATCATCCCTGGAAGTTCTGGTTCAGGATTTGCCCCCAGTTTCTCGGTGCAAGGAGCTTCTTCATCGCTTATCGACGAGTGAGAGATCACATGGCAACTTGTCACATAATCTTCAGATTCATCCGACGAGTCTTTTCCATCATCTCCGTCCTCAAGGACGTGACTGAGAAATTCTTGGAGTGTAACTGGAGTCCGCGCCTTCTGGTTATACTCTTCTAGCGCGTCAATCTGCTTTTGCAGGTCCGTACGCTTGTCACCAAGCTTCACGAGCTTTTTGAATTTCTTCTTCTTCTTCGAAGATTTTGATGGCTGGGTGTGAGTGTTTTGGCTATCACCACCGATCTTTGGAGTTGAACGCGGTTTTAACATTCCTTCGATGATCTGGGGTTCCAGCGGATTCTTCTACCTGATCGCCAGGCATGTTTGGAGATCATTCAGCATTCTTTTGATTTTGGCTGAAAGAGCCACCTCCCATGGAGCTTCTTCAACAAAAGAGCACATTGCCCCCGATGTGTCCATCTTCTTAGGAGTGTGCGGTTGTGGTGGGCTTACTTTCCACTTCTCAGACAACGCAAACTTGCCTTGTTGGTACTGATCCTCAATCCATCCCTTAAAGACGAAGCAATCTTCGATTGGATGGCCTACCGTTTGGTGGTAAGGGCAATAATTTCGATTATTCGCTTCGCCGGGTTGCAGTGGTCGCTTAGGATTCGGCAGGTTGATGAGCCAGTTGCGCATCGCCAGCTCGAATAGTCTCTTCATTTTTTCCCGAGAGAACGAGTAAGGACGTTTCATTTTCTCATTATAATAGCGCCGTCTCTCTTCCAGTTGATCCGTTAGTTTTGAGGCACTGGGCTGTTGTTGGGTATTTGCAACGAAGGTCGCCTTCCCTTTACCCTTTTCGTTTCGCGGTTCCGGCTTCGGAGGAGACGGTCCAGGCCCCATCTGGTCCATCTGGGCTAGCTTGTCGATTAGAGCCTGGAACGAGGTCAGTTTGAAAAACATCATGAACTGTGAAATAGTTACATGAGGGTCTAGAGTGCCCACGAACATGCCCACCGCTGGTGCTTCTTCGATGCGTGATTAGTGTCAAAACTTGTATTTTACCGCAATCAGAAACGGCGTCGCTTCGCAGCTAGCCAGTGAGTACGGGTCGATCCACAGAGACGGGTAAATTTCTTTTATGTGTTTTAACGAGTTGATTCAAAATGTCGTTTTGGTTGGTTTATAAAAATCTATAAAAACTGATCTAATTAATCTAATTAAGAGTCTTGCTAGGGTTAGGCTTAGGGGAAGTTTTGGAGATTAACGATTTTCATCACCGCTTTCAATGCCTTCTTTTTTAGATCTATTAGATGTTAATGTACTTATTAATAAAGTGGATCCAAATCTTTTGGGAAGATATTTCTTCCTCTAGATTTGTATCCTTCCTTTGTTGATAATTACCCTAACCCTCACGGAAAACGCGCGCAACCGGCCCTTTATACTACGGTTCATCGTTACCTCGAAGGGTAGGATGCCGCAGGGAGCGGTTGTGCTCGTATGCGTGGAGTTCTAATTCATTAGGTGAAACTGGCATTGAAAGGGGTAAGAGATCTCATCTCTCAACCCTTTCCCTAAGGCTAACCCTAACAAGTGAGGAGATTACTCGCTCATTAGGGGATGAGAAAACATTTTAATTAAAAGAAACAGAAATAACATACCTTACTAAGTTGACGGCTCCCTCCAAACAAGAAGAACAGATCTGAATTTATCTCTCAGAAATTCTGAAATTTATTGATTGAAAAGAGGCATAGGGTTTTACAATTTTAGATTACAATTTATAAGTAAACAGAAGAATTAGGGTTTCAGAGTCTCGCGCATGTGCAATTACAGATATGCCCACGAAAAATCCCAACCCCTGCACCGACGCACCGACACGAGGAAAATCCACCGACACGGGCTCTGAATGGCCGCGGATCCACGGCAAATGTTGGCTTGGGCCGCGGATCCGCGGCCCTTTGGTGGGCTTGGGTCACCAATTTTCTGCACTTGGGTTGTATTGTCTTGGGCTTCCTATTTTCATATGTATTTTCTTCTTTGGGCTTCTAGGTCTTCTCCAGATCTTCAGATAAAACTTGTTCGTATCTTTTGACCGTTCACTTGACATTTTGGACCTTGCACTGTTCTTCGTCTAGGCTTGACTAGGATCCGTCTAATTGTTGGTCAAAAGTCCTTTTTTCTGTTGTTTTGTGTCTTTTTCACTGTATTTGCTCCAGAAACCTGTATCCTGTAATATGCAACAAACGTGCGTCAAGAGTACCTGTTTATTTATAAAAAGGATAAGAATAGGGGAATGAAAAATGCAATATTATGGTCTGAACAAATACCCCCAAACTTACCTTTTGCTCGTCCTCGAGCAAACTTATTTTTTATTCACTAAAATCCTAACCACACTTTCGCAGGGAAACGCGATTGCACTGAGCACGTGCAACAAGCCGTTAAACCTCTAGGTGTCCCTAGTAGGAGGAGTGTTGTCTCCTGAGGGTTTTCAGCGGATTACACCCACAAAATCCTATCAACTCGGCCCATTCACTAGTGTTCTCCAATTAGGTTTTCTAACAAGGAATTCTATTATCTTTTACCCGTAAATTATCCACCCATATTCTTCACACTTCCTCATTATTTAACTTAAGATTATATATTATGTAGACCTACTTAGCTTTCGGCATTTCTTAAGTTTTCCTTCTAGGGTTTCATCTCCACTTAGGAATTTCTATCAACTCTATTAAAGATACAAGTTCTATCTTTCATTCCTTTCTCTTAAGTTTTCCTTCTAGGGTTTCATCTCCACTTGGAAATTCAAATCAAGCAATCGTTCTTTCGTCCATTGTCCAAAGCACTTATTAATTCGTGAATTTTGAATTTCGCTTACACATCCTTCATGCGACTGTTAATACTTCTTGAGGTACCAACAACCGATTACAAGATGCGTTAGCACATTAAAGCGTACTTCCTAGTTTTACAACACCCAAGGCTTTAGCTGTGACTCCCAAACCAGTTGGTCTAAGACACTAGGTGATGAAGCACCCTCGCTAAATATTTTTCTATTTTTGCAGCCTTAAGTAATCACAAAAACCAGTGTCCATTTTTTTCTTTATTCACTTTTTTTTTCTTTTATTTTCTTTGTACTAAGGACTTTAGACAAGAGCATTTCAAGGTCTCTTCTACTATTCCGAGTTTCAAGGTGCGTGATTGTGCAAATTGCAGGGTATATATTTTCAGAATCTAGACTTAAGCTAGGAACTATTTTTCAAACTTATACTCTAATAAGAACATCAATACTCTTCCCTTGTTTCGACTTAGCCCAAGAAGTCAACCCAAAATTTGCCTATTTCTAAATAAACTACAAGGCATATACTTTCTACCGTTAAACTTTAAGGAATGTTATTTTTAGGGTTTTTAATTTACTAAGTCTAAGATCTAGTTGTTCCTAGCCAATTAACCCATTTGTCAAACTTAAATCAATTAGACCAAATTGAATACATTGATTTTTATAATTTTTGAAATTTTTCAATTTTTATGGGTTTTCAAATAAATGTGCAAATGCAAAAATATGTACAAATGAATGCGAAGGAAGAAAACGTACCGAGCATACCCCCAAACTTGAACTTGACAGTGTCCTCACTGTCATGCTAAACCAAGAGGGTCAAAATACCGGCACTTCCCTGTTTATTTATTTATAACTTTTATTGTTAATGAAAACAAAAATATATACAGAAAGGCCCTCCCCCAAACTTCATTTAAACTATGTTAGACATTACTGCCAAACTTTGCATAGCCCAAAAGTCAACACCAACCAGTTGAAAATTTTATCGGTAAAGAGTATTGGTTGGTGGAAGAATAAATTGTAGCGGTCCACAAAGAATTGGGGAAGATAGAAGTAGTGGTATGGGAGGTGTGAAGGTAAATATACAGGCGATGGTGATATATCAAAGCGAGAATGTAAATGATCAGCAATCAGTGGAGTATTGGCATTCTCGTAACTTATTAAAAGAAATGGGGGTATTTCAACTTCTAAAGGAGGAGGATGACTCACCAAAATACCCCCAAGATCTTCCTGTGGGTCCTCTATTGACTCGGCATCATCCATCAATTGTATATGATACTGAATTATGAGGGAACTTATCTCCTCGATGTCCGCCATAGTCCAACCGAAAACTTGCGCCTATCTTGTAAGACCATTAAGAGGGCGTTCTCTTGCTCGAGGGCTAGAGAGGCCGATATGATAATGGGAAAGGTCTCATTCTCACCTATGTAAGCATATCTAAGGTGAGACGGCAAGGGCGTGAGTTCGAGTTTCGGAGGTGAAAGAATCATTGCGGAATCTACCTCGAACTCAAAGGACTCCAACACAGGTTCGAAATCACTGCAGACAACCGATTCGGATGGTTCGACTGACTCATCCAAAAATTCAAACGACTCATATTCGGGCTGTGAGTCGTCATCATCCAAAAAAGTGAAACATTCATAATCAACATCGGTTGTGTCAACGGTGGTAGGCTCAAGGAGGGACGCACTAGTGGCGTCAAAACTGTTTTCATCAAACAAGAATCTTTCAAGCTCGCAGTCCTCCTGCGTGATTTCATGAATAGAGCAAACTTCTCGTGTACTAGTTTTAGGCACGGGGGGCAGACTTCCCATCTTATAAATATTGAACTCGCTAAACATTTTCCCAAAGGATAGAGTCATGGAGCCATTGCGACAGTTTATTACAGCATTGGAAGTGGCCAAAAATGGTCGACCGAGAATCACCGGAATTTGGTTTCTTGGGTTAGCAACAGGTTGTGTATCCATAACGATAAAATCAACGGGGAATATGAACTCCCCGACTTTGATCAACACATCCTCTAGTTGACCCCGTGGATAGGTGATTGATCGATCAGCCATTTGGAGAGTACAACGAGTTGGTTTCAACTCTCCAACCCCTAATTGTTCATACACGGAGTAGGGAATCAGGTTAACACTAGACCCGAGATCTAAAAGTGCTCGATTAATTTTCTTATCCTCAATTGTGATTGAAATAGTAGGACAGCCGGGGTCCTTTCGTTTTTGGGGTAAGGTTTGATGGTGGTTAATAGCATTGCTTACTGCACTAGCCACTAGCACTTTCTTGGGTACTTGAGATGCCTTTCTCTTCGAGGTGCATAAGCCCTTTAAGATTTTCGCGTATGAAGGGACTTGTTGGATAGCATCCAAGAGAGGTATATTTATGCTAACCTGCTTAAATATCTCCACAATCTTTTCCACTTGTGCACTTGGTTTATTAGGACTCAACCTGTTTGGAAATGGTGCATTTTGAAAATTAGTTGAGTCACTGGTTTGTAGAGTAGAATGTGGAGTAGGAACAGATCCCAGTGTGGATGTGTTCGTGTTGTGAGAAATGGATCCGTTAGAGTCAGAAGAAGTAGAGCCGTGTGAAGGGTGGAGAATAGGCTCTAAAGAAAAAGGTGAAGAAGGAAGTGAAGAAAATGAAGAAGGGGAAGAAGAACCACCGGCGGGGATGTCATCACTAGTTCCCACATTATTTTGCAACTCTCTTCCGGATCTCAACGTGGTCACCGCATTTACATTGTGATTGTGATATGCGTTTTGTGTGTGACCGGGATTGGGCAATGGTTGAGATGGAAGCTTTCCCTTTTCTCTCTCGCTCAACGCAGCAGTTAATTGTGCAATTTGTGCCTCAATAGATTTGATACTTTGATCGTGTGAGGCATTGTTATTCATTAAAGATTGAACATAACTTTCAAATCTTGCTGCGGATTCTGTAGATTGCTTGAGAAATGCATCTAGACTTTTCTCGAGCGAGCTAACCTTATCATCATTTGGTTGAACTAAGTTGTTCGTTTGATTTGTATAAGGTTGTTGTTGGAAAGGTTGCTAGTTTTAAGTTTATGAGGGTGCTTGTTGTTGTTGTGGAGGAGGTCTTTGAAAATTATTATTCCCTTGGAACTGTTGATTTGGGTGACTCCTCCACCCCTGATTGTATGTCGAAGAGTACGGATCATTTCTTTGTCGTTGCTGAAATGCAGCATTGACTTGATCCTGTCCTTGAATGGGTGCATTATAAGGACACTCTTCGGTTAGGTGCGACGGGTTCGAACAACAAGCACAAACAGTTCGTGTGGGTAGAGTAGGGGCAGGAGAAGACGATGAGATTTTGGTCTCAATGGCTTCTAGCTTTTTCATAAGTGAGGCCATCTCGGCCTTCATAGCAATCGACATATCTACTTGATGTATGCCTGCCCTAGATTGACCACTAGAAGATGATGTGGTCTTGGTACTCTCCCACTGAATTGTTTGCTCACTAAGATCCTCAAGAAACTGCCAAGCTTCGTCGCTAGACTTGGAGAGAAAATGACCTTGACATATTGTTTCTAGCAACTGCTTCGTTGCTGCGTTCAATCCTTCGTATAATATTTGGAAAAGTTGCCAACTTTCTATCCCATGATGAGGGCATTGAACAAGTAGGTCTTTAAATCTCTCGAAACACTTCCAAAATGGTTCGGAAGGAACCTGTGAAAATTGTATTATCTCGTTACGGATTCTAGCAGTTTTGTGATGAGGATAGAACTTTTTCAGAAAAGCTCTCACAAACTCGTCCCAATTTCTAATGGAATGTGATGCGGTGCTGTATAGCCACTTCTCGGCTAGGTCACATAAGGTAAAAGAAATGACCCTTAGCCTTATAGCGTCATCACTTAATTGGGTAGTTTTCATCATGGCACAAACGTTTTGGAATTTATTAATAAAAATATATGCATCTTCAGATTTCAAACCATGAAATTTTGGCAGCATATTGATGAAATGTGGTTTTATTTCAAAATTATCCCTATTTGCCGGTGGGGGTGAAAGACATGTAGGTAAAGAAGTGCGGACGGGGTAGAAGAGATCCTGGAGCGCAACTCGTGCGGGCGCTACAACAGGCGGAAGATCCGGGTTATTTGCACCTGGCGGAGGTGGAATCATTCCCGTCGGTAAGGTATCGTTGGGGTTAAATCCCGACATACCTTCGAAAGAAGAATTTGAAGGTGGAGGTAAGGAAATGGACGGAATGTCGACGAAGGGTTCGTCGAAGGGTTCGTCGGTCGGGACCAACGAAACACGGACTAATCGGGCGTTAGTATCCCTAGTCCAAAATGACATACACTAAAGGAGTAGTGTAGTCAGAAAAAATAGAAAAACAGAATGTGGGGGTAAGATAACGTCAATGAGAAGAAGTGAGTGAAAGTGAGTTGCAAGTTTTTTAGCGGTAAGTTTCAAGTTTTTTTTTGAAAAGATTTATATATTTTTTTTTGTGAGTTTTGCAAAGAAGTTTTTGAAAAGAGACTCGTGACACAAATGTATCAACCACACATGCACAATCAGGCCTAGATCTAGGGTCACCTGGGTCTGCTAGACAGCTTCTAACTAGGGCTAGAAATAGGACCTCAAACCGCCTCTTCACGGACAAATACGGCCAGGTAAGTGGGAAGGAACCACCACTACAGTGGGCCTAATTAATCACCACTAGCCTAGACACCGCAAAGTCGGTTAGGATAAACGGCCGATGCCTATACTAGTCCTTTTCCTATTGAGCTCGATGTCCTTAGGTCTGAGTCTAGTCTTTTTTAATTAATTGTGGTCGATGCAAAATGCTTTAGGTGTTTTCTGGGGTCCTGGGAAGGGTGATGAAATCCCCACCCAATCTGAGTTTGGTCAATTAGCCCCTTAGAGTCCGATTAAATTATGCAAAACAATACAATTTCACTTGCAATCAAATTTTAGCGCGGCGCAAAGAAACCTGCAGAAAATCTGTTATTTAGAAGGGGAGAAAGACTCTTTACGCAAAAAATTCCTGCAGAAACTTTTTACAGTGGAAATATGGAGATTGCAGAGGGGAGAGAGAGAAAGCAAACCATGTAATTTTTATGCGCTGACGTGGCAGAACAGCGACAGAACCGCAGCGTGGGTCCCTCTTTTGCGGCGGAAACGCGGCCTTCTGAAGGGATCACGCTCTGGAAAAATTTGTGCTGCTCTGTACTGATAGTTCCTCTTTGTTCTTATGTACCAATTTTTGTTTTGCCCTCTGTAAATTTCCAGATCCTCAATTCTTCGCTGTTCCTGCAAGATTCAAAAGATACACCCTTCAAACAGATCAAAGTTGATAATTTTTGTATTTTTTTTATATTTTCAGATTTTTATAATTTTTAAAATTTATATCAACCCGAAAATTCACAAAAAGAAATATTACGCCGTCCCCGGCAACGGCGCCATTTGATTAGTGTCAAAACTTGTATTTTACCGCAATCAGAAACGGCGTCGCTTCGCAGCTAGCCGGTGAGTACGGGTCGATCCACAGAGACGGGTAAATTTCTTTTATGTGTTTTAACGAGTTGATTCAAAATGTCGTTTTGGTTGGTTTATAAAAATCTATAAAAACTGATCTAATTAATCTAATTAAGAGTCTTGCTAGGGTTAGGCTTAGGGGAAGTTTTGGAGATTAACGATTTTCCTCACCGCTTTCAATGCCTTCTTTTTTAGATCTATTAGATGTTAATGTACTTATTAATAAAGTGGATCCAAATCTTTTGGGAAGATATTTCTTCCTCTAGATTTGTATCCTTCCTTTGTTGATAATTACCCTAACCCCCACGGAAAACGCGCGCAACCGGCCCTTTATACTACGGTTCATCGTTACCTCGAAGGGTAGGATGCCGCAGGGAGCGGTTGTGCTCGTATGCGTGGAGTTCTAATTCATTAGGTGAAAGTGGCATTGAAAGGGGTGAGAGATCTCATCTCTCAACCCTTTTCCTAATGCTAACCCTAACAAGCGAGGAGATTACTCGCTCATTAGGGGATGAGAAAACATTTTAATTAAAAGAAACAGAAATAACATACCTTACTAAGTTAACGGCTCCCTCCAAACAAGAAGAACAGATCTGAATTTATCTCTCAGAAATTCTGAAATTTATTGATTGAAAAGAGGCATAGGGTTTTACAATTTTAGATTACAATTTATAAGTAAACAGAAGAATTAGGGTTTTAGAGTCTCGCGCATGTGCAATTACAGATATGCCCACGAAAAATCCCAACCCCTGCACCGACGCACCGACACGAGGAAAATCCACCGACACGGGCTCTGAATGGCCGCGGATCCGCGGCAAATGTTGGCTTGGGCCGCGGATCCGCGGCCCTTTGGTGGGCTTGGGTCACCAATTTTCTGCACTTGGGTTGTATTGTCTTGGGCTTCCTATTTTCATATGTATTTTCTTCTTTGGGCTTCTACGTCTTCTCCAGATCTTCAGTGAAAACTTGTTAGTATCTTTTGACCGTTCACTTGACATTTTGGACCTTGCACTGTTCTTCGTCTAGGCTTGACTAGGATCCGTCTAATTGTTGGTCAAAAGTCCCTTTTTCTGTTGTTTTGTGTCTTTTTCACTGTATTTGCTCCAGAAACCTGTATCCTGTAATATGCAACAAACGTGCGTCAAGAGTACCTGTTTATTTATAAAAAGGATAAGAATAGAGGAATGAAAAATACAATATTATGGTCTGAACAATGCGTTGTTCGCACTTTGACCACAGATTCCGCCGTCGGATTGCGTACTGAACCCACGTCTCGCCCGGCTTCACCCTGGCATTAATCAATGACGTTATTGGGGTGCGTTCACTAGCACTTGCGAATCGCTGGGTGAACAACAACTCCATTTCTGCGAACGTTTTGACGGAGTCGTTTGGAAGTTCGGAGTACCACTCAAACGCCGTCTCTGACAAGCTGCCGACGAATTGGCGGAGCAAAAGCTTATCATCGCCACCAGTGTTGCCACAGAGAGCCCTGAATTGAGCGACATGTTGATGGGGATTGCCTGTCCCTTTGTACACATGGAATTTAGGGATCATGTAGCCCGGCTGGTACTTTATCTGATCATACCAGCCTGGATACGGTTGCCCAGTTTTAACAATTTGCCCAGCCGCTTCATTCGCCTGGTGAACTCGTATCTGCTGAGCGATGTAATCATCCAGGGCGGACTTGGAAATAGTTTCCTCCTTAGCTGCTGGAAGAGCTGGCAGAGGGTTTGATGTTTCCCCTCTATCATCTTCAATTATTACTGGAGGATCTTCGGCTGGAGGGTCCGGCTGGATCATCATGCCCACCATATCTTGAAATAAAAGGGCCATTTGTTTTATATTGGCCACTTGTTCCGCAGCCTCTTTGTCCTTCTTCTCAAGCATTCTCCGAAGGAATTTGGTATCAGTTTCCTGCTCACGGCGCTGCTCCGAGGATGTCTCCGGGTTTGCTTTTGGTCCTATGAGTGCGGCCATAGTCGTTAACATCTCTTGGAGCTTTTGTTGTTGTTGCTCCTGAGCCTTAGTCACTGATTGTGTAAGCGGTCGATAACCTGTGGAGATACGGCTATCCTCTTTTCCGGATGCTATATAGACGGTATGCACCACCATGCCCCCAGACTTGGGGCATTTAGTCTTAGCGTCTTTGCGATCTGCCGTAGTCATAGAGGCTTTCTCTGGCCTCCTTTTCCTTTGAGCAGTTGATGTTAAGGGGGTCGTTGCAGCGGGCACCCAGGTGGTTGTCGTCCTTCGTGGCTTGCCAGGACGGTTCTCTTCCTGCTGGACTTTCAGCTTCTTCTGTCGACAGAAATAGTCTTGATCAACCACCGACACTCGGACTTGTCGCCAGATTTTGTAAACTTTGGAAGACAGCCGTTGAGGGGACTGCTCCGGCTTTATTTCTGTAACAGTCTCCACAGGCGGCGGAGATCTTTTCAGTACGGCGGTAGGAGAGTTTCTACGCACCTTGTTCAGCAGCTCGAAGCTGTTCCCGGTTGGAACAGTAGCGTTGACTTCCACCGTTGGAGCTGGTGGAGTTTTCCCAGAGGGGGAGTTGCCCCCAGCCTTCCTTACTCGGCGCCAGTGGCGACGTCGAGCATGTCGAGCTGATGGTGTTGGTTCGGCGATGGGAATGGCTTTGTCTTTCCCCCTGTTCAGATGAGGCGCCGCCGATGCCAGCCTCTTGAAGACTGATGTCTTTTGAGTAGCGGTATCCAATCTGTCAAAGACAGACTTCCGAGCAGGGACGGGAACTGTAGTAGGAGCCGGAATAGTCAGTCTTGTTAAAACCGACTCTTTGGCAGGAGAAGCCGCCTTGACGACTTCGGGGGCAGGAATGGCTATCTTTTTCGGCATAACCTTTTTTGGGATCGCAGGCTTCATCATGGGCCCACAGGGATTTTGGCCCAGTCCGGTGAAGACTGAGGAGCTGGAGTTGGACGACCCGTTGAGAGGGGCCGCAGTAGTTGCAAGCCGATCAAAGACCGACTTCTTGGGAGCTTCCGGCGTTGGCACAGGAGCGATGAAGCTCGTCGGTGGGAGCATGGTCCCGAAAAACAATCCTGTTGTGGCCTGAGTGACCTGTTCTACCGGTATCGTGAACAAGGAAGCCGCTTGAGGCCTATAAGCTATGCCTCCAGATGAGGCGGAGCGCGGGTTGCAATTGCAGTTGGAACACTTTGCGCAAGTGGACGCCATTGATCCTTCGCTTTCTGCACCAAGCAAAACGCCAAATCTTAATACCTCGAACTTAAGGGCAACTATAGCAAACCGCGATTCGTTCGCGAACACGACACACGAAGTGTGGAGTGGAAAGAGGAAAAGGTCCCACCGGGTGTGCCAGAATCTGTTCCCCTCCGAAAGACGCGGCAGAGACGCGGCGTACGTCTTGCCTGAATTTCGGGGCAGATGCTAATTGGTGCTATCCGTCCACCTCTCCGAAGATGCCAAGTTGATTTATGGCACCGCATATCCAAGGTTTAAACGGATGTGGCCGATATAGTAGACTTCGTCAGATTCCCCCTCGTTTGAGGGGTTTTTGATTGTGGGGACGCACTTCCCTGCAGGCGCAAGCCCCTGCAGTTAATTACGCTACCACATCGCAGTAACAACTTTCTCCTTCTCCAGATGGTCACTTCGTGTCGTGGGTGTTTGTTTTGTGTTTGGTTGCCCGTGGATTGTATACGGAGACTAATTTATGTCGTCGCCCGTAGGACGTGGACTAGTCCAAATCCGTATCTTCTTAGATTTGAGTTTGGGGCGTTGGGTTTAAGGATACGTTGGGCTCATTTGGGACTAAGATCAACTTAAACGTTTGTTAAGGATACGTTAGTCTAATTTTGAGACTAAGATCAACTCAATGTTTATTAAGGACACGTCAGTCTAATTTTAGACTGAGATCAACTTAACGGGATCGTTTAAATCCAACAAAAGAGTATTTGGACTCTATTGTTTAGTTTAGGGATATTACGGTCGATTACCAGTTTAAGGACATGGTGGTCCATCATTAGTTTAAAGACATCACGGTCGAGGTTAAGGACATCATAGTCTATGAGTTTAAGGACCCCACAGTCCAATATTAGTTTAAAGACATGACGGTCGGGATTAAGGACATCATAGTCTATTGGTTTAAGGACCCCACAGTACGTTGTTAGTTTTAAGACATCACGGTCGAGGTTAAGGACATCATAGTCCATGAGTTTAAGGACCCCACAGTCCGTTGTTAGTTTTAAGATATCACGGACGAGGTTAAGGACATCATAGTCCATGAGTTTAAAGACCCCACAGTCCGTTGTTAGTTTTAAGACATCACAGTCAAGATTAAGGACATCATAGTCCATGAGTTTAAGGACCCCACAGTCCATGGAAATGTGTGGTCGCCGGGACCCGTCACCTCTCTGAAAACGTTGACGGATTACAACGATAAATATTAGAGGAGTAACAAGATGTACCCTCGAACCAGTGTGAATTGTTTGAAAGATCTGTAGCCCAGTTTGGGACTAAGATCTGTTGAATATTTGTGAGCAGATGTGCTCAGTTCAATATAAGTTGAGGACTTATGGCTAGAATTGGGTTAAGTCCAATTAAAAATGTTTAACATTTTTATTTGTTCCGGCTATTAGGCATTTATTTGGGCTCGGCCCTTTTAATAATGCTAAGCATTAGGTTCTGACATCTTTTGTCTTCATCAGAACAAAGTGTGCTCTGACAATGCTCCACGTGGCGCGCCAGGCGCTTTGCGCCTGTCAAAGAGCGCATTGCGCTTCTGTCAGGTAGCGCACACGAAGAGGACACGTGTCGCGCTTATCACTAAGCGCTAGTTCATTAGCGCATTGCGCTTTTAATTTATGAGCGCTTTGCGCTAGTCTGTTGGCACGCCAGTGAGTGACACGTGGCGCGCTTGGAGCTGAGCACCAGCCCATAAGCGCAGTGTGCTGTTTCAGAAGCGCAAAGCGCAGATTGTGTGTTTGGTTGACACGTGGCAGGTTTTGGCTGAGCGCCGGTCCAATGAGCGCAAGAGCGCAATTCATGAGTGCAAGACACTTTCAATATCAAAGAACAAATTTATGTTCTTCTTAAAGGAGGCCTTGCCTCAAGATCCAAGAACAAAAGTTCTTATTTTTATAAAAAGGCTCTGCCTTTATAGATCAAAGATTTATGAATGAAGTAAAATACTTCTTTTATTCTTTTATGATTAGATTTTTGGATCTTTTTCTTTTTATAAAAGACCTTGGTCTTTCTTTTTTTTTTTTAGATCTATGATCTTTTTAGAAGATGGTTCTTCTTTTTACGAGATGATTTCATCTCTGTGGTTCAAGAACTAGTTCTTTACCTTGAAGATGAAGAAATGATCTTCTTTTTTCTAAAAGCTTGCTCTTCTTTTTCTCAAAGTTTTCAGAGGGTTTTGTCTCTCTTTCTGTATATTTTAGACTTGAAGTCTAGGGGCCTTTATATAGGGCCAATTGATTTGTTGAATCAGTTTTAAGAGATCTTTCTCTGATTGATTTGGGAATATTTCCCACCGTTGGATCTTTGATCCTAAGGCTTCTGTTTTACAGAAGATAATCTTCTTGTTTCAATAAGATTGAAAAATCTTTCCATAACAGAATTTTAGTTCTGATTAATTAATAATTTATTATTAGTAGATCTTTTGATCTAACGGTGGGGAATTTTTAATTCTTGCGCTGGCGCACCTTGCGCTGGCGCACCTTGCGCTAGCGCACCTGCGTTCGACACGTGGCGCGCAGCGCAACTGCGCTAGCGTACACACTGGATCTGAAGCGTTGCTTCAACTTTTAAATTTTGAATTTTAAAATAGAGCTTTGCTCTGATTGGGGGTGCGCTGCCTAGGGCGCGGCGCACCTAGCGCTAGCGCATCTGTGTTTGACATGTGGCGCGCAGCGCACAGAACCTGAAGCGTTGCTTCAATTATTTGAATTTTGAAATTCAAAACAGAGCTTTGCTCTGATTGGGGGAAACAACTCCTCAGTCCATACGTAATGCACTTCCTTCCGTGTCAGCTTTGTTAAGGGTTCAGCAACTCATGCAAAGTCCTGAACGAAACGCCGATAATATCCTGCCAATCCTAGGAAACTTCTGATTTCTGCCACTGACGTCGGTGTCGGCCAATCTCTAACAGATTCTATCTTCGCTGGGTCCACTGAGATTGTCACGCCCCGCTTCCCGGTGTACAGCGAGAGGAAGCGACGAGGCCGCTACGTATTTACTCAGAAGTAAACACGCTAAGCGTATCTAAGTAATATAAAGTAAAGTACACAAAAGATAGGAATGTAAAGAACGACTTTATTTATTAAACATTCTTTTACAGGTACAACTGGAATGTAAATACATGAGTAGAAAGCGATGCCTAAATAATGGCATAACAGAAATGAAATAAATATGTACAAGTGTCTAAAACTCTGGGTCAAAAACAAACTGCTCCAAATCCTCAGTGCTGGGCTCGGTCTCTAAAGCGTCCGAAACTCCTGACAACATTCTAAAGAAAGAAGAAAAGGAATGTCGTCAGCGAACAATCGCTCGGTAAGTCCCAAAGGTGAGTAGAGATGGAATAGACAGAGAGAGAGTATATCTTATAATGTTTGATTATATTGTTAACGCTGTTGTTTGTAGCTTTGTACAGAAAATGTCAGTGTATATGAAAGGAGTCCCACTATTCTGGAGACTAAGGTATACGGAGCACAAGGAACCATTCAGCCACGGTATAACGGCAATGGATATTCAGGTTATGTGTATTATGGTTACAGTCCCGTACCACTTTTAACACCTTCCGTACCAATCAATCTCTTATAAACCCCGCGATGTCTTGATTGTATTCTTTATATTGTTTGTTATATAGATGGATGATTTGCCGAAACCATGATATCAGTAAACATAATAGATATAAATTGAGAGTTATGTAGACGGAGTATATCCATAGTTCGGTTCGGTCAAAATAGATTGATATAGGTTAAGTAGACGGATTCATATTGAATTGTAGTTTATACTTGAATCACATTCAAGTCAGATTGATTAGATTGAGACTCAGTCTGAGTCAGACACTTTAAAAAAAACTTGAAATCCTGAATTAGTTTTGGTGTTATCGATAACTGCTGTACATGGACAGCAGGATTTGTGTCTTTTTCCAAGACAATTACCATGTTCATAACACCGTTTGTTAGATTGTCTACCTTAAATAGGCAAGCACCCATATCTCCGGCTCCCTGAGGCTCAAGAGACTGGTCCCGCTTAAACCTATGTTTACTAGGGTCCTTATTGTAATTTAGTATAATTTGAGAGGGTTTTATGTAAAAATAGTTTTTGTATAATTTCAAAATACATCCCAAGCATTTAATTATCGTCTTTATCATTTTCTTAGATGTATATTTTATAAATATGAAATTTCTAGTGAGTAGAACCTAACTTTAATAGTATATGGTATTTTCTTGAAATATTGGAATTGTTTTATATTTGGATGGTATTTTCATGTAATGGTGATTCCTTTAGAAAACATGGAATATTTATATAATTAAAAAATATATTTTGATAATATATATATATATATTTAATGAAAATAATTTATTTATTTTCTTGTAGAAATCTGATTTTCTAAAGAAAGATGCGTAAAAATTCCATCAAGATCGAATGCTCCTTTCAGAGGTCTGCATTTCGTTCAACTAGACCCGAGGATATGCGATAATCCGCACCATCCCGAACGGGGTCCCCAAAAGTGGGTTGTAGAGGCGCAATTGCAAGGAATTGTTTAATATATCTTTTTATAGAAATGGTTTTATAAGTTGATGATATTATTTGTAAAGCCGTGTTATCCCATTAATATATTCTCAAAATTTTATCGTGCTATGTCAAAAATGTGTGTTGTGATGAGGTAGGTCATTACCTCGTGAGTTATCTAAAGGTAATACAAGTTTTATGTTGTTTTATGTCGTAAATAAAGTATGTGGTATTTTACCGTAAAGATACAATAAAAATTGCATAGAAGAATATTTTGAGATGAAACTTGTTTTAAATTGTTTGTTAATGTTTGTTAAATATTATGTGAGAGTATGGTATTTTCTTGTTTAAGAAAAATAGAGTTTTAAAGAAAAACCGAATCGGAAGTCGGATTAACTCCGCTTCCGTCGGGTTTTAGAATTGCAAGTTTTTAAGATAGAAGATGAGAGTGGAAGAGGGGACTTACTGGCTTTTGAACTACAGGAAAGAGAGAGATGAAGCTATGGAAAGTCTCGAGACGTCGTTTCATCGCTGGAAACTCCTTGGAACGTCACCGGAACTTCGTCATTCGCTAACTCCACTTGCACACTAAAGTGACATGAGAATTTTGGAAAGTTTTGACAGGGAAATTCTGAATGAGAAGGGGTGAAATATGGGGTGGTATTTATATTAAGGTTTGGTGTTTTGAATTGGTGAATTAAAATTTGTATTAAAATGGATTTAAAGAGGGTATTTTAATTCTCTGGATAATTACAGAGAATACAAACAGCCTAGGGGAAGTGGGGTAGGCCAAGAGGTGCAGTGGGAAAAATTTCAAAGCATTACCTACGGGTTTGACCGGCGGTTCCGGGTCCTTGATGAATTTCGCTGGCCATTTCCCGGTGGAATTGGCTTGTTTCATCGCCACGTATCCCTGTCGCTTCAACTAGTCTCGTGCACATGTTTAAATATTACGTGACTCTTTATTCTACGTGTAGTGCACGTGCAAACCCTTGGGCTTCTAAAAGATTAAAAGAAAATTAAATAAAAAGATAATATGGTTGGGAGGATTCGATCACAAGGGCTACGTCACAGCAGAGCAAGGCTTTACCGATGTGCTACAAGTACTTTCTTGATGTTCAAAATTAAAACAAATACTTATAATATACATAAGATTGCAAATACCCCAATTGTACATTAAATTTTAAACAATTTTATGTACATTGAAATTGGAGTTGTTACAGTTTACCCACCTTACAAAAATTTCGTCCTCGAAATTTACAATTTATTTGAAGGACTAGTTTGCAAATAAATAAGGATATCTTGCACGCATCTCATATTCCCTTTCCCATGTTGATTCTCCTGGTGTTTCCTTTCTCTACATCACTCGAACCAGGTTGACTTCCTTGTTCCGAAGTGACTTCACCTTTCTATCCAGGATCTCAACATGTTGTTGCTCACAGGATAAGTCTAGCTGTACAGTAAGCTCGGAGTGATCAATAATATGGCTGGGGTCACTCACATACCTTCTGAGTTGGGATATGTGGAACACATTGTACACTCCTTCCAATGAAGGTGGAAGTACCAAGCGATAAGCCATTTCACCGACTCGTTCGAATATGTCGAACGGTCCAATGTACCTTGGACTTAGCTTACCCCATCTTCCAAAACATATCACTCTACGGTTTGGAGATATCTTCAGAAATACATGTTCTCTCGGTTAAAACTCCAAGTGACGGCGCTTTGCATCAACCCAGTGCTTTTGTCGATCTTGGGCTATGCGCATTCGTTCCTTGATAGTACGAACCACGTCGATAGTTGCTACTATCATCTCAAGTCCTAGGAGCTCCCTATCTCCGATGTCATCCCAACTTAATGGCGATCAACACTTCCTTCCATAAAGTGCTGCAAAAGGTGCCATTCCGATACTTGCTTGGTAGCTGTTGTTGTATGAAAATTCCACAAGATGTAGGTGATCTTCCCACGATCTTCCGAAGTCTAGCATACACGCTCTTAGCATATCTTCTAAGATCTGAATAGTCCTCTCAGACTGACCATCTGTTTGTGGATGATAAGCTATGCTGAAATTCAGACTTGTTCCCAAGCTAGCTTGCAGATTTTGCGAAAATTGCGATCGGAATCTGGTGTCATGATCGGAGACATTGCAAACCAGTACTCCATGTAATCTCATGATTTCCTGCATGAGTTCATGGGTATCAGAGATAGTACGTATTGAAGATTTAAATCTTACTTAGATTCTTACCTCCATGTACTTCTTTGCAAGAGTTTCAGTAGATTGGCCAACTCAAAATGGAATAAAGTGAGCCGACTTTGTGAGTCGGTCCAGAATAACCCATACCGCATCGTTACCCTTCATGCTGCGAAGAAGAGAAGTCACGAAATCCATTGTGATTTGTTGCCACTTCTATTCTGGGATAGGTAACGGTTGAAGTAACCCAGCAGTCCTGTGATGTTCAGCCTTTACTTGCTGACACACCAATCATTTAGCGACGCTTCTGGCTACGTCATGCTTCATTCCATGCCACCAGTAATTTTGACGCAAATCTTTGTACATCTTTGTACCTCCAGGGTGTACTGAATAAGGAGAGCTGTGAGCTTCTTTCATCAACTCTTCTCACACAGAACGTTTTGGTACACACAATCTACTGCCATATCTTAAAGATCCGTCTTCATAGATGATGAAGTCTGTTCGAAGTCCACTTTCCACTTGTTCTTTGATCTTTTGCAACTTATCATCACTTGCTTAAGCTGCTTTGATCTGATTGACAATGGTAGATTGAACTTGTAAGTTCATCAAACTTGAAGCGTTACCTGGCATGACTACTTCAATCTCCATTTGATGCAAGTTTTGCTGAAGCTTCCACTGCGCGGTGAGATTCAATCCTAATGGTTAGCGACTAAGGGCATCAGGTAGTACATTCACCTTCCTTGGGTAATATTGTAGGTTGATGTCGAAGTTCGCCATAAGTTCTAACCATCTTCTCTGCTGCATATTCAACTCTTTCTGAGTAATTACATATTTCAGACTCTTGTGATCTGTGTATATGTCCAATCGTTCACCAAGGAGATAATGGCGCCAAATCTTAAGAGCAAAGATTACGGCTGCCAATTCCAAATCATGTGTTGGATAATTGCGCTCATGAATCTTCAGCTGTCTTGAAGTATAAGCCACAACTTTACCGTGCTGATGTAGAACACATCCTAATCCCTTACCGGAGGCATCGCAATGCACTTCAAAACCTCCAGATTGGTCTGGTATGACGAGAATAGGTGATGATGTCAGTCTTGACTTGAGTTCTACGAATGCTTGTTCGCATGCTTCTGACCACACGAATTCTTCTTCTTTACGTGTGAGCTTGGTCAGGGGTGTTGCAATCTTTGAAAATCCTTCAATCAACCTTCTGTAATATCCTGCTAGACCCAAGAAACTTCGAATGTCCTTCACTGATTTTGGTGTCAGCCATTTTCTTATCGCTGAAACTTTAGCTGGATCCACAAAGATTCCATTGCCTGATACAATATGTCCGAGAAAACCAACTTGATCTAGCCAAAACTCGTATTTGCTGTACTTAGCATAGAGTTGATGTTGTCATAGAGTTTCCAGAACAATTCATAGGTGCTCGGCATGTTCCTTCCGACTCTTAGAATACACCAGGATGTCGTCGATGAAGATAACAAAAAACCTTTCTAGGTACTCCCGGAAAACTTGAGTCATTAGATTCATGAATATAGCCGGTGCGTTGGTCACTCCAAATGGTATCACAGGAAATTCGTAATGTCCATAGCGAGTTCTGAATGCCATTTTATGGATATCAGATTCTTTGACCTTCACCTGATGATAACCCGAATGAAAATCTAACTTGGCGAAAACACAAGATCCATTTATCTGATCGAACAGATCGTCGATGCACGGGAGTGGGTACTTGTTCTTTATAGTTACATCGTTCAGAGCTCTATAATTAATGCATATTCGATATGAACCTTCCTTCTTCTTTACAAGGAGAACTGGTGATCCCCAACTTGAAGTGCTGGGACGAATCTATCCTTTCGCCAATAATTCGTCCAACTGAGTTCGGACTTCCTTCAAACCTTCAGGGCTTAACCGATACGGTGCTTTGATCACCGGTTGTGCTCCAGGTACTAAATCAATGCTGAATTCAAGAGCTCAATCGGGAGGCAAACCTGATATGTCTTCAGGAAACACATCGTCGAACTCTCGAACTATTTCTGGCTTTGATCCTTCTTCCGATCGAATTTCCGCAATCACAGCCTTCTTTGGATTCTCCTTGTATATACTTAGCTCCAGGGTACGGTCTCCACTTTTGAAATAGAAGACCGGATGTTCTGGAATCTCGAATACTACCATCCTTTGACGACAGTCAATGGTAGCATAGAATGTTCCGAGCCAATCCATACCCAAGACGACATCAAAATTCGGTATGTCCAGCACCTTGAAGTCAGCATAGAATTCTCTACTGCAGACAACTACTGGACATAGATCGTATCCCATTACTGCCTTTAAAACGCCGTTCCCTGAACTGACATTCCAGCTAGATAAAAGAGGTTTGACTGGAATCGCATGAGTTCGGACGAACCATTTCGACATAAAGTAATGAGATGCTCGAGTATCGAAGAGTGCTAGTGCAGGGAGTGAGGCTACTATGATTGTACCTAAGTTATGTGGGATAGTTTTAGGTATAAGGAAGAGAATATATGGGTATGTATAGATGGAAAATAAAGCTTGATGGGGAAGTGTTACCAGTGATGACTTGGCAGGTGGCTTCAGCCTCTTCCACAGTCATTGTGAAAGCCTGTCGCCTCGGCACATTCCTCCTTGCTGGAGGGGTATTCCTCTGTCCGTTCCTTGGTCCTTGAGGTACGTTCCATTAAGCTTGATGGAACTGACGAGGAGGAGGTGCAGTCATTCCACGAGGAGGTGGAGCAGGTAATGTGAGTCGTAGAGCAGGTGCCTGGATGGCTAGACGCTGCTGATAAGTAATTGCCGGCTTGGGTGCAGCATTTGGGTTGTGTCTACGAGGACAAGACCCAATGCCATGAATAGCTGAGCCGCAGACTAAGAAAAAGCGATTTGCACGCCGATAGTCTTTCGCCAAATATACATCTCTCCGGTAGTAGGTACAAAAGGCTGGGTTAGGCCGGCTGTTCGGTACTCCCGGTCTTCTGGGCATAAATGGTGGCCTTGAAGATACTCCTCCTGCCATTTGGTTGGCAGGGCGCTTTACTCCGGCAGATTGGGGTCTGCCTCTCATCTTCACCACTGCCTCATATCAACGGGTAGCTTTCAAAGCCAGTTCGTGGGTCGGGAAATCCCATGTAGCTAACGCAGCTTGGATCTCCGGATCTAACCCTTGCTGAAATCGACGGGCTCTGATCTCATCCGTCGGTATTAAGTGTGCCACAAATCTGTTAAGGTATTATGTTAGCTGTGCAGTATGTGATATTTGAAAATCGAATATTGAGACATATCTTACCTACTGAGTATGGTAAACCCAGCGTCATACTCAATCACTGACTTGGTCCACATCGAACCCTGTTGTAGGTGAATAAACTGCTGCTCCATGTCGAATCGGACAATCTCTGGGAAGTATTTTGCGTCAAACATATCGCGAAATGTCCTCTATTCGATAGGTTGGTCCAGACGGCTTTCTTCCGCCTTCTACCAGACCCGTGCATTGTCAGTGAGCTGCAGCTTTGCAACTCGAACCCAAGCTATCTCTGGCACTTGTGCCGCTGCTAGATCATCTTCAATACTTTGATTCCACTCCTCAGCTTCTAAAGGGCTCTCTTTTCCCGAGAATTTTTTGGGGTGCAAAGCCCGGAATTGTTTTACCCCAGGTGCTTCCGCTTCTGGACGGTTCATCAAAATAGTAGTCTGCTGCTGCTGTCCTTCCAGAAGGCTGCGGATCGCCTCAAGCAATACCATCTGCTCATTGATCGGAGCAGCGATGGTAGGCGTAAGCGGTAGAGGTGGTGGAGTGTTTTTTACGTTGGTGCTAGTGTTGTTTGGGGAATCCATAACCTTGAAAGAAAAATTTGAGTTAGGACAGATTCAAAATATATGAAATTGGAAGATTCAAGGAATATGTAAAGAATGTTTTTATTTGCATGTTCTTGTGTTATATTACTTAGGACTTCATGCAGAATTAACCCGCATGTCCATGCAGAACTGACCTGCATGTCCATACAGAGTTGACCTGTGTGGGCCGCCAATAAAACCTGTCACGCCCCGCTTCCTGGTGTACGAAAAGAGGACGCGACGAGGCCGCTACATATTTACTCAGAAGTAAATACGCTAAGCGTATCTACGCAATATAAAGTAAAGTACACAAAAGACAGGAATGTAAAGAACAACGACTTTATTTACTAAACATTCTTTTACAGGTACAACTGAAATGTAAATACATGAGTTGAAAGCGATGCCTAAACAATGCCATAACAGAAATGAAATAAATATGTACAACTGTCTAAAGCTCCGGGTCAAAAACAAACTGCTCTAAATCCTCAGTGCTGGGCTCGGTCTCTAAAGCATCTGAAACTCCTGACAACATTCCAAAGAAAGAAGAAAAGGAATGTCGTCAGCGAACAATCGCTCGGTAAGTACCAAAGGTAAGTAGAGATAGAATAAACAGAGAGAGAGTATATCTTATAATGTTTGATTATACTGTTAACGCTGTTGTTTGTATCTTGGTACAGAAAATGCCAGTGTATATGAGAGGAGTCCCACTATTCCGGAGACTAAGGTATACGGAGCACAAGGAACCGTTCAGCCACGGTACAACGACAATGGATATTCAGGTTAGGTGTATTATGGTTACAGTCTCGTGCCACTTTTAACACCTTCCGTACCAATCTATCCCTTATAAACCCCACGATGTCTTGATTGTATTGTTTGTTATATAGATGGATGACTTGCCGAAACCATGATATCAGTAAACATAATAGATATAAATGGAGAGTCATATAGACGGAGTATATCCATGGTTCGGTTCGGTCAAAATAGATTGATATAGATTGAGTAGATGGATTCATGTTGAATTGTAGTTTATACTTGAATCACATTCAAGTTAGATTGATTAGATTGAGACTCAGTCTGAGTCAGACACTTTAAAAAGAACATAAAATCCTGAATTAGTTTTGGTGTTATCGGTAACTGCTGCACATGGACGGCAGTATTTGTGTCTTTTTCCAAGACAATTACCGTATTGATAACACCGTTGGTTAAATTGTCTACCTTAAATAGGCAAGCACCCATATCTCCGGCTCTCTGAGGCTCAAGAGACCGGTCCCGCTTAAACCTATGTTTACTAAGGTCCTTATTGTAATTTAGTATAACTTGAGGAGGTTTTATGTAAAAATAATTTTGGTATAATTTCAAAATACACCTCAAGTATTTAATTATCGTATTTAGGGTTTTCATAGATATATATTTTATAAATGTGAAATTTCTAGTGGAACCTAACTTTCATAATATATGGTATTTTATTGAAATATTGGAATTGTTTTATATTTGGATGGTATTTTCATGTAATGGTGATTCCTTTAGAAAACTTGGAATATTTATATAATTAAAATAGATATTTTGATAATATATATATATATATATATATTGAAAATAATTTATTTATTTTCTTTTAGAAATCTCATTTTCTAAAGAAAAATGCATAAAAATTCCATCGAGATCGAATACTCCTTTCGGAGGTCTGCATCTCGCTCTATTAGGCCCGAGGATGTACGATAATCCGCATCATCCCGAACGGGATCCCCAAAAGTGGGTTGTAGAGGCGCAATTGCAAGAAATTGTTTAATACATCTTTTTTTAGAAATGGTTTTATAAGTTGATGGTATTTATTTGTAAAGTCGTGTTATCCCATGAATATATTCCCAAAATATCATCATGCTATGTCAAATATGTGTGTTGTGATGAGATAGGTCATTATCTCATGAGTTATCTAAAGGTAATACAAGTTTTATGTTGTTTTATGTCGTAAATGAAGTATGTGGTATTTTACCGTAAAGATACAATAAAAATTGCATAGAAGAATATTTTGAGATGAAACTTGTTTTAAATTTTTTGTTAATGTTTGTTAAATATTATGTGAGAGTATGATATTTTCTGGTTTAAGAAAAATAGAGTTTTAAAGAAAAACCGAATCGGAAGTTGGATTAACTCCGCTTCCGTCGGGTTTTAAAATTGCAAGTTTTTAAGATGAGAGGGGAAGAGAGGATTTACTGGCTTTTGAACTACAGGAGAGAGAGATGAAGCTATGGAAGGTCTCGGGGCATCGTTTCGTCGCCGAAAACTCCTTGGAACGTCGTCGGAACTTCACCTTTCGCTAACTCCACTTGCACACTAAAGGGACTGTTTCCCCCTAATAATAGAAGAACTAGGCTCTGTTCAAAATTTGAAAAGAGATAGCGCCTCACGTGTCTTGCACGAGGGCGCCGGCCCCGAGAGTTAAAAACTCTGAGGCAGCGCCTCACGTGTATTGCACGAGGGCGCCGACACCGAGAGTTAAAAACTCTGAGGCAGCGCCTCACGTGCTCCGTACGAAAGCGCCGGCGCCAGAACTAAAAGTTCTCTGCCGTTGGATCAAAGATCCAATGGAAATGATAAATCATTAAAACACAGAATTAAATTCTGATTGTGTAAATATTCCTCAAATCGTCCTGAACGAGAAAGATTCCTCTCTGTTAAACAGAGCACCGTTGGATTAAAAATCTAATGGTGATTAAAAAAGAAAATAACCAAGCAACAGAATAAGCTCTGTAGGGGAAAATATTTTCCCCAATCTTTCTGAACAAGAAAGATTACGCTCTGTAAAACAGAGTACCGTTGGATTAAAGATCCAATGGTGATTAAAAAATCACCAAGCTACAGAATAAGCTCTGTATGGAAAATATTTTCCCAATCTTGTTAAAAACAAGAAAAATATTTTTTGTAAAACAGAAGTTCTTGGATCAAAGATCCAACGGTGGATAAAATCCCCAAATCAATTAAGGATCTCTCAATGAGAGATTTTTTTAACTAAATCAACAAACTTGCCTCCACTATATAAAGGCCCCAAGACTTCAAGTCTTGTACATAGAAAACCCCCCCCCCCCATAAACTTAAAGTTCAAAAAGAAGAGCAAGCTAAAAAGAGAGCTTTAAGAAAGAAGAAGGAAGAAGAACTTTCTTCAAGGTAAATAAAGATAATAGAGATCAGACCATCTCATAGAGTTTAACCCTCAGAAAAGAACATAGTTCTTTTCCTGGATCTGAGATCCATGAGACAAGTCTTCCATAAATGAGAATTTAATTCTCGTGGGGATGAACTTGTTCTTGGGGATCGAAGATCCAGGGGAGAACAAAGAATTGAACTCTTCAGAAAAGTGCACAAAGAAAGAGACAACGCCGAGCACCTCACGTGAGCGCTACTCAATAAAGAGTGCCCGGCACTCAGTGGTTGACGCCCGGTGCCAAGCGCCTCACGTGTCCCTCACGTGGGTGCTGCCCAAATAAAGAGTGCTTAGCACTCAATGGTTGGCGCTCAGCGACAAGAGCCTCACGTGTCCCTCATGTGGGCGCCATAAAAAGTATTTAACACTCCATAAAAAACAAAAAAGCGGGTTAGCGTCAGAGCCTATATCAATGCTCCGCACTGTTTGCACAGAAAAGGGACTGAGCCCAAACAAGTGTTTAACACTTTATTCAAAGACTGAATGGGCTGAGTCCAAGTTGACAAAAAGTCCCTAATTCAGATCAACCAAGCCCATGTGCTCACAATTTTTCCAAATTAGTCTTAGTCCCAAATACGACTATTGATCTTTCAATGGACATTGGTTCAAGGGTACATCTTCCCACACCTCTGATAAATGTCGTTGTAATTCTTCAGCGTCTTCGGAGAGGTGGTGGGTCCCGATAACCAACAACTCTTTAGTGTGCTCTCAAATGGATGGATACATCCCAATACGGATCATAATGTCCTTAAACTAGCTGTAGACCGTAATGTCCTTAAACTAGCTATGGACCGTAACGTCCTTAAACTAAAACGATAGAGCCCAAACGCTCTTTCGTTGGATAAAAAATGATCCTGAACCCCCGTTAAGTAGATCTTAGTCCAATATCGGATTAACGTATCCTTAACAAATATTTAATTCGATCTTAATTTCAAACAAGATTAACGATCCTTAACTCAAACCAGACCCAAATCTAAGAAAATACGGATTTGGACTACTCCATGCCCTACGGGCGACAACACAAATTAGTCTCCGTATACAATCCACGGGCAACCAAAAATAAAACAAATATACACGACACGAAGTGACCTTCTGGAGCAGGAGAAAGTGGTTATCGCTACGCGGTAACGTAATTAACTGCAGAGGCTTGTGCCTGCAGGGAAGAGCGTCCCCACAATCAAAAACCCCTCGCAAACGAGGGGGAATCTGACGAAGTCTGCTACAACGGCCGCATCTGTTTAAACCTTCGATACAAGGCGCCATAAATCAACTTGGCATCTTCGGAGAGGTAGATAGATAAAACCAAATAGCATCTGCCCCCAAATGCAGGCAAGACGTTTGTCTTTCCCGGCTTTCGACGGTAAACAGATTCTGACACGCCTGGCGGGACCTTTTCCTCTTTCCACTCCACACTTCGTGTGTCGTGTTCACGAATGAATCGTGGTTTAATATGGTTGCCCCTGGATTCGAGGTACTAAGATTTGGTGTCTCATTCCGTGCAGAAGAGAAGATGACATCGATGGCTTCCAACTGCACCAATTGCAACAACAACTTCCACTCCGTCCCTGCTGGAGGAGTGACTTATAGGCCCCAAGCGGCCTCCATCTTCTCAATGCCAGTGCAACCGGTGACTCAGGCCACCATTGGACTCTTCTTCGGAACCATGCTCCCACCAATGAGCTTCAATGCTTCAATGCCATCATAAGAAGCCCCAAAGAAGTCGATCTTTGATCGGCTCGCAACCACCATGGACCCTCTCAATGGGTCATCCAAGTCTGCCGCCTCGGTCTTCGATAAGCTGAGCCAAAACTCCACTTGGCCCGTAAAGAGACCCGCAATACCTTAAGGGGTTATCCCAAAGCAGATAGCCATTCCAGCTCCGGTAAACGAAGTCACCAAAGAGGTTTCTCCTGCTGAGGGATCGGTCTTCGCAAGACTGGCCGTTCCAACTCCTGCTACGGGTGAGGTCGTTACAAGTGCTTCCCTTATTTGAAAATCAGTCTTCGACAGGTTAGACGTTCCCTCTCAACGGACGTCAGTATTCGACAAGTTGGCACCAAAAGCAACCTCTCATCAAAGCAAGGGGCATGACAAGGTCGCTTCTACAACTGAAGTGATCCCATCCACAAGACACGCTCGACGTCGCCACTGGCGCCGAGTGAGGAAAACTAGGGGAAATTCTCCCTCTGGACTTACCCCACCAGCTCCAATGGTGAAAATTGACGATGTTGTTCTAACCGGGAACAGCTTCGAGCTGCTCAGGAGGGTGTGCAAGAACTCTCCAACTGCCATCTTGAAGAAGTCTCCTCCGCCTGTCGAAAACACAACACAGGTGAATCCGGAACAACCTCCTCAGCGGTTGTCCTCCAAGATCCACAGAGTTTGGCGGAAAGTCCAAGAATTTGTAATTGACGAAGATTACTCTCGCCGGCTGAAGAAGACGAAGGCTCGGCAAGAGGAAGACCATCCCCCTGCCATACCATGAAAGGTATCATCTGCATGGGTGCCTGCCGCAACGGACCCCTCAATTTTGACCTCCTATACGAGGAGAAGGCCGGAGAAGATCCCCCTGCCCTCAGTAAATTACAAAGGCAGTGGACCCAAACGCCCCAAGTTTGGGGACATGATAGTACACACGGTGTACATGGAATCCGGAAAAGAGGATAGACGTGCTTCCGTGAGTCATCGACCACTCACACGGTCTGTGACGAAAGCTCAGGAGGAACAACAAAAGCTCCAGGAAATGTTAACAAGAATGGCCGCACTCACTGGGTAGAAGGAAAGCCCAGAAGTATCGTCGGAACAACGCCAGGAGCAGGAGACCGACACCGAATTCCTACGGAGGATACTTGAGAAGAAAGATAAAGATGTCGCGGAACAAGCGGCTAATATAAAACAAATGGCATTTCTGTTCCAAGACATGGTTGGGATGATGATCCAGCTGGATCCTCCAGCTGAAGACCCTCCAATAATCATTGAAGACGACAGAGGGGAGACATCGAACCCTTCTCCAGCTTTATCAGCAGCCAGGGAGGAGACGATCTCCGAAGCTACCCTTGATGACTACATAGCTCAACAAATCTGAGCTCATCAAGCGAACGAAGCGGCAGGCCAGGTCGTTAGAACTGGACGACCTTACCCAGGCTGGTACGACCAAATTAAGTACCCGCCAGGATATGCGATCCCCAAATTCCATGTGTATAAGGGGACGGGCAATCTGCACCAATATGTTGCTCAATTCAGAGCTTTGTGCGGTAACACCGTGGGCGATGACAAACTATTGGTTCACCAATTTGTCTGCAGCTTGGTGGAGACAGCATTTGAATGGTATTCATAGCTTTCGAATGATTCCATCAAGATATTTGCAGAAATGGAGCTACTGTTTACACAAAGATTTGAAAGCGCTAGCGAGCGCACCCCGATCACGATATTAATCAATGCCAGGATGAAGCTGGGAGAAACCTGGATTCAGTATGCAATTCGGTGGAGAAACCTATGGTCAAAGTATGAACAGCACATAGAAGAAGCTCCTGCTGTGGGCATGTTCGTGGGGACCCTTGATCCTCAGGCAAATATATCCCAGTTTATGATGTTCTTCAAGCCGACCACCTTCCAGGCCTTGATTGACAAGCTGGCCCAAATGGATCAAATGGGCCATAGGCCATCCTCTTCAAAAACGGATCTTCGGAATGAAAAGGGGAAAGGGAAAGCAACCTTTTGTCGCCAACGCTCAACAACAATCGAGTGACCCAAAGCCGGTGGCTCGCCAAAATAACAGACCACGAGCCCTTGAAGAGAAGTTGAGACGTCCTTACTCGTTTCCTCGGGATAAAACGAGGAGACTTTTCGAACTAGCGGTGCGCAACAAGCTCATCACTCTGCCAGATCCGAGACGCCCACTGCAATCGGGCGATGACAACAATCCCAATTACTGCCCATAACACCGAATAGTGGGTCACCCAATTGAAGATTGCTACATCTTTAAAAACTGGGTCGAAGACCAGTACCAACAGGGCAAGTTCGCGTTGTCTGAAAACTGGAAGGTAAACCCACCGCAGCAGCACGCTCCTAAAAAGGTGGATACGCCGGGGGCATCATGCTCATTTGTAGAGGAAGCTTCGTAGGAAATTGTCCTTTCGATTAAAACTAAAAGAATGCTGAATGATCTTCAAGCATGTCTAGCGATTAGGTGGAAAAGCCCGCTGGAGCCTGAGATTATTGACGGAATGCTGAAACCGCGCCCAACGTCAAAAGTTGGTAACGATGGACAAAACCTCCAAGCCAAGCCTCCGAAGCCTTCAAAGAAAAAGAAGAAGTCCAAGAAGCCCTTCCAGCTCGACGGCAATCGTACGGGTCTGCATAAATACATTAATGCACTGGAGGAATACAACCAAGAGGCACGGACCCCAGTCACACTGGAAGAGTTCTCCAAGCATGTTCTTGAGGACGGAAACAGTGATATTGATGAAGGAGACGATTCTTCAGAAGAACCCGAGAATTATGTAGCGAGTTGCCACATGATCTCTCACTCATCGATAAATGGCAAAGAAGCTCCTGACATAGAGAAACTGGGGGCAGATCCAGAACCAAAATCCATGGAACCGTTAGATGACTCTATTGACAAGCTGTTGAACGAAGCTCTTCAAAAGAGCAAAACTGATCGAGAACGTGAAGTGGCCATTTATGAAAAGGCCAAGCATCGGTGTCCGGCCAAAAAAGCTCCGGTGATGAGAAGCCATAAAGTACCTCAACCGGGTTAAAGTTCTCTTGCCACCGGCAAGAGTAGAATCAAGATAAGGAAGCAGTTCGCCAAAGCTCTGTCAACGGGAATGAAGCTTCCACCTTTCAAAGAAAATACTTCCGGGAGTATATGCCCCAACGAACCGGATGCACATCCGAACTATTGCTTATACCATCGGAAGGTCACGCACCCCACCGAGGAGTGCAATGCCTTCAATAAGTGGTGGCAGGGATACGTTGCCCATCAAAAACAATTCAAGCAAATGAAGCGCAAAGCCCATCAGGAGCAGAGAAGCGCGATAGATGAGCATAAAGGAAAAGCCGGTAACTGTCATATGGTTGATGCTGTCCCGACAAGAGCAAAACCTTCGGGAGCGATTCTGACGAAGAAATATCCCTCGGCCCTCTCTTCAAGGAATCCACCTCTGAGAAAGAAGAGGAGATGAAGAACTGTGAGAATATTCAGCTACGTAATCGTACGTTGCCTGAAAAGAATCTTAGACCTTCAAACAAAGGTTCGAGTAAAAGGGACAAAGGAAAGGAAAAAGTCCCTGAGGAGATTGCTCTCGATGATAGAGTTATCGAAGAGCTCACAGTCAAGGACCCGCTCAAGAAGAACAAGATGGATTACAATGTCCTGACACATCTGAGAAAGATACCATCACAATTGAGTATCTTGGATGCCCTTCTCCTGTCTAAAGAGGCACGAGATTCCCTAATCAAGACGCTATAAGAGTCTGACCAGTTTCAAGCCTTCCTGACGGAAGAAAAGATGAAGGACGAGCTGGAAGAAGTCCACACGGCTGATATCACCTTCAGCGATGAAGACCTCCTTCTCGGAAGGTGCAAGCACAACCGTCCTCTATATGTAACCGGGTATTGTCACGATATCAAGATAGGGAAGATCCTGGTCAACAACGGGTCCTCCGTCAACCTTCTCAATGTAAGAGTACTGAAGAAGATTTGCATGAACATTCAGCACTTGGCTCGGGATAAAATTACCATCTCCAGTTTTGACTCCCAATCATAACAAACGCTTGAGTCTGTAATACTGATATTACGCTTCGGGCTGCTCGTCACTGACATCAAGTTCCATGTCATTGATGCCAAGACTTTTCTACAACGCTTTGCTCGGCAGGCCTTGGTTACATGAGTACAATATCATCTCTTCTACACAACATCAGTATATGGAGTACTTCAAGGACGGCCTCGAGTACACAGCCACAGGAGAGCTGAACCCATTCTCCATAAATGAAGTTCGCAAATATGAAGATGCAAAATACTTCTTATCAGAATTCAAAGACCTAGAAAGATGTCACAAACCAGAGAATAAACAAAAATCCATCCCCTCTATCCCGATATTCGGGAGCGATACCGAAGAGGATGAAGAGATGGTCTACTCGGGACAACCCCAAGACAATAGGCCAGGACCATCTACTCTTATGCTCGTCTTTGGCAGTGACTCTGAGGACGAGGCCAACACAGTGTTCTCCGTCCGCCCGCTAATGCAGACCTTTGCTAGAGCTGACCAGAGTTTACAGATAACCCTGGTCCCGCAGTGGCATTACAAAGAACTTGATGCACTTGATACGTACAGTGTGCAAGAGCTGCAAACTTTCTACATCCCTCCTAAGCAAAGAGGTGAGAAAGCGATCCTTTTCTACCAATCCACGGAGACTAAAGTAGAGAAAGAAGTATGGCACGGAGCCGAACCTGCGCTCGACAGGCTTCAACCAATCCGTCTTCCCAGATACTACGCAGAGGGACTGAAAAGGTTATTGAGATTCCAAGGCATACCCTTCAAACAGACTGCTCGACAAGCCCAGTTCTATAACAAGATTTGGGACGTTCCTGGGACTCAGCGGAAGATGCCTAACGGGATAATGGAGACGACCGACCTTGGATACGTTCGTTCTAAGAAACGGGAGCGATTCCATGGCTGCCATGTTATAAATGATTTCGGTGGAAAAGAGAATGCCTTTCCAGATAGCGCCGATATTGAAACAGAGCGAAATCCATCCGTGGGAATACCAAGCCCGTCATTCGAAGAACAGATTGAAAAGCTAATGAGAGAAGCAGGTCAAAAGGTTCAGGATGACCACAGACGCGAAATGGTCATTTATGAAAAGGCAAGGACGCAACGTATCATTCAGCAGGCTACGGAGGATGACGATCCCCTTCACCCTCAACCCACGGTGCGCTCTTGTGGCAAAAAGAAAGCCCGACGTAGAAGCAACAATAAGGTAAAGAACGGGAATGATGTTCGAAAACAGCGAAGCGGATCCAAGAAGCTACGCGATCGAGAAAAAGTCAGTTGGAATTCGTTTTTTATGAAAAAGATGGGTCGGGAGTACTCTTTCCCTCAAGACAAGACAAGGAAAATCTTCGACCTTGTCATTAAACATCAAATGATGGTGCTCCCGGAGTCTCAGCGCCCCGAACAAATAGACGAGATCCATCACCCGGATTATTGTTCCTACCACCGAATAATGGGACATCCTCTCGAAGACTACTTCACCTTCAAAGACTGGATTGAAGATCGGTATCAGCAAGGCAGGTTTACTCTATCGACAGTTAGAGGGTAGTCCCTCCACGAAAGCATGAGCCGAAAGCGACCTATACTGTAAGGGAAAGTCTAGATGGGCATCGAGCTTGGAAACGAGCTCGTACCTGCCATATGATAACATTCTCAAAGGAAGGAGAGCATGAGAATACAAACGACCTCCCCCAGTGCTTCGCAAATGAAGATAAGAACGAGGTGATCTCAGAATTTCCACCGGCGCCAAAAGAGCTGGAATATGGGATACACACCACAGCAGAAAACTTGAAAAAGATCGACTTAGGGACGACAAACGACCCAAGGCCAACGTTCGTCAGTGAGCTGCTGTCTGAGAAACAAGTAGCCTCGTTAAAGGACGTGCTTATGCAGTATAAAGACTGTTTCGCATGGAACTATTCCGAGATGCCGGGATTAGATCTACAGATAGCTGTGCTTAAACTGGCGATATCGCCGGACGTCTAGCCAGTCAAACAGGCGCCCAAAAGAATGTGGCTCGAGCTTGAGACGGGTATCAATGCCGAAGTCAAGAAACTAATTGACTCCGGCATCATCCAAGAAGTTCAATACCCTGACTGGATCGCCAATATCGTTTTGGTAATGAAGAAAAATAGGACAGTACGCATCTGCGTAGATTTTCGGGATCTCAACAAAGTTTTTCCGAAAGATGACTTCCCAGTGCATGTTATTGAGCTGATGATCGATAACACATCCACCCATGAAGTCTTCTCCTTCATGGACAGATCCTCAGGGTACAACCAAATCAAGATGCATCCTAAAGACCAAAAGCACACTGCTTTCCGGACCCCGCTAGGCATATTCTGCTACAAAGTGATGCCCTTCAGTTTGAAGAACGCTGGCGCCACTTACTAGAGGGCCATGACAAAGATCTTTGATGACCTCATACACGAGATTGTCGAATGTTTTATTGACGACCTCGTGGTGAAAAGAAAATCGTACGAAGAGCACTGGGAGCATCTGAAGATAGTGTTCCAACGCTTTCAGAAGTACAACCTGAAGATGAACCCTCTGAAATGAGAATTTGGAGTTTCCTCGGGCAAATTCCTAGGATTCATCGTACGACACCGGGGCATCAAAATAGACCCGTCAAAGATCAAGGCGGTTATGGAAATGCCTTCGCTAAGAACTCTCAAGCAACTGTGGTCTCTCCAAGGAAAGCTTGCGTATATCCGACGGTTTATAGCTAACCTCTCTGGCAAATACCGTCCCTACAGTCATCTAATGAAGAAAGGGACCCCGTTCGTTTGGGATCGCAAATGCCAAAGCGCACTGGACGAAATTAAGCGATATCTGCAGAACCCACCGGTACTGACCGCTCCGGTCAAGGGAAAGCCTATCATTCAGTAAACAACAGTCTTTGAAGGTTATTTAGACGCGCTATGGGCATAAGAGAATGACCAGGGGAAGGAGAGAGCTCTCTATAATTTGAGTCGAGTTCTTCTGGGGGCAGAAAATAACTACTCCCCTATTGAAAAACATTGCCGGCACTGATCTTTGCGATAACGAAGCTTCGACATTATGCCTTGGCACATGAGGTCCATCTCATATCAAAGGTGGATCCTCTCAAATAATTGATGTCAAGAGCCATACTAATGGGAAGGCTTGTCAAATGGGCCCTCCTCTTGATGGGGTTCTCGATAATATATCGACCCCTCAAGGCGGTAAAAGGCCAGGCTATCGCCAACTTTCTCGCTGAGCATCCGATACCAGCTGATTCTCCCTTAAATTGCGAATTGGCAAATGAACACGAGTTCGACACAATCGAAGGGAAGACGGAGGAAAATAATGTCCAATGGGAACTCTAGTTCGACGGAGCGTCTTCGATGAAGAAGTGAAAGCAAAACACCCCCATAATCAAAACTGGGGTGGGCCTTATTTTTGTGACTCCACAATGAAGGATAATGCGTTTTTCTCTTTCTTTAACGAAGCTGAAAACAAGCAATGAAGCTGAGTATGAAGCTTTGATAGCAGGTCTCGAGATTGCTGTCAACATGGGGATCGAAAACCTCCTTATATATGGAGACTCCTGGCTGGTCGTTAACCAAGTAAATGGTGACTACCAGACGTGCAAGCCAGAACTGATCAGGTATGGTGAAAGAGTGCATCAACTGCTAACTCAAATCCCTTCCTACATCCTGGAAAGCATACTGTGTGCGGAAAATATCAAAGCAGATGCATTAGCCAAACTCGCTAAAGAACTGGCCGACGAAAACCTTGATGACGTAAGGATCATTGTGCAAAGCCGTCGGATTCTCGCGCCAGCAGAAATATCTCGGGAGTCATTTGAAGGAAAGGAAGAAACCAAGCAAGCAGCCTTCTAAACAGAGGGCGAAGAAAAGGCTACGTATTGGAGAGAAGTCTTCATAGACTACTTCAAATCCCATCGAACACCCGAAGACGCGTCGTCAAGACATCAGCTCATGAAGCGATCCCTGTATTTCGCCTTCGTCGATGATACTCTTTATAAGAGATCATTCGACTGTCTGTGGCTGAGATGCCTGGGACCAGAAAAAGCAAAAAGGGTCATCCAAGAAACTCACGACGGACTCTGCGGTTCCCATCAAGCGGGGCCAAAGATGAAGCTGAAGATCAAAAGGATGGGCTACTATTGGCCCACGATGATTCAGGACTATCTCGAATATTCTAAGCAGTGTCACTCGTGCCAAATTCACGGGGACTTCATCCACCAGCATCCAAATCCGCTACACCCAACGATAGCCAGTTGGCCGTTCAAGATGTGGGGAACCGATATTATCGAGCCCATTGAGCCGGCATCATCCAAAGGACATCGGTTCATACTAGCAACAACCGATTACTTCTCTAAATAGGAAGAAGCAATACCATTAAGGGAGGTGAAGAAGGAGAACATCCTCCATTTCTTCAGGACGCATGTCATCTACCGGTTCGGCACTCCGTGACGGATCATCTCGGATAACGGGCCGGCCTACAGAAGACATAAGATCAGTCGCTTCGCACAACATCATAATATAGATTGGAGATATTCTTCAGTTTATAATCCCCGAGCTAACGGTCTAGCTGAGATTTTCAACAAGACCATGACAAAGATCATAAAGAAAACGGTGTCCAGAAATAAGAAGGACTGGAACGAGAGATTGCATGAAGCTCTCCGGGCCTATCAGACCACGTTCAAGACGGCCACAAACACAAAGCCATTTGTGTTAGTATTCGGCATGGAAGAGATACTTTCCTTGGAGATAGAGCTACCCTCTGTACGAGTGGCGGTTCGGTACGAACTGATGAATGAAGAAAATGCCCATCTTCAGCTTGAGGAGCTTGATGCCCTTGATGAAACTCGTCTCATAGTGCAACAAAACCTAGAGGCTTACAAAGCAAGGATGACACGCTCATACAAAAGATTGACTAGGCCGAGAACATTCTGCCAAGGCGAACTCGTGCTAGTCATAAAAAGACCTATGATCCCCAATCATGTCAAACGAGGGAAATTCAAGCCAAACTATGAAGGTCCGTATATTATAGACAAGGTCTACCATGGTGGGGCCTACTTGCTCATGGGTATGCATGGCGAAAGATCTTTCCGGCCAATAAACGGCCGGTTCCTTAAGAAATACTACGTCTGACAAGTCACGGCTCATGTTAATGATGGATGACGATGCTCGTATCTGCTTGCTATCTCCCTGAGTCCAAACTCTATAAATAGTATCCAGAGAAACCTCGCCTCAAAATTATACGGACGGAGATGTCCTTAAACTAGCTACGGACCGCAATGTCCTAAAACTAGCTATGGACCAAGATGTCCTTGAACTAACAATGGACCGAGATGTCCGTAAACTAACATTGGACCGAGATGTATTTAAACTAACAACGGACAGAGATGTTCCTAAACTAACAATGTTGCCTCAAACACGGCGATAGTGGAGTGCAAGTCCACAAGTCCCAGCGGTGCAGACTACGACTCAAATCCCACTGGTGAACAAATGGGCCACACGCGGTGAAACTATTCTCGAGAGTTTTATCGTAAAAAAACAAAAAAATGGTACGTCCACAAGCGAAATGGGCACGGATGAAAACCCGAAAGGGCTCCGTGAGTAAAAACAGCAGGCTACCGGCGAGCTTGTGAAAACCCGAAAGGACGCAATCTCATTAAAATAAAAACACCCGTAAGGCCCTCTCAACCCTGTAAGGAGAAAACACCTGCGTGAGAGCCTTACGACTCACAAGGGAGCAACACACTTAGGGATCCCCACGATCCTTAAGGAGAAATTACACTTACGAGATCCTCATGACTCATAAAGAGAATCCCCCCTATGAGACTCTCACGGCGCATAAGATTCAAAAGCCTTAAGTTACAGGGATCCGAACCTGTTCTTAAGCCATCACCTCCCCCAGTTTGCCTACAAGCGGTTCAATATTGACCCTTGTATACAATCCATAGGCATAAATAAACGTCTTCCCCACCAAATTCCACCAATGGCGCGAAATTTCCCCATTTGGTGAACGACACTTGTAAGTCCTCTCGACTTATAAGGAGAAAACACTCTTGTAAGATCCTTACGACTTATAAGAGAACACACACTTAAGAATCCTCACAATTACTAAGGAGAAAACGCACCTAAAAGATCCTCATGACTCGTAGGGAGAAACACCTTTATGAGACCCTTACGGCTCATGAAGTCAAAAGCCTTAGTCGACAGGATCCTAACCCTGTTTGCTAAGCCACCTTTGTTCGAATCGACAAAGGCAAATAATGATTCGCTCCTGGCAATGTCTCAGTGGTAGCGATGCTGATGCCTAAATCGGTATCAAATTCCAAGTCCTTTCACGGCAAATGATGATTCGCTCCTGGAAATATTCCAGTCGCAGCGATGCTGATGCTAAGATTGGTATCAGATCTTGAGTTCCATACTCGCAGCAAAAAATCATTGAGCCAAAAATGAATATGAAATTGCCGAAATGATAGGGCAACTTGTAACAAAAATCAGCAAGTCAAATATATGCATATAAATATAGCCGAGATGATTGGGCAACTCGCAATAAAAAGCGGCGAGTAATGAAAAAGAAAACAGCCAAATTGATTGGGCACCGTGAAAAATAGCCGAAATGATTGGGCAATCGTGACTTTCGCGATATAAAAAGCTGAAATCATAGAGCGTCGCAGAAAGAAATAAAAAAAATGAAACTTTGCCCTGCAGGTGAGATCACATTGACCCCTGTATACAATCCATGGGCACAAACAGAAAGGGAACCATATCGTCCCACCAGGCTTCGTCAAAGGGAAGACAGATCTCAATGGCTACACCTACAGCCTAGAAATCAATAACGACGTTGCTTCTCGTTCCAACCAGAAGCAGATACGACGTCAGCAAAACGGAGCTATGGTGAAGTACCCTAGTTCCAAATCTCGACGGTTCACAGACAGCCAAAAGACTGCCTCGGAGCCACGGCAAAGTCCCCTAGTTCCAAATCTCGATGGTTCACGGACAACATAGAAACTACCTCGGAGACATGGCAGAGTCCCTAGTTCCAAGTCTCGACGGCAGCATCCACAGCCTAAAGATCAACAACAGCGTTCTTCCTCCCTCCAGCAGGATACATGCGCGACATCAACAAACGGAGCCATGGCAAAGTCCCCTAGTTCTAAATCTTGATAGTTCACAGACAACCCAAAAATGACCTTGACATTCGTCGCAATATTGCAGACACAATGTCAACCAATGAAGCAAAGGAAGATCCCTAACTTCAGGGTCTTGATGGCAACTCAAATGAGACCTGAAAGACCATCGGAGATCATCCTACTCCAGCGTAGAGTGGTCATGACTCATCGGGGCTCCCAAACTGAGCCTAACCTCAAGTAAAAAGCGACATGGAATATCCCTAACGCTTTCTCTTTCGATGGTAAAATTACCTGGAAGATTACTTGAAGACGTCTTGTCCAGCCCCCGAAGGGATCAGAGACACAATAGTCGCGGTGCTACCCGAACAGCAAGATTGCATATCGGGGAATATATCGGCTAACGCGACGGTGCGACGGGTAAAAAACCTAGTACCACAGACCCTAACGGACTTCTATTAGCAGGAGTTAACTGTGATGTTAGGACACCCTTGCGAGAACTTCTTGATTCGTCTCGACTCGTGAGCAAATTAGTGTCCTTGCGAGAACTTCTCGATTCATCTCGACTCATAGGGGAAAGCCTTAGGCAATAGGGATAAGAACCTGTTTCCTAAGCACCAGGGTCCTGCAAGTCGGTCCAAGATTGACTATTGAATACTATTCCCGGGCCACACATTCCAAAGTCGAATATCGACAAGGAGAGAAACAACCATTTACGAGTCCTTTCGACTTGTAAGGGGAAAAATTCTCTTATAAGATCCTTACGACTCTCAAGAGAAAGCACACTTAGGAGCCCTCACGACTCCTAAGGAGAAAATACACCTACGAGATCATCTCGACTCGTAGGGAGAAAAATCTTTATGAGACCCTCACGGCTCATAAAGTGAAAAGCCTTAGGCGGCAGATCTGAACCTGTCTCCTAAGCCATCGCTACCCTGCAAAGAGATTAAAATAGACTATCTACGGGCCACATTTTCCAAAGGGACACGCCGATATGAAATAACATATGTCTTTTATTCATGAATCAAAATGAATACAAGATACTCTCATTCAGGAGTAAATACAAAGAAGGAGAATATACAAAAAATCATTAAGCCAGCGGATGGTGCAATACGTTCGTCAGTTCATCATTCTTCCGCTGGGCCTCGACTTCAAGCTTTGTTATTGCCACAAGACGGTTCTCCACCTGAGACTGTTGAGTCTGATACGAAGCGAACCGACTCTCAAGCTCTTTTTCAGCAACTTTATGAGCTTCAACCATCTCGCGGGTAAAGATAACGGCTTTATCAAGTGCAACCACCTCTGTGATAGTTTCTTGAAGCACCAGCCAAGTTTCGTACGCACGGGTGGTCTTAGTAGTAAATTGAGCCTGGAGTTCCCCCAAAGCATTTGAAGCTAGCTCCCTCTCCGAAAATTTCCAGTTGAACCTCTTCTCGCAAGACTGTAGATTAGCGGCACACCGCTCAATCCACCCCCGCAGGCTTACCTTTGCGTTTAGGAGCTCGAAACGAAGGCGTATGCACTCAAGATTATGTAAGCAAGCCACCACTCGACGAAAATACTCAACCCAAACATGCACAAATCATGTACTATGCAAGGCAATAAGGAAAGTCTTTGGTGCACACCCCACTAAGCATGCATTCACGACTGTATGCCTGCTTAAATAGATATGGTGTCCAGAACGTACTAATTTGCGGGCAACACGACAATCGCGCTCGCACTTAAAAGAAAATTCCTAAGGGTAAAATATAAAGCTCAAGTACGGAGGTGGGATACACGTACGAATATATGATGAACAAAAAAAATTCAACAAAAAATAATAAGAGAAATACATCGATATAAATATACTACTCTACAGGGAAAAGATCACCAAATATGGGATCAGAGATATAGGGGTTAACAAAACAAAATATAAAGTTCTCCAATTCCCTCTCTTCTCTCTCCACCATGTCGAAGCGACGGTCTTCGCGAGGAGTTGCTCCCCACCGATTAGTACCGTGCTCATCAGCGAAAGCGGAAATGATGGCCCGCCGAGCTCTTATCTGACTTAGTAAATGAACTGAACGATCCTTCATAGGCTGAGTAATTAAGTGTGCCTCGTGGAAACACTCAATTTTGTCCTCCACCGTATCAAGAATTGCCGGAGTCATCTCCGCCGGATGAGGGGGATATCAGCAAGCACGGGCAAGAAAATCATCCTGAGCCAAATGGAACCCATAGGAAGAGGAGATCCCCTACGGGCCAAGAGTTCGTACAGTGCCGCGTCATATTGGTCATCAGTGAAAAGAGGATCTTCTAACCGTGCGAAAAAATGAGGAATAATCTCCTCGATAGGCACCTCCCAGGGTTGCCGACGAGCATGGGGACGGTTGCAAGCCATAACCTTTGGTTTATTTCTCAAAATGATCACCCTAAGGTCTAAATGTTTCTCTCTCTGTGAAGAAAGAGGAAGACATAGCTTCGGGTTATAAGGAGAAGCATTCAAATCTATGCACAGAAAATGTCATGCATGGTGGAGCAATTCCCAAGGCCTAAAAAAGGGGGACGCGGGAAAAGAAATGGGCGACTCATTAGAATCAGGGTAGGGAGGCGGAACGACCTCATCAGCAGAGCCTCACGCGCATGGCACGTGAGCACCCGCGTTAATCCTTTTGAAAACTAAGCGGCACCGCACGTGCATAACGCGTGAGCACCGGCGCTAGTTCAGGATTAAAATCCCAACAGCGCCTCATGCGCAAAACACGTGAATGCCAACAACAGTATAACGACACTTCATGCAGAATACATGTGAGCAAAAAAGGGGGAAAGAGGAAGTTTTGTCATTCATACTCCGGGAACTTATACATGGTATAAAACAAAAGAAAATGTTTGAAATGGTAAAACACTAAATCCTGGACATGGATTGAGGAATTCAGAACGAAGGCCGAGTAAAATTCTTCTAGCTTCTCTCACCATTTTCGTGTGCATCTTCTCACGAATGCAAGCGTCAGGATTCTCGCTGATATCGTCCGTCCTCTGGTACGAAGAGATTATCGTCGTCTGTTAGAAAACTTGATGCAAGATATCAACAAGACTATCTCGCCGCTTCTTTGATATCAAGCCCATCAGATATACTGAGTGCACCTTGTCTTCAGCATCATCAAGTGCCTTAAGCGATATGGCTTCGTTAAATTCAGGAAGTGCTTCCTAAATCGCCTCCATGATGATCTTCAAAAGAGCGGAACGACGGGGGAGTAGTCGACCGTTGTATTCATCGAAGCGATGCATAACCTTAGCGCATTGGGCATTTGTAAACTCCTGGTTCTGACAGCAGCCTTAGACGCGAGTGTCTTCATAGGAGATAATTTCGTCAAGATCATACAGATAAGCGGCCATGGTATCTGAAAAGAAAAATCAGTGAGAGTTTAGTAATCAAAATGATCAATAAAACATTTATTGTTAGAATCCTAAAAGGGATTCTCATTTAATGAGAAAACTCATTGGGCCAAGGAGTTGAATTCCCTCAAGAGCAGTGCTCTGCAAATAGAAATCATATCTTTCAAATGTAATTAAGAGAGGAATAAAAATTCCCCAAAAATTTCTAAAGAGATATGCTCTGTAAAAGCAATGGTACAAGGTAAAACCCCAAGATCTTTAAAGATCTGAAGTACAAATTCTAGAAACTCTATGAGTTCTTCATTAACGGGTTAAGAAACCCTAAAAAAATATTTAAAAAAAGATTTTTTAGATCTATGATCTAAGAAGAGCAAAGCTCTGTTTTCATTTAACGGGTTAAGAAACCCTAAAAAACATCTTACCAAATTTTTGGACAAAGTTTTAACTCTAAAAGAGTTTCCTTGGGCAGAGATCTAAGCTCTGAAGAAGAGAATTAAGTTCTTAGAAGAACAAAGAAAAGAAAAAGATGAACAGCAGTCATCTCAAGGGCCAAAGACCCTACTTATAGGCAGGAGAAGCCGATCCAACTTTCAAGAAGATCCAACGGCGGAAAAGCAGCCACCGCTGCACCCATGTGTGAGCCACGTAAGCGCAACGGTAGGGGGCATTTGTTTCCTCCCAATAATAGAAGAGCAAAGCTCTGTTCAAAATTTGAAAAGAGGCAGCACCTCACGCGCCTTGCACGAGGGCGCCGGCGCCGAGAGTTAAAAACTCTGAGCCAGCGCCGAGAGTTAAAAACTCTGAGGCAGCGCCTCACGTGCCTTACACGAGGATGCCAGCGCCAAGAGTTAAAAACTCTGAGGCAGCGCCTCACGTGCCCCGCATGAAGGCGTCGGCGCCAGAACTAAAAGTTCTCTGCCGTTGGATCTTTTGGATCAAAGATCCAACGGAGATGATAAATCATAAAAACAAAGAATTAAATTCTGATTGTGGAAATATTCCTCAAATCGTCCTGAACGAGAAATATTCCTCTCTGTAAAACAGAGCACCGTTGGATTAAAAATCCAATGGTGATTAAAAAACAAAATCACCAAGCTACAGAATAAGCTCTCTGGGGAAAATATTTTCCCCAATCTTTCTGAACAAGAAAGATCGCTCTGTAAAACATAGCACCGTTGGATTAAAAATCCAATGGTGATTAAAAAATCACCAAGCTACATAATAAGCTCTGTATGGAAAATATTTTCCCAATCTTGTTGAAAACAAGAAAAATATCTTCTGTAAAACAGAAGTTCTTGGATCAAAGATCCAACGGTGGATAAAATCCCCAAATCAATTAAGGATCTCTCAATGAGAGATTTCTTTAACTAAATCAACAAACTTGCCTCCACTATATAAAGGTCCCAAGACTTCAAGTCTTGTACAGAGGACCCCCCCATAAACTTCAAGTTCAAAAAGAAGAGCAAGCTAAAAAGAGAGCTTTAAGAGAGAAGAAGGAAGAAGAACTTTCTTCAAGGTAAATAAAGATAATAGAGATCAGAGCATCTCATCTGCATATCTAAGGGTTTAACCCTCATAAAAGAAAATAGTTCTTTCCCTGGATCTGAGATCCATGAGACAAGTCTTCCATAAATGAGAATTTAATTCTCGTGGGGATGAACTTGTTCTTGGGGATCGAAGATCCAGGGGAGAACAAAGAATTGAACTCTTAAGAAAAATGAATAAAGAAAGAGAGAGCCGAGCACCTCACGTGCCTCTTACGTTGGTGCTGCTCAATAAAGAGTGCCTAGCATTCAGTGGTTGGCTCCCAGTGCTAAGAGCCCCACGTGCCCCTCACGTGGGTGCTGCCCTAATAAAGAGTGCTTAGCACTCAATGGTTGGCACCCAACGCCAAGCGCATCATGTTTCCCTCACGTGGGCGCCATAAAGAGTGTTTAACACTCCATAAAAAACAAAAAAGATGGTGAGCGTCAGAGCCTATATCAATGCTCAGCACTGTTTGCACAGAAAAGGGACTAAGCCCAAACAAGTGTTTAACATTATATTCAAAGACTTAATGGGCTGAGTCCAAGTTGACCAAAAGTCCTTAATTCAGATCAACCGAGCCCATGTGCTCACAATTTTTCCAAATTGGTCTTAGTCCCAAACACGACTATTGATCTTCCTACGGACATTGGTTCAAGGGTACATCTTCCCACACCTCTGATAAATGTCGTGTAATTTTTCAGCGTCTTCGGAGAGGTGGTGGGTCCCGATAACCAATAACTCTTTAGTGTGCTCTCAAATGGACAGACACATCCCAATACGGATCGTAATGTCTTTAAACTAGCTGTGGACCGTAATGTCCTTAAACTAGCTGTGGACCGTAACGTCCTTAAACTAAAACGATAGAGCCCAAACGCTCTTTCGTTAGATCAAAAATGATCCTGAACTCCCGTTAAGTAGATCTTAGTCCAATATCGGATTAACGTATTCTTAACAAATGTTTAAGTCGATCTTAATCTCAAACAAGATTAACGATCCTTAAATCAAACCAGACCCAAATCTAAGAAAATACGGATTTGGACTAATCCACGCCCTACGGCGACAACACAAATTAGTCTCCGTATACAATCCACGGGCAACCAAAAATAAAACAAACACACACAACACGAAGTGACCTTATGAAGCAGGAGAAAGTGGTTATCGCTACGCGGTAACGTAATTAACTGCAGGGGCTTGCGCTAGCAGGGAAGAGCGTACCCATATCAAAAACCTCTCGCAAACTAGGTGGAATCTGACGAAATCTGCTACAACGGCCGCATCTGTCTAAACCTTCGATACACGGCGCCATAAATCAACTTGGTATCTTCGGAGAGGTAGACAGATAAAACTAAATAGCATCTGCCCCCAAATATAGGCAAGACGTTTGTCTTTCCCGGCTTTCGGCGGTAAACAGGGACTTGAGAATTTTGGAGAGTTTTGACAGGAAAATTCAGAATGAGGAGGGGTGAAATATGGGGTGGTATTTTTAGGGAAAATTAGGATTTGGTGTCTTGAATTGGTGATTTAAAATATGTATTAAAATGGATTTAAAGATGGTATTTTAATTCTCTGGATAATTGCAGAGAATACAAGCAGCCTACGGGAAGTGGGGTAGGCCAAGAGGTGCATGGGGCAAAATTTCAAAGCATTACCTACAGGTTTGACCGGCGGTACCAGGTCCTAGATGAATTTAGCCGGCCATTTCCTTGGTGGAATTGGCTTCTTTTATCGCCACGTGTCCCTGTCGCTTCAACTAGCCTCGTGCACATGTTTAAATATTCTGTGACTCTTCATTCTACGTGTAGTGCAAGTGCAAACCCTTGGGCATCTAAAAGATTAAAAGAAAATTAAATAAAATGATAATGTGGTTGGGGGGATTCGATCACGGGGGCTACGTCACAATAGTGCAAGGCTTTACCGATGTGCCACAAGTACTTTCTTGCTGTTCAAAATTAAAACAAATACTTATAGTATACACAGGATTGCAAATACCCCAATTGTAAATTAAATTTTAAACAATTTTCTGTACATTGAAATTGGAGTTGTTACAGAGATGCCTTCGCCCAAAACAATGTGTTCCAAGAATTGCACTTTTTCGATCACGGGGGCTACGTCACAATAGTGTAAGGCTTTACCGATGTGCTACAAGCACTTTCTTGCTGTTCAAAATTAAACCAAATACTTATAGTATACACAGGATTGCAAATACCCCAATTGTAAATTAACTTTTAAACAATTTCTGTACATTGAAATTGGAGTTGTTACAGAGATGCCTTCGCCCGAAACAATGTGTTCCAAGAATTGCACTTTTTCGAGCCAGAACTCACACTTGCTCAATTTTGCGTATAGCTTCTCTTCCCGAAGAATTTGTAGTACAGTTCATAAGTGCTCGACATGCTCCTCTCGAGTCTTAGAGTAGACTAGTATGTCATCGATAAATACAACGACAAACGTATCCAAGTATTTTGCAAATACTCTATTCATCAGATCCATAAATATAGCTGGAGCATTAGTAACGCCGAACGTCATCACAAGAAACTCATAATGCCCGTATCGGGTTCGGAAAGCCGTCTTGCATATATCTTCGGCCGTTACTCTGATCTGGTGATAACCCGAATGAAGATCCAGCTTCGAAAAAACCTTGGCACCACCCAATTGATCAAATAAGCCGTCGATACACGGAATGGGGTATTTGTTCTTTATCGTTACTCTGTTCAGCTCACGGTAGTCTATGCACATCCGTAGCGATCCATCCTTTTTCTTCACCAACAAGACTGATGCACCCCACGGAGAAGCGCTTGGGCGAATAAATCCCTTCTCCAAAAGCTCTCCAATTTGCTTCTTCAATTCTGCCAACTCAACTGGTGCTATTCTGTACAGTGCTTTAGAAACTGGTGATATACCTGGAATCAAATCTATCGAGAATCCTAAGACGCGTGGAGGTGGTAGACCTAGTAAATCTTCAGGGAACATGTCAAGAAAATCCTGAACAATTTCTGGTGCGGGGTTTTCATCAACCTCCATAGCCGTCAATATTTTCGGTTTGGCTCTATAATTGGCTGGCTCCAAAGACTCGATTCCTCCTTCAAAAATAAACTCAGGGTGATTGGGAATGCGGAAAGTTACATTCCTAGCTCGGCAATCAATATTCATATGGAATGTACTCATCCAATCCATCTCGAGATTTGCGTCATAGCTACCTGTTCCGATTAAAAGGAAATTCGCATAGAATTCCCTGCCACACACTACAACTGGACAAGATCTATACTATAACACCATTACCCGTATGTATTTCTCATCCCTTAGTCAAAGGTTCATGTGGTATGGAGTGTATATCGACAAAATGTGCAGATATGAAACAATGTGATGCTCCAGAATCAAACAATACTCTAGCTAGCATAGAATGAACGAGTAGAATACATGTAACAACTTCACCAGAGGCCTCTGCCCGCTCGGCAGTCAGGGTGAAAGCCCGCCCTTGACCGCGGCCTGTGTTGGTTTGCCTCTGTTTTAAAGATCTCTGCTGCTGCGGTCCAGACCCTCCCTGTAAGTCTATTCGCTGAGGGCAACCACTAACCAGGTGCTGGTTGGATCCGCAAATCAAACACTGTCCCTTGGCACGGCGACAGTCTTTCTGGGTGTGTCCATCCCTGTGACAGTAGTCTCAAAACTAAAGCTTTCCTCTGTAGGTGTTGCTGGGATACGAAGGGACGCTTCATCTGCGTCGTCCCTTGCCTGTGAACTGGTATGACCCCTCGGGACGATGTGTGAGTACGCGTCAGGACAGGCCTCCTGTCACTCGAGCTAGGGCTCCTGAATTTATTAATTAGCTTCTCCTGAATCCGTACAGCGTTGAGCACCTGCGCGAAAGTTTGCAACTTGAGTGATGCAATCAAATTTTGCAGCTCAAAGTCAAGTCTCCGCAAGAAACGTCTGGCCCGATGGCTTCTGAAGCGACCATATATGAAGCGAATCGGCTCAGACGGTTGAATTCTTCCGAATACACATCAACGGGATGGCCGTTTTGCTTCAGTAAGATAAATATTTCTTCCATTTCTGCCTTGGCGGTGGAGGGAAATAGTGGTTCAAAAAGCATTCTTTGAACTTGCTCCACTCGATCGACCCATCAAGTTTGCTCTTTTCGACGGACCACCAAGTACGGGCTTCGTCCTCCAACTGGATCTTTATCACATTCACCTTTTCTTCATCGGGGACCCATGCGGCCGTCAGTAGATTCTCCACATTGACCAGCCATTGTTTGGCCTCGAGTGGTTCGACTAGTCCCGTAAACACAGCTGGGTGTAACCTCCGGAAATCCGACCCAGTGCCGGTTCTGGCAGGTGTAGCTGGTGTAGCGGTGCCCACAGGGGCGACAATGAGAGCGGAGGGTCCTCCTAATACGGTAATTGCCCTGAGACCCTCGGTAAGCAGGGCCGTCTTTCTCCCTTGGGCTTCCGCGAGGGTCGTCAGTGCATTCAGGATCCTCTATGTGCGATCCTGAGAACTAGAATCTGAGGAGAGGTCGTTCGCGGAAGTCATGTCGCTGGAAAAATAGATGAACGAATATGATTAGATACAAGGATGAAGGTGAAAGATAGTGATGTGAAAATAATTTAATAAAGCGTAGTTAATGTTATCCCTTGATACTAAAGCCTGGTGCTTTGATACCAACAAAATCATGTCACACCCCGCTTCCCAAAATACGGAATACGGGAGACGACTAGGCCAGCCAGGCTCCTACAGTTAGGGAACAATCCCGCCGTAGTCGCACTTCAGCTTCTAGCATTACATGGTAATCAGTAAACACAGCACAGAAGTAAAAGAAATACATTACTAGTTTATTAAACCAACTTTCAGTTTACAATAGTTCGAAAGAAAAAGGAAGCTACTAACCAAGTGCGAATACAAGTTGAGTTATGAAAAGTGGTAAAACTACTATAGGTACGGCCGTCTAGATCTCTGCGAGCTCGAATGGTAGGTCTGACTTCTGAACCGATTCCTCTCCAATCTCTGAGCATGCATACTCAGGTCATCAGGGCAACGCAATAGAAATATTATGATAATAACAATGAGGCAAGAAAATAAAGTAATAACGATGGAGACAATAAATGCAGGTAATCGATATATCAATAAACAATGCAATGTATGATCTGTGTCCCTATCGGTCTCTTAGTCACTTTCGAAATCGAGTTGCGGAATGGAATGATCATGTTTAACGAGGGTCTCATACATATCCGAGACTATGGCCAACTTTTGCCCGAGACATAACCCTGTCAGCCGGACCGCTAAGTCCAAACGTAATATATATAAGAGTCGTTGATCGAATGATCATCCTCTAAATCGCTAACCTCGCTAAATACAAGTTCCTTTCCACTTCGATTTTCCCTTTTTCCTCAGGTTTCACTATGTATAGGCTAGTTGTGTACAAGTACGCACCAATAACACTGCTTTATTCACTGATCACTGTGCTGTTCACTATTATGAATCGTTCACTTTTTACTGGCATACTTGACACAACTAAATCGATACTATTCACGTTCGACAATGAATTATACACTGAAAATTTGTAAGGACGCTCACTATCGCTAGAGGTATTACAGTCGGGTAAAAATATGAATTATGCCGCTAAACAAATCGTATGCAATACAAGTCATTACATGTCTTATGAACTTAGAAAAATCACATTAAATCATACGTTCATAATTAAGTAAAATGATACAAAAGGGGTGAAAAGTAAACATAATCAGAAATTCAATGAAATTGGTTTCAAGTTAATCGGATTTCGGGTTCACGAATTACGGTTATTTCTTTTTAAGTGTTCTCTGCTGGAAATTCAGTTCCTGAACTGAAAGTCCATTTCGTAACACATTTTTCACCCTGTTGGGATCATAATTAGGCGACACTACAGTTGTATAATATTTAGGTTTATCAGTTAGTTTCCAACGCGCCAAGCGGATCTACAATATCCACTATTTTCTGGGAGTTATGCATTATTTAAGACCGGGATATACGTTCTATCCCTGCTTGAGACTGCAGTATGTATTGATGATTTAAAATATGATTAAAATAGCAAATGACAGTAAAAACGAATGAAACCACCTTCAATAGTTAGCTGAAAGATTAATCTTCACAACGGTATAGGGTTCCGCATAATACCATTTTCACACAGAGTTGTAAAAGCATTTCATTTCAAGTGTCGACAAGCAGTGTTGCTCTAGACTGAAGTCTAGAGCCATAATTCTCCTCAATTTTCTTTATCATGACTTATTAAAATTCAATGGAAAAAATATATTACTATAGGTTATTCCGTCAGCTTCGATATGAGTCCTAAAACGCCACAATCCGATCTATACATAATTAAATACGAATTTAACATGATAAGGTTCATGATAAAATCTAGATTCCGCATCGAGTCTCGGGGTGTCATTTCCTAGAGTTGACGGCTTTTATTTTAAAACTAAATTTTCCCAAGATATTCGTTAACGATGAAGAGATCTATTTATCATGAGTTCCACCATTTTAAGATGGTCTTCAGTTTAGAGTTTGAATCAAGCACCTATGATAAACATTTCATTCGCGGCCGAAACGCTCATTTGTTTCAATCAATAAACAGTATTGATTCTACAATTTCCTTACAACGTTATCACTAGCTTCTAGACTTGATTATATCTCAACAATATTACTAAAATTAAAATACGGCTTATCATTAAATCGCAATGGTAATTTTTCGATATAGTTCGTACGCATCAAAATAAATATAGTATAATTGAACTTGCCTGACGACGTATCGATGACGATACGGCAGCGACGTGGCAACGGAGGTGATCTACGGAAATGGCAACAGTAACGGCACGATCACGACGCAAACACGACAAGGGTTTAGCCTCGTTGGAGCTTGAACTTGACGGCTCGACGTCTTGGGCTCGGCAGTGGAAGCTGGGGGCTCGAGTGGTCGTTGGTTGGTGAAGGGGAGACGAGATCATCGGAGGTGTTGGGGTTGGCCAGAGCAGGAACGGGGTGCAGCGGCTGCTGGTGCTCGTAGCAGCAAGAGGGTCGAGCTTGGGGCTGTGGGGATGATGGTGGAATTGGTGGTGGTGTAGGAGCTCATGGTAGTGTTGATGGGGGTTGCGGCTTGGAAGCTGGTGGTCAGGGAGGCAGCCGGCGAGCAGCACGGGGGTCGCTCGTTGATGGAGAAGATAGCGGGTGAGGGCTTCGGAGGTTGGTGGAGGTGCTCGGGAGAGGAGACGAGGAGGAAGGTGGTGTCATGGGTGAGGTCAATTGTGGTGTGAGTGGCTCCGGCGAGGTTGTTGATGGTGGTTGTCGGAAAGAGGAACGAAGGAGGTCAGCTAAGCTTGGAGATTTGGGTCGCCGAGGCTACAGGGGGCACGGTGGTCGACAAGGGAAGCTCGGGGCAGTCGATGGAGGGAAGCAGTCACGGTTGAGAGGAGGAAGAGAGTGATTGTGAGAGAGAAGGAGAGAGGGGGAGGGAGTGTTTTGTGTTGTTTTTTTTAAAGAGAGGAAGAGAGAGTGAACGGGAGAGGGAGAGGTGAGAGAGAGAGAGAGAGATAATAAATTTTATAATTATTAGGATTTGTTTAGGGATTTAATGAAATTGATTGGGGTAGGATTTGTGTTTTAAATGAGATAATTTTTGAATTTGAAAAGGGAGAAAGAAACTGTTGGGTAAAAGAAAGTGGAGCGTTTGGGTTATTGGGCTTGGGCTTTAGGTTAGGTTGTAGGAAACAAAATAATTAGAATATGTATAGAAAAGACATAAAATATAAATAGGATAAAAATAAAATGGGTAAACTATTTAGACTAACACTTTATTTAAATACTGGTATTGGCGTACAAAAGGGGACTGGGTATTACAATGGTACCAGGAGCGACTCATCATTCGCCGTTGGGATATTCGGGGATTTGAAATTTTGTCAGCGTCTGCATCGCTGCACTGGAATATGGTACCAGGAGCGACACATCATTCGCTGTTTGGGAATTTGGGGGTTTGGATTTTGGTTGGCGTCTACATCGCTGCACTAGAATATGGTATTAGGAGTGATTCATCATTCGCCGTTGGAGAGGTATGAAGTTTTTTTTTATTTTACCGCGATTGCTCTATCAGTTCAGTTTTTCTTATTGCGAAGGTTGCGATTGCCCTATCATTTCGGTTATTTATTCGTGGTTGCCCCATCATCTCGGCTTTTCCTTTATTTACAATTTTTTTACACTCCTAATTTAATGACTTAGGGGTCGACTGTTCCCAGTTTAACGACGTAGTAGTCGATTTTTCCTAATTTAAAGACGTGGTGTCAACTGTTGGAGCCTGTTTAACGACGTCCCCTCAAAAATTTGGGCTCTGTGCCTCCTTCTCCTTCCTTAAGGTTCTAAACCTTCTTCCTTTTTTTTAAATTAAATCAAGAGTTTAACTCTTCTTTTTCCAAAAAGGAATAGTTTTTCACCATAAAACCCTTGAAGGGGAACTCAGATCTTCCATCAAATCTCTAAAAGGGGAGATTTTTAAGTCTCGCCCCCTTTTCTCCAAGATCCAGCCAACAGAGAGGAGGAAGGAGACCCATCTCCAAAAATCCTACTTTGGGAAAAATTCAAGGCTCAAAAGAAGATCCAGAGCTTAAGGGAGAAGAAAGGGGTCCCGTTTGATCATCTCCAAAGATCTTTGGGGAGTTCAACTCCAAGACCCAAATTCTCAAAGGAGTTTAACTCCTAATCCAGATCTTTTAGTAGTTTAACTCCAAATCCAAATTTTTTGGAGCTTAACTCCATAAATAAAATCCTTTTGGGAGTTTAACTCCACTCAAAATCCTTTTGGGAGTTTAACTCCATAAAGATAAAAATCTTTCCCCTTTCTAGGAGTTTCCAAAGCCCCTCGGGAGTTTAACTCGTAATTCCGGGGCTAAGCCTCCTTTTTCTGCAGGTGCCCAGCGCCCACATGCCTATCGCGTGAGGCGTCGGTGTCCGATGCCCACGTGCCTTGCACGTGGTCTTAAGACGCTCCTCACCCCTCTTTCCCCATACACTCCACACTAAAAATACCTCCTTCATTAGAAAAAAATTTCTAACGGGGTGCTGCCCTGCACCCCGTAAGGAGGCTGCTAGACTCCTTGACCCCATCCCGCTATCCGGGTAGAGAGACCCCGTAAACTCTGCGAGGCCCCGATACGTCTAAAATACAACTTGCGTACACCGCACATTGAGTTCGCATGACTAGTTTGACCTGTCAATCGGAGGTTCTTTCACTTCAAAGGCGAGGGGTAATTAACGGAGCTTAGTCCGCGTCTGCCGGAGATTCAAATCCCCACAATCAATAAACCCTGGCCTACCCTAGGCAGGGGGAATCTGTATATGCCTGACAAGCGCGCACATTCCTATCTCAATGGGGTGACGAAAAACACTCTACAACGGTCAGTGACTCACTGAAGCACTGCTCCCTTCTTGCCCATTGGTCATATAAACCATATGGACGGTTATGCCCCCAGACTTAGGGAATTTAGGTCCATCGCCTTTGGAATTTGCCCTGGGCGATAGAGTTTTCTCCAGCCTCGTTCTTTTATAGGATATTGGAGTTGTAGGAGCCGTTGTGACAGGGACCTATTTAGGAAAAGCCCCCCGTTGTATAGCGGAGGAGTGGTCTTTTTCTTATCGGACCGTCGATTTCTTTAGTCGACGAGAGTAGTTTTTGTCAATCACAGAGACTTGGACTTTTCGCCACACCCTATGAATTTACGAGGAGAGCCGCTGATAAGGCCGCTCCGGCTTTGCCTGCACTGTTACTTTTGCAGGTAGCGGTGATTTCTTTAGCACTGTCGTTGAGGAGTTTTTGCGCATCCTTCTAAGCGGATCAAATCTGTTTCCGGTTGGAACATCAGCGTCGACCTCCACCATTGGAGCTAGTAGGGTGAGCCCAGAAGGAGAGTTGACCCCAGCTTCTCTCACTCGGCTCCGATAGCGACGTCGAGCGTGCCTTATTGAAGGGACCGTATTAGTTTTGGAAGCGGCTTCATCATGCCCTCGGATTTGCTGAGAGGTTTTAATTGGTGTCAGCCTGTTGAAGACCGATGTCCTTGATGGAGTTTGAGGAGAGCCGGCCAATCTTTTGAAAACTGATCGTCTGATGGGGGAAGCACCTTTATCGGCCTCATGCAGTAAGAGTAGGGAGAGCTAACCATTTTGGGGTAGCCCCTTCAGGTATCACGGGTTTCTTTACGGGCCCGTTTGAGTTCTTGCTCATCCTGTTGAAGACTGAGACGCCAGAGTTTGACGGCTTGATGATGGGAGCTGTCGTGGTTTCCAGTCGATCGAAGACCGACCTTCTAGGAGCTTCTTCTTGCGACATTGAGGCACCGAAACTCACAGGTGAGAGTATGGTCCTAAAGAACAATCCGGTAGTGGCTTGGGTGACCTACCCTGTTGGCATTGGGAAAATAGAGGCCGCGTTGGGCCCATAGGTCACTCCTCCAGTTGGGGTGGAAAGGAAGTTGTTGTTGCAAGCAGTGCAGTGAGAAACCATTGATTTTCTCCACAGGAGTGAGACACCAAGTTTTAGTACCTTGCATCCAGGGGTTACCATAGAGAATCGCGATTTTGTTCGCAAACACGATACATGAAGTGTGGAGTGGAAAGAGGAAAAGGTCCAACCGGGCGTGCTAGAATCTGTTTACCGCCGAATGACCGGACCGAGACGCGAATGGCGTCTAGCCTGAATTTGGGGGCAGATACTATTTGGACATATCCATCCACCTCTCCGAAAATACCAAGTTGATTTATGGCACTATATATCGGAGGTTTGGATAGATACGACCGATGTAGCAGATTTCATCAGATTCCCCCTCATTTGTGAGGGGTTTTTTATTGTGGGGACGCCCTTCCCTGCATGCGCAAGCCCCTGCAGTTAATTACGTTATCGCATTGTGATAACCACTTTCTCCTGCTCCAGAAGTTCACTTCATGTCGTGTGTTATTTTGTTTATTAAGGTTGCCCGTGGATTGTATACGGAGACTAATTTATGTCGTCGCCCGTAGGTCACGGATCAGTCCAAATCCTTATATTTGAGATTTAGGGTTTGGGTTTTAAACTTAGGTTATATGTTCCCTTAGTTCAAAAATATTTTGTTTTGTATAAGGACCGTTAATCTAGTTTGAGATTAAGATTAGCTTAAACATATGAGCATTTGGGATCAATTTATTTTAAACTAAGGATGTGTTAGTCCTATTTGAGACTAAGATCAACTCAACAACATTTTAAGGATCATTTTTTTTATTTAAGATCCAACAACAGAGCATTTGGACTTATTTGCAAGAAACTTGAGACTTAGCCAATTTGGGCTGTGTCTGCTCAGTCTTTTTTTTCTTTTATTCAAAAGTGCTAAGCACTTATTTAGGTTCTATTTGCTTAGCCTTTTTCTTTTTAAGTAGAAGTGCTAAGCACTTATTCGGGGCTCTAGCGTTCACATGTATATCATGTGAAGCACTCAGTCATGAGCGCTGTCCAATCAGTGCTAATCACTTTAGTCATTTTGACTAAATATATAGAGTGCTAAGCACTTTTGTATTGCGCTCACGTATGTATCACATAAGGCGCTGCTCAACTAGTGCTAAGCACTCAGTCATTTTGGCTGAATATGGAGTGCTAAGCACTTTTACTCAACGCTCATGTGTCTTTCACGTGAGGCGTTGGCCTTCTGTTTTGAACGCACGCGTGGGAAGCACGTGAGGAGTTGAGTCATTTGCTTGGGGCACTCATGTGGGAATCACGTGAGACGGTGAGTCCTTTATTTTAAGAATCTTTTGGGCGCTCACGTTTTTTCATATAAGACGTTGAGTTCCTTTTCTTTTTTTGAGATTGAATCTCTGTTAATGGCATTTTGACCATCAATGATCACCAGGATCTTTGCCTTTTTTTTAAAGATCTGGGATCTTTTCTTTCTCTTTTTATTGGAGAATTAAGTTTCTTGTCATACTAAGTTCTTTTATATAGGGTTAAACCCTGCTTGTAGAGGAATTAAATTCCTAAAACCATAAGTTCTCTTCTCTCTTTTTCTTTTAATCCGGTTCTTTCCTCTAGATTTTGAGTTTGAAGAACAAAATCTCCCCGATAATAATTAAATTCTCAACTTGTTGGGGATTTGCTTTGCAAACCTCAGATCAGAGCAAGAACTAAGTTCTTTTTATGAAGGATTTACCTTTTATTTTCTTTTATGCTAGGTAAAAGAGATATTTTGATCTCTTCTTTTTCTTTACCTAGGGGTTGAAAGATAGGAGATCTTCTTCTTCTAAGAGAATTCAATTCTGTGTTTTTGTGACTTCTGTCTTTTGTTCACAAAAGCTTGGGGGGTTGATCCTCTCTGTGTGCGTGTCCTCTCTCTCCGTCTCTGTATGTGACTTGAAATTTCAGGTCCTTTATATAGACAAGGCAAATTGTTGATCAGTTTTGAGAAAATCTCTCATTGAAAGATTCCAATTGATTTTATTGGTCTCAAAGATTATTTGGGGAATTTTATCCACCGTTGGATTTTTGATCCAATAATTTCTGTTTTACAGCATATGTTTTCTAGTTTTTAACAAGATTAAGGAAATATTTTTCCATGTACATAATTTAATTCTGTCAAACGATAATTTTTAATCACCATTGGATTTTAATCCAAGAGCTCTCTATTTTACAAAGAACAATCTTTCTTTGTTTAGAAAGATTGGGGAAATATATTCCCAAAAAACAGAATTTAATTCTATCAGGGTGCTCTGTTTTATAGAGCATATCTTTCTTATTTAGAAAGATTGGGGAAATATATTCCCAAAAATAGAATTTAATTATGTTATTGGATTTTTGATCCAACGGCTCTCTATTTAACAGAGAATATCTTTTTTCATTTAGAAAGACCAGAGAAATATTTTCCCCTAATAGAATTTAATTCTATTATTTGATGATTTATTATCACTATTGGATTTTTGATCTAACGGCTCTGTTTAACAGAGAATATCCAAGATTTTAGGAAAATAATTTCCATGTAGAATTTAATTCTACCTGCTCTTAATTTGGGCATTGGCGCTCACGTGTTATGCACGTGGACGCCACTTAAGAATTAAATTCTTATACATAACAGGCGCTCCTGTGCTTTGCATATTGGTGCTCACGTGAACTTCACGTGCGCCGCCGCCATAGGATTTAATCCTATAAGACCGGCGTCGGCGCTGGCGCTCACGTGGGGAGCACGTAAGATGCTGCCTTATTGGAATTATAAGAGCTTAGCTCTTATTTTTGTATTTAATTATTAGGGGAACACCTCTCTCTCTCTCTCCTCCAAGTTTATCATCTTCTCCAAATTAATCTACAGGAAAAACCTCTTTTTTATAAAATAAATTATATAAACCCACAAATCCATTGAAAGAAGGCCTCTTGCTTCTACCAAATCTCATAAAAAAAAGTTTTTGGGCTTTTTTCTTCTTCTTCCTTTCTCTTGGCTCCTTAAAGAGGAAGAAAAAGGAGAACCCATTTCCAAAAATCCTATTGTGGAAAAATCTGAAGCTTCGAAAAGGGAAAATAGGCACATTTTCACTATTCAAGATTCAAATCCAAAGTTTTGAAAATTCAAGAGAGCATTTTGGACAAAATAGGAGAAGGTTGAGGGTGACCCTATCAAAGGGAAAGCCTTTAGGTTTTTCCCTTAGGGAAACCCTCAAGAATACGGATTTCTATCCGTATTTCCCTTTTGTGAACTATGGAGTTCTCTGCTACCTTCGGAGATCCCCTCAAGGGGATTTTCTGCTTCGAAAATCCCTACAAGGGGATTTTCCGCTGTCGGGACCCTCCAAAGGGGTTCTGTTGGATATAGTGCCTTCAAAGTAATTATTGTAATCATAAGCAGGCGATTATGATGATTAAAGGAGGTCCTATACGGGTAGAACGGTCTTACTCGATATGATAGTATACTATCTGGTTCATTTCTATCATCATGTATATGTATTATGTGGTATTACGGATCACTGTTATATGTTGGTAGAGCCCTTAGGATTCATTTTTGACTATCAGGGTTATTGTGGCGATCACACTTGTGAGAACTGGATAGTATATAAGCAAATCCTTAGATGTCCCTAGTCGTGGGAATATCGAGACTAGGTATCGATATTTCAGAGTAGACTGGTGTATACGTTTCTTGACCCCGACAAGGGACGATGGCCGGTCTCACAGCCATTGGTGTTAGTTTCCAACCAAAGATAGTATACATGTGCTCATTGGGTTATGAGTTACACTAGACGGACTCACCGGGAACATGCAACATGGTATTATACCTATAGTCAGTAAGCAATTCTCTGGTGACATGAGTACAAGTTAGTCTGTCAAGCTGAGGTCGTCATTTGTCTGTGTGAGTTCCCATTGTGCTTTGATTATTACCTTACCACGGCTCTATTGAGTCGTGCAAACAGGTTTTAGTTGGGTACAGTCCCGACCCACATGGAGACAGTGAGCGGATCGTCGGGGATTTGTCTCTTCCGGGATTGGGGTAGATATCGCGCTGTGCACGGGTGGCCATCACCAAAAATCCTTGGCCAAGATGGATGAGAATTACTGATTGTAGATTAATAGTTTCTCAGTGAGTGATGGGCTTGATACCGACACGACTTATCGCGTTATTAGGGGTCTGACTTTATCCACCCCCTAGACCCTATATGCGATACTCTTAGAGGAGCAGACCAGACTATATGGAGACTGTCACTTTCAAGCTCAGTGGGGATATGGAAAAGTTTGCTTGTTGGCCTTTTTTCGTTCAATACCTGGGTAGCTGTTACGTACAGTTAGTGCCGCTGACGTGCTTGTGGTTACATCCACTGTAAGCGTATTGTCGAGTCTTTAGAGTCCTACACAGAGGGTTTCACATCTCGGGCGAAATGATGTAGTGTACGTATTTTGATACGTACTGTGTTTGATTAAAACACAATTTTTGTACACGTACTTTTAATCTGACAGTTTGTTAATACTAACCAGTTTGAAACATAGCCAAGTTATCACATTTTGGATTAAATATGAGCCGGTATTATATATCTCTTTTAGTATCTCTCTTTTCGGTATTCGTATTTTGACAAAATACTGTATTTATACGAATATGGGTATTTGTATAAATACGTGTATTTATGTCTTGATATTAATACAGGTATTTGTATCATTAGTATAAATACGGGTATTCGTATTTTATACGGATACGGTATTCGTATTTTGATACAAATACGGGTGCATGTATTTGTAGCATATACTTGTATTAGTGTATTTTATACGGGTGTATGTATTTGTAGCATATACTTGTATTAGTGTATTTTGTATATATTTATATATACATATACATATGTATATGTGTACAGTAAGGTAGCATTCTCTACTCTTCTCTTTTGTTCAAGTTTCTCTTAGAACATGGAGGACTTGTGACTCACTGTGGTGAGTCACAATCCACTCATATTCTTAAGAGAATAAAGAAAGAAAAGAATGAGAGAGGATAAGGATTGGTTCTTGATGAGCTATGCTTGATCACTTACACCTAAGCTTCTTCTTCCTCTCTTGGGATTTTCTAAGTTGAGAATAAAGAAAGAAAATGAGAGAAACACTTAGAGATAGGCTCTACTATATCCTAATGATCAATTCCTAATAAGTTTTGATCACTAGATTTTTGTTGTGAAGTTAGAGCCCAAATTAGGTTTTCTTCGAGGTGGATCATCTTCGGTAAGGAAGATCGGCTCCCAAGCTCGTTCCCGACGAGCTAAGAAAGTGGAAAGAAGACGAAGGACACAACTACAAAGGTTGTAATCACTGTAGGGTTCCTAGGCACTCTAGTTAAGTCTCACAAGTGATCAAACATGCACAAATAAAATTTTACGGGTGCCTACAAACCCGACTACGGATCGTTTACTAGATATTTAGGCGAAACATGTAAACTAGTTAACAATTTTAACTAAGGGAACGGACATACAACCTTTGTAGATCCGGTCCTCCACCTCCACGGTTCCGCAACGAGGTCGTCTCCGCTGTCCATATCAAATCCGGGCTCTAGAGTCGGCTTCGTCGGAGAATGGGTAAGCTAGGTCGTCGATGTCCATGCCGAAGATGATCTACGTCGAAGCATCGCAAGATCAAGCTCTCGCTTCACCAAGTCATGAAACTTGTGAAGGAAACACACTCTACTACTTGGCAAGAGGTAGAGGATGAAGAAATAGGAGGTGGGTAGACTTTAGAATTGGATTTCTCACTCATATGCATCAATCACCATTGATGGAGGTGAAGCTTTTCTTCTTGAAGTCAAGGAAGAAGAAGAAGAAGCTTATATGATAAGATAATTAAAAAGAAAAAGTAAATCAATACTTATCATATATTCAACCTTAGTTAAGTGTAGAGAAAATACCATGGTTAATAGAATGGTTAGGGTTAAGGATAAGAACAAAATGGTCACTAGGTCAAAGTCTTCAAGAAGCTTCAATATGAAACAAAATTAGCCACCATTTTCTTTTTATGCCTTTTCTAATTATTTCCAAAATGAATAAATAGATAAATAAATAATAAAAGGAAATAAAACCCTAATCATATAAATAACCATGGTTTATTCTTAACATACACTTAAACAATCATGTATCATCAAACATGATACAAGCAAATGTACAAATGTATATCACATATACAATGTGCACATTACAAGAGAGAAAATCCATATAAAGTGAACCAATACTAGTTAACGCAAAGTAATATATCAAATATATAATTATGCATTAAATCATTAAATCAACACTTGATTCAATGACCCGGTCATGTCGCACACAACCGACTAGTATATAATGTATCGACTTATCAAATCAACCTTTGATTCGATAACTAGGGTATATCGCATATAACCTAGTCGATACATTCATAGCGAGAATGGAATACGGTATCATATACACGCATTGTTCTCGGTCCCGCACATATCTCATATGCGCTCCTATTTCGTTTCGCTTGAGCTAGGAAACCTCTGTGTAGGACTCTAAAGACTCGTCAATACGCCGGCAGCAGATGATGATCATATCAAACATCCGCAAGCCGCAAGCGGTCTGCTAAACGTAACGGCCACCCGGGTATTGAGCGATCAGAAGATCGATGAGCAAGCCCGCTCACACTCCTGCGAATCCGACCAGTAACACTACCGTATAGTCCGGTCTGTTCGTCTGATATGTCGCATATCTCGCCTAGGGGTGGTAAACGTCAGACCCCAATAGCTCGATAAGTCATGCCGACTTGAGGTCCATAACATTCGTGAAACTACTGATAACTCTTACCAGTATATCACAGCAACCCTGGCCAGGGATTTCCTGTTATGGCCAGTCGAGCATAGCACAACATCAACCCCCAATACCGGAAGAGACGAATCCCCTCCTATCGCTCATTGCCTCCATGTGAATCGGGACTGTACCCAAAAACCACCTGTTTGCACAACTCAGTAGAGCCGTGGTAGGGTGGAAATCAAAGCACAGTGGGAGACACACAAGACTCTATGACGATCTCGGGTCAACAGACTAAGCTGTACCAGTGTCACCAGAGAACTGCCATCTGACGTGAGGTATAATACCATCTGGGAGTTCTCGGCGAGTCCGTTCAGTGTACCCAGTCTCCACTGAGCACCCGCATACCATCTTCGATGTCAAACACCAATGGATATGGGATCATCCATCGCCCATCTCATGGATCGAGAAGATATGCGCTAGTCTACTCTGGAATATCGATGCCCCGTCTCGATATTCCCTCGACTAGGAACATTTCAAGGATGCACTCATGGACTACCCAGGCCCCACTAGTATGATCTACATCATAGTCCTGGAAGTTGAGTACATATCCTAAGGGCTTTATCAACATGTAATCAGAGAGACAGAAAGTATACATGTTAAGATAAAGAGCAACCAGATAGCGTACTATCATGTCGAGCGAGAAAGTCCTTCCTATATATGTCCCAGCATCCACTACAATATACATCCTATGTATAGTAATGGCCTCTAGGGCATACATATAACTAACAATCTCCCACTTGCACTAGGGCCATCTGTAGCAGTGGTTGCAGTATCGCATACTCAACCATCCCCTAAAAAGTCTCTCTTTGGGAAAAAGGCCTTCGTGAGTGGATCCGCCGTGTTGTCCTCTGAGTCTTCTCTCCTAACCTCGATCACCCTGGAGATCAACTATCTCCATGATCAGGTGATGCTTCCTCAGAACTTGTCTGGGCCACTGATGGGACCAGGGTTCCAGGGTCGAAACCACGCTTCCATTGTCATACAATGGCAGGAACCTAGTTCATCTTATGAACTAATATACACCCAAACAGCCTCTTTGGTAGTATCTTTAATAGCGATGTTACCAGCCTTTATCGTCTAGATTGCCACGGTATCGAGCTTGGAACTCTTCCAACATACCGTCCCTTTACTGAGGGTAAAGACAGTGCCTGTGACTGACATTCAGTCGTCTTTATCACCCTGGAACACTTCCAGTGATTCTCCCCAGGATCGATTGATACCATCTCACTACATCTAGTGAGTATTCTAACATCCATTTAGATCTATCTCATAGATCCAAAATCCAGGATTTAGTAGGTATCATTTTGATCCTATTTGGGGAATCTTAGTGATAATAGGAGATTGATCGATCGTAGTATAGGAAACTCTTTTCCTATCAAGAGTATGTTGTCTTCGTACAATACGAGGATGACCACCTTACTCTCTACTGCCCTTTTGTATATACAAGGTTCGTCTACCATTTTGATGAAATCAAACACTTTGACTATCACATCAAAACAGACGTTCCAACTCCGCGATGCCTGCTTCATTATGTAAAGCAACTTGCTCACGTTTCCGCTGCTCCCACTGTTTACGAAGACCTCTGGCTGTGTTCTTATAGACGTTCTTTTCTAAATCAGTATTTAGAGAAGCAGTCATAGCACCCAACCGCCAGATATCGTAGTCATGGTGTGTAGCCGTGGTAAGTAGGATCTGGATAGACTTAAGCATAGCTACTGGAAAAAGGTTTCATCATTATCCATGCCTGGTCGATGACGAAAACTTTTAACAAGACTAGCTTTGAAAGTCTCAACTTTTCCATCTACACCAAGTAATCTTCTCAAGATATACTAGCTCCTGATGGGGATTTAACCCTTCAGATATAGCAGCTAAAGTCCATGCTTTGCTGGTGTACATGGATTCCATCTCAGATCGCTAAGCATCCAGCCATTCTTACAGAGTCCCTACTCTCGATGGCCTGCTCGAAACTAGTTGGGTCATCATCTCATGATGCAATCCTTGCTCCCACTGTCATCGAGAAACCGAGGTATCTCTCAGGCGGATGAGGAACCCTACTAGATCGGCGGAGAGGCTGAGGTTCGTCGGAAACTATTGAATCCTTTGGTTCTGTCAAATCATTAGCAGTTTTGTACAGCTGGAACCTTTCCAGTTCTACAGAACTGATCTTGCCTCGATCTTGTCCGGATTTTGCTTTTGACATAGGCCGGACAACCCCAAATCTTATCTCGCTTAAGAGATGGGTTCTTCCCATACCATATCTCATATGGAGTGGTAGGCACTGATTTGATTCAAACCTAATTCAATAGGTATGCAGCTTCTCAAGTGCATAACCCCAAAAGGAAATAGGTAACTCAGTAGTACTCATCATAGAGCACACCTTATCATATAGGGTGTGATTGCTCCGCCCCGATATACCATCGTGCTATGGTTTATACGGAGGAGTAATGCTGAGAGAGAATCTCATTTTCTTTTGGAATAGTCCAGAAATGCCATGCACAAGTATTCTCCTCCCTGATCTTATCACAGGACATAATACTTATACCCGTATTTTGGTTCTCTACTTCGTACTTATATTCTGTGAATACCTCAAAAGGTTCGGACTTATATTTCAACAAGAATATATGACTGAATCTTGAGAGATTATCAGAGAATATAATGAAGTATAAAGAACCAGTCCTGGCATGTGTAGACAGGAGATCTTACGTACATCATCATGTATCAGTCCCAAGAGTTTGCTAACTCTTTCTCTGTTTCCAATAAACAGAGCTATGGTCATATTATCTTTGTGACATGACTGGCAAGTTTCATAAGATGTAAATTCAAACTGATTTAAATATGCATCTATTATGTAACTTCAGCCAGTCGGGTCGCATTGATGTGACCTAGTCTACAATGCCTCAAGAAGGATTCGTTCATCTCTGAACTCTTCCTCTTGTGTGTGTTCTGTATACGAGGAACTGTAGTTTGATTTAGAACGTCAATGCTTTTAGATAACGTGCCTGAACCGATCAACTTTTGATATAGGAAATGTTCAAAACATTATCCAACAATACAAAATTATATCCTTCTTTACTAATAAAGAGAGTGATATGATTTTGTATATCAGGTTCGGTATCTAACAGCATTTGTTCAGAATCAATGTATTCGTAATACAGGGTGACAGTGACCAACAGACTTGGCTGCAACACTTGCCCCGCTTTCTGCCTCATGAAACTTATCACCCGTTCTCAGTTTTTCTACCTTTTTGTAGCCCTATGTAACAGATTACATATCTGGGATCCTGATCCGGTATCATATACCCAGGATGCAGAGGATACTGAGAAACAGTTCTTTGTAATGAACACACCCGAAGGAGATGCATCATATGCACTTTCTTCGTTTGGGCGGCATAGTAATTCTGGTATTTCCCTATTTCCTGCTCTGTCTTATAACAATTATAAGTTAGAGCGGGACCAACGTTCCCCAGCTCTGTATAACAAGCGGGTTCGGTCAAAAATCCATATTATTATCTTGATTAAGGCGTGATATGGTCGCTACCTGGAGAGAGAGAGAAGAAAACACTCAGCGTGCGCTCTTGCAAGATCAAATTGGTTATATATTTTATCTAATCAGGATGGCTCCCACTGTTTTTATCAAATCTTCCTTCAAACCCTAAAAGGAAAAACTAGCCGCGATTAATTACACACTACAAGTTCGCCAATCTTTCAGCCAGGCCAGTGTCGGTACTTTGAGGGAGGTCTCCCGTGCTTTCGCACGAACCTAATTAATGTAAACCTCGTTTTCCCAGAGGCGTAACCTCGTTAACACCTTTCTAGACACCTACTTGATCGGCTAATTGTAATGTATAAAACTCTCCCAGGAGTAACTCTTACTCGCAGCGGGTATCGGGATCCAACTATCACATAGAAGGTATGCAATCTCATTGCAAATTCCAACACTTGAAACTCCCGATAAAGGTTTTTACCCCTAGCACCTATGACCTTAACTATGGTCAACAAATCATAAGTACTAGTCAAGTTCTACCCGTCATTTCGTGATTAATTAGACCCACCCACATGACCCTTAACTAAGGTCAACAAAGTCACGCGACTGTCCTAACTAATCGCATCATATGCGGTGTAGGAAGACATCACTTAGCTACCGTACACTGTGCCTTGACTATGGTCAACAAACACAGCACGAATACTAAGTACTCTACTTCCTAAAATGACGGAGGGTTGCGGCTGGTTTTTGTGAAAACCTTTAACGCTTTGAACTTGATCTCGTTGCGGAATCAAATGGTTTTTAAATGGAATGTTTTTGAGGCTTTTCTAGTTTTGCTAAAGGGGTCACTCCCGATGAAGGGATCGTCGGCCCTTTCCTTGTCGAATGAGGTGCGGGATATATCATATATATCACTGTGCAAAGCAAAACTATAGAAGCGATCAAATACAAACCGAGTGTGTAGCATCTGCCAGTTATTGCTAAAGGAGTCACTCCCGGTGAAGGGATCTCGGTCCTTTCCTCATCGAATAAGGTGCAGGATGTTCTATAATGAACACCGCGATGCAAAGCAAGAACTGTAGCTACCTGTTTTTATTTTGAAATTCGATTCCACAACATCAATTAGGTTTGTTTTCTTTCATTAATCTCATTAATGAATATCCCATCATATAAATCCACCTAACCATCACAGATAAATATAACGTATGCTTATGCCATCCGCATTCGCCTCGATGTCCCGTCTGCACCGTTAGGTTAGGTAACTAACGCCAGAGCGAGGCAGGGCTAGCGCGGGTGTAAAACATAAGTAACGTCTATATAATATATCATATATACTACATATAATACCTGTCACAGAACATCACATGATCACAGATAAATCACAGCAGAAGAAACATATGAAATATTGGATATACTAGGACGTCCGTGTTTTCAATACGAGCCAGTATAAAACACGGATTCCACGGTCGTGATGAATAGCCAATCCTACACCCCAAGACCCCTACGAGAGCGGCAAGCAACCCTACCAATTCTAGGGTTAGGAGACCCGGACTCGACTCCTCGAGTTGGTCTCCCACTGGACCCCAGAGCCCGGTTACTTGTGCTCCCCTCCTTGGGTCTATCCTAGTGCAAAAAAGTAAATAATATACAAACGGTGACAACTTCCGCAACCTGGAAGTGCCCCAATAAAAGAATATTACATACAAGTTTTTACATGAATGAAAATGGAAAAAAAACACTCATCTCACATAAAAACCCCCCGGCTATCCAAACACGACGATCCAATATAACATATCCAGCAACACATAACATCACATGTCATCAACGTAAGTAAATATGCGCATCCCAATTGTCGTTGGCATATAGCAACGAAACCGGCGATATCACACATTACACTTACGGTCACAGAAAAGAAAGTGTAAAACTACAACAGTTGGAATCCGCAAACACCTCAGACATCGCATGCCTGACAAAATGAATTACTTAGACATCGCATGCCTAACAATTATAAACCCCGCATTTTAGTCTCAAAATCGAAAATACTTTTCAATATCAAGTCGGGCAATTCAACAAGATTCCCGAAAAACTGATCGAATGCTCGTCGCAAACTTTAGTAGGCGGCCGCACCCCTGATACCGTCGACGAAGTGCTCCAAGGCGGAACACCGCTGCCGCGAGCACCCGGACGGATGCTTTCGGCGACGGGGTTCTCCTACAGTCACTTGGTCGGGGCTATGGGGTGAGGCTGTCTATTAAGTTTACCCGGCGAGTATCCGCGTACGCTACGTGATTGCAACGGACTTTTGATCACATCAAAATTCCGTGGCAACCGATCAAATGAGACTAAACTGCTACATTTATAACATTCATTCAGTTATCATATAACTTATTGTGAATTCCAATTATTGTATCCCATTCCAGATAAACAGAAAATGTTAAACTTTCCGATCGAACAATCGAACACCCAAGTTTTCCCGATAAAGATCAACACATGAAACTAGTCTAACAACATTCAGTTCGTACCTCAGTACCAACGGTCCAGCCGTAGAAGGGTCAAGCCAACGCCTCACATGTGGCACGCCGTACTGCCCCAAACCCGAAGGTTCAAAGGGCAGTTCAAGACGGTCACATAATCGAGTTAAGGTTTGTGTCTTCTAGAGGGACCATCGCGTTACTTGCACTACTTAGAACGTCGTTAAACTACGGAAAAATCCAACACTTGGAAATTTCCCGACAGGGGAAAAGTTGGGTATTTATATCCGGTCGAACTTTTTAACATATTCTAAAATTTATCCGGAACGACACATAGACAAAGTTTGACAATCCGATCGAATGTATGAACTCCCAATACAACCCAAAATACTCAACTCTTGATTTCAGAAAAAAATATTCGAGGAAAACCAACACTGAAAAATAGGAGTTACTGTGCAAAATTGAGTGCCTAATAAGACAAAACGGCGGCGGAAGGGCCGCATTAGCACGCTAATGCCGCGGTTCCGCCGCACTTTTAAGGGATCATTAGGTAATTTTTGCACCGTAATTCTTAGATTTCCCTGCTTGTTTTTCTGCATATTTTTAATTTGCAAAAAACCACGAATTTCAAAAATGTACAGAGAGCATTCTAGGGTTTGGGTTTCGGTTCGATCGGACTTCAAACTCCGTCTACGCTTCGCCTAAGGCTCTAGCTAGGCTCTGATACCACTGTAGGGTTCTTAGGCACTCTAGTTAAGTCTCACAAGTGATCAAACATGCACAAATAAAATTTTACGGGTGCCTACAAACCCGACTACGGATCGTTTACTAGATATTTAGGCGAAACATGTAAACTAGTTAACAATTTTAACTAAGGGAACGGACATACAACCTTTGTAGATCCGGTCCTCCACCTCCACGGTTCCGCAACGAGGTCGTCTCCGCTGTCCATATCAAATCCGGGCTCTAGAGTCGGCTTCGTCGGAGAATGGGTAAGCTAGGTCGTCGATGTCCATGCCGAAGATGATCTACGTCGAAGCATCGCAAGATCAAGCTCTCGCTTCACCAAGTCATGAAACTTGTGAAGGAAACACACTCTACTACTTGGCAAGAGGTAGAGGATGAAGAAATAGGAGGTGGGTAGACTTTAGAATTGGATTTCTCACTCATATGCATCAATCACCATTGATGGAGGTGAAGCTTTTCTTCTTGAAGTCAAGGAAGAAGAAGAAGAAGCTTATATGATAAGATAATTAAAAAGAAAAAGTAAATCAATACTTATCATATATTCAACCTTAGTTAAGTGTAGAGAAAATACCATGGTTAATAGAATGGTTAGGGTTAAGGATAAGAACAAAATGGTCACTAGGTCAAAGTCTTCAAGAAGCTTCAATATGAAACAAAATTAGCCACCATTTTCTTTTTATGCCTTTTCTAATTATTTCCAAAATGAATAAATAGATAAATAAATAATAAAAGGAAATAAAACCCTAATCATATAAATAACCATGGTTTATTCTTAACATACACTTAAACAATCATGTATCATCAAACATGATACAAGCAAATGTACAAATGTATATCACATATACAATGTGCACATTACAAGAGAGAAAATCCATATAAAGTGAACCAATACTAGTTAACGCAAAGTAATATATCAAATATATAATTATGCATTAAATCATTAAATCAACACTTGATTCAATGACCCGGTCATGTCGCACACAACCGACTAGTATATAATGTATCGACTTATCAAATCAACCTTTGATTCGATAACTAGGGTATATCGCATATAACCTAGTCGATACATTCATAGCGAGAATGGAATACGGTATCACATACACGCATTGTTCTCGGTCCCGCACATATCTCATATGCGCTCCTATTTCGTTTCGCTTGAGCTAGGAAACCTCTGTGTAGGACTCTAAAGACTCGTCAATACGCCGGCAGCAGATGATGATCATATCAAACATCCGCAAGCCGCAAGCGGTCTGCTAAACGTAACGGCCACCCGGGTATTGAGCGATCAGAAGATCGATGAGCAAGCCCGCTCACACTCCTGCGAATCCGACCAGTAACACTACCGTATAGTCCGGTCTGTTCGTCTGATATGTCGCATATCTCGCCTAGGGGTGGTAAACGTCAGACCCCAATAGCTCGATAAGTCATGCCGACTTGAGGTCCATAACATTCATGAAACTACTGATAACTCTTACCAGTATATCACAGCAACCCTGGCCAGGGATTTCCTGTTATGGCCAGTCGAGCATAGCACAACATCAACCCCCAATACCGGGAGAGACGAATCCCCTCCTATCGCTCATTGCCTCCATGTGAATCGGGACTGTACCCAAAAACCACCTGTTTGCACAACTCAGTAGAGCCGTGGTAGGGTGGAAATCAAAGCACAGTGGGAGACACACAAGACTCTATGACGATCTCGGGTCAACAGACTAAGCTGTACCAGTGTCACCAGAGAACTGCCATCTGACGTGAGGTATAATACCATCTGGGAGTTCTCGGCGAGTCCGTTCAGTGTACCCAGTCTCCACTGAGCACCCGCATACCATCTTCGATGTCAAACACCAATGGATATGGGATCATCCATCGCCCATCTCATGGATCGAGAAGATATGCGCTAGTCTACTCTGGAATATCGATGCCCCGTCTTGATATTCCCTCGACTAGGAACATTTCAAGGATGCACTCATGGACTACCCAGGCCCCACTAGTATGATCTACATCATAGTCCTGGAAGTCGAGTACATATCCTAAGGGCTTTATCAACATGTAATCAGAGAGACAGAAAGTATACATGTTAAGATAAAGAGCAACCAGATAGCGTACTATCATGTCGAGCGAGAAAGTCCTTCCTATATATGTCCCAGCATCCACTACAATATACATCCTATGTATAGTAATGGCCTCTAGGGCATACATATAACTAACAATCACAAACCTAAAAGTTAAATTCTTCTTGTTTGTTTCTAGTTTAGTGTTTGGATTCGATTCTAGGTTGCAGTAGTTCGTGCTCAAGTTTCAAAAAAAATTCGTTTTGTATTCTGCATGGCCGCTAGTTTGCGGCATGAGCACGAGCGTCTACTTACATGGTATCAGAGATACCCAAATATTAGAACAAGTTTAGATGATATTTAAAGTTTCGAACCGACAAATTTCCGCATTTTCAAAAACCAAAGTTTCAAGTTTCTGTCAAATTTTTTTTACTTTTAAAAAAATATATTGCGTATTGCAGAAACATGATAGAGGCTTGTATTACACTATGCAAACACGAGCCCAATTGGACACTTTTTGCCGCAAATAAATTCTTAAAAACCGCTTTTTGCAGCCAGTTCATGTCTAAATTGGCTTGTTTTCGCAGTGTGTCTTGGTCTTTGAAAATGGGGATTTTTGGCAAACTTCTTTTTTGCCCAGACTTCACATGGTGTTATCTTTGTATTTGGGCAACACGAAAAGTTTTAAATCGGAACTTTTGCGTCGTGTATATCTTGTGTTTCGTATTTGTGTTTGTGAACTTCGTTTAATTGCTATACGTCGATTGGATGGGATTGCAAATACTTGTTAGTTTTGTGATGCTTATTTGGATTGGAATAGTTGCGGTGGTTGTCATGAATAGCCGAGGGTTTTTGTGAGATGAGAGTTTTATATTTACATTTGTATATTCATATTGCGGGACGAGCATCCGGCTTGTGGACAGTCGTCACTGCTTGATATATATTTTTTTGAGGGGGGCTTCTGGGTTGAGATTGTGTCACCTATGTATTATATTTGATTTATCGCTTGTACATAGGATAGAAACAGGAGGAGTGCTCAAGTAGCTGGGTTCTAGAAAGCAATGGGTGGCCATCTCATGGAGTTGAGAATAGGTCATTCCATTCTAGAATTGGCGGGACTACTTGCCGCACTCGTAAGGGTCTAGGGACTAGGGTTTAGCTATTCACACGCTGTGGAATCCGTGTTTCATCTATGGCTTAAATGAAACACGGAATTTCTATTATACCCTCTATTTCATAGTGTTAGCTTCTGCAGTGATTCTATATTTGCGATATATTATCAAGCATCAGACGAATAGTGTTATATATATATATATATATATATATATATATATATAGTGGACGCTATATATGTTTTTCATCCGTGCTAGTCCTGTTCCCACCCTGTCGTAAGTTAAGTAACCTTACGATGAAGAGTCGGGACCCTATGGCGAATATGGATGGCATATATATCGTGCATATTTTCATTTTTTTGTGTGATATTATTAATTGATGGGCTCACATTATAGTTAATGAAATAAAAAAACCTAATTGATGTTGTCGGAACTAATTTTTAAAACTACTCGGTTTTCTTCAAAACCGCTTGTTTTAAAAGCGGAGCCTAAACCACTCCTTTTCAAAACCACTCGAGTTCCTTCAACGATATCAAGTTCATTACGTTAAAGGTTTTTCGCCAAATACCAGCTGTAGCCCTCCGTCATTTCAGACGGGTAGCGCTTTGTATTCGTGCTATATTTGTTGGCCTCCGTCAAGGCATGGTGTGCGGTAGCTATGTGTTACTTTTCTGTAGTATAGGGATGCATTAATTTAGGACAGTCGTACAGCCTTATTAGCCTCCATCAAGGACGGGTGTGGATGTGTAACATTTCAGAAAACATAAAATATTATTTTTGGAATTTAATATTAAAATAATATTTTTCCCGAAAACTGTCCGATTTGCGAAATTGGGGTTTTCGAAAAAGGGTATAAATATATACCAATAATTGCGAAATAAATGAAAAGTAAAATGATTTATTCATTTAATAATATATTTATAGGATTTGGCATTTTTAAAAATTTATTATACGCAGTTTTGATAAAAACCCGATTAGTGCACTGCTAATCGCGATTAAGCTAAATCCGTGTTTCTACAGTTTTCATGGTTAGTGTACCATGACATGTTTTATTTGGTTACATGTTATTTCATTTATGGTTTTATATGGGTGTATGTGTTTTTCTTGGTGAGAAAAAGAAATGGGAAAAAAGAAAAGTCAAAGGGGGGACAAAATGATTAGGTTAGGTGGGCTTTTGGAGAGAGAGAGAGAGAGTGAATAATAGTGAGAGAGAGGGGGGCTGCTGCCCTAACCCTTGGCCATAATTTTCTCCTCCTTCTTCTTCATCTCCTCAACCCAACAACCCTCCTCAAAGAACCCTAGATTTATCTCCAAACAATCCCCAAAACCCTACACTCCCTTCACAAAACTTAATCCCCATCTCCTCCTCTACACGTTGAACCGAGCAGAGTGGGATTTTGACGACGTTGGGAAGTTAGTGCTTCCTTGAGTGGACTAGATGAGGTATAATTTCTTCCCTTTAGATTAGTTTTGTGTGATATCGTGTTTTGGATGTCGTTTTATGATGTTGCTGACCTGCTGTTACCCCGAGCATCCACTGGGAAAACAAACAGTATGGTAATGTTGTGCTCATAACCCTAAGTGACCACCTGAAGAACGAGACCTTCCCCACCGGTTTTGGCCGGTGACCATTGGGCAAATTCCGGCGACACCGGGTATGTAGGGGAGTTAGGGATTGGATTCCTTAGGGTAGTTGCCTGAAGCTGTTTAGAGGTGTTTGGTCCTACTAGATTTTTTGTGTAATAACTATGGGTAAAATCTGGGGGCTGTTGTAAGTATTTTCTTGACTATGGGAACATGAATCCTGACCTGAGCCATAGACCTGAACCAGATGCACAAACTTTAGAATTGACCCATATTAGATTTGTGACTTTGAGTGTGCCTATGGGGTATCTGGAGCAACCCAGGAAAATTCTGAGAGTAGCAAACAACACGAGGGACCCATTTTTGACCATAGGAGACCATCATGACAAAATGAAGCCCATAGGAGCCAAGGGGGCCGGTGAGGCCGGATTTTTATGGTATGTGGCCGGCCACTTGGTGAGGGTAGGGGCCTAGATTGGTTCAGTAGCTCACATATACCTTATACATCATCCTAAACTTATTTGCTTGGATTTATTTGACCTGAGTCAAAATCTGGGAACACTTGTGTGTGATTTAGGATATATTTTCCATATTTTGAATGATGAGTTTTGATAATTGGATTCGTTTTTGGTTGTCGCATGTTTGTACATCGACAACAAGGGTTGTTTAATTGATTTTGTACGCATATGCTATAGGTTCTAACCTACGAGCAGTGCGCGTGCGGTTTTGGTTTTCCGCCTTAATTTTAATATCGTTACGATTTGTGTTATTATTGTAGGTACCTTCGCGTGGATTCCGAAGCGACGGAGCGAGGCGTCATCGACTTCGGCGAGCGAGGACTACGGTGAGTAGATCTATATCTACCGGGGAAGTTGGGTGGATGGCGTATAGCACCCCCGCAAAGTTTTGATGGAGACTAATTTATAGAATATGGTTAAGGAAACCTAGATTAGGAAACTAGGGTTAGAGTTAAATGATAGTTAGTAAAACCATATTAGAAACTAAGGATATTTAGAGTGATATAATACGGCTAATATGTGATGACGGAATTTGAGAATGACGTTTAGAGATATTGCCGTTTAGGGTACTATAGGACTAGATAGTCGACGTAGATGCGTCATCCGAACCATGCCTTTTTTCTAAACCGAAGAATCGTATGTATCTTTAAACATATACCTTGAGGGATGTTACGGATTTTCAAATGATAGCTTTTCCTTAAAAATACCGTAACGCCTATTTTCAAAATTACGATTCACTTCTTTAAAAATCTGATTGTATGGTCCGGGTGCGTATATTAGATTAGATACTTACACTTCGTAGATAGAATATTTTTTTGTAAATTCGATTTGGTATGTGATATAAATGCGATGAAAGAACATAAGACTGCTATGATGACATGATGATATGATGGTATACGGATGCGAGTTGATCGAGTTGATTTATACCCTGTCGATCCCCTAATATGAGATTATTGCGGATATGAACCGGGACATAGGCACATAGATATACATACATTTATAGAATGTTGTGAATCATGGATGATAGGCCGTATGTGATATTAGGCCGTACCCTCTTTCGTCGTATAGGATGATAGGATCCCTATTAGTTTAATGCCGCCGTACGATGATTTTCCATGCGTGATGGGTTCGACTTGATGATTGATCCTTACCCTTGACTAGAGGTTGTCGTACGATGGATTATACCGTACGTGATGTTACTGGGCTAGATGCCGATTGATAGATTCACCGACTCGAACATATGATAGTTACGTATACCTTATAGCTTTTAGCTGATGATTTACCTTGTGCTGCATTTATGATATTATTATTGCATCGCATATACCTGTGATAGTACACCTGCACCATTATCGATGATGCGTATGTCATATATACACAGTTCATAGGCTCACACACTTCATCATCGATAATTACCATGTCATTACACAATAGGATTGCTGCATCATGATATATTCATACTTGTGCACATATACATTGATACATTCATACTTGCGGATATACACATTTGTATATCCATATTGGTGCACACATACATTGGTACATCTACACTTGCGCATATTCATATTGTACCTATATAGATAACTGGTTTTATTGCAAAATTGGGAACCGCATGTTATATTTTAAAAACTGGAATCAATTTAAAAGAGCGGTTTTCCCTTAATATGTCATATCACTATTCCATGTTGCATGATACACGATATGCTTACATTCTATTATATGTCGCATGCATCATGCTCTATGATTTTACGCAGTGAGATATGTCGTTTTCATGAGATTCTGGATTTGAGAACCATGGACATTTTAAAAGAGATTATGTGTTGTTTTAAAAACCCGGTTTCTCCTGATATGATATTTCAGTGCGTCCACCATGTGTTTTCTCGGTTTTGAGAGCGACATGTGAAACCCGATTCGAGGAGGCGGATGAGGCCGATTGCTGGTACATAGTAGACCCGGTATGGTACCCCGAGGCAAGAAAAGGATGCTGTGTATACAGACGGTGAGCCTGGCAGAGGGACTACTACCTACCGGTGATAGTATTTGGGCTCGGCGGATATCCGGAGGATACCGACCGGAGTCGAGAGATGATATGGGCCGATCCGGACCGACGGAGCCCGTGGGCCGATCCGGACTGACGGAGCCCGATATATGAGGACTTACGTGCCGATGCTGGGCACGGTTTTCATGATGTTTTCGAGTGTCGATGCTAGGCACTCAGGTTCCATGATTTTGATGTGTCAGGAGGGACACCATTGATATATATCCTCATACTTTCATGCACACTCCTTTATGATATTTACATGCATACAGACATTGATTTTGGGTGGACGAGATCCACATGCATACATACCTTGTTTATGGTTGGACGAGATCCATATACATGCATTGATTATTACTGTTGGATGTTATCCACATGCATATAGGTATTGACTACCTTGTTGGCATACATACAGACCCGGTCACCCTAGATATCATAGTATTACCTTTATGATATAGTTGACCTAGGAGTCGTTGTTTATTTGATTTCTACTTGTAGATATATTTCTATTCACGAGTTGGCAACTCACCCCTGTTGTGCCACAGTTCTTGCAGGTTAACCGCGTGGATCAGTAGCGGCATCGCTGGCACACAGTTTCCTTTGGGTGTTTTGCAGTGGTAGGTGGGACATTTGTATCGTACCCACTCTTGTATTACATTTCATATTGTATCTAGTTAACTCCATCAATCAATCAAAATTAGTGATTTGTATAAGTAATAAGACTTAGTGAGACTGTGGTTGCGAGACTTAGAGCGAGGGTTTTCCGCTACTTGTGAGTTATGTGTCTTGCTTTTCTTTATCTTTTTGTGGTGAACATCGCCGTTGGGCGTCGTATACTTATTTATATTGTCTTGCATGGTTGTGATCCACCGTTTGGCGAAGAGCTAGCTCCCGCTTGGGGATGCCATTATTCTTATTATGTACTTGTGGTTTTGGATCAAAATATACAAAGGAGGTGCTGCCAAAATTTTTAAAAGACGAAACATGTTTTCAAACTAGTAAATTTCACTTGCATCATTCATGTTCTTTTCCTATGCATTAAGAAAACTTGATTTCATTATACCTTTATTTCAAAACTTCACCTCCTTTATTTTACTTAAAAGGTTTAGATTTCTGGGTTTCAGCTTACTTGAATTCCGTTACGCCTTCAGACGTTGCGTGATTCAAGTGCTGGTCACGAGCTAATATTTCGGGTCGTGACAGGATGAGTCTAAATTAATCAGGATAATGATGGGTAGAACTTAATTTGGACTTATTATTTGTTGGCCTCCATCAAGGTCATGAGCCGCTTGGGGAAAAAATCACATCGGGAGTTTCAAACATAAGGAAATCTTGCCAGGCATACGCATACCTTCTGGAGTGTGGTGACTTGAGCGGCTTCCATCAGGTTATCATGCGATGATAGTTGGGTCCCGATTCTCACAGTGTGTAGGTATTACTCCTCGGGAAATTTTCACTTCAAAATTAGCTAACCTATTAGGTGTCGAGATGTTAGTGATATATGCCCTAGAGGCCATTATTATATAATACTGGTTTGTATATTACTTAATGGAAGTTTAGGATATACACGGATATAGTAACAGTCTTGCTCGAAATAGTAGTACGCTACCTGGTTTGATTCTACCTCAATATGTGCATGTGTTTCTTTGCATATCGTTTATACATATTGGTAGAGCCCTTAGGATCTTTGTTTGATTACCAGCGTTATGATAGCAGTCACACTAGTGGGAGCTGGGTAGTCGATAAGCACATCCTTATACAGGTCCTTAGTTGTAGGATTATCGAGACAGGGCATCGATACTCCAGAGTGGACTAGTGTATAAGCTTCTCATCCCAGTAGGGAAGATGGTATGTGTTAGTGTATATGCCCTAGAGGCCATTATTGTATCATACTGGTTTGTATATTACTTAATGTAAGCTTGGGATATTTACAGTTGTATTAACAGTCTTGCTCAAAATGGTAGTATGCTACTTAGTTTGTTTCTACTTCAATATGTGCATGTGTTTCTTTTAGCATATCGGTTATACATATTAGTAGAGCCCTTAGGATCTTTTGCTTGATTGCCGGCGTTATAATGGCAGTCACACTAGTGGAGCTTGGGTAGTCTATAAGCACATCCTTATACAGGTCCCTAGTCGTAGGATTATCGAGACAGGGTATCGATACTCCAGAGTAGACTAGTGTATACGCTTCTCATCTCAGCATGGGAGATGGTCTATCCCACAACCATTAGTACGTCGTACTGGAGATAGTATGCAGGTGCTCATTGGGTTATGAGTACACCGGACAGGACTCGTCGGGAATTGTTAGTTGGTATTATATCAATCGTCAGGTAGCAGTTTCCATGTGACATGAGTACATCTTAGTCCGTCGACTTGACACTGCTGCTTCGCCTCGAGTGTGTTCCCACTGTACTTTAATTATTACCCTACCACGCTCAAAGGAGTTGTGAAAACAGGTAATAGTTAGGTGCAGTCCCGAAGCACTTGGAGGCAGTAGCGGTTAGATAGGATTCGTCTCTCCCGGTATTGGGGGTTGATATCGCGCTGTGTTTGGAGAGCCATTACACAAAGTCCCTTGCCAGAGCAAGTGAGATTTACTGGTAGGTACTCCAGTAGTTTCTCAGGGTGTAATGGGCTACGCTCCAACACGACTTATTGCACTATTAGGGGTCTGACGCTTGCCGCCCCCTAGGACCGATATGCGATACTCTTAGATGAACAGACCGGACTGTACGGAGATTGTCACAGATAGACTCAGTTGGAGTTCGGATAAGTTATTCTCATCGGCCTTCTCATCAACATATACCTAGGGGCCGTTACGTACAGCTAGTGCCGCTTGCGGCCTGTGGTTAAATGCACTGCCAGCGTAGTGTCGAGTCTTTAGAGTCCCACACAGAGGGTTTCCGTGCATCGGGCAAAAGATGTAGAGGTCGTATGGTTTTACGATAGGGTTCGGTCATGTATGTGTACTTATACACGAATAATGATACGGACGGACAATACTAGTGGGCTTTGGTTTAAGCCGGATCCTAGTATTGTATTGATGGATTGTTTTCATCTTTTGTATTCGTATTTTTCGGAATACGGATACGGGTATGTATATACGGTCAAGGGCATTTTTGTAATTTGTACAAAATTGATATTGAAGGTGACATGACATAATTGTATTATTCATTTAAGTTTAAATTAATAATACATTTATGTAAATAAGAAATGATGTGGATATTGCATGAATTTGGACTTGGATGCTTATGACACATAGTGGATTTTGACTCATTCTTTAGTAAATTGAACCCCTTTTGATAATGGCCATTAGATTTATCTAAGGGATTATCAAAAGAGTTCAGTTGAGAGAAAAAGAAGAGCAAGCCATCTCCTTCTTCAAGCTCTTACTCACTAGCTTTTCTTCTTATCACCTTCATCACCCTCATACCCTAGAACACTCATGTGTTGAGTAACCTAGGAAGAAAAAGGGAGACCCCAATCCATCTGCATCCTCTACACATCCTAGGTCATTTAGTGTAACATACTACTTGACTTAGTTTCTTCGGTATAGAAGAATGAGCTCGATACACAAACACTCGGGTGGATCATCTTCGATTTGAGAAGACTGACGATGAAGCGACGATACGATACGATCCATGGAGTCGACAACGAGGTAGAGGATAGCGAGGAATGAAGACCCGAAGGACATGAACGTGAGGTATAAATTCTGTACTTGTAGTTAAGATCTCTCGTTCTTATAGTTAGTAAAGGTTTAGCAACGATCTAGGCGTATAGTCTATGTCACGATGCTTTTGAAAACCGTTTTTTGACAATTCCGCCTCTCCGAAAACACGCGGGGTGCGTGGTATGGACTTACAGTGGTATCATAGCCAACTAAACCTATACTAGCTTGTTAGCAAGTGTTAGAAATTCGATCGTCGGAAAAACCGAAATACGATACACATAGAACCCTGGTTTCTGTTGTTTTTGAAAAGTTCCTGAAAAATTGTTTCAAGGTTCTTAAAATTAAGTGCAGGGTTTTCTAAGAATTCTCAAGAAATCCGAGACCATGAATCGTCAAGAACGCCGCGGAACCGCGGCCAAGCGGTGCGTTTAGCCACGGATCCACGGTCGATTCAAGACCGAGTCAACTAGGATTTCTTCTGTTATTCTTATTTTTATGTGTATTGTTTTCTAGAATATTTGGTTTCTACCCAGTATATTTTTGAGTGCTAGGTTGCACTTGGGGTGGACACGGAAAATATAGTTCGATCGAAATTCTAATGTTCTTGGTTAATAGGGTTTTATCTGTATTGTTATATGTGTTTGGAAACGTCGACTAATTGCTATATATCGATTAGTCGGGGTTGCACATATATGTGATTGGTTTTTGTATATGAACTTTATTGGATCGTCGTGGATGAATAGCCGGGGATGTGAGATGAGTGATTTTATCTTTCATTCGATGTAAATTGTAATATGATGTAATATTATTTTGCGGGGCACATCCTGGTTGAGATTGTAGCCGCCGTTGTATTATTTCTTTGTACTGTTTTCTTCTCCTAGGATAGACCCAAAATGGTGTGCACAAACTACCGGGTTCTTTGAAGTGCCGAGTGGCCTACTCACTTTGTTGAGAGAGGTTGCTTTACTTTTAGAATTTGGTAGGTAGTTTTCCACACCCATAGGGGTCTGGGGTGGGGTTTGGCTATTCATCACGACCGTGGAATCCGTCTTTCATTACAGGCTTAAACGAAACGCGAAATTACTAGTATATCCAATATTTTCATCTGTGATCAGGAATGCCTATTATTGCATCAGACGAATGCTATTATTATATATGTTATATAATAGACGTTACTTATGTTTTGCATCCGCGCTATTCCAGCCCCCGCTCTGGCGTTAGTTAAGTAACCTAACGGTGTTAGACGGGGCCAGGTGGCGAATGCGGATGGCATAAGTGGACGTTGTATTTTCGTTGTTTTCTGCAATGGTAGGTTAATTGATGGGACTGTTTTACCTTAATGCAAAGCAAAGAAACTAAAGCTGAATCGTTGGAACAAATTTTAAAAACCACTCGGTTATTTTAAAACATCGGACTTTTAAATGCGGAGCTTAAACCACTCCTTTTAAACGCTATCAGCTTCCTTCGATTATATCAAATTCACTACGTTCACGGTTTCGCCAAAACCATTCATAGCCCTCTGCATGTCATATGAATGTTCAGTAGTATTCAAGTTATGTTTGTTGACCTTCGTCACGGCATAGTGATTGGTAGCTGCTGGGTGTTCATATGTAGCATAGATAGATGCGTTGGTTTGGGACAGTCGTATTACCTTGTTGACCTTCGTCAAGGGTATGTACGGGTGGGTTCAAATTAATCTGGACAATGATTGGTAGAACTTGACATGTGACTTATGATTTGTTGACCTTCTTCAAGGTCATAAGTGCATGGGGCAGAAATTCACATCGGGTATTTCTAAAGAAACTGAAACTTGCTAGTGTTGCATACCATTTGGAGTGTGATAATTTTGGTAGGATTCCTTCAGCTTTATCACACCATGATATTTTGGATCCCGATCCTACTGTGAGTATATACTACTCATCGGGAGATCTTTTCACTAACACGATCAATGTTATAAACCAAGTAAGTGTCTAGAAAGGTGTTAGCGGGCTATGCCTCCAGGAAAAAAAGGTTTTGTAATTAAGGAACTTCGCGAAAGCATTGGAAAATCTCCCTCGAAGTACCAACACCAGTCTGGCTGAAAGGTTAAGCAAGTATTGTAAAGTGAGATTATACCTGACTAATTATTCTTTTATGGTTTGAAGAGGGATTCGAGAAACAGTGGAAGCCATCCTCTTTAGATAAATTAAAAACCAATCTAAACTTGCAAGAGCATCATGTTAAAATGTTTCTTCTCTCTCTCCTAATTGCAGCGACCAGGTGACCAGACATAGGTTACAGCTAGATAATAAATTGACTGAACCTGACTATATTAATTGGAAAAGGTTTGTTCAGATGTCCATTGCCTATGACAAGCTGGACCACCTCATTACTACTCACACCCCTGCCGTCCCAGGTCCAGTTTCCACCGCCGCGAATGATATCCGTAAGACAAAGGGAAAAGACTGTACGAATACCAAGTACCTCGTGTTGGCCTCAGTAGACGGTGAAAACCATAGGGAACACGAGAAGATAGACTTTTCTTCTATCTTCCTCCATAACAAAATTTTATATAGAGAGCAATCCCGTATCGCAAGATATGAGACCTCGAAGGAATTGCTTCAAGCGAGGTTAGCTATCGGATCATCTGTAGAGGACCACGTCCCTACAATGATTAGCTGTATTAAACAGCTCACGAACCTGGAGACCACGTTGGAGAACAAGTCGAGTGATGACTTGATTCTACAGTCCCAACCTTCTACTTGCGCCCAGGGAAAGAAAGTTATACTTCTAGAAAAGGGCACCCTGAAGGAAACCAGGGAAACACCCGTTCTGCTTATTGGAGGATTTTCTTCTTCTGGATCCGAAGCAATAGACAAGGGTGAGAAGAAGAAAACCTCCGAAAAGCTGATAGGCGGTGTTAGTAAAGTAGAAAGAAAGGGAAGGGCAAAAGTTTCGGGGCTAACAGTAGCAAAGGAGGATTGTTCCTATTGTCACAGGAAAGGGGATTGGCAGAAAGGATGCAGGGTTTGGAAAGCCAGAATCCAGGATCCGAAGCACGTTGTGGCTTCGACTTCGGGTGTGTTTATGATTGAAAACCGCATGTTAATTAACTTTACTTCCTGGGTACTAGATACCGGATCAAGATCTCATGTCTGTAATTCGTTACAGGCTTTGAGAAACCATAGAGTTATAAAGGCAGGTGATATGACTCTCAAAGTTGCTAACAGAATGAGCGTGGACGCTGTATCCATAAGGGAGTATCACCTAGGATTGACAAGTGGGCAAATATTGATCTTACATAACTGTTTGTGTGTACCTAGTATGGCTTGTAATATCATATATGTACCTTACTTTCTAAGGAAGGATATGATTTTACATTTGTAAGCGATGTGGTCCACATCCACCTAAATCAAAGTTTGATTGGGTCAGGTACACTAGATAACGGTATATACGTATTACATCAAGCTAATGTTTTCAACGTCCAGCACACACTTAAAAGAAAGTCTCCAGAAGTAAATAAGGCTTTCTTATGGTATTGTAGACTGGGTCACATCAATGAAACAAGGTTGACGAAGTTACATAGAGAGGGATATTTGGATTCGTTCGAATATCAGTCTTATGCTACTTGTCAATCATGTCTCATGGGAAAGATGATAAAGACTCCGTTCACTGGACACGGAGTAAGAGCAAGCGAGCTCTTGGGACTCATACACAGCGACGTGTGTGGTCCAATGTCTACACTTGAACGAAGTGGTTATTTTTATTTCATTACTTTTACGGATGATTTCTCTAGGTATGGACATGTTTTCTTGATGAAACATAAATCTGAGGCCTTTGAGAAATTCCGAGAATATAAAAATGAAGTGGAAAACAAACAGGAAAAAGTATCAAGACACTAAGATATGATCGAGGTGGTGAATACTTGAGTGCCGAGTTCCTGGATTACCTAAAAGTGAATGGTATTCTCTCTCAGCTTACTCCTCCATACACATCTCAACACAATGGTGTATTGGAAAGGCAAAACAGAACTCTATTGGATATGGTTCGTTCCATGATGAGTAAGGCTGCGTTACCGCGATCCTTCTGGAGTTATGCACTAGAATCAGCTGCATATCTTTTAAACAAATTTCCTACTAAGTCTGTGCCTACCACACCATATGAGATGTGGAGTGGGAAGAAACCCTGTCTTAAGTACCTTAAGACAGGGGATGTCCAGCTTTTGTAAAAAAGCAGCATACGGACAAGCTCGAGGCACGCTCAGTACTGTATAAGTTTGTGGGATACCCAAAGAATTCCAGGGGATATCTTTTCTATTACGCAAAGGAACAAAAGGTTTTTGTTTCTCAGCATCCCCACATCTTGGAAACTGAATTTTTAGAAAATCAGATAAGTTGGAGCGCAATAGAACTGGAAGAAATTCCATAAACACAAGCTATTACTAAAAGTATAGTGGAACTAGAAGTTTCAGAAGAACCGGGCATCCCCGCACCACTCCGCGGGACTAGTAGGGAGTCTCATCCACTCAAGAGATACTACAGTTTTCTCATAGACGGGGATAGAGAGGATTGCATCATTGAAAATGATGAGCCAACTAGCTTCCAGCAAGCTATTTAGAGCGGCGACTCGGTAAAATGGCTAGATGCAATGCGGGACGAGATGGAGTCCATGTACACCAACAAAGTATGGACTTTGGACTTTGCTCCAGAAGAGGTAAAACCCGTAGGCTGCAAATGGATCTTCAAAAAGAAGATTGGTGTAGATGGACAGGTTGAAACCTATATGGCTAGACTTGTTGCAAAAGCTTTTCGTCAAAGACCTGGTTTGGACTATGATGAAACTTTTTCTCCAGTGGCTATGCTCAAATCCATTCAGATCCTTCTTACCATTGCTTCCTTCCACGATTATGAGATCTGGCAGATGGACGTAAAGACGGCTTTCCTAAATGGATATTTGGAAGAGTGCGTCTATATGGATCAGCCAGAGGGTTTCATTCAGAGTAGGAGCAGCGGGAAAGTGTGCAATTTGCTTAAGTCCATTTATGGACTAAAGCAGGCATCGCGGAGTTGGAACATCTGTTTTGATGAGTGGTCAAAGAATTCGACTTTATTAAAAATCCATATGAACCATGTATATATAGTAAGATTGTAGAAAGAACTGTGGTATTCCTCGTCTTATACGTGGATGACATTCTCTTGATAGGAAATGGCATTCCTATGCTACAATTAGTCAATGGATTATTGTCACAAAGGTTCTCCATGAAAGACCTGAGTGATGCCTCCTACATTCTGGGGATCCGGATCTATCGTGATAGATCCAAGAGAATGATGGGACTTTCGCAGTCCAGGTACATCGAAACCATACTAAAACGATTTAGTATGGATGATTCTAAGCGCGGTAATCTACCGGCTTGTCACGGAATCACCCTCTCCAAAGAGATGTCTCCAAAGACTGATTTGGAAAGGGCTCGCATAACATCTATACCTTACGCTTCTGCGGTTGGCTCTATAATATATGCGATGTTGTTTACCAGATCAGATGTTGCTTACGCACTAAGCGTGGTAAGCAGGTATCAGTCAAACCCAGGGAAGAAGAACTGGATAGCAGTAAAGAACATTCTCAAGTACCTGAGAATGACTAAGGAGATGTTCTTGGTGTATAGAGGAAAAGACCTCCAGATCGAGGCCTTTGCTGACTCCAGCTTCCACAGTGACAAGGATGACTCTAAGTCCATGTCAGGTTATATCTTTACCCTCAATGGAGGGGCGGTCTGTTGGAACAGCTCCAAGCAGGACACCATTACAGACTCGACGATGGAAGCGGAGTATATCGCTGCTTGTGACGCCGCAAAAGAAGCTGTCTGGGTGAAGAAGTTCCTAACAGAACTCCAGGTGGTTCATCCATTGTAAATCCAATACCTCTATATTGCGACAACAACGGCGCTATAGCTTTAGCGAAGGAACCAAGGTCCCATCAGAAGTCCAGACATATTTTGAGGCGCTACAACCTGATCAGGGAGATCATTGATCGCCAGGAGATCGAGGTGCAGAGAGTAGATACGGAGAATAACACTGCAGATCCACTAACAAAGGCCATCCCTCAGACACAGTTCGAGAGGCTAATCGAGATGATAGGTCTACGATATGCCAATACATGGCCCTAGTGCAAGTAGGAGATTGTTAGTGTATATGCCCTAGAGGCCATTATTGTATCATACTGGTTTGTATATTACTTAATGGAAGCTTGGGATATTCACAGTTGTATTAACAGTCTTGCTCAAAATAGTAGTATGCTACTTGGTTTGTTTCTACTTCAATATGTGCATATATTTCTTTTAGCATATTGCTTATACATATTAGTAGAGCCCCAGGATCTTTTTCTTGATTACCGGCGTTGTGATGGCAGTCACACTAGTGGGAGCTGGGTAGTCAGTAAGCACATCCTTATACAGGTCCCTAGTCGTAGGATTATTGAGACAGGGCATCGATACTCCAGAGTAGACTAGTGTATACGCTTCTCATCCCAGCAGGGGAGATGGTTTGTCCCACAGCCATTAGTATGTCGTATTGGAGATAGTATGTAGGTGCTCATTGGGTTATGAGTAAACCGGACAGGACTCATCGGGAACTGTTGGTTGGTATTATACCTATCGTCAGGTAGCAGTTCCCATGTGACATGAGTACGGCTTAGTCCATCGACTTGACACTGCTGCTTCGCCTCGAGTGTGTTACCGGTGTACTTTGATTATTATCCTACCATGCTCAAAGGAGTTGTGCAAACAGGTAATAGTTGGGTGCAGTCCTAAAGCACTTGGAGGCAGTAGCGGTTAGATAAGATTCGTCTCTCCCGGTATTGGGGGTTGATATCGCGCTGTGTTTGGAGAGCCATTACACAAAGTCCCTGGCCAGGGCAAGTGAGATTTACTGGTAGGTACTCCAGTGGTTTCTCAGTGTATAATGGGCTACACTCCGACACGACTTATTGCACTATTAGGGGTCTGACGCTTGCCACCCCTAGGACCGATATGCGATACTCTTAGACGAAAAGACCGGACTGTACGGAGATTGTCACAGATAGGCTCAGTTGGAGTTCGGATGAGTTATTCTCATCGGCATTCTCATCGATATATACCTGGGGGCCGTAATGTACAACTAGTGCCGCTTGCGGCCTGTGGTTAAACGCACTGCCAGCGTAATATCGAGTCTTTAGAGTTCCACATAGTGGGTTTCCCTGCATTGAGCAAAAGATGTAGAGGCCGTATGGTTTTACGACAGGGTTCGGTCACGTACGTGTACTTGTACACGAATAATGATACGGTCGGACAATACTAGTAGGCTTTAGTTTAAGTCGGATCCTAGTATTGTATTGATGAATTGTTTTCGTCTTTTGTATTCGTATTTTTCGGAATACGGATACGGGTATGTATATACGGTCGAGGGCTGTTTTTGTAATTTGTACAAAAATGATATTGAAGATGGCATGATATAATTATATTATTCATTTATGTTTAAATTAATAATACATTTATGTAAAATAGAAATGATGTGGATATTGCATGAATTTGGACCTGGATGCTTATGACACATGGTGGATTTTAAACCCATGACTCATTCTTTAGTAAATTGATCCCCTTTTGATAATGGCCATTAGATTTATCTAAGGGATTATCAAAAGAGTTCAGTTGAAAGAAAAAGAAGAGCAAGCCATCTCCTTCTTCAAGCTCTTACTCACTAGCTTTTCTTCTTGTCACCTTCATCACCCTCATACCCTAGAACACTCATGTATTGAGTAACCTAGGAAGAAAAGATAGACCCCAATCCATCTACATCCTGTACACACCCTAGGTCATTTAGTGTAGCATACTACTTGACATAGTTTCCTCGGTATAGAAGAAGGAGCTCGATACACAAACACTCGGGTGGATCATCTTCAATTTGAGAAGTCCGACGATGAAGCGGCGATCTGATACAATCCATGGAGTCGACAACGAAGTGGAGGACAGCGAGGAATGAAGACTCGAAGGACATGAACGTGAGGTATAAATTCTGTACTTGTAGTTTAGATCTCACGTTCTTGTAGTTAGTAAAGGTTTAGCAACGATCTTGACATATAGTCTATGTCACGATGCTTTTGAAAACCGTTTTTTGACAATTCCGTCTCCCTACAAAAATGCGGGGTGCCTGACATGGACTTACAGTCTGTCCCACAGCCATTAGTACGTCGTACTGGAGATAGTATGTAAGTGCTCATTAGGTTATGAGTACATTGGACAGGACTCGTCGGGAACTGCAGGTGGGTATTATACCTATCGTCGGGTAGCAGTTCCCAGGTGATATGAGTACAGCATAGTCTGTTGACTTGATACTGCTACTTCGCCTCGAGTGTGTTCCCACTATTCTTTGATTACTACCCTACCATGGCTCAAAGGAGTCGTGCAAACAGGTAGTAGTTGGGTGCAGTCCCGAAGCACTTGGAGGCAGTGGCGGTTAGATAGGATTCGTCTCTCCCGGTATTGGGGGTTGATATCGCGCTGTGTTCGGAAGGCCATTACACAAAGTTCTTGGCTAAGGAAAGCGAGATTTACTGGGAAGTACTCCAGTAGTTTCTCAGGGTGTTTTGGGCTACTCTCTGATACGACTTATTGTGCTATTATGAGTCTGACGATTACCGTCCCTCTAGGCCCGATATGCGATACTCTTAGATGAACAGACCGGACTGTACGGAGATTGTCATAGATAGGCTCAGTAGGAGTTTGGATGAGTTTTCTTATCGTCCTTCTTATCGACATATACAGGGGGGTTGTTACGTGCAACTAGTACCGCTTGTGGCCTGTGTTTAAACCCACTGCCAGCGTAGTGTCGAGTCTTTAGAGTCCCACACAGAGGGTTTCCCTGCATCGGGCAAAAGATGTAGAGGTCATATAGTTTTATGACAGGATTCGATCACGTACGTGTACTTGTATATGGATGATGATTCGGACGGATAATACTGGTGGGCTTTGGTTTAAGCCGGATCCTAGTATTATACTGATAGATTATTTTCATCTGTTTTGTATTCGTATTTTTCAGAATACGGATACGGGTATGTATATACGGATGAGGGGCATATTTGTTATTTGTTCAAATATACTTCTAGAAGAGACACCTCATGATTTGTATTTATCATTTTAGGTTAAATGATTATTGCATTATGAGGTGCAGGAAATGAGGTGGATTTTGCATATATTTGAGCATGGCTCTTGGTGACACATGTAGGATTTTCATCCCATGACTCACCAAGTTGAATATGAACCATATTTCCTTTTCAAATTAGAATTATTCTAGTGAGAGAGAGTATGGTTCAGATTTGAAAAGGAGAGCTCATTCTCTTTTCTTATGCAAAACTTCTTCACTGGCTTTTTCTTCAAGAGTTCTTCTTCTACCTCTAGCCATTCATGTCTCATGAGTTGAGAAACCTATGGCTATGAGAGATAAATCATTCTATCTATATTCTCTACATCATCTAGGTCATCTAGTGTAGCGAACTAGGTGCCCTAGTTACTTCGGTATTGAGGTGGGAGCTCGATCTACAGACTCTCGGATGGATCGTCTTTGACATTAGAGGGCCGACGAGGAGGCCCGATCCAAACGATCCTTGGAGCGTATGATGAAGTGGAGGATAGCGACAAAGAAGACCCGAAAGACTTGAAATCATGAGGTATAAACTTCTTTCCAAGTAGTTAACCTCTTGCAAGTTTGCTAGTTAGGGTTTAGCCACGATCCTGGAGTCCAAGTCAGTGTTACGATCTTTGTAAAATTCGTTTTTTTTAAATATCCCCCCCCATAGACCCACGAGGTGCACGACATCGACTTACATTGGTATCAGAGACTACTAAACCCTTTACTAGCTCGTTAGCAAGTGTTGGAACTTCGATCGTCGGAAAAACCGGAAAACGAAACACCAATACCCTAACTTTTTGTCGATTTTTAAAAGTGCCAGAAAAATTATTTCAGATGTACTAAAATTAAGTGCAGGGTATTCTAAGAAGGCAGAAGAAAATTGAGCCCCTGAATCACCAAGACGGCCGCGGATCCGCGGCCGAGTCGAGGCCGATTCAGTTCATTTTTCATCTGTTATTTCTTATTTTGGGTGTATTGTTTTCTAGAATATTTGGTTTCTACCTAATGTTTTTTGGTGTGCTCGTTTGCATTTGGAGTAGACACGGAAAATGTGTTTTGATCGAAATTCTAAATGTTCTTGGCTAACCGGATCTTCTGTATTATTATATGTGTTTTTAAACTTCAGTTAATTGCTATATGTCGGTTAGTTTGATGTTGCACATATCTGTTGGTTTGTGTATATGAACTTTGTTAGATCATCGTGGATGAATAGCCGGGAATGTGAGAAGAGAGTTGTTTTTGTTTCATTCGATGTAAATTGTAATTTGATGTAATATTATTTTATGGAGCACATCCGGGTTGAGGTTGTAGCCACCGTTTTATTATTTTCTTTTACTGTTTCCTGCTCCTATGATAGACCCAAAGTGGGATGCACAAACTACCGGGTTCTTTAAAGTGCCGAGTGGCCTACTCACTTTGTTGAGGGAGGTTGCTTCACTTCGGGAATTTGGCGGGTAGTTTGCTACACCCGTAAGGGCCTGGGGTGGGGTTTGGCTATTCATCACGACCGTGGAATCCGTATTTCGTTATAGGCTTAAACAAAAAGCGGTATTCCTAGTATTTCCAATATGTTCATCTATGATCTGGAATGCTTATTATTGCGCGAGACGAATGATTATTATATATATGTTATATAGTAGACGTTACTTATGTTTTGCATCCGCGCTAGTCCAGCCCCCAGCTCTGGCGTTAGTTAAATAACCTAACGGTGTAAGACGGGGCCCAGTGGAGAATGTGGATGGCATAAGCGTATGTCATATTTTCGTTTCTCTCTGTAGTGATAGGTGTAAATGATTGGACTGCATTAGATTAATGCAAAGCAAACAAACTAAAGTTGTATCATTGGAACAAATTTTAAAACCACCCAATTTTTTAAAAACATGAAACTTTTAAATGCGGAGCTTAAAACACTCCTTTTAAAAAGCTATCAGGTTCCTTCGATTAAATCAAGTTCATTACGTTTACGGTTTTGCCAAAACAAGTTGTAGCCCTCCGTCATTTCATATGAATATTTAGTAGTATTCAAGTTATGTTTGTTGACCTTTGCCAAGGCATAGTGATTGGTAGCTGCTGGATATTCATATGTAGCATAATAGATGCGTTGGTTTAGGACAGTTGTACTACTTTGTTGGCCTTCGTCAAGGGTATGTACGGGTGGGTTCAAATTAACCTGGACAATGATGGGTAGAACTTGACATGTGGCTTATGATTTGTTAGCCTTCGTCAAGGTCATAAGAGCATGGGCAACAATCCACATCGGGAGTTTCTAAAGAAACTGAAACTTGCTGGTGCCGCATACCATTTGGAGTGTGATAATGTTGGTAGGATTCCTTCAGGATTATCATGCAATGATATTTGGATCCCGGTCCTACTGTGAGTATCCGCTACTCCTCGGGAGTTTTTTCACTAACACAATCAATGCTATAAACCAAGTAGGTGTCTAGAACGGTGTTAGCGGGGCTACTCCTCCAAGGAAAAGAGGTTATGTAATTAAGGAACTTCGCGAAAGCATTGGAAAACCTCCCTTGAAGTACCAACACTAGCCTGGCTGAAAGGTTAAGCAAGTATTGTAAGGTGAGATTAATCCTGACTAATTCTTCTTTTATGGTTTGAGGAAGAATTCAAGAAATAGTGGGAGCCATCATGTTTAGATAAACTAAAAACCAATCTAAACTTGCAAGAGTATCATGCTAAGTGTTTCTTCTCTCTCTCCTAATTGCAGCAACCAGGTGACCAGGCAATAGATTACAGTTAGATAAACATATGACTGAGTTTTACTATATTGACTAGCAAAAGTTTGTCCAGATGTCCATTACCTATGATAAGTTGGACCACTTTCTTACTACTAAAGCTCCCGCCATCCCAGGTCCAGATTCTACCGTCGCAGATGTTGATATCCGTAAGATAAAGGAAAAAGACTGTGCGAATGACAAATGCCTCGTATTAGCCTCAGTAGATGGTGTATACCAGAGGCAGCACGAGAAGATGGACTTTGCTTCCATCTTCCTCCATAACAAAATTTTATATGGAGAGCAATCTCGTATCGCAAGATATGAGACCTTGAAAGAATTGCTTCAAGCGAGGTTAGCTGTCGGGTCATCTGTAGGGGACCACGTCCCTACAATGATCAGCTGTATTAAACAGCTCACGGACCTGGAGACCACGTTGGAGAACGAGTCATATGCTGACTTAATTCTACTGTCCATACCTTCTACTTACGCCCAGGGGAAGAAAGTTATACTTCCAGTTGAAGGCACCCTGAAGGAAACCGGGGAGACACCCGCTCTGCTTATTAGGAAATCTTCCTTTTCTGGATCCAAGACAAAAGCCATGGATGAGAAGAAGAAGACCTCTACAAAACCAATAGGCGGTGTCAGTAAGGTAGAGGGAAAGGGAAGGGCAAAAGTTTCGGGGCTAATAGTAGGGAAGGAGAGATGTCCTATTGTCACGGGAAAGGGCATTGGCAGAAGGAATGCAGGGCTTGGAAAGCCAAAATCCAGAATCCGAAGCATATTGTGGCTTCGACTTCGGGTATTTTTACGATTGAAAACTGTCTGTCAATTAACTCTACTTCCTAGGTACTACATACCGGATCAGGATCTCATATCTGTAATTTTTACAGGTTTTGAGAAATCATAAAGTTATCAGTGCGGGTGATATGACTCTCAGGGTTACTAACGGAATGATCGTGGACGCTGTATCCGTAAGGGTATATCACCTAAGATTGACAAGTGGGCAGATATTGATTTTACGTAACTGTTTGTGTGTACCTAGTCTAGTTTGTAAGCGATGTGGTTCACATACACCTAAATCAAAGTTTGATTAGGTCAAGTACGCTAGAGGATGGTATAGACGTATTAAATCAAGCTCAGGTTTTCAACGTCCAGAACACACTTCACAGAAATTCTCCAGTATTATATATGACTTTCTTATGGTATTGTAGACAGTGTCACATCAATGAAACACGGTTGACGAAGTTATATAGAGAGGGATATTTTGGATCCGTTCTAATATCAGTCTTATATAACTTGTCAATCTTGTCTCATAGGAAAGATGACAGAGACTCCGTTCACTGGACACGGAGTAAGAGCGAGCGAGCTCTTGGGACTCATACACAGCAACGTGTGTGGTCCAATGTCTACACATGCATGAAGTGGTTATTCCTAATCATTACTTTTACGGATGTTTTCTCTAGGTATGGACATGTTTTCTTGTTGAAATAGAGATCCGAGGCCTTTGAGAAATTCCGAGAATATAATAATGAAGTGGAAAAATAAATAGGCATAAGTATCAAGACACTGAGATCTGATCGACGTGGTGAATACTTAAATGCCGAGTTCCTGGATTACATAAAAGAGAATGGAATTCTCTCTTAGCTTACTCCTCCATACACACCACAACTCAACGGTGTATCGGAATGGCAGAATTGAACCCTTTGGATATGGTTCGTTTTATGATGAGTAACGCTGAGTTTCCGCGATCCTTCTGAGGTTATGCACTAGAATCAGCTGCATATCTTTTGAATAAGGTTCCTACCAAGACTGTGCCTGCCACACCATATCAGATGTGAAGTGGGAAGAAACCCTATCTTTAGTATCTGAATATATGGGGATGTCCAGCTTTTGTGAAAAAGCAGCACACAAACAAGTTCGAGACACGCTCGGTACTATGTAGGTTTGTGGGATACCTAAAGAACTCCAGGGGGTATCTTTTCTATTACGCAGAGGAACACAAGTTTTTTTTGTTTCTCGTCATGCCCACTTTATAGAAAATCATTTTTTTGGAAAAAGGATAGTGGGAGTGCAATAGAACGGGAAGAAATTCCAGAACCACAAACTATTAATGAAAGCATGGTAGATCCAGAGGTTTTCAGAAGAACCGGACATCCCCGCGCCACTTCGCAGGACTAGTAGACAGTCTCATCAGCCCGAGAGATACTACGATTTTCTCATAGACGGGGTTCGAGAGGATTGCATCATTGTATATAATGAGCTAACTAGCTTCCAGCGAGCCATTCAGAGCGGTGACTCAGTAAAATGGATGGATGCATTGCGGACCGAAATGGAGTCCATCTAACACCAACAAAGTATACACTTTGAACATTGCTCCAGAAGGGGTAAAACCTAAAGACTGCAATTGGATCTTCAGAAAGAAGATCGGTGTAGATGGACAGTTTGAAACCTATAAGGCTAGACTTTTTGAAAAGGTTTTTCATCAAAGAACTGGTTTAGGACTATGATGAAACCTTTTCTCCAGTGGCTATGCTCAAATCCATTCGGACCCTACTTGCCATTGCTACCTTCCATGATTGTGAGTTTTTGGCAGATGGACGTATAGACCGCTTTCCTAAATGGACATTTGGAAGAGTGTGTCTCTATGGATCAGCCAGAGGGTTTCAATCAGAGTAGGAGCATCAGGATAATGTGCAAGTTGCTTAAGTCCAATTATGGACTAAAGCAGGCATCGCGGAGTTGGAACATCTGTTTTGATGAGACGGTCAAAGAATCTGATTTTATCAAAAATCCAGAGGAATCATGCATCTATAGTAAGATTGTAGGGAGAACTGTGGGATTCCTCGTCTGGTACGTGAATGACTTTCTCTTGATAGGAAATGACACTCCTATACTACAATCAGTCAAAAGATTTTTGTCACTAAGATTCTCCATGAAAGACCTGGGTGATACCAATTACATTCTGGGGATCCAGATCTATCGTGATAGATCAAAGAGGATAGTGGGACTTTCACAGTCAAGATATATCAACACTATACTGAAAAGATTTAGTATGGAAGATTCTAAGCGCGGTAGTCTACCGGCTTATCACAGAATCACCCTCTCCAAAAAGGATGTCTCCAAGACTGATTTGGAAAGGGTTCGCATGTCGATTATATCCTACGTTCTACGGTAGGCTCTATAATGCGATGTTGTGTACCAGACCAGATGTTGCTTACGCACTAAGCGTGGTAAGCCGGTATCAGTCAAACCCAGGGGAGAAGAACTGGAAAGCAGTAATGAACATTCTTAAGTACCTGAGAAGGACTAAGGAGATATTCTTGGTGTATGGCGGAAAAGACCTCCAAATCGAGGCCTTTGCTGACTCCAGCTTCCAGAGTAATAAGGATGACTCTAAGTTCATGTCGGGTTATGTCTTTACCCTCACTGGAGGGGCGGTCTGTGGAAGAGCTCCAAACAGGACACCGTTGCTGACTCAACGATGGAAATGGAGTATTTCGCTGCTTGAGACGCCGCAAAAGAGCCAGTCTAGATAAGGAAGTTCTTAACTGAACTTCAGGTGGTTCCTTCTATTGTTGATCCAATACTTTAGTATTATAACAACAAACAGCGCTATAGCTTTAGGGAAGGAACCCATGTCCCATCAGAGATCGAGACATATCTTGAGGCGGTACCACCTGATCAGGGAGATCGTTGATCTCTAGGAGATCGAGGTGAGGAGAGTAGATTCGGAGAATAACACTGCAGATCCACTCACAAAAGCCATCTCTCAGACACTGTTCGAGAGGCTATTCGAGATCATTGGTCTGCGATACGCCAATATATGGCCTTAGTGCAAGCGAGAGATTGTTAGTGATATATGCCCTAGAGGCCATTATTGTATAATACTGGTTTGTATATTACTTAATGAAAGTTTAGGATATACACGGATATAGTAACAGTCTTACTCGAAATGGTAGTATGCTACCTGGTTTGATTCTACATCAATATGTGCATGTGTTTCTTTGCATATCGCTTATACATATTGATAGAGCCCTTAGGATCTTTGCTTGATTACCAGCGTTGTGATGGCAGTCACACTAGTAGGGGCTGGGTAGTCTGTAAGCACATCCTTATACAGGTCCTTAGTCATAGGATTATCGAGAAGGGGCATCAATACTCCAGAATAGACTAGTGTATACGCTTCTTATCCCAGCAGGGGAGATGGTCTGTCCCACAGCCATTAGTACGTCGTACTGGAGATAGTATGCAGGTGCTCATTAGGTTATGAGTACACTGGACATGACTCGTCGGGAACTGTAGTTGGGTATTATACCTATCATCGGGTAGCAGTTCATAGGTGACATGAGTACATCATAGTCTGTTGACTTGACACTTTTACTTCGTCTCGAGTATATTCCCACTGTTCTTTGATTACTACCCTACCACGGATCAAAAGAGTCGTGCAAACAGGTAGTAGTTGAGTGCAGTCCCGAAGCACTTGGAGGCAGTGGCGGTTAGATAGGATTCGTCTCTCCCGGTATTGGGGGTTGATATCGCGCTGTGTTTGGAAGGCCATTACACAAATTCCTTGGCCAAGGCAAGTGAGATTTGCTGGTAGGTACTCCAGTAGTTTCTTAGGGTGTTTTAGGCTACTCTCCAACATAATTTATTGCGCTATTAGGGGTCTGACGATTACCACCCCCTAGGCCCAATATGCGATACTCTTAGACGAACAGACCGGACTGTACGGAAATTGTCATAGATGGGCTCAATAGGAGTTCGGATGAGTTTGATTATCGGCCTTCTTATCGACATATACCTGGGAGACGTTACGTGCAGTTAGTACCGCGTGCGGCCTATGGTTAAACCCACTGCCAGCGTAGTGTCGAGTCTTTTAGAGTCCCACACAGAGGGTTTCCCTGTATTGGGCAAAAGATGTAGAGGTCGTATGGTTTTACGACAGGATTCAATCACGTACGTATACTTGTACACGGATGATGATTCGGACAGATAATACTAGTGGGCTTTGGTTTAAGCCGAATCCTAGTATTATACTGATGGATTATTTTCGTCTCTTTTGTATTCGTATTTTTCAGAATACGGATACGGGTATGTATATACGGATGAGGGACATTTTTTTAATTTGTTCAAAGATGCTTCTAGAAGAGACACCTCATAATTTGTATTTATCATTTTAGGTTAAATGATTATTGCATTATGAGGTGGAGGAAATTAGGTGGATTTTGCATATATTTGAGCATGACTCTTAGTGACACATGTAGGGTTCTCATCCCATGACTCACCAAGTTGAATATGAACCATATTTCATTTTCAAAATAGAATTATTCTAGTGAGAGAGAGTATGGTTCAGATTTGAAAAAGAGAGCTCGTTCTCTTTTCTTATGCAAAACTTCTCTGGCTTTTTCCTCAAGAGTTCTTCTTTTACCTCTAGCCATTCATGTCTCATGAGTTGAGAAACCTATGGCTATGAGAGACAAATCATTCTATCTATATTCTCTATATCATCTAGGTCATCTAGTGTAGCGAACTAGGTGCCCTAGTTACTTCGGTATTGAGGTGGGAGCTCGATCTACAGACTCTCATATGGATCGTCTTTGACATGAGAGAACCGACGAGGAGGCCCGATCCAAACGATCCTTGGAGCGTATGACGAGGTGGAGGACAGCAACAAAGAAGGCTCGAAGGACTTAAAATCATGAGGTATAAACTTCTTTCTGAGTAGTTAACCTCTTGCAAGTTTGCTAGTTAAGGTTTAGCCAAGATCCTGGAGTTCAAGTCGGTGTTGCGATCTTTGTAAAATTCGTTTTTTAAATATCCCCCCTCCCCCGCGGACCCGCGTGGTGCGCGACATCAACTTACATGAGTAAGTGTTAACAGGGTTATGCCTCTGTGGAAACAGGGTTATTTAATTAGATCCGTGCGAAAGCACGGGGAGCCCACTCGGAGTACCAACACTGTCCTGGCTAAACAGTTAGCGAACTTATAAGATGTTAATGATCCCGACTAGTTCTCTTTTTAGGGTTTGAAAGAGAATTCAAGGATACAGTGAGAGCCATCCTGATTAGATAAAGTGATTAACCAATCTAATCTAGGTTAGAGTGCATACTGAGTGCTTCTTCTCTCTCTCTCTCTCTCTCTGTAGCAGCGACCATGACCCGCCTTAAACTAAAACTCATAAACCAAGTTGACCGTACATTTTTACAAACCTGATTTTGGATTCACGATTCACAACAAAGTCACATATATCCATGCCAGTCCTTCTTTACCCTTGGCTTTCTCTAGAACATTCTATATCACTGCGAAGATCGACAAAGAATGGATATAACCATCACGTATAGTTATATACGAACTCGTAGAAATTTATTTCAATTCAAGGATGGATTCTGGTTTTGGGGAAATTGAATAGGATTATTCGGTTATCTTTTCTATTTACCTTCTCTCAGGTTGCGAGGGCTCCTAATATTAGGAGAGTACACCTATTACGCTTATTGAATAGTCTTCTTCCAAACCTTAGACATGTGTCGAAAGGTAGGAAAAGAAGAAAACCAATTAGCTTAAATAAGGTGTACAAAAGGTAAAAGTAAAGACATAAAGAGGAATTGGAGTAAAGACAATGGAAATTGTAACTAATGTCATGAGTCTGGTATTGGAAGAGGCGTTACTAGGAATACTCAGCCACCCCCTCAAGACATTTTCATATTTCAGTTATACGCATGTTAATTGAAAACTGCTTTCCCAATTAGATTCTTACTCCAAGGTGTGTATTTACCGAACCTGATTCTCACATCTGTATAGTGTTACAGATGCTGAGTGGGAGTAGAATATTGGGAATTGGATGATTAGATTCTCAAAAATCATAATTTTTTGTAATTAGTGATATTTGAGGAAATCACATGGGTTCTGCCTAACGGCAATATTTGGTTTTGAATATCCATTGTTATACACCATTTTCAAACTGATATATCTGTACGTTTATTTTATAAAGTGAGACATAACCTTTTGAAATTATGTTTATAATATTTACCTTTATCAGTTGATGATTAAGTAAGGTGCATTCAATAACAGTGTAATTCTTCTTAACCATAATACAATTTACAACCTACGACACACAGGGACTGAGTTATTAAATTCAGAGAACTTATACAAAATATTGTATGTTGTCCGATGTTCATTAGGACAAGGGGTCGGTACTTATACTATATTCCGTTTACTTATGATTTCTCTGGTTTTAGACACACATTTCGTTGAAATATAAGATCCAAATTTTGAGAAGTTATAGGTATAAGAATAAAGCAGAGAACCACACGTTGGAAGTATCGGGATACTTCAACATGATCGAAGATGTAGATACTTATGCTAAGTATTCCGTCGTAAGTAATATATTTGAGAACTTGCTTCTCTCTCAGGTTACTCATCCGTGGGTGCGTTTCTTGATGAGTAATGTTGTATGGCATTTTCCTCTTTGATTGTGCACTGGAAATAGCTGCATAATAATTTGAATCCGGTTCCAATTAAATGAGTACCTTTGTTTCTTTATTGTATATAGAATGAATTCATATCTTAACGAAGTTAAGGTATATGGAGTTGTCTGGTTTATGCTTAAAACCAGAATCCGGATAAACTCAAGGCATATTTTCAGTAATGGCAGTTTGTGGGTTATCCCGGGCTTAAACGAGGGTTAACATTCTACCATCTGCAGGATCAATAGTTATATTGTTCTTGACTCACCACATTTTAATAAAATGAATTCTTTTAATAAAACATTAGTAGGAGTATGGTAAAACTGGAAGTGATTTCAGAACCATAAACAGTTACTGAATATTTAATAGAACCTAAGTATTCAATTGGATTCGACAATCCATTAGCCATTCCGCAGATTTAGTGGATAATCTCAACCACCCGAGAGGTACTTCGGTCACCTCAAAGACGGTGACAGGTAGATTTTGATGACCCAAGTTTATCACTACTGCTTTCCTAGACTATGGGATCTGGCAAGTGGATGACTATAACTTCATTCTAAACTGATTTTAGAAGTGCATGTGTATATGACTCAGCCAGAGGATTGTTGTATTCAGTGGGAGTAGCGAAAGCGTGGTGGGCCAGTAGCTTATGTTTATTTATAAACTAAAGCAAGTAAAGCAGAGAAAGGTCATCAATTCTTGATGTGAAAGTCATAGTATTTGACTTCATCAAAGAATGATAGAAAGACGTGGTTAAGAGGGTTGAGTAGGGAGTACTGTTTGGGATTGTTGGATGATATACTCCTAATAGTAAGTGATATTCATATAGTACGATCGGTTAAACTGTGGTTGTCACAGATTTTTCTTCATATAGAAACTGGATAAATTATCAGATATTCTGATGACTAGATGTATGGTTTTAGATCTAGATTTGGGAAGTATTCCAATTCGGGTACATTGACACTATTATAAAATATTTTAGAATGGACAACTCCTAGAGTGGTGGTGTTCCGCAGGTGATAAAGTTTCCTTCTCTGAAGTGACGCCTTTTGGACTGATGAGGAGAGAGATTTGCTTGATTGACATATCACTTTCTTAGGGAATTGAGTCAATCATGAGATGTCAAGTACCATATCAGATACTGCTTTTGCACTAAATACAATAAGCAGATATTAATCCAATCCTCAAGAAACATAGGGAAGCAGTTATGAACATGAGAAAATGTTCTTGGTATATGGTAACGACGGCCTTCTTAAGGAGTCAGTTATCATTTCAGGCTTCCAAAATGAACTACATAATAGAGTGACTATCGGAGTTAAAGTTTACCATCTTCTAAGGGGCAGTATGTTGGACAGGGGTCCAAGCGGATACTAAGGTAAGTGTTGGGGTCAAAAATTACACCCAGGTTGGCCAAGTCAAAGTCAAAGTCAACCCCAAGTAAGCGGGCCCAAACCCAAATCAAGTGGGCCCATGCCTAAGTCTAGCCCCACGGCCGGCCTACCCCATTCCAAAATGATATCATGTAATAAATAATTTTGACGTAATTTCTATGCATGAATGCAAGAAAAATAGACATAAAGCCAAATTTTTGTAAAGCCCATGGCTCATGTGCAAAAGAAATGAGCACATGAGGCATGGGATGGGCAAAATGCCATTTTGTAAAGCCCAACGGGCTATATGTAAATTTGTAAGCCTATATAAGGCAACATGATAATGAAATAAAGAAGAACTTTTCATTCCCATCAAAATCTAGGGTTTCTGTACCTCCTTCCCCTTCTTTAAGGTTCTAAAACCTTCTTCCCCTTTTTGAATTAAATTAAGAGTTTAACTCTTCCTTTTCCAAAAATAAACAGTTTTTCACCATCAAACCCATGAAGAGGAACTCAGATCTTCCATCAGATCTCAAAAATGGGAGATTTTTAAATCCCACCCCCTTTTTCTCCAAGATCCGTCCAACCGAGAGGAAGAAGAAGGAGACCCATCTCCAAAATTCCCATCTTGGGAAGATCCAAGGCCTAGTAGAAGATCCAGGGCCAAAGGGGAGAAAAAAGGGGGTCCCCTTTGATCATTTCCAAAGATTTCTAGGATTTTAACTCCATTCAAGATCTGTTGGAGTTTAACTCCATAAATTAATCTCTTTTTAGGAGTTTAACTCCAGAAGTCAAATCGGGAGCACAGATTCCAGTGCAGGGACCAAGTCCCTTCTTCTGCGGGCGCCCAGCGCCCACGTGCCAGGCACGTGAGGCGCTGGCGCCCATCGCCCACTCTCCCGGCATGTGAGGCGCTGGCGCCCAGCTCTATGCATGCTTCTTTAAGACGCTTCCCCCCTTCATTTTATATGCACTCCACACTAAATATACCTCCCCCGCTAGAAATTTTTTCCTAACGGGGTGCTGCCCCACACCCCGCAAGGGGGCTGCTAGCTCCCTTGACCCCGAGCCCGCTATCCGGATAGCGAGACCCCCATAAACTCTGCGGGGCCCTGATGTGTCCAAAACCCCTCAATGCACAACACAAGCACACTGCACATTGAGTTCGCATGACCAGTTTGACCCGTCAATCGGAGGTTCTTTCGCTCCAAAGGCGAGGGGTAATTAACGGCAGCTTAGTCCACGGCTGCCGGAGATTCGGATCCCCACAATCAATAAACCCCTGCCTACCCTACGCAGAGGGAATCTGTAGTACGCCTGACAAGCGAGCGTGTATTCCCATCTCAATGGAGTGACGAAAAACACCCTATAAATTCTGGCACGCCTGGTGGGACCTTATCTCTCCTCCCATATTTTGGGTTAAACGTTCATGCAAACTTAATCAACATACATATCGATATTTACACTAAAAATAATGCTCTTTCATGCAGGATTTCAAGCGATCAAGCTTCAACAATGTCTCCAAGGACAAGCTCAACTCTCGACACAGCTCTCATCTCCTACACGATGAACATGGACACCAGGACGATCCTTCCGGCCAGTCTCGGGCGACAGTGGGAGAAGCCGCTGCTACCATTTGGCTCTATTCTGATCGTGCCAGCTAACGTCATCCCTGCTCCTCAAGCTTCGGTAACAAATAGACCGACCTCAAAAAGCAGGAGGCCAAATATGGTGATCTCGAGGGTACCACTACCCAAATGCAAGTCGATATTTGAACAACTTTCCTTTGCTCCAGCTAGGGGCAAGGCCATCAACACCAACAAAGCAACAAGGAATCTCGAGCAAGCTCCAGCGGTGCCCCTGACAACTATTCAATCGGGTATCTTCTCTAAGCTCCCCGACAATCGATTCACGATGCCTTCCTGGGTAATGGATGCCCATCAAACCCTTAAAATCAAGAAGCTAAGGCAGAAGAGGCTCAGACATAGAGCCAAAAAAGGGCCAGGGCTCATGCTAGGCTGAACTTCATGAGGTTCCAAGAACAGGATTACCCCACCAAAGATAAACAGACAGCTGGATATGTGACCCACACTGTCTACATGGTGGGCATACGCAGCGAGAGCAAGGACGGGACCATCACATCTCAAATCCAGTCTGTGGTGAATGTGGCTTCCACTACCCAAGACCAGCCTCCTCTGGAAGGTAATGAAAACCCTTCCAGTGAGGCTGATAAGCAGAGAGACCCCTCGGTTCAGGAGGAGTCGGGCTCGGAAAGTGAAAAGGAGCCAACCTTCCATCCCAAGAATGCAGAGCGACAACTTCTCCAAGAGCTTCAGAAGTAGATCAGAAACAAAGACAAGTAGATGGCCAATCTCTACTCAAAAAATTGACAACTTGACGAATGTTGTGATGCAGCTCACGGTCCAAGTTGCCTCTCAGCCGCTCAATCAAGCACAGGGCTCTGCTCATGAACCGGGAAAAGGTATCCCGAGGCAGCCGATGCCTATTCCCTCAAATCCAAAGGTAGGGGGACCGCATGAAAGTCGGATGCATCCCGTCTCGGGAAATGTCTTGGCTACCGATGACAGCAACCTGCTAACTCAAGATCAAATTATGGATTTGGTTGCCAAGAAAGTCAAAACATTGGTATCCGAAGACGAAACGCAAAAAGATATCAGCAGTAGTGGGAGACCGTATCCTGCTCGGTATTATCTGGTAGAATTTCCTAACGGCTATGTCATCCCCAAATTCGGAAGGTTTGATGGGACGGAAAATGCGAATCAGCACATTGCCCACTTTAAAGCCTCATGCGGGAATACCGGGGGAAATGATGCGCTTCTCCTCTGCCAGTTCATTAATAGCTTGACCAATGTCGCTTTCGACTGGTACGCAAGCATACCGGATGGCTCCGTCACTACTGTCGTCCGAATGGAATCTCTGTTTCGGCAAAAGTTCATGAGTGTCAGCAATAAGATCACCATTGCCGACATCGTAAGGACCAAGCCAAAGAACAACGAAAGCAACACGGATTTAATAACCCGATGGCGTAATCTCTCCGTCAAATGTGAACCGCCGATAGAGGATGACCAATCTGTCAGCCTCCTCGTCGGAAATCTTAACAATTGGATGGCCCCGTTTCTATGCACCACGGGTCTCAAAACATTTTAAGAGCTGACCAGGAAAGTTCAGATGTTGGAGCGTTCAAAGCAGGAGTCCTCCTCTGATTCCCAAAATAACAATAGGTCGTGGAGAAACCAAAAGGACGATAATCGCAAAGGCGGAAATCCCGACGATGCTGAATCTTTTAACGCTTCGGCTAACCGAAATAAGTGAGGGATGAGCGGGCCTAATGCCAACCAGCCTCGGAAGCCAATATTCGGAGAGGGAGGAGAAGATGGATAAGGTCTATTCCTTCATAAGGGAAAAAGTCCATAAGATATTCAAGGACGCCCTGAGAAACGGTCTACAATTGCCATAATCAAAGAGACTGCAAGAAGTGAATATGACCGACGACACTAAATATTGCCCCTATCACAGAGTGATAAGTCATGCCATTGAGGACTGCTTCGTCTTCAAAGATTGGGTCGAAAAGCAATACAAGACAAGAGAGATAGAACTGTCTAAAGGTGTGTTAGCAAACAGTCAAGCAGCGACCGCCAATTTCATACAAATGGAGACCGAAGTCCTTCGGGAACCTGATTCTCTCAGACATCTGCCATTATCTGAAAAGAGCGGACCAAGGCAACAAGCTAAGAGCCAAGCGAGCAACATTGCTAATGAAGAAGCAATAGACGGGTACCAACCCATACGGTCTACATGATGGAGCTCAAAGGAACAAGTCCTCCTACGCCTTATAGCCATGACAATGACGTAGTTGTTGCCATCCAACACCAGCTCGATCTAAATGATGAAGAGCACGCTCAGACCTTTGAGCCAAAAGAACCCGTGGTTCTTGTTGAATCAAGCTCAGGCGGAAGGATGACCCTGTTGTCGTACCCGGAACTATAGAACAAGCATTATTCTAATGGTTTCAAAAGCAGCTTCAGGACAAGGACGAGAAGATAGCCAAGGTCCATTCCAAAGTCGACGAGCTGGCAAACGTCGTGGCGGATCTCATGACCCAAGTCGCTCGATTGCAATTACAGCAAAATCAAATTTTGGTTCGTGAGCTAGGGATTGATATCCGGAAGCAGCCAACCGATACTCCCTCCAGCCCAAGAACGGAACACTTTTGCGAAAAACAGTCGCGATCAGCTTCCAGTCTCTCCGATACGTACACTGAATAGGCTAAGCGGACAGCAGACGAACCAAAGACTGATCAGCCTCAAGGACTAGTATCAGTAAAGGCACCTACTCTAATGAAGAGAAAGAAGAAGTTATACTCCTTTAGGAGGGCTGAAGTCTGCAAAATATTCGTGAATGCCTTGAACAACGGTCTGCAACTGCCTATTCCAAAAAGGCCACATGAAATGAACATGACTGGCAATCCCATATACTGCCCATATCATAAAATGGTGAGTCATACCATTGAAGACTTCTATGTTTTCAAAGATTGGGTGGAAAACCAATACAAACTTGGGAAAGCCTCACAGTCGTCAAATATACCGACAAGCCACGAAGCTACGGTCATCAACAGCAAACAGGACCACCACGTCGTTAAACTGGGAACATTCGACCACCACGTCGTTAAACTGGGAATAATCGACCTCTAAGTCGTTAAACTGTGGATGTAAAAAAGTGTAAATAAAAAAAGGAAGCCGAAATGATGGGGCAACTCGCAATAAAAATCAGCGAGTAAAATAAAGATGAAAATAAAGCCAAAATGATGGGGCAACCGCGAATAAATAGCCGAAATGATAGAGCAATCGCGACCTTCGCGATAAGAAAAGCTGAAATGATAGAGCAATCATGGTAAAAAAAACGGCGAATGATGAGTCGCTCCTGGTACCATATTCCAGTGTAGTGATACTGACGCCAACCAAAATCCATATTCCAACGGCGAATGATGAGTCGCTCCTGTTACCATATTCCAGTGCGGCGATGCAGACGCCAACCAAAATCCATATCCCAATGGCGAATGATGAGTCGCTCCTGATACCATATTCCAGTGCAGCGATGCAGACGCCAACCAAATTCCAAATCCCCAAACGGCGAATGATGAGTCGCTCCTAGTACCATATTCCAGTGCAGCGATGCAGACGCCAACCAAAATCCAATTTCCCAAAACTCTCCCAGTCCTACGGGTGGTCCCCAAATTGACTACCGTATACAATCCATGGGCTCAAATAATTCTTATCACACCCATGCCCCACCACAACCACCGGTCACGCGGTCGGTCTCCGCCCTGGGAATTATGCTCCATTTGAGAAGACTCACTCATGTGTCCTCACTATTGGGGTCAAAATTTACACCCCGATTGACCAAGTCAAAATCAAAGTCAACCCTAAGCCAAGTAGGCCCAAGCCCAAGTCGAGTGGGCCAATGCCCGGGTCGGACCGAATATGAAGCGGCCGGCCTCCTCCATGCCAAAATAAAAATTTTGTAATAAATAATTTTGGTGTATTTCTTTTTTTATTTTATTAACAAATATAAGAAAAATGGGCATAAAACCAAATTTTTGTGAAACCCATGGCTCATGTGCAAAAGAAATGAGCACATGAGGTATGGGATGGGCAAAATGCCATTTTGTAAAGCCCAAAGGGCTATATATAAAGTATGTAGCCTATAAAGGAAAACATGATGAAAATATCTATGGCAACTTTTTTTCTCTTTCAAAAAAAATTAGGGTATGTGCTCCTTCTCCTTCCTCAAGTTTCTAAATCCTTCTTCCCCCTTTTGAATTAAATCAAGAGTTTAACTCTTTCTTTTCGAAAAACAAATAGTTTTTCACCATCAAACCCATGAAGGGGAACTCGGATCTTGCATCAGATCTCAAAAAGGGGAGATTTTGAATCTCACCCCCCTTTCCTCCAAGATCTGGCCAACAAAGAGGAGGAAGAAGGAGACCCATCTCCGAAAATCCCACTCTGGAAAAGATCCAAGGCTCAAAAGAAGATCCAAGTCTTAAGAGAGAAGAACCTCTGAAGATTTTTATGGAGTTCAACTCCAAGACCCAAATCCTCAAAGAAGTGTAACTCCTAATCCAGATCCTTTAAGAGTTCCGCGGCTGCCGGAGATTCGGATCTCCACAATCAATAAACCCCAGCCTACCATAGGCAGGGGGAATCTGTAATGCGCCTGACAAGCGCGCGCGTATTCCCATCTCAATGGGGTAACGAAAAACACCCTACACTCACGATATATGAAGAGAACAAAACTTACGGGATCCTCACGACTCGTAAGAAAACACTTTCGTGGGATCCTTACGACTCACAAAGGAAAAACACACTTGGGAGTCCCCACGACTCCTAAGGAGAAAGTACACCTAAGAGATCCTTTCGACTCGTAGGAAGAAAATACTTTTATGGGACCCTTACGGCTCATAAAATTGAAAAGTTTTAGGTGATGGGGACCTAAACCTGTCTCCCAAGCCATCGCTCCCCAACAAGCAAAGGCAAATGATGAATTGCTCCTGGAACCTGTGCTTCAGTGTTAGCAACGCTGATGCCGACCCCAACCCCAAAATTCCAAACTTCCAATTCAATAAACCCCTAAGTCTTTAAACTGTGAACAGATGACCTCTAAGTCGTTAAACTGGAAACAGAAGACCCCTAAGTCTTTAAACTGGGAACAGATGATCTCTAAGTCGTTAAACTGGAAACAGATGACCCCTAAGTCGTTAAACTGGGAACGAGGGAAATCTCCTTATGGCAAATGATGATTTGCTCCTGGTACCATATTCCAGTGAAGCGATGTTGATGCCAAACCCAAATCAAATCAAACCAACAACCTCTGTGGCGGAATCATGCTTCGTCTCAGAGTGTACCCGTGTCGAAATTATGTTTCGCTTCGGAGTATCTGCCTTCACTATCGGAATTATACTCTGCCTCGGAATCAAACAACAACATCTACGTCGGAATCATGCTTCATCTCAGAATGTACCCCGTGTCGAAATTATGCTTCGCCTCGGAGTATCTACCTTTCCTGTCGGAATTATGCTTCGTCTGGGAATCAGCCTCTACATCAAAACCAGTAACACTCCATACCGGAGAAACGTCGACCACAGACACTCCGTACCGAGGACAAGTCAACCAGCGATCTCCTCATCGGAATTATGCTCCGCCATGGAATTGAGTCAACAAGCGACCTCCTCGTCGGAATTATGCTTCGCCCTGGAATCAAGTCAATAAGCGACCTCACCGTCGGAATTATGCTCTGTCTCGGAATCAAGTCAACCAGTGACCTCCCCATCGGAATTAGGTTCTGCCTCGGAATCAAGTCAGCCAACAACCTCTATAGCGAAATCATGCTTCGTCTTAGAATGTGCCCGATGTCGAAATCATGCTTCGCCTCAGAGTATATGCATTCCCTGTCGGAATTATGCTCATTCTCGGAATCAACCAACAACATCTGCGTCAGAATCATGCTTCGTCTTAGAATGTACCCTGTGCCGAAATTATGCTTCGCCTCGGAGTATCCACCTTCCATGCCGAAATTATGCTTCGCCTGAGAATCGACCTCTACATTGGAACTATGTTTCGTTCAGAATACAACCACTGCGGCGGAATCATGCTTCGTCTCAGAGTGTACTCCGTGTCGAAATCATGCTTCGTCTTGGAGTACCTGCTTTCCCCGTCGGAATTATGCTTCGCCTGGGAATTGACCTCTGCGTGGGAATCATGCTTCGTCTTAGAGTGTACCCCGTGTTGAAATCATGCTTCGCCTCAGAGTATCTGCCTTCCCTGTCGGAATTATGCTTCACCTGAGAATCAACCTCTGCATCGAAATTATGCTTCGGTCAGAATGTCTACCCTTTCCAGAACTAAGCTTCATCTCAGGATACACCTGTCCCATTTCGGAATTATGCTCCGATCATTGGAATCATGCTCCGATCCTCGGAATTATGCTTCGATCCCCAGAATTATGCTCCCAGAGTGATGCTCCGCCCCCGGAATGATGTTCCACCTCGAAATCCAACTCCAAGATCCATCAATTTTATGCACACAACTCATATACACGGTGTGCATTTATTGATGGGGGCACTTTGTTGGGGTCAAAAATTACACCCCGGTTGGCCAAGTCAAAGTCAAAGTCAACCCCAAGTATGCAGGCCCAAGCCCAGATCAAGTGGGCCCATGCCCAAGTCTAGCCCCATGGCCGGCTTGCTGTTCATATCAGAATTTTGCATTCGTATATCGCCCATTCTTAATCGCATTACACATAAATAGGTGCTTTTGATCCATGTCTGCTAAATAGTTGCAGGTTACAGGTTCTTAAATCGTTACAGTGAAATTCATGAAAAATCGCTACAAATGTGAGACTACGACCAACAATAGATGAATCCATATGATACCGCCTACCAGCTCAGGGAACAAATGAAAATCATTAGACAGTTCAATGCACAAAGTACAAGGGCAGCACAAGATTCAAGACTTCAACGCGAAGCTCAAAGCAAAAGGCCACATCATTCTGCACTGTTGGAAATCTGGAAGGAAATAGAAGAAATTCTGAGAAACCAAGTAAAGAAAACAGAAGATAAAATCAACACAGAGAAACCCTGAAGAGATGGGCCCAAGAACCCACCAAATGGCCGCGGAACCGCGGCCAAACAGGCCTTTCTCCGTGATTCCGCGGCCATAATATGCACGTGTCGGTGGGGTGTCGGTGCTTTAACTCGGTCTTTGGGGTTATTTTGTAATTTCATGTATGGATCAGAATGTAAACCTAGGGTTTTTCCTATCTATAAATAGGAGGGCTCAAAGCCAAATAATGGTGTGCCTCTTTGGAGGATGCCTCTTTTTAATTTCTTAGATTAAATTTTATTTCCATTGTAATCATCAAGAGGTCATCAATAAAATTAAGTGTTTTCATTTTTATCTTGCGTTCTTCTTAATTGAAATTTATTTTTCTGCAATTTTTTATCTGTCTTTATTTATCTGCAAGTTAATTAGTTAATTAAAAAGAAAATTATAAAAATGAATTTCATCGTAACTTCCCTAATGAGTGAGTAATTCCTCACTTGTTAGGGTTAGGATTGGGTAGGTTTGAGAGATGGAAATCTCTCACTCTTTTCTTGCCCTTATAATATTTTAATCAGGACTCTATTTGAATCAAACACACACCGCTCACTACGGCACCCTATCCTATAAGATAGTGGTGATTCCCTAGTTAAACCAGTTGTGGTTGATTTACATAGAGCTTAGGGCTAAGAGTTAAGAAAGGACGGACAAGGACCAAAAGGAAGAAACGAAGTTTCTTACTAGTCGTGCTAATCCCCTTTGTTGACTATTACCCTAACACCTATGTTCTTAATTAGGGCAAAGAAAGCAGTGAGTAGAGTTCTTTTTCCAAACTAACCTAATCCTAACCCTAGCAAGGTTTTAAATCAAATTAATTTCAATCTTAGTTTTTTTAAATCAAAACCTACCAAAAATAGGACTTAACTCGTAAGAACTTAAAGAAAGAATACGTTTTCCCTGTGGACCGACCCGTATTCAACCGGCTAACTACCAAGTGACACCGTTATTGATTACGGTAAATTTTTTATCTATCTTTTAAAACGCACACGCGCAAAATCTCAGACAATCACTTGCCCCATTCCAAAATGAAATCATGTAATAAATAATTTTGATGTAAATTTTATGCATGAATGCAAGAAAAATGGGCATAAAGCCAAATTTTTGTAAAGCCCATGGCTCATGTGCAAAAGAAATGAGCACATGAGGCATGGGATGGGCAAAATGTCATTTTGTAAAGCCCAAGGGGCTATGTGTAAATTTATAAGCCTATATAAGGCAACATGATAATGAAATAAAGAAGAACTTTTCATTCCCCTCAAAATATAGGGTTTTTGTGGCTCCTTCTCCTTCATCAAAGTTCTAAAACCTTCTTCTCCTTTCTGAATTAAATCAAGAGTTTAACTCTTCCTTTTCCAAAAATAAACAGTTTTTCACCATCAAACCCTTGAAGAGGAACTCAAATCTTCCATCAGATCTCAAAAAGGGGAGAATTTTAAATCCCACCTCCTTTTTCCCCAAGATCCGGCCAACCGAGAGGAAGAAGGAGACCCATCTCCAAAAATCCCATCTTAGGAAGATCCAAGACCTAGTAGAAGATCCAGAGCCAAAGGGGAGAAAAAAAAGGGGGTCCACTTTGATCATTTCCAAAGATTTCTAGGAGTTTAACTCCATTCAAGATCTGTTGGAGTTTAACTCCATAAATTAATCTATTTTTAGGAGTTTAACTCCAAAAGTCAAATTGGGTGCACAGCTCCCAGTGCAGGGACAAAGTCCCTTCTTCTGCGGGCGCCCAGTGCCTACGCGCCAGGCACGTGAGGCACTGGCACCCAGCGCCCACACGCCCGGCACATGAGACGCTGGCGCCCAGCTCCATGCATGGCGCATGGGGCGCCGGCGCCCGGCACGTGAGGCGATGGCGCTCGGCTCCATGCATGCGTCTTTAAGACGCTTCCCCCCTCATTTTATATGCACTCCACACTAAATATACCTCCCCCGCTAGAAAAATTTTTCTAACGAGCGCTGCCCCACTTCCCGTAAGGGGGCTGCTAGCCCCTTGACCCCCAACCCGCTATGCGGGTAGCGGAACCCTCGTATACTTTGTGGGGCCCCCGATATACCCAAAACCCCTCAATGCACAACACACGCACACTGCATATTGAGTTCGCATGACCAGTTTGACCCGTCAATCGGAGGTTCTCTCGCTCCAAAGTCGAGGGGTAATTAACGGTAGCTTAGTCCGCGGCTGCCGGAGATTCGGATCCCCACAATCAATAAACCCCCGCCTATCCTAGGCAGAGGGAATCTGTAGTACGCCTGACAAGCGCGCGCGTATTCCCATCTCAATGGGGTAACGAAAAACACCCTACAGTAGGCATGGCGCAGGATACTAATTAAATTTAGTGGATGATACGGTCTAAGAAGTTTGTTAGATTTGGAGTTCATTTATGAACTAGGTCCCATCAGATATCCAGAAAAGTTCTAAGATAGGTATCGCTCATTTCAGGAGATGATCGTTCTCCATGAAATTGAGATATAGAGAGATAAAGATAGAAGCATAGGAGTGGATCCACTCATTGAGGCTACTTCTCGAACACGAATGTTTCGCAAACATGATTTGCGAAACTGATTAGTAGAGAAGTTAGGTGTTCGGTATCACACTGGCTGTGAGTATACGACACTGCAATAATTAGCCTTAAGTGCAAGTGGGAGATTGTTGGTTATAGTGCCCTCAAAGCAATTATTATAATCACAAACATGCGATTATGATGATTGAAGGAGGACCTATACGGGTAGAACGGTCTTACTCAAGATGATAGTATGCTATCTAGTTCATCTCTATCATCATGTACATGTATTATGTGGTATTACGGATCACTATTACATATTGATAGAGCCCTTAGGATTCATGCTTAACTACCAGGGTTATTGTGGCAATCACACTTGTGAGAACTGAGTAGTCTATAAGCAAATACTTAAATGTCCATAGTCGTGTAAATATCGAGACTGGGTATCGATATTCCAGAGTAGACTACTGTATACGTTTCTTGACTCCGACAAGGAGCGATGGCCGTTCTCACAGTTGGTGTTAGTTAGCCACCAAAGATAGTTTACATGTACCCGTTGGGTTATGAGTTACACTGGACGGACTCGCCGGGAACATGCTAGATGGTATTATACCTATAGTCGGGAAGCAGTTCTCTGGTGACATAGGTACAGATTAGTCTGTTAACCTGAGGTCATCATTTGTCTCATGTGAGTTCCCATTGTGCTTTGATTATTACTCTACCACAGCTCTACTGAGTTGTGCAAATAGGTTTTAGTTGGGTACAGTCTCGAGCCACATGGAGGCAGTGAGCGGATCATCGTGGATTCGTCTTTCTACGGTATTGGGGGTAGATGTCGCGCTGTGCACAGGTGGCCATCACCAGAAATTCTTGGCCAAAGTGGATGAGAATTACTGATTGTAAATCGGTAGTTTCTCAGTGGGTGATGGGCTTCATACCAACACAACTTATCACGTTATTAGGGATCTGACTTTATCCACCCCCTAGACCCGATATGCGATACTCATAGATGAACATATCAGACTGTACGGAGATTGTCACTTTCAGGCTCAGTAGGGATACAGACAAATTTGCTTGTCGAATTTCTTTTCATTCAATACCTGGATAGCCGTTACGTACAGCTAGTGCCGTTGACGCGCTTTTGGTTAAACTCACTACCAGCGTATTGTCAAGTCTTTAGAGTCCTACACGGAGGGTTTCACAGCTCGGGTGAAATAATATAGTGTACATATTTTGATGCGTACTAGGTTCGATTAAAACACGTGTTTTTGTACACGTACTTTTAATCGAACGGTTTGTTAATACTAGCTGGTTTGAAATATAACCAGATTATCACATTTTGGATTAAATGTAAGCTAATATTATATATCTCTTTTTGTATCTCTTCTTCGGTATTCATATTTTGACAAAATATGGTATTTATACGAATACGGGTATTTGTATAAATACGTGTATTTGCGTAATGATATTAATACGGATATTTATATCATTAGTACAAATACGAGAATTCGTATTTTATACGAATACGGTATTCGTATTTTGATACGAATACGGATGTATGCATTTATAGTATATACTTGTATTAGTGTATTTTGTATATATATGTATGTGCGCGCGCGTGCACGCAATAAGGTGGCATTCTCTGCTCTTCTCTTTTCTTCAAGTTTCTCTTAGAACATGGTGGACTTGTGACTCATCATGATGAGTCACAATCCGCTCATATTCTATAGAGAATAAAGAAAGAAAAGAATGAGAGAGGATAAAGATTGATTCTTGAGGAGCCATGCTTGATCACTTACATCTAAGCTTCGTCTTCCTCTCTTGGGATTTTCTAAGTTGAGAATGAAGAAAGAAAATGAAAGAAACATTTAGAGATAGCCTCTACTGCATCTTAATGATCAATTCCTAGCAAGTTTTGATCACTGGTTGCTTCACTAGATTTTTGTTGTGAAGCTAGAGCCTAACTTAGGTTTTCTTTGAGGTGGATCATCTTCGGAAAGGAAGATCGACTCCTAAGCCCGTTCCCGATGACCTAAGGAGTTAAAAAAGTAGAAAGAAAACGAAAGACACAACTACAAAGGTTGTAATCACAAACCTAGTGGTTAAATCCTTCTTGTTTGTTTCTAGTTTAGTGTTTGGATTCGATTTTAGGTTGTAATAGTTCGTGCTCAAGTTATGAAAATTTTCGTTTTGTATTCCACATGACCGCTAGTTTGTTGCACGAGCACGAGCGTCTACCTACAGGGACCCTCCTAAGGGGATGCCCGCTGTCGGGGACCCCCAAAAGGGTTTCCTCATTTCGAGACCCCCCAAAGGGGTCCTGTTACTTGGGGAGGCACCAAAATCTCTCTCCCTTTCTTTTCCCTTGTTGGGGACTCTTCAGATACACACACATTTCACATTGAGTTCGCATGATTTATATGACTCTTTAATCGGAGATTCTCTCGTCTCAAAGCGAGAAATAATTAACGGCAGTTTTGTCCGCTACTGTTGGAGATTCGAATCCCCACAATCAATAAACTTATTCAATCTGTTTTGAAACATTTTTATTTAGTTTTTTTATTCAGCAAATTTATTTGAAGTTATAATATACACTTATATATACATACATACACACACACAGAGAGAGAGAGAGGTTAATGGAGAAAATGTGTCGTAGGAGTGAATTTCCTCCTATGGCGTCGGAAAAATGCACCTTTCATGATTTTTTCGACGATCGGCATACACCACCTCCATCTTTATCATCTAAGATGTAAATACACCAAATTTCATGTGATTATACCATTTTTTTACCGTTAATTTAGTTGGTGCAAAATTAATGGTTTACCAACAATAGAACTTTTTATATTGCTAATTCAACGGTGAAAAAATGGTGGAATCACATGAAATTTGGTGTATGCACATCTTAGATGATAATGATGATGGATGCCGATCGTTGGAAAAAATGGTGGAGGTTGTATTTTTTCGACGCCATAGGAGGAAATCCCCTCCTATGGCCTCTTTTCTCCATTATTCTCATATATATCGGAAGCCGATCCTATGAGGCCGGACCTCATTTCTTATTTTAAGGCTAAACTTTTAAACACACAAATCTCCGTGTTTTTCACCAATCTGTACCGGTCACGTTGATCTACTTGTATTAGATAAGTTATGTATAAAGTTTCATTAGATTTGGAGACCTCTAATATATCCATCAACCGATCTTATTTTTCATACATCGTAAAGCCGTCGATTTTTTAATCTATCTGATGGATGAGTTAGAGATCTCCAAATCTCGTAAAATTTGATACATAAACCATTTAACATATGTAGATCACAATGATGGATGCTGATCGATGAAAAACACAGCGTATTATGTGTTTGAAAAATGGACCTCAAAATAAAAAAATATGACCGGACCTCATAAGATCATCTCCATATACACACACACCGACTCTCCTTTCATATTTTAAATGTAATGTTATATTGATTTAAGGTAAATATTGACCTTATCCATATTTCTTTTATAGGGCCGAAAAGGAAAAGATTACATCCCCACTTATATTGGTTGCATGCCTACAAATAATAGTGACATCCTTGTCAAATATGATGGTCCAAAACCCAAAAAGCCACTATAAAAATGAAAGCAATTTCAATGGAAAAATCAATTGGGATTCTTAGAAAATATATTGAAGAATTCCATCATCGTTTTTCCATAGAAATCCATTTCTAAGTGGGACAAACACCCATTTTGAATACAGAGCATCCGCAAGGCTCAATTACATTCCTGACGATATGTTATAAGCTCAAGCGCTTTGCACAATTTATAGCATTTCATGTATACATGTCATGTTATACATAATTTTCCCTTTCATTTATTTCACACAGCATATTTAAAACCAGTTTATGCCATGCAACCAACAAAAAATCCTATTTGTTCAAGGGAATGGATGGATCTGTATTTATAAATCGGATACAAAATCAGAACTTTTGGATGAAGTCATAGATGTGCTCGGCTATCCTTTTCTTGATTGATCCAATGGCTGACATCAGGCATGACGACTACTTCCTCTAGGAATGGAACATCTTTCTTGAGACCACCTTTGTGTATGTAGTCCTGGATGCCTGCGAAGTGGTAGGTCAGATCCAGGTCTCCCACAATGAACTTCGTCGGTACTTTTATCTGTACTCCCGTCCATGGCTCTGTTAGCTTCCAGTTTCTGTACCAACAAAAAACCCGGATGAATATAAGGTGAACTATAGCTCAACTTTCATCAGAAAAAAACAACACGGATTGCTCTCCAGCGCACTAATCTATCGTTCATCCTTCATATCAAAGCAAGAATACATATGCATATTGTTATGAAAAGTGGATTAGACTATAATATACTCTTCAGTACTTTTACTTAAATAATAAAGGATAGGCTCATATAGGACCCATTCTCTTCTCTAATAAGATAACACTCCATTGGTTGCATATCTTGAATTTGTCACGATTCTCATGTCCCTTTTTTTTGGAAACAGATTCCATGTCCTATTGGCGCTCCCACATATAAAAGTATTGTTGATGATCCTAATTTGGCATATGGATTAGATGATCTATGGAAACAAGAAGTCTTACTTGCTATTGCTAAAATAGGTGGCAATTTTATTTAAAATAATAATAATAAGGGCCACTGCTAGTCACTTCATTACAGCGCTGCCTTAAATCTGCATTTAGCAAGCCAAACAGCACAAATCCAGACATGGATATCAGATCAATTTGCCGATTTACAATTTTCCAAAAGTTCGGGATATGATTCGTTGGGACATGCTAATCATTTATTTATTTCGATGATCTATACATAATAACAAAAATTTATCACTATAGAAAATCTTAATTACAACAACCGAGCCTTTTATCCCAAGCATATAGGGTAGGCTACATGAATCAACATGAGAATCACGCCGGGTCCAACACATGAATCATCTGCTTCCACTCACTCCTATCGAACAATATACTTTCATTGAAACATTTGGTAACCATATCTTTTCGTATCACCTCCATCCATATTTTCTTTGGTCTCCCTTTCGCCCTTTTGACATTGCATATATCTAGAGTATCCATTCGTCGAACCGGTGCTTTATAAGTCTGCGTCGCACATGATCAAACCATCTTAGACGGTTTTCCCGCACCTTCTCCTCCACATGTGCTACACCAACTTTTGCATGAATATCCTCATTTCGCACCTTATCTTTTCTAGTGTTACCAGACATCCAACAAAGCATTCGCATCTCCGTTACGTGAATCTTCTGTGTATGATGCTTCTTAGGAGCCTAGCATTCTGTACCATATAATAAGGCAGGCCGAATAGCGCTCCGATAAAACTTACCTTTCAATCTTAACGGAAAGTTACGATCACACAAAATCCTTGTTGCACTTCTCCATTTCAACCAACCAACTTGGATCCTTTGATTGACTTCGCTATCGATCTCCCCACCTTTTTGGATGATAGAACCAAGATATTTAAATTGATCGCTCGGTGATATTTCTAGCCCATCTAGTGTTATACCATTGTGGTCTCAAGTTCTCTGTTTGCTAACTTTGCAATGCATATATGTTGTCTTGGACCTGCTCAATCTGAACCCCGAGATTCCAATGTTTGCCTCAATAACTCTAATTTGGCATTAACCAATGTTTTCGTCTCATTTGCTAAAACAATATCATCAGAATATACACCAAGTTATCTCATCTTGTATAGTTCTAGTAAGCTCATCCATCACGATGGTAAACAGGAATGGACTTAATGCAGATCCTTGATATAAACCAATTGTAATCGGAAAATCACTCGTTAGGCCACCGCAAGTTCTGACATTTGTCGATACTCCATCGTACATATCCTTGACTACATCATATACTTGACTGGGACCCCCTACTTCATTATTGTCCCCGTAAAACCTCTCTAGATACATTGTCGTACGCTTTCTCTAAATCAATAAATATCATATGCAAATCTCCTCTCTCGAAAACGCTCGACAAGTCGACGAAGCAAATGAATAGCCTCTGTCGCCGATCATCCAGGCATGAACCCAAACTGGTTCTCTGTTATCTTAACATTCTTCCTTAGCCTATGTTCAATCACTCCGAAAGCTTCATAGTGTGACACATAAGTTTAACATCACGATAGTTTGTGCAACTTTGAATGTCCCCCTTATTCTTCTAAATAAGTATAATGGTACTTTTCTTCCACTCATTTGGCATCTTTTTGATCTGACAAATCTTATTAAACAGATCCGTCAGCCATTTAACGCCTATCTCTCCTAAGTATCTCCAAATCTCAATAGAAATCCCATCTGGACCAACCGCTTTTCTTGATTTCATTCTTTTCAAAGCCTCTTGAACCTTGGGTATTTTTATTTTACATATAAAATCACGGTTTATATCTTGAGATTGAATGACAAGTTCATCCATATTCTTAATTAAACTCATTAAACAATTTGTCAAAATAATCTCTCCACATTTCCTTAATATTCTCATCTCGAACTAAAACCTTCTGATCTTCATCTTTGACACACTTCACCGCACATAAGTCTCTGATCTTCTTTTCCCACATCTGAGCAATCCTGTATATATGATTTTCAGCCTCCTTAGTGTCCAACATCTCGTACATCTCCTTGTAAACATTAGGTTTAGTTTCCCAAACAGCTTTCTTAACTTCCTTTTAGCCATTTTATACTTCTCAAATCTCTCTGCATCTTTATTGTTCTTCAAATCTGTATAAGAATCTATTTTGATTTTGATAGCAACATTTACTTCATTGTTCCACCATGAAGTGTCCTTAGATGGTGGAGCATCAACTCTCGACTCACCAAATAAATCTCTAACTGCTCTCTTGATACAACTAGCCATCTTATTTCATGTTGTGTCTGAATCATCTTCAGACTCCCAATTCGCTTCTTAAACTACACGATCTATAAAAACTTTTTGGTTACCTTCCTTCAGTCGCTACAACTTAATTCTAGCCTCTACCTTACGTCTAATCTTCTTAGGTCCGTTTCTAAATCGAAAATGTAGAACTAAAAGTTTATGTTGAGTGGTTACACTCTCACCTGGCACTACGTTACAGTCGATACCTCTATCAATCCTTCTCGTCAGAAAAAGTCTATTTGACTGGCACTCGATCCACTCCTAAAGGTGTTAAGACGACTCTCTTTTCCTAAACCAAGTGTTTGCTAAGATTAAGTCATAAGACAAGGCCAAATATAGAATCGAGCTACCTACTTCATTCCTTTATCCAAAAACAAAACCTCCATGGATAATATCAAACTCACTACGCCATACCCACTCCACTTACTCCCATCACGACTAGTACCTACATGTCCATTGAGATCACCACCAATAAATAACTTCTCTCTACTAGATAGCCTTTGCATCATCTCGTCTAAATCCTCTAAGAATGGACGCTTGCTAGTGTCATCACTCATCAAGACCTATTTGTGATGCATAAGTACTGATAACATTAAGAATCCCCATACCTAAAATAAGCTTAACCAGTAGAATCCTATCACTTTTTCTCCTAATCTCAACTACATCCTCAAATAACTGTCTATCTATGATTGCGCCTACTCCATTACGATTTTTATCTCTATCCGTATACCAAAACTTATAACACCAATGCTCTATGACTCTACCATTTTCACCTACCCACTTAGTTTCTTGCAAACACATAATACAAACTTTCCTCCTAATCACCAGCTCCATTAATTTTGTTAGTTTATCTGTAGGGGAACCTATGTTTCAAAAAGTTAGACGGATCCTATAAAACTCTTGCTTATTTGTCTCTATACCCGGGGTCCGATATAGCGCGCCGCTTTGTCACTACACCCGGGTCCGTATAACGCGCCACTTCCGAACAACCACCTAAAAACCCTTGCATACTTAACACTACACCCGGGATCCAATATAGCGCGTCGTTAAGCAGGGAACGCCCCTAACGATATTCTTATTATGGTTCATGTCATAGAATGTGATAAAGTTTTATGTTGACAGTCACAAACCCGCCACAACTCTTATCCTCTCTCATCCGGACTTGGGACCGGTAATAGTAGGTTTTATAGCAGATCTTAATTAGAAGTACAATAATTATTTGGTAGTGTTGATGCATGTTTTGTTAATGTTTTTAGAAATTGAAACATGTAGCATATTAAATAAATTTTTGAACATACACAAGTATGCCAGAACAATATGATATGGATGCCAAAATGATGCAAATCTAATAAACATTCCTCTCCTCGGCGACAAATGAACTCAACAAGGCTTTGTCTATTATCTCTACGGTACTTGTCTTAAATATGAAATAAATGACTGATTGTAATATAGGTCAAGTGCCCGCAAATCAAAATGTCTCTGGAAGCTCAAGAACTACAAATTAAAGAAATATTCATTCCATCTATGGGTAAAAATTGAAGACATTCATCTAATTGCAGAAGGAATTTTTAGAACTACCATTTTAACCAAAGTAATAGGTCGACGGAACTTACAAGTCAAGATTTCGATAGTAGTTGATTGGATTGGTGAATCCAGTCTTCTCAAATTTGCTTGCAAAATATTGGATGTCCTCTTCCGAAAGCCATGATGGCAGCGGAATTTCACCATTTATTGGACCAAGCCTCTCTCCCGAGCGCATCAATGGTGGAGCCGAAGAGCGATTGGCAAATAATCTCCTATGGAGCATACCAGTACCATAGCAGGCAAATTCTGCCTCAGCAGCTCCAGGCACCTACCAAATCCAATACCAACTTGAAATGCTTAAGCCTAGTTGGCAAAGCAGTTTCCTAAACCATGATTTCGTTTAAGTTAGAACAAAACCAGGGTTTGCAGGGAAAAAACAAGATTTCACTTAAAGTTAGGATGTTGTTTGGCAATGTAAACTCAAGATTAAGAACTTGAAAAAAAAATTTAACTCTAAACGATAATGATTTATTAAAAGCCAAGGTTTTATGGAGTTTGCAGCCTATAAACTCCAGTTTCGCAAAATTTCATTTTGAATTAAGCAAGGTTTTAATTTTGAAGTTTGGTCTTGAAACTGGAAACCATACAGAACCAAACCGTAACCTCGTTGCCGAATGAAGCCATAATTAGACAATATAGTTTGTTAATAAATCACATGAAAAACTATATAGCAAACAAGAAACAAGACATAATCATGATTTGTGATGTTTGGCAGCCCACATGGTAGACATTAATTTGGCGGTAAAATGATATGTAGCTTGCAGCGTATTTTGTATATGTGGAATTTTTACTGAGACCATGCTAGACTGTTATGGAATTTGTGCTGTTGTGAGAAGTTGTAGGAATTAGTTTGTTGTTTCTTCTTATTATGTGTGTTAGTGGATGAGCAAGATTAGGAGTTGGTTTCTCATGCACCCACTGTGTTGTTGGAGTGGGAGAGTCTTTGTAGGAGTTAGTTTTTAGCATGAAGTAGTGGTTGTGTAGGTTTTTATTTGGCATGGCCCAACTTGGAGGACTTGGTTTCCCTCGAACCAAACCAAATTATCCTTTTAACTTAAATCCTTACTCAACCTTTCATAATAAGGAAAAGCAAGGCACAAACTCCTCAACACCCTCCGCAACCACCAATTAATCGACCAATTACTTGATCCACTTCTTTGGCACATAACAATTTAATATCAGAGCCAGGCATGGAGGAGCAGAGGTTGGGGCGTGTGGAGAGTAAGGTGGCGTCTCTAGCGGACGGTCAGGAGAGAATACTCAAAGAAATGCAAGAGATATTCGCAGCGATGAATACACGCTTCGATTAAACCTTGTCGACGATTAAACCCATGCTCAATCATAAATTGGGAAATCCTTTGTTGAACCACATCATACAGTGTTTTAGTGATGTATTTGCTGAACCACTTAGGCTACCTCCACCGCGATCTCATGATCTTTGAATAAATTCTTAAGCCAGGCAGCGAACCAGTTTGTGTGAAGCCATACCGCTATCCACGCATTCAGAAAAACGAGAAAGAGCGCCTCATATTTGACATGCTGGTTTCGGGGGTGATTCGACCGAGTCAAAGTCTGGTCTCCTCTCCGGTGATACTCGTAAAGAAGCATGATAGGTCATGACGGCTTTGTATAGATTATAGAGCCCTAAACCAGCATACTATGAAAGATAAATTTCCAATTCCCGTAATTGATGAGCTGCTGATGAGCCTCATGGTGCAAAGTTCTTCACCAAATTAGATTTACGCTCCGGCTACCATCAAATCCGTATGTATCCCGAAGATGTTCGTAAGACGTCATTTCAAACACACCAAGAGCATTATGAATTTTTAGTGATTCCTTTCCGACTTACAAATGCTCCTTCCACCTTTCCAATCGTTGATGAATGAAATCTTCAAAGAATACTTAAGTTCATATTGGTATTTTTTGATGATATTTTAATTTATAGCAAATCTTGAAATGAGCATTTGGAGCATATTAAATCTACTCTCCCTGTCCTAAGAACTCACCAGTTGTTTGTGAAAAAAGAAAAGTGCTCATTTGGACAGAAGGAGGTCAAAATTCGGGGCATGTAATTTCTAGCGAAGGAGTAGCTGTGGGACCCGATAAAATTTCGGCCATTTTGGAGTGGCCTAAGCCGACTACAATTAAAGGTTTGCACGAATTTTTGGGCTTGACAGGATATTATAGAAAGTTCATTCAAGGTTGTGGAAAAATTGCCGGGCCATTGACACAAATGTTGAAGAAAGGGTGTTTCAAATGGAGTTTGAGATCCGAGGAGGCATTCGAGTAACTCAAAATGGTGATGACACAAGCACTTGTTTTAGCGCTGCCAAATTTTGAAAAGCCTTTTATTGTGGAATGTGATGCATTGGGGTCGGGAATTGGTGTTCTCATGCAAGAAAATCGCCAAACAGCGTTTTTTAGCCATGCATTGCAAGGTAAAAACTTGTTTCTATCTACATATGATAAGGAAATGCTAGATTTAATTCTTGTAGTGCAAAAAAAAAGAGGCCTTATTTGCTTGGTCGTAAATTTATGGTGAAAACCGATCAAAGAAGCTTGAAACATCTATAGAAGCAACGAATTACTACAACAGCTCAAGAACGATGACTAGCAAAATTAATGGGTTATGACTTTACTATTGAATATAAAAAAGGAAAAGATAACTCGGTGGCAGATGCTCTTTCACGAAGAGATGAGAAAGGAGAACTTGCAGCCATATCAGCTCCTATGCTTACTTGGCTTGAGCCCATCAAAGACGAGGTGCAAAATAATACAACTCTACAACGTTTAGTGGAGTTATGCTTAAATGGTGGAGTTATGCTTAAATGGTGCAGCTGTTGGTCCTTGGAAGTATGAAGAAGGTATTATCTACTTCAAAAATCTTATTTATTTATTGGCCAACTCATCTTTAGTTTCCAAGATTGTGCAAGAGATGCATTTCAATACTCATGAAGGATATCATAAAACCATGCAAAGGATCCGATCAGGTTTTAATTGGAAAGGGATATGGAAAACCATTAGGGAGTTTATCAAGGATTGTTACACATGCCAAAAACATAAAGGAGAGAACATCAATCCCGTCGGCCTTCTTCAATCTCTTCCAATTCCTAAGCAGATATGGATGGACATCTCGATGGATTTGGTTAAAGGGCTTCCTAAGTCAAATGGAAAATCGGTGCTTTTTGTCGTGGTAGATAGGGTATCAAAGTTTGCTCATTTTATTCCCATATCTCACAAATATACGGCTGCCACTCTTGCTCAAATATATTATGAAGAAATCTTTAAGCTTTATGGAATGCCTAAAAGCATTGTATGTGACAGAGATATTACATTTACTGGTATATTTTAGAAGGAACTTTTCAATTTGCAGGGAACAAGCTTCAATTTTAGTTCTTCTTATCACCCACAAACAGACGGTCAAACGGAAGTGGATGAGCTTACTAGAACTATCCAGAATGAGCTATCTTGGTGTATGTTATTTACTGATGATATTATTCTGGTAAATGAGACGAAAGCAGGGGTTAATACCAAATTGGATTTATGGAGGCAAACGTTGGAATCTCAAAGGTTTAGAGTGAGTAGGTCCAAGACAAACATATATGCAATGCAAATTTAGTAAACAGAAAAGTCCGGATTCAGTGGTATAACATTGGATAGGCAAGAGATATCATTGAACGATCGGTTTAGATATCTACGTTCCATCATCCAAAAGGATAGGAAGATCGATAGCGATGGCAACCAGATGATTCGGACCGGTTGATTGAAATAGAGGAGTGCAACGGTAATTTTGTGCAATCGTAACTTTCCGTTAAGATTGAAAGGGAAGTTTTATCAAAGCGCTATTCGGCATGCCTTATTATATGGTACAGAATGCTGGGCTCCTAAAAAACATAATGCACAGAAGATGCATGTAGCGGAGATACGCATTCTTCGTTGGATATGTGGTAGCACTAGAAACGATAAGGTGCGAAATGAGAATATTCGTGCAAAGGTTGATGTAGCACCCGTGGAGGAGAAGATGCGAGAAAATCGTCTAAGATGGTTTGGTTATGTGCAAAAGAGACCTGCGGAAGCACCGGTTCGACGAATAAATATTCTCGATTTAGACCAAGTCAAAAGTGTGAAATGAAGGCCGAAGAAAATGTGGATGGAAGCGATACAAAAAGATATGGATGCCGAAGGTCAAAATGAAAGTATATTGTTCGAGGAGTGAGTGGAGGCGGATGGTTCATGTGCTCAACCCAGCGTGATTCTCATGTTGGTTCATGTAGCTGTTGCGGTTAAAATTTACACCCATTGCCAAAATTAAAAATCAAAAATTAAAAGTCAAAGTCAAAAATTCAGTCACCGCCCAGACAAGTGGACCAAAATCCAACCAATTCGGGCCCAAGCCTAAGCAAGTGGGCCCACATACAAACCGTCTCAAGTCCAAACGAAGCCGGCCGGCCATTGAAGAAGAAACAGAAAGAAATTTGTAATAAATAAATTTTGTATGCAAATAAGTGTGAAAATGTAATACAAATAAGCAAAAATCTAAAATTATGTAAAACCCATGGCTAATGTGCAAAAAGAAATGAGCACATGGACATGAGAGATGCAAAAAGCAATTATGTAAAGCCCAAAAGCTAAGTTGCAAATTGTAATGGGTATTTAAACCCAACCATAACAAGAAATGTTAAGTTTTTTCTCATTCCCACAACAATACTAGGGTTTGTGCCTCTCTCTCCTCTCTCTTCTTCTTCAAATAAATCAAGAGGAAAACCTCTTTTTTATAAAAATAAATAACAAAAACTCATAAATCCATTGAAAAAGAGCTTCTTTCATCCATCAAATCCCAGGAGAGCTTTTAGGCCTCCTCCTTTATCTTCTTCCTCAAATCCAAAGAAAGAGGAAGAATAAAAAAGAACTCTCAAAACACTACTATTTCAGGATCCAATACATAAAAGAGGGAAAACGAGCCCCTTTTTCCTCATCCAAGATCCCAATCTTCACTTCTAAAAAATCAAGAGAGCTCTTTTCGACAAATTAAAGAGAAGGTTGTGAGTGACCCTACCAAAAGGAAAGACTTTAGGCTTCTCCCTCGGGGAAACCCTCGAGATGCGAATTTCGATCCGTGCTCCCTTTTTAAATATGGATTTTATCCGTGCTTCATCCACATACACCGGAAAATATAGACTTCGTTCTATATTTCTCCCAAATAAACGAAAAAAATGAAATCTAGAGGTTATGCAGCCGAAATTTCGTCGAAATCCGCACACTTAAGTCTCTTTAGAGAACTAGGCTAAAAGATTATTAAAAAATAAAAGAAAAAAATAATAAGCCGGAAAATCAACCCGCCGCAGGGACGCCCGACCCGAGCACCCCCTTCCTCCGAACACCGTCAGGTACCCCAAAAAGGGTGCCCGCTCCCCATGGGGGGAGCCGGCCCCTCCCCATGGGCGGGGCCGACCTCCTGTCAAAAGGGGGAGCTGACCCTAGGCCCGGGTTCCCCTCTCCAGGGGCACCCAGACCTCTCCTTTATAAAAATAAATAAAAATGAATGAACAAACATGCATTCTTTCTTTTAAAACACAAACACATTTCACAAGTTCGCATGATCGCAAGACCCGTTAATCGAAGGTTCTCTCGTCTCAAAACGAGGGGTAATTAACGGCACCTTTATTTACGGCTGTCGAAAATTAGAATCTCCACAATCAATAAACCCCCACCTACCATCGGGTGGGAGGAATCTGTACAATACCTGACAAACGAACGTATTCATCCCAATAGATGATAAAAAAACGCTACAGATTCTGACACGCCCGGTGGGACTTCTCTCCTTCCATATTTCGGGTCAAACGATCATGCGAACTCATTCAACATATATCGTTGTTTATACTAAAATTATGCTCTTTTATGCAGATTATCAATCTTCAACAACAAACAACAGTCAACATCACTCAACAATGTCTCTGAAGACAAACTTGGCATCCGATGCAACCCCGATCGCGTACACAATCAAGACGACTGCCTAGGTGATTCTCTCGTCAAACCTTATGCGGCGGTGGGAGAACCGCCGCTTCAATGCGGTTCAATCCTATTTTCTTTAGCCTTCAATGCTCTTACCGCGAAGGCTCCAACAAACCAAGTGGCCAAACTGAGCTTAAAAGGGAGGAGGCCAAATGTCGTAATCGTGAGGACGCCCGAACCAAAACGCAAATCTGTATTTGAACAGCTCTTTGCTGCTGCTCCAACTAGGGGCAAGGCCGTCAACACCATGGAAACGACGATGTGTCTCGGGCAAGCTCAAGCGGTACTCTTGACAACTGCACAATCGGGTGTCTTCTCTAGACTCCCCGTCAGTCGGCCTATGGCGACTTCCAGGAAAGCAGATGCCCGTCAAGCCCTCAAAATCGAGAAACTAAGACAAAAACGGCTCAGATAAAAAGCCAACAACAGAGCTAGGGCTCCTGCTAAGTTGGAGTTTGTGAGGTTCCAAGTACAGGATTATCCCACGACAACAGCTAGGTCTGCTTTGATGATCAACAACTCTTTATAACCATTAAGGTTGGTACTATGACCGCGAAAATAAAGAAGCAGGCAATCCAAAGAGTCTTGCAAAGAGGTGCGTTTAAGCCCCAGAATCGAAGGCACGACACAGTCTCTTCAAGGGTCTATCAGGCTCTCGCCACCGTGCGAAATCCAAGGAGAGAATTCGAGAAAAGAGTGCCAGCTTCGCTAAGAGCTCCATTTAAGCCGACCGTCTTCAGTCACCTGACCTTCCCATGAAAGGACGGGCTACAGCGTCGGTCCAAGAACTCAATGAACACCGAAGTCGACAGTAAAGACTCAGGCGGGTAACACAATTCACACTGTCTATATGGCCGGTACGGAACCTAGTGATAACCTTCGCATTAAGAGTAAAGAAGTAGTGGATACTCATCTGTCCAAGCATGGTTTGGAAGAGACTATTATCTTCCGGTATCGGCCTAATGCAGATAACAACAAAGACCCTGCACGGGCAAGCCAGGAAAAAAGAAGCCATAATTCTCGAGTCGAGCTCAGACAGCGAAGAGTAGCTATATTTCCACCCCAAGACCGCAGAACAGGAGCTGCTCCAAGAACTTTAGAAACAGCTTAGAAACAAAGACAAGGAGATGACAAAGTTCTACTCCAAATTGATGATTTGATAAATGTCATAATGCAGCTTACGGCCCAAGTTGCTCGGCCGCGGCCCAAGCACAAGGCTCTACTCATGAGCTGGGTGACTGTTAGATATATGTGCCCTAGAGGCAATTATTGTAAGTGTGCTTGGACATATATATACATAACATTCTTGCTCAATATGATAGTATGCTATCTAGTTTGTCTTTATATTTCGTGTGTATATATTTTATTTATTATTACGTATCGCTGATACATGTTGATAAAGCCTATAAGATCTTTGCTTAAGTACCAGGAATATGATGCGATCATACTAATAGGGCCGGGTAGTCCATAAGCACATCCTTAAATGTTCCTAATCATGAGAGTATCCAGACTAGACATCGGTACTCCAAACTAGACTAGTGTATACGTTTCTTGACCCCTACCGGGACGATCGTTGATCCAACAACCATTGGTGTTCGACACTAAAGATTGTATACATGTGCTCATTAGAGAATGAGTACACCGAATAGACTCGCCGATTACTTATGATGGTATTACACCTATTGTCAGCTAGCAGTTCTCTGATGATAAGGGTATATGGTAGTCTTTTGATCTGAGATCGTTATAGTGTCTTATGTGTTCCCATTATACTTTGATTACTATCCAACCACGTCTTTAAAGAGTCATGCATACAGATTTTAGTTGGGTACAGTCCCGAAGCATTTGAAGGCAGTGAGCGATCGAGATGAAATTCGTCTCTCCCGATATAAGGAGTTGATGTCGCGTTATGCATGATAGAATATAACCATAAGTCTCTGGCCAGGGCGCTTAAGATAAACTGATAAGTGTTATCAGATGTATCTCGAATGGTTATGAGTTTGACATCGGCATGACTTATTGAGTTATTGGGGATCTGACAGTATCCACCCCCAGATCTAGTATGCGACACTCTCAGACGAAGAGACTGGACTGTACGATGATTATCACTGATAGGCTTTGTTGGGTACGAATGAGTTTGCTTGTCGACCTTTCTTTTGACATATACCTATGCAACAGTTACGTACAGCTAGTGCCGTTGATTTGTTCATGGGTTATGAATATGATCCAGTAACTCACAGCCAGCGCTATTATTAAGTCTTTAAAGTCCCACACAGAGGGTTTCCCTGCTCCGGCAAAACGATGTAGTGTGCGCATGATGATACGTGCGGGAGTTCGATTAAACACGTGTATATGATACACGTACATTAATCAGACGTTTGATAATACTAGCCGATTTATTATAAAACCGGATTATTAAATCAAGTGTTGATTTAATAAAACATATATTAATATGTATTCTAGTATTATGTGCTCTCTAGTGTATATGTATATGATACATATACCATTTATTGTATATGACACATACTTATTCTCTTTTTATATGTACATATAAAGTATATGTATATTATATATATACTATCTTTCTCTCTTTGTATGTATTTGTATATGATACAAATACTTAAACTTGTTTTTAGTGGCAAGCTTGCATGTGGAGGGGCATGGGCAAGTGGGGTCCACTTGAGGAAATAAGCCTCCTTCCTCCGTATATTAAAAGAGGAGAAGAGATGAAAGATTCATTCTCTTCTTCATTTTAGAAAAAGAGAGAAAAATAAATAGAAAGTGAGCACTCTACATCATCATCATCTTCATTCTAGCAAATTATGAGAGCAAGTTGCTTCACAAAGAAAAGTTCAATGGTGAAGTTGAAGCTTGAGTTGGGGTTTCCTTCAAAGTACAACATCTTCGGCAAGGAGGTCCGCTAGCAAGCTCGATCCCTACGACATAGAGTTTAGTATGGGTCTTCCACTAGAGAGTTGACACGCTACAAAGGTTGTAGCCCTCTCTAAACTCTTATTTAGTTTCATATTGCTCTCTAGCTTTTTAGCAACTACTAGTTCTTGGATGATTTTGGATTTCGGTTTGCAATGTTTGCTTGTAAAATTCTTGTTTTTAATTCCGTCTTGGTCCGCAAGTGTTACGGCCCTGGCACTGTAAACCCAATAGTGACAACGACCCGAAACAGCTGATGTCCGTCCCCTTAAGTCCAAAAGTAGGTGAGCCGCATGAAAGTCGACCACATTCGGCTTCAGGAAATGTCTTGACTCTCAACGACAATAGCGCACTAACTCAAGATAATATAATGGACTTAATCATCAACAAAGTCAAGACATTGGTGGCCGAAACCAAAGCACAGAAAAACGTCGGCAGTAGTGGTAGATCGTACCTTACATGATATGATCTCGTGGAGTTTCTCAGCGGCTACATCGTCCCCAAATTCGGAAGCTTTGATGGGACGGGAAATGCAAACCAGCACATTACGCACTTTAAAGTATCGTGCGGGAATACCGCGGGCAATGATGCGCTTCTCCTCCGACAGTTCGTTAATAGCTTGACCGATGTTGCCTTAAACTGGTACGCAAGCGTACCGGACGGCTCGGTCACAACGTTCGCTCAAATGGAATGTTCAAGCAAAGATTCATGGGTGTCGGTGATAAAATCACCATTGTCGATCTTGTGAGGACCAAACCAGAGAACGAAAGCATCACGGATTTTATAGCCCGATGGCGTAATCTCGCCGTCAAGTGTGAACCGCCGTTAGAGCAAGACCAATCCGTCAGGCTTCTTATTGGAAATACCGGCAACTGAATGACTCCTTCTCTATGCACAATGGGTCTCAAAACATTCCAGGAGCTGATCAAGAAGGTTTAGATGTTAGAACGCTCAAAGCACGAGTTCATCCCGGACTTCCAAATTAACAATAAATCCTGGAAAAACCGGAAAGACGATAATCGCAAAAACGGGAGTTCCAACAATACCGACTTTTTCAATGCATCTGATGATGAAAGAAAGCAAAGAGCGGGCAGATCAAAGACCGACCGGCCTCGAAAGCCGGTACTGGAAGGACCGACTCTAAAAGAGGAGAAGAATAGGGTTTACTCCTTCAGAAAGAACAAAGTCTGTAAAATATTCAAGAATGCCCTAAACAACGGCCTACAGCTGTCAAAGTCAAAAAGGCCTCATGAAGCAAATATATGACCGACAATCCCATGTACATACCACAGAATATTGAGCCATGCCATCGAAGACTGTTATGTCTTCAAGTATTTGGTTGAGAAACAATACAAGGCCGGAGAAATTAAACTATCCAAAGACGTGTTAGCAAACAATCAAGCCGCTACCGCCAACTTCGTACAAATGGAAGCCGAAGTCTTCTAGGAACGGACGGCTCAACCTTCCCCTCAAAGAAGTGATCCTGATCTGCCCCATAGGAAAATGTTGAAACTGATTCAGAAAGAGCTGAGATCGACTGGGAGAACCAAATAGATCATACTATCCCGGCCATCAATTCGGCTCGACCAAACCCAAAATCCAAGAATCCCGACCCCCAGGGGAAGAAGAGAAATTCAGACCAAAAACAGTCGGCGAGGAAATCGGCTATATACATCGATCCCCTTGAAGAATATGTGCAGAAGGAAAGAGCTCTAACTATATTGAAAGATGTGTTCCCCAATGAAGCAACAGAGATCCTGAAAGAGCTAGAAGAGGATGATGATGATGAGGTCCCCATAGTGACTTACTACGCCATCCATCTTGGCAGCGACTTCAAGAAAGAGCTCAGTTTTCCTAAGGAAGACGAGGCGCCTGCCGCGAAAGCCAATCAAATCTAACTTCGAAGCAGCAAGGTGCTACCATCGAAACATGTCAATCCCGCGAAGGAAAAAGAAAAACACGCCGCGGCTGTAGGGGACGATGGAGAGCCAGCTCATAAAGACTCGAGCTCTCCCTCAGTAGACTACAATGTCTTGGCTCATCTCCGAAAGCTCTCATCTCTTCTGAACGTCTATGATGCTCTTATTCTATCCAAGGAGTTTAGAGATGTTCTCATTTACGCTTTATAAAATCCCGAGCGGTACCAGGCTTGCTTTGCGGAAATCAATATGAAAGAAACCCAGTACACTTTGCATACAACTTCACTCGCATTCAAGGATGAAGACCTGCTAATAGGGACGGTCAAACATAATAGACCACTCTACATAACAGGATACAACGAAGGAGACATGATTAATCACATATTGATTAATCTGGGATCCCCGGTAAACATCATGAACCTCCGTACTCCGAAAAGTTTATCGATCAAAATAAAGGATTATCATCCAGGGCTTCAACCAAAATTGCCAGCAGGTTCTGCGATCGATAACTCTTCCAATTAAGTTTAGGGATCTGCAAACAGAAGCAAAGATATACGTTATCAATACTGATACGTCATATAAGATCCTCCTGGGGAGGCTATGGCTTTATGACTACAGCATTGTTCCGTCAACGTTCCATCAATGCATGAAGTATACCAAAGATGGCAGAGAAAAACGCATTGATGGAAATATACAGCCGTTCGACATACACAAAGTTCGATATGAGGATTCTCGATACTTCATGAGCCTCCAAGATGCTAATCCACAACCGGCCGAGGACAAAGTGGCCTTGGGTTCTGAAAGCATGTCTGAGCCAGATGTCATCTTTAAAACCAAAAATCCTCGAGTGCGCCCGCATTTCGGCAATGACACTGATGAGTCCGACGCTGAAAGTCTGTCCCTACGTAAAGTTCACCCGCGTTTCGGCAGCAACACTGATGAGTCTGACATTGAAGGCTTATGCTTCAACAAAATCCCCCCGCACTTTGGCAGTGATACTGATGAATCACATGCAGAGGATTCATCTTGCGACAAATGCGCAGACTCATGTGCAAAAAGCAAAACTGAGTGAACTTCCGGAAATCACAGAAGGGTCTCTGGTTATCATAAGGGTTCTAGAGCAAATGTATAAAGAGCTTGATACGCTGTCAGTTTCCACGGTAGATCAATTGAAAACCTTCTATATCCACGGAAGAAAGAACGAGCAGAGAGGCATCTTGTTTTATGGGTTAGATTCTTTCACGCACCCGAATGACTTGTCATTGATATGCCTTCCATATGAAAAGCATAAGAGATGTTCTAAATCCCAAATACTACGCGTCCGAGATGCGTGCATATTTTAAGAAGTGCGGATGTCCGTTATATCAAACAGATTCCGACACGAAATTCTATGAAAGGCTATGGCATCTGCCTCACGCCCGACCATTCATCGATGGGTGAATCACAGATTGACGGGGTATAGGCTTCATCCAGCCTGATGTCAAGTCCTGCTACATGATCCACATTATTGAGGCCAGCAGGAAATCGAAGGATGATGATGAGCTATCCGAGCCAGAAAAAGCCTCATGAGAGCTCGAAGACGGCAAACAAGAAACCTTCGATGAGCTGAGCGAAATCGACTTAAGAACCCCCGATAATCCACGACCAATCTACATCAGCCCACTCCTGCCAGAGGAGAGGGGTAAAGCCCACTCCTGTCAGAGGGGGTAAAGCCCACTCCTGTCAAAGGGGGTAAAAGAACGAATCATTTCGTTACTACATGAGTTTGTCGACTGCTTTGCGTGGACATATAAAGAAATGCTCGACATCTCCTCTGAAGTGGCTGTGCATAAGCTGACTATATCTTCTGATGCCAAGCCGGTTAAGCAAGCTCCTCGAAGAATGAGAAGGGGCTGGAAGAAAAGATCAAAGAAACCAAGAAACTCATCAATACCGGCTTTATCAGAGAAGAGAAATATGTAGACTGGATCGCATGAATCGTCCCAGTAAAGAAGAAAAAATGGTAACTCCGGGTTTGTGTCAACTTTAGAGACTTCAACAAGGCATGCCCTAAAGATAATTTCCCACTCCCAATCATGGAGATGATGGCCGACGACACCTCCAGCTACAAGTTGTTCATCTTCATAGATGGCTCGTCTGGATACAATCAAATCAAGATGTCGCCTGAAGATGAGAAACGCACTGCGTTTCGAATCCCAATCGACATATATTGCTACAAGGTCATGTCATTCGGACTAAAGAACGCGGTCGCCACATACCAAAGAACGACAACAAATATCTTTAATGACTTAATTCATAAAGTCGCCGAATGCTATGTTGATGATATGATTGTCAAACCCAAAGCTGCAGCCAATCAGATCTGAGACCTCTAAATAGCCTTCACAAGGCTAAGAGAGTACAATCTGAAGATGAATCTTCTAAAATGCGCCTTCGGCGTGTCATCAGGAAAATTCTTGTGTTTCATAGTCCGACATCGAGGGATCGAAATTTACCCTTCAAAGCTAAAAGAAATCATAGAAATGCCTCCTCCAAATAATCTGACGCGGTTAAGGTCTTTTCAAGACAAGCTCACTTATATAAAGAGGTTCATCGCGAACTTGTCAGGATGATGTCAGTCTTTCTCAAAGCTCATGAAGAAGGATGCTCCTGTTGTCTGGGACGCCGACTGCCAAAACGCGTTCAAGAGCATTAAGCAATACATGTTGCACCCTCCTGTGCTCGATGCCCCCATTCCAAATAAACCACTGATCCTCTACACTGTTGCATTAGACGGATCATTCGGTGTGCTCCTTGCCCAAAATAACACGGAAAGAAAAACGCCCTCTACTAACTCAATCGAACACTGGTCAGAGCGGAAAACAATTACTCTTCGATCAAGAAGCATTGCTTGACTTTGATATTCGTCGTAAAGAAGCTAAGGCAGTATCTGCTCGCTCACCGGGTTGTGCTGATCTCCAAGATCGACCCGCTGAAATATCTCATGACAAAAAGAAATTTGACGGGTAGGATGTCCAGATAGACTGTCATGCTGCTCGAGTTTGACAAAATCTATACTCCCCAAAAGGCAGTAAAAGGGCATGCCCTGGCCGACTTCCTCGCTGCTCATCCCATACCTGAAGGGACCCGTTAAATTGTGAGTTACCCGACGAACAAGCGTTGCACCTAAAAAATAACGAGTCATGCTAGAATCTTTACTTCGATGGAGCCTCTCGATGAAGTTCTCCAGCAAATCAAGCATCCCGCAGATAAAAGCGAGAGTAGGATTGGTGTTCATCGCACCATCATGGGCCATACGACGTTCTTTCGCTCTCACCAAGCCTCGCACAAATAATGAGACCGAGTATGAAGTGCTAATAGTTGGTCTCGAGCTCGCTATAGAGATGGGGATTACCCGACTGCGTGTTTACGGAGATTCCCAGCTAGTCGTCAACCAAGCAAATGGCGACTACAAAATATACAAACCCGAATTGGCTCGATACAGAAGTCGTGTCATAGAACTCATGAAATAATTCATCTACATCGAACTGATGAGAATTCCCAAGGTGTTGAACGGAAAAGCTGACGTACTCGCTCGCCTAACTAAAAAACCGGCGGATCCCGACATGGATGGAATTTTAATTTTAATTTCGAAGCAGGCAAATTCTACCACCAACTTCCATGTGTAAAGGACTAGAACAAGAAAATTGTCATGTTGAAGAAGCCCTGGTCATTAAAGTCGAGCATGAATGGAGAGAACCCTTTTATACTGTATCTCCGATATGATAAGGTACTAGAAAAAAATCCGCGAGGGTTCAGCTGAATAAGAGAGCTCAGCGGTATGTGTTCGTAAATTACACGCTATATTGAAGATCATACGATCAGCTATGGCTCAAATGTCTAACCTGGACCGAAACCCAAAATGTCATGAAAGAAGTCCACTCTGGTGTCTGTGGGACACACCAGTCTGGCCCTAAAATGCGCCTTCAAATCAAGCGGTTAGGATATTACTGGACTGTCATGAGAAGGGACTATGAAGAACACGCGAAATGTCACCTCTGTCAAATACATGGAAACTTCATACATAAGCATCACAATCGGCTGCATCCTACCGTGGCGTCATGGCCATTTGAAATGTAGGACACCGATATAGTTAGCCCAATTGATCCTCCGTCGTCTAGAGAACATAAGTTCATATTGGCCGCCACTGATTACTTCTCCAGATAGGCTGAAACCGTCATTTTAAAGGAAGTCAAAACAAAAGATATCTTAATATTTTTCCAATATAACGTCTTATACCGTTTTGGCACACCAAGACAGATCATTTCTGACAACGAGCCTTCTTTCAGGAGCTTCAAAGTCTCAAGATTCACCACTCAACACAAAATAGATTAGAGGTACTTCTCCATCTATAATCCAAGAGCCAATGGACTAGCCGAAGCCTTCAACAAAACTCTATGTAAGCTCCTGAAAAAAATATTTCAGCCAACAAAAGAGACTGGGATCTCAAGCTCCACGAGTTGTTATGGGCATTTCGTACCACGCACTACACTCCAACACAATTTACCTCATACTCACTGCTTCTCGGGAGGAAGCAATTCTCCCCCTCAAAGTCAAAATTCCAAGTTTAATAATGGTTGTCCAGCACAGTCTGATAGAAGGGAAAAATGCTCTCCTTCAACTCGAAGAGCTCGAAGAAAAAAACTCATTGTGCAGCAAAATCTGGAGTTATACCGAGCCCAAATGTCATGGGCCTATGACAAAATGACAAGCTTCCGTGTTTTCAAGAAAGGCGAACTAGTATTGGTTCTCAGAAGACCGATCATCCCTAACCGACATGCAAAAGAAAATTTTGAACCAAACTTGGAAGGGTCATATGTCATCGAGAAAGTGTTTGACAGAGAATCCTACCAACTGATAAGCGTTGAAGGCAATAGGCCCTTGTCGTCCATCAATGGCCGATATCTGAAGAAATATTATGCATGAATGCTCTAAAACGCAGACAAGATGATTTCAGTATTTCCCCAAAAAAGCGCCAAAAAGGAAAATTAAGCCAAAAAATGACTCCTAAGTCGTTAAACTGGGAATAAAAGATAACCTAAGTCGTTAAACTGGGAACAAAAAACCATCCAAAGGCAAATGATGAGTCGCTCCAGACACTCGTGCTTCAGTGCTCGCGGTGCTTATGCCGACCAATAACCCAAATTCCCAATCCTCCAAAGGAAAATGATGAGTCACTCCTGACACTATATTTCAGAGTTAGGGTGCTGATACCGACTAATAACCCAAATTCCAAATCCTCAAATTCCAAGTCCCCATCAGACAGTATTTCCAAGCTCAAAAAGTCCTACAAAATGAGACCGGAGCATATCAAATCAAGCATCGACTACCCACGTCGCAAAAATGGCAGCATTGACCGTCCATGTCGCAAAATGGCAGTATCGACCTCCACGCCGCTAAAAAGGAACCAAATCAAGTATCGACCGTCCACGTCGCCAAAAGGGCAGCAACAACTATCCACGTCGCAAAACTGGCAGTATCAACCGTCCACGTCGCAAATATGGCAGTATCGACCGTCCACGTCGCAAATATGGCAGTATCGATCTCCACGTCGCTAAAAGGAAACAAAGTCACGCTTCGACCGTCCACATCGCAAAAATGGCAGCATTGACCTACACGACACTAAAAGAGAACCAAATTAAGTATCGACCGTCCACATCACAAAAGGGCAGTGTCAACCTTCCAAAAGTGGGAACCAAATCAAGTCAACCTCTACACGAAAAAAGATCCATCAATTTCAAGGAGGGCCAACCCCTCCTCTTGGGGGGCTGGCCCCCTCCCCATGAGGGGAGCCGACCCTGAGGCTCGGGTTCCCCTCTCTAGGGGCATTCAGATCTCTCCTTTATAAAAATAAATAAATAAAATATAATAAATAAACAAAAAATGAATGAACAAACATGCATTCTTTCTTTTCAAACACAAACACATTTCATATTGAGTTCGCATGATTGCAAGACACGTTAATCGAAGGTTCTCTCGTCTCAACGCGAAAGGTAATTAATGACAGCTTTGTCCGCGGCTGCCGGAGATTAGGATCCCCACAATCAATAAACCCTCGCCCACCATCGGATGGGGGATCTGTATAACGCCCGACAAGCGAGCACATCCATCCAATGACTGACGAAAAACACTCAACAATAGCCTCTACTCATATGCTTGGGATAAAAGGCTCACATATTGTTCGTGTGGGCACTTGTGCTGTTGTGAGAAGTTGTAGGGATTAGTTTGTTGTTTTCTTCTTATTATGTGTGTGTTAGTGGATGAGTAAGATTAGGAGTTCGTTTCTTATGCACCCACTATGTGTTGGAGTGGGAGAGTCTTTGGAGGAGTTAGTTTCTAGCATGAAGTAGTGGTTGTGTTGGTTATGTTTGGAGTCTGTATATAGTGTCTACAATTTATTTTAAGGAAGGTGTGAAGTTATTTTCTTTTAATGTTAGCATTGCCTAACTTGGAGGACTTGGTTTCCCTATAAGAAAACCAAATTATCCTTTTAACTTGCTTAAATCCTTACTCAACCTTTCATAATAGGGAAAAGTAAGGCACAAACTCCTCGACACTCTCTGCATCCACCAATTATTCGACCAATTACTCGATCCACTTCTTTGGCACATAACATAGACATTAATACTACGCTTTAGGTTTATCGCTTGCTTATAGTTTCTTTAAGGATCTGTTGGTAAGTTTGACATCATGGCTTGCTGATCATGCAGACCTAATCATTGCCAAATTACAATTACAGAGGATAATTCTACAGAGCTAGCACATTGGATTATGGAAGCCATCATCATCAAAGGAGCAAAGCTTCTCAAAAGATTTGGACAAAATTAATGGTCGGCCGTCAACTTGATGTCAACCCTCTGTTAATGAATACCAACTCCCTAGTTGAGAAAACTATAAAATAGGCGTTTGTCATAATCCTAAGTGTCCAGTTGGCATCTTCCATATTATTTTAGACTATAAGAGCAGGTTTAGAAGATAAAGAAAGATGATATGTTTGCTCTAGGAAATTATGTTCAACTCCAGGACACAAATAAGCCAAGAGCGAAATAGAACATATTCAACTATTGGATTACACATATACTCCGAGAATATAAGTAAACTCCAAACAGAATTTAAAAGGACATAATTGACAAAACCTGGAATTTGCAAACATAGAAGTCATCTCCGTAAAGAGACTTGAAGTAATCAACAGGCTTCATGGTTGGGTTCCGAGGCATATACGCGACGCTTAGGTTCACAAGTGCCTTTACCTTGTCTGGCCTGAACATGCACAAATTCCAAGCCACCAGAGCGCCCCAGTCATGTCCCACTACAAACACCTGTAAAAGAAAAATAAACAGGATGCCAACAATCTCAACACTTTAAATGAGTAGGAACTTGACATCTTACTTGTGTAGAGAAATCTTCGCAGTATGTTTAGAGAAAGGGAGGGAGTTGAGCATAAGATTGTTGATTATAATAATAAATCGCGCAAGCATCAGAATTTAACTTATCAGACTTCGAATGAACAATGATGCCTTCAACCCTAGAGGGCAGTTTAGGTGTTATTTAGGAGGCATATCGAAGAATTACTCATATCTCTGGAAGCTCTAAAATTTGGTCAGCATAAATGATTCGTCAAGTCGACTTTCTATATATTGGATGCAGTTTCCCTAATAAAAGTATCTTGTGAATCTACTTCACTACAGCTTCACCTCTTATGATGAAGGGAAATGCTTAACACAGCTAACCCCAAGAGTTCTCTGAAGAAAGCAACATCCGGCCTCTCTGAGACCAACAACAATTAATGGTGGCTTTCTAATACTTGCGGCGATAACGGAATCTACGCCAAACCTAAAGAAGATCCGCTTTGTGTTATTCTTAGTAGTTATTTAGATTTCTGTCTTGAGCTTGATGTCTAGGTACCATTATGCCAGATTCATTTCACACAACGGCCATCTTCTTCCTTGATACCAACCATTTTACTTGTGCCTTGTAACTTCTACTTGAAATCTGACAAAAAAATTTAATGTGCCTCAAACACTACATAACTATTTTCTAACAATTAAGTAATTTCTATATATTCATAATTCATTTAATTTGATTTACATTTTCCAACAATATCGCAAATGGTCAGGGGCTCAGGTGCCTGCCTAACTAAGCAACTGGCCCACATGAGGGTCTATAAAAACCTAAGTGGACACCTTCTAGAGTCGTCCAGCAGAGTGCACAGCTAGTCAGAATCTAAATAACTAACCTTGCCAATCCTACCAACTAGGCATAGCTCGATTGGTATAACTTCCTTTCCAAAGTGAGAAGTCGCTGGTTCGATCTCCAAAGGGGTCGCAACCCAAAAAACAATGTGTGTGTGTGTGTGTGTGTGTGTGTGTGTGTCTCGCCAATCCTCATGAGTCATGATGCAGGCTATGTGGGCTCAATTTGTCACCAAACATCAAGGGAGCCAAACATGATGACATACTGGTACCATGGTCCAACAAAAAGGTCTGATCCTATACTAGACAAAACCTGCAAATTCTTTCAACTTAATTAATGCAGAAAACTGATGCTGGTCAGGACCAGCATCCTCAAATATCTATTGAGTCCAGAACAACAAATTCATTCATCAAACTATTTATTGATCAAATAGTTGTGTCAGTTTCCCATCCAATTGGGTCCCAGTGTAATTTAAATCCATAAATTTACATCCCCAGTTCTGAATCGGTTTGTGAATTAGAATGGAGAGAAATATCCTAGAATAAGTTGCACTAGTAATAAACCCATTTCAGTCTCAATCATTTAGGGTGCCGCATTTGGTCCCAATACATCCAAAGTAATCCAACTATTTAATACACAAGTACGAACAAAAGAAACAAGCCTAACTTTTGGCCTCATGATGCATCCAAAACTTATAACTTCTCATGCCCAATCCTTCATTTTTATCAATCAGATGAAGAAAAAAAACTGCATTCTAATCAAAACAAACCCGTACAATCCATCCCACTAGGTTTCCAGTTCTTTGATTTCATCCACGACGAACATAAGAATACAAAAATCCCTTCATTAAAAATGAATTGAATGTATCCAAAATCTTAAGGCCTAGTTTGGCAACAAGGTTTCCAAAACTTTCGGATCAAGTTAAAACGAACATATGCATGTGTGCAGTGGTTTTGTAAAATAGAGGTTTCACAGAGTTGAGGGTCGTATGGTAACATAGTTTAGGAAACCGCGTTTTAAACTCCATTTCCGTTTGACTTTTCGTTGCCGAAGAAGTCATAGCTTCAACTTTTATTAGAGTTTAGCATCAAGCCCTACCAAACTGCCGTCGCCAAACGAGGCCTGAAAGTTTCCATAAAATTCATATATTATTAGAAAAATATTATTAAAAAAAACTTTACTCTATCATACTGCCCTATCAATCCCAATTTTCCCAAAGTAACCCAATTTTAAACTTCGAAGACAATTAACAAATATGAAAGATGCGGAAATTGAAGTAAAATCACAACCAAAAAAAAAATTCCCCAAAAAAAGAAAAATCCAAAAAGTCGAGATCGAACCTGATCTTGACCTAGGGAATCGATGAGCGCAACGACGTCGCCAACGATGTGGAAGATGGAGTAGTCGCCGACGTTGGGAGGCGCACCGGTGTCGCCGTATCCTCTGAGATCGGGAGCGACGGCGCGATAGCCACGATCGGCGAGGGAGAGGATCTGATGGCGCCAGGAATACCACAGCTCGGGGAATCCATGGAGGCAGAGGACGACGGGTCCCTCGCCTTTCTCCGCCACGTGCATCTTTATCCCGTTCACTTCTACTGTTCGATGCGTGATCGTCTCCATCATTTGATGATCGATGCCGATGATGATGGAAGCCGATTTCTCTCTCCAGAAATTAAATGAGAGTCAGAGTGAGGGGTGTTTGTTTGTTTGTTTGTTTGTTCTTATACTGGTTTTGAGTTGTGAAAGATTGAGGACAAATAGAAGGGGAAAAGAGAGCAGGGAATATTGCCTGAGCATATGGCCTGGGATTGAACACTAAACTCATATCCAACCCGAATTTTTTCATCTAAACTTCAACCCGTCCGATCGGGTTCGGACGGGTATGGAATGCCTAAAAAACCCGGAAAAATCGGATCGGGTCGGGTCGGGTCGGTTTGGATGAAACCCAACTCGGCGTTCACTCTAGCCTCCTAACGATCAGCAATAGCTAAGTTGGTATGACACTTCTCTTTCTAGGAAGAGTGCGGGGGTTCAATCTCTAGTAGAGTAAGTGACCATAATTTAATGTTTTCGGGGCAAATTCGTGGGTGCCCTTGATGTGTTGTGTGATGCACGAGTGGGTGTGTTGTATGTATAGTTCAGCACTTGCAGTCCTGTGCCCAAAAAAAACTCTAGACACTCCTTCAATTAGTTAATTAGGTTCTCGATAACAACTTATGGATCAAGGCGTTGGTAGTAATTACAAGCATGCAGGTTAAGCATTGTTCCATGAAAAAATGAATCTCTAACCACAATATTCTTGTTGGTTGGTTTTTCTAAGATCCAGAGTGTTCTGCTCTCCCATGCTGAAAAAAAGGTGAATTAAGAGGATCATTGATAGACGTGCATTCACTAGCTGACTAAACTTGGCTCAAACGGCAAAACATAGTTTATGTCAATAAAAGTTTCGGACATTGCCTAAAATCTTTAAAATTGTGACGATGCATATGTTTGCACATTTTTTATTAGAAATACTCTATTTGTGATTCCAGAAATTTAACATCAAGTTGCATTTTTTTAATAATACATAGTAAACTCCACACAACCTGTTTCGAAATGCAAAACCCATATTAATGTCTGCTCTTTAAACTTATTATTACATCAACTTCTACTTGCATCGCCACTTTTGTTGCCATGTCACTGCAATTGGGCTTCTAACTACATGTTTTCCATCAGTCCAAGCCAATGATCCAAACTCAGTTTTGGAGCATCCCCTTTTCAATCCCATCATGTTTAGTGCAGTGATCTTAACAAGAAACCCTAATTTCTCTCCTTTTTTGTTGAATGCTAATTTTGAAGAGGTTGAATCTCAACCGTAGTCCCAATCAGATTTCGAACGCTTGCATTGTATTCCGTCGCATATTCTCCTACACTAGGCACCATTCGAGTAACAGTCACCTCAAGCTCCGTAGTAGCATTGGATTGCTCTAGGACTACCAAAATCGATGGGTAGTTCAAATCCCAAGTTGCGACCGTTGAGTTCCGTGGACATTTCACATGTCGTCGTGCAATCGTACGAATGTCTTTCGGTTGTAGTTGGAGCTACATAAGAAGCTTATGTATTCCCCGATTGATATATCATAGACTAGCCTTGAATCAACGGCCTTTTCTGGGTTAACGTAGCCCCGGCCCCATGGCCCAACCACCAGACCTATTGCCTGAGCAATCATCTGTAATAGCATGACCCAAATTATCCATTATAGATGCAGATGTCACCATAGAGGATTTTAGGTGACCAGCCACAGGTGACCAGTCTGGATGTGCCGCTTTCAGCAATGCTGCAATGCCAGATACATAAGGGCACGCCATGGATGAACCGGACAAAATGTTGAATTCGGTACGCCGTGTATCCTGAATAAGCCCCATGGGATGGCATTATCCGTCCAGGCGGCTAGGCATCAGGGGCCACACCCACCCCATCAATCAAATGATTAGCCACAATCATCCATGCCCCACCAGCTTCCTTCACAGCCAATCCTTTATCGGTGGCACAGCCCCACGCTCACACAACACGACCTTCACACGTCCGGCCTCGAGGTCCAGCGACCCCCGCATCCAAAAGGGAGCGGAGGACCGGAACCCAATTCTTGATGATGACGCATTACCCGCATAGACCTGATAGAAAATAAATAGGGTAAATTGTCAAAAAAAAATCCAAGCACTTTTTCCGTTGTTAACATCCCCTTAGCCTCGAAACTGTAGCCAAAACCCCCAAAAAACATTACCGCAGTGTCTTCATGGTAGCTTGTTATACTTAACCAATACATGTAAACCACTTAGATATCGCAGAAAATGGTTTAGATATCACAAAAAATAGCTTAGATATCGCTGGTTGCTGTTTAAATATCGCAGAAAACTACTAGATATCGGTAAGGTTTTTTTTTACATCAAAACACTTTTTTTAGGGGGATTTTGGCTACAGTTTCGAGGCCATGGGTTTTTGACAACGGAAAAAATTGCTTGGGGTTTTTTGACAATTTACGCAAATAAATATGATATTTTTATGCATGTAACACGTATCTATACTACTCTTATAAACAGATTGATACTTTTTTGTCTATATGTTTAATTAAGATTTGGTATAAAATTATCCTTGCTATAACAAATTTAAATATAATATTTATTAAAATAAGCAATATAAATTTAGAAAAATTTTATAAATTATAATTTCTTTTTTACATTGAAAGGGTATCTTTTAAAACAAACAAATCATGTGGGAATGAATATGTGTGAATTTTAAAGATATAGAACTTCTTAAATTTTAACCATGGTACATATGCAATTATCAAATTTGTTTTCAAATAATAAATACTTTATCAATTTCCGTGTGTAGTATTTGAAAATATTTATCTATTTGTGCAATATTATACTTACTACATTTATAAACAAATTAGTCTTAATTTTTCGTCTGCCATATCCTAACTAAACTTATTTTCTTAAAGACATTTTGCAGCTGTTTGAAAATAATCATGTATAAGATATCATATCAATCATTTAAATGTATAAGATGCATATCAATCATTTCAATTTAAAGTTCAAACTCAGACTCTATTTTTATAAAGCAGTTTCTTTAAATATAAATTGAGTTATGAGTTATAAGTTAATATTTTTATCTTTTACTTTTCTTATGTATATATAAAAAAAACAAACCAAGATTTATTTACAATATTTTTTGTTTTTTTTTAATAAATAACTCTAAAATTTATTTCTGTTCTCTTATCTATTATCTATATATTTCTACACTAATCCTCATCTATATTTATAGTACTCTTAAATGCAAATTCATTTTATTTTCCCTTTAGGTTATGATTAAGCTAAATTTTTATTTTTGAATCTTTTAAAATTAGAAATAGAGTTTAATATTATTAGTTTATTTTGAATTGTTTGGCTTACATAAGATTTAGTTTATATATTTTGATATATCTATTATGTATCTACAAATTATGTTTTGTTTATTCAAACAAACACATATGTTATATAAACACATCCCTCCTCTATCTGTGTTTTATTTTACATATGATCAATAATATTTTCTTTTTAACTACACGTGATTATTTTTTTATATATTTCTTATTATTGAAAAGTTTTCACATTATTTTTAGAAAAGATTTAGTTTTTAATTTATCTTTTCTTATTTTGTAATTTTTCAGATGATATGAAGGTGGTGGTTGCACATGCTAAGCAGAATTACACTAATTTGATTTTGGTAATAATTATTAGAATCTTTATTGAATAAATCTTTTATTTGGCTTTATTTTTTTTTAACATAAATTAGATATAATTTTATATGTGTGTTGTTTATTTATCCTTTATGTAAAGGTTTGCATCTTTCTATCTTTTCCTCTATTTCAGAATATAGGAACCCTATTGCTGCATAAGCCAGGTAGATTACTCTCATTTAATCCGTTAATTGCTAATTAAATTTTTACTTTGTACAGAAGATAGATACTTTATTATCCTTATTTGATCCATTTATTATAAATTATAAACATAAATATATAGGGGAGTGATGCATTGCAAACCAGACCGCGTTTTTTAAAAACGGGAACTCCCGATCTACGACATGTTTTAACAATCCGATCTGTTCAAGTTGATCACCCTATCCTTAAATATATGTGTATTAAAAATCAAAGGATTTGAATACCTCTAGCCTATGCATTGATCATTTATGTTACATTATCGACAGACATTCATTTTCGCATCTATCAATGCATAGGCTAGAGGTTTTTAAATCCTTTGATTTTTCATACACATATGTTTGAGATTAGGGTGATCAACTTGAACAGATCAAATCGTTAAAATATACCGTAGATCAGGAGTTCTCTTTTTTTTTTAAACACGAACCGGTTTGCAAGGGAGCACTCCCCTAAATATAAATACTATTTTATTTGAATTGTGTTTTGTGTAAAGCTGATATGTGAAATAATATTTTATATTTGCAAGAGGATAGAAAACCACATGTATGGCATGCGCAAAAAATCTAGGTGTATGTAAATATGAGAACGAACAATATGTTGGGTCAAATTACATTGTATCAGAGTTAGGTTATTTACCAACCGAAAATAACAGTCATCCATGGGGCCCACGTACAAAGAAGTTCCTGTAATGACGTCACCATTACCGAGGCCGACATATGTGTAAGCCGATGTCACGCACCTCGCGGGTTCACGGGGAGGCGGAATTTTCAAAAAAACGATTTTAACGAATTACGCAACACCGGCTAATTCCAGGATCTATACTAAAACATTAACTAATTAAACCAACTAGGAGGTTCTAACTACTCGGTAGAATGTTACACCTCCAAGAACCAGTCTTTCGGGTCTTCTTTGCCTCCTCTCCTTGACTCCTCGGAGAATGGATGAAGGTTGCGATATCGGCCTCCTTGCATCAAAAATGATCCACCCGAGAGTTTGTGCTTTAAGCTCCAACCTCTAAACCGAGTTAATTAGGGTAAATGGTTTGCTAATCCAAGTAGCCTAGATGATGTAGAGAATATCTAATGGATTGTATTATCTCACTAAACTCTTTGTTTCACAACACATGTGAATGTTAGGGTTTACTAGAGGAAGAAGGAGATGAAATGAAGAGAGAGAAAGGAGAGAAGCAAAATGAACTAAGGTTGCAAAGTGAGAAGAATGGCTCATATCTCATACACTCATTGAAGCACAGAATAAATCACAATATTAAATCCTCACCACACTTCAATAGTAATGCCAAACAAATAAAATAATCCTTGAGCCATCCCTCACACCATGCTACAAATATCTCTCTCTTTTCCAATTTTTCCACCTCATTAATCTATTTTGCAAAAAATAGATAATACCAAATAATGAGGTGTCTCCTTCTAGAAGTATTCTTGAGAAAATTACAAGAATGCCCCTCACCGTATATACATACCCATATCCGTATTCCGAAAAATACGAATACACCGAGACGATAACAATCCAATAATACAATACTGGGATCCGGATTAAACCAAAGCCCACTAGTATTGTCCGCCCGAACATCATCCGTGTACAAGTACACGTATGTGATCGTAGCCCTGCTATAAAACCATGGCCTCTACATCTTTTGCCCGAAGCAGGGAAACCCACTGTATGGGACTCTAAAGACTCGACAGTACACTGGCAGTGGGTTTAACTACAAGCACGTCAGCGGTACTAGCTGCACGTAATGGCTACCCAGGTATCTGTCGATAAGAAGGTCGATGAGCAAACTCATCCAAACTCCTACTGAGCCTGTCTGTGACAATCTTCGTACAGTCCGGTCTGTTCGTCTAAGATACTCGCATATCGGATCTAGGGGGATAGTAAACGTCAGACCCCTAACAGCCCAATAAGTCGTGCCGGAGGAGAGCCCAATACACCCTGAGAAACTACTGGAGTGCCTACCAGTATTTCTCGACCGCCCTGGCCAGAGACTTTGTGTAATGGATTTCCGAATACTGTGCGATATCAACCCCCAATACCAGGAGAGACGAATCCTATCTGACCGCTGTTGTCTCCAAGTGCTTCGGGATTACACCCAACTACTACCTGTTTGCACGACTTCTTTGAACCGTGGTAGGGTAGTAATCTAAGTGCAGTGGGAACACACTCGAGATGAAGTAGCGATGGCAAGTCAACGGACTAACCCGTACTCATGTCACCTGGGAACTGCTTCCTGACGATAGGTATAATACTAACCAGCAGTTCCCGACGAGTCCTGTCCAGTGTAACTCATAACCTAATGAGCACATGCATACTATCTCCAGTATGTCATACTAATGGCTGTGGGACAGACCATATCCCCTGCTGGAATGAGAAGCGTATATGCTGGTCTACTCCGGAGTATCGATGCCCCGTCTCGATAATCCTACGACTAGAGACCTGTATAAGGATGTGCTTATAGACTACCCAGCCCCCACTAGTGTGACTGCCATCACAACGCTGTTAGTCAAGCAAAGATCCTAAGGGCTCTGCCAATATGTATAAGTGATATGCTAAAAGAAATACATGCACATATTGAGGTAGAATTAAACCATGTAGCATACTACCATTTTGAGCAAGACTGTTATCATAACTGTGAATATCCCAAGCTTCCAATATGTAATATACAATCCAGTATGATACAATAATGGCCTCTAAGGAATATATCACTAACAATCTCCCACTTGCACTAAGGACATGTATTGGCATATCGCAGACCTATCATCTTGATTAGCCGCTCGAACTGTGTCTGAGAGATGGCCTTTATGAGTGGGTCTGCAGTGTTGTTCTCTGTCTCTACTCTCCGCACCTCGATCTCCCAACGATCAATGATCTCCATGATTAGGTGGAACCGCCTCAAGATGTGTCTGGACTTCTGATGGGTCCTTGGTTCCTTCGCCAAAGCTATAGCACCGTTGTTATCATAATACAGCGGTATTGGATCAACAATGGACGGAACCACCTAAAGTTCTGCTACAAACTTCCTGATCCAGACTGCTTCTTTCGCAGCGTCACATGCAGCGATATACTCCACTTCTATGGTCGAGTCGGCAACGGTGTCCTGTTTGGAGCTCTTCCAACAGACTGCCCCTCTATTGAGGGTAAAGACATAACCCGACATGGACCTAGAGTTATCCTTGTCACTCTGGAAGCTGGAGACGGCGAAGGCTTTGATCTGGAGGTCTTCTCTGTAGTACACCAAGAACATCTCCTTAGTCCTTTTTAGCTACTTGAGAATGTTCTTCACTACTGTCCAGTGCTTCTCCCCTAAGTTCGACTGATGCCTGCTTACAACGCTCAGGGCGTAAGCTACATCTGGTCTGGTACACAACATCGCATATATTATAGAGCTTACCGCAGAAGCGTAGGATATAATAAACATGCGAGAGAGATGATGGTGATGTGTGGTCCAGGCAAGGACGAAGGAGGAGGGTAGGTTAGTCGAGGGTGCCGACAGGAGACGACAGCGACGGCGAGGAAGAGGGTGCGGCGAGATGGGTTGTTGGTCGGGGTGAAAGGTCTCGGTTCGTGAGGAGATGACAGTCTAGAGAGAGGAAGTCGGCTTTGAAAGGGGTAGGCGACAACGATGAGAGGTGGAAAGAGAGGGCGTGGTGATGGCTTGCATGGGTTAGAGCTTCGGGGATGAAGGAGAACGAAGATGTGGGGAGAGAGAGAGAAGGTTTTGTGTTTAATAAAAAAATAAAATATACAATAGCAGTATATATATATATATATAGTATAATTATAAGTGTATTATAGTTTTTAATGTATATAGATAATACCAAACTACATCCAATCTCTACCAAAATCTCACCAAAAAAATATATTTTGGAAAATAATTCACATACGTAAACTTCTTAACCATAATGCAAGAATATATTTTAAATAACTTATACCCTTAATTTCATATTTAAAAGGATTCTAAAAATATATTTAGATTTAATAAATATTTGATATTAGATATCTTGAGATTTAAACGTAATAGATAAAAGCAAAAATAAGATATGGGATGTTTAATCATACGATGGCAGTTTAACAAATATAAATTATCCTTAATTTGTGGCTACCCAAAAGATATATGGTGATTTAGATATTATATATAGATATATTATACTAGATTCACAAGGATTTAGTTTATCGGTAAATATTAGATATAATCTAGCACTATAATGGGTTTCAGAGATGCGGGTCGAGTCGGATAACTACCTCTACTATTTGAATCGATCGAACCCAAAAGAATAAAGTAAAAGAAATACAAAGCAGGTTTTTAAAATACCAATTAATATTGTAAAAACGTTCTAGGGTGTTACATTATACCCAACTACAATGAATTTCGTCATCGAAATTCATGAAACTGGAAAAGACAAGAACAATGAAGATACGGATCTAAGAAAAAAGGTGTGGAAACTTTTGTCGAATCTCGTATTCACGTTCCCAAGTAGATTTGCCATGCGAACGATTTCCCCATGAAACAAGTACCAAAGGGATTATTTTATTCTTCAGAACATTTTCTCGTCGCTCTACAATAGCCATCGGTTGCTCTTCATAAGTTAAATCTTCTTTCACTGTCAGTTCCGAGTGATCAAAGATGTGTGTCTCATCTCGAACATATTTGCGGAGTTGAGATACATGAAACACGTCATGAACACCCGCCAAGAATGGTGGTAAAGTTAATCGATAAGTTACCTCTCCAACACGCTTAATGATATCGAAAGGCCCCACGAATCGAGAACTAAGCTTGCCTCGACTACCAAATCGGATTACTCTCCTAGTCGGTGATATCTTCAAGAACACAAGATCACCAACAGGAAACTCCAAAGGTCTTCTTCCAGTATCAGCCCAACTTTTCTGTCGATCTTATACCACCTTCATATGATCACAAATCATGTTAACTTTCTCCACAGTTTGCACAATAAGTTTCGGTCCCAAAATCTTCTTTCTCTAACATCGTCCCAACATACTGGAGAGCAACACTTACGACCGTACAACGCTTCGAATGGAGTCATTGTATAGTCGCCTGAAAACTGTTATTGTATGAAAACTCCACTAAATATAAATGATTCTCCCACGAACCCTTGAAGTCTAATGTGCAAGATCTCAACATATGTTCAAAAGTTTCGATCTTTCTCTTGGACTGTCCATCTGTCTGAGAATGATAGGTCGTACTAAATTTCAAGCGAGCTCCCAAATTTTCCAGTAGACTCCTCTAAAAGTGTGATAGGAACCGAGTGTCATGATAAAAGATGATACTCACCGGTACTCCATGCAATCTCACAATCTCCTGCATGTACCTCTCTACTAAAGCCTTCGTCGATTGTCCAACTCGAAATGGTATGAAATAAGCTGTCTTGGTCAATCGATCGACAATCACCCAAATTGAATTATTCCCTTTGGGCTCCAAGGTAAGGCTGTCACGAAATCTATGGTTATATGTTCCCACTTCTACTGAGGAATCGGAAGTGGTTGCAAGAAACTAGCTACCCTCTGATGTTCAGCCTTGACTTGCTGACACACCAAGCACCTCGACACGTAACGAGCAATCTCTCTTTTTATGCCTTCCCACCAAAAGTGTTGTCGTAAATCTCTATACATCTTTGTGCCTCCTAGATGTACTGAATATGCAGAACTATGAGCCTCCTTCATGACTTCTTCACGAAATTTTCCCTTAGGTACACACAAACGACTTCCATATCTTAAAGAACCATCTTCATGAATCAATAAATCCGTTCGAAGTCCCACTTCCACTTGTCTTCGAAATTTCTGCAATCTAGAATAGTGCAACTGTTCTGCCTTAATGCTATCAATCAAGGATGACTGTTCTTGCAACTGGATCAACTGTCTCCAAAAATCATGTAATATCAACTCTAACTCGAATCTCTGAAAATCTGTTATAATCTTCTTCTGTGCAGTCAACATCCGTATCACTGGCTACCGACTTAAAGCATCCAGTACTACATTAACTTTTCCCGGATAGTACTTTAGATCAAGATCATAGTCAGCCATCAGCTCCAACTATCTACGCTGCCTCATGTTGAGCTCTTTCTGCGTGAACACGTGGTTTAGGCTCTTGTGATTAGAAAACACCTCTATCCTTTCGTCCAATAAGTAGTGTCTCCAAATTTTCAGTGCAAAAATAACTGCTACTAACTCCAAGTCATGAGTTGGGTAGTTTTTCTCATAAGTCAGTAAGTGAAGTGACGGGCGAAGGTGGAAGAGATAGATCTCTTTCGCTTACTCGGCTTACGGGCGTTTGTGAAGGTGACTCTTCAATTGCCTCGACGCATAAGCTACAACATTTCCATGTTGCATTAAAACACATCCCAAGCCTTTTCCAGATGCGTCGTTATGAATAACTAATCCTCTGGAACCATCTGGCGCTGTTAAAATAGGAGCGGTTGTCAATCTTTGCTTCAGCGCTTCAAAAGCTGCGCATATTTCTTGCTTCAAACAAACGGTAGCTCTTTTCGTGTTAGCTTGGTCAAAAGTTCTGCTATCCGAACGAAATTCTCCACAAACCTTCTATAGTATCCAGCAAGTCCAAGGAAACTTTTGATCTCCCCTACATTCTTTGGAATTGGCCGATCATGAACAGCTGCAATCTTTTTGGGGTCAACTGCAGTTCTATCTCCGGATACAACATGACCCAAGACTTCACTTCTTCGAGCCAAAAATCGCACTTGCTCATCTTAGCATATAACTTTTCTTACAACATCTGCAGTTCGATTCTCAAGTGCTTTCATGCTCTTCTTTGTTCCTCGAATAAACAGAATGTCATTGTTTACCGCCGAAAACAGGGAAGACAAACATCTTGCCTGAATTTGGGGGCAGATACTATTTGGATTTATCCGTCCACCTCTCCGAAGATGCCAAACTAATTTATGGCATCGTGTATCGGAGGTTTGGACGGATGAATCCAAATAGCATCTGCCCCCAAATTCAGGCAAGACGTTTATCTTCCCGGTTTTCGGTGGTAAACAGATTATGGCACGCCCAGTGGGACCTTTTCCTCTTTCCACTCCACACTTTGTGTGTCGTGTTCGCGAACAAATCGCAGTTTAATATGGTTGCTCCTGGATTCGAGATACTAAGATTTGGTGTCTTTCTCCATGCAGAAAAGGAGATATCGATGGCCTCCAGCTGCGCTAACTGCAACAGCAACTCCCACTCTGTCCCCGCCGGAGGAGCGACTTGCCCTAAGCGGCCTCCATCTTTGCAATGCCAGTAGAGCAAGTAACTCAGGCCACCACTGGATTGTTCTTCGAGATCATGCTCCCGCCAACGAGCTTCAATGCTTCAATACAATCGCAGGAGGCTCCAAAGAAGTCGGTCTTCGATCGACTTGCAATCTCCACGGCCCTTCTCAACGGGTCGTCCAATTCTAACGCCTCAGTCTTTAACAGGCTGAGCCACAGCTCGAGTGGGCCTGCCAAGAGGCTCGCGATACCTGAAGGGGTTATCCCGAAGCGGATAGCCATTCCTGTTCCGAAGAACGAAGTCGTTAAAGGGGCTTCTCCTGCTAGAGGATCGGTTTTCGCAAGACTGTTCGTTTCCAACCCCTGCTGCTGGTGAGGTCATTAAAAAATGCTTCCCCTGCCAGAAAGTCTGCCTTCGACAGATTGACCGTTCCCTCTGAGCGGACGTCAGTTTTCGACAGGCTGACACCGACAGCAGCTTCTCATCAAAGCAAGAGGCGTAACGAGGTCGCTTCCACAACAGAGGCGGTTCCGTCTGCATGACGTGCTCGACGTCGCCACTGGCGCCGAGTAAGAAAAGTTGGGGGAAGTTCCCCCTCCGGACTTACCCCACCAGCTCCAACGGTGGAAATTGACGCTGCTGTTCCAATTAGGAACAGCTTCAAGCTGCTCAGGAGGGTGCGCAAAAACTCTCCAACCGCTATATTGAAGAAGTCTCATCCTCCTGCTGAAAGAATGACACAGGTGAAGCCGGAACAGCCTCCTCAGCGATTGTCCTCCAAGATCCACAGAGTCTGGCGAAAAGTCCAAGACTCTGTAATTGACAAAGATTACGCTCGCCGGCTGAAGAAGACAAAGGCTCGGCAAGAGGAAGACCATCCCTCCGTCGTACCACGGAAGGTATCATCTGCGTGGGTGCCTGCTGCAACGGCCCCCTCAACCTCGACCTCCCACAAGAGGAGAAGGCCGGAGAAGATCCCCATGCCGGCAGCAAATATCAGAGGCAGTGGACCCAAACGCCCCAAGTCTAGGGACATGGTAGTATATACGGTGTACATGGCTTCCGGGAAAGAGGAAAGCCGTACTTCCACGGGTCATCGACTACTCACACGATCGGTGACAAAAGCTCAGGAGCAACAAAAAAAGCTCTAGGAGATGTTGACAAGGATGGCCGCACTCACGGGGCAGAAAGAAAGCCCGGAAGTATCGTCCGAACAGCGCCAAGATCAGGAGACCGATACGAAGTTCCTGCGGAGGGTACTAGAAAGAAAGGATAAAGAAGCCGCGGAGCAAGTTGCTAACATGAAGCAGATGGTGCTCCTGTTCCAAGATATAGTCGGGATGATGATCCAGCAGGACCCCCAGCCGAAGACCCTCCAATAATCGTTGAAGACGACAGAAGGGAGACGTCAAACCCTCTTTCGGCTCTATCAGCAGCCAGAGAAAAGACGATATCCAAATATGCCCTTGACGACTACATAACTCAACAAATACGAGCTCATCAGGCAAGCGAAGCGGCTGGCCAAGTCGTCAGGACAGGGCAACCTTATCTATGCTGGTACGATCAAATTAAGTACCCGCCAGGATATACGATCCCCAAATTTCATGTGTATAAGGGGACGGGCAATCCACACCAACACGTTGCTCAATTCAGAGCTTTGTGCGGTAATACCAGAGGCGATGACAAACTTCTGCTTCGCCAATTCATCGGCAGCTTGGCGGAGATAGCATTTGAATGGTACTCTGAGCTCCCAAATGATTCTATCAAAACATTCACGGAGACGGAATTATAATTCACACAGCGGTTCGCGAAAGCAAGCGAGCGTACCCCGATCACGACATTAATCAATGCCAGAGTGAAGCCAGGAGAGACCTGGGTTCAATACGCAATTCGATGGCGTAACCTATGGTCAAAATGCGAACAACGCATAGAAGAAGCTCCTGCCGTGGGCATGTTCGTGGGAACCTTTGATCCCAAGGCAACTATATCCCAGTTTATGATGTTCTTCAAGCCGACCACCTTCCAGGCCTTGATTGAAAATTTGGCCCAAATAGACCAGATGGGCTATAGGCCGTCCTCTTCAAAGACAGATCTTCGGATTGAAAAGGGAAAGCGACCTTCGTCGCCAACGCTCAATAACAATCAAGTGACCCGAAACCGGTGGCTCACCAAAACAGCAAACCAAGATCTCTCGAAGAAAAGTTGAGACGTCCTTACTCGTTCCTCCGGGATAAAATGAGGAGACTATTCGAACTGGCGGTGCGCAACAGGCTCATCACTCTGCCGGATCCGAGACGCCTACTGCAATCTGGCGACGTCAACAATCCCAATTATTGCCCCTACCACAGAATAGTAGGCCACCCAATCGAAGATTTCTACGTCTTCAAAAACTGGGTTGAAGACCAGTACCATAGGGCAAATTCGCGCTGTCGGAAAACTGGAAGGTAAACCCGCCACAGCAGCACACCCCTAAAAGGTGGATACGCCGGGGGCATCATGCTCATTTATAGAAGAAGCTCCGTAGGAAGTTGTCCTCTCGGCTAAAACTAAAAGAATGCTGAAGGATCTTCAAGCGTGTCCGGCCATCAAATGGAAAAGCCCGCTGGACCCCGAGATTATTGACGGGATGCTGAAACCGCACCCGATGCCAAAAGTTGGTAACAATGTGCAAAACCTCCAGGCCAAGCTTTCGTAGTCTTCAAAGAAAAAGAAGAGGACCAAGAAGCCCGTGCAGCTTGACGACAATCGCACGGGTCTGCAAAAATACATCGACGCACTGGAGGAATACAACCAAAACGCGTGGACCTCGGTCATATTGGAAGAGTTCCTCAAGCATATTCTTGAGAATGGAGACAGTGACATTGATGAAGGAAACGACTCGTCAGAAGAACCCGAGGATTACGGGGCGAGTTTGTTGGATATATATGCCCTAGAGGCCAGTATTGTATATGTATACATATAGATGCTAGGGATATGTATGTACAGGACAATTTTGCTCAGTTTTATAGTATATTATTTGACTTGTCTTTATCAGGATATGTGTATTTATTTCTATTGTTGTTATATCTAGCTTGCACATATTGATAAAGACTTGATACGGTAGTATACTATTATGGTTTGTCTTTATCTTAACATGGCATATGTCATACTCGTTATTACATATGGCGGTTATATGTTGATAAAGCCTGTAGGATCTTACTTGACTACCTGCGTTGTGATGGCGATCATACTTGTGGGAGCAGGGTAGTCCATAAGCACATCCTTAAATGGTCCCTAGTCGCGTGAGTATCGAGACTGGGCATACTCCAGAGTAGACTAGTGTATACGTTTCTAGCCCCGTCGGGGTATGGTTGGTCCCCCAGCCATTGGTCTGATGCACCCAAGATCGTATACAGGTGCTCACTGGGTGTAAGCACACTGGACGGACTCGCCGAGAACTTCCAGATGGTACTATACCTATCGTTAAATGGAAGTTCTCAGGTGGCATGTGTACAGTTTGTCTTTGGACCTGAGATCAGCATTTGTCTCGTGTGAGTTCCCACTGAGCTTTGATCACTACCCTACCATGGATCTACTGAGTCGTGCAAACAGATTTTGGTTGGGTTCAGTCCCGAGCCACATGGAGGAAGTGAGCGATTGTTGGGGATTTGTCTCTCCTGGTATTGAGAGTTGATATCGCACAGTGATCGATTAGTCAGGACCATAAGACCTTGGCCAGGGCAGTTGGGATTTACTGATAGGTTGATCAGTAGTTTCCCGGATTGGTCCTGAGCCACATCGGCGTAACTTATCAGGTTATTAGGGTCTGACGTTCACCACCGCCTAGACCCGGTATGCGATAGTCTTTGACGAAGAGACCGGACTGTACGGATATTGTCACAGATAGACTCAGTAGGAGTTCGGGCGAGTTTGCTTGTCGGCCTTCCTTTTCGACAGGTACCTGGGTAGACGTTACGTACAGCTAGTGCCGCTGACGTGCTTGTGGTTAAACACACTTCCAGAGTACTGTCGAGTCTTTAGAGTCCCACACAGAGGGTTTCCCAACTTCGGGCAAAATGAGTAGAGGTCGTATGGTTTTACGACTGGGTTCGATCACATACGTGTACTTGTGCGCGTGTGGTGTTCGAGCGGACAATACTAGTGGGTTTTGATTTAAGCCGGATCCTAGTATTAGATTTTATATTGGTTTAGTCTCATTGTATTCGTGTTCCTCGGAACACGGATGCGGGTATGTATATACAGTTGACAGAGGCAGAGAAGGAGACACCTCATTAGGGTTTTGACTATTGACTTGAATAAAACCATAATGAGATGGAGGAAATTGTTTACTAATTTTATTAGTGTTAATTTTGTCATGATTAATTGGTTTTACCATTTGACTTGTTGACCATAGTTGACTTAGATATTTTTGTTGAGCATGAGATATTTTGCTTAGCATTAAATGTGACATGATAATGGTCAAATCAAATGAACTATCACAATTATCCTAATTAAAATTATTATTCTTTTTTCCTCATATGAGAGCCCACTCTTCATTTTATCAAGGTGGCACTCTCTCTCATAGCTCTCTTTCCTTCTTCCTCTCTCTCAAGCCCTAGTGTTTCACGAGTTGAAAATCAAGGGCCATTGAGACCAAGCCACCAAAACCATTCTCTACTCACTCTAGATCACTTAGTCTAGCAACCCAAATGTTCTAGTTGCCTCATCTTGTTGGTTAAGCTCTAGGATAGATCTCGAGGTGGATCATCGTTGACACAAGGAGGCCGAAATTCAAGCACGATCCATACATCCATCGAGGAGCTTAAGGAGAGGATCGAAGACCCGAAGGACTTGTTTTCTTTAGATATATATTCTATCATAGTAGATAGAACCTTCATTTGCTAGTTAGGTTTATGGTTAAAGATCCGGTTTTAGTTTATTCTAGCGCCAAGTTTTGTATCGTTGTAAAACTTTTGTTCCGCATTTGGCCATGGAAGTTGGCCGGGGAGCTAGTGTAACCCTTCATGATATCAGAGCTAACCCATAAACCCTACTAGCTAGTTTGCACAAGGTTAAAATCTCGATTGACTAAAATTTCCGAATCGTGTTTCTAATTTTGTGTGCTTGCTGTTGAATTTTTAAGTTGTTCAAAAAATTTTTCCAGGCATCTTAAAAATATGTGCAAGCAAAACTATAGCTGTGTAAAATTTTTGGGCACGTAACTCCAAAATTCGGCGGCGGAACCGGAGCAAAATGGCATATTTTGCGGCGTTTCCGCCGTGCTTTTTGGGCTACAGTGCCCGAAATTTTTTATGGGGCTTTAGTTCATGGAAATATGATTTTTTTGATATATAGTTTTGGCCCAGATTTGTTTGAGTGCTCTATTTTTCTTTGGGGCCAATTTGGGAAAGTTTAGTTGATCGAAATTTTGGAATACGTATTTTGTTAACAGTAAATTCACTTTTATCTGCGACCGTGAATGTCACTTGATCGGTAAACTCGTCTGATTGCTATATGTTCTTTTAGACGGGTTTGCGAATGTGACATTCGCGTTGATATTTTGTGCTTGTGCTGTGATTGTGGTTGGATAGTCGTGGTGATAGCACGTGGTGCAATGTTAGAAATACAGTTTATATTTATTTGTACATTTGTTATTGCGGGACGAGCGTCCGATATGTCGACTGCCGTCTTTACTGGATTGTATATTATTTTGGGGCACAACCGGGTTGAGATCGATGCCACCATTTGTACATATTTTTTTTCTTTTTCTGTATTAGGATTACCCCGCGGTGGAGTGCACAAATAGCTGGGTTCTAGAAGGCAACAAGCCCGCATCTCATGGCGTTGAGACGTAGGGGGCTTCATTCTAGAATTGGCGGGCTATTCGCCGCAATCGTAGGGGGTACAGGTTTTTATTGCACAGGCTATCCACACGACCGGGAACGTCGGGTTTTATTTGCGGCTCAAATGAAACCCGGGGCTCCAAAATCATCCACCATTCTGTATTGTTGGCTGACATTCTATGATGCTGATTATTATCATGTCTGGGACGAATGTTATATATACTTATATATATACTAATAGATGTTGTATATGTTTTGCACCCGCACTAGTCCAGCCCCCGCTCTGTCATTAGTTAAGTAACCTAATGGGTGATGACGGGGCCCAGTGGCCGGATGGCATATACGTACATTGTATTTTCGTTCTTTTCTGGTGTGATAGGATTAAAATGATGGAACCGCATTGATTTTGATTAATGCAAGAAAATAAACCTAAAAGATGTTGTTGGAACAGATTTCGAAAAACTGACATTACAGACGTTCTCTTTTGCTTTGCACAGTGGTATTCGGTTATGAATATCCAGCACCTCATTCTACAAGGCAAGGGCCGACATCCCTTCATCGGGAGTGACCCCTTGAGTAAAAGTTTGCGTCAGCGTAATAACTTCACTATAGTGCATTATTTTTGCTTTGCATCGTGGTATTCAGTTTGGAATATGCTGCACCACATTCGACGAGGAAAGAGCCGAGATCCTTTCACAGGGAGTGACCTCTTTAGCAAAAGTTTTCGCCACTATATATTTGCAAAAACTGCTCAGGTTCCTTCAACGATATCAAGTTCATTACGTTAACGGTTTTTCGCCAAAAACCCAGCCATAGCCCTCCGTCATTTCAGAATAGTAATATTTTAGTATTCGTGCTGCGTTTGTTGACCTAGTCAAGACGTAGTGTAAGGTAGCTAAGTGGTATTTTTCTGTGCATTGTAAATGCGATTGGTTAGGGCAGTCGTGCGGCCTTGTTGACCTAGTCAAGGGTTTGTAGGGAGCCCGTTCGGTATAGTGCGGATTATCGCACATCATCGGGCTTAGTAGTGCGAGATTCAGACCTCTGCAAGGAGCATTCGGTCTCGAAAGATTTAAAATACGACATCTTAAGAAAATGAGATTTTTAGAATATAAAAAATATATTAAAATTATTTTTTTATAAATATATGTATATTTATCATTAAAATACCTATTTTGTTATGATATAAATATTCCACCTTTTTCTAAAAATCACAAGAATCAATTTTACACTAAAATACCACGAATTCCATATAAATCAATATTACAAATAAATACCTTTATTTCTGAATTTATGATATTTTCATTAGAAATATCACAATATAAAATCCACATTCATTACAACCCTAAATATGAATAATAAATGCTTGGGGTATATTTTGAAAAGTATATAAAAGTATTTTTACATAAAACCCCCTCAAGTTCTATAAATTACCTTAAGAACCCTAGTAAACATAGGTTTAAGCGGAACCAATCTCTTGAGCCTCAGGGAGCCGGAGAAGTCGGTGCTTGCCTATCTAAGGTAGACAAATTAATAAAAACAATCAGGACTTCAAGTTACTTTGCTGATTGTCTGACTCAGTTTGAGTCTCAGTATAATCTGACTTGAATATGATTCAAGTACAATCTACAATCTACAATCTTCAATATTACAATTCAACCTGAATCCATGAATCCAACTATCAATCTATACAACTTGACTGATCTGAACCATGGATATACATTCCATTTACATGGTTCTCCAGTTATTCCATTTACATGATTCTACGGTTACATCCGTTTACTGATATCATGGTTTCGGTCAGTCAACCAATTATATAATCAATACAATTTACAGGACAAACAATACAATCAAAACACTACGGGGTTTAAGGGGTAGATTGGTACGGAAGGTGTTAAAGGTGGCACGAGACGGTAAGATTAAGACACCTAACCTGTATTCTGTTGCAGTTGTACCGTGGCCCAACGGTTCCTTGAGTTCCTCATACCTTAGTCTCCGGGGCAAGTGAGTCTCCTCTCGTATACAATGGCATCCTTCTGTACCAAGCTACAAACAACAGCGTTACCACTAAATACAACAATATAACAATATAATACAACTGTAAAAACTACTCTCTCTCTCTCTCTATCTCTTACTCTCTGTCCATTCTATTTCTCCTCTTATCTTTGGGACTTACCGAGCGATCTGTTCGCTGACGACGTTCTATTTCTTTCTTCTTTGAATGTCTTCAGGTGATTTGGAACCGTCAGAGATCGAGCCAACTGCAGAAGACTTGGATCAGTACAGCGAAGACCCTGAGCTCTAGACATTGTACATTTTCTTTTCAGTACCTTTAATTTCGTGTAATGCCATTATTTAGGCATTGCTTTTATTTCAGTTGTATTTCCTTTTCATGCATTGTACAAAAGAATGTTAATAAATAAAGTTGCTATTTTTATTATACCTTGTCTCTTGTGTATATTTTCTTTTATATTGCTTAGCTACGCTTAGCGTATTTGCTTCTGAATAAATACGTAGCGGACCAGTCGCATCCCCTTCGCCGTATACCGGGAAGCGGGGCGTGACACATTTTGTATCACCAAACCACCGGAATCATCTAGCACTGTAAAAATGGGTGCCGTGGTTAACTTCTGCTTCAGTGACTCAAATGCCCGAGTACACTCCTCTGTCCACATAAACGGTATCTCCTTCCGTGTCAGCCTCGTCAAAGGTTCAGCGATTCTTGAAAAGTCTTGGACGAACCGCCGATAATATCCTGCCAGTCCCAGAAAGCTTCTGATCTCGGCCACTGCCTTCGATGTTGGACAATCTCTGACAGATTCTATCTTTGCCGGGTCCACTGAGATGCCTTCGCCCGAAACAATGTGTCCCAAGAACTGAACCTCGTCGAGCCAGAACTCACACTTGCTCAATTTTGCGTACAGTTTCTCTTCCCGAAGGATTTGTAGAGCCGTGCGCAAGTGCTCGACGTGCTCCTCCCGAGTTTTCGAGTAGACTAGTATGTCGTCGATAAATACAACGACAAACGTGTCCAAGTACTTCGCAAACACCCTGTTCATCAAATCCATGAATATTGCTGGAGCATTGGTAACACCGAACGGCATCACAAGGAACTCATAGTGTCTGTATCGAGTCCTGAAAGCCGTCTTGCATACATCCTCGGCCGCTACTCTGATCTGATGATAGCCCGAACGGTGATCCAACTTCGAAAATATCTTGGCCCCACTTAACTGATCAAATAAGTCGTCGATGCGTGGAATAGGGTATTTATTCTTTATCATGACTTTGTTCAGCTTTCGATAGTCTATGCACATCCGTAGCGATCCATCCTTTTTCTTTACCAACAAAACTGATGCACCCCACGGTGAAGCGCTTAGGCGGATAAATCCTTTATCCAGGAGTTCTTCAATTTGCTTCTTCAACTCCGCCAACTCAACCGGTGCCATTCTGTACGGGGCCTTGGAAACTGGTGTTGTACCTGTAATCAAATCAATCGAGAATCCCAAGATGCGGGGAGGTGGTAGACCCGGTAAATATTCAGGAAATACATCCAGAAAATCCCGAACAATCTCTGGGGCTGGACTCTCATCAATCTCCATAGCTGTCAACGCTTTCGGCTTGGCTCTAAACTTGGCTGGCTCCAAAGACTCGCTCCCGCCTTTGAAAACAAATTCAGGGTGATTGGGAATGCGGAAAGTCACCTTCCTCGCTTGGCAATCAATAATTGCATGGAATGTACTCATCCAATCCATCCCGAGAATCGCATCATAACTGCCAGCCCCGATTAAAAGGAAATTCGCATAGAATTCCCTGCCGCATACTACCATCGGACATAAGCTACACTCTTGATCGGACATAATAATATCATTACCCGTATGAATCTCCCAACCCTTGGTTAACGGCTCGTGAGGTATAGAGTATGTGTGGACAAACCGCGTGGAAATGAAACAATGCGAAGCACCCGAATCGAAAAGAACTCTAGCTGGTACAGAATAAACAAGGATGGTACCTGTAACCACATCTCCAGAAGCCTATGCCTGCTCGGCGGATAGGGTGAAAGCCCGTCCCTGATTCCAACCTGAAATAGTCTGCCTCTGATCGAAGGACCGCTGCTGGGGCACCCGAGGTGGACCCCTCTGAGCTGATGTGCCATACGACGGTTGTTGTTGCTCGAACCCTCCCTGTAGCTCAGATCTCTGTGGACACCCGTTGATCCCGTGCTCGCTGGATCCGCAAATTAGGCACTGCCCTTTAGCTTTGCGGCAATCTCTCTGCATGTGTCCCCGGCCTCTGACAATAATCGCAAAATAGGGCCCTCCGCTGCGACTGCTGAGGTGAGAAGGTACGCTTCATCTGTATGACACCTGGCCTATGAACTGGGATGGCTCCACTGTCATGCCCCGCTTCCCATTCTACGGCGAAGAGGACGCGACGAGGCCCGCTACGTATGTTGGGGTAAAAAATTTACATCCCGGTTGACCAAGTCAAAATCAAAGTCAACCCCAAGCCAAGTGGGCCCAAGCCCAGATCCAGTGGGCCCATGCCCGGGTCGAGCCAGAACATGAAGCGGCCGGCCTCCCCCCATACCAAGATAAAAATTTATAATAAATAATTTTGTTGTATTTCTTTTATCTTATTTTATGGATAAATGTAAGAAAAATAGGCATAAAGCCAAATTTTTGTAAAGCCCATGGCTTATGTGCAAAAAGAAATGGCACATGAGCCATGGGATAGGCAAAATTCCATTTTGTGAAGCCCAAGGGGCTATGTGTAAAGTGTATAGCCTATAAAGGCAAGGATAATGAAATATCCCAACAACTTTTTCTCTCTCTAAAATTTTTTCCAGATCTGAGATCTTTTCTTCTTCTTCAAGGTTCTAAAACCCTCTTCTTTCTCTTGAATTAAATCAAAAGTTTTACTCTTCTTTTTATAAAACAAATTAGTTTTTCACCACAAAACCCACAAAGGGGAACTTGGATCTATCATTAGATCTCAAAAAGAAGAGATTTTTAGATCTCACATCTCTTGAGCCAGCCAACAGAGGAGAAAAAAGAAGAACCCATTTCCTCAACCAAAATATTTTTTTTTTAGGAGTTTAACTCCACTAATCTCTCTTCCGGGAGTTTCTGGGGCTAAAAGCCCTCTTTTCCTCACCGGCGCGCTAGCGCTCGAGCGCAAAGCGCCTACGTGCCGACACGTGGCGCGCGCGCTTGCGCTCCAGCGCACTGCGCCCGAGCGCAAAGCGCCCACGTGCCGACACGTGGCGCGCTTGCGCTCAAGCGCACTGCGCCCGAGCGCAAAGCGCCCACGTGCCGACACGTGGCGCGCACGCTTGCGTTCCGGCACACTGCGCCCGAGCGCAAAGCGCCCACGTGCCGACACGTGGCGCGCGCGCTTGCGCTCCGGCGCACTGCGCCCGAGCGCAAAGCGCCCACGTGCCGACACGTGGCGCGTGCGCTCGAGCGCAAAGCGCCCACGTGCCGACACGTGGCGCGCTTGCGCCCGAGCGCCCAGCGCTCATGCGCAAAGCGCCCACATGCCGACACGTGGCGCGCTTGCGCCTGAGCGCACAGCACCTCAGCGCACAGCGCTCAAGGCGCTGGCCCCACGCATCCTTTGGATGTCTTTTCCCCCCCTTTTGTTTATATATATACATGTATATATATACATATGTACAAATACACATACTCCGCAACATTCACCCCCTCCAAAATTTTTTTGGGCCGGGGCGCTGCCCCGAACCCCGTAAAGGGGCTGCTAGCCCCCTTGACCCCCAGCCCGCTATCCGGGTAGCGGGACCCCCGTAAAAACTCTGCGTGGCTCCCGATATATCCAAAACCCCCTTTCAAAACAAAACACACGTACACTGCACATTGAGTTCGCATGACCAGTTTAACCCGTTAATCGGAGGTTCCCTCGCCCCAAAGGCGAGGGGTAATTAACGGCAGCTTAGTCCGCGGCTGCCGGAGATTCGGATCCCCACAATCATTAAACCCCGGCCTGCCCTAGGCAGGGGGAATCTGTAGTACGCCTGAGAAGCGTGCGCGTATTCCCATCTCAATGGGGTGACGAAAACACCCTACAGATTCTGGCACGCCCGGTGGGACCAATCTCTCCTCCCATATTTCGGGTTAAACGTTCATGCGAACTCAATCAATATACATATCGATTGCCTATACTGAAATGATGTTCTTTTTTCCATGCAGCAATCAACCTTCGACGACAATGTCTCCCCAGACGAATTCAGCTTCCAACGTGACCCCGATTCCGTACGTGGTCAAGATCAACGCTCGTGTGGTTCTCCCTGCAAGCCTCAGTCGACAGTGGGAGGAACCGCCCCGCCAGTTTGGCTCCGTCATCATCTACCCTGCCGGAAGCGCTCATCTGACGGAGAGCCCGGTGGAACAGGTGGCCAAGCCGGTCTCAAGGGGTAAGAGGCCGAATGTCGTGATCGCCAAGGCACCACAACTGAAACTTAAGACGGTATCTGAACGATTCTCTGGTGCTCCAGCAGGGTGCGAGAACATCGGTACAAAGGGCAAAATCAAATGTTGCGGACGAGCTCAGGCGATGACTCCAACAAATGCACAATCGAGCGTATCTCCAAGGCCCTCCATCGCCCAGTCTGCGGCGTCTTCCCAAAGAGCCGAAGTCTGTCAGGTGCTTAGAACAGAAAAGTTAAGGCAGAAGCGGCTCAGGTATCGAGCCAACAAGAGGGCCAGGGCTTCGGCCAAATGGAATCGTGTGAAGTTCCAAGGGCAGGGTTGCCCTGCGACGACGGCTGAGTCGGACGTAAGAATTAGCAATTCCTTCGAGCCTCTGAAGTGGGTTCAGAAAAATGCCATGATCGCCAGAATCAAGAAGACAGCGGTCCGAACAGTGCTACAAAGAGACGTGTCCTGGCCCCAACAGAAAAAGTATGACACTGTCTCTTCAAGGGTCTATCAGGCACTCTGTGCCGCACGAAAGCAGCGGGGCAAATCCAGAAAAGAAGCGCCAGCACCATTCAAGAACCTGGTTAGGCCAGCCGCCTTCAATCGACTACCAGCTATCGAAGCAAGGGGGTCAAGACAGCGATCCGTGAAATCAGCTGCCAATGATAGAAAGACGACCGGATATATCATCCATACGGTCTATATGGCGGGCGGGCGCCCCAGCGACAACCTTCGCAGCAAAAGCAAGGATGGGGCCACCACATCCCAAGCCCAATCTAGCCTGAATGTGGTTGCCGCTGCCCAAGAACAGCCTCCCCCGCTGGATGAAGAAAACCCTCTCGATGAGGATGATAGGCAGAAAGACCCCTCGGTCCACACAGAGTTGAGCTCGGACAGCGAGGAAGAGCCGACTTTCCGCCCCAGGACTGCGGAGCAAGAGCTGCTTCGAGAGCTTCGAAAACAGCTCAGAAGCAAAGATAAAGAGATGGCCAAGCTCTATTCGAAGATTGACGACTTAACGAACGTGGTGATGCAGCTTATGGCTCAAATTGCTCGAGCGCCTCCTAATCAAGCACAAGCCGCTACTAATCAGCCGGGTGATGACAATCCGAGGCAGCCAATGCATGTTCCTTTGGAACCAAGACTGGTCGAGCCGCATGAAAGCCGGCTACATTCCGCTTCTGGGGACGCCTTGGCCCCAGATAGCACTATCCCGCAAACACAGGACCGAATAATGGATTTGGTCACCAGCAAGGTTAAAACATTGGTTGCCGAAGCTGAAGCTCAGAAAGAAATCGGCAGTAGTGGGCGGCCATACCCCACGCAGTACGATCTGATTGAGTTTCCAAGCGGCTACGTCATTCCTAAGTTCGGAAGATTTGATAGAACGGGAATGCAAATCAGCACGTTGCCCACTTCAAAGCATCGTGCGGAAATACAGGAGGCAATGACGCGCTCCTTCTTCATCAGTTTGTCAATAGCCTGACCGGACTCGCTTTCGACTGGTACGCGAGCATACCAGACGGGTCCATCATTACCTTTGCCCAAATGGAGTCTCTGTTCCGGCAAAGGTGCATGAGCGTCAGTGATAAAATCTCCATTGCCGACCTTGTGAGGACCAAGTCGGGGAAGAATGAAAGCAACACTGACTTTATCGCCCGATGGCGTAATCTCACGGTCAAGTGCGAACCGCCGCTGGAGCAGGACCAGTCCGTCAGCCTTCTCATTGGGAACCTCAGCAATTGGATGGTCCCATTCTTGTGTACAGCGGGCCTCAAGACATTTCAGGAGCTAACCAAGAAAGTCCAAATGCTGGAACGCTCGAAGCAAGAGTCCCCGCCGGACTCTCAGAGAGACAAAACTTGGAAAAGCAAGCGGGACGACAGCCGTTGAAGCGGGAGTTCCAGCAGTACCAATGTCTTCAATGCGTCCGACAATGAAGAAAAGCGAAGGGCGGGCGAATCCAAAACCAACCGGTCTCGAAAGCCATTGCTGGGAGGAGATGGGCCTTCCCTAGAGGAGAAGAAGAACAAGGTTTACTCTTTCAGAAGGGACAAGGTCCGTAAGATATTTAAAGATGCCTTGAACAACGGCCTACAATTGCCGGAGTCAAAAAGACCACAAGAAGCAAAAATGACCGACAATCCCTTGTATTGCCCGTACCACAGAGTAGTGAGCCATGCGATCGAGGATTGCTATATCTTCAAAGACTGGGTCGAGAAGCTGTCACGACCCGAAAGAGCACGTGACTGGCCCTTGAACCATATGAAGTCTATAGGACTCCATCTGATCCAAGTAAGCCAAAAGCCCAGAAATCTAAAACCATTTGTATGAATAAGTAAAGAAACTGGTTTAAAGAAGTGAAGAAAACATGTTTGAAATCAAGGTTTTTAAATAACTAAGCCGAAGGTACGTTTTGAAAACAATAAGTCTTTTCTAAAAATTTCGGCAGAGTTTCTTTTGTAAAACTGGCCCCGAATGGGGTACAACAAGGATAACAATATATATGCAATGATAAAGGCATCCCCCAAGCGGGAGCTAGCTCTTCGTCAATCGACGGTCACAACCACACAACGATATAATATACAACGCCAAGTGGCGAGGATCAAATCCAAAAGAAAACTCAAAAGCAACAAGAAAACCACAATACTACTAAGCGCGACTCTAAGGTCGAATAATACATCACTGGTCTAGGTCTGAAACAATATACAAGTTTTGGTTGATGGAAATTCTAGATACAATGAATAAAGTAAATACAATGGTGGTTCTTGATGTGAAAGAATCCACCTACCAAAAGCAAATCACCCGCAAGAAGGTAGTGTGCCAGAAATGCCGCAATGGAACCTGTACGGCAGAACCTGCAAGAACTGTGGCACAATGGGGGTGAGTTGCCAACTCGTGAATAGAAACATCTACAAGCAGAAACCGAATGTAAGACATAAACCTAAGTCAACGATCAGTAATATAATCCACAAGAGTACATCTGAGTGTAATAAGGTGGCAAGGTAACATCTAATCATGTATGTAGTGCCAGGTACTCAGGTAAAAACAGGTCATCAGTATAAAGTATGTCTGCATGAAGTAAATATGAAGAATATCAATGATATCAATACACATATATTAGCGTCCCATACCACTAATATTGGTGTAAGGATATATATAACAGCGCCCTCATACCCTGTTATATATACAAATGAAGTATGATAAGTGTAAATCCAGTCTGTATATGTGTGGAACCCGTCCACCCGTCACTCACTGACGATAAGCATCATGTATGCAATGTGAGGATATAAACAAAATCATGGAAAAACATCATGAAACCCATGCCTAGCATCGACACGTAAATCCTCCTGTATCGGGCATCCGTCATTCCGGGTCAGCCCTCTCTCAAAGTATATATATCGGGAATCCGTCCGTCCGGGTCATCCCTCTCTCAATACATCGGGCATCCGTCATTCCGGGTCAGCCCTCTCTCAGAGTATATAGCGGGAATCCGTCAGTCCGGGTCATCCCTCTCTCAATATATCGGGCATCCGTCATTCCGGGTCAGCCCTCCCTCTGAGTATATATTGGGAATCCGTCAGTCCGGGTCATCCCTCTCTCAATACATCGGGCATCCGTCATTCCGGGTCAGCCCTCTCTCTGAGTTTATATCGGGAATCCGTCAGTCCGGGTCATCCCTCTCTCAATACATGCCTCTAGCACCGAGAAAATACGGGGCGACGCCCCAAATATCATATCAAGGGAACCGGGTTTTTCATAATAAAGCATCTTTTCTTAAATAGTCCCACGGTCCTCAAAATCAGAAATCACATGAAAATCCACATCAAGAATAAATCCAATGCGATGTGCTATGCAATCAATCCATGATGTATGCGACATGTAAAGAAGGGTAATCATATCGGAAATCATGCAACATGGAATAGTAATGTGCATATGTCGAGGGAAACCGCCCCTTTAGAATGAATCATCTATGATTGTGTACAATATGCCAAGCAAGAATCATATCATGAATGCAACAGTACTACAGTGCAGTGGCATGGCAATTATCGATGATGAAGTGTGTGAGCCGGCAAAATAGTGTATGTGAAACATACGCATCATCGATAATGGTGCTGGTGTCCTATCAGCATGATAATAATATAGCAATGAACATATGCCAGTAGTGCGAATAGCATGAAAATGCAGAATCTAATAGTCAACACCACAGTGAAGTATCTACTATGCAAACTACATCTAAGTATACGGTCGATCAGGAGGGGTAGGTGTGGAAACCACCTAAATCTGAGTCAATGTATATATATATAGATATATAGTCGGTGATCCCGCCTCAATGTCATATCGTAAGAATCCTCGAGTTATGAGTGCGGATCTATCATCAACATCGGCTCGTACGGTAAATCATCGTACGGCATCCCAATAGCTGGGTACAGGTCAACATCTCACTATCTCATCACATAACAGGCATCACTATCATCAGATCACATCATCTGGGGGTACTACTCTTTGTCTAGTACAAATCGATACCATCAATAAGGTATGCATGCGGGGGTAAACACATATCCCAAGCCCGCAAGAATCACATGTCATATCCCACATATGAATCGTATCAAATCACCGATCTCACGGCACCAAGCCCACATCATCGACTCATCTCCAAAGTCATCCCCTATCATCAAACACAGTGCGAGTATAAGTAATATGTAAGGGTGTGTGTGTAGGTGTAATTCTATCCTAGGGTTCGCGACTATGAGCTACACTAGTCACTTCTAACCCTACACTATCCATAATACACCTAACTATCACAATAAACTACATAATAATCTATCTACGGACTGCGGGGGTGCTATACGCCATCCACCCGACTTCCCCCTGTAGATATAATCTACTCACCTTGCATCATCATTTGCGGACGTCACCACGTATTTGCTTATCGTCCCGAGGTCTTCATGGGTACCTACACAGCAAAATATCGTATATGCGCATTAAAACCAAATCCAAGCTAAAACGGCGCATGAAATCCAAAACGATACGATAAGGGGGCCTATAGGTGAGAACCTATGGCACGCCTTCAAAACCATCAATAAATCCTCTATATCGTCGTATAAACGCCAAATAGTCGAGGCAAAACACATTCCATCATTTCAGAATCAAAAATACGGAATACGGAAACACGAATCCAAAATAGCAACTTAGGATATATGTCCCAGATTTTACTCTAGATGGAATCTGTCAAAACTAGAAGTACCCAGGGTTAACACTAGAGTAACTGGGGCTGTGCACAGAAAACGAGGAGAATCCTCACTGCTCTGGCCGCAAATTGCGGCCAGAATGGGGATTTCGGCGGCCTCAAGAAGGAATGGGGAGCTAGGGTTTGGGGTGATGGTTCTATAGTGCCTGCACATGTCACTGTCCACCCAATATTATTTTAGAGTTCTCGGGGTGATAGCAGATTCAAGTTAGCCTGCACAGATTCACAATTTCCCCGATATCGGGTTCTAAAATCCGTATTCTGTTTCTAGCTTCAGGTTTTGGGTTCCAATTCATACACTAGGGTGTTGGTATAACCTTAACTGAGCTTAATTTCCCAATACAACACAAGCTTCCTCAAACCCTAACTTGATTATTCTCAATTCCATAATATCACACCATATCGATTAACTCTTAACATGGGGTTATAGGAAAAGCTATAACTAAGCTAATGGTTCAGTAATTACCTCCATTAGCAACTCAAGAAAATTCTTGAGTTGCCCCTAGTGGCCAAAATCCTTGCTTCTTTAGCTCCATGTGTAGATCTAGGGATTTTGCACATTTTTAATGAAATGAGTGTGAGGTTTTGGGGTGATTTTTGAGATGAAGTGAGGAGTTGAAGGTGGAGGAAGGGGGGGGGGGAAAGGAAGCAGCAGCAGCAGGAGCCAAGGGAGAGGGAGAGAAATGAGGAGGAGACAACAAGAGGAATGGTTAAGGGTTCAAGTCAATGGTCCACCTCTCTCTCTCACCTACCCTCATCATTTCATTTTCTTTTCTCTTTTCTTTCCCTTTTCTTTTAAATCCAAACCTTCTCACAAGAATAGTAAACCCAAATGATAAATCATGGCAAGAAAAATGAACAAGTGTAGAAAAAGTGATATGTGCAAGTTTTGCACAAAATTGCCAAAAAAACCCGATTAGCGATTTTTAATCGCGATTAGCACTAAATTAGTGTCAAACAAATCACAAAAACTTAAAAATGTCATATTCACTAATTTACCCTATTTTAGAATTTTCCATAATTTTTCATAATTTTTCAAACATTTTTCCTATTTAATTGCATTTAATTATGGATTTAATATTAAAATAATCAGTAAAATAATATTAAATTATAAAAATTCCCAAAATTAATATTTTATATTTTTGAAAATGTTACAATCTACCCTCCTTAAAGAAATTTGGTCCCCGAATTTAAATTTAAACCCCCAATACTAAAACAATTTCAGTAATAATCCAATTTGTCGGGGCTCCGAAAATATCAATACAGAGAAAATATCATAAAATGTACTGCTCTACTAGAAATCAATCCCAAAATGCATATATAAGAATATCCTATGCGTCTGGTGCGCAAGGAATCAAAATCCATAAATGTGTCAAACAGGTATACAAAACAACATCTAGGTGCAACTGGTGTGCACGAAACATCTGTCGTAGGCAACGTGTGTGCCTGACAGAAAAAAATTCAGGTGCATGTGACATGCACGAAGAATCCCGATTTAGTGCATCTGGCGTGCACCAAAATCGTATATCAACACACTAAAGGTGCATGAAAACTACGCTGGAAGTGCAAATCAAATCACTGCATACGGTAGGCATGAAATCTCAATCAATATCTAAAATGTAATAACTCTGCGCAAAATATATAAATATCCAGTGGGTGCATGAAACCAATATCATGAAACTCAATCATCAAAACTAAATCATGCAAACAGAACGCCCCAAAATACCGAAATCCAAAATGACGGATACGTGATAATCGAATCACAAAATCACAAATCATAAATACCGTCGTCGGTAGTTCCTCCTTCGAGGTCGAGAAGGAGTCAGTGCAATCCACTACTAGCAGCGCAGGATATCTACTTGCCTCTTGTTCACGGTCTGGCGTCCTCTGACTCTGGGTCCTTATCTTCCTTGCGGATTTCCTATCTCGCGGTCAATCCTCACGACTACTCGTAAGGCAGCATATCACTGGCGTCGGCCTCTGGCTCGGAATGCGCGTCACACATCTAATCCTGGGTGCAAACATCATTGCAGCAAGGTCCTGGAAGGAATCCTGCTCAGGGTCTCTTCCGATCTTGCCTATGCCGAACCAAACGGAGGCTGGCTCTCCTGCACAACCTCCTTACACTGGAGAGACATCTGTGTCCTCAACACAAAATTTTCTCGGAAACTGGTCACATCCCAACGTCTCTGTAAGCATATCAGGTCTCTAGTCTCGACGGGAAGTAATGGCAGCTCGTCAGTGTCTCACACGAACCTCTCGTCCCACTGGGTGTGCGCAATACGACCACTCCTGAGTCTAGGTCTTCTCGTATCGTACTCCAGAAAAGTCCTGTCGAGGTTCCTTTCTCAAATCTCATCCTGCCGAAATGCCCGAAAGTCGTCATCCAATGCTGAAGCTAAAGCTTATTCCGGAACGGCTGCATACTTATCGCGCTTCTTTCTGGAAGATATATCCATATACCACGCCTCTGGGTGCATATCACATCTCTGATGTCAGCGGAGTGGGACGTCATCTCGTCGAAATCTCGTACGAACTCTTTACTCCACCTTGCTCAAATGTCGACTGATTTGGACTTAACTCATCGTGGCTACACGAACTGCGCTCCGACGGCTACGCTCGCATCTGGAGTCTCCCAAGCAGTGTCCCATCACGATATCCGAAAGATGTCGAACCATCCAATCGACTCGTCAGATCCTCATAATCCCCCAAGAGCTCACATCTCGGGTACAGTTTAATAGTATCGAGTACATGCCACAGCGTCGATGGTCCAGCCGTAGAAGGGCAAACCCAAGCCTCACTAATGGCGCCGAGGAACCGCCGCAAACCCGAAGGTTCAAAGGCTTTCACACGGTCATTAAGTCGAGTTAGGGTTTCATTCTTCTAGAGGGTCCATAGAATCACCTGCATGTCTTTCCGTATACTTTAAACTTGGAAAATAGGTTTCTGACATTCGATCGTCTCTATCGACTCTCAACGAATCTGCGTGAAGTCGTCTCTAGCTGGAATCAATCCACCTGATGACCTCGCATCGGGGTAAGCGAACTCACCATACGTCCTAGTCATTCATCCTCGGTGACTAGCGACTCACTATCATATCTCCAAGAACACGCTCGTGCTGCAGTAGCTCCAACCATCTGGGCGATATCTCGCCATTTGCAGCAGCAACTGGCTCATACGCCTGTACGCCGAATAACGCCTCAATCCTCCAGGAAAGGCAACGCATTGGCGGTCATCTCTGAATCGGTCTGCTCTAGATCTGAGTAAGACTCTCCACACTGGAAATCTTTAACTCAACTGGGCCCGCTCTGGCGCAAAATCGGACGAATCACCTTCGTCTCTCAAATCGGGTAGACTAGCTATCATCTGTCGCGTATCTGCCTGAAAGCTCCGGCAATCTCAGCTCGTAAGCTTCGGAAGCGACATCCTGTCAATCTCCGCAACAACTGGTCCATCTATCTGCACGATAGGCGACATCACAATCTCTGAGGTATGCTGTACATCAACAGTCCTCTTTCAACTGGCAGCTCTAACAATGGCCCGATCGTCCGGTGCAAGACCAAGCACTCGCCTCCGCTAGAGGTCACAATCCACAACACTAACTCGAGACGTTCCCATGTCACCAGAAAACACAATGGTCGGCCCTCGTACCAAACGAGCTCACACCGGCCGTAACCCTAGCAGCAGCCCAAACTGCGCTCAAACACGGTGAAAGGAACCTCAATCGAGTATCAAGAGAGCACATCAATGGCAAGAAAGGAAACAACAGATCCAAAATGGATACATGATCATAGGAAGGAACAGCATCAATGAAGGTATGATCATGAAACTAATAGAATCGGAGATCTCAAACGGATGTATAATCCAGGATATGAAGAGAATCACTGATCTCGAAAGTATGTACATCCTAAGGTTCCTTAAGCGGAGTGGCGTGTCGTAAGTATGCCGCAGAACATACCAACGGTACGTCACTCTACTTTAGTCACCTATTCCATCAACCAAGGGTCATCCTAATACGACGAAAGTTTGGGTCTAATACCCCCTCGACCAAGTCTAAGTTCCGTAAGGTCAAGCCTAAGTTCCGTATATAAATAACTTCCTAGGCCCCACATAGTCAAACTTAGACTCGAACCAAGGTCAACCTAGCGCTCTGATACCAACTTTGTCACGACCCGAAAGAGCACGTGACTGGCCCTTGAACCATATGAAGTCTATAGGACTCCATCTGATCCAAGTAAGCCAAAAGCCCAGAAATCTAAAACCATTTGTAAGAATAAGTAAAGAAACTGGTTTAAAGAAGTGAAGAAAACATGTTTGAAATCAAGGTTTTTAAATAACTAAGCCGAAGGTACGTTTTGAAAACAATAAGTCTTTTCTAAAAATTTCGGCAGAGTTTCTTTTGTAAAACTGGCCCCGAATGGGGTACAACAAGGATAACAATATATATGCAATGATAAAGGCATCCCCCAAGTGGGAGCTAGCTCTTCGTCAATCGACGGCCACAACCACACAACGATATAATATACAACGCCAAGTGGCGAGGATCAAATCCAAAAGAAAACTCAAAAGCAACAAGAAAACCACAATACTACTAAGCGCGACTCTAAGGTCGAATAATACATCACTGGTCTAGGTCTGAAACAATATACAAGTTTTGGTTGATGGAAATTCTAGATACATTGAATAAAGTAAATACAATGGTGGTTCTTGATGCGAAAGAATCCACCTACCAAAAGCAAATCACCCGCAAGAAGGTAGTGTGCCAGAAATGCCGCAATGGAACCTGTACGGCAGAACCTGCAAGAACTGTGGCACAACGGGGGTGAGTTGCCAACTCGTGAATAGAAACATCTACAAGCAGAAACCGAATGCAAGACATAAACCTAAGTCAACGATCAGTAATATAATCCAAAAGAGTACATCTGAGTGTAATAAGGTGGAAAGGTAACATCTAATCATGTATGTAGTGCCAGGTACTCAGGTAAAAACAGGTCATCAGTATAAAGTATGTCTGCATGAAGTAAATATGAAGAATATCAATGATATCAATACACATATATTAGCGTCCCATACCACAAATATTGGTGTAAGGATATATATAACAGCGCCCTCATACCCTGTTATATATACAAATGAAGTATGATAAGTGTAAATCCAGTCTGTATATGTGTGGAACCCGTCCACCCGTCACTCACTGACGATAAGCATCATGTATGCAATGTGAGGATATAAACAAAATCATGGAAAAACATCATGAAACCCGTGCCTAGCATCGACACGTAAATCCTCCTGTATCGGGCATCCGTCATTCCGGGTCAGCCCTCTCTCAAAGTATATATATCGGGAATCCGTCCGTCCGGGTCATCCCTCTCTCAATACATCGGGCATCCTTCATTCCGGGTCAGCCCTCTCTCAGAGTATATAGCGGGAATCCGTCAGTCCGGGTCATCCCTCTCTCAATACATCGGGCATCCGTCATTCCGGGTCAGCCCTCCCTCTGAGTATATATCGGGAATCCGTCAGTCCGGGTCATCCCTCTCTCAATACATCGGGCATCCGTCATTCCGGGTCAGCCCTCTCTCTGAGTATATATCGGGAATCCGTCAGTCCGGGTCATCCCTCTCTCAATACATGCCTCTAGCACCGAGAAAATACGAGGCGACGCCCCAAATATCATATCAAGGGAACCGGGTTTTTCATAATAAAGCATCTTTTCTTAAATAGTCCCATGGTCCTCAAAATCAGAAATCACATGAAAATCCACATCAAGAATAAATCCAATGCAATGTGCTATGCAATCAATCCATGATGTATGCGACATGTAAAGAAGGGTAATCATATCGGAAATCATGCAACATGGAATAGTAATGTGCATATGTCGAGGGAAACCGCCCCTTTAGAATGAATCATCTATGATTGTGTACAATATGCCAAGCAAGAATCATAACATGAATGCAACAGTACTACAGTGCAGTGGCATGGCAATTATCGATGATGAAGTGTGTGAGCCGGCAAAATAGTGTATGTGAAACATACGCATCATCGATAATGGTGCTGGTGTCCTATCAGCATGATAATAATATAGCAATGAACATATGCCTGCAGTGCGAATAGCATGAAAATGCAGAATCTAATAGTCAACACCACAGTGAAGTATCTACTATGCAAACTACATCTAAGTATAAGGTCGATCAGGAGGGGTAGGTGTGGAAACCACCTAAATCTGAGTCAATGTATATATATATATAGATATATAGTCGGTGATCCCGCCTCAATGTCATATCGTAAGAATCCTCGAGTTATGAGTGTGGATCTATCATCAACATCGACTCGTACGGTAAATCATCGTACGGCATCCCAATAGCTGGATACAGGTCAACATCTCACTATCTCATCACATAACAGGCATCACTATCATCAGATCACATCATCTGGGGGTACTACTCTATGTCTAGTACAAATCGATACCATCAATAAGGTATGCATGCGGGGGTAAACACATATCCCAAGCCCGCAAGAATCACATGTCATATCCCACATATGAATCGTATCAAATCACCGATCTCACGGCACCAAGCCCACATCATCGACTCATCTCCAAAGTCATCCCCTATCATCAAACACAGTGCGAGTATAAGTAATATGTAAGGGTGTGTGTGTAGGTGTAATTCTATCCTAGGGTTCGCGACTATGAGCTACACTAGTCACTTCTAACCCTACACTATCCATAATACACCTAACTATCACAATAAACTACATAATAATCTATCTACGGACTGCGGGGGTGCTATACGCCATCCACCCGACTTCCCCCTGTAGATATAATCTACTCACCTTGCATCATCATTTGCGGACGTCACCACGTATTTGCTTGTCGTCCCGAGGTCTTCATGGGTACCTACACAGCAAAATATCGTATATGCGCATTAAAACCAAATCCAAGCTAAAACGGCGCATGAAATCCAAAACGATACGATAAGGGGGCCTATAGGTGAGAACCTATGGCACGCCTTCAAAACCATCAATAAATCCTCTATATCGTCGTATAAACGCCAAATAGTCGAGGCAAAACACATTCCATCATTTCAGAATCAAAAATACGAAATACGGAAACACGAATCCAAAATAGCAACTTAGGATATATGTCCCAGATTTTACTCTAGATGGAATCTGTCAAAACTAGAAGTACCCAGGGTTAACACTAGAGTAACTGGGGCTGTGCACAGAAAACGAGGAGAATCCTCACTGCTCTGGCCGCAAATTGCGGCCAGAATGGGGATTTCGGCGGCCTCAAGAAGGAATGGGGAGCTAGGGTTTGGGGTGATGGTTCTATAGTGCCTGCACATGTCACTGTCCACCCAATATTATTTTAGAGTTCTCGGGGTGATAGCAGATTCAAGTTAGCCTGCACAGATTCACAATTTCCCCGATATCGGGTTCTAAAATCCGTATTCTGTTTCTAGCTTCAGGTTTTGGGTTCCAATTCATACACTAGGGTGTTGGTATAACCTTAATTGAGCTTAATTTCCCAATACAACACAAGCTTCCTCAAACCCTAACTTGATTATTCTCAATTCCATAATATCACACCATATCGATTAACTCTTAACATGGGGTTATAGGAAAAGCTATAACTAAGCTAATGGTTCAGTAATTACCTCCATTAGCAACTCAAGAAAATTCTTGAGTTGCCCCTAGTGGCCAAAATCCTTGCTTCTTTAGCTCCATGTGTAGATCTAGGGATTTTGCACATTTTTAATGAAATGAGTGTGAGGTTTTGGGGTGATTTTTGAGATGAAGTGAGGAGTTGAAGGTGGAGGAAGGGGGGGAAAGGAAGCAGCAGCAGCAGGAGCCAAGGGAGAGGGAGAGAAATGAGGAGGAGACAACAAGAGGAATGGTTAAGGGTTCAAGTCAATGGTCCACCTCTCTCTCTCACCTACCCTCATCATTTCATTTTCTTTTCTCTTTTCTTTCCCTTTTCTTTTAAATCCAAACCTTCTCACAAGAATAGTAAACCCAAATGATAAATCATGGCAAGAAAAATGCACAAGTGTAGAAAAAGTGATATGTGCAAGTTTTGCACAAAATTGCCAAAAAAACCCGATTAGCGATTTTTAATCGCGATTAGCACTAAATTAGTGTCAAACAAATCACAAAAACTTAAAAATATCATAATTCACTAATTTACCCTATTTTAGAATTTTCCATAATTTTTCATAATTTTTCTAACATTTTTCCTATTTAATTGCATTTAATTATAGATTTAATATTAAAATAATCAGTAAAATAATATTAAATTATAAAAATTTCCAAAATTAATATTTTATATTTTTGAAAATGTTACAGAAGCAGTACAAGGCTGGAGAGATTGAGCTGTCCAAAAGTGTGTTGGTGAACAATCAAGTTGCAACCACCAACTTTATACAGACAGAAGTTGAAGCCTTCTGGGAGCAGACAGCCGAACCCGCTGCCCCGAGAAATGAGACGGACTCATCGCGGTCTTCGTGGAGTACGCACATATCTAACAAGATGAAGAAGATGATAAATCTACTTCGGAAAGAGCCCAGGACAGAATCGGAAGGGCAGAAGAAGCCTACCAGTCCAGTTGCCAATGCGGCTCTATCACGCTCAAAATCCAAGAAACTCAAGAAGAAGAAAAGTGCGGCTCGGCGCGAAAAGGAGTCTGCAGGGAGATCGACCATTCAAAAATATATCGATTCCCTCAAAGAATATGAACAAAAGGAAAGAATATTGATTCAATTGAAGGGTTCTTCCCTGTACAAGCGGGTGAAATTCTGGAGGAGTTAGAAGAAGACTCCAATTAAGGGATCCCAGTGGTGACCTGCTACGCCATCCATCTTGGCAGCGACTCCGAGGATGAGCTCTGTTTTCCCGAAGAAGACGAGGAGCTCACCACAAAGGCCAATCAAATCCAGCTGAGAAGCGGCAGGGCTCTACCGCAAAATCAAGGTAACGCCCCAAAAGGGAAGGAAAAACAAGTCGCTAATGAAGAAGATGGCAGAGAACCGGCTGATGAAAACATAAGTCCTTCCTCGGTGGACTATAATGTCTTGGCACATCTCCGGAAGCTTCCGTCTCTCCTGAGCATCTACGACGCCTTGGTCCTATCTAAGGAGCTTAGAGATGTTCTCATTCACGCTCTACAAAACCCCGAGCGGTATCAGGCTCACTTTGCGGAAATTAATATGAAAGAAGCCCAGCATGCTTTGCATGCCGCCGCAGTCACATTTAAGGATGAAGACTTGCTACTGGGAACGGCTGAGCATAATCGGCCGCTTTACGTGACCGGGTACAGCGACGGAGATCGAATTAATCGCATATTGATTGATCCGGGGTCCTCAGTGAACATCATGAACTTGATAACTCTGAAGAGTTTATCAATGGACGTCCGACACCTGTCAAGGGAAAGGATTGTCATTCAAGGCTTCAACCAAAATTGCCAGCAAGTTCTCGGGTCCATAGCTCTGCCAATCAAATTCGGGGATCTGCAAACTGAAGCTAAGATATACGTGATCGACGCCGACACGTCTTATAAGATTCTCTTGGGGCGGCCGTGGCTCCACGATTATGGCATCATTCCGTCAACTCTCCATCAATGCATGAAGTATACTAAAAATGGCGAAGAAAGACGCATTGACGGAGACATCCAGCCGTTCGGTGTGCATGAAGTCCGATATGAAGATTCTCGGTACTTTATGAACCACCAAAATGCTAAGCTACAACTGACCGAGGATAGACCGGCCCCAAGACTCAAAAGCAAATCTGCGCCGGCTGTCACTTTCAAAAGCAAAAATACCCAAGTGCGCCCGCATTTCGGCAGCGAAACTGATGAGTCCGACGCTGGAAGCCCGTCCTTCCGTAAAACTCGCCCTCATTTCGGTAGCGATACGGACGAATCTGTTACTGAAGGCCCATCTAGCAGCAAAGTCCGCCCTCATCTTAGCAGTGACACTGAAGAGTCAGAAGAAGAGGACCTGCCGTGCAACAGCTATGCAGATTGGCCCCCCATGCAGCAAGCGAAACTACGAGAGAACTTCGAAGTCGCAGAAGGGTCCCTGGCCATCACAAGGGTGCCGGAACGGATGTGCAAAGAGCTCGACGCATTTTCAGTCTCTACCGTGGACCAGCTAAAAACTTTCTACGTGCCCGGGAGGAAAAATGGACGGGAGGGCGTCCTGTTTTACAGGTCAAACCCCGTTGTGCACCCGGACGATCTTTCTGTCACATGCCTTCCCTATGAGAGAGGCATAAGAGCCGTCCTCAATCCCAGATACTATGCGCCCGAGATGCGGGAATACTTTAAGAAGTGCGGATGCCGCAAATGGAGTCCGAAGCAAAGTTTTACGAAGGGCTATGGTATCCGCCCCAGGTCCGAGCACTCATCGATGGACGAATTCCAGATAGACGGGGCATAGGCTACATTCAACCTGATTCCAGAGCATGCTACATGATCCATGTTGGTGAAGCTGGCGAAAGATCAAATGATGATGATGAGATAGCCGAGCCAGAAGAAGCTCCTCAAGAGCTTGAAGATGGCGGACAAGCAACCTTTGACGAGCTAACCGAGATTGACTTAGGAACGCTCGATAATCCAAGGCCGACCTATATCAGCTCGCTCTTGTCAGAGGAAATGAAAGCGCAGATAATTGCCGTGCTGCATGAGTTCGTCGACTGCTTCGCGTGGACATACAAAGAAATGCCTGGCCTTTCCCCTGAAGTGGCCGTACATAAGTCGGCTATATCTCCTGATGCTAAGCTAATCAAACAAGCTCCTCGAAGAATGAGAAGGGAACTAGAAGAAAAGGTCATCGAGGAAACAAAGAAGCTCATCGATGCCGGCTTCATCAGGGAAGAGAAATATGCGGACTGGATCGCATGCATAGTCCCAGTGAAGAAGAAAAATGGGCAGATCCGAGTTTGTGTCGATTTCAGGGACTTCAACAAGGCATGTCCTAAAGACGACTTCCCGCTACCGGTCATGGAAATGATGGTCGATGACACCTCAAATTACGAGCTGTTCACCTTTATGGATGGCTCGTCTGGATACAATCAGATTAAGATGTCGCCTGAGGATGAGAAGCACACAGCATTTCGAACCCCGATCGGAATATACTGCTACAAACTGATGCCGTTCGGGCTGAAGAACGCGGGTGCTACATATCAAAGGGCAATGACTAATATCTTTGATGACCTAATCCATAAAGTCGTCGAATGCTATGTTGACGATCTGGTCGTCAAAACTAAAGCCAAGGACGACCACATCCAAGATCTTAGGACCGTTCTCACCAGACTGAGGGAATACGATTTGAAGATGAATCCTCTGAAATGTGCTTTTGGAGTGTCATCGGGAAAATTCCTGGGCTTTATAGTCCGGCATCGAGGGATCGAAATTGACCCATCAAAGATAAAGGCCATCATGGAGATGCCCCCTCCAAAGAGTCTGACGCAGCTGAGATCTTTCCAAGGCAAGCTTGCTTATATACGGAGGTTTATCTCAAATTTGTCGGGGAGATGTAGGCCCTTCTCAAAGCTCATGAAGAAAGGAGCTCCTTTTATCTGGGATGCCGAATGTCAAGCAGCGTTCGAAAGCATCAAACAATACTTGTTGCACCCTCCAGTGCTGGCCGCTCCCATTCCAAATAAACCGCTGATTCTCTACACTGTCGCGCTGGATGAGTCACTCGGTGCGCTCCTTGCCCAGAATAACGAGGAAGGAAAAGAAAATGCCCTCTACTACCTCAGTCGAACTCTAGTCGGGGCGGAACACAACTACTCCCCAATTGAAAAGCAATGCCTGGCTCTAATATTTGCTGTGAAGAAGCTGAGGCACTATTTGCTCGCTCATCGGGTTATGCTGATCTCCAAGGTCGACCCGCTCAAACACTTGATGACCAAAGTAAGCCTAGCCGGCAGAATGGCAAGATGGGCTGTCATGCTACTTGAGTTTGACATAGTTTATACCCCTCAGAAAGCAGTAAAAGGGCAAGCTCTTACAGACTTTCTTGCTGCTCATCCCATACCAGAAGGGTCGCCGCTAAATTGTGAGTTACCCGACGAACAAGTGCTGCACCTCGAGGAAAATGAGCCATGTTGGGAGCTCTACTTCGATGGGGCCTCATCAATAAGGAGCTCCGGCAGATCAAGCGTCCCGGAGGTAAAAGCGGGGATAGGATTGGTGTTCATCATGCCATCAATGGGAACCCTACGACGTTCTTTTGCTCTCACTGAGCCTCGAACGAACAATGAAGCTGAGTATGAAGCTCTGATAGCTGGTTTGGAACTCGCCATAGAAATGGAAATCCTTCGGCTACGGGTTTACGGTGACTCCCAGCTTGTCGTCAACCAAGTAAGCGGCGACTATAAGATATATAAACCCGAGTTAGCTCGGTACAGAGGCCGGGTGGTGGAACTCATGAAACGGTTCACTCACATTGAACTAATGAGAGTCCCTAGAGCGTTGAATGGAAAGGCTGACGTACTCGCTCGCTTAGCCAAGGAGCTGGCTGATCCTGACATGGACGAAATTCTGATCACAGTCAGGAGCCGACAAATTCTACCCCCAGTCTCTCTACGAGAAGAGGAAAGCGCGGAACAGAAGAGCGGTCCTGCCGAAGAAGCTTCGATCATCCAAGACGAGCCCGATTGGAGAGAACCCTTCATAGAGTACCTCCGATACGACAGGCTGCCCGAAGGAAAATCTGCGAGTATTCAGCTGAAGAAGAGAGCTTTCCGATACATGTTTGTAAATGACACGCTATACCGCAGGTCATATGACCAACTCTGGATCAGGTGCCTGTCATCGGCCGAAGCCCAAAAAGTCATGAAAGAAGTTCACTCAGGCGTTTGCGGTGCTCACCAATCTGGCCCCAAGATGCGACTGCAAATTAAACGGCTTGGGTATTACTGGCCCACCATGATACGGGATTGCGGAGAGCATGCAAAGAAATGTTATATCTGCCAAATTCACGGTGATTTTATTCACAAGCATCCCAATCTATTGCATCCTACAGTGGCGTCGTGGCCCTTCGAAGTCTGGGGCACCGACATCGTTGGCCCAATTGATCCTCCATCATCCAAAGGCCATCGGTTCATACTGGCCGCGACAGACTACTTCTCCAGATGGGCTGAAGCTGTCCCGCTGAAAGAAGTCAAGACAAAAGATATTCTGACATTCTTCCAGCAAAATATTCTATACCGCTTCGGTACACCAAGGAGAATCATTTCTGACAACGGGCCTTCTTTCAATAGCTTCAATATCTCAAAGTTCGCTACTCAGCACAAGATAGACTGGAGGTATTCCTCCATCTATAATCCAAAAGCCAATGAGCTAGCCGAAGCCTTCAATAAGACTCTATGCAATCTCCTGAGAAAAAATGCTTCAGCCAACAAGAGAGACTGGAATCTCAAGCTTCACGAGGCATTGTGGGCATATCGTACCACGCACCGTACTCCAACTCAGTCCACTCCATACTCATTGCTCTTCGGAGTGGAGACGGTCCTCCCCCTCGAAGTCGAAGTTCCAAGCTTAAGAATGGTCGTTCAGCATGAGTTGACGGAGGAGGAAAACGTGCTCCTTCGACTTGAAGAACTCGATGCCCTCGAAGAAAAGAGGCTCGCGGTGCAGCAAAGTCTGGAGCTATACTGAGCCCAAATGTCACGGGCCTATGACAAGATAACCCGTCTCCGCGCTTTCAAAAAAGGTGAATTGGTGTTGGTCCTCAAAAGACCGATTATCCCCAATCGACATGCCAAGGGAAAATTCGAGTCAAACTGGGAAGGACCATACGTCATCGAGAAAGTGTTTGACGGAGGATCCTACCAACTAATAAGTGCCGAGGGAGAAAGGCCTATGCCACCCATCAATGGCCGATATCTCAAGAAATACTACACGTGAATGCTCCGAGTCGTAGGCGAATTGAGCAAATCAGCCCTACGGTCTGGATCAGACATCCTGCAAAACCGTATAAATCCACGCGCGTAAATGACCCCTATCTCTCCCAAATCCTGCCGGTGAGACTACTTTTAAAGTCCCACCAGCAAAAAAATAAAATAAAATAAAATAAAAATAAAAAAAAAAATAAAAATAAACGGTATGTCCACAAGCAAAACGGGCACGGATGAAAACCCGAAAGGGCTCCGTGAGTAAAAACAGCAGGACTACCGGCGAGTCTGCGAAAACCCGAAAGGGGGCAAACTCGTGAAAAGAGATGAAATACACTCGCAAAGTCCTCTCGACCTTGTGAGGAAAAAACCCCTGCGTGAGATCCTTACGACTCACAAAGGAGCAACACACTTAGGAATCCTCACGATTCCTAAGGAGAAAATACACCTGCGGGATCCTTACGACTCGTAGGGAGAAAATGCTTTTATGGGACCCTCACGGCCCATAAAATTGAAAAGCCTTAGGTGATAGGGACCCAAACCTGTCTCCTAAGCCATCTTTCCCCAACGAGCAACGGCAAATGATGAGTCGCTCATGGCATTTCGCTTCAGTGTTAGCGGTGCTGATGCCGACCAAAAACCCAAATCACAAGTCCTCCTAAGGCAAATGATGAGTTGCTCCTGGCATTATTCCATTGCAGCAATGCCGATGCCAAACAAGATCCAAATTCCAAGTCCCCAAACGGCGAATGATGAGTTGCTCCTGGTACCACATTCCAGTGCAGCGATGCAGACGCCAACCAAAATCTGATTTCTCAAAATTCTCCTGGCCCTACGGTGGGTCCCAAGTTGACCATCGTATACAATCCACGGGCTCAAATAATTCTCATCATACCCTTGCCCCACCGTAATCACCAGTTACGCGGCCGGTATCCTCTTTGGGAATGATGCTCCATTGATAAGACCCACTCATGTGCCCTCACGATACATGAGGAGAACAAACCTTTGTGGGATCCTTACGACTCATAAAGGAAAAACACACTTAGGAGTCCTCACGACTCCTAAGAAGAAAATACACCTGCGGGATCCTTACGACTCGTAGAGAGAAAATGCTTTTATGGGACCCTCACGGCCCATAAAATTGAAAAGTCTTAGGCGGTAGGGATCTAAACCTGTCTCCTAAGCCATCGCTCCCCAATCCCCAAATGGCGAATGATGAGTCGCTCCTGGTACCATATTCCAGTGCAGCGATGCAGACGCCAACCAAATTCCAAATCCCATACCCCAACGGCGAATGATGAGTCGCTCTGGTACCATATTCCAGTGCAGCGATGCAGACGCCAACCAAATTCCGAATCCCATACCCCAACGGCGAATGATGAGTCGCTCCTGGTACCATATTCCAGTGCAGCAATGCAGACGCCGACAAAATCCCGAAATTTTTCCGGCCCTACGGTCTGGATCATACATCCTGCAAAACCGTATACAATCCACGGGCGTAAAACAATCCCAAAATCCTCTCAATGACAGATGATGATTCGCTCCTGGTACCATATTCCAGTATAGCGATGCTGATGTCAACCCAAATCAAAATCAACAAGTCAACTTCCACTCCGACACCGCAGAAAGCGGAGCAAGTCAGAATCCAATCTCGACACCGCAAGAAGCGGAGCAAGTCAAGTCTACCCCTGACACTGCAAGAAGCAGAGCAAGTCAAATCAAGAATCGACCGTCCAAGTCGCAAAAAGGGCAGAATCGACCGTCCATGTCTCTAAAAGGGCAGCATCGACCGTCCAAGTCACAAAAGGGCAGAACCGACCGTCCACGTCTCTAAAAGGGCAGCACCGACCGTCCAAGTCACAAAAAGGGCAGAACCGACCGTCCACGTCACTAAAAGGGCAGCACCGACCGTCCAAGTCGCTAAAAGGGCAGCACCGACCGTCCAAGTCGCAAAAAGGGCAGCACCGACCGTCCAAGTCGCAAAAAGGGCAGCATCGACCGTCCAAGTCGCTAAAAGGGCAGCATCGACCGTCCAAGTCGCAAAAAGGGCAGCATCGACCGTCCACGTCGCTAAAAGGGCATCATCGACCGTCCAAGTCGTCAAAATGGCAGCACCAACCGTCCACGTCGCTAAAATGGCAGCACCGACCGTCCATGTCTCAAAAAGGGTAGAACCGACCGTCCAAGTCGCTAAAATGGCAGCATCGACCGTCCAAGTCTCAAAAAGGGCAGCATCGACCGTCCACGTCGCTAAAATGGCAGCACCGACCGTCCACGTCGCAAAAAGGGCAGAATCGACCGTCCAAGTCGTTAAAATGGCAGCGCCGACCGTCCACGTCGCTAAAAGGGTAGTACCGACCGTCCAAGTCGCTAAAATGGCAGCACCGACCGTCCAAGTCGCTAAAATGGCAGCACCGACCGTCCAAGTCGCAAAAAGGGCAGTACCGACCGTCCAAATCGCTAAAAGGGCAGCACCGACCGTCCAAGTCGCAAAAAGGGCAGCACCGACCGTCCAAGTCGCAAAAAGGGCAGCGCAGGATTCCTACAAAGCAGGAACTAGATCACTCCGGGCCAGAGAAAACGTCTATCACGGACACTCCGTCTCGGAGACATGTCAAGCAATGACCGTCCATGTCGTAAAAAGGGCAGTGCCAGCTTCCCAAAAAGCGGGAACCAAATCAAGTCGCCTCCACGTGAAAGAAGATCCATCAATTTCATGCACACAACCCACATATGTGGTGTGCATTTATTGATGGGGAGCAATTTGTTGGGGTAAAAATTTACACCCCGGTTGACCAAGATAAAATCAAAGTCAACCCCAAGTCAAGTGGGCCCAAGCCCAGATCCAGTGGGCCCATGCCCGGGTCGAGCCAGAACATGAAGCGGCCGGCCTCCCCCCATACCAAGATAAAAATTTGTAATAAATAATTTTGTTGTATTTCTTTTATCTTATTTTATGGATAAATGTAAGAAAAATAGGCATAAAGCCAAAATTTTGTAAAGCCCATGGCTTATGTGCAAAAAGAAATGGCACATGAGCCATGGGATAGGAAAAATGCCATTTTGTGAAGCCCAAGGGGCTATGTGTAAAGTGTATAGCCTATAAAGGTAAGGATAATGAAATATCCCAACAACTTTTTCTCTCTCTAAAATTTTTTTCCAGATCTGAGATCTTTTCTTCTTCTTCAAGGTTCCAAAACCCTCTTCTTTCTCTTGAATTAAATCAAAAGTTTTACTCTTCTTTTTATAAAACAAATTAGTTTTTCACCACAAAACCCACAAAGGGGAACTTGGATCTATCATTAGATCTCAAAAAGAAGAGATTTTTAGATCTCACATCTCTTGAGCCAGCCAACAGAGGAGGAAGAAGAAGAACCCATTTCCTCAACCAAAATATTTTTTTTTAGGAGTTTAACTCCACTAATCTCTCTTCCGGGAGTTTTTGGGACTAAAAGCCCTCTTTTCCTCGCCGGCGCGCTAGCGCTCGAGCGCAAAGCGCCCACGTGCCGACACGTGGCGCGCGCGCTTGCGCTCCGGCGCACTGCGCCCGAGCGCAAAGCGCCCACGTGCCGACACGTGGCGCGCGCGCTTGCGCTCCGGCGCACTGCGCCCGAGCGCAAAGCGCCCACGTGCCGTCACGTGGCGTGCGCGCTTGCGCTCCGGCGCACTGCGCCCGAGCGTAAAGCGCCCACGTACCGACACGTGGCGCGCGCGCTCAAGCGCACTGCGCCCGAGCGCAAAGCGCCCACGTGCCGACACGTGGCGCGCGCGCTTGTGCTCCGGCGCCTTGCTCCCGAGCGCAAAGCGCCCACGTGCCGACACGTGGCGCGCTTGCGCCCGAGCGCCCAGCGCTCATGCGCAAAGCGCCCACGTGGCACGCTTGCGCCTGAGCGTACAGCACCTCAGCGCACAGCGCACAGCGCTGGCCCCACGCATCCTTTGGATGTCTTTTCCCCCCTTTTGTTTATATATATACATGTATATATATACATATGTATACTTATGTACACATACACATACTCCGCAATATTCTCCCCCTCCAAAAATTTTTTGGGCCGGGGCGCTGCCCCGAACCCCGCAAGGGGGCTGCTAGCCCCCTTGACCCCTAGCCCGCTATCCGGGTAGCGAGACCCCCGTAAAAACTCTGCATGGCTCCCGATATATCCAAAACCCCCTTTCAAAACAAAACACACGTACACTGCACATTGAGTTCGCATGACCAGTTTAACCCGTTAATCGGAGGTTCCCTCGCCCCAAAGGCGAGGGGTAATTAACGGCAGCTTAGTCCGTGGCTGTCGGAGATTCGGATCCCCACAATCATTAAACCCCGGCCTGCCCTAGGCAGGGGGAATCTGTAGTACGCCTGAGAAGCGTGCGCGTATTCCCATCTCAATGGGGTGACGAAAAACACCCTACAACGTATTTACTCAGAAGCAAATACGCTAAGCGTAACTAAGCAATATAAAAGAAAATACACAAGAGACAAGATATAATAAAAACAGCAACTTTTATTTATTAACATTCATTTGTACAATTCATGAAAAGGAAATACAACTGAGATAAAAAGATGCCTAAACAGTGGCATAACAGGAAATGAAAAGTACTGAATGGAAATGTACAATGAAACTAGAGCTCTGGTTCTTCAGCAAACTGGTCCAAGTCTTCTGCAGATGGCTCGATCTCTGCCGGGTCCAAACCACTTGACGACATTCAAAGAAGAAAGAAATAGAATGTCGTCAGCGAACAGGTCGCTCAGTAAGTCCCAAAGATAAGGGAGAAATAGACAGAGAGTAGGGGAGAGAGAGAGAGAGTAGCTTTTAATGTTGTATTATAATATTGTAATGTTTTATTAACGCTGTTGTTTGTAGCCTGGTACAGAAGATGCCAGTGTATACGAGGGGAGTCCCACTTACACCGGAGACCTTGGTAACCTGTAGTACAAGGCCCCGTCGATAATACCACGGAACAACGGCATGGATGTAATTATGTCTTAAGTGACCACCTCGTGCCACCTTTAACATATTCCGTACCAGTCTACCCCTTAAACCCTGCAGTGTTTTGATTGTATTGTTTGTCTTGTAAATTGTATTGATTGTTTAATTGATTGACTGACCGAAACCATGATATCGGTAAACGGATATAATTGTAGAGTCATGTAAATGGAATAACTGGAGAATCATAAAAGTGGAATATATCCATGGTTCGGTTCAGTCAAGTCATATAGATTGATAATTCGATTCATGGATTCATGTGTTTCTATTGAATTGGAATATTGTAGATTGTAGATTGACCTGAATCATATTCAAGTTAGATTAATCAGACTCAAAGCCGAGTCAGACAATTAGAAATGTAAGTCGAAATCTTGATTATTTCTTAAACCTATAATTGCTAGGGTCCTTAGGGTAATTTATAATCTTGAGGGGGTTTATGTAAAATATACTTTTATATACTTTTCAAAATACTCCCCAAGCATTTATTATTCGTCTTTAGAGTTATAATGAAGGTGGATTTTATATTGTGATATTTCTAGTGAAAATATCCTAATTTCATAAATAAAGGTATTTATTTGTAAAGTTGATTTATTTGAAATTCATGGTATTTTAGTGTAAAATTTATTCTTGTGATTTTTAGAAAAAGGTGGAATATTTATAACATAACAAAATAATGTTTTAATGATAAATATACATATATTTATACAAAAATAATTTTAATATATATTTTATATTCCAAAAATCTCATTTTCTTAAGATATCGTATTTTAAATCTTTTGAGACCGAATGCTCCTTGCGGAGGTCTGAATCTCGCACTACTAAGCCCGAGGATGTGCGATAATCCGCACCATCCCGAACGGGTTTCCCAAGGTGGGTTGTAGCGGCGCTTTGCAAAGATTATAAAATACTAAATTCTTTAGAAAACGGTTTTATAAAGTAAAATGTATTTATTTGTAAAAATGTCAACCGTATTTTAGATTCTAGGGTTTTCTAAGTCAACTAGCCTATTTCTAAATGGTCTAAACGACAAGTTGTTAGATGCCTCAAATCGCCTCTTCACCGCCAATTATGGCCAGGTAAGTACAAGTGAGGAAAGGAGGGATCCGCTCACGAATCACCATGAGTCGGGCCTTTTAAAGTTACCTTTCTCACTTGCCTAGCCTAGACACCACAAAATCAGGTTTAGATAAACGACCGATGTCCACAACTAATCGTATTTTCCTAATAAGAGGTATTTATTTAAAAGTGTATCAACTCTAAATCTTTTATGATAGTTTTATTAAATATATGGTATTTAAATGTAAATTCTTGTTTTCTCGTATTCTAAGGTTTCAATGGTATCGTATTAGATTATATGTAAGTGTGTGAGGAGGTAGGTCATTATCTCGTGATCTACTTTAAATGTATAGCAAGTTTGATGGGGTTAAATGAAAGAGTGAAACATTGTGGTATTTAAGCGAAAAATACGGTAAATTGAGAAAACTATCATTTCATGTGGTGAAACTTGTTCAAATTCTTTGATTAGTGTTTAGTAGTCAACATAAGGATGTTTAATTATGATTGTATTAGTGAGAAGTGAAATTTATAGAAAACCGAATCGGAAATCGGATTTGTTCCGATTCCGTCGGGTTTGTAATTTCGTATTTTCTTGAATAGGGAAGAGAGAGATAGAAAGGGACTTACGGGTTTTCGATTACACTAGAGTGAGGGGGAACTAAAGGGATTGTCGATGCGTTGTGTCGTCGCCGGTAGTTCCTAAAAACGTCGTCGGAATTTCCGCCGGAATTTCGTCGGAGCTTCACCGCGAGCTTGTTTTCAAAGTACACAACTCTTGGAAAATTTTGAGAGAGTGAGTTTAGGATTTTGGGATGAGAGGGTAGAGGGTAAAGGGTGTATTTATAGGGTAGGCTAGGGGTAGGGTAGGTAAAGGGTTTTTAATAAAAAAAATTGTAAAAATATAGGAAAAAGTAATAAAAATGGAGTAAATGAGGTATTATTGTGTTTCTGGAACCGATCCAAACGTTTAAAGTATACAGGGGGGTACAGAAGACGAAGAGCCCCAACTTTCATGTTGGGGACTCGGCCGTCCGGCCAAGTCCGGCAGGCGGCGCCGGCCCGAGTCGGCCGATCCGCCGGCCGAATCGGTCGAGTCGGGGGTCAAGGAGGTGGGGGGTCTCGTGGGGTAAACACTGGTATAGTTAGATTTTAAAGTGTAGTTCAATTTTTGGAAGTTATGGTGTGTAGACTGTTGGGCTTCCAAAGGATTTAAAACAAAATAATATTAAAAATAATGTGGGGCATGAGATTTGAACTCTGGTGGCTTAGTTCAGCAGTGCAAGGTATTACCAATGAGCTATAAGCTCCTTCTTGTAATTAAATTGCTGATTAATTACTTAAGTCTTATGCTCAGGCAATAAATACCGCTTTATGGATTTTTGAAAAAAATATTTAAAAAATTTGTATAGGAAAAAGTGTATAGAAAATTAGGGTTGTTACATCCACGGGGTGGGATGGTAGGCCGTGCCGGAACTACGTAGGGTCCTCTGTCCAATGACCGTTGGCCCTTGGCCTTCTCTGCTAGTCTTTCCTGTACTCGGGCAACGTTCAAAACTTGGGCGAAGATTGGTAGGTCGAGAGACGCGATGAGTTGTTGCAGTTCAATATCGAGCCCTTGCTGGAAACGTCTTGTCCTGGAGGATTCGGTGGCTACCATGTACGGTGCGAAGCGACTCAGCCGATTGAACTCTGCGGCGTAGTCATCTACTGAGCGTCCATTTTGCTTCAACATAATAAACTTTTCCTCCATCTCGGCCTTGGCAGTAGCCGAAAAGTAATGATCCAGAAAGCACGTGGAGAACGTGTCTCATCCAATAGGCTTCTCTAGCCGGCTCTCCTCTACGGACCACCACGTGCGGGCCTCGTCTTCTAGTTGAATCTTCACTACGTTCACTCTGTCGTCGTCAGGAATTCGAGCGGCAGTCAGGAGGTTCTCTATGTTGATGAGCCATTGCTCGGCTTCAAGTGGACTTGCTAATCCTGTGAACACTACTGGATGGAGCCTCCTGAAGTCTGAAACGTTACCAACCCTAGCCTGTGCAATCGGTACGAGCGCACCCTCAGGGGCGGCGGGAACAGCCGTAGATCTCTCCAGGGCGGTAATTGCGGTCTGCTGTACCGCTTTCAATCCCTCAGCCAGAAGATCGGTCTTTCTCTCTTGAGCTTGGGCCAGGGTCGTCAGTGTGCTAAGAATCTTCTCGGTACGATCGTGGTGACCGGCACCTGAGGAGTTGCCTGAGGAGTCCATATTCCTGAAAGATCAAAAGAAATCAGATCCAAGCAAGGCTTCACAATGATTCAACGATGATTAGGAAGTGAGGAAGAATGCAATAAGGCATACGCTAAGGGTGTAACTCAATCTAGAGGTCCCTCCACGGAACAATAATTTCATCCAAAACCTGGCTCTGATACCAACAAAACCATGTCACGTCCCGCTTCCCAAAATACGGGATACGAGGGATGACTAGGCCAGCCATGCTCCTACGATCAGGGAATAATCCCGCCGTAGTCACACTTCGGCTTCTAGCATTACATGGTAGTTAATAAACAGTGCTTGAGTAAAGGAAAAATCATAGTTCACGACTTTATTACATTGCAATTTAAAAGAGTTCTAGGTACATTTATTTCACAAAATAAACAACTAACCAATAACAAATACTGAAATCAAAGAAAGTAGCGCTGGTGGTGTAGTCTAGATCTCCGCAATCTCGAAGGATAAGTCCTGCTCCTGGGCTGGATCCACTTCGTCCTCTGAGCATGCACACTCAGGTCGTCAGGGCAACACATATAGCAATAAATATGTATAATAGGCGTGCAGTATTATTAAACATAGGGAGTACAATAGATTGCAGAACATGTATATAATGATATCAACTGAAAATGAATAGTGCACTATGAGTAAGATGTCGGTGAACTAAGCAATGTATATGTCACTACTTAACAGTCATTATGTCCATGAAATCAATTGGTGGAGAGGATACTCGTGTTTAACAAGGGTCTTGTGCATGCCCGAGACTACGCTCCACTGTGTCCGGGACATAACCCTGCCAGCCGTGCCGCTAGGCCCACGACCTAAAGTAGGTATATATATATATATCACTGATAGCGAATGATCATCTTCTAAATCACTGTACCTCACTAAATACGAGTTCAATTCCACCTTGATTTCCCCATTCCCCGGGTTATGGTATGTATTCATGAATTAGATAGGTTGTGGACACTACGTATCACTGTCGTTTTCAATCACTTTTTTTCCACTTCCCAATATCACTGTCGTATTTGCTACAACCCAATCACTAATCATTAATATATCGATAATTCAAATGATTCACTATGCGGCAGGTATAACTCAAGCATGGGAAAATATGTAGAAATACACTGAAGAGGTATTCATTATACTATAACAACTAATGCCATATAACTTGCAAAATTCACGGTAAATCATACGCTTAGAATTGACCAAAACAATATAAAGGACGTACGAAGCACACTAGATTATCTAAGCAATAAAATTTATTTCAGGTAAATCGGAGTTCAGGTTAGAGAATTATCATCGTTTGAAGGCAGCGATCGATTTCTGAGATTCCAGTTCCAGAACTGGAAGCCCAACTTCGCGCGCAGTTTACCAGTAATTATATACAGATTCAGCTTTTTCCCTAGTTGAATAAAATTTAGTTCTGCCAGTTAAGTTTCCAACGCACCAAACGGATTATCAATCTCACCTCTACATCAGGAGTTATGTCCAGATTAAAGTGACAATGTACTGAACATTTCTGCAGAAACTGCAGAACGCACTGACATTCTAAAATACGATTTAAATATCAAAAGACCGTAAAACTGCACTGGATTGATTTCAGGTGTTATATAATTAAGTTATCTACGCTAACATATGGGGTTCCGTGCATTTTCAGTTTTAAGAAGGTGTGTACAGGTGCATAGAATTCAGTTTCCCCCATGGATTGCTACCCCGGACTGCAGTCCAGAATAAAAAGTCTATACAGTTTTCACTATGTAAACTACATGATTTTGTGTGACCGTATATATGGATTCATAGATTACTTGGTTCCCTTCATAACGAGCCTAAGCAAGCCACAATCCGATTTCTGTATAATTTATTATGAAGCTAACAAGACTGCATGATCAGAAAATTCAGTTTGGACGATGCATCTTGAGTGCATCGTATTATGTTTGGAACTTCAATAATTTAACACCAATTTTATACACACTACCAGATAACAGTACATGGATCCTTTAAATCATAAATTTGGGGAATTTCAACCGAGGTTTTGGTTCAAGACAATTGATCGAGAACGTAGTATGCGCATGAAACTATCGATCGGAACTTCGTGTTTCGTCTAATCAATTCAAACGGGATTGATCCCCCGATCCCTACATGTATTAACCCTGGGTTACAGTCCCGATTCCAAATGATCACGCATAACTCCAAGCCATTACAGGTCGTAGTAGAAAACTAGTGATAACAATACGACAGACACACACCCAATTTCAATTGTCTCGTTTGTTTCTAATTGAAATTAAAGAATACTAATTCTAGTTGTCTAATCCATTTCAATTGTCTCACAGGTTCAAGATATAGCATGATAAGCAAGTAGAAGATACTTGCCTTAGGCGAACGTGATACGGCGGCGGCGGCGAGCACGATCAAGGCACGATGCGCACTCGACTGGGCTAGATCGGAGCACTCAGGCTCAATACTGGCGTGAAGGCGGTCACGGCAGGGGTTTCCGGCGACTTCGTCGAAGCGCTCGAGTGCAGAGGGGATGTCGGCAGTGAGCTCAGGCGACTCGGGGATTGGAGCTGGTGAGTCATGGACGCTCGGGGCTGCAGGGGATCAATGCAGTGGCTCTGACTCTGGCGAGGTCGGCTGAGGCGACGGGTCGGAGCTCAGGTGAGGTGCAGGGACGAGGGAGTTGGGTTCGTCGGCGAGAGGAAAGGGGTCAATGTTGATGGTGGTGGGTGCTCGGTTTGGTGGGTCTTGGAGATGAGGAGAGGGTGTTGGCGGTTGAGGTGTTAGGAAAGAGAAGAGGGAAAGTTGGGGTGCTCGGCGGCAGTGGTCGGAGCTGGGGGGAGTTCGGCGACGTGAGGTGGGGGTTCAGTTTGGAGGAGAACGAGAACGAGAGAGAGAGAAGCAGAGCGGGAGAGATGAGTGAAGAGAACGGGGAGTGAGAAAAAGACGTTGGAGAGAAGAGGGGGCCGTGGCTGTTGGAGATGGCCGGTTCTTACGCGAGCGCAAGGAGCGGGGAGTCATGGCGAGAGCCGTTGGGTCTTGGAGCTGTTGGGGGTGAGCTGGTCGAGTGGAGGCGGACGCGAGGAACGCGGAGGCGAGCGAGCGTGGGTGGGTGCGGGTCTCCCGGCATGGGCGCGAAGAGCACGGAGGCATGGGGTGACGCGAGGGAGAAAGGCGGGAAAGTGAAGACGAGGGAGGAAGATGAGGGGAACGGGTCGGGTCGGGTTGGTGTGGGTCGGGTCGGGTAGAAATAGGAACGGGTTTGGGAATTTTTTGTTTAGGTTAGAGTTTAGGAAATTAATTTAAATAATAATAAAATATATAAAAATGAAATAAATTTGAATTAAATTCTGGAAAAATACGGAAAATTTTATTTGGAACTGGGGATTTACAGACATTACGGTCCATTGGGTTTAAGGACATCATAGTCCATGTTTAAGAACATCATAGTTCTTGGAGTTTAGTTTGGGGACATTACGGTCCATTGGGTTTAAGGACATCATAGTCCATGTTTAAGGACGTCATAGTCCATAGAGTTTAGTTTAGGGACATTACGGTCCATAAGTTTAAGAGCATCATAGTCCGTGTTTAAGTACGTCATAGTCCATAGAGTTTAGTTTAGGGACATTATGGTCCATAAATTTAAGGACACCATAGTCTGTGGTTTAAGGACGTCATAGTCCATAGAGTTTAGTTTAGGGACATTACGGTCTATAAGTTTAAGGACATCATAGTTCGTGTTTAAGGAAGTCATAATTCATAGAGTTTAGTTTAGGGACATTACGGTCTATAAGTTTAAGGACATCATAGTCCGTGGTTTAAAGACATCATAGTCCATAGAGTTTTTTGGCTCATCAGTTTAGGGGTGCGCCAAGAGTTATTGGTTATTGGGACCCTCCACCTCTCTGAAGACGTTGAAGAATTACAACGATATGTATCAGAGGTGTGAAGAGATGTACCCTTGAACCAAATTTCAGATTGAGGAATTATCAGTTCTGAAAATAGAGGCTCGGTTTGCTTGGAGATTTAATCTCAGGTGGGACTTAACTGATTTGTGGTTGAAGTTGGTTCCTTAATATATTTTCAGCGATCACGTGCCCCCACGTGATACTTTGAGACAGTGTTAAACACTGGAATTTGAGAGTGCTCACGTGTTGCACGTGATGCTTTTAAAGGTGGTATTGTTCGCTTGGTTTTATTCCCCATCTTTATATAAGTGTTAAACATTTTATCTTAGTGGCCATCACGTGTGAACACGTGAGGCGCCTCAAAGTCAGATATTGTTTCCTTTTATTCCTTTTTCTTTTAAAAAGTGCCAAGCACTATCAGTGAGGGGGGGTCACGTGTGAACACGTGATCTATTTCAATCTCTTTTTTTTTTGAGTTCATCACAGGTGGTCACGTGTGAACACGTGATCATCAATATGCATGGAATTCTTTCTCTGGGTCTTAGAAATCTCAAATCTCTTATTATATATATATTTGTAAGGATTTAATTCCTTGAACTTAGTTCTTCTTTTAGGTTTTGGATCTACATGGCAGAGTCTCCCCGATGAGAATTAAATTCTCAACCTGTGGAGAGATCTGTTTCTACAGACCTTTTACCATAAGGGAGAACTAAGTTCTTATATGAACTTAATATAGCCACTCAACATGTGGTGAGTTTGTATTTTTCAATTCTTTTAAGTAAATTAATAACAATTGTAAATTTCGTAAAGAAAATTAATTATTGTTTTATTTGTCGGAGGAGGATTTTGAAAAGGCGGAGAGGAGCTATCGGGAATCAAATCCCGAATATCCGGCCGATGATCCTCTTCCTACGGAGGCTGAGATATCTATTATAGAGCAGCTTTTCCCTCAGTCGAGAGGACACGGTCGTATTACCCTATACGGTGGTCCCGTTAGTCTTTCACGGTCTGGTTCCAGAAGAAATACTTCAACTTCGTCGACCGCTCGCTCTAACCAACAATCGAATGAGGCACAACGGATCAATGAGTTAGAGGAGCAGCTCAGGAGGAGGGATGAAGCGGATAAGAAGAGGGCGGAAAATGAAACGGCTTGGAGAGCTCAAATGGAGGCACGGTTGGAACAATTCTCGCAACAATACATTCTACGTCCGCAATCGTGGTCAGCATAGGGTTCATTCCCGCCGCAATCGGCATATTACCTTTCTCTGACGCAACGGCCGTATTACCCTCCCTCATCACACGAAATGTCGTACTATCCTTATCCACCACCTCCACAATCACAAAGAGGGTACTACCCTCAGCCTACACCTCCGCCACAAGATCCTTATTACCCTAACCCTCCACCACAGGAACTGTATAACCCTGATCAGTCGACCCCACAGGGAAGATTATTAGGTAACTTTTTTTCGCAAGAGAACTTCGACGATGTGAATCGATACTATTCAAGACGAGCTTGTGGTGGCGATGGTAACGGTGGGAGTTAATATCATGCCCCGCTTCCTGGTGTACGGACAAGGAGACGTGACTAGGCCCGTGACGTATTTACCCCGAAGTAAACACGTTAAGCATAAATAAACAATATAATATTAATGTACACAAGAAAAATATGAGATGTAAATGAACGGCAACTTTTTATTTATTAAACATTCTTTACAATACAACTGAAAAGTAAATACAATGTAGAAAGCAATGTCTAAACAATGGCATGAACTGAAAGTAAAAGTATATTCAAGTGACTAGAGCTCCGGGTCCTCGATGAACTGCTCCAAGTCTTCTGAGCTGGACTCGATCTCCAGAGAGTCGGGTCCTCCTGACAACATTCCAAAGAAAGAATAGAAAAAGAATGTCGTCAGCGAATAATCGCTCAGTAAGTCCCAAAGAGAGATAGAAATAGACTAAACAGGTAAAGAGAATATATCTGGTATAATATATGATTGTTATGTTAACGCAGTTGTTTGTATCTTGATACAGAATATGCCAGTGTATATGAGAAGAGTCCAACTATTCCGTGGACTAAGGTATACGGAACACAAGGAACCGTTAAGACACGGGACAACAGCAACGGATATTCAGGTTAAGTGTATTAAAGTGACCATCATCGTGCCACTTTTAACACATTTCATACCAATCTACCCCTTAAAAACCCCGTAATGTATATTGTGTTGTTTATAACTGTAAGACTTGTCGAAACCATGATATCAATTGCTCATGTAAACGGATAAGGATGTAAACGGATAATCATGTAATCAAGTAAATGTATATCCATGGTTCAGTCAGTTCAAGTCATGCTGATATTTGATTGTATTCAGTATATATGGATTCATAATGTATTGGAGTTATATTTGGATTGTATTCATATTTAGATTGTATTCCGATTAGACTGAGACTCTTTCTGAGTCAAACGCTTAAACAGAATTGGATTCCTGAATTAGGTTTTGGAATTATCGGTAACTGCTGCACATGGACGGCAGAATTTTTGACTTTTTCCAAACCAATTACCATTGATAATCTCATTTTAGTTTCCTACCTTAAATAGGCAAGTATCCACATTTTCCGGCTCTCTGAGGCTCAAGAGAATCGATCCCGCTTAAATTTATATTTACTAGGATCCTTATTGTAAATTAATAAATTTAGGGAGGTTTATGAAAAATAGTTTTGATAAACTTTCAAAATAAACCTCAAGCATTTATTTATCGTATTTAGGGTTTTCATGGATGTAATTTTTAAAAGTGAAGTATTCTAATGATTATAAACCTAGATTGAATAGTATAGGGTATTTTAGTATAAATTGGAATTGTATAGATTTGTGATGGTATATTCATGAAATTTGTGATTCCTTTGTTTAGAAAACATGGAATTTATTATATATATTTAAAATAGATAGTTTGATAATATTATAAATAACTATTAAAAATAAATTTATTTATTAAATAGATTTCACGTTTTCTTAAAAATTATAATAAAAAATCTATCGAGATCGTATGTTCCGTGAGGAGGTCTGCATCTCGCCATACTAGTCCGATAGATGTGCGATAACCCGCATCAACCAAATCGGATTCCCCAAGAGTGGGTTGCAAGGATATAATCGTAAGGAATTTAATTAAAACAATTTAAATAATACGGTTTTATTAGTTTAAGGTATTTTATTGTAAAATTGTATTTATCCCACAAATTATTGCTCTAAAATCCATCGTGCTATGTCATGATGAGTGTTTTGATGAGGTAGGTCATTACCCCGTGAATTTTCTAAAAGTAATATGAGTATATATGATAAAAGATATCGAATAGAAAGTTTGTGGTATTTAACCGTAAAAGCGAAATAAAAGTTGCATAGCATTGTATATTGAATTGAAACTTGCTCTAAATGTTTGTTTATAATTACTAAAAAAGTTGTAATAATATGGGTGTTTGGTTATTAAGAAAAGTTATGTTTTTAACAAAATTAAAATCGGAGGTCGTAATAACTCCACTTCCGACGAGTTTTGAAAAGAGATCTATTTAGAATAGGAAAAGATGAGAGTGGAGAGGACTTACTGGATTAGATGAGAGATGGGAGGTAGAAAAAGGGTTTGAGAGCTTCGTGGAATCGTTGTGTCGCTGGATTTGTCCCGGGTCTTCGCCGGAAGATGACCTTGGGCTAACTCCACTTGTACAACTAATTTGACTTGAAAAAATTTGAGAGTTTTGATAATAGATTTCAGAATGGAGAGGGGTAGGATGTGATGTTGTATTTATACGAGAAATTAGGGTTTTGAGGATTGAATAATGGAATTAAAATGCATTAAAATTTTGGATTAATACCTCATTTTAATTCTCTGTTTAATTTCAGGAAAAACAAACAGAAGAGGAGTATAAGCTTTTGGACTTCCAAAAAATTTAAAAGAAAAATCATTAAAAATAATGTGGCTGGGAAGATTTGAACATAGGGGCTACGTCACAACAGTGCAAGATTTTACCAATGAGCTATAAATGCTTTCTTTCTATTTTTAAACAAATTAAATACTTATAACATACTCAGGTTTGCAAATACTCTATTTAGTACTTTAATTTTAAACAAATTTCTGTACATTTTAGTGAGATACGTACAGTTGTTATTTACATAAATTTGAGTATACAATTAAACAGTGTTGAGTTTTGATGTTTAAAATTCATTTTGTGTATGCGTAGGGTTCTTATAAGTTAACGGTGAAAGGATTATGTTTTGACGATGGAAGTGATGGGAGTTAGTGAGGTAAGCGTATATATATGTTAGTATAGTTAACATTGTTTCGAAGATTATAATTTGAGTTCATATGTTTATATATTTATTTATTTCGATTCACAGGGTTGAGTAAGCTGCGATTGCAGGTGATTTAGAGATTTTTTATTTTGTTGGACATATATATAGCGTATGTATTGTGTTATTCGTATTCAAAACAATTTAGTTTATTTATGCTTGTTTATTAAAAATTTAGTTCATATATGTTTGATTGAGTTGTTGATATTGGTGGATATATCGTGGATAATGTTTATATGTTGATTTGTATGCGTCTGTGTTCGTATTTGTCACGACCCGAAATAGCCCGTGACTGGCACTTGAATCATATGAAGTCTATAGGACCCCATCTGATCCAAGAAGCCAAAAACCCAGAAATCTAAAACCATTTCAAGGAGTAAAATAAAGAAGACTGGTTTTTAAGAAGTAGGAAAACAGCTTTTAAAAAATGAAGAAAATATGTTCTAAAGATCAAAGTTTTTAAATAACTAAGCCAAATATGCATTTTAAAAATCACATATCTTTTCTGAAAATTTCGGCAGAGTTTCCTTTGTAAATACTGGCCCCGAACGGGGTACAACATGAATAATATATACGTAATGAGAAAATGCATCCCCAAGCGGGAGCTAGCTCTTCGTCAACTGACGATCACAACCACGCAAGTAATATAATATACAACGCCAAAGGGCGAGGATCAAATCTCAAAGGAAAACTCAAATAGCATGAAAAGCGAATACCACTAAGCGCGACTCCAAGGTCGAAATAATACATATCTAGTTTCTAAGTTTGAAACAATATACAAGTTTTGGTTGATGGAATTTTCTAGATACAATGAATGATACACAAACAAGGGTGGTTCTGATGCAAAAAACCCACCTACCAAGCAAATCACCCGCAAAGGAAAGCGATGTGCCGGAAATGTCGCTAAGGAACCTGTACGGCAAAACCTGCAAGAACTGTGGCACAACGGGGGTGAGTTGCCAACTCCTGAATAGAAAAATATCTACAAGCAGAAATCGAATGCATGGCATAATCCTAGGTCAAACGATCAGATATAATATAAACCTCAAAGGGTAAGTCTGAAGCATGATAAGGTGGCAATGTAACATCTAAATATGTAGGTAGTGCCAAGTACTCGTACCAATGCCTCAGGTAATAACATGTCATAAATATAAGGTATGTCTGCATGAAGTAAATATGATGAAGCATCAAAATGGATATCAATACACATATATTAGCGTCCCATTCCACTAATATTGGTGTAAGGGTATATATAACAGCGCCCTCATACCCTGTTATATATACATATGGAGTATGATCAATGTAATCAAAGTCTGTATGTGATCAAAGTCTGTATAAACGTGGATCCCGTCCACCCGTCACCCAATGACAATAAGCATCATGCATGTAAATATCATAAGCATATGCATGGAAGTACGAGAATATAATCAAAATCATGGAACCGGAGTGCCCAGCATCGACACTCGAAAACATCATGAAAACTGTGCCCAGCATCGGCACGTAAATCCTCATATATCGGGCATCCGTCAGTCCGGGTCAGCCCACGGGCTCCGTCTGCAGTATCGACCTTCGGCCCCAGCAGTACGCCCATATCCATCTATCGACTCTGGTCAGTATTCTCCGGATAACCGCCAGGTCCAACCAATCACCGGTAGGTACTCGCCCACCTCCAGGCTCAATCGGCAAAGTCCATCGATCATCTTGCCGAGGGGAACCATACCGGGCCTACCATGTACCCGCAATCGGTGTCTACCTCTCCTCGAATGGGGTATACTCACACAAGCTCTCTGGAACCGAGAAAACTCATGGTGGACGCACTGAAATATCATATCAAGGGTAACCAGGTTTATAAAACAATTACATATTTTCTTTTGAAATGTCCACGGTTCCCAAATCCAGAAATATCATGGAAACAACATATCTCAATGCATATAATCGAAGGCATGATATATGCGACATGTAAAAGAAATGCAAGCACATCTGTCTATCATGCAACCTGGAATAGTAATATGCACATATTGAGGGAAACCGCTCTTTTAAAATGAATCAGTTTTAAAGAGTATCTTGTGGTTCCCAAATCTAGAAATATCATCTATGTATGTGCGAACATGTATGCGTACAAGTATGCCATGCAAGGATCGTATCCTGAATGCAACAGTACTACAGTGTAGTGACATGGTAATTATCTATGATGAAGTATGTGAGCCGGCAAACAGTGTACGTGGAACATACGCATTATCGATAATGGTACTGGTGTCCTAACAACATGATGGTAATATAGCAATAAACACAAATAATGCGATGCAAATGACATGAATATGCGGAATCAAATAACAAACGCAATAGTAAGGAATCTACATCAATATGTAAGTGTCATGCAGTTTTGCCTTTTGAAATAAGACGAACCGGGGTTTTTAGTAAAATAAGGGTTACAGTGTTTTTAAGAAAAGATGCCCCTTTTGAAATTATCAGTAGAATCCCTTTTGCCCGTCTTTAAATATTCCCGGTTCGTTGGTTTTGAAATAGGTATGCCTCAGATATAGTCTAATGTCTACTAAGTAATCTACAGACCTAACTAAAAAGCTAAGCAGAAGGGGTATGGAGACCACCTACATCTGAGTCGATATATGTATATAATAGTCGGTGATCCCGCCTCAATAGTATCACGTACGGTACAGTATATCATATGACATCCTCGATAGTATCACGTACGGTACAGTCTATCATCAATATAAAGCTCGTACGGTAAATCGTCGTACGGCATCCCAATAGCTGGGTACGGGTCAATATCACAATTGTCTCATCAATTATCTGGTATCCGTATCATCATATCACATGATCTGGGGTACTGATCTAAATCCAATACAAATCGATACCATCTACGCAAATATGAATATAAGTGCGTGTGTGAACACACATCTAAAGGCTCGCTACAAATCACATGTCGTATCCCAAATACGAATCACATCATATCACCGATATTATGGCACTAAGCCCAAATCATCGACTCATCTCCAATGTCATCCACTATCCTCATCATCATCATATAAGTATAGCAGTAAGTACGTGTGTGCGTGTGGGTGTAAACCTGTTCTAGGGTTCGCGACTAGGAACCACACTAGTTTACTTCTAACCTTAATCTATCTATAGTACACCTAACACATCTCAAATATCCACAACCCTATAAGCCATCAAAAGTATATATATATATATATATATATATATATATATATATATATATATATATGGGCTATACTAATGTCGGACTGCGGGGGTGCTATACGCCATCCACCCGACTTCCCCCTGTAGATATAATCTACTCACCTTATTTTATGTGTTCCGATGCCGATGTCGCCATCTCAATCTTCAACACCTCGAAGTCACGTGGGGTACCTACAAGGATATCACAAACGCTAAAGCACATGAAAACCATGTCGGAAACCAAAACGGTACACGCTACGCCCATAGGTAAAAACCTACAGCCTCGCGTGCAAACACAGCCCATAACCCTCTGCCATTGGCGTTTAAACGCCACCCGACAGAAACGAATCATCGAATGCCAAAAATCCATGCTAAACAAGTCGTAAATCATGCGCCAACATAGGAAAATCAACCCAGATTCTACCCTGATTGGAATCAGACAAAACTAGACATACCCAGGGTCAAGTTTACAGGTAAAAGAGCTATGCACCAAAAACGATGGGGTTTCCCCTCGCTCTGGCCGCAAATTGCGGCCAGGGGGAATTAATCTGCGGCCTGGAATGGGTTTTGGTGGCTAGGTCTTTGGGTGTTGGTTTCTATCTACCTGCATACCTCACTGCCAAGTCAATATTATTTTAGGGTATCTCGGGTTGTAGCAGATTCCAGAAAGGTCACAAAATCGACAAAATTGCTAATTTACGCCAAGTCGAACAAATCTGGTATTTGGGTGAAATTTGGAACAATCTGGGGTTAACTGGTCTCAAACACACCTAATAAGGTTACACTAGCAATCAAAACCATCACTTGGCCAAATCTCACTCAATTTTTTCTAAAACTAGCACTAATTTACATACTATACTAAATTTCTACTAAATAACCAGAACTTGGCAAGAAAGGAGTTAGGTTGCAAGATTATATCTCAAGAGAATCCTAGGATGTGGGAGAAGAGAGAATGAAGGAGAGGAAAAGGGGCTATGCTGCTGCTGAGCTGCTCCTTGTGCTGCTGGTGTTGCTGTGCTACTTGCTGCTGCTGTTTTTGGCTGTTGCAGCAGTTTGCTGTTGCAGGAATTGTTGTGGTGGTTTTTGTGGTTGGGGTTGTTGTGTTGGGGCTGATGTTGTTGTTTGATGTTGGGGTGTGGTGAAGTGTGAGGTTGTAGTATGATGAGGGTGTTGAGTTGTTTGAATGAAGTTGCTGCTGTGCTGCAGATGCTGATACAAATGGGGGCTGAAGTTGTGTGTTGGGGCTGTTGTTTTGAATGGTGTTGCTGCTGCTGTGGCTAATGTAGCAGCTGATGTTGTTGTTTGAGCAGCTGCTACAGCTGTAGCTTATGATATTTTGTGATGTGTGAGAGTGAGAGGGAGAGATGTGAGAGATGAGAGCCAAAAGAGTTGATATGAGAGGGACCATGACACCCTAGAGCCATCCTTCTCTCTCTCTTAATTAATGCACAACCATCATGGCTCCCCCTCTCTCCTACACAAGTCAACCCTAACCTTAACCAATTTTAAACAAAGCCACACCCTTAATTAAGCTTATCAACTTAACCAAATGGTTCAAACCATCATGGTTGTCTAAACTTGGCTAACCCACAAGCCCAACCAACATGGCAACCCTAGACTACCATGAATCCAAAACATGCAACAAGTGTGACAAGTGTGGAAAATGTTATGTGCACATTTTTGCACAAAAAGCCAAAAATCCAAGTAGCGATTTTTAATCGCGATTAACATCAAAATAGCATATACTTAACCATAAAAACTTAAAAATGGCATAATTCCATAAAATACCCTATTTTAGAATTTCCATAATTTTTTTCCAATTTTTTTTCCCATTTATTTGTATTTAATAATACCAAAATGTTAGAATATTCAATAAAATAATATTAAATTACAAAAATTCCTAAAAAATAATATTTTATTTTTGAAATGTTACAGTATTTGTTGTTGATCTTGTTGTATATGTTGTGGATTGTGCATATATATTGATTTGTATGCGAAACGCTATTGTGGCGTAATTTATTATGATATTGTGTATTATTGTATCGAATACAGCATTTTTCTGTAATTTTTTTCAGAAAAAATAGTTATTGGCGACCGTATAAGCTACAGGAACGGTCGCTAATACCTCATGAGCGACCGTTCGCTGATATTAGGAAACAGGTATATTCATTGAGGTGTTCACGTATCTGCTTATTAGTGACCGGTGGAAAAAGTTCCTGATACATCTATTAGCGACCGTTCATATTAAAAACCGTTCATTAACGGTCGCTAATAGACGTATCAGCGACCACCCAATCAGCGACCGTTTAAAATATAAACGGTCGCTAATATACATTAGAGATCGTTCATTATTTTTTGGAGATCGTTCCATACGGTCTCTAATAGTGCCCGTATGTAGTATTGCGTCTCAGAATTAGAAGAAACGAAATAACAAATTCCGGGGCAGCATCTTTATGGGTCTAGAAGCGGTTGGGTTCAAGGTGGGCCTATGGCCTTAGGTCTTATTGGGTAAAAACCAAATCGGATTGGCCTAGTTAGGCTCTTGCATGCATTAGGCACTTATGATACATGAGATTTAATTAGTGATTACGCCAATTGGATATTTCTATAAAGTTAAACAAAATTTGATGGCGTCAAATGTGTGCATTATAAATTTTTCATACAATAATGCATATGATTATGTATGAATGATGAATCCAATTAATTACTTAGTTTATAGTTTAATAAAACAAATATACAGGCACTACGCATACAGGTGCAAACTTGATGTCTTGCACATCAAAGCTCTAGTTAATCCAACATCATGATGATGATATCGGCTTATTTGAGGAAAAATTTTCTTTTAACCGAAGTGAACAAATTAATTCAATGTTTAAAATAGCTCGTTATTTTACGCTCTGTAACACAGCTTAGTCTATTCGCTACGTATCATTGGAAATAGCTTAAATATAATGTAGCTCACGTTTTTTTAAATAGCTTACATTTTTAAACAAATAATATACGCTACGCTATTTTCACATAAGATTTTACTATTAAAGGTCTAAAGATTTCAATATATATAATCCTAAACTATTTTAAGACGGTCTTATTGAAGTTCTAAGCTCTCAATTTGAAATCATATTTAGTAGACTTAATTCTCAAATAGAGATTATTTGATTGATTTTCGATACATTTAATACCATTATAAAAGATTGAAAATTTAGAAAATATTGTTATATTACTTTCTCAAGCTAATTTTATATTTTGATGATAATATAATTTATTATAAATGAGATGATTATAGTAATTCATAATAATTAATAATTTATGTAGTTTGCCTTATTTTGGTAAAATAAACATATTTAGGATTGATTTTGTTGGCTGATTAATTTGGCATAATATAATCCTCTTCTATCGTTTTCCTTAGCCTAGAATCTAGATGATAGATATCAATATCATGATGACGCTATCTTCACTTGTCTAACAGTCGAAAGCAAAATGTTTTACATGTGTAAAGGATTGGGTGCCAAGTTACCCTCTAAACATTGACTAAAAACTATTTTTTTCTTTGAATTTGTTGGGTTTCTTCAACACTAACGAATACCACGCACGAGTGTCAAATGAATAAATGATAAGATTGAGTGAGAAAAACACATGGCTGTTTATATAAATTATTCAGCTCAAAAAACTAAGAATGATCATTGCCTGTATAAGCAGAGAGATAATGTGCTATTTTTTTTAGAAAGCCTCCTAATTTCTACTTATATTGACAATAATTCTACAAACATCTTAGAAGTATCTAAAATAACGGACAAATAGAACCACGTGAAATAAATCATATTTTCCTTCCTTTTATAATACGAAAAACAAAAAACGTTTCATATATCTAAGTCGTATCAAATATTCTTGTAATACAAGGAATTGATGACTCCTTTTTCTTTAAGTAATCATTTGGATTAAACCTCTATCTAATCGTACCTTTCTACATCAATATTCAATATAAGTTATAGCTTCCCATTTTACTAAAATACATCACATGTTAATTCAAACTTCAGAATCTTGATCAAAGGATATCACATGATATTGATCCATGAATTATATCTCAAAGTTCCAACATTCAAGCAATAACTAAACATACAAATAAATTTTGAGATAAAAAGATAAATTACACTAAAACACTCTTGACTTGTTGGCGGAAACGCCGGTTTTCGATGGAATATAGCAAACAAAGGAGAAATGAGAAGAGGGTTTTATCGGCGAAAGAAAACTCTGCGCTAATGAAAAGAAAGCTAATTTACAAAGAAATTTGAGAACTATAAAATACACAAGAGTTCTCAAACTCTCAATCTCTTACAAAAACTCACTATAGCTCACAAGTGCATGCTTGATACCCATCTCAAATGGCCCTTAAGGTATTTATAGGGATATAATGAATGGTTCTAAAAAGCTTCCAGAACTTCCTTAGAATTTCTAGACTATTTATAGAAGTTCTTCTAGAAGATGTCTAGTGTCATTCTAAAACAATTTCTAGAAGATCTCTAGAACTTCTAGACTTCTTCTAGAAACACTCTGGAACTTGAATTTGGGCTCAAGAACTTGGGCTTCGGGCTTATGTGATTTTGTATCACAAATCAACATTCTTCTCCTTAATGCAAAATCATCAAATTTTTAAAGTTTTCTCTTTCTCCGGCGCGTCTTTTGGCACTATCTCCGCAATCAATGATATGGACCTTGTCCAAACAAAGCTTAAACTTGTCTTGTGAAACGACCTTGGTCAATGCGTCTGCCGGGTTCTCTTTGGTGTCAATCTTCGATAGGATGATCACCTTGTTTTCTTCTATTGCGTCAATGAAGCAGTACCTTATATCAAAGTGTCTCGTCCTCCCATAGAAAGTGTGGTTCTTGAACAAACAAATGGCACTCGAACTGTCACAATAAACCTTCATGATCTCTTGACTCACGCCTAAATCTTCAAGTAAACCCCGTAACCAGATCACATCCTTAACTGCTTCAACTGCAGCTATATACTCATCCCCAGTCGCTGATGATGCGATGACAGTTTGAAGCGTCGACCTCCAAGACACTGCACATGTGCCTATTGTAAATACATAGCCCGCCGTCGACCTTCGTCAGTCAAAATCACCGAAAGTTGGCATCCACATATCCAACTAGGACGCAGTCTTCCACATTGTCTCCTCCGAACTGTAGTCAGATACTAGAAGTCTATTTCAAGTATCGTAGGATCCACTTTTACCGCTTGTCAATGCTCCTTGCCGGGGTTAGCCATATATCAACTCATGACCCCAACTGCATGCTCTAGATCTGGGCAAGTGCACACCATCACATACATGAGACTTCCAACTGCACTCGCATACGGTGCTCGAGACATGTATTCTTTTTCCGCATCTGTACCGGGTGACTATTTTACCGACAGTTTGAAATGCGCCGCCAACGGAATGGCTACGGGTTTAGCCTTCTCCATCCCGAATCGAGCAAGGAATTTCTTGATGCATTTCTTCTGCGAAAGGGGCAATTCTCTTCTCTTTTTATCCCTGACAATCTCCATACCAAGGATCTTCTTCGCAGCTCCCAGATCCTTCATCTCGCACTCCCGACTCAGTTGTTGCTTTAATTTGTCGACTTCTGATTTGCTTTTGGAGGCGATCAGCATGTCGTTGGCATATAGGAGGAGATATATCCACGTACCATCATCAATCTTGAATTATACACACTGGTCTCACAAACTTCTCCAGAACCCGATCATCACCATGAAACAGTGAAATCGCTTATACCATTGCCTTGGGGATTGCTTCAATCCGTACAGCGATTTCTTAATCTTGCATACATGAACCTCTTTGTCTTCGACTCTAAATCCTTCGGGCTGGTGCATATAGATATCTTCGCCTGGATCTCCATGTAAGAATGCGGCCTTGATATCGATCTGCTCCAAGTCTATGTCATAGACGGCTACCATAACTGAGAGAATACATATCGACATGTGTCTTACCATTGGAGAGAATATCTCATTAAAGTCTACCCTTCCTTTTGAGCGTACCCTTTAACCACAAGCCTTGCCTTGTATCAGACACTGCCCTCTTCTAAAGAACCCTCCTTTAGCTTGCAGACCCACTTGCATCCTATGGCGCGTTTGCCTTCTAGCAATGATACTAGATCCATGTACCGTTCTTTTGAAGAGATTCCATCTCCTCCTCCATTGTGAGTCCCTATTTTTCAAAGTTTCTTGATTGGATAGCCTCATTGTAAGAGAGCGAATCTTTATTTTCAATAGTCAAGACATATGGTGTCATGTCTTTAAACCGTAAGTTGACCAATCTCCATACCATTCCGGTGGATGCTTGTCTCGCTGTGACCTTTGCTGCACCTACCGAACTAGTGAATGCCAATCTTGTCGTGGTCCTGGCTCTACCCGCTGAATCGGCTCCTCCTGAGTCTGAGATCTCGGTACCTCATCTCTGACGCCCTGGATCGGAACCTTCGTCACCACCTGATTAGGTGATTTCGTCGTCCTCTCACCGTCTTCACTTTGAACCTACTTGTTAAGCATCGCAGATTTATCGAAGGTCACATGTCTGTTGATTATGACTTTACTGGTTTCAGGACATCACAACCTGTAACCCTTTACTTCATCTCCATAGCCAAGGAAGATACACATTCTTGCTCTCAGATCGATCTTATTGTTCTTCTCGTGAACGTAAGCTGGGCACCCAAATACTCGGAGCATCGAGTAATCAGCAGCTTTTCCGGTCCATACTTTCTCAGGAGTTTTCAAAGCTATTGTCGATAACGATGACCTGTTGATGAGGTAAGTGGCGGTAGTTAGGGCCTCACCCTAATACTCCTTTGGAAGTCCAGTAATAATCTGTAAGCATCGCGCTTTCTCCAACAGCGTCCGATTCATACGTTCTGCAACACCATTTGATTGTGGATCTCCGGGTGTGGTGTGGTGGCATACAATACCCTCGGTTTTGCAGAACACCTTGAATTCATCAAAGGTGTACTCACCACCATTATCGGATCTTACGACCTTCAAGGATTTTCCCGTCTACTTTTCCACTATAACTTTTCAAAGCTTGAACTGCTTAAATACTTCAGATTTGACCTTTATTAAATATATTCAAAGTTTACTTGAGAAGTCATCAATGAAAGATACAAAGTACATGGATCCTCCACGAGAAAGAATCGACACTGGTCCCCACACGTCCGTGTGAATATAATCAAAGATACTTTTAGTATCATGCGCACCTGTGCCGAATTTCAACCGATATTGCTTTCCCAATGCACACTTTTCATAGAATTCCGGCTTCTCAAAATTTACACCGCCAATCAAACATCTCTTGTGGAGCATCTTTAAATTTCGTTCACTCATGTGGCCAAGTCGCATATGCTACAATCGTGACGAAACTAGATCTGAATCGGAAGATGTAAATGCGAACTCGCCTGTGATAGTGTGCCCTTGAAGAAGATATAAGTTACCGGCCTTCCTTCCTTTCATGACGACTATAGATCTTCAAAAGATCTTCATAGTACCACTCTCGATCACGATCTTGCAACCAAATGAATTCAGAGCACCCAAGGAAATGAGATTCTTCGTCAGATCCGACACGTACTTGACGTCTGTTAATGTCCTTTCAATCCCAACATGCATCTTGATTCGGATCGTCTTTATCCCAGCGACTTTGCACGTTGCATCATTGCCCATGAGAACCGATCCACCATCATTGCCACGATATGTCGCAAAGTGACTCCGGTTTGGGGAATATAGGATCCACGAGCTTTGCACATCGGTATATATGCAAATAGCGAGTACCGAACCGTCACTCCGTAATCTGAAGTTTCCTCTGTAACACTTGCTGTGTCCGAAGGATTCTTCTTCTTATTCTTCAGTTGAAGACAATCTTTCCTCCAGTGCCTCTTCTTCTTGCAATAATGTCACTTATCGTCTCTTGAGTTTCTAGATTTCGATCTTCCCCTGGATTTTTTTCTGGAGCCTCTGTCATCACGCCTAAGTGAGCGTCCCCTAGTGAGCAATCCATCTTCATGGCTTTCTCTACGATCCGATGACACTTTTTCTCTAAGATCTTCTGAGTGCATACCAGCTTTCACATCTTGCAGTGAAAGGGTATACCGCCCATATACCATATTTTTGACAAACTGGCCGTATGATGGAATCAGCGAGCATTGGAGAATCATGGCTTGATCCCCATCTTCAATCTTTACGTCGATATTCTTCAAATGCATCACGATCTTATTCAGCTCGTCTAAATGGTATTTGATAGACGTACCTTCCTTCATCCAAAAAGCATATAAGCGTTGTTTTAGGTATAACCGATTTGTGAGAGACTTTTTCAAATAAAGCGACTCCAACTTCTTCTACAACTTGGATATGGTCTTCTCTTCAGCAACCTCATGGAGCACCTCATCGGCTAACGATAATTGGATCGCATTATGTGCTTTCATCTCTATCTCCTCTTTCGCCTCCGGCATAGTCTCATTCAAGAGTTTTTTCCGGCTCGAATACAATCTTGTACACGCCTTGGTGCTTCAAGAGAGCGATCAATTTGATCCTCCAGAGGAGCTGAAGCTATTTCGTCCATCGAATTTCTCCACCTTGAAGTTTGTCGATGCCATATTCCGGAATCAAATCCAGAACCGAACCAGGCTCTGATACCAGTTATTGACGAAAATGTCGGTTTTGGATGGAATAAAGCAAACAAGGGAGAAATGAGAATAAAGTTTTATTAGCGAAAGAAAACTTTACACTTATGAAGAAAAAGCTATTTTACAAAAGAAATTGATAACTACAAAATATACAAGAGCTCTCAAACTCTCGATTTTTCACAAAAGCACAATATAGCACATGAGTGCTTGTGTTTACTTGATACCCATCTCAAATGATCTCTAAGGTATTTATAGGGATCCAATGAATTTTTCTAGAAAGCCTCTAGAATCTTTCTAGAATTTCTAGAAGATATCTAGAGCCATTCTAAAACAATTTCTATAAGATCTCTAGAACTTTTAGACTTCTTCTGGAAACACTTTAGAACTTGGATTTGAGCTCAAGAACTTGGGTTTGTGCTTATGTGATTTTGCATCACAAATCAACATAACTATTATGGATTTTCATGACAATACCTTAAAATATCACAGTACAATAATAGATTATGTAATAACCGGTTTTTCTGTGTATGTATTAACCGTATTTTTAATAATAGTATTTCCCTAGTTTAAATTCTATTATTTTCCCTATTCTTGTCTTCTATATTTGACTATTTCCTAATTCAAGCCTAAACATTTTTTCCCTTTTCTTTTTCATATTTCTTTTCCTAAGGCCCAAACCCAATAGTCCAAACCTTCAACTTTCTTTTCCCCCAACAGTTTCCTTCTCCTCTTTCAAATTCAAAAAAATTATTCTCTTTTAAATTCCCCATAAATCCTCATTAACACCGAAATCAATACCAAATTAAGACTATTTATTTCGTTTAATTAAAATTTTAAAATCTTAAAATCTTCTCTCTCTCTCCCGTTTACTCTCTGTCCTCCCCTCTTTAAACACACACTCACTCTCTCCTCTTGATCACGCACAATCTCTCTCTCCTCTCCCTCTCCCTCAAAAACTGTTAGTGTTTATGCCCTAGAAGGCCATTACTGTATCATACTAGTTTGTATATTACTTAATGGAAGCTTGGGATATTCACATATATATAACAGTCTTGCTAAACATGGTAGTATGCTACTTGGTTTTTCTATCTTAATATGTGAGTATACGTATTGATAGAGCTCTTAGGATCTTGCTTGACTACCAGCGTTGTGATGGCAGTCACACTAGTGGGGGCTGGGTAGTCTACAAGCACATCCTTATTCAGGTCCCTAGTCGTTGGATTATCGAGACAGAGCATCGATACTCCGGAGTAGACTAGTGTGTACGCTTCTCATCCCAGTTGGGGAGATGGTCTGTCCCACAGCCGTCAGTACGTCGTACTGGAGATAGTATACAGGTGCTCGTTAGGTTACGGGTACACCGGACAGGACTCACAGGGAACTGTTGGTTGGTTTTATACCAGTCGTCAGTGAACAGTTCCCAGGTGACATGAGTACAGCATAGTCCGCAGACTTGACACTGCTACTTCGCCTCGAGTGTGTTCCACTGTTCTTAGATTGCTACCCTACCACGGCTCAAAAGAGTCGTGCAAACAGGTAGCAGTTGGGTGCAGTCCCGAGCACTTGGAGGCAGTGGCGGTTAGACAGGATTCGTCTCTCCCGGTATTGGGAGTTGATATCGCGTTGTGTCAGAGAGCCATTACGCAAAGTCCCTGGCCAGGGCAAGCGAGATTTGCTGGTAGGTTCCAGTAGTTTCTCAGGGTGTAATGGGCTTCCCTCTGACATGACTTATACCGCTATTAGGGGACTGACGCTTGCCGCCCCCTAGGCCCGATATGCGATAGTCTTGGATGAACGGACCGGACTGTATGGAGATTGTCACATCAGACTCAGTAGGAGTTGGGATGGGTTCCCTCATCGGCCTTCTTATCGACATCTACCTGGGGACCGTTACGTATAGCTAGTGCCGCTTGCGGTCTGTGGTTAAACCCACTACCAGCGTAGTAGTCGAGTCTCTAGAGTCCCACACAGAGAGTTTCCCTACTCCAGGCGAAACGATATAGAGGTCGTATGGTTTTACGACAAGAGTTCGGACGCATACGTGTGTTTACGCACGTACGACTTTCGGACAGTTTTTACCAGTCGGCTTTGGTTTAAGCCAGTTACTGGTATCCGGTTATTGGATTTATACAGTCTAAAGTTTTTCCGTATTTTTGCGGAAAGGAGGGGCGTTCTCGTAATTGCGCGAGAAGCTTCTAGAAGATGGTGACTAAGGAGGTTTGGTGGCATATACAATGAATGTGATTAGTGAGTCATATGGATGATTCATCCATGTCATTAATGCATCATAAATGCTTAATGACTCATGGATGTGAATCATCACTAGATATTATCAAGCATGGTTGTTAAATTCATTTCTTTTCTTTTCTTGATAAAAGAAATGCTTGATATATATTATGATAACTCATTATTCTCACTTCATTATTATCCTCACCTTCTCTCTCCTCAAGCTCTCCCTCTTCAAACCCTAATCCTCCCTTCTCATGTGTTGAGTACAAGAATTAGTTAGACTACTTAATCCATAACCCTCTCTATATTTCACCTAGCTTCTTTGATTAGCACTTAGAGAAGTTTAGTTGCCTCAAGTTTAGAGGCTAAGCTTGGAGTAAAGCTCTCGGGTGGATCGTCTACTACTTCGAGAAGGCCGAGGAGGAGGTGGAGTTCGCAAAGACGAAGGACATGATTCGTTAGGTATAATCCCTAAACATAGTAGCATAGAAACTCTATGTTTTAAGTTAGTTATCGTTTAGCTTCGATTCAAGCGGTTAGTCGATATTTGTTCACTAAACAAGTTCGTTTTTGAAAATTCCCCCTCCCCACAAGTATTGGGGTGTTGTACATCGACTTACAGTGGTATCAGAGACTCGCTAAACAATAAATAACTTACTTGCAAATTTGTATGAATTTCGAACGGAAAAAACGAAACCGGAAAAACCCGAAATCACAAGTTTCTGTCGTTTTTTAAATGAAGTCCAAAAATTTTTCAGGGAGGTTCAGAAAGCTTAAAAAGACAGTAGAAGAACACCAAAGAAATTTGGGCCCCTGAATCGCTTAAAGCGCCGCAGAACCGTGGCAGATCGCACCGATCCGCCGCGCTTCCGCCGCCGAGTTGGCGATTCAGGAACCCAAATTTCCTGTGTTGCTTCTCCGTGATATTTGGTATTTTCTGGAAGTTTTTATTTTTGCTCAGGTTTCAGATTTACAGAGAAGTATTGGAGCAAAATTAAAAGTGTTTAATCGATCGAAATTATACAGTATTTGCTTGTTGGATTATATCTGTGTTTGTATAATGTGTTCGTAAACCTCCCCTGACTGCTAGTATGTCGGTTGGCAGGGGGTTGCACATTTCTGTAATGGTTTTTACTGTTTGTGGATATGAACTGTGTTGGACTGTTGTGATGATTAGCCGGGGTTATGTGATTGGTTATTATTTAATTCATTTGATGTAAATGTAATTTGTTGTAATATTATTTTGCGGGGCACATCCAGGTTGCGGTTATAGCCACCGTTGTATTATTTCATTTTACTGTTTTTGCTCCTAGGACAGACCCAAGGTGGGGTGCACAAACTGCCGGGCGGGTAGTTTGCCGTACCCGTTGGGGTCTTGGGTGGGGTAATGGCTATTCATCACAACTGTGTAATCCGTCTTTTGTTGCAGGCTCAAAACAAACACGGATTGCTTGCAAATCCAATAAAGTTCATCTGTGATCTGGAATGCCTATTATTGCGTCTGACGAATGTACAATATCTATATATAATAGCTATTTAGACGTCACTTATGTTTTACACCCGCGCTAGCCCAGCCCCCGCTCTGTCGTTAGTTAAGTAACCTAACGGGTGATGACGGGACCCCGTGGCGAATGCGGATGGCATAAGAGGACGTTGTATTTTCGTTATTTTCTGCAATGATAGGTTAACGATGGGACGCATTATCTATAATGCAAAGAAAAACAAACCAAAGTTTAAATCGTTGGAACAATTTAAAAGAAACCACTCGGTTAATTTTAAAACAGATATTTTTAAATGCGGAGACTTAACCACTCCCTTTAAAAGCTATCAGGTTCCTTCGGTTATATCAAGTTCACTACGTTCACGGTTTTGCCAAAACCAGTCGTAGCCCTCCGTCATTTCTTATGGATGGTCAGTAGTATTCAAGCTATGCTTGTTGGCTTACGTCAAGGCATAGTGTTTGGTAGCTGCTGGGGTATTCATTTGTTGCATAGATAGATGTGTTGGTTTGGGACAGTCGCATTACCTTGTTGGCTTACGTCAAGGGTATATACGGGTGGGTTCAAATTAACAAGATAATGATGGGCAGAACTTGACATGTGACTTATGATTTGTTGGCATACGTCAAGGTCATAAGAGCATGGGGCAAAAACTTATATCGGGAATTTCTAAAGAAACTGAAATTTGCAAAGAGATGCATACCATTTGGAGTTTGATGAATGTTGGTAGGATTCCTTCAACATTATCATACGATGATATTTGGATCCCGATCCTACTGTGAGTATATGCTACTTATCAGGATATTCGTCACTTAACGATCAATGCTATAAACCAAGTAGGTGTCCAGAAAAGTGTCAGCGGGGTTACGCCCCCAGAGAAAAGAGGTTATTTAATTAAGGAACTTCGCGAAAGCGTTGGAAAACCTCCCTCGAAGTATCGATACTAGCCTGGCTGAACGGTTAAGCAAGAATTGTATGGTGAAAATTGTCCTGGCTAATTCTTCTTTTATGGTTTGAGGAAGGATTCGAGAAACAGTGGGAGCCATCCAGTTTAGATAAACTAAAAACCACTCTAAACTTGCAAGAGCATCATGCTAAAGAGTTTTCTTCTCTCTCTCATAATTGCAGCGACCCTGAAAATGACTGGACTTAAGTTACTTTTAGAGAAAAATATACTGACAGGGCCAAACTATAAAGATTGGCTGCGGAATTTCAAAATGGCTTTGACCTATGACAAATTGGGGTACGTCCTCACCGCTACGGCACCTGCTGTCCCTGGTCCCAAATCCAGCAATGCGGATAAGGAAATCCGCAAAACCTGGGATTTAGATTGCGCGAAAGCCAAGTGCATCGTGCTTGCCTCAATGAACAATGAACATCAGAGGAGGCACGAGGATATGACCCTAAATGGCATATTTCTCCATACAAAGGAACTTTATGGAGAGCAATCTCGTATAGCAAGATACGAGACCTGTAAGAACTTGTTTCGAGCGAGGTTGGCTGTCGGGTCATCAGTAGGAGAACATGTCCTAAAGATGATCGGCTATATTGAAGAGCTCGCAGACCTTGGGACGACTTTGGATAATGAGCTCTATACAGACCTTATTCTCCAGTCCCTTCCTCACACCTACGCCCAGTTTATCCTGAACTTCAACCTTCAAAGAAAAGAAGTTGAACTTCCGGAACTCCTGAACATGTTAAGGAGTGCAGAGGGCACCTTGCAGAAAGCAAGGGAAACACCCGCTATGTTTGTTAGCGGTGCATCTTCTTCCGGGTCCAAGGCTAGGGCCAAAGGAAGGAAGAAGAAGGCCGCCAACAAATCTAGAGGAGGTGTTAGTAAGGTGGGAGGGAAGGGAAAGAAAAAGTTTGCGGTACCGGTAGTTGGCCAGGATGAGTGCTTCCATTGTCACAGGAAAGGGCACTGGAAGAAGGATTGCAAGGCGTGGAACGCCAAGAACCAGGAACCGAAGCAAGCTGTGGCTTCGACTTCAGGTGTGTTTGTAATTGAGAATTGTCTGTCAATCAACTCTACTTCCTGGGTATTGGATACCGGATCAGGATCTCATATTTGCAATTCTTTGCAGGCACTGAGAAACCGTAGAGTGCTGAAGGAAGGTGATATGACCCTAAAGGTTGCTAACGGAGCTAGCGTGGGAGCTGCGTCCGTCGGGGATTATCACCTAGGATTGACGAATGGACACATTTTGGTTTTACATAACTGTTATTTTGTACCAAGCTTAACGTGTAATATCATATCAGTTTCCTTGTTATCAAATAAAGGTTATGATTTCACGTTTGTAAGAGATGTTGTTAACATCCACCTTAATCATGGTTTGATTGGGTCCGGTACACTAAATAACGGTATATATGTTTTAAACCAACTCCAAATTTTCAATGTCCAGAACACACTAAAAAGAAAGTCTCCAGGTTTAAATAAAGCTTTCTTATGGCATTGTAGACTGGGTTACATCAATGAGAGAAGGTTGACTAAGTTGCATAGAGAAGGATATTTGGACTCGTTCGAATATCAAACTTATGACACTTGTCAATCTTGTCTCAAAGGAAAGATGACAAAGACTCCATTTACTGGACAAGGAGTAAGAGCGAGCGAGCTCTTAGGACTCATACACAGCGATGTATGTGGTCCAATGTCTACACATGCGAGAGGTGGTTATTCCTACTTCATTACTTTTACAGATGATTTCTCTAGGTTTGGACATGTCTTCTTAATGAAGCATAAATCCGAGGCCTTTGAGAAATTCCAGGAATACAAGAGTGAAGCGGAAAACCAAACAGGCAAAAGTATTAAGACACTGAGATCTGATCGAGGTGGAGAATACTTAAGTGCTGAGTTCCTAGGTTACCTAAAAGAGAAAGAAATTCTCTCTCAGCTTACTCCTCTATACACTCTACAGCACAACGGTGTATCGGAGAGACGGAATCGAACCCTATTGGATATGGTACGATCCATGATGAGTAATGCTAAGTTACCGCGATCTTTCTGGGGTTATGCGCTAGAATCAGCGACATATCTTTTGAACAGAGTTCCAACCAAACTGTGCCTACCACACCATATCAGATATGGAGTGGGAAGAAACCCTATCTTCAGTACCTGAAGACATGGGGATGTCCAGCTTTTGTAAAAAAGCAGCATCCGGACAAGCTCGAGGCACGCTCAGTAGAGTGTAAGTTTGTGGGATATCCAAAGAACTCTATGGGATATTTTTTCTATTACGCAGAGGAACAAAAGGATTTTGTTTCTCGTCATGCCCGCTTCTTAGAAACTGAATTTTTAGAAAATCAGAAGAGTGGGAGCGTAGTAGAACTGGAAGAAATTCCAGAACCACAGACTGCTACTGAAAGTTTGGTAGAACCGGAAGTTCAAGAAGTACAGGACATTCCCGCACCCCTCCGCAGGAGTAGTAGGCCGTCTCATCCGCCTGAGAGATACTACGGTTTTCTCATAGATGGGGATAGAGAGGATTGCATCATAAATGATGATGAACCTACTGACTTCCAGCAGGCCATCCAGAGCGGCGACTCGGTACGATGGCTAGATGCAATGCGGACCGAAATGGAGTCCATGTACACCAACAAAGTATGGACTTTGGACTTTGCTCCAGATGGGGTAAAACCCATAGGATGCAAATGGATCTTCAAGAAAAAGATTGGTGTAGATGGACAGGTGGAAACCTATAAGGCTAGACTTGTTGCAAAGGGTTTTCGTCAAAGACCTGGTTTGGACTATGACGAAACTTTTTCTCCAGTGGCTATGCTCAAATCCATTTGGGTCCTTCTTGCTATTGCTACCTTCCATGATTATGAAATCTGGCAGATGGACGTAAAGACGGCTTTTCTGAATGAAAATTTAGAAGAGAGCGTCTATATGGATCAGCCAGAGGGTTTCAATCAGAGTGGGAGCAGCGGGAAAGTATGCAAGCTGCTTAAGTCCATTTATGGACTAAAGCAGGCATCGCGGAGTTGGAACATCTGTTTTGATGAGACAGTCAAAGAATATGACTTTATCAAAAATCCAGATGAACCGTGCATATATAGTAAAGTTGTAGCCAGAAGTGTCGTATTCCTCATCTTGTACGTGGATGACATTCTATTGATAGGAAATGACATTCCTATGCTACAATCTGTCGAAGGATTCTTGTCACACAGGTTCTCCATGAAAGACCTGGGTGATGCCTCTTACATTCTGGGGATCCGGATCTATCGTGATAGATCCAAGAGGATGTTGGGACTTTCGCAGTCCAGGTATATCGACACTGTACTGAAAAGATTCAGTATGGAAGATTCTAAGCGCGGTAATCTACCGGCTTGTCACGGAATCACCCTCTCCAAAGAGATGTCTTCCAAGACTGATTTGGAAAGGGAACGCATGTCTATTATACCCTACGCTTCTGCGGTAGGCTCTATAATGTATGCGATGTTGTGTACCAGACCAGATGTAGCTTACGTACTAAGCGTGGTAAGCCGGTATCAGTCAGACCCAGGGGAGAAGCACTAGATAGCAGTAAAGAACATTCTCAAGTACCTGAGAAGGACTAAGGAGATGTTTTTGGTTTACGGCGGAAAAGACCTCAGGTTGGAGGCCTTTGCTGATTCCGGCTTCCAGAGTGATAAGGACGATTCCAAGTCCATGTCGGGTTATGTCTTTACCCTCAATGGAGGGGCGGTGTGCTGGAAGAGCTCCAAGCAGGACACCGTTGCTGACTCGACGATGGAAGCGGAGTATATATTGCGATGCCGCAAAAGAAGCAGTCTGGATGAAGAAGTTCCTAACAGAACTTCAGGTGGTTCCTACCATAGTTGATCCAATACCTCTGTATTGCGACAACAACGGAGCTATAGCTTTAGCGAAGGAACCAAGGTCCCATCAGAAGTCCAGACACATCTTGAGGCGGTATCACCTGATCAGGGAGATCATTGATCGTCAGGAGATCGAGGTTCGGAGAGTTGCTTCTGAAGAGAACATTGCTGATCCATTCACGAAGGCCCTACCTCAGATTCAGTTCGAGAGGCTACTCGAGATCATTGGTCTTCGATATGCCAGTACATGGCCCTAGTGCAAGTGGGAGATTGTTAGTGTTTATGCCCTAGAAGGCCATTACTGTATCATACTAGTTTGTATATTACTTAATGGAAGCTTGGGATATTCACATATATATAACAGTCTTGCTAAACATGGTAGTATGCTACTTGCTTTTTCTATCTTAATATGTGAGTATACGTATTGATAGAGCTCTTAGGATCTTGCTTGACTACCAGCGTTGTGATGGCAGTCACACTAGTGGGGGCTGGGTAGTCTATAAGCACATCCTTATTCAGGTCCCTAGTCGTTGGATTATCGAGACAGAGCATCGATACTCCGGAGTAGACTAGTGTGTACGCTTCTCATCCCAGTTGGGGGGATGGTCTGTCCCACAGCCGTCAGTACGTCTTACTGGAGATAGTATACAGGTGCTCGTTAGGTTACGGGTACACCGGACAGGACTCACAGGGAACTGTTGGTTGGTTTTATACCAGTCGTCAGTGAACAGTTCCCAGGTGACATGAGTACAGCATAGTCCGCAGACTTGACACTGCTACTTCGCCTCGAGTGTGTCCCACTGTTCTTAGATTGCTACCCTATCACGGCTCAAAGAAGTCGTGCAAACAGGTAGCAGTTGGGTGCAGTCCCGAGCACTTGGAGGCAGTGGCGGTTAGACAGGATTCGTCTCTCCCGGTATTGGGAGTTGATATCGCGCTGTGTCAGAGAGCCATTACGCAAAGTCCCTGGCCAGGGCAAGCGAGATTTGCTGGTAGGTTCCAGTAGTTTCTCAGGGTGTAATGGGCTTCCCTCTGACATGACTTATACCGCTATTAGGGGACTGACGCTTGCCGCCCCCTAGGCCCGATATGCGATAGTCTTGGACGAACGGACCGGACTGTATGGAGATTGTCACATCAGACTCAGTAGGAGTTCGGATGGGTTCCCTCATCGGCCTTCTTATCGACATCTACCTGGGGACCGTTACGTACAGCTAGTGCCGCTTGCGGTCTGTGGTTAAACCCACTGCCAGCGTAGTAGTCGAGTCTCTAGAGTCCCACACAGAGAGTTTCCCTACTCCAGGCGAAACGATATAGAGGTCGTATGGTTTTACGACAAGAGTTCGGACGCATACGTGTGTTTACGCACGTACGACTTTCGGACAGTTTTTACCAGTCGGCTTTGGTTTAAGCCAGTTACTGGTATCCGGTTATTGGATTTATACAGTCTAAAGTTTTTCCGTATTTTTGCGGAAAGGAGGGGCGTTCTCGTAATTGCGCGAGAAGCTTCTAGAAGATGGTGACTAAGGAGGTTTAGGTGGCATATACAATGAATGTGATTAGTGAGTCATATGGATGATTCATCCATGTCATTAATGCATCATAAATGCTTAATGACTCATGGATGTGAATCATCACTAGATATTATCAAGCATGGTTGTTAAATTCATTTCTTTTCTTTTCTTGATAAAAGAAATGCTTGATATATATTATGATAACTCATTATTCTCACTTCATTATTATCCTCACCCTCTCTCTCCTCAAGCTCTCCCTCTTCATACCCTAATCCTCCCCTCTCATGTGTTGAGTACAAGGATTAGTTAGACTACTTAATCCATAACCCTCTCTATATTTCACCTAGCTTCTTTGATTAGCACTTAGAGAAGTTTAGTTGCCTCAAGTTTAGAGGCTAAGCTTGGAGTAAAGCTCTCGGGTGGATCGTCTACTACTTTCAGAAGGCCGAGGAGGAGTTGGAGTTCGCAAAGACGAAGGACACGATTCGTTAGGTATAATCCCTAAACATAGTAGCATAGAAACTCTATGTTTTAAGTTAGTTATCGTTTAGCTTCGATTCAAGCGGTTAGTCGATGTTTGTTCACTAAACAAGTTCGTTTTTGAAAATTCCGCCTCCCCACAAGTATTGGGGTGTTGTACATCGACTTACAAAAACTCTCTCTCTCTCTCAACCTCTCGCCTCCTTTCTCCTGCTCACTGACGATGAGCCTTCAACCCCCACCACCACCGTGACCCACTTCGCCGCCGCGACCATCGGAGCCACCGCCATCACCTCCAACTCCCCTCTATCGCCTCCGACGACCCTCCCCAAGTCCCTCTCTTGTCACCTCCAACATCCATCGCCTGAGCACCCACCGCCGCTTCCTCCTCCGTCGACGAGCTTGAGCCCTACTCCCTCACCTTCTCATTCTCTCTCTCTCCACCGCTCATGCTCATCACCTCGTCGGCTCCCACCATCCACGTCGACCACTTCCGCCTCCTCCACCACAGAACCACCACTCGCAACCCTGCCACCGCGGCAACCCAACCGAGCTTCGCCCTCCACCTTCGGCTCCCCTCTCTAAAACCCGAGCTCCACTTAGCCATCTTTACAGCCACCTCTACCTCCTCTACCGCCGCATGAGCTCAACCGTGCCATCTCTCTCATCGCCGGCCACCGGAGCTTCACCTTCGTCGCCACCTCAATCACCCACTGCACCCACTTCTTCCCTCGATACCCGCTTCCATCATAGTCACAAATTCGTGATTCGGCAATAATTCGGCGAGGTCGAAAATTCAGATTTGGAGAACTATTCGGAAAAAATTGGCAGGTATTCGGGAAAGATTCGATAAGTGTTCGGGAAGTATTTCGAGCAAAAAATTAATATAAAATTAATATATGAGACGCTAGATTTTGATTTCGTGAATTATTTGTTGTTTTTTTGAATAATTCGCTTTTTTTAATAATTCGGGAATTATTCGCGAATAATTCGGTAATAATTCGGCACGTTCGGTGATGGCGAATAATTCGCAGATTTAATCGGCAGTCACATAATTCGCGAATTATTCGCGAATTCACCGAATAATTCGCGAATTATGTGACTATGGCTGCCGTCGCCGAGCCGTCGCCGCTGCTTCACAATGCCTAGTCGAAGCCCAAGCCTAGCCGTGTGTAGCCGCACCTGTGTCGTGGTCGTGCCGTGACATTGCCGTCGTCGCGTCGTGCCGTTGCTTTTCGTCGTTGTCACTGTCGTGCCGTGATCTTCGTCAGGCAAGTTTCCAGACTTGCTTCCATGCTATAATACTATAATTCGATATACGATCCGATGGTATCGCGTGAATTAGTATTAGACTATAATTTATATAAATCAATTTGGAACTAAGTAGTAATCGAGTTCAACACCTCATGTTAATATCGTATAAAAGTTCATAAGTTATTTTTTTAATGAATTGAACGGACACAATTGATATTCCTGTTAGTTATATGTATACCCTAGAGGCCATTACTGTACATACGTTGTATATTGTAGTGGATGCTTGGACATATATAGGGAGGACTTTCTTGATCGACATGATAGTATGCTATCTGGTTGCCCTTTATCTTAACATGTATTCTGATTATCTCTATGTCACATGTTGATAAAGCCCTTAGGATGAGTACTTGACTACCAGGACTATGATGCAGATCTTACTAGTGGGGACAGTGTAGTCGCCAAGTACATTTTTCAAAAGTTCCTAGTCATGGGAGTACCGAGATAGGGCATCGATACTCCAGAGTAGACTAGCGTATGCGCTTCTTGACCCATATGATGGGCGATAGGTGGTCCCATATCCATTGGTGTTTGACATCAGAGAAGGTATACGGGTGCTCAGTGGAGACTGGGTACACTGGACGGACTCGCCGAAAAGTCCCAGATAGTATTATATCTCACGTCAGATGGCAGTTCTTTGGTGACACTGGTACATGTTGGTTAGAGTCTTGTGTGATTCCCACTGTGTTTTGATTTCCATCATACCACGTCCAAGAGGGCGTGCAAAACGGTGGCTCTTGGGTACAGTCCCGAATCACATGGAGGCAATGAGCAATAGGAGGGGTTTCCGTCTCTCCCGGTATAGGGAGTTGATGTTGCGCTGTGTACGATTGGCTATAACTGGAAATCCCTGACCAGGGCTGCTGAGATTTACTGGTAAGTGTTATCAGTAGTTTCTCGAACTGTTATAGACCTCATATCGACACGACTTATCAAGCTATTAGGGTCTGACGTTTACCACCCCTAGGCGAGATATGCGACATATCAGACGAAGAGACCGGACTGTACGGGAGTGTTACTGGTTGGATTCACAGGAGAATGTACATGCTTACTTGTTGATCTTCTGATTGCTCAATACCTGGGTGGCTGTTACGTTTAGCTGACCGCTTGCATCTTGTGGGTGTTTTGATATGATCATCACCTACTGCCGGCATATTGACGATTCTTTAGAGTCCTACACAGAGGTTTCCTGGCTCAGGCAAAACGGAGTAGGAGCACATATGTGATATGTGCGGGACCGAGAACAATACATGTATGTGATACCGTATTAGATTCTCGCGATATGTGATATCGTTCGGGTATATGTGATATAGCCGGGTCATCGGATCAAGTGTTGATTCGATGAACTGATACAGATTATATTAGTCGGTTATATGCGATATAACCGGATTATCGGATCAAGTGTTGATTCGATAATTTAATGTATAATTATATATGTGATATATTAAGTTACATTAACTAATATAAGCTCACTTAAAGATTCTTTTTCTCACTTGGATAATACATTAATATATATGTGATATATGTTAATTGTATTATTTTATTTTGTTACAAAATATGTTATATATGTGATATATAATATTGTAACAAGTTATGATTACAAATACAACATGATTTGTGGAGATAAAACATAGTTAGGGTTTGATTTGGGTTAGCTTTTTCATGAAGCTTCTAGAAACTTTATTTTTGTTTCAAGCTAAGATATTTTTGTGTAGATATTTGCTTAACCCAACCGAAACCCTTTACCCTAGTTGATTCTCTACAAAGGTTAAGTCTTCTTGATTAACCCATGGTTGATTTGTAACCATAAAAAATAATTCATTATTCATCACAAATGACTTTCTTCTTCTTCTTGCTCTTGAGAAAAGCTTTCTAGCTTTTTCTTTTGTAATATTTATAAGTGAGAAATTGAAAATAAATGAGAGCTAAATTCCTACTTCATCATCCTCATCTATTCTAGCCACTTAGATTAGGGTGTTTGCTTTGCTAATACTTGATTAGTGAAGCAAGAGGTTGGGCTTGAGTTTCTTCAAGATAGATCATCTTTGTTGTTGAAGATTGGAAGCAAGCTTGCATCTTTATCTTCATGGAGCCTCTTTAGAGTCCGGATACTTGATGATCGCAGCGAAGGGACCTCAACACGGAGCTTATGAAGCGAAGGAGCGGACTACAAAGGTTGTAATCCCAAACTCTTAGAAGTAAAGTTTTTTATTTGCTTTGTTATTCCTAATACTCTAGTTAAGATCTTGGTTAGGGTTTCTTTAGCACCCCAAAAATTTTGAAGTAGCATGATTGATACTTGCCCAAACCTTGCTAAGGTGCTAAGCCTTCCCTACAATTCCGACAATAAATGATTGCTTAGTTAGGTGTTCGATACGTACTTTATGCGAAAACCCTATCAATTATGGCGGAACATAGGTCTACGGGATTTCTTTAGTGATAATGGTTGATATGTAAAAAGGTTAGAATGAAAAAAGGACTCTAATGCCATGAAATGTCACCCCTAATTAACTTCACCAAATCTGAACTTTTTCCGTACACCAAACCGGTAAAAATCATAGTAATTTGGATACATACTGGAACGGTGTGTTCAAAAGCTCGTATCGAATCCGACTCAACACCCTAGAACCCCTTGTAATTTATATTTTGTTTCTCTTTTAAAAAGATGACGAAAACTGTTCGGGAATGCGGCTCTGGACTGCAGTCCAGAGCATCACTGCTTGTTGACACCCGGATTAAAATGCTTCTACAACTCTGTAGGAAAATGATATTATGCGGAACCCTATACCGTTGCGAAAATTATTTTCTTATATAACTAATGTTGGTAGTTCCATTCATTTTTACCATTGTTTGCTATTTTAATTATATTTTAAATTATCGATACGTACCGCAGTCCCGAGCAGGGGCAGAACGTATACCCTGATCTTAAATAATGCATATCTTCCAGCACCCAGCGGATATTATCGATCCGTCTGGTGCGTTAGAAACCTAATTAATAGAACTAAATATTATCCAACTGCAGTGTCGCCTAATTATGATCTCAACAAGATGAAAACTGTGTCACGAAACGGACTTTCAGTTTAGGAACTGAATTTCCAGCAGAGAACATTTAAAAAAAAGAAATGACCGTAATTCGCAAAACCGAAACCCGATTGACTTGAAAACAATTTCGTTGGTTTGATAATTGAGCTTACTTTCTACCCCTTTTGTATCATTTTGCTTAATTATGATAGTACGATTTATTGTGATTTTTTAAGTTGCTAAGACGCGTAATGACTTGTATTGCATATGATTTATTTAGAGGTATAATTCACATATTTACCCGACTGCGATACCTCTAGCGATAGTGAGCGACCTTATAAATTCTCAGTGTATAATGCATTGTCGAACGTGAATGGTATCGGTTTAGTCGTGTCGAGTACGCCAGTAAAAAGTGAACGATTCGTGATAGTGAACAGCTCAGTGAATAGTGAATAAAGCAGTATTATTGGTACGTACTTGTACACGACTAGCCCATACTTATAGATAGGGAAACCTGAGAAAAAGGGAAAATCGAAATGGAAAGGAATCTGTATTTAGCGAGATTAGCGATTTAGATGATGATCATTCGAACAGCGACTCTTATTTATATTGAGTTTGGACTTAATGGTCCAACTGACAGGGTTATGTCCCGGGCAACAGTGGGCCGTAGTCTCGGATACGCACGAGCCCCTCGTAAAACATGATCATCCTTTCCGCAAACTCGATTTCAAAATTGACTTATAGACCAGTAGGGACACAGGTCATATATTGTATTGATTGTAGACTTATCATTCACTGTCTCCACTGTTATTACTTTTATTTCATGCCTCATATTGTTATCACATTATTGCTATTGCGTCGCTCTGACGACCTGAGTATGCATGCTCAGAGCTTAGAGAGGACCCAATTCAGGAGTCGGACCCACCATTCCAGCTTGCAGAGATCTAGACGGTCGTGCCATCAGTACTTTTACCGCTTTCCATAAATCAATCTTGTATTCGCACTTGGTTAGTAGTTTCTTTTTCTTTCGAACTATTGTAAACTGTGAACAACGAGATTTGATATAATAAACCGGTGATGTGTTTCCTTTACTTCTGCATTATATTTACTGATTACCATGTAATACTAGAAGCCGAAGTGTGACTACGACGGGATTGTTTTCCTGACCGTAGAAGCATGGCTGGCCTAGTCGTCTCCCGTATTCCGTATTTTGGGAAGCGGGATGTGACGGATTAAATGCTGCCTTTTGAGGTATTAAGAAAAAAATTCTTTTGAAAAACACAGCTAAAGGTATTTTACTGAAAAACCTTGCCCGTTGCCCAAAATAAAAACAAAATAAAATCAGAACCAACCCGAAAAAAAAGATCAAGCCCTTACTATTACTCTTAGCCAAGGACAATTTAGGCAATATAAAAAATAGTGTTTTTGTATTTTAATCCAAAAATGTCTTTCTGTCCAAAGATTCTCTTTCAACCCCCATTTGTATTAGATAAATGATGACAACCGGTGGATGCTTCTCTCGTAAGCCATTAATTATTAATGCTTACAATATTGATAAACAGAAAACTTAAATATGCTATAAGCATATTGAATTCATGTTGCTATATGCAAGAAACACTTCAGGTTGTTTGATCGGATATGATATATTATTATGATTGTCGATCGAAACGATGCCAGGTAATTTGCAGTTTCAACTATAACTTTTATTTACCATAACTTTAATCAACTTAAAAATATAAATCAAATCTACGGCATCTGTTCGTTACAGCTCCATTTTGATCCCACCAAACAATCTTTTGGTCAGAAAAATCCTCAATCTATCATCTACTTAAACGGAATTCCATATTCAAATAAAACTATAACCCTTCGGCTGTTAAGGCCCTTTTCGGATACAAAGCTAGGATAACCATGTTTTATTTTAAAGGGGAGGTATGAGTCATTCAAATCATGGTTTGCAAGTCCCAAACTCCAAAAATGGAGTTTTGTAAACTTTGATCAAATTGGTGTTGGGATAACTGCAGTTTAAGGCTGAAAAGGTGCGACTGTCTTTTTTTATAATCAAAACGAAGGCAATATGCCCCCGCATTTCATTAAAAGAAAAAGTGCAGTTTTCTCGACTCTAAAATAGTTGTCAAGACCAAAATTAGCATGGAGATAATTTTTGTTGCCTTTACGAAACCACTGTTTACGAAACTTAACTCCATTTCCAAACGGGCCCCAAAGTGTGTTTAATTCTTATAATCCACTATCATCATGTTGTAACAGGGGATTGGAGTTTTTTGGAAAAATCATAAGAAAAATAAAATCCCTTAAAAACGTTAATCAAAGAAGAAAAATGTCAGACGTAGAAAAAGGAACACGTGTATAAGTGTCGTGACATGTGCGGAGTTTCTAAAAAATTCCAGTTGTTTTCATTGGAGTTTGTTGGTTGGCAGACATCACTCTCATGCTTAAATTATTCAACACCTTTGCCAATCCATTTTGAATTGTTTGTTCTGATGAAGAAATTTCATTTGAACCCCTGATTTTTTTTATTTCAAGTGGAAAATAAAACTCATCAGTTTGAAATAAATTTGTTGGAAAATGGAACATAATCAAACATGATGGATGCTAATTTTCTTTGGTTGAAGTTTTTGAGGTTCTAGTTAACTTGTTTTTATGGTTTGACTTTAATGGGATCAACTTCGATCATGCTTGATATAAAAGCCATGGCTTGTTGGTAAATTGATCCCCTCGCCATATAAAGCACGTCAAGATCATAAATTGCAAAATCATACTAAAGAAAAAGAACACAGGATTTAACGTGGTTCGACCACCTCGGCCTACATCCACGGGGCTAAATACGAGAATTTCATTAAACACACGAAAGAGATTACAGAGTACTCACACCAGTCAACAATCTCTCTCCATCGGCTATTTCTCTTGCTCTCACACTACAAGAGAGGGGAGGCACAAAATATTCCCATATAATTTACATCTCTTTTCCCAAAAAGAGATATACATACAACTAAAAAAAACCTAGCATCTATTGGTAGCCCACACCAATAGATGATCCGGCCCAAACGGTCCATGAACGCATACGGATACGAAGACACAATCCCAACACTAATTATATACATTGTGCATGAATTTATATTTTAACCAACTGAATCAATTTGCAATAAATTTGTCAGCTTGATTTATGGTTCAAGTCAATTTCGATCATGCTTAGATATAAAAGCCATAGCTCTAACTATATGCATCAAGATTATTTTTAAATGATATCATGACTTTATATTTTGATCATCTGAATCAATTTATTTTTCATTTGAGACCAAGATATTCTTAGCAAATGACTGGTTTATCGTCAATTAAACTGTTTTTTGCATTAAAAAAAAAATACAAGTTTTCTAAATTAAGAGAATTTATGCAAGATAAAAGTGATAAAGAAAACCTTTTTAAAAGTAAAAGAATTAGGGTCCCCCCCCCCCACCCCACTTTGAATTGTTTGGATCTGTACCAAACTTCCAATAGGTCCATGCAATGATGGTTAGGATACTGAATATGTGTCACAGGATTTGATAATGACCTATTCAAGTCCATGCCATGTTTGGAATGGGCATAATTCTCAAATCAGACATGTGTAAGCCCCCTTAGAATTGTTTGATGCCTAATTTGGATATAAGCTATTTTCTCTTTCCATTCCTTTTCTCTTGTGTTTCCTTTTATGCTTGGTCTTTTCAATTTGTATTATCCCTCTATGAATATATTAGCCGTCATCCACGTATGATAAGACCTGAACTTCCATATGACCTTTTATATAGATTTTTGCTTCGGTGCACTGGCTCTTGGCCTTTGGAAATGTGCAGCTAAGTTTAGCCATAAAAGATTCCGGTTCAGCCAATACAAATGAGACACGTGTCAGCTACAACAACTCCTATTCAATTTAAAAGCCCTTTTTTTATAGGTCATTCATCTATCAAATCAAGATCAATTATCTCTTTTCAAACCGGTGTTCTCTCTTCTTTCTCTTCCTTTCATCCAGCATGCAACTAAAAAAAATTCTACAGCTTACAATTCCATCCTATCATCTAACTTTTGTTCTCTTCGTTTTGCTTCTTGCAATTCCAATACCATATGCCCCTCTTCACATTATTTTTTTTCTTATAGCAGCTTCATCATCAGTGATTCCCAAGATCCGAACGTCAGAGGCAACTATGTTTTTCTTCAAAGGGATGACCCTTGGCTTTGGCTCAAACCCCACTCCCCTTCCGTGTGGCAAGAATCGGATTTAACTTGGGCACATGGATACATTACGGTTACATTCCTTAAAATAGGAAGAAAAGACCAAACATAAACAACTATCTCAATTCCTCTCTTTCCCTCTATTTTCCTCCTATCTTAACCTTGTTGGTTTTTTTCCCGAAATAGGGCGTTTATATATTAAAATTATTAAAATAATACAATTTAAATTATATTTAGCAGCATAGAACGGTTCCCCGACTGACGAGGCCCCACCCAACACAGAGAGCGGGTTCCTGAAACCCGCCCCCACCCATACAATGAAGAGTCGTGGGTTTGGTGGGGGCAGGTTCCTAGAACCCGCTTTATTTTAAATAAATAAAAAATCAAAAACAATTTAAAAAATATCGTTTACAAAACCCTTAATAAATAATAATATAAATAATAAATAATAAGATTGTTGTTTATGTTACGGACAGGTGACAATTGTTATTACAGTTCATATAGAATTACTATAAATATGAATATTGTATACACTTCATTCACAAAATGAATCTATCAAAATAATAATAGAAAAAAATCATATCATACTAAAATGTAAATTATGCAAGTTTCATAATACAAAAAAATCATATCATACTAAAATGTAAATTATACAAGTTTCTTTACAAGTGCTAACTGATTTTCATCCCGTGCACTTGTCACGATCTCGAAGGTCCCGTCCCTGTTGACTGTCCTGAACATCTGGTCCTATAATGACCCGGTTGTTTGCATAGGCTACATCTGCCGTGTCTTTGCTGAGTATCGGCATCCATTGTCATTCGATCTCGACGCACCTTAGGTCTTCCGGGTCCTATATTTTTATCTAGCGGTAATACAGTCGGTATTTGTATGTTCCCCGTATAATAGTGCTAATAGCGACTGTCTGGTATTGGATGAAATTTTGGATCGTATGCGTCTTGGTAATTGGAAACTGAAAAGTAACTGGAAGCAAAATTGTAATGTGAGTTATGCATGTTGCTCGCAGCAGCAATTGTGTGGGCACAAGGTAAATGGTGTTGCTGGAAAACACCGCATGTTTACGAAGAGAGCCCTTCATCTCTAAAATTTACGGTATATTGATTCTCATTACTCCCCGTAACTTGAAACTTCGCTGTGTCAAACCTTTCAGATCTATAGTATTGTGCCCTGCGCTCTCTTTTCCGGAATATCTTTGTAATACGTGGTGAGTGAAGTCTCCGTCGCCAAAGACTTTTCCCTTCTTTGCACAAAGTAAGTATTCACTCTGAAAAAGGTTCAAACAATTAACCCCTGTATCGGTAAGCCTCTAACGCCTTTAAGGACCCGGTTGAAACTTTCAGACATATTAGTGGTTATCAGTAGATATCTGCATCCATTATCATGTGCTTGTGACCACATGCGTACCGCATACTCATCTAACCACGCTTTCGCGGTTTGACCCATCTCACCAATTTTTGTTATATACATGTCATGAACATTAGGGTCAGACGCTTCACCGGCTTTGTACATAAGCTTATGTAGATATGAATTTTTAAATTTTCTATCAAAATTTTGTCTGAAGCGCCGCACGCAAAACCTATATGGGGTCGTCGGAAATACAACTCTCATTGCAGCTAGTATTCCTAGATGTTTATCAGTTATGATACATAAATCTGTTTTATCAATAACAGATGAGATATTTTTGAGTTGACGAAAAAACCATGACCAGGATGATATTTTTCATCATCGACAATAGAAAATCCCAACGGAAATACACCATTATTAACATCAACACATGTAGCAATTAATATGCAACCTTTGTACTTACCATATAAATACGTCACATCCACGCACAATACCGGCCGACAGTGTGTGAAACCAGCCCACAAGGATCAAAACACCAGAAAATTCTTTGAAACCTGGTATAGCCATCGACATATGTTTTTGTGGTTTTTAACTGGTATACGGACCCCGAATTTGATGCTTTCATGGCTTCCATAAAAGGGACTAGTGAGTTGTACGGGCTTTCCCAATCCCCAAATATCTTGCATAATTCCATTCTACGAGCATTCCATGCCTTCACATACGAAATCTGAATTTTGTGCTCTCCGCTGACGTAGAGCCGTATCTTTCGGGGAGTCATCGCCACATCTGTACGGATTAGTGGCATAATTAGTGAGCAAATGTAAAATGAAATGCAATTCCTGTGATCTTTTAACATAATAGAATTGATGCAAGTATGTTCTTGGTTGTATTTCGTGACCTTCCAAGGTTTGGCTCTTTTGGAACAACATGCATGCAATCTCCACCTACATTCAGGAGTTTTCGTACATACCACGGTATAGTACATCTTATTTGACTCTTCGGTTTTAAATGTAACTTTTTTTTTAATAGCCCACGACTTCATCTTACAAATAAGATCTTTTTTTTCCTGAAACATATCTCCAACAGTGACATCTTCGCTTGCTACATTCGCTTCCAAATCGAGTTCAGTATTTACTTCTGCTACGACTAAGTCTACCCAGCTATCATCTTCCAGTGAATCGAGGCAGGGATCTTCTAGTTTGACAAAATCATTATTCGTAGCCATGCCATCAATTAATGCTACTTCATTCAATCCAGCGGCATAATCCACGCTATACTCTCCTTGATGATCTTCACCAGTTTCATCATCATCACTATCACCCATATCAATGTCACCCGTAGCAACATTAGGCTCGGGTGCAATATATGATGGTTGAAGTCGATATAATGTGGATGGTTTGGGATGAAAAGACTGGAAAGATGTGGACGGACATACTTGGAATGCGCTACTTGGATCGTATTGGAATGATGCGGAGGTATGAAAAAATCTGCGTTTAGTATATAAATTTTTCTTATATAATTTATTCTTAATATTTTCGTATTATGAATAATATTGTCACGCCCCGCTTCCCAAAAATACTAGAGTGGAGACGCGACGAGGTCCGCGACGTAGCTATACCGAGAGATAACTCAACTCAATACAGCTACGCTAAGCGTAAAGTAATGCAGGAGTACACAAAATGCAAGATAAATAAAGGATTTTATTTCTTAACCAACATTTATTACAATGAATTTCAAATCTCATTACACAGATAAAGCAAGAAACGAAATAAAGCAAACCCTAAACATGTGGCAACTAAGGAAAAAAATGAATGACTAAAACCCTAATAGTGCGTTGCAATGGAAGCATAGTCTTCTTTTGGAGCTTCAATCTCCGCTGTCCTATCTTGCTCTTCTCCTATGGCTGACGGATATTTCGGGAGAAAAAGAAAAAGAAAAGAAACGTCCGTCGGCGAGTTAAACTCGAGTAGGATTCTCAAGGGAAAAAATATATGGTAACAAAAATAAGTTAAAATATAGTATATGAAGATTAAACTGATAAACGTAATGTCGCACAATCATGTAGGTAGAAGTGTGGGTAAGATGTCGGTTAGTAACTACTTTTCATACTACAGTTTGCTTAATTCTTAAGCTATAACGAGTTATGATAAACACGGTAGTTATGTCCTTTAAGTTCATTCAAGTGCATCAGGATATCAAAGCTAGGTTGCACTGTTTTATTTTAAAATCACGAATACATAGTCAGTAAACAGTTAGCATCCCGTTTATGCCCAGAATCAAGAAAACAAGATTACCCCGTCTATGCCCGGGATCACGGAAACAAGATTACCCCGTCTATGCCCGGGATCACGGAAACACGGTCATTGCACACGTACATTGCACACGGTCATTGTACACGATCATTACTCACGTTCATTGCACACGACCATTACACACGGTCATTGCACAAGATTATTAAATATGATCATTAAATTGTTAAGATTACCAGTCAATGAGGAGACAAGTATAAACGGGGTTTCACAAGCCTAGTGGAAAGGAAGACATATAGTATATTATTATAAAACACGGAATTTAGAAAACTCGGGGTATTTTAATGTAGAAATGGTTTCATCACAGTTCAAGGTATTTTAGTAACAGTATAGTTTGGTAAGTTCATGGTATTTTAGTGATGCCTTATCTCCGGCTTCTTGAGACTCAAGAGATGACGGATTTTCGAAACTTCGGGGCATTTTATGGAAATGCGAGTTTGGGAAATTTAAGGTATTTTATTTAAAAGGGTGTATATGCTCTTAACTGAACAATATTAAAATTTTATTAAAGACCATGGTATTAACGTCCGTGTGATTCATGAGTAAAACAATTAACATCTCATCATTTGGCATGTCCTTTATAGTTGCTACAGTGATACATCACAAAACATGTGAATAGGATTTAATTATAATTAATGCATCCTATAGTAGTTGAGACTTGAGAATATGTGATTGTTTAGCATTAATTATAGATTAATTCTTTACCGTGCATGTACAGTGTGATAGGGTTGTAGTTATTTTTATTGATTGCATGTATGCATATATTGTACCAATTGTATGCATTGATTGCATAGACTGGAAATTTACATGAACAGTATATAGGTCTAGCGATTACTGTTGATTTAGTACAAATAATCATGAGATAACTTGTGGTATTTTTTTTGTGTGACAGATATACATAAACCGATATCAATTTTCAGTATAAACCATAGTTAGAAGAAAACGACGGGGTAAGAAAGGGATGGGCGGAATCCTACCTTGAGTTGAGATGTTGATTGATGAGGATAATTCGTCGCCTTGTACGGAAACGTTAAAAACTCCGCGCTCAAATTTTTTTGGACTATCAGGTGGCACCGCAGTATCGGCGTCGTTGAGACGAAGAACCAGATATTTTATGTGGAATTTTCGGAGTTATATTGGAGAAGAAAACTCAAGAGAGAGGGATCCTATTTATAGGGTTTAATTATAACAACAAAATCCCCAATACCCGTTTAAAATAACACCAGAAAACAAAAAAATCCGTGCCCAATCTTTGACCGCCGCCGCCAGCCAGCCGCGAGGCGCCACGTGGCCATGCCCACGCGGTCTCACGCGTAGGCGTTGACTGCGCTCACGTGAGCGTGAGTGCTGGCCCGGCCGATTTCTGGCCGTTGGATCTAGGATCCAACGGCCACGATTAATTCCATATATATATATATATATATATATATATATATATATGAATAAAAAATACTTTAAACAGTTTTAAAAATCGGATTTGATTTTAAAAAATAACTAAAAATATTTTAAAATACTGGGAAAATATGAGGAAAATATAGAAAATCTATTTTGATATTATCTTTAAATTGGGATGAAATTTGGGATGAAAATAATTTGTTTCTCTCGTATGTGACATATCTTACACTTTTTCCCTTCTAAAAAATTTATTTTAAATTTCCAGAAATTCCTAAAAATCGTATTAATGAATTTTATTTATTATTATTATTTTTTATATATGAAAACATTCTCAAAGCGTTTTCTGACAGTGGAAAAATAATTATGAAAATTTGTAAAAGCCTTCAGAAGGTCTAGCAATTATATTTAAATACTTAAAAGTTATTAAAATATAAAACAATTATTTAAAAACATTTCCTACTAAAATGGAAAAATATTTTGACACGTGGAAAATTATAAAAATGAATTATTTGGTATTTTAAAATCACAGTCGGTACAAATATAAACATAATCACCACTTGTTTTAAATTGATTTACCTTTGGAAGGTTGTATATGGTAATCCTTGTTGTTCTTCAGTGGTGCATGCAACTGCAACAGTCGACTGGGAAAATCTGTATTTAATATATAAAATATATTAGTATTTTTATATTACAAAAAGAGAATTTATAAAATGTTTACTCTTGAGTTTGAAGGTTTGAATAATGATGTGTATAGTTGTATCCACTGAGATTGAATGTATCATCGTTAACCATGGGACCGTATCCTCAGGAACTACCTCCAGCATTACCATCAAAATTACCCGTTGGAGCGACATCTGATACTTCCAATTGTTCCATCTAAACTAAAAGTTCAAAAGAATGATGGGTGTTTGCCAGACCGAAATCTATCATCGAAGATATTGATGCATCGTCTATAATTTCAACCAATGCATTTCCACCAAACATAGGTCATATATAATTTAACTTAAGCTTAATTTCACGGGGATCGTATTTCGTGATTTTAAACACTTTTTTCTCGAGTTCATTATAAGTTGTTGATAATTCTAGTCGCATAATTCTTGCGCACCCGCCCATATACTCGGGACCTTGTGCACTTGTCAAAATATGGCCATCGTATTTACATACAACAAATAAACTTGAACTTGACATTATCTGCATCAAACAATATCAACCCAACAATAAATAAAAAACGTTAACAACTGATATAATGGCTATATTCATTGAAAATTAAATAAACATTACATTAAATTTACATACATTTGAAGGGGTGCAGATGAGATTTTGTAAGAGGTGCATATGCAAATCAGAGCAGATTGAAGAGCATATGACAGGGGAGAGAGGGGGTTTTATAGGTGTTTGCTGGTAAAGGGGTAACGGGTTCTTGGAACCCGCTATCCCCTTTTAAATTTGACGAGAGATATAGGGTCACGGGCTTGTCTTGGAGTAAGCAAAATTATTTAAAATATTAAGGAGGACCCGTTTCAAGAACCCGCCCTCTCCTTTTAAAATGAGAGGGCGGGTTCTTGTAACCCGCCATCCCCATTTAAATTTGACGGGAGATAAAGGGGTCACGGGCTTGTTTTAGGTAAGTAAAATTATTCAAAATATTAAGGAGGGCATGTTTCAAGAACCCGTCCTCTCCTTTTTAAATGAAAGGGCGGGTTCTTGTAACCCGCTATTCCCTTATGATAAATTCGATATGACAATAAGGGGGTCAGAGTCACGGGCTATTGGGTTAAGAGTCACGGGCTATTGGTTATTGAGAGGGCGGGATTTAGGAACCCACTGGCAGAAAATTATTGAAAGGGGCGTGTTCCTAAAACACGCCCTCTTCTTTTGAAATGAGAGAGCAGGATGGGACTGAGATTCTTTAATAAAGAAAGTTTCGTATTATCAAATCAACTTTAACAACAGTGGGGAATATGTTTCAAAAAAAAAAACAAATGAATGATTTGACAACACATTATATTATAAGAAAAAAACAAAATCATGATTTGACACTTGACATTATGTACATGATCAAAAAAACAAAAATTCATTGTGGACAAAGGAGATGGCAGGTTTTAGGAACGCGTCATCCTTCCCCTATAAAACCCCGCCCTCTTCGTTCTGATTTTCACTGTCTCTATCCAAATTCCCTTCTAAACCCACCAACTGTCTCAATCTTTCAGTAATTGTAATATCAAAATAATTTAATGGAGGATCAACCATTCGACAAATCACTGCTCGTAAATCAAAACGACCATAGATCTTTCAGTATATTACACGGGGAGGAAAGATTCAAAACTTATTATATTTGTTTTAATTCCCCATTTCTTTTAATTCTAATAGTTCAAAATATTATGATTAAATTTTGCAGAGTGGAGATAATCTTACGGTCGTCAGTCATAGTTCTGACAAATGGAAAGTTACTGATTATCGTATAATCGAGCGGATTCGAAAAGCCGGATTTTATGAATCTTCAATGCTTCGTCATATCCAACTCGATCACAGTCTCGTTACCTCTCTTGTTGAGCGTTGGAGAAAAGAGACCCACACTTTTCATCTTAGATGGGGTGAGGCCACTATCATACTCCAGGATGTTGGCCTTTTACTTGGTTTACGGATGAATGGCCTTGGATTGGTTGGAGGTACAATTGTGGGTCTAGATACCGAGCACCCATATTGGGATACATATATTGAGTCTGCTCTCGGACAAGTATAATTCATAATTTTTTTTAAATAAAAAGTTTAAGTATATTACAGTGATATTAATTAACAATTAATTGTAAAATTCAGGTACCAGGAAGGTATACTAAGGGGTATAAGATCAGTTTAAACTGGCTAAAAGATATATTTACTAATATCCCTGATGAAGCAACCGATGATGTCTTGGATTGACATGCACGTGCCTACATTCTGTATATGATCGGTTCTTGGTTGATACCGGACAAATCGGCAACACATGTCCATCCTTTATATCTTGGGTTTCTTACGGACTTTGATGTGTTTGGCCAGTATACTTGGGAAGCAGGGGTCCTGGCCTATCTTTACAAGGAACTAGATAAGACATGTGCTCCTACGAACAATAAAATTTGTGGCTGCATTACATTCCTTCAGGTACATAATATTTTTTATTAGACAGGCATTTGTAAAATTGTAATATTGGTTCTTTCTAATATTATGACACTTTATATATAGATTTGGTCATTGAAGCACATGTGTAAAGACCAAATCGCATTAATATTTCTGCCGTGGATACCCCTGAAAAGCCACTCGGTTCTTGGTGGAGTGGCAAGAAATGTTATAAGGCTCCTCGAAGAGTACTTAAGTATTATAGAGATGAGTTGGATCGCATGGAGGCGAATCAGGTAACTATACATTAGGTAATTAACTTTGTTTAAAATTTTTAAATTAGCTTCATTACAATTTTTGTACTATGTTTCTTGCCCAGTTCACATAGACGCCTTATACAGCAAATCGTCTGCAAGGATTACCCGGCATCTGTATCGAAGGAGAGCCGGTTTGGTGGGCTCGATGCCCATTACTATGCATTAATATCGTGGTTATGCACCTACCGGACCGGGTGTTGCGGAAGTTTAGTAGATTACAACATATTCATGTTCCGCCGCCTGCACCTATAACAATAGAGGGAGACATGTGAGGAGGAAAGGCTGACCGTGATTGGAGGGAGCATCATCATCAATATTTGCTGAGATGGGAGGATAGGCAGCGGCATATTGCCTTACAACAAATAGATGACCAAACAACCACCGACGCTACAGAAACATATCTACAATGGTATAAGCGTGTCACTGTAAGATATCTTTTTGCTCTCCCTAACGACTTTCCAAACATCCGGCAGTACGAGCCTAGAGGCCACGTGGAACGAGAAATGGTAAATTAAATTTTTTAAATTAAATTAGTTTTTAACATCCGGCGGTATGAGTCAATAATTATATCTTATTTTTAATATAACGACAGGCTCGTGGGTTGCATCATATACAATCATTGATACAGGATCCATATCTGACTGATGCTGGTCCAAATACTGAGGCTTTATTTTCTACTGTAGACTCATATATTGGTGGCATATTCAGTTCATATAATATGCTTCCACATTTATCGCCATCGCTTGAGCAGCAGTATAAGACGACACCAGAGCCGCAGCATGAGCCAGCACCAGAGCCGCAGCATCAGGGAGATCCAGAGCATCGGGATCAGTGGTTCGGAGCACCATATCGTCAGCAGCAACCCTGGCATATTGAACAAGTGCAACAACCGGAGCAACAACAGTTTTAGGGGACATGATTGTTCCCGCCAAATTTTTTGGCCAAGAGCTACTTGTTCCCTTACAAAAAAGAGGGAGAAATCTCAAAAAACAGGCATCACGTGTAAAACAAGTGGGCGCACATATGCAAATCATATGAGCGCTGAACATAAATAACCAAGGGCCAAACAGGCATCACGTGTAAAACCGTCACCCAAACCGCGCCTGCAATCCATCTCCTCCACACCTCTCTCCACTCTCCTTTACCGACTCTCCACTGCAACCCATCACCCAAACCGCGCCTGCAATCCATCGCCTCCCCTGCACCCTCGCATCGCCGAAGCTCCGACCCCCATCGACCTCACCCTTCACCACCACTTCTCTCCCTCTCTCCTCTTCTCCCTCATCCCAGACATCAAAAAACCCACACACCCGATCCCCGACTTCAAGAACCCCCACTGCCTCGTCGAAAAACCCTGCCTGCATCCTCGCCGTCGACGTCCTATCGTCGACGTCACCCGCTCGCCTTCCCTGTTTCGTCTCACCTCCATCTTGAATCCAGAGCACCAAACACCTGAGCCACCCAGCCCATTCCTTCTTCTCCTTCTCTTCTTCTTGTTTCTTGATTCCATATTTTCCGGTGATCGCCGGAGATGTGCCGTCGCTGACGTTCAGACCGACCCAGAGGACGTTCCCAGCCAGCGTGGTCACCTTCTTGCTTTGCCTGGACTTGTCCCGTGTGCGCGTGCGTGCATTGCGACGTTTACCTGACGTCGGGCACAGCGAACGCACCCCGTCGTGAGATCCGATCAGGAAAGTTCATATTGCTGCATGCTATGATACATATTTTGCATCCATATGAATAAAAATATCACATGTTGATTGCATTGTAAATCCATATTAATGTTTTACTGTTTTCGGATACCCGTATGCATCCATATCATTTATTATATGTGTAGCTGCATCTACAGATCATATTATTTCATGTTACTATTGTATTAGTACCCCATGCTTGATAATGTGCATCCTACATAGTCATGGAGCTGTAGATGTAACCCCTGATAGATATTTGTGCATCCATATTTTATTGTGTATCCATACCATTAATTCTACATATCTAGTTACATTCCATGTCATATCAATTCATATTACTGTTACATTAGTACCCTATGCTTGATAATGTGCATCCTACCTAGTCATGATGTAATCCCTAATAGATATTTGTACATCCGTACTTTTACTGTACATCCGTACTTTTACCCCGATTCGATACATGCTACATTGGGCACCCATTTGATACACTGTGCACCCCCTGACATGACCTGATACACCACTGCTTGACTTTATACCCGATCCTGTTCCTAATGCCGACAATCCTGACATGTTGTCCCGATGGACATATCCTGTTGTCTGTATAGACAAACATGTACCTGCTTGATCCTGTGTTGGCATTAGCTCCAGATTTATCAATACCTGACTTGAACACATGACTTGGGGGTAAGGGGAAATCAATGATGAAACATGACCTGTAACTCAACAGTTCGACGCTTATACTGATCAGTTTTAGGGGGTAGGCCAGTCCCGGGATGATGTTGCTGACATCATTCGTCTGTACATGTTTCCTGTTTGTGCTTAGCGGCATGTCTCGGATTCAGCCCCGAGAGTCTGGATCATGGTCTCGGGTACGCACGGGATACTATTAAGTTACATCGACGATTCTATCAAATTGATTTCAAAGACTTGAGAGTAAATAACCCAGTTTTATAGTTAGATTACTTATCGCACATCACATACACTGATACACTTCACTGTTCCATACTCATGTTACTGTTATAAATTTATTACTGTTCATACGCATGCCTGCATATCTTGTTACCTCCTGATTATAATTTTATTGTTTGATATTATGACGCACTGACGTCTGGGTTTTGCATGGCCCAGATCCTCTATCTTTATCGCAGGCTGACCAGGAGTATTTTAGCCAACAGGCCGAGAAGTGAGGATCCTGTTAGTATTTTAGTTTAGTTTTCTTTCAGCATTTTCATTTCCTGATGTGAGCCCGTATTTAGGACGTACTTTCCAGATTGTTATTGTTATTTGGATTTATTGCTTCCGCATATTATTTATAGACTCGTTTATTCTGGCATATGGACATGTACTAGATAGTTTATTTTATTTTTACTGTTCTTAATATCTTATGGACAGCCGTAATGTGACCGTGGAGGGATATTTTCTAGCCATAGGTAGCATAGTTGGCTCTGTCACGTGATGATCTTAGCGCACTCTAGGAAGCGGGGCGTGGCAGGGAGAATCCTCAAAAAACAGGTATCACGAGTAAAATACGTGGGCGCACATATGCAAAGCATATGAGTGCTGAACATAAATAACCAAGGGCCAAACATGCATCACGTGTAAAACACGTGGGCGCTCATATGCAAAGCATATGAGCGCTGAACATAAATAACCAAGGTCCAAACATACCTTACGTGTTACACACGTGAGCGCTCTGAACATACACATGCTAAACCCACACTAGGGGTCACGTGTTAAACACGTGAGTGCTTTTGCCAATCACATGCAAAGCATGTGAGCACCCTAATTTAAAATGTTCCTATCAAATTCTAGAATTAAATTCTATTTGGAAAATATTTTCTTAATTTTCCTTAAACTAGAAAGATCTTCTCTGTTAAACAGAGTATCTTTGGATCAAAGATCCAGCGGTAATCATTTGATAGAATAAAAATCTATCATGGGAAAATATTTTCCTAATCTTGTAACAAGAATAAAATTCTATATAACAAGATATCCATATTAAGAAAATATATTTCTGATCTTGTTAAACTAAAAAGATATGATAGAATAAAATTCTAATCTTGTTAAAACTAACAAGATTTCATAATCTTGTTAAACAAACAAGAAATCTTCTCTGTTAAACAGAGAGCCTTTGGATTAAAAATCCAACGGTGAATAAAATTCACCAATTGATCTAAAAGATCATGGAATCAATCATGATCTCTCAATGAGGAATTTTCTTAACAAATTGATTCTTTTTCTTTTCATATAAATAGGAGCAAGGAGAGGAGGAAAAAGGACACACAGAGAAAAGGAAAGAGAAAAAACCCCTTGAAAGCAAAAAAAAGAAAAAGAAAAAGAAAAGAGAATTTAATTCTCCAGAGAGAAGAAAATCTCTTCAAAGAAAAAAGAAACTCTAGATAATAGAAGGGGAACCCCTCCCAAAAGCTCTCAGAAAAAAGAGAATTTAATTCTCAAACTAAGAGTTTAACTCTTCTAAAAGAACTTAGTTCTTGCTCTGCTTAAAATCTGCAGAAGCGGATCTCCCCACAAGTTGAGAATTTAATTCTCATCGGGGAGATTCTGTCATGCGGAATCAAAACCTAGGGGAAGGAACTGAATCCAAAAGAGTTTAACTTTTACAAAACATATGGAAATTTAATTCCTCTAAAACTAGGGTTTAACCCATTAAAAAAGAATTTAATCCTTTTAAAGAACAAAAGGAGAACTTGATTCCTCAGAACCATAGAAGAACAACCTGGTGATTTATTAGTGTTCAACGCTGCACAATAAAAGCTCACGTGTTCCCACGTGAGCACCTTTGAGGAACGAAAAAGGAAAGACTGAGATATAGCCACGTGACCCCACGTGACCCCTAAGAAGTGCTCAGCACTTATAAAAGAGAAAAGGGAATAAAACTTGTTTTTGGAGCGCCTCACGTGACCCCACGTGATCCCTGAGAAGTGTTCAGCACTTATAAAAGAGAAAAGGGAATAGACCCTATTTTTGGAGCGCCTCATGTGATCCCACGTGACCCCTAAGTAGTGCTTAGCACTTACAAAGCAAAAAGGGAATAAATCAAAGGCAGTTTCCATTTTTGGGCGCCTCACGTGATCTCACGTGACCCAATAGCGCTCAGCGCTAAGAAAAGAACGAGGGAATAAACCCAAAGAAAGAGCGCTCTGCACTCATTGACTGGCGCTCATCGCCAAGCGCGCCACGTGCTCCTCACGTGTGCACTATCTCACAGGAAGCGTCTTAGCGCTCTAAGTCTGGCGTTCAGCGCCACGTGCTCCTCATGTGTGCGCTGAGAGAATATAAACTGTTCTTTAAATAAAGCCCCAGAGCCTTAATGAGTGCTCAACACTCAACAAAAGACAAAAAAGTTGTCAGAACCCAAACCATTGCTCAGCATTGTTAAATAAAAAGGTTTGAGCCCAAACAAATGTTCAGCATTTTAACTAAGTGGGCCGAGCCCAAGTTGGCCACAGATCCCTAATTCAGATTAATTGAGCCCATATGCTTATAAATCTTTTTAACTGATTTTAGTCCCAAACTTGACTACAGATCTCCCAACCAACATTGGTTCAAAGGTACATCTCTTCATACCTCTGATATATGTCGTTGTAATTTCTCAACGTTTTCAGAGAGATGGAGTGTCTCAATAACCAATAACTTTTGGCGCATTCCGAAACGGTTGAACCAAAATCATACAGATTATAATGTTTTTAAACTGAACTATGATGTCCTTAAACTTTACGGACTGTGGGGTCCTTAAAATCATGGACTATGATGTCCTTAAACTTTATGGACTGTGAGGTCCTTAAACTCATAGACTATGACGTCTTTAAACTGGGCTATGATGTCCTTAAACTTTACGGGTTATGAGGTCCTTTAACTCATGGACTATGATGTCCTTAAACTTATGGACCGTAACGTCTCTAAACTAAAACAATAGAGCCCAAATACTTTTTTGTTGGATCTAAATGATCCTGTTGAGTAGATTAGTCTAAAATTAGACTATTGTATCCTCAACAAACGTTTAAGTTGATCTTAGTCTCAAATAAGATTAACGATCCTTAAACCCAACCAAAACCCAAATCTAAGAAAATACGGATTTGGACTAATCCACGCCCTACGGGAGACAACATAAATTAGTCTCCGTATACAATCCACGGACAACCAAAAATAAAATAAACACACACGACACGAAGTGACCATCTGAAGAAAGAGAAAGTTGTTACAGCGATGCGGTAGCGTAAGTAACTGCAGGGTCTTGCACCTGCAGGGAAGAGTGTCCCCACAATCAAAAACCCCTCAAATGAGGGGAAATCTGACGAAGTCTGCTACAACGGCCGCATCTGTCTAAACCTCCGATACACGGTGCCATAAATCAACTTGGCATCTTCGGAGATGTGGACGGATAAAACCAAATAGCATCTGCCCCTAAATTCAGGCAAGATGACCTATGCGGTTTTGTCTCTGTATTCGGCGGAGAACAGATTCTGGCACTCCCGGTGGGACCTTTTTCTCTTTCCACTCCACACTTCGTGTGTCGTGTTCACGAACGAATCACAGTTTAATATGGTTGCCCTTGGATTCGAGGCACTAAGATTTGGTGCCTTTCTCTCGTGCAGAGAAAATGGCTTTCAACTGCACCAACTGCAACAACGGCAATAACTCCTACTCCGTCCTTACTGGAGGAGTGACCTATGGGTCTCAAACGGCCTCCGTTTTTACGATGCCAGTAAAATAGGTGACTCAGGCCACTACTGGACTGTTCTTCGGGACCATGCTCCCACTAATGAGCTTTAACGCCCCACTGCCGCCGCAAGAAGCTCCGAAGAAGTCGGTCTTTGATCGGCTCACCACTACCGCGGCCCCTCTCAACGGGTCGTCCAAGTCTAATACCTTAGTCTTCGATAGGCTGAGCCTAAGCTCAAAGGGGCCCACGAAGAGGCAATACCAGAGAAGGCTATCCCAGCTCCTGCTGCAGCTGAAGCCATCCAAACTGCTTCCCCTACTCGAAAGTCGGCCTTCGATAGGTTGACTATTCCTTCCCAGCGGATGTCAGTTTTTGACAGGCTGGCGCCAATAATAACCTCTCCTCAAAGCAGGTGCAGGACGAAGTTACCCCGACAACGGAGGTGATTCCGGCCGCGCGACATGCTCGACGTCGACATTGGTGCCAAGTGAGGAAAACTGGGGGTAGCTCTCCTTCTGGACTGACTCCGCCAGCTCCAGTGGTGGAAATTAATGCTGTTGTTCCAACTGGGAACAACTTTGAACCGCTTAGGAGGGTGCACAAGAACTCTCCGACTGCTGTGCTAAAAAGATCTCCTCTACCCGTGGAAAATGTTACAAAGGTAGAGCCAGAACAACCCCCTCAGCAGTTGTCCTCTAAAATCCACAAGGTCTGGCGACAGATCCAAGACTCGGTGATCAACCAAGACCACTCCCGCCGACCGAAGAAGATGAAAGTTCAGCAAGAGAAGGACCATCCTGTCGTACCACAGAAGGTGTCATCTACTTGGGTGCCCGCTACAACGGCCCCCTCAACTTCGACCGTTCACAAAAGAAGAAGGCCGGAGAAAATCCCCATGTCCACGACAGAGCTCAAAGGCACTGAATCCAAACGCCCCAAGTCTGGGGGCATGGTAGTGCATACTATTTATATGGCTTCCGGAAAAGATGAAAGCCGTGCTTTTACGGGTCATCGACCGCTCATACGGTCTGTGACAAAGGCTCAGGAGCAACAACAGCAAAAGCTCCAGGAGATGCTAACGAAGATGGCCGCACTCACTGGGCCAAAAGAAAGCCCGGAAATATCGTCGAAGCAGCGTCAGGAACAAGAAACCGATGTCGAGTTCCTCCGCAGAATCCTCGAGAGGAAAGACAAAGAGGCCGCGGAACAAGCGGCCAATATAAAACAAATGGCGCTTTTATTCCAAGACATGGTCGGCATGATGATCCAGCCGGACCCTCCAGTCGAAGAGCCTCCAATAATAATTGAAGACGAGAGCAGAGACATCAAACTCTCTTCCGGACTCTTCAGCTGTAAAGGAGGTAACAATCTCAAAAGCGGCGCTCGATGATTATATAGCTCAACAAATACGAGCTCACCAAGCGAACGAAACCGCTGGCCAAGTCGTCAAAACTGGGCGACCGTATCCAGGATGGTACGATCAGATTAAGTACACGCCAGGATACACGATTCCTAAGTTCCACGTATACAAAGGAATAGGTAATCCCCATCAACATGTCGCTCAGTTCAGGGCTCTGTGCGGCAACATTGGAGATGATGATAAGCTACTACTTTGCCAATTCGTCGGCAGCTTGGCAGAGACGGCGTTCGAATGGTATTCAGAGCTTCCCAACGACTCCATCAAAACTTTAACGGAGATGGAATTGCTATTCACCCAGCGTTTTACAAGCGCTAGCGAACGCACCCAAATCACAGCATTGATCAATGCCAGGGTGAAACCGGGAGAAGCGTGGGTTCAGTATGCGATACGGTGGAGGAAGTTATGGTCGAAATGCGAACAGGGCATAGAAGAGGCTCCTGCAGTGGGTATGTTTGTAGGAACTCTCGATCCGCAGGCGACCATATCCCAGTTCATGATGTTTTTCAGGCCAACCACTTTCCAGGTCTTGATTGACAAGCTGGCCCAAATCGACCAGATGGGTCATAACCCTTCCTTTTCAAAGTCAGAGCCGTGGAATGAAGAGGGCAAAGGGAAAGTGACCTTTGTCGCCAACACTCAACAACAGCCGAGCAACATAAAACTGGTTGTTTGCCAAAGCAATGTGCGCCCACGCCAATCTCTCGAGGAGAAACTGGGACGCCCTTACTCGTTTTCCCGAGATAAAACAAGGAGACTGTTCGAACTGGCAATGCGCAATGGGCTCATCACTTTGCCGGAGTCGAAACACTCATCGCAACCCGGTGATGCCAACCATCCTAACTATTGCCTCTACCATCGAGTAATGGTTCATCCAATCGAAAATTGCTACGTCTTCAAAAACTGGGTTGAAGACCAGTACCAACAGGGTAAATTCACGTTGTCTGAAAACTGGAAGGTAAACCCTCCACGATCGCACGCTCCTAAAATGATGGACACGCCGGGAGCATCATATTCATTCATAGAGGAAGCTCCATGGGAGGTAGTTCTTTCGGCAAAAACAGAAAGAATGCTGAAAGATCTTCAAGCTGTTAGTGTATATGCCCTAGAGTCCATTACTGTATCATACTAGATTGTATATTACTTAATGGAAGATTGGGATATTCACAGTTGTATAGACAATCTTGCTTAAAATGGTAGTATGCTACTTGGTTTGTTTCTACTTTAATGTGTACATGTGTTTCTTTTAGAATATCACCTATACACATTAGTGGAGCCCTTAGGATCTTTGCTTGATCACCAGCGTTGTGATGGCAGTCACACTCGTAGGGGCTGGGTAATCCACAAGCATATCCTTATACAGGTCCCTAGTCGTAGGACTATCGAGACAGGGCATCGATACTCCGGAGTAGACTAGCGTATGCGCTTCTCATCCCAGCATGGGAGACGGTCTGTCCCACAGCCGTCAGTACGTCATACTTGAGATAGTATGTGGGTGCTCGTTAGGTTACAAATACACTGGACAGGACTCGTCGGGAACTGTTGGTTGGTACTATACCTATCGTCAGTTATCAGTTCCCAGGTGACATGAGTACAGCTTAGTCCGCTGACTTGACACTGTCATTTTGCCTCGAGTGTGTTTCCACTGTACTTTGATTACTACCTTACCACGGCTCAAAGGAGTCATGCAAACAGGTAGTAGTTGGGTGCAGTCCCGAAGCACTTGGAGGCAGTGACGGTTAGACAGGATTCGTCTCTCCCGGTATTGGGAGTTGATATCGCGCTGTGTCAAGGAGAGCCATTACACATAGTCGTCCCTGGCCAGGGCAAGCGAGATATACTGGTGGTTTTCTAGTGTTATCTCAGGGTGTTCTGGGCTACACTCCGACACGACTTGTACCGCTATTAGGGGACTGACGTTTACCGCCCCCTAGGCCCGACATGCGATATTCTCAGACGAACAGACCGGACTGTACGGAGACTATCACATTCAGGCTCAGTAGGAGTTCAGATGGGTTTCACCTCGTCAGTCTTCTTATCGGCATCTACCTGGGGGCCGTTACGCACAGCTAGTGCCGCTTGCGGTCTGTGGTTAAACCCACTGCCAGCGTAGTGTCGAGTCTTTAGAGTCCCACACAGAAAGCTATTCGCCTTTAGGCAAAAGAGTAGAGGTCACATGGTTTTGCGACAGGGTTCGGTCACATCCGTGCACTTGTGCATGTTTAGTGTCCGAGCAGTTATCACTAGCGGGCTTTGGTTTAAGCCAGATCCTAGTATGCGTTTTGGGATTGGTTTTATCTCGTTTGTGTTCGTGTTCCTCGGAACGTGGATGTGGGTGTGTATGCACGGTTGACCGAGACAGAGGCAGAGGATTCTCATTAGGGTTGTTGACTGTTGACTTTTTCTAAACCCTAATGAGAATAGGAAATATGATTAATAATAATATTATTTAAGTATTAGTGTGCCATGGTTGGGTAGAAAGTTTGACTTTGTTGACTTATTGACTTTGTTGACTGGTTGACTAGCTTGGACTTGTTGACCATCATCATTACAATGGCTATCATTTCATGGCTAAGACTTTTGCTTGCTTGTTATTCTTTACAAAATGAGTGCATGAAATGATAATGCCATTGACATGAACCATCACATAATACTCAATTATTATTATTATTATGATTATTTTGTATTATGAGAGAATGGTTGCAAAAGTCTTCACTCATTCTATCATTTGCTCTCTCTCTCTCATCAAAGCTCTCCTCTTCCTCTTGCTCTCCCTCTTCCTCTAGCTCAAGGCAAAAAATCTCTCATGTGTTGAGAACCATTTGCCTTGGAGATAAAACCCAAAACACTTCTCTACTCATCCTGGTGTACAAGGTCTAGCAAGCTAAGTATTCTAGTTTCCTCTAGATTGAGGTTGGCGCCAAAGGTAGAAGCTTTCGGGTGGATCCATCTTCGGCACAAGGAGGCGACGAGGTGAGGCCGATCCGACCACCACAAGGAGTCGAAGAGAAGGAGTTCAAGTTAAGGTATAACCCCTAACATAGTAGTTAAACTCTTAGTTAGGTTGTTAGATAGTTTGTTTAGCAAAGATCCGATTTTAGAGTCCATGTTACCTCCACCGAAAAAATCGTTTTTCACCATTTCCACATCCCCGAAAGAACCGGGACGGGTAACGTGGACTTACAGTGGTATCAGAGCCTAGCTAAACACTATCTAGCATGTTAGCAAAGTAACTAGAAGTTCGATCGAAAAGAAAATCACAAAACACGCCCGGGACATGTACTTTCTATCGTTTTTTTTACAGCTCAAAAAATTATTTAACACATCTGAAAAATCGTCTCAGGGTTTTATTTGAACACAGCAGAAAAACGAGCCAACGAACCGACCAACTCACCGTGGAACCGCGGCAAGAAGAGCTTCTTGCCGCGGATCCGCGGCCGAGTTGACTCGACCGTGGATCGTTTTTACTGCAGTGTGTTCTCTGTGCTGTTTTGGGATTTTTACAATATGTTTTTTCTGCCCAGATTTTCCAGAAAACAAAATTTGTTTTTGGAGTGGTTAAAAATACGTATTTTGATCGAACTTTTATAGACTTTAGCTAACGGGTTATATCTGTGATGTGATATATGTATTGAACGTCTGCTAATCGCTATACGTCGATTAGTGGGAGTTATACATATCTATGATCTGTAATGTTGATGGTTTGTGTATATGAATCCGTTGGATTGTCGCGGATGAATAGCCGGGGGTTGTGAGATGCGAGTTTTCTTTATCTTTCAATTTATGTAATTTGTAATTGATGTAATATTATTTATATGGCCGCACATCCGGGATGAGGTTGTAGCCGCCATTGTATAATTTCTTTTACTGTTTTTGCTCCTAGGATAGACCCAAGGATGGGGTGCACAAACTAACGGGTACCTCGAAGTGCTGAGTGGCCTACTCACGTTGTTGAGGGAGGTTGCTTCACTTTGGGTGTTTGGCGGGTAGTTTGCCGCATCCGTAGGGGTCTAAGGTGGGGTATTGGCTATTCATCGCGACCGTGTAATCCACTTTTCGTTACAGGCTCGAACGAATCGCGGATTCCTAGTATATCCAAAGTATTCATCTGTGATCTAGAATGGCTATCATTGCATGTGACGAATGTATATATCTATATATCATATCTATTTAGGCGTTGCTTATGTTTTGCATCCGCGCGAGTCCATCCCCCGCTCTGTCGTTAGTTAAGTAACCTAACGGGTAATGACGGGGCCCCGTGGCGAATGCGGATGCATAAGCGTACGTCATATTTTTGTTGTTTTCTGCAAGGGTAGGATTAAATGATGGGATGCATTAAATTATGCAAGAAAATAAACCAAAGTAAAGTCGTTGGAACAATTTAAAAAAAAAACCACTCGGTTTCTTTTCAAAAACCAACTTTTAAACGCGGAGCTTAAGCCACTCCTTTTAAAAGCTATCTCGTCCCATCGATTATATCAAGTTCACCATGTTCACGGTTTTGCCAAAACCATTTGTAGCCCTCCGTCATTTCACATGGATAGTCAATAGTATTCAAGCTATATTTGTTGGCCAAAGTCAAGGCATAGTGATTGGTGGATATTGGGTATTCATGTGCAGCATAGATAGATGCGTTGGTTTGGGACAGTCGTACTGCCTTGTTGGCCAAAGTCAAGGGTAGGTACGGGTGGGTTCAAATTAACCTGGAGAATGACGGGTAGAACTTGACATGTGACTTATGATTTGTTGGCCAAAGTCAAGGTCATAAGAGCATTGGGCAAAAATCCACATCGGGAGTTTCTAAAGAAACTGAAACTTGCTAGCGCTGCATACCATTTGGAGTGTGATGATTCTGGTAGGATTCCTTCAGTTTTGTCACACGATGATATTTGGATCCCGATCCTACTGTGAGTATATGCTACTCCTCCGGAACTTTCTCACTTAACAATCAATGCTATAAACCAAGTAGGTGTCTAGAAAGGTGTTAGCGGGGCTACGCCCACAGGGAAAAGAGGTTATTTAATTAAGGAACTTCGCGAAAGCGTTGGAAAACCTCCCTCAAAGTACCAACACTGGCCTGGCTGAACGGTTAAGCAAGTATTGTACGGTGAGATTGATCCCGACTAATTCTTCCTTTTTGGTTTGAGGAGAGATTCGAGAGACAGTGGGAGCCATCCTGTTTAGACAAACTAAAAACCACTCTAAAGTTGCAAGAGCATCATGCTAAAAGTGTTTCTTCTCTCTCTCCTAATTGCAGCGACCAAGTATCATGACCGGACTTAAGTTACTACTAGATAAAAATATACTGACAGGGCCAAACTACAAAGATTGGCTCAGAAATGTCAAAATGGCAATCACTTATGACAAGTTGGGGTATCTCCTTACCACCAAAGCTCCCCCTGTCCTAGGTCCCAAAACCAGCGTCACGGATAAGGAAATCCGTAAGACCTGGGAAATCGACTGCGCGAAGGCCAAGTGCCTCGTGCTTGCCTCTATGGACAATGATCATCAGAGGAGGCACGAGAATATGGACCTAGAATCCATATTTCTCCATACTAAGGAACTATATGGAGAGCAATCCCGTATCGCCAGATATGAAGTCTCGAAAAAGTTGTTTTCGGCGAGATTGGCCGTCGGATCATCGGTAGCGGAACACGTGCTTAAGATGATTGGCTTTATTGAAGAGCTCGCGGACCTTGGGACCACGTTAGAGAACGAGCTCTATATTGACTTGATTCTCCAGTCCCTTCCTTCCACTTACACCCAGTTTATCCTGAACTTCAACTTACAAGAAAAAGAAGCTGAACTTTCGGAACTCCTCAACATACTGAGGAGTGCAGAGGGCACCCTACAGAAAGGTAAGGAAACATCCACTTTGTTTGTTGGAGGACCATCCTCTTCTAAGTCCAAAGCGAAAGCCAAGGGAAAGAAGAAGAAAACCCCCACCAAACCAAGGGGTGGTGTTAGTAAAGTGGAAACGAAGGGAAAGGCAAAAGCAACAAAGGTAGCGGGAAAGCTTGTGGGAATGGAGGAGTGCTTTTACTGTCATAAGAGTGGACACTAGAAAAAGGATTGTAGGGCTTGGAAGGCCAGAAACCAGGACCCGAAGCAAGTTGCGGCTTCGGCTTCAGGTGTGTATGTTATTGAAAACTGTCTATCAATAAACTCTACTTCCTGGGTATTGGATACCGGATCAGGATCTCATATCTGTAATTCTTTACAGGCACTGAGAAAGCGTAGGGTTTTGAAGGCAGGTGATATGACCCTCAGAGTTGCAAACGGAGCTGGTATGGATGCTGAGTCCGTGGGGGACTATCACCTGGGATTGTCAGATGGACACGTTTTGGTTTTGCGTAATTGTTATTTTGTACCCAATGCAACTTGTAATATCATTTCTGTATCTTTATTATCTAAAGAAGGTTATGAATTTGCATTTGTAAGCAATGTTGTAAACATTCACCTTAATCATGTTCTGATTGGGTCAGGTACATTAAGCAATGGTATATACGTATTAAACCAACCACAGATTTTCAATGTCCAGAATACACACAAAAGAAAGTCTCCAGAAATCAATCATGCTTTCTTATGGCATTGTAGACTGGATCACATCAATGAGAGAAGGTTGACGAAGTTGCATACAGAAGGATATTTGGATCCGTTCTAATATCAATCATATGCAACTTGTCAATCTTGTCTCAAAGGAAAGATGACAAAGACTCCGTTCACTGGACACGGAGTAAGAGCGAGCGAGCTCTTGGGACTCGTACACAGCGATGTGTGCGGTCCAATGTCTACACATGCGCGAAGCGGTTTTTCCTACTTCATTACTTTTACAGATGACTTTTCAAGGTACGGATATGTCTTCTTAATGAAACATAAATCTGAAACCTTTGGAAAATTCCAGGAATACAAGAATGAAGTAGAAAAATGAACCGGCAAAAGTATCAAGACACTGAGATCTGATCGAAGTGGTAAATACTTGAGTGCCGAATTCCTGGATTACCTAAAAGAGAATGGAATTCTCTCTCAGCTTACTCCTCCATACACTCCGCAACATAACGGTGTATCAGAGAGATGGAACCGAACCCTATTGGATATGGTACGTTCCATGATGAGTAATGCTGAGTTGACGCGATCATTCTGGGGATATGCACTAGAATCAGCTGCATACCTTTTGAACCGAGTTCCAACTAAGACCGTGCCTACCACACCATATCAGATGTGGTGTGGGAAGAAACCCTATCTTAAGCACATTAAGATATGGGGATGTCCAGCTTTTGTTAAAAAGCAGCATGCGGACAAACTCGAGGCACGCTCAGTACAGTGCAAGTTTATGGGATATCCAAAGAACTCCAAGGGATATTTCTTCTATTGCGAAGAGGAACAAAAGGTTTTTGTTTCTCGTCATGCCCACTTCTTAGAAACTGAATTTTTGGAAAATCGGATAAGTGGGAGCGCAATAGAACTGGAAGAAATTTCAGAACCACAAGCCATTACAGAAAGCTTAGTAGAACCAGAGGGTTCGAAAGAATAGGACATTCCTACGCCGCTCCGCAGGAGTAGTAGGCAGTCTCATCCGCTCGAGAGATACTACGATTTTCTCATAGACGGGGATAGAGAGGATTGCATCATTGATAGTGATGAGCCGACTAGCTTCCAGCAGGCCATTCAGAGCGTTGACTCGGTAAAATGGCTGGATGCAATGCGGACCGAAATGGAGTCCATGTACACCAACAAAGTATGGACTTTGGACGTTGCTCCAGATGGGGTAAAACCCGTAGGATGCAAGTGGATCTTCAAGAGGAAGATTGGTGTAGATGGACAGGTCGAGACCTATAAGGCTAGACTTGTTGCAAAGGGTTTTCGTCAAAGACCTGGTTTGGACTATGACGAAACTTTTTCTCCAGTGGCTATGCTCAAATCCATTCGGGTCCTTCTTGCTATTGCTACCTTCCATGATTATGAAATCTGGCAGATGGACGTAAAGACGGCTTTTCTGAATGGAAATTTAGAAGAGAGCGTCTATATGGATCAGCCAGAGGGTTTCAATCAGAGTGGGAGCAACGGAAAGGTATGCAAGTTGCTTAAGTCCATCTATGGACTAAAGCAGACATCGCGGAGTTGGAACATCTATTTTGATGAGACGGTCAAAGAATTTGGCTTTATCAAAAATCCAGATGAACCATGCATCTATAGTAGATTTGTAGCAAGAACTGTCGTATTCCTCGTTTTATACGTGGATGACATTCTCTTGATAGGAAATGACATTCCTATGCTACAATCTGTCAAAGGGTTCTTGTCACACAGGTTCTCCATGAAAGACCTGGGTGATGCCTCTTACATTCTAGGGATCCGGATCCATCGTGATAGATCCAAGAGGATATTAGGACTTTCACAGTCCAGGTACATCGACACCATACTGAAAAGATTCAGTATGGAAGATTCCAAGCGCGGTAATCTACCGGCTTGTCACGGGATCACCCTCTCCAAAGAGATGTCTCCCAAGACTGATTTGGAAAGGGATCGCATGTCTATTATACCCTACGCTTCTGCGGTAGGCTCTATAATGTATGCGATGTTGTGTACCAGGCCGGATGTAGCTTATGCACTGAGTGTAGTAAGCCGGTATCAGTCAAACCCTAGGGAGAAGCACTGGATAGCGGTAAAGAACATTCTCAAGTACCTGAGAAGGACTAAGGAGATGTTCTTGGTGTATGGCGGAAAAGACTTCCAGATCGAGGCCTTTGCTAACTCCAGAGTGACAAGGATGATTCCAAGTCCATGTCGGGTTATGTCTTTACCCTCAATGGAGGGGCGGTGTGTTGGAAGAGTTCCAAACAGGAAACCGTTGCTGACTCGACGATGGAAGCGGAATATATCGTTGCTGCTGATGCCGCAAAAGAAGCCGTTTGGATGAGGAAGTTCTTAACGGAACTTCAGGTGGTTCCGTCCATTGTTGATCCAATACCACTGTATTGCGACAACAACGGGGCTATAGCTTTAGCGAAGGAACCCAGGTCCCATCAGAAGTCCAGACACATCTTGAGGCGGTATCACCTGATCAGGGAGATCGTGGGTCGCCAGGAGATCGAGGTTCGGAGAGTTGCTACGGAAGATAACACTGCTGATCCACTCACGAAGGCCTTACCCCAGACTCAGTTCGAGCGGCTGATCGATATGATAGGTCTTCGATACGCCAGTACATGGCCTTAGTGCAAGTGGGAGATTGTTAGTGTATATGCCCTAGAGGCCATTACTGTATCATACTAGATTGTATATTACTTAATGGAAGCTTGGGATATTCACGGTTGTATAGACAATCTTGCTCAAAATGGTAGTATGCTACTTGGTTTGTTTCTACTTTAATGTGTACATGTGTTTCTTTTAGAATATCACCTATACACATTAGTGGAGCCCTTAGGATCTTTGCTTGATTACCAGCATTGTGATGGCAGTCACACTCGTGGGGGCTGGGTAATCCACAAGCACATCCTTATACAGGTCCCTAGTCGTAGGACTATCGAGACAGGGCATCGATACTCCGGAGTAGATTAGCGTATGCGCTTCTCATCCCAGCATGGGAGACGGTCTGTCCCACAGCCGTCAGTACGTCGTACTTGAGATAGTATGCCGGTGCTCGTTAGGTTACGAGTACACTGGAATGGACTCGTCGGGAACTGTTGGTTGGTACTATACCTATCGTCGGTTATCAATTCTCAGATGACATGAGTACAGCTTAGTCCGCTGACTTGACACTGTCACTTTGCCTCGAGTGTGTTCCCACTGTACTTTGATTACTACCCTACCACGGCTCAAAGGAGTCGTGCAAATAGGTAGTACTTGGGTGCAGTCCCGAAGCACTTGGAGGCAGTGACGGTTAGACAGGATTCGTCTCTCCCGGTATTGGGAGTTGATATCGCGCTGTGTCAAGGAGAGCCATTACACATAGTCGTCCTTGGCCAGGGCAAGCGAGATATACTGGTGGGTTTCCAGTGTTATCTCAGGGTGTTCTGAGCTACACTCCGACACGACTTGTACCGCTATTAGGGGACTGACGTTTACCGCCTCCTAGGCCCGCCATGCGATATTCTCAGACGAACAGACCGGACTGTACGGAGACTGTCACATTCAGGCTCAGTAGGAGTTCAGATGGGTTTCACCTCGTCAGTCTTCTTATCGGCATCTACCTGGGGGCCGTTACGCACAGCTAGTGCCGCTTGCAGTCTGTGGTTAAACCCACTGCCAGCGTAGTGTCGAGTCTTTAGAGTCCCACACACAGAGCTATTCGCCTTTAGGCAAAACAGAGTAGAGGTCGCATAGTTTTGCGACAGGGTTCGTTCACATCCGCGGACTTGTGCACGTTTGGTGTCCGGGCAGTTATTACTAGCGGGATTTGGTTTAAGCCAGATCCTAGTATGCGTTTTGGGATTGGTTTTATCTCGTTTGTGTTCGTGTTCCTCGGAACGCGGATGCGGGTGTGTATGCACGGTTGACCGAGACAGAGGCAGAGGATTCTCATTAGGGTTGTTGACTGTTGACTTTTTCTAAACCCTAATGAGAATAGGAAATATGATTAATAATAATATTAATTAAGTATTAGTGTGCCATGGTTGGGTTGAAAGTTTGACTTTGTTGACTTATTGACTTTGTTGACCGGTTGACTAGCTTGGACTTGTTGACCATCATCATTACAATGGCTATCATTTCATGGCTAAGACTTTTGCTTGCTTGCTATTCTTTACAAAATGAGTGCATGAAATGATAATGCCATTGACATGAACCATCACATAATACTCAATTATTATCATTATTATGATTATTTTGTATTATGAGAGAATGGTTGCAAAAGTATTCACTCATTCTATCATTTGCTCTCTCTCTCATCAAAGCTCTCCTCTTCCTCTTGCTCTCCCTCTTCCTCTAGCTCAAGGCAAAAAATCTCTCATGTGTTGAGAACTATTTGCCTTGGAGATAAAACCCAAAACACTTCTCTACTCATCCTAGTGTACAAGGTCTAGCAAGCCAAGTATTCTAGTTTCCTCTAAATTGAGGTTGGAGCCAAAGGTAGAAGCTTTCGGGTGGATCCATCTTCGGCACAAGGAGGCGACGAGGTGAAGCCGATCTGACCACCACAAGGAGTCGAAGAGAAGGAGTTCAAGTTAAGGTATAACCCCTAACATAGTAGTTAAACTCTTAGTTAGGTTGCTAGATAGTTTGTTTAGCAAAGATCAATTTTTAGAGTCCATGTTACCTCCACCGAAAAAATCGTTTTTCACCATTTCTGCATCCCCGAAAGAACCGAGACGGGTAACGTGGACTTACACAAGCATGCCCGACAATCGGGTGGAAAATCCCGCTAGAGCCCGAGATCATTGAGGGGATTCTAAAACCACGACCAACACTGGGAGTTAATAGCGATGGGCAAAACACCCAGGCCCAGCCGTCAAAATCTTCGAAGAAAAAGAAGAAGACCAAAAAGCCCGCACAGTTTGACAACAAGCGCACGGATTTGCAAAAACATATTGACGCGCTGGAGTAATACAACCAGAAGGCGCAGACCCCAGTCACACTCCAGAAATTTCTCAACCATATCCTTGAGAACAGAGGCAATGACAATGATGAGGGAGACGACGCGTCAAAAGAACCCGAAGATTATGTGGCAGGTTGTCACATGATCTCTCACTCGTCAATAGATGATAAAGAAGCTCCTGATGCAGATAAACTAGGGGCAGATCCAGAACCGGAATCAAAATCCCTAGAGCCATCAGACGAATTGATTGACAGACTGCTGAGCGAAGCTCTTCAGAAAAGCAAAACTGATAGAGAGCGGGAAATGGCCATTTAGGAAAGGGCCAAGCGTCGGCGTCAAGTTAATGAAGCTCCGGTAATGAGAAGCCATAGAATACCCCAACCGGATCGAAGCATCACTGTCGCCAGCAAAATCAGGTTTAAGATAAAGAAGCAATTCGCCAAAGCCTTGTCAATGGGAATGAAGTTGCCTTCTTTCAAAGGAAATACTCCTGGCAGCATACACCTTGACAAAGCGGATGCACATCCAAATTACTGTTTATACCATCGGAGGATCACACACCCTACCGAAGAGTGCATGGCCTTTAAAAACTGGTGGAAGGGATATGTTGCCCACCGACAATACGTCCAGCGAGTGAAGCGCAAGGCTCGTCGGGAACAGAGAAGCACGACAGATGAGCGCAAAAGAACTGCCGGCAACTGTCACATGGTTGACACCAAGGGATCGCAAGTTATCAGCTTTGGAAGCGACTCTGACAAAGAAATAGCTCTCAACCCTCTCTTCAAGGAATCCACTTCCGACACAAAAGATACGAAGACTTGCGAGGACATCTAGCCGCGTAATCGTACGTTGCCCGAAAAATCTCGGACCTATGAACAACGGACCGAAACGTCTTTAAACTACTACAAACCCGCAGCATCCTTGGGCTGATGCGTTAAAAAAAACGGTACGTCCATAAGAAAAATGGGCACGGATGAAAACCCGAAAGGGCTCCGTGAGTAAAAACAGCAGGGCTACCGGCGAGTTTGTGAAAACCCAAAAGGGTGCAGACTCGTAAATAAAAAAACGGTACGGCCACAAGCAAAATGGGCACGGATGAAAACCCGAAAGGGCTCCGTGAGTAAAAACAGCAGGGCTACCGGCGAGTTTGTGAAAACCCAAAAGGGCGCAATCTCGTTAAAAGACACTTGCAAGGTCCTCTCGATCTTGTAAGGAGAAAACTACCTGCGTGAGATCCTTACAACTCACAAAGGAGCCACACACTTAGGGATACCCACGATTCCTAAGGAGATATTACACTTACGAGATTCTCACGACTTGTAAGGAGAACTCTCTTATGAGACCCTCACGGCTCATAAGATTCAAAAGCCTTAAGTTATAGGGATCTGAACCTGTTCTTAAGCCATCACCTTTCCCAGATTGCCCTATAAGCAGTTCAATACTGACCCTTGTATACAATCCATAGGCACAAATAATCATTTCCTTGCAGAGTCCCACCAACGACGAGAAATGCCCTCATTTGATGAATAAACACTTGTAGGTCCTCTCGCTTTACAAGGAGAAAACACTCTTGCAAGATCCTTACGACTTACAAGAGAACATACACTTAGGAATCCTCACGATTCCTGAGGAGAAAAGACACCTACGAGATCCTCACGACTCGTAGGGAGAAACACCTTTATAAGACCCTTACGGCTCATGAAGTCAAAAACCTTAATCGACAGGATCTTAACCCTGTTTGCTAAGCCATCTTTGTTCGAACCGACGAAGGCAGATGATGATCCGCTCCTGGAAATATCCCAGTTGTAGCGATGCTGATGCCTGAATCGGAATACAATTCTAAGTCCTTTCATGGCAAATGATGATTCGCTCCTGGCAATATTCCAGTCGCAGCGATGCTGATGCTAAGATTGGCACCGGATTCCAAGTTCCATACTCGTGGCGAAAAGTCAACGAGCCAAAAATGCATATGAAATAGCCGAAATGATGGGGCAACTTGCAAAAAAATCAGCAAGTAAAAAATATGCATACAAAATAGCCGAAATGGTTGGGCAACTCGCAATAAAAAGCAGCGAGTAAAAAGAAAAAATAGCCGAAATGATTGGGCACCGCGAAAAATGGCCGAAATGATTGGGCAATAGCGACTTTTGCGATACAAAAAGCTGAAATGATAGAGTATCGCGGAAAGAAAACAAAATACGTATAAAATGAAACTACAAGTGAGTCCATACTGACCCCTGTACACAATCCATGGGCATAAACGAAAGGGAACCACATGTCCCAACAAACTCTGTCAAAGGGAAAGTCAGATCTCGACAGCAACATTTGCATCCTAGAAGATCAACAACGGCATTCCTCCTCATGCCAGCAGGGCACGGACGTGACACAACGAAACGGAGCCATGTCAAAATCCCTAGTTCTAAATCTAACCGGCAACATCTACTGCCTAAAAATCAGTAACGGCGTTCCTCCTCATTCCAGCAGGACACGGATGCGAGACCACCAAACGGAGCCACGACAAAGTCCCCAGTTCCAAGACTCTACGGTTCATAGACAACCTAAAGTCACCCAATGACCCCGTCGCGGAAATACGTTAGCCAATGACCCCGTCTCGAAAATACGTCATCCAATGACTCTGTCTCGGAAAACAAGTCAACCAACCCCAGGAAAATCAGTGTCCTTAGCAAAAACCTCGATTCAGGGAAATCATCGTCCTTGACCAGAGCATCTCGATTCGTGCTGACCTGCAAGGAAATCAGTGTCTTTGCAGGAATCTCTCGATTCGTCTCAACTCCGAGGAAATCAGTGTCCTTGGCTAAAACCTCGATTCAAGGAAATTAGCGTCCTTGACGAGAGCATCTTGATTCGCGTCGACCCGCAAGGAAATCGGTGTCTTTTCAGGAATCTCTCGAATCGTCTCAACTCCGAGGAAATCAGTGTCCGTGGCAAAAATCTCGATTCAGGGAAATCAGTGTCCTTGACGAGAGCATTTCAATTCGTGTCGACCCGCAAGGAAATCAGTGTCTTTGCAGGAATCTCTCGATTCGTCTCAACTCCGAGGAAATCAATGTCCTTGGCAACCAAGATTCAGGGAAATCAACGTCCTTAACGAGAGCATCTCGATTCGCATCGACCCGCAGAGAAATCAGTGTCTCTGCAGGAATATACGACGTCAGTAAAACGGAGCCATAACAGAGTCCCTAGTTTCAAGTCTCGACGACAACATCTACATCCTAGAGATCAACAACAGCGTTCTTCCTCCAGTAGGATGCAGACGCGACATCAATAAACGGAGCCATGGCAAAGTCCCCTAGTTCCAAATCTCGACGGTTCACAGACAACCCAGAGACAACCTCGACATTCGTCGCAATATTGCAGACACAATGTCAACAAACAAAGCAAAGGAAGATCCCTAGCTTCAGGGTCTTGACGGCAATGAGACCTGAAATATTATCGGAGATCATCCCACTCCAGCGCGGAGTGGTCATGACTCATCGGGGCTCCCAAACTGAGCCTAACCTCAAGTAAAAATCGACATGGAATATCCCTAACGCTTGCTCTTTCAACGGTAATATCACCTAGAAGATTACTTGAAGACGTCTTGCCCAGCCCGTGAAGGAATCAGAGACACGACAGTCGCGGGGCTACTCGAACAGCAAGATTGCGTATCGAGGAATACACCGGCTAACGCGGCGGTACGACGGATAAAAAAAACCCTAGTACCCCAGACCCTAACGGACTTCTATTAGCAGGAGTTAACCGTGACGTTAGGACATACTTGCGAGAACTTCTAGATTCGTCTCGACTCGTGAGGAAATTAGTGTCCTTGTGAGAACTTCTCGATTCGTCTCGACTCGTAGGGAGAAAAGTCTTTATGAGACCATCATGGCTCATAAAGTTGAAAAGTCTTAGGTGGTAGATCCTAGCCCTGTCTCCTAAGCCATCACTGTCCGGCAAAGAGGTCAAGATGGACTATGTATGGGCCACATTCTCCGAGGATGAACATCGATAAGGAGCGAAATGACCACTTATAAGTCCTTTCGACTTGTAAGAGGAAAAATTCTCTTGTGAGATCCTTACGACTCTCAAGAGAAAACGCACTTAGGAATTCTCACGACTCCTAGGGAGAAAATACACCTACGGGATCCTCTCGACTCGTAGGGAGAAAAGTATTTATGAGACCCTCATGGCTCATAAAGTTGAAAAGTCTTAGGTGGCAGATCCTAACCCTGTCTCCTAAGCCATCACTGCCCTGTAAAGAGGTCAAGATAGACTGTGTATGGGCCACACTCTCCGAGGTCGAACATCGACAAGGAGGGAAACAACCACTTACAAGTCCTTTCGACTTGTAAGCGGAAAAATTCTCTTATGAGATCCTTACGACTCTCAGGAGAAAACGCACTTAGGAATCCTCACGACTCCTAAGGAGAAAATACACCTACGGGATCCTCTCGACTCGTAGGGAGAAAAGTATTTATGAGACCCTCATGGCTCATAAAGTTGAAAAGTCTTAGGTGGCAGATCCTAACCCTGTTGTTTCCCCAATCAGAGCAAAGCTCTGTTCTGAATTTCAAAATTCAAAAATCGAAGCAACGCTTCAGATCCCGTGCGCCGCGCGCCGCGTGTCAAAAGCAGACACGCCAGCGCCAGGAGCGCTGCGCCCTAGGCAGCGCACCCCAATCAGAGCAAAGCTCTGTTTCAAAATTCAAAATCTAAAAAGTTTAAATAATGCTTCAGATCCAGCGCTCTGCGCTGCACGCCATGTGTCAAACACAGGTGCGCTAGCGCAGTTGCGCTGCGCTCTGCGCTGCGCGCCACGTGTCGAACACAGGTGCGCTAGTGCAAAGTGCACCAGCGCTGGAATTAAAAGAATTCCCCACCGTTAGATCAAAAGATCTAATGATAATAAATTATTAATTAATCAGAATTAAAATTCTGTTATGGAAATATCTTTCCAATCTTGTTAAAAACAAGAAGATTATCTTCTGTAAAACAGAAGCCTTAGGATCAAAGATCCAACGGTGGGAAATGTTCCTAAATCAATCAGAGAAAGATCTCTTGAACTGATTTAACAAATCAATCGGCCCTATATAAAGGCTCCAAGACTTCAAGTCTAAAAAAAAACCCTCTGCAAACTTGGAGAAAAACTCAAAGAGAAAGAAAGACAAGCCTTTAGAAGAAAGAAGATCATTTCTTCATCTTTAAAGGTATAGAAGTAATTCTCGAACAACAGAGATGAAATCATCTCGTAAAAAGAAGAACCATCTTCTAAAAAGATCTTAGATCTATATAAAGACTAAGGTCTTTGATTAAAAAAGAAAAGATCCAAAGATTCCATCATAAAAATATAAAAAGAAGTACTTTACTTCATTCACAGATCGTTTGATCTATAAAGGCCGAGCCTTTTATAAAAACAAGAACTTTTGTTCTTGATCTTGAGGCAAAGCCTCCTTTGAAGAACATAAATTTGTTCTTTGATCTTAAAATTGATTAAAATGCGCTTTGCGCTATTAAAAAGTGCATTGCACTCATGAACTGCGTCTTTGCGCTCCTTGGACTGGCGCTCAGCGCCAAAACATGCCACGTGTCAACTATAGACACGATCTGCGCTTTGCGCTCCTGAAAACAGCGCACTGCGCTATTGGGTTGGCGCTTAGCCACGTGTCACTCACCGGCGCACCCATAAACTAGCGCAGCGCGCTCATAAATTAAAAGCGCAGTGCGCTAACAAACTAGCGCTGAGCGCTAAGCGACACGTGTCCTCCTCGTGTGCGCTAACCGACAGAAGCGCAACGCTCTCTTTGACTGGCGCAAAGCGCCTAGTGTGCCACGTGGCACGCTGTCAGAGCATACCTTGTTCTAATAAATGCTATGCATTCAATATAAGACAAAAAATGTCTGAGCCCAATGCTTAGCATTATTAAAAGGGCAAAGCCCAAACAAAGGCCTAACAGGCAGAAAAAAAATAAAATGTTAAACATTTTTAACTGGACTTAGCCCAATTCTGGCCATAAGTCCTCAATTTAAATTGAACTGATCTTATCTGCTCTTCTAATCAATTTACACCCGGTTCAAGGGTACATCTCTTTACTCCTATGATATCTGTCGTCGTAATCCTTCAACGTCGTCAGAGAGGTGACGGGTCCCGACAACCACACATTACTACGGACTGTGGAGTCCCTAAGTCCACGGACTATGATGTCCTTAACCTTGACCATGATGTCTTAAAACTAACGTCGGACTGTGGAGTCCTTAAATCCACGGACTATGATGTCCTTAACCTCGACCGTGATGTCTTTAAACTAACATCGAACTGTGGGGTCCTTAAACCCACGGACTATGATGTCCTTAACCTCAACCGCGATGTCTTTAAACTAACAATGGACCCCCATGTAGTTAAACTGGCAACCGACCGCAATGTCATTAAACTAAACAATAGAGCCCAATTGCTCTCTTGTCGGATCTAAACGATCCCGTTAAGTTGATCTTAGTCGAGAATTGGACTAACGTGTCATTAACAAACGTTTAAGTTGATCTTAGCCTCAAATAAAGCTAACGTATCCTTAAACACAACCCCCCAAACCCAAATCTAAGAAAGATACGGATTTGGACTAGTCCACGCCCTACGGGCGACAGCATAACTTAGTCTCTGTATACAATCCACGGGCAACCAAGCATTAAACAAACACCCACGACACGAAGTGACCATATGGAGAAGGAGAAAGTTGTTACCGCGATGTGGTGGCGTAATTAACTGCAGGGGCTTGCGCCTGCACGGAAGAGCGTCCCCACAATCAATAAACCCCTCAGACGAGGGGGAATCTGACGAAGTCTGCTATATCGGCCGCATCCGTTTAAACCTTCGATACATGGTGCCATAAATCTACTTAGCATCTTCGGAGAGGTGGACGGATAGCACCAATTAGCATCTGCCCCCAGATTCAGGCAAGACGTCCAGTCTTCCCAGTTTCCGGCGGTAAACAGATTCTGGCACGTCAGGTGGGACCTTTTCCTCTTTCCACTCCACACTTCGTGTGTCGTGTTCGCGAACCAATCACGGCTTGCCAATGGTTGCCCTTGGGTTTCGAGGTACTAAGATTTAGCATTTTGCTTGGTGCGGAAAGAAAAGGATCGATGGTGTTCACCTGCTCAAAGTGTTCCACATGCAACTGCAACTCGCGTCCTGCCTCAACTGGGGGCATAACCTGCGGGCCCCAAGCGGCTTTCCTGTTCACGATGCCCGTGGAACATGTCACTCAAGCCACCACAGGGTTGTTTTTCGGGACCATGCTCCCGCCAACGAGCTTCACCGCTCCTGTGCTGACACCGGAAGCTCCCAAGAAGTCGATTTTTGATCGGCTTACAGCTACTGCGGCCCCTCTCAACGGGTCGTCTAGCTCCAGCTCCTCGGTCTTCGCCAGACTGGGCCAAAATTCATGTGGGCCCACAATGAAGCCTGCAATCCCAGAGAAGGTTGTTCCGAAAAGGATAACCATCCCTACTCCTGAAGTCGTTAAGGCGGCTTCTCCTGCCAAGGGGTCGGTCTTTACAAGACTGACTGTCCTAACTCCCACTCCCGCTCCTGCTACTGAAAGGACATCAGTCTTCAACAGGCTGACACCAGCAACAGCCCCTCACCTGAACAGGGGGCAAGACAAAGCCATCCCCATCACCGAGCCAACTCCATCAGCTCGACATGCTCGACATCGTCACTGGCGCCGGGTAAGGAATATCGGGGGCAACTCCCCCTCTGGGCTAACTCCACCAGCCCCAACGGCGGAAATTAATGCTGTTGTTCCAACCGGGAACAGCTTCAAGCTGCTGAATAAGGTGCGTAGGAATTCTCCAACCGCTGTACTGAAAAGATCTTCTCCTCCGGTGGAGAATGTTGCGGAAGAAAATCCAGAACGGTCCCCTCAGCGGCTGTCCTCCAAGATCTACAAAGTCTGGCGGCAGGTTCGAAACTCAGTAGTTGATCAAGATTACCCTCGCCGACAGAAAAGGGCGAAGGTTCAACAAGAAGAAAGCCATCTTGCTAAGCTACGAAAAGCTATCTGGGTGCCCACCGCGACGGCCCCCTCAACTTCGACCCCTCATAAGAAGAGAAGGCCGGAGAAGATCCCCGTGCCTGCGACAAATGTCAAAGGCACTGAGCCCAAACGCCCTAAGTCTGGGAGTATAGTGGTGCATACCGTCTACATGGCATCCGGGAAAGAGGACAGCCGCGCTTCGACGGGCCACTGACCACTCACCTAATCCATCACAAGGGCTCAGGAACAGCAACAGCAGGAGCTCCAGGAGATGCTGACTGCAATGGCCGCACTCACCGGGCCAAAAGAAAGCCCGGAGGCGTCATCGGAACAACGTCACGAACACGAGACTGATGCTGAATTCCTTCGAAGAATGCTCGAAAAGAAGGACAAGGAGGCTGTGGAACAAGCGGACAATATAAAGCAAATGGCTCTTCTGTTCCAAGATATGGTGGGTATGATGATCCAGCAGGACCCTCCAGCTGAAGATCCTCTGATTATCCTCGAAGACGATAGAGGGGAAACGTCAAATCCACCTCCGGCTCTTTCAATAGCCAAAGAGGAAACTATCTCCAAGGCCGCCCTGGATGATTATATTGCTCAACAAATACGAGTTCACCAGGCAAATGAAGTAGCCGGCCAAGTTGTCAAAACTGGACGACCGTATCCAGGCTGTTATGATCAGATAAAGTACCCGCCGGGCTACACGATCCCCAAATTCCATGTGTATAAGGGGACGGGCAATCCCCACCAGCACGTCGCCCAGTTCAGAGCTCTGTGCGGCAACACCGGGGGCGATGATAAGCTCTTGCTTCGCCAATTCGTCGGCAGTTTATCGGAGACGGCGTTTAAGTGGTACTCCGAGCTTCCAAACGACTCCGTCAAAACTTTCGCAGAGATGGAGTTATTGTTCACCCAGCGATTTGCAAGTGCCAGTGAACGCACCCCAATAATGGCATTGATCAATGCCAGGGTGAAGTCGGGCGAAACTTGGGTTCAATACGCAATCCGATGGCGAAATCTGTGGTCGAGGTGCGAACAGCGCATCGAAGAAGCACCAGTAGTGGGCATGTTTGTGGGCACCCTAGACCCTCATGCAACTATTTCACAGTTCATGATGTTCTTCAAACCGACCACGTTCCAGGTTTTAATCGATAAGCTAGCCCAGATGGACCAGATGGGCCATAGGCCTTCCTCTTCAAAGTCGGAGGCTCGGAATGAAAAGGGCAAAGGGAAAGCAATCCTCTTCGCCAACGCTCAACAACAACCGAGTGGCCCGAGACCGGTTGTCCGCCAAAGCAACAAACGGCAATCCCTCGATGAGAAGTTAAGACGTCCTTACTCGTTTCTTCGGGATAAAACAAGGAAACTGTTTGAACTGGCAGTGCGCAATGGGCTCATCACTCTACCGGAGTCGAGACACCCACCGCAACTAAATGACGCCAACGATCCCAATTACTGCCCTTACCATCGAGTATTGGGCTATCCACTCGAAGAATGCTATGTCTTCAAAAATTGGGTTGAAGACTAATACCAGCAAGGCAAGTTTGCGTTGTCTGAAAATTGGAAGGTGAACCCGCCATAACCACATGCTCCGAAAAAGATGGACATGCCGGGGGCATCGTGCACATTCATAGAGGAAGCTCCATGAGAAGTTGTTCTTTCGGCAAAAACTAAAAGAGTGCCGAAAGATCTTCAAACATATCCAGCAACCAGATGGAAAAGCCCGCTAGAGTCGGAAATCATCAAGGAGATGCTGAAACCACGCCCAACATTGGGAATTAATAGTGATGGTGGACAAAACATTCGGGCCCAGCCGTCACAGTCTTCGAAGAAAAAGAAGAAGACCAAAAAGCCCGCGGGGTCCAATGACAAGCGCACGGATCTGCAAAAGCATATTGACGCGCTGAAAGAATACAACCATAGGGCGCGAACCCCAGTCACGCTTCAAGAGTTCCTCAATCACATCCTTGAGAATGAAGATGACGACAATGATGAGGGAGACGACTTGTCAGAAGAATCCGAAGATTATGTGGCAAGGTGCCACATGATCGCTCATTTGTCGCTAGGTAAAAAAAGCAGCTCACTCAGCATTAGGAGATAACGTAGAGGAGCTGGGGGCAGGAGCAGTGCTAAAACCCTTGGATTATGTGACAAGGTCTATCAAGGAGAAACCTAATTGTTCATAAAGCATCCGGCGAAACTTCGCCTCAAAGCTACAGCGGACCGAAACGTCCTTAAACTAACAACGGACCGAAATGTTCTTAAACTAACAACGGACCGAAACGTCTTTAAACTAACGACGGACCACTATGTCCTAAAACTAGCTGTTGACCGAGATGTCGATAAACTATAGTGGATTGCAGCATCCCAAAGCTGATACAAAAAAAAGAATATAAAAAAAAGAGAAAACGGTATGTCCATAAGAAAAACGGGCACAGATGAAAACCCGAAAGGGCTCCGTGAGTAAAAACAGCAGGGCTACCGGCGAGTGTTTGTGAAAACCCGAAAGGGCGCAACCTCGTTAAAAGACACTTGCAAGGTCCTCTCGACTTAGTAAGGAGAAACCACCTGCATGAGATCCTTACGACTCACAAGGGAGCAACACACTTAAGGATCCCCACGATCCCTAGGGAGAAATTACACTTGCGAGATCCTCATGACTCGTAAGGAGAACTCTCTTATGGGACCCTCATGGCTCATAAGATTCAAAAGTCTTAAGCTACAGGGATCTGAACCTGTTCTTAAGCAGCCCCACAACCTTCAATACTGCCCTACAAGCGGCTCAATACTGACCCTTGTACACAATCCACGGGCGCGAATAAACATCTCCCTAACTAAGTCCCATCCGTGACTAGGGATATGTTCGCATGATGAGCAACCCTTGTGAGTCCTCTCGACTTATAAGAGGAAAACTCTCTTGTAAGATCCTTACGACTTATAAGAGAACATACACATAGGAATCCTCACGATTCCTAAGGAGAAAACACACCAATGAGATTCCCACGACTCGCAGGGAGAAATACCTTTGTGAGACCCTTACGGCTCATGAAGTCAAAAGCCTTAGTCGACAGGATCCTAACCCTGTTCGCTAAGCCACTTTTGTTCGATATCGACAGAGGCAAATGATGATTCGCTCCTGGCAATATCCCAGTTGTAGCGGTGCTAATGCCGAAATCGGTGTCTAATCCCAAGCTTGCAGCGAAAAGCTAGCAAGCCACACATGCATACGAAATAGCCGAAATGATGGGGCAACTTGCAACAGAAGCAGCAAGTAAAAAAATGTATGCATGCAAAATAGCCGAAATGATTGGGCAACTCGCAATAAAAAGCAGCGAGTAAAAATAAAACAAATAGCCAAAATGATTGGGCACCGCGAAAAATAGCCGAAATGATTGGGCAATCACGACTTTCGCGATATAAAAGCTGAAATGATAGAGCATCGCGGAAAGAAAAAAAATGAAAAATGAAATGAAAATTATGCTCTACAGGTGATATCACATCAATCCCTCTATACAATCCAGGGGCGCAAACAAAGAAGGAATCACGCCTTCCATCCTCAGGCTCCATCAGAAAGAAAGCCAAGTCTCGACAGTCACATCTGCATCCCAGAAGACCAACAACAACACTCCTCCTTATGACAACAAGGCACGGAAGCGACACAGCGAAACGGAATCATAGCAAAGCCCCCTAGTTCCAACTCTTGACGGCAACATCTACAGCCTAGAGATCACAACAATGTTCTTCCTCATTCTAGTAGGATTCGAATGCGACAATCAATCTTGGAGCCACGGCAAAGTCCCTAGTTCCAAATCTCGATGGCCACGTCTACAGTCTAGAGATCACAACAGCATTCCTCCTCATTCCAGCAGGATTTATACGCGAAAATCAATCTCGGAGCCACAGCAAAGTCCCTAGTTCCAAATCTCGACGGCCATGTCTACAGCCTAGAGAACAACAATGGCGTTCCGCCTCATTCCAGCAGGATTCAGACGCAGCATCACTCGGAGCTACGGCAAAGTCCCTAGTTCCAAGACTCTACGGTCCACAGACAACCTAGAGTCAACCAATGACCTCCCTGCCGGATCAACGCTCCATCTCGGAAACAATTCAACCAACCCCCAGGGAAATCAGTGTCCTTGGCAACTTCCTCGATTCAGAGAAATCAGCGTCCTTGACGAGAGCACTTCGATTCGCTTCGACCCGCAGAGAAATCAGCGTCTTTGCAGTAATACATCGATTCGTCTCAACCCTAGGGAAATCAATGTCCTTGGCAACTTCCTCGATTCAGGGAAATCAGCGTCCTTGACGAGAGCAACTTGATTCGCATCGACCCGCAGAGAAATCAGCGTCTTTACCGGAATACCTCGATTCGTCTCAACCCCAGGGAAATCAGTATCCTTGGCAACTTCCTTGATTCAGGCAAATCAGTGTCCTTGATGAGAGCAACTTGATTCGCGTCGACCCGTAAGGAAATCAATGTCTTTGCAGGAATACCTCGATTCGTCTCAACCCCAGGGAAATCAGTATCCTTGGCAACCTCCTCGATTCAGGGAAATCAGCGTCCTTGACGAGAGCACTTCGATTCGCGTCGACCCGTAAGGAAATCAGTGTCTTTGCAGGAATACCTCGATTCGTCTCAATCCGAGGAAACCAATGTCCTTGGCAACCTCCTCGATTCAGGAAAATCAGCATCCTTGACGAGAACATCTCGATTCGCGCCGACCCGCAGAGAAATCAGTGTCTCCGCAGGAATATACAACTCAAGCAAAGCGGAACAGCGGCAACTCCCAGTTCCATGACTCGGCGATGTACAGATGACCGAGAGTCAAACTCCGACTCCGTGAAATGAGGATAAAGTTAACCCTTCCTGGCTACATGGAACGCGGATTATGTCACTCCTGACCCAGTGGAAAACATCCAGAGCGGAGCCTGGTCCTCACAGAACACGACAATGACCCCGTGTGAAGCATCCAGAGCGGAGCCTAGTCCTCGCCGAACACGGCAGTGAACCCATGGGAGGCATCTAGAGCAAAATTCCTGGCTACGTGGAACACGGATTATGTCACTCCTGACCCCGTGGAAAACGTCTAGAGCGGATTCTGGTCCTCGCAGAGCACGGCAGTGAACCCGTGTGAAGCATCCAGAGCGGAGCCTAGTCCTCGCCGAACACGGCAGTGAACCCGTAGGAAGCATCTAGATAAAAATTCCTGGTCACGTGGAACGCGGATTATGTCACTTCTGACCCCGTGGAAAACGTCCAGAGCGGATCCTGGTCCTCGCAGAGCACGGCAGTGAACCCGTGTGAAGCATCCAGAGTGGAGCCTGGTCCTCGCCGAACACGGCAGTGAACCCATGGGAAGCATCCAGAGCAAAAAAATCGGACTGTGGAGTCCTTAAATCCACGGACTATGATGTCCTTAACCTCGACCGTGATGTCTTAAAACAAACATCGGGCTGTGAGGTCCTTAAACTCACGGACTATGATGTCCTTAACCTCGACCGTGATGTCTTAAAACTAACAATGGACCATAACGTCCTTAAACTAATTTTACCTTGGTTCAAGGGTATATCTCTTCACTCCTTTGATATTTATCGTTGTAATTCCTCAACGTCTTCAAAGAGGTGACGAGTCCCAACAACCACACATTTCATGGACTGTGGGGTCCTTAAACTCATGGATTGTGATGTCCTTAATCTTGACCGTGATATCTTAAAATGAACATTGGACTATGAGGTCCTTAAACTCATGGAATATGATGTCCTTAACCTCGACCGTGATGTCTTAAAACTAATATCGGACTGTGGAGTCCTTAAATCCACGGACTATGATGTCCTTAACCTCGACCGTGATGTCTTAAAACTAACGTCGGACTGTGGAGTCCTTAAATCCACGGACTATGATATCCTTAACCTCGACCGTGATGTCTTAAAACTAACGTCGGACTGTAGAGTCCTTAAATCCACGGACTATGATGTCCTTATCCTCGACCGCGATGTCTTTAAACTACGGTATCCTGGAAAACATCCAGAGCAACCCTTAACTCCGTAAAATGCGGATAAGGACAACTTCACCCATCACTTGCGGGTCCTCACGACTCGTAAAGGAGTAAATCCTCTTGTGAGATCCTTACGACTTTCAACAGAAAACACACTTAGGAATTCTCACGATTCTTAAGGAGAAATTACACCTACGGGATCCTCTCGACCGGTAGGGAGAAAACTCTTTATGAGACCCTCACGGCTTATAAAGTTGAAAAGTCTTAGGGGACAGATCCTAACCCTGTTTTCTAAGCCATCACTACCCTACAAAGAATCCAAAATTGACAGTTATATGCTATTTACAGATCGCATTTGCTAAAATCACATGGCATCAACACAACAAGGAGAAGAAAGCAACAGTATAACAAAAAGAAATGTGGCTTCATTCATGAACTCAATTGGATACAAAGTACGTCATACAAAAAAAATGGATACATATTATTCAAAGATTACAGGTATCCAACCTATATAAAAACAGCTATTGGGAGGGGTGCGCCTTTAATAGACCGGCCAGTTGCTCGCGCGCTTTTCTCAACTCCTCCTCACAATCAGCCGTCGCGGCTAGCTCTGCTTCAACTTGGACCCGTTGCTGCAAATAGGATGAGAGTTTCTGATCAGCTTCCTGCTGGGCAGCCTCCTGACTCTGCGCGACCTGCTCGTTAAGATCAAGCTTCTTCCATAACACCAGCCTATCTGAGATACTAAATAGCATTCAGCTGGGCAGCATTAGCCGCAACCTCAGCGCACAGTTGGGCAGATTCAGCAGCAGTCGCCTCACGTTCCTTTCGCTTAAAGCTTGCCTCTCGTTCGAAACGGCGAAAGAACGGAACACTTTGCTCAACCCATGCGGCCCGTTGGGAGTTCGAAGCCTGGGTCTCAAGGGCAGGACGCATAAGTTCAAGCTGATGCAGGCAGGCCTCGATCTTCCTGCAGTGATTAACCCAAGACTCGACGACGCCTTCATTATAGAAATTTACAAGCATCGCCGGCATCGGATTGACCTCGGCAGCGAAATCTATGGTAGATATAGGAGCTTCTGCGTCAAGCTCCTCGACGTATTCACTCAGCATGCGCAGACTTATCACAGCACCCTTTGAGGATGGACGTCTGGAGAAGGGGCCTGCCGGCATCATAATGCGAGATTCGAAAGAGGCCGGAGTCGAAGAGACCGCTGCAAAACAAGTCACAATCAGATAACGAAGCTAGAAATATAAGAGATTCATGAACAATGGAATTTACTATACCAGCTGCAGCAAGTGGCAAAGCCGGGAGGACCGGTGGCGCAACTGATCTCTCATCTCCTCCTTCAATCTGTAGCACTGCAATCAAGGCAAAAAAGAGTCAAAAATAATTTCATTATCGGTAAAAGAAAGAGTATTAATTGGAAGCTGTATTCACCAGCGCCACTAGATGAAGCAATCTCCGACGGGAAGGAGAAGTGGGGATGCAGCACCTGGTATAGGTGGTCAAAAAGGACTCCTGCAAAAACGCGATAACGCAACGTCAGTACATGAATTATACGGCCGAGAGATAAGACTAATGGGTTACAAATCCGTACCTTCCAGCATTTGCGACGGTGCGAGAGAAGGTAGAGAGGTGGTCACCGTCTGGGCGGTAACTGCATTAGAAACAAGATAAAACTTATTAGGAAATATTGCAGAATAAAAAAAAGAGGGGCGGTGAATTTACCTGATGAGTCGCCAGCCGGAGCCGTGACGAGAGCGTCACTTGATACAGCGGTGGCATCCCCCTCCTCCATCGGGGTGGTCGCACCTCCCGTCGCCTCATCCCCTGACTCCACAGGAGCCGTCGTCACGCTCGCGACGCCGGGAGACGAAAAGGAACCATAGGCAGGGAGAGCGATGATCGGAGCGGTGCCCGACTCTTGAGAAAGAGTGGCCATCTCGTGCCCAGTGTTCCCCTCCGAATGGCGGCGTCGACTGGGCGTCTCGCCTGAGATTCGGGGCAGATGCTAATTGGTGCTATCCGTCCACCTCTCCGAAGATGCCAAGTTGATTTATGGCACCATGTATCGAAGGTTTGAATGGATGCGTCCGATGTAGCAGACTTCGTCAGATTCCCCCTCGCTTGAGGATTTTTTTTTTGATTGTGGGGACGCTCTTCCCTGCAGGCGCAAGCCCCTGCAGTTAATTACGCTACCGCGTCGCGGTAACAACTTTCTCCTTCTCCAAATGGTCACTTTGTGTCGTGTGTGTTTATTTTATGCTTTGTTGCCCGTGGATTGTTTACGGAGACCGAGTTATGTCGTCGCCCGTAGGGCGTGGACTAGTCCAAATCCGTATTATCTTAGATTTGGGTTTGGGGGTTTGGTTTGAGGATACATTAGCCATATTTGAGGCTAAGATCAACTCAAACGTTTGTTAAAGATAGGTTAGTCTAACCTGAGACTAAGATCAACTTAATGGGATCGTTTAGATCCGACAAAAGAGCATTTGGGCTCTATTGTTCCAGTTTAGGGACATGGTGGTCCCTTGCATGTATGGCCGTCGGGACCCGTTACCTCTCTGACGGCGTTGAAGGATTACAACGACAGGTGTCAAAGGAGTTCCGAGATGTACCCTTGAACCAAAGTTGATTGGAGGGATTCACAGTCCAGTCTGTTTGAAGGTTTAAGGATACCTTAGCCATATTTGAGGCTAAGATCAACTTAAACGGGATCGTATAGATCCGGCAAAAGAGCATTTGTGGCTCTATTGTTCCAGTTTAGGGACATGGTGGTCCCTCTCCAGTTTAGGGACATAGTGGTCCATTGCTAGTTTAAGGACATTGCGGTCCATGGGTAGTTTAAGGACATTGCGGTCCAATGTTAGTTTTAAGACATCTCGGTCAAGGTTAAGGACGTCGTAGTCCATGGGTTTAAGGACCCCACAGTCCACTGTTAGTTTTAAGACATCTCGGTCAAGGTTAAGGACGTCGTAGTCTATGGGTTTAAGGACCCCACAGTCCATTGTTAGTTTTAAGACATCTCGGTCAAGGTTAAGGACGTCGTAATCTATGGGTTTAAGGACCCCACAGTCCATTGTTAGTTTTAAGACATCTCGGTCAAGGTTAAGGACGTCGTAGTCCATGGGTTTAAGGACCCCACAGTCCATTGTTACTTTTAAGACATCTTGGTCAAGGTTAAGGACGTCGTAGTCCATGGGTTTAAGGACCCCACAGTCCATTGTTAGTTTTAAGACATCTCGGTCAAGGTTAAGGACATCGTAGTCCATGGGGTTAAGGACCCCACAGTCCATTGTTAGTTTTAAGACATCTCGGTCAAGGTTAAGGACGTCGTAGTCCATGGGTTTAAGGACCCCACAGTCCATATCAAAGTGTGGTCATCGAGACCCGTCACCTCTTTGAAGACGTTGACGGATTACAACGCCAAGTATCAAAGGAGTGAAGAGATGTACCCTGGAATCTGAGTGGATTAAATAGTCTTTGGCCCAATTTGGGATCAAGACCAATTAATTATGTTATGAGCCCACTAGCCCAGTTAATTACGAATTGAAGACATATGGCCAGCTTGGGCTAAGTCCAATCATGTCTGGGACATCGGCCCTCCTATTGATCCCTTGAAGGAAAGGCTTTGCCTCTGGCCATTTAGCCAATTGAGCCAATGCCTAGTGTTAAACACTAAAGACCAATCAGTGTTGAACACTGGGAATGAGATTGATAAGTTAGTGTTTAACACTAAAAGATAGTTGGTGTTAAACACCAGCAACAAGGCCTACAAATTAGTGTTAAACACTAAAACAGATCAGTGTTAAACACTGGCAACAAAAATCTCAAATTAGTGTTGAACGCTAAGGTAATCAGTGTTGAACACTGCAAATAAAGTTCTTTGATTAGTGTTGAACACTAAGGCCAAACAGTGTTTTAACACTGGATTCAGGGGTTCCAATTTAGCTTTAGACGCTGAGGCAAGAGAGGTCACGTGGTAGCACGTGAGGGCGCCCTCCCTTCGTTTGTTCTGCTGAGAAGATCACATCTTTTGGAGCATCACGTGTCATCACGTGACGGGTGTTTAAATGGAGTATGTTAAAGCCTCTGCCAAGGCTCACATGGGTCACGTGAGGCACTGCCTCAAAGGGGCTTTTCTGTAGATCTTTTTGGGGGTCACGTGGTGACACGTGACCCTGTACGTTGTTTAGAAGATCTGTTAATCTCTTTCAGGAATTAAATTCCTCGTAGGGTTGAACCCCGACAATAATTTCAGAGGAATTAAATTCCTACCTCCTTTTGAAGAGTTGAACTCTGAATTTCCTGTAGGAATTAAATTTCTCATATATGTGAAGAACTAAATAGGGTTAAACCCTAATAAAAGCTTTGGGGGATTAAACTCCCACTCTCTATTAAAGAATTATTCTGGGGAATGAGATTTAAGGGAATTAAATTCCTGTTGTTTTAACAGAACTAAGTTCTTAACTAGGGTTAAACCCTGATTCTTTTCATTCTGAAGGAATTAAATTCTCATAACACAGGGTCAAACCTAATTTTATTTTAAAGGAATTAAATTCCTATAGTTCTGCGAGCATTAAATTCTCGTGCTTCCATTCCCTCTCTATGCTTTGGATCTGCATGGCAGGATTTCAACCCATTGAGAATTAAATTCTCAACTCAAGGGGAGATGTGCACTTTACAGATCCTCCACCAAACAGAGAACTATGTTCTCCTGTTTTATATCAGAGTTAAACTCTGTTGAGAATTAAATTCTCTTTTCTTTCAAAAAGCCTTCCCTTTCTTACCTAGGGTTTTCTTTTGCAGGAGATCCAAATTCTTCCAAAGTATCAAGGCTCTCTCTCTTTTCTTCCCTCTGCCTCTTCTTTTTTTTTCCGTGTGTCTCTTGGCTCCTATTTATAGGAGAAGCAGCCGAGTCAATTAGTTTTTTGATGAATCTTTCATTAAGAGATTTGATTTGCATCCATCATTCGTTTTGGACCTTTGGATTATTAGGTGAATTTTATTCACCATTGGATTTTAAATCCAGAGATTCTCCTTTGTTATTTTGGTTAGATTTTACGGGGAAATCTTTCCAAATTCGAGATTTTCCCATAGATAGATGATATTTAATCACCTTTTAATTCAATCGGTTGCTTTGGAAAGATTTAAGAGGCCTTTTCTCAGAATTTAATTCTGTTAACAGATAGGCTTTGAAAGCTGGTCACGTGTAGCCACGTGACCCTTGGTCACGTGTGGGCACGTGACCCCCTTGTAACGAGCCCTCTTCTTTCTTTCTGCGCTCTGCTTTCTGATCGCTGCTTAGCTGTCACGTGCCACCACGTAACCCCTGGTCACGTGTGAGCACGTGACCCTGGTCTGGAGCCTTTTTCTTGATTCAATCAGGGAATTGAGTCTGCCGCTTTTGAGTGTCACGTGCCAACACGTGACCCTGGTCACGTAGGAGCACGTGACCCTTTCTGAAGCCCTTTTCTTCGATGTAGTTGGGAAACTGAATTTATCTTGCCGATGCTTTTAGCTGTCACATGCCAACGTGTAAGCACGTGACTACTGGTCACGTGTAAGCACGTGACCCTTTTCTGAAGCCTTTTCCGCGGGCTTTCCTGATCTTAAATCAGGAAACAAATGCCCCCACAGCGTTGTTCTCACGTGTCCGCACGTGAGTGCAACGCTGTCCCCTTTTGTGACCGTTGGATTCCTCTAGGGATTTGGGGAGATGAAACGTTTCCATCACCTCCTATAAATACTCATGTTTCTTCAGAAGAGCCTTCACTTTGCTCATCTTCTTCTTCTGAGAACTTTTACCCTTGAGAATTTAATTCTTGTTTCCAGAGCTTAGTTCTCTGTGTTGAAACAATTTTCAGAGTTTAACTCTGTTCAGGTGACCCTTTTTTTTCTCAGGTAATGTTCTTGGACAAACAGTGAATTTTCACATTCCTTTGGATTTTAAATTCAAAACAAGGGTTTTTACCCTTTTTCAACAAGGAACCCATTTTTCTTCAAGTTTTTCCATAAGAACAGGAAACCGCCTAACCTTCGAACTGTATATCTCTTAGGGTTTAGATGATCTTTGGGGAGATGATGATGGCGTTTCAACTCCATGGAATTTAATTCCATCCAAAAATGTTTCTGGGAATTTAATTCCCTTCTCTTAATAAGGAATTTAATTCCAATGAAGAACTCAGTTTCTTCACACGGAGGCTTCTTGGGGTCTCTTGACCCGAGGTTGTCTTTCTGCAATTAATGAAACAGGAGCTTTGTAATGATGTCTTCTGTGGGAATTTAATTCCTTTGATCTTGTTGGATCCATTGTAGAGCCCGAGACAGATCCTGTTGGGAGAATGTGTAGGGTTACCATTCTTTATTTAATGAGGATATTCCCTTTGTTTTGTTGTAACTATTTGGTCTCATTATTAATGAGCCGTCATCCTGATTCTGTGGGGCCCATGTGTTTTGTAGCCAATGGTCCCAGAAAAATCTGCTGTTGCTTTCTTTAACTAGTCTTCATGTTCATGCATGGATATATATCGCTGACTTTGCTTTTAACGGTCTTCTTTTATTGGATTTCAGGTGCGATGGCTTCTGTTCCGTGCTTTCCCTTTTCTCGCTCGGAGGCTGCTTTTCCTCAGTCACCATCTGATGAGGAAGCGATGGCGATGATCCGGGCCCATGACCCGAACTGCACCAACCTTCTTCAATGGGGATCTTGGTATAGTCAGATTATTCAGGGTCGCCGGAGTTTTCTTTGCGCGGTACCGACGGAGCCCACTTTCCCATTCTTACTGATGGACCCTCCGAGGACGGTTTTTGCTGTGGAAATGCCCAACTGGACTCCAACGGGGAGGCTCGAGCCTTCGACGACCGGTATTCCGAACCATCCGATCCCGGCCATAGACATCTTGGGGCGGCGTATCTGCCAGGGTGAGGCCCACCCGTGGGGGCAAATTTATAAGATAGGGCTTACTCCTCGACACCCTACGGGCTACCTTCTCTGGGCTCGCTACATCCTTTCTGCCCATCGTGCGCGGTTGCAGAAAGTCGGGCTTTATCAGGCAATATACGCGTCACTCTTCCATTATAAGTCCCCGCATGTCTGGTGGGTCAAGGCGTTTTTGAACCAATGGAATCTTCCCACCAACACTTTCATTCTAGGAGATCGCGAGGTCTCGATCTCTCTGGCCGAATTTTATGAATTCTCGGGGTTGCCAGTCAGGGGTAGTCTGTACGAGGAGTTGCTGCCTTCTGACGAGTACATTTTTGAACCCGAGCCCGCCCCAGTTAACGGCCTGTCTGCTGAGAATACCGTCCGCCACAAGCATCCCAGTTTAATCAAGGCGCTAGGTATCTTCGACCGATTATTCACCGAATCCGAAGAGCAGGGTGTTACTTTCAAGAGCTTCATTGCTCGTTTCCTTCACGAGGACGCCTTATCGAAGACAGCTCCGAAGTTTGCCAACATTGGAGACCCCTTTGGGTTCGGTCCGAAGAAGCTGCCGACCACTGAATCGGATTTACCTCAGTACTACATCCCTATTATGTCGCCGATATCTTTTGAATCTATTGCTGTTCCAGGTATGGACGAGGAGACGTTCTTCGTGGGGTTTGTTAGTGTTTGGCTCAGTTGGTTCGTTATCCCCATGCATCGCCGCTTCATGAGAGCCTCGGTCATCTACCCGGCTCATCGTATTGCTGAGGGGACGCGGTTGGCCATCGGCATCCCGGCCTTGGCGCACCTCTATCATGGATTGGGCACCGCAGCTAATACCTCTACACCCGGCGTGGATGTAGTGAACTTTTCGCTTCATTATTTCACGTCCTGGGTCGAAATGCATGTGCTGGGGGCTTTCGCTATGCATCAGAGGCCCGCGTTTTACGACGCCTATCCCTTCCCGCGACTTATGCGATTGGTGGGTGCTTCTGTCGCTGACCCGACTCAATTCGGGGCTATTCGGGTGCTGATTTCTCCTCACGCCGCCGCTGGCGGGCTGGTTTTTAATGATCAGGTCTTGTCTACTCCCTCAGGTCCAGTTCAACAACTCTGGGACCAGTCGAAAGACAACGCACCTTCTTTGAAGCCCCGGGAGGCCGCGTATTTGTATACAATTAGACCAGGCTACTTGGTGTTTCGCTAGGACAGTGCAGCTCTTTTCATGCGGTACAATCCACATCGATTCTCCCGACAGCTTAGATACGACCAGGGTGCCTTTCGAGGCCTTTATAGTCGCCCCAACCCCTTCGCTCGATGCCGTTCGCGATGCCGCTCATCATTTCATGAGGCTGAACACCGGCTCCCGTTTCATGGTCCATGAAGCTGAGTACATGCCCCGGTGCGTGGGTGCGTTTACGGGCTGGTATCTTCATCGGATCAGCCCAATTATTCTTGAAGAAAGAAGGGTGCTTCTTGGTCACGATGCCCCTCCTCAGGTTTCGGGGGCTAAGCTGCGACCGAGGGTTCCGGTCCGCTTCCCTTTGAGGGAGATTGGCACCGCGCTCATTCCGGGGGAGTCATGGGTAGACCTTACTCCAACAGCTGGTATGCCATTGGGTTCCCGATCGCGGGGTAAACGGGCCCCAGTAGTAGCATCCCTGCCGGTGGTGGCACCGCCCCCTGTGGCGGCGACAATGGCGATGTCATCCTCGGTTGTGGCACCGAGCGAGAGTAATAGGGATGAGGGCACCGAGGGCGATGTGGGCCGACGCCGCCCTAAGGCTTCGTGAGGGAGGAACCGGTCATCCTCAGCGACCGGCTCTGGGTCTAAACGGCGGAGGAAAGCGGCCACCAACCTGCTCGATTCTTTGGCGGAGTCTGAGCCTATTCTTGAAGATGAACCATTGGCCCTGCAAGAGTCAGACGCTGGACTTCTCTTCCCGAGTTCGGCTGATGAGGAGGCCGCACAGTTGGCCGAGGCCATACGGCATTCAAAAGACGCGTCTCATAACGCCAAGGTTCCGAAGAAGTCGTATCCCGCTGTAATTTTTTACGAAGACCCTTTGTGGATTCGGCGGCGATTTATCGGTCCTTTGGAGGAATGGGGGGAAAGGGCTTTGAAGCAGGCCGCTTCAGAAGACGCAGCTGACGCACTTTCTTTATGGACCGGTGGTCATGAGTCTACCCTTGAACCCCGGCGAGCCCACCTCCTTGAGAAGGAGCAGCGGCTTGAAGAAGCCATATTGAGGGCTTCTTTGCGTATAGGTACGTTGTGCTTCTTTTGTAGTCTTTCCGATTATTTATACCCGTGCATATGTATCATTATTCTTATTCAAATCGTGCAGAGTCTTCGACGCTGGGGGAGCTCTCTACGGGCCCATTAAAGCTAAAGCCCGCCGGAATTCTCAATGAGGCCTTGCTTGATGTGGAGGGGGCTGATGAGGCTGCTCCTCTCATGGTAGAGCCTCCAGCGGCGGTTCTTGATCAGGGAGCGCTTGCCCCTTTGGGGGAAGCTCCTTTGGAGGTCGCCGCCCCAACGATCCTTACTGAGGGCGGCTCAGAGGCTGGAAGAGAGGTAGTCGGGACTACTTTTCCTTTGTTGAATCCTGATGTTACGGCGGAGACCGTTGAAGCTGCTATCCCCCCGGCTCAGAATGGGAGGAGCGTTGAAGGTAACCCTCTGCGTTTTAATTTAGCAACCCTTTCATAGTCTGAACTCTTTTATCTTTCCCAGAATTGCGCGGTTTGACGGCCACTATCGCTGATCTGTCGCCTCGACAGTCATTTCAGCGTTTATTGGAGATGGCAGCTCCACAGACGATCTCCCATCAGCATATTGTCCTTTCCTCCGGGCAAGGTTAGTGTCATTCGCCATTTTTCTTTTACCATAGCATTGCTACTATTTCGCGAAATGACGTTGATGTCTCTTATAGTTTTGGAAGCTGACGATGAGGTCGAGGTTGTTGAAGGGCCAGGGGAACCTTCAGCTCCTACTTGCATGACTGTCGGTGAGTGACATTTTATTATAGTCCCGTTCGTTCTGTGTTTAAGAGTTTTACTAACATTTGCCAAATTTGAACAGCCCTGCCAGTCTACATGGCTTTGGAATCGCGCATCGTGATTCCGCCCGGCCCTTATGCTTTGCGGGCTTCAGAACGCTTGGCCCAATTGAGCCTTGTCTCCCTATCATCTTTCGTCGAGGAGCTCCGTGCTGGTAGCGCGACCACAGCCGAAGCGTTTGCCGCTGAAGCTAACGGCTCTCTTCCTTTTCTCGCCACCTATCATAGCGAGGAGGTGGTGCGGGTCTGGGTGGAGTTCTGTAGGAAGGTGGAGGCTTGTTTGTATGCTCTCGAATATTCTCGCCTTTCCTCGGAAGCCGTGGCTGCAAAAGCGGAGTTGCGGGGTTTGATAGCACGATGTGCGGCCAACATGACGTCATGCGAGAAGAGGCTTGGCCGCAAGTTCTCGGAGAGGGAACTAGCTTCTAAGGCGCTGAGCGAGCTTCAGGCCAGCCTCACAGCTAAGGCTAACAAAGCATACGAACTCTGGCGAGTGCTCCAGGAGTCCATAAAAGAGGTGGTGGCTCTCGATAAAGCTGCCACGTTCACTCGTGAGAGGGTCGAGGCTCATAAAGCCACCGAGAAAGAGCTCGAAGCTCGGCTTGCTTCGTATCAGGCTCAGCAAGCTCAGGCGGAGGCTCGTCTTCTGGAGATCTTGCGTCATGAAGCCGTGGCTCAGCAACAGAATGATGAGCTGGTAAAATTACTGCATCGCCCGCCGGCTTGAGGATTTGTATCTTTTCCCCTTTTTTGTACATACTCATGAATGAGAGTATCTTTCTTTTTTGTTTCTTTCATAAATTGTACTTTGTATCTATTTTGGGTTTATGAATAAAAGATACATTTTTTCTCTCAATGGTGTGTCCCCTTTTTATTGAATGTATTCTGCGGGTATTCTATCTTGATCTCCTTGTAGGACAGCGATGGCTTAGGATTCAGGGTTAAGATCTGCTTCCTAAGACTTTTGCATTTTATGAGCCATGAGGGTCTCATAAAGAGTTTTTCTCCCTACAGGTCGAGAGGATCCCATAGGTGTAAGTCCTTCTTAAGAATCGTGAAGATTCTTAAACGGGTTTTTCCTTGAGAGTCGTAAGGATCTCACAAAAGAGTTTTTCTTCCTTACAGGTCGTGAAGACTTGTAAGTGCTGGATGTGGTCACCCTTATCCGTGATTCACGGGGTCAGGGGTTTCTCGAGGCATCGTAGTTTAAAGACGTCGCGGTCAAGGTTAAGGACCTCATAGTCCGTGGATTTGAGGACTCCGCAGTCCGATGTTAGTTTTAAGACATCACGGTCAAGGTTAAGGACCTCATAATCCGTGGATTTAGGGACTCCACAGTCCGATGTTAGTTTTAAGACATCACGGTCAAGGTTAAGGACCTCATAGTCCGTGGATTTAGGGACTCCACAGTCCGATATTAGTTTTAAGACATCACGGTCAAGATTAAGGACCTCATAGTCCGTGGATTTAAGGACTCCACAGTCCGATGTTAGTTTTAAGACATCACGGTCAAGGTTAAGGACCTCATAGTCCGTGGATTTAGGGACTCCACAGTCCGATGTTTGGTTGCAGGGACCCGTCACCTCTTTGAAGACGTTGAGGAGTTACAACGCCAGGTATCAAAGGAGTGAAGAGATGTACCCTTAAACCAAGGTAGAATCCATAGGGAATCGGGGTGGTTGATCGTTAGTTTTAAGACATCACGGTCGAGGTTAAGGACATCATAGTCCGTGGATTTTAAGGACTCCACAGTCCGGTATTTGCACTAGATGCTTCACACGGGTTCACTGCCGTGCTCGGTGAGGACTAGGCTTCGCTCTGGATGTTTTCCACGGGGTCAAAGAGTGACGTTATCCGCCTTCCACGTAACCAGGAATTTTGCACTAGATGCTTCACACGGGCTCACTGCCGTGCTCGGCGAGGACTAGGCTCCGCTCTGGATGCTTCACACGGGTTCACTGCCGTGCTCCGCGAGGACCAGGATCCGCTCTGGACGTTTTCCACGGGGTCAAAGAGTGACGTTATCCGCATTCCACGTAACCAGGAATTTTGCACTAGATGCTTCACACGGGTTCACTGCCGTGCTCGGCGAGGACTAGGCTCCGCTCTGGATGTTTTCCACGGGGTCAAAGAGTGACGTTATCCGCGTTCCACGTAACCAGGAATTTTGCACTAGATGCTTCACACGGGTTCACTGCCGTGCTCGGCGAGGACTGGGCTCCGCTCTGGATGCTTCACACGGGTCCATTGCCGTGCTCCACGAGGACCAGGATCCGCTCTGGACGTTTTCCACGGGGTCAAAGAGTGACGTTATCCGCGTTCCATGTAACCAGGAATTTTGCACTAGATGCTTCACACGGGTTCATTGCCGTACTCGGTGAGGACTAGGCTTCGCTCTGGATGTTTTCCACGGGGTCAAAGAATGACGTTATCCGCGTTCCACGTAACCAGGAATTTTGCACTAGATGCTTCACACGGGCTCACTACCGTGCTCGACGAGGACTAGGCTCCGCTCTGGATGCTTCACACGGGTTCACTGCCGTGCTCCGCGAGGACCAGGATCCGCTCTGGACGTTTTCCACGGGGTCAAAGAGTGACATTATCCGCGTTCCACGTAACCAGGAATTTTGCACTAGATGCTTCACACGGGTTCACTGCCGTGCTCGGCGAGGACTAAGCTCCGCTCTGGATGTTTTCCACGGGGTCAAAGAGTGACGTTATCCGCGTTCCACGTAACCAGGAATTTTGCACTAGATGCTTCACATGGGTTCACTGCCGTGCTCGGTGAGGACTAGGCTCCGCTCTGGATGTTTTCCACGGGGTCAAAGAGTGACGTTATCCGCGTTCCACGTAACTAGGAATTTTGCTGATTGTATCCGCATTTCACGGGATGGAGGTTTGACTGTTGGCGATATGTATACCACAGAGCCATGGAACTGGGAGTTGCCGCTGTTCCGCTTAGCTTAGAGTTATGTCCATTGTTATGAGACGAGTGTTGAAACTATCTCCAGGTCTCCTTTGGCCTGTCGAGACATGGCTTCTTCTTCTGATGAAACCTGGGGGAAACGGATGATCCCTTTTTGTTTACGCCCTTGGATTGTGTACAGGGTGTGATGGAACATCACCTGTAGGGCATAGATTTTATTTTAATTTTATTTCTTTTTCCGCGATGCTCTATCGTTTCAGCTTTATATCGCGAAGGTCGCGATTGCCCCATCATTTCGGCTATTTTTCGCGGTGCCCAATTATTTCGGCTATCTATTTATTTTCTACTCGCTGCTTTTTATTGCGAGTTGCCCCATCATTTCGGCTATTTTTCATGCATACATTTTTACTTGCTGCTTTTTATTGCAAGTTGCCCCATCATTTCGGCTATTTCGTAGGCATGTGTGGCTTGCTAGCTTTTTCGCCGCAAGCTTGGATTTTAGACGCCGATTTCGGCATCAGCACCGCTACAACTGGGATATTGCCAGGAGCGAATCATCATTTGCCTCTGTCGATGTTGAACAAAGGTGGCTTAGCAAACAGGGTTAAGGGTCCTGTCGACCAAGGCTTTTGACTTCATGAGCCGTAAGGGTCTCACAAAGGTATTTCTCCCCACAAGTCGTGAGAATCTTGTAGGTGTATTTTCTCCCCAGGGATCGTGAGGATTCCTAAGTGTATGTTCCTCCGCAAGTCGTAAGGATCCTACAAGAGGGCTTTCTCCTTATGGGTCGAGAGGACCTACAAGGGTTGCTCATCATATGGACATATCCCTAGTCACGGGTGGGACTTTGCTGGGGAAATGTTTATTCGCGCCCGTGGATTGTTTACAAGGGTCAGTATTGAGCCCCTTGTAGGGCAATATCGAAGGTTGTGGGGGATTTGCTTAAGAACAGGTTTAGGTTTCTGTAACTTAAGACTTTCAAATCTCATGAGCCGTGAGGGTCCCATAAGAGAATTCTCCTTACGAGTCGTGGGGATCTCGCAAGTGTATTTCCTCCTTAGGAATCGTGGGGATCCCTAAGTGTGTCGTTCCCTTGTGAGTCGTAAGGATCCCACGCGGGTGGTTTCTCCTTACAAGGTCGAGAGGACCCTATAAGTGTCTTTTAACGAGGTTGCGCCCTTTCGGGTTTTCACAAACACTCGCCGGTAGTCCTGCTGTTTTTACTCATGAAGCCCTTTCGGGTTTTCATCCGTGCCCATTTTGCTTATGGACATACCGTTTTTTTTATTCTTTTTCTTTTTTATATATATATATTTTTTTCTCCCTTTTTTTTTATTCATCTCGTCAGCCTAAGGATGCTGCGGTAGTAGTTTAGGGACGTTTCGGTCCGTCGTTAGTTTGAGGACATTTCGGTCCGTCGTTAGTTTAAGGACGTTTCGGTCCATCGATAGTTTAGGGACGTTTCGGTCCGTCGATAGTTTAAGGACGTTTCGGTCCGTCGTTAGTTTAAAGGACATTTCGGTCCGTTATTAGTTTAAGGGCATTTCGGTCGGTTATTAGTTTAAAGACATTTCGGTCCGTCGTCAGGAGGAAGGTCGGCTGCTGCTTACAAGGTCTGAGCTTAGGAAGATAGCGAGCGGACATAGTCATCGTCATCTATCATTGACCCAGGCTGTGGCTCATTAAGCATAGTATTTCTTTAAGAAGCGGCAGTTTATTGGCCTGAAAAGCCTCCCACCGTGCATGTCCATGAATAGATAGGCTCCACCCTGGTAGACCTTGTCTATAATGTACGGGCCTTCATAGTTCGGCTCAAATTTTCCCCGCTTGGCACGATTGGGGATCATAGGTCTTTTGACTACTAGTACGAGTTCGCCATGGCGGAATGTCCTCGGCCTGGTCAATCTTTCGTATGTGCGCGTCATCTTTGCTTTGTAGGCCTCTAGATTTTGTTGCGCTATGAGCCGGGTTTCATCGAGGGCATCAAGCTCCTCGAGCCGAAGGTGAGCATTTTCTTCGTCCGTCAGCTTGTAGTGGACCGCCACTCGTAGAGAGGGTAACTCTATCTCGAGGGGGAGCACTGCTTCCGTCCCAAATACCAACGCGTACGGCGTTGTGTTCGTGGTCGTCTTGAACGTAGTTCGATAGGCCTAAAGGGCCTCTTGCAGCCTCTCGTGCCAGTCTTTCTTATTTCGGGACACCATCTTTTTTATGATCTTTGTCAAGGTCTTATTGAAGGCCTCGGCCAGACCGTTAGCACGTGGATTGTAAACTGAAGAATATCTCCAGTCTATATTGTGCTGCTGCGCGAAGCGGCTAATCTTATGGCTTCTGTAGGCTGGCCCGTTATCGGAGATAATCCGCCGTGGGGTTCCAAACCGATAGATGACGTGAGTCTTGAAGAAGTGGAGGATATTCTCCGTCTTTACTTCCCTCAGCGGTACTGCTTCTGCCCATTTGGAGAAGTAATCAGTTGTCGCCAGGATGAAACGATGTCCCTGGAACGATGCTGACTCGATGGGGCCGACTATGTCAGTCCCCCACATTTCGAATGACCAGCTAGCCACCGTTGGGTGTAGTGGATTCAGATGTTGGTGGATAAAGTCTCCATGAATCTGGCACGAGTGGCATTGCCTCGCATACTCGAGGCAGTCTTGGACCATCGTGGGCCAATAATAACCTATTCGTTTGATCTTCAATTTCATTTTCGGGCCTGCTTGGTGAGAACCGCAGAGTCCGTCGTGAACTTCCTGAATGACTCTTTCTGCTTCGTCAGGTCCTAAGCATCTCAGCCACAGAGAATCAAACGATCTCTTGTATAGAGTGTCGCTGACAAAAGCGAAAAATAGAGCTCATTTCATGAGTTGATGTCTTGAGGACGCTTCTTCGGGCATTCGGTGGGACTTAAAGTAGTCTATGAAGACTTCCCTCCAGTCCTCGACCTTCTCATGGTCTTTTATTTGTAGGGTCGTCTGCTCAGTCGCCCCCTTTTCTTCGTATAATTCCGGAGATATTTCTGCTGAGGCGAGCACTCGACGACTTTGTACCACGATTCTGACGTCATCGAGGTTCTCGTCAGCCAGTTCTTTAGCGAGCTTAGCTAACGCGTCTGCTTTGCTATTTTCCCCACGTGGTATACTTTCCAAAGTGTAGGCGGGAATTTGGGTCAATAGTTGTTGCACCTTTTCGCCGTATTTCACCAACTCCGGTTTGCACGTTTGGTAGTCACCATTTACTTGACTAACGACCAGTTGAGAATCCCCGTATATAGAGAGGTCTTCAATTCCCATGTCAATGGCGATCTCAAGGCCCGCTATCAAAGCTTCGTGTTCGGCTTCATTGTTCGTCCTCGATTCCGTTAAGGAGAAAGCAAAGCGCATTATCCCTCCTTGTGGGGTTACGAAGATGAGGCCTACTCCCGATTTGATTATGGGGGTACATTGTTTGCGCTTCTTCATGGAAGATGCCCCGTCAAAATAGAGTTCCCATCGGGTGTCACCGCCGCCGATCGTATCGAATGCATGTTCGTCCGGCAAATCACAGTTCAGAGGAGAACCGGCAGGTACTGGATGCTCAGCAAGGAAGTCGGCAATGGCCTGGCCTTTCACCGCCTTAAGAGGTCGATACGTTATCGAGAACTCCATCAGGAGTAGCGCCCATTTAGCGAGTCGACCCGTCAATATCGCCTTTGACATCAAATATTTGAGAGGGTCCACCTTCGAGATGAGACGGACTTCGTGCGCCAACGCATAGTGCCTGAGTTTTGTTATCGCGAAGATTAACGCCAAGCAGTGTTTTTCAATGGGAGAGTAGTTGTTTTCTGCCCCCAGCAGAACTTGACTTAAGCAGTAGAGTGCTCTCTCTTTCCCTTGATCATTCTCTTGTGCCCATAATGCGCCTAAAGAACCTTCGAGGGCGGTCGTATAAAGAATGAGGGGTTTTCCCTTGACCGGCACAGCCAACACCGGAGGGTTCTGCAGGTACTACTTGATCACGTCTAGTGCACCTTGGCATTTGTGATTCCAAACGAATGGAGTTCCCTTCTTCATCAGGTGGCTGTAAGGACGGCATTTGCCTGAAAGATTGGCGATAAATCGCCGGATGTATGTGAGCTTTCCTTGGAGAGACCGCAACTGTTTGAGGGTTCTTGGCGGAGGCATTTCCATGATTGCCTTGATCTTAGATGGATCTATTTCGATACCTCGGTGTCGGATGATGAATCCCAGGAATTTACCCGAGGAGACTCCAAACGCGCATTTGAGGGGATTCATCTTCAAATTATATTGCCGAAGGCGTTGAAATACAGTCTCCAGATGCTTTAAATGCTCTTCGTATGACATGCTCTTTACTACAAGGTCATCGATATAGCACTCGACGACGTCATGTATGAGGTCGTCGAAGATCTTTGTCATGGCCCTTTGATAGGTAGCGCCGGCGTTCTTTAGACCAAAGGGCATAACCCTGTAGCAGAATATACCCAAAGGGGTTCGGAAAGCGGTGTGCTTCTGGTCTTCGGGATGCATCTTTATCTGATTGTATCCTGATGAACCGTCCATAAAGGAGAAAACCTCGTGAGTGGACGCGTTATCTATCATTAGCTCGGTTACCGGTACTGGGAAATCGTCCTTCGGACAGGCTTTATTGAGATCCCTGAAATCCACGCATATGCGTACCGTCCCATTCTTCTTCATTACCGGGACGATATTGGCGATCCAGTCGGGATACTGGACTTCTTGGATAAACCCAGAATCGATCAGCTTCTTGACTTCGGCGTTGATGCTCATTTCAAGCTCGAGTCGCATCCTTCTTGGCGCCTGCTTGACTGGCTTGATATCTGGGGATATTGCTAATTTATGCACAGCAATCTCCGGATCTAATCCTGGCATCTCGGAGTAGTTCCACGCGAAGCAGTCTTTATGCCGTAGAAGCACGTTCTTTAACGCAGTCACCCTTTCTTCAGATAGCAGCTCGCTGACAAATGTCGGTCGCGGGTCATCTGCCGATCACAACTCAATCTTCTTGAGGTTATCTGCAGTAGTATGTATGCCGTCTTCCAGTTCTTTTGGAGCTGGCGGAAATTCTGAGACCACCTCATCATCGCTGTTCTCAAAGCACCAGGGAAGGTCATCATGTTCTCGGGCTCTTCTTTTAATATCGTAATCGTATAACAGGTGCGAATCCGCTTCTAGGACTGAGGTGGATTTGGTTCTGCTTTTGCGGCTTTGGGTTCGTACTTTTGTGGCGGCGTTACCCTCCAGCCGTCGGATAAAGCGAATCTGCCCTGTTGGTACTGGTCCTCGACCCAGTTTTTGAAGGTGAAGCAGTCTTCGGTAGGATGTCCTATGGCTTGGTGATAAGAGCAATAGCTCAGATAAGAAGCCCTGTTAGCTTGCTCAGGGTGTTTAGACTCTGGAAGCACAATCATTTGATGTTTTATAGAGAGCTCGAGTAACCTCTCCGTCTTGTCTCGGGGGAAGGAGTACGCTCGACTCATCTTCTTCATGAGGGACAAATCCGAGCCGCGCAATACCCGATCACGTAACTCTCTAATCCCGCATCGTTGTTGTCGGCTCCTCTTTTCGCTTCTTGATTTATTTCCGTCTCTGCATCGGGCCTTTCGTACAACGGGTTGACAAGGATGAGCATCTTTGTCTTTTGCAGCCTGTTGAAATAGACGTTGCGTCCTGGCCTTCTCGTAGATGGCCATCTCGCGGTTGTGGTCTTCCCGAGCTTTTTGACCCACTTTCCTGATAGGCTTGTCCATTCGTTCTTCAAACAACGGACTCGGCATTTCAATCGCGGGATCTAGTTTTGATGAGGGGTTGGCATTTCTTGACGGGGCGTCCTCTTCTTCATCAAAAGTATATATGGCGTAGCTACTGTGGTCCCGTTCTCGTTTTCCGGTTCTCGCGTATCCAAGCCCAAGTGTTTCCATTTTCCCGTTGGGCAATTTGCGTTGAGTCCCAGGGACATCCCAAATCCTGTTGTAGAACCGAGTTTGTCGAACAGTCTGTTTTAAGGGTACTCCTTGGCGCTTCAATAGCCTCTTTAATCCATTCGTATAGTATCTGGGCAGGCGGATAGGTTGGAGCCTGTCGAGTGTAGCGTCCGTGCCATGCCAAATCTCTTTCTCTACTTTCGACTCCGAGGATCGGTAGAATAGGATTAACTTCTCACCCCTTTGCATGGAAGGGACGTAAAATGTTTGCAGGTCCTGCACATTGTAAGCTTGAAGTGTGTCGAGATCCTTGTAGTGTTCTCGCGGCACCATGGTGATTTGCAAACTCTGATCATCGCCAGGGGGTGCTTGTATTGATAGCCGATTGGAGAACACGGCATTAACCTCATCTTCCGAGTCATTTCCGAAGACCAACATGGGGGCGGACGTCCCCGGGTTGTTGCGTTGAGATGACCCGGCATAAACTATCTCTTCTTCTTCTTCGGTATCGCTCCCGAAAACAGGGATGGTGGCGGTGGCTTTGTTCTCCGGCTTGCGACACCTTTCTGTATCCTCGAAATCTGGCAAAAAGTACTTCGCATCTTCGTATTTGCGGACTTCGTTCACGGAAAATGGGTTCAGCTCACCTGTTACGGTATACTCTAAACCATCCTTGAAGTACTTCATGCGTTGATGTTGTGTCGAAGGGATGATATTGTGCTCGTGTAGCCAAGGACGATCGAGCAAGGCGTTGTAGTAGGTCTTGGCGTCAATGACATGGAATTTGATGTCTGTGACGAGTAGTCCAAAGCGTAATGTTAGTATCACGGATCCGAGAGTCCGTGACGATTGTGAATCGAAACCGGAGATGGTAATTTTGTCACGAGCGAGGTGTTGCACACTCATGCAGATTTCCTTTAACACCCGAACGTTAAGAAGATTAACGGAGGATCCATTATCCACTAGGATCTTGCCTATCTTGATATCATGGCAGTATCCAGAGACATATAAAGGACGGTTGTGGTCGCACGTCCCGAGAAGGAGGTCTTCGTCACCGAAAGTGATGTCGGCCGTATGCACTTCCTCCAGTTCATCCTTCATCCTTTCAGTGGCGAGGAAGGCTTGGAATTGCTCAGGTTCCTGTAGCGCCTTAATTAGTGAATCTCGCGCTTCTTTTGATAATAGGAGGGCATCGAGAATGCTAAGCTGAGAAGGTAGCTTCCTTAGGTGCGCTAGGATATTGTAGTCCACCTTACCCTTCCTGGGAGGGTCTTTGTTAGTCAGTTCTTTCATGACTTGGTCGTCTAAAGTGATATCCTCAGTGACTTTTTCCTTTCCCTTATCTTTTCTATTCGCGGGCCCGAGATTCTTTTCTGGGAGTGTGCGATTGCGCAGCTGAATGTTCTCGCAGGCCTCTGATTTCTCCTATTTCCCTAAAACGGGTTCTTTAAAGAGAGGGCCCAGAGCCATTTCTTCATCAGAGTCACTCCCAAAGGTGAGAACTTGTGACCCCCTGGCGTTAACCATGTAACAGCTGCCAATAGCTCTGTTGTGCCCGTCGGCAGTACTCCTTCGTTCCCGACGAGTCTTGCGTTTCATGCGCTTAAAATGTTGCCGATGAGCAACATATCCTTGCCACCATATCTTAAAGGCGTCGTACTCCTCCGTGGGGTGTGAAATTTTCCGATGATATGCGCAATAATCAGGGTGCTTCTCCACCCCGTCGAGCGTGTTTCCCTCCGAGGGTGGTAGCTTCATTCCCATTGACATGGCTTTGGCAAACCTTTTCCTCGTCTTGAATATCTTCTTGTCTGCCTCGGATGCCTTTCGATCTGGCGGGGGTACTTCAACTCTTTCGTTCAGTCGCCTGCATTTGGCTCCTTCCGATGCGGCCATCTCACGCTCCTGATCCGCCTTACTCTTTAGACGAATCTCGTCTAGAAAGGCGTTGATCATTTCATCTGTTGGCCACACACGCTCTGGTTCAGGCTCTGTTCCCAGTTTCTTAGTGCCAGGAGTTTTCTCATCGTCGGTAAACGAGTGGGAGATTACGTTACAACTCGCCACATATCCTTCGGATTCATCCGACGAACTTTCTCTATCATCTCCCTCTTGAAAGATGTGGCTGAGGAACTCTTGCAGTGTGACAGGAGTTCGCGCCTTTTGATTGTACTCTTCCAGCGCGTCGATTTGCTTTTGCAAGTTCGTGTGCTCGTCTCCAGGCTTCACGGGCTTCTTGGATTTCTTCTTCTTTTTCTTCGAAGATTTTGACGGTCGGGTGTGAGTATTTGGGCCATTATCACGAGTCTTCGTAGTTGGGCACGGCTTCAACATCCCTTCGATAATTTGAGGTTCAAGCGGGTCCTTCCATTCGATCGCAGGGCACGCATGAAGGTCCCTCAGCATTCTTTTGATTTTAGTTGACAGCACGACCTCCCATGGAGCTTCTTCAATAAAGGAACAGGTTGCCCCCGGTGTATCTGCTTTCTTAGGAGTATGCGGCTGTGGTGGGTTCACCTTCCACTTTTCGGACAGTGCAAACTTCCCCTGGAGGTATTGATCTTCAATCCATCCCTTGAAGACGAAGCAATCCTCAATCGGATGACTTACCGTTTGATGGTAAGGGCAATAGTTAGGGTTATTCACCTCAGCGGGTTGTGGCGGTCGCCTTGGATTTGGTAGGTTTATAAGTCTGTTGCGTACTGCCAGCTCGAATAACCGTTTCGTCTTGTCTCGTGGGAACGAGTAGGGACGCTTCATCTTCTCATTATAATACCGGCGTCTTTCTTCCAATTGATCTGCAGCTTTGGGGCATTGGGTTGCTGCTGGGCATTCGCGACGAAGGTTGCCCTTCCTTTACCCTTGTCATTTCGAGGTTCCGACTTCGGGGGAAGTGGTCTATGACCCATCTGGTCCATCTGAGCCAACTTATCGATTAAAGCCTGGAACGTGGTTGGCTTAAAGAACATCATAAACTGGGAAATAGTTGCGTGAGGGTCTAGGGTTCCCACGAACATGCCCACTGCGGGTGCTTCCTCAATGCGTTGCTCGCATCTCGACCACAAATTCCGCCAGCGTATAGCATACTGGACCCAGGTTTCGCCTGGTTTTACCCTGGCATTAATCAGTGCCGTTATTGGAGTGCGTTCGCTGGCGCTTGCGAATCGCTGAGTGAATAGCAGCTCCATTTCAGCGAACGTCTTGATAGAATCGTTCGGGAGTTCCGAATACCATTCGAACGCTGTTTCTGATAAGCTGCCCATGAACTGGCGAAGCAACAGTTTATCATCACCGCCGGTGTTACCGCAAAGGGCCCTGATCTGGGCAACATGTTGATGGGGATTGCCGGTCCCCTTATACACGTGGAATTTTGGTATTGTATAACCCGGCGGGTATTTGATTTGGTCGTACCAGCTTGGATACGGCCGGCCCGTCTTTAGGACTTGACCAGCTGCCTCAGTCGCATGATGAACCCGGATTTGCTGGGCTATATAGTCGACCAAATCAGCCTTAGAGATTGTCTCCTCTTTGGCCGTTGAGAGGGCCGGTGGTGGGTTTGACATTTCTCCTCGGTCGTCTTCGAGAAAGATTGGGGGATCCTCGGCGGGTGGGTCCTGCTGGATCATCATTCCTATCATATCTTGGAAGAGAAGGCCCATACGCTGTATGTTGGCTGCTTGTTCAGCAGCCTGTTTATCCTTCTTCTCCAGTATCCGGCGAAGGAATTCGGCGTCGGTTTCTTCCTCATGGCGTTCGTCCGAGGACGTTTCTGGGTTTTCTTTTAGCCCGGTAAGTGCGGCCATAGCATTCATCATTTCCTGGAGCTTTTGCTGTTGCTCCTGAGCTTTGGTCACCGACCGTGTAAGCGGTCTATGACCTGTAGACACACGGCTGTCTTCTTTTCCTGACGCCATGCATACGGTGTGGACCGTCATGCCCCCAGACTTAGGGTGTCTGGGCTCAGTGCTTTTAGCTATCGTTGCAGGCTGGGGGATCTTCTCTGGCTTCCTCTTTTTATGAGCAGTGGAGGTTGAGGGGGCCGTTGAGGTGGGCGTCCAGACAGCCTTTCGTGGTTTAGCCTGGTGACCGGCTTCCGGTTGGATTTTCAGCTTCTTATGCCGGCGGGAGAAGTTTGGATCGATCATCGAGTCTCGGGCCTGCCGCCAAACCTTATAGATTTTGGAAGACAGCCGTTAAGGGGATCGGGGCTGTTCTGACTTTATTTCCGCAACCTTTTTTAGTGGGGGAGGAGACCTCTTTAGCACCGCAGTAGGAGAATTCCTTCGCACCTTATTTAGCATCTCGAAGCTGTTTCCAGTTGGAACAGCAGCATTAACTTCTGCCATCGGGGCTGATGGAGTTAGCCCTGAGGGGGAGTTGCCCCCAGCCTTCCTTACTCGGCGCCAATGGCGACGTCGAGCGTGTCGAGCGGACGGCGTTGGTTCAGCGGTGAGGATGGCTTTGTCTTGCCCCCTGCGTAGGTGGGGGGTCGTTGCTGGTGTTAGCCTGTCAAAGACCGATGTCCTTTGGGTAGCAGGGGCGGGAGCTGGAGCCGTCAATCTCGTAAAGACCGACTTTTTGGCAGGGGAAGCCGCTTTGACGACTTCAGGAGCAGGGCCGGTCACTTTCTTGGAAGCAGCCTTCTCTGGGATTGTAGGCCCCATTGTGGGTCCACAGGAGTTCTGGCCCAATCTAGAGAAGACCGAGGCACTGGTGTTGGGCGACCCGTTGAGAAGGGCCGCGTCAGGGGTAAGACGATCAAAGACCGACTTCTTGGGAGCTTCCGTTGTCAGCACTGGAGCGGTGAAGCTTGTCAACGGGAGCATAGTCCCAAAGAACAATCCGGTAGTGGCCTGAGTCACCTGGTCCACCGGTATTGTGAATAACGAAGCAGCTTGGGGTTCGTAGGCTATACCTCCTGGCGAGGCAGAGCGTTGGTCGCAATTGCAGTCCGAGCAGTTGGAGCATTTCGCAGAAGTAGAAGCCATCGATTCTTTGCTTTCTGCAAATAAGCAAGACGCCAATTCTTAGTATCTTGAAACCCAAGGGCAACCATTAGCGAACCGCGATTGGTTCGCGAATCACGACACACGAAGTGTGGAGTGGAAAGAGGAAAAGGTCCCACCGGGTGTGCCAGAATCTGTTCCCCTCCGAATGGCGGCGTCGACTGGGCGTCTCGCCTGAGATTCGGGACAGATACTAATTGGTGCTATCCGTCCACCTCTCCGAAGATGCCAAGTTGATTTATGACACCATGTATCGAAGGTTTGAACGGATGCGTCCGATGTAGCAGACTTCGTCAGATTCCCCCTCGCTTGAGGGTTTTTTTTTTATTGTGGGGACGCTCTTCCCTGCAGGCGCAAGCCCCTGCAGTTAATTACGCTACCGCGTCGCGGTAACAACTTTCTCCTTCTCCAGATGGTCACTTCGTGTCGTGTGTGTTTATTTTATGTTTTGTTGCCTGTGGATTGTTTACGGAGACCGAGTTATGTCGTCGCCCGTAGGGCGTGGACTAGTCCAAATCCGTATTATCTTAGATTTGGGTTTGGGGGTTTGGTTTGAGGATACGTTAGTCATATTTGAGGCTAAGATCAACTCAAACGTTTGTTAAGGATACGTTAGTCTAACCTGAGACTAAGATCAACTTAACGGGATCGTTTAGATCCGACAAAAGAGCATTTGGGCTCCATTGTTCCAGTTTAGGGACATGGTGGTCCCTTGCATGTATGGCCGTCGGGACCCGTTACCTCTTTGACGGCGTTGAAGGATTACAACGACAGGTGTCAAAGGAGTTCCGAGATGTACCCTTGAACCAAAGTTGATTGGAGGGATTCACAGTCCAGTCTGTTTGAAGGTTTAAGGATACGTTAGCCATATTTGAGGCTAAGATCAACTTAAATGGGATCGTATAGATCCGGCAAAAGAGCATTTGTGGCTCTATTGTTCCAGTTTAGGGACATGGTGGTCCCTCTCCAGTTTAGGGACATGGTGATCCATTGCGAGTTTAGGGACATTGATGTCCATGGGTAGTTTAAGGACATTGCGGTCCAATGTTAGTTTTAAGACATCTCGGTCAAGGTTAAGGACGTCGTAGTCCATGGGTTTAAGGACCCCACAGTCCACTGTTAGTTTTAAGACATCTCGGTCAAGGTTAAGGACGTCGTAGTCCATGGGTTTAAAGACCCCACAGTCCATTGTTAGTTTTAAGACATCTCGGTCAAGGTTAAGGACGTCGTAGTCCATGGGTTTAAGGACCCCACAGTCCATTGTTAGTTTTAAGACATCTCGGTCAAGGTTAAGGACGTCGTAGTCCATGGGTTTAAGGACCCCACAGTCCATTGTTAGTTTTAAGACATCTCGGTCAAGGTTAAGGACGTCGTAGTCCATGGGTTTAAGGACCCTACAGTCCATATCAATGTGTGGTCATCGAGACCCGTCACCTCTTTGAATACGTTGAGGGATTACAACGCCAAGTATCAAAGGAGTGAAAAGATGTACCCTGGAACCGGAGTGGATTAAATAGTCTTTGGCCCAATTTGGGATCAAGACCAATTAATTATGTTATGAGCCCACTAGCCCAGTTAATTACGAATTGAAGACTTATGGCCAGCTTGGGCTATGTCCAATCATGTCTGGGACATCGGCTCTCCTATTGATCCCTTGAAGGAGAGGCTTTGCCTCTGGCCATTTAGCCAATTGAGCCAATGCCCAGTGTTAAACACTAAAGACCAATCAGTGTTGAACACTGGGAATGAGATTGATAAGTCAGTGTTTAACACTAAAAGATAGTTGGTGTTAAACACCAGCAACAAGGCCTTCAAATTAGTGTTAAACACTAAAAAGATCAGTGTTAAACACTGGCAACAAAAATCTCAAATTAGTGTTGAACTCTAAGGTAATCAGTGTTGAACACTGCAAATAAAGTTCTTTAATTAGTGTTGAACACTAAGGCCAAACAGTGTTTTAACACTGGATTCAGGGGTTCCAATTTAGCTTTAGACGCTGAGGCAAGAGGGGTCACGTGGTAGCACATGAGGGCGCCCTCCCTTCGTTTGTTCTGCTGAGAAGATCACATCTTTTGGAGTATCACGTGTCATCACGTGACGGGTGTTTAAATGGAGTATGTTAAAGCCTCTGCCAAGGGTCACGTGGGTCACGTGAGGCACTGCCTCAAAGGGGCTTTTCTGTAGATCTTTTTGGGGGTCACGTGGTGACACGTAACCCTGTACGTTGTTTAGAAGATCTGTTAATCCCTTTCAGGAATTAAATTCCTCGTAGGGTTGAACCCTGACAATAATTTCAGAGGAATTAAATTCCTACCTCATTTTGAAGAGTTGAACTCTGAATTTCCTGTAGGAATTAAATTTCTCATATATGTGAAGAACTAAATAGGGTTAAACCCTAATAAAAGCTTTGGGGGATTAAACTCCCACTCTCTATTAAAGAATTATTCTAGGGAATGAAATTTAAGGGAATTAAATTCCTGTTGTTTTAACAGAACTAAGTTCTTAACTAGGGTTAAACCCTGATACTTTTCATTCTGAAGGAATTAAATTCCCATAACACAGGGTCAAACCCTAATTTTATTTTAAAGGAATTAAATTCCTATAGTTCTGCGAGCATTAAATTCTCGTGCTTCCATTCCCTCTCTATGCTTTGGATCTGCATGGCAGGATCTCAACCCATTGAGAATTAAATTCTCAACTCAAGGGGAGATGTGCACTTTACAGATCCTCCACCAAAGAGAGAACTGTGTTCTCCTGTTTTATATCAGAGTTAAACTCTGTTGAGAATTAAATTCTCTTTTCTTTCAAAAAGCCTTCCCTTTCTTACCTAGGGTTTTCTTTTGTAGGAGATCCAAATTCTTCCAAAGTATCAAGGCTCTCTCTCTTTTCTTCCCTCTGCCTCTTCTTTTTTTTCCGTGTGCCTCTTGGCTCCTATTTATAGGAGAAGCAGCCGAGTCAGTTAGTTTTTTGATGAATCTTTCATTGAGAGATTTGATTTGCATCCATCATTCGTTTTGGACCTTTGGATTATTAGGTGAATTTTCTTCACCATTGGATTTTAAATCCAGAGATTCTCCTTTGTTATTTTGGTTAGATTTTACAGGGAAATCTTTCCAAATTCGAGATTTTCCCATAGATGGATGATATTTAATCACCTTTTAATTCAATCGGTTGCTTTGGAAAGATTTAAGAGGCCTTTTCTCAGAATTTAATTCTGTTAACAGATAGGCTTTGAAAGCTGGTCACGTGGCCACGTGACCCTTGGTCCCGTGTGGGCACGTGACCCCCTTGTAACAAGCCCTCTTCTTTCTTTCTGCGCTCTGCTTTCTGATCGCTGCTTAGCTGTCACGTGCCACCACGTGACCCCTGGTCACGTGTGAGCATGTGACCCTGGTCTGGAGCCTTTTTCTTGATTCAATCAGGGAATTGAGTCTGCCGCTTTTGAGTGTCACGTGCCAACACGTGACCCTGGTCACATGGGAGCACATGACCCTTTCTGAAGCCCTTTTCTTCGATGTAGTTGGGAAACTGAATTTGCCTTGCCGATGCTTTTAGCTGTCACATGCCAACACGTGACTGCTGGTCACGTGTAAGCACGTGACCCTTTTCTGAAGCCTTTTCCGCGAGCTTTTCTAATCTTAAATCAGGAAACACCCAGCGATCGTACCCGTTTCGCCCGCTACCACCTCGGGCTCAGTCGTCGCAGCCGTCTCGTCTACCGCTACCTTAGGTTTGTCCGTAGCAGCCGTTTCATCCACCGCTGCCTCAGGCTTGGCCGTGGTAGCCGTCTCACCCGCCGCCACCTCGCGCTCTGTAGTGGTAGCTATCTCGGGCATAGCAGTCGTGACTGTCTCGTCAGCCACTATCTCGGGCCCGACAATTACGGTTGCATCGCCTACCGTTACCCCAGGTTCAGTGGCTACCTCCTCCACCGCCCTCTCAGGCTCAATGGTCGCCGCCACTCCTTCAGTAAGGCTCGGCCCTGCAGGACAAGATATATAAGAACAGATAGTTTAAAGCTTTGACAACAAAGCCTCAAAACACATTACCTGGGGTTGATTTACCGTTGGCTTCCCGAGCTGCACGTGCCGCCCGTCTATGAGCAGTAGACAAGGCACCCGGGAACTCCTCTGAAGGAGTAGCAGCGGGAGTAATGGTGCTTGAACCTGCCCCCGCAGCCAAAGCAACACTACGTTCCCTTGCTACGCGCCTCAGGCGCTTCCTTTCCTTCCGGGCTATCACAACAGACCTTTTAGAGACCTCCTTCAACAAGGCGTCATCGTCCACATTCAGGGTTACCTCCAGAGCCCTCAAGGCTTCCATCATCGGTCTTTTAATTAAGGTCTCTCGCGGCAATGTCGAAGAGGCCGGGACTTCGGTAGCTGGCCCGGGGAGAGTTTCTGCATCGGCTTACGGGATAGGCCTTGTGGTCCCTGCGATAAGACAAAGAGAGAGCCAGATTACTTATAAGAAACGGAAGCAGAAACGTAGCGAAACGAAATGTACCAAGGCCTAAAGATGCTCGAAGTCGTTCCTCCTCCTCAAAAGTCTTGAGAGAAGCAGCGAGAGCATCTTCGGTAGAAATGCCTATTAAAGAAAGAAAAGCGTTAGTCGAAAAACAATGACAGAGGTATGATACAATGGCGAAAAAATACAGCTAATGATTACCTGATCGCGCAAGTCTAGCCAACCACTCTTCGCGTCTTGCCAATCGCTCAGAAGCTGCGATAGCAGTCGCCAGATCGGTGTCATCCGGCGGCATAAATAGGCTGTCGTTGGTCCCGTACTCACTCAAGCCCTCGCTGTAAGAAGCATGAGGTTCCTGACCAAATACAACGTCAGCAGAGAGGATCGACTTCTTCTTCCTCTTCTGCGCGCGAGCTCCGGTCGCAGCCAAAACCAGCTTGCGCTTCGTGGGCACTTTAGGACGGCGGGTCCCAATATCCGAGCCCACGCCGGATTCGGGAGAAGCCACGTTTACCGTCTCCACGGGAGCGCAGGGCACCGAGGACGCGTCCACCGTCTCCACAGGATAACGGGGCAATCCACGCGTGGGACTTAGCACACGTGGAGGCTCAACTGCAGCATCTCCTCTTAGAGGAGGAGGGGCAGCGACCCGTCGCTTCAAAGGGACGTTGCGATCGCTGGCGGGGGGCGAACTCTTGCGATCGTGCAGCACCCGCCTCTCTTCCCTGATGACCGCGCCCATCGCATGTTGATACTAGGCCCCGTATACGTCGAGGGCCCTTGGAATGCAACTCGGCTCGCTGATGAAGTGTGAGCCCGTATTTAACCGCATAAAGTGATGCAGTGCACTCCGTATTCCCTCTCTGGTGGCAGCAGGCTCTTCCAAAAACACCTCCAGTGGGACCCCCCGGTTAGAACTTAGCTGCTGGGCAAAATGATGGGGGTTGTATCTCATAAAAAGCGCCGCATCATTTTGCCTGAATACGAGGAAGCCCGGCCTGATGGAGTATAGATGTAGAATCTCCAGGGCTTTCAACACGGAGGCCTCGTCCTTAAAGGAGTCGCGCAACGCCAGCACCGTTTTGGAAGTTTCCTGGCCGATTGTCAGGACTTTGTCCATGAAAGACATACCGGTCCCGACTGTGCGCGGACGAAGAAGCAAGCCCCTAGCCTCCCGCTGAGGCGGATTCACGATAGAAGCGTCGATCAGCCGCATAATTCTCGGGAATCTACACTTCTCGTAAAACGAGGGTCTTTTATGAATACCAAACACCCCGAGCACGTGCATTTCCATCCACGAAGTAAAGTAGTGCATCGGAAAATTGGCAGCTTGCACCCCCGGTTCAGTTGTGTCCGCCGCCACGCTAAGACCATAGTACAGGTGGGCCAGCCCGGCAATCCCGATGGCCAATTGTATGCCAGCCGCCATTCGATGTGCTGGGTAGAAGACGGATGACCTCATATAGCGAGGGTGCATGGGGAGCGCGAACCAGCACAACCATAGCCCCAGAAACCCGAGAAAGAAAGTCTCATCGTCGATGCCCGGAGCAGCGATTTCTGACAAAGGGATGATCGCGGCATCGGGGAGATAAAATCCTTTTTGATCATCTTCCAGTACTGGTCGACGATCTAAGCCGAAGCCGAAGGGATCGTCGAGCTTGGCAAATTTTTCGCCCCGTTGCGATAGAATCTCCGGTCGAAGAAAACGGGCAATGAAGTCTGCGAAACTAACTCCCCGACCTCCGGATTCCAAGAAAAGACTCTCGTACATATTCAGCACCTTTATCAAACCCGGAAACTGGTGCTGAATAGCGTTCTCTGGCGTTAGGTCCATCACCAACGGCTTAGTGGCAAAAACGTATTCATCCGGAGGAAGTAGCTCCTCATAGTGCTCCCCCCTCACCGGTAGACCGGAAATCTCAGCAAATTCTTCTAGAGAGATGGAAACTTCTCTGTCCATTAGAAGAAAGGTATGGGTTGGGATGTTCCATTGCTCCATGAACACCTTAATCCACCATGTCGGAGGAGCAGAATACTGGAACAACGAGGCGTAAACCGCAGGGTATAGACCGATCTTTAGCAGGTGCGCCTTCTTCGTTGACAAAATGTATCTGGCCCACTGCAAATACCCGACCGAATGTCGAGGAGTCAACCTGATGTTGTAGGGTTGTCCCCAAGGGCGCAACTCTCCCTGGCATATGCGCCGCCCCAAGATATCCAAAGCTGCCGGCAGTTGCATGGGTATGGCGGCAATCAAAGGTTGAAGAAGGCCCTCCGAAGTCCAATTAACGACCTCCACGGCATAGTTCATCGGGGGTGGGGTGCATCTGCATACGAAATCGACGAGATCGGATCCAACGGCGTCGCACAAGAGAAGCTTCGACGACCTTTATTATCTGGTCGTACCACCTACCCCACAAGTGAAGGTTTTTGTGTTCCGGATCATAATCTCTAATGAGCGCGAGAACCTCCCGGTCCACCGGCGCCTCAGGAAATCCTCCCTCTGAACGAAAAAACGGGAAAGAAAGATCGAAAGACATGTCGCCTGCGAAAAGAACAGAACTCAATTATCAGTACTATAATTTAATCTTAAAGTTCTGAGCAGCACTTTAAAATTTGTACCACACTGCAATGCAGTGGAAAGGAGACCAAAGGTGGACCCACAAAATCCAGATGACAATGCATCAATTAATAAAACAACCTCATCATTGGATGAGACTGTCAATTAATGAGAAAATCCTCAAAGAATATGCTCATTGAATGAGAAATCTCTCGGGAGAAGGAGAAAATCTCCCTTTCAGAGCAAATCTCTATAACAGAGTGACACTTGTCAAACTCTGGTCACGAGGGAGTAAAATTCCTTAAAGAGCCTAGCTCTGTAATGATGATGGAAAATCCATCAAAGATTAATGAAAATTAATTCTTGAGAATTAAAATTCTGGGATCTTGAAGATCCATGAAAAAACTCTTAAGAGTTCTTCATCAAAAGTTCAAAAGATCTACATATTGTCAAAAGAGCAGAGCTCTGACTCATGGGCTAAAAAAACCCTAAGAAAAGATCTGTTTAGATCTATGGGTTCATGAGAGCAAGGCTCTGCTTATGAAACCCTAAAGGGGTTTTCTTTAGATCAAAAGATCTATGAAGAGTAAGGCTCTGTTAATGGGTAAAAACCCTAATTTATTAAAATTAATTTAATTTAATTTTACCTAAATTTAGTAGAGTTTTAACTCTTCAAAGTTCTTGAGCAAAAGAGCAAAGCTCTGAATAAAATTTTTAAGAACAAGATGAAAATCATCCGAGGACCAAAAGGTCCTATTTATAGACGCTGAACCGCCTCCTCAACTTCTGAGTTGATCCAAAGGCTCAGATGTTGTCACCGCTGCACTCACGTGTGCGCCACGTGAGCGCAACGGTGGGAGGGCATTTGTTTCCCCAATCAGAGCAAAGCTCTGTTCTGAATTTCAAAATTAAAAAATCGAAGCAACGCTTCAGATCCCGTGCGCTGCGCGCCACGTGTCAAAAGCAGACACGCCAGCGCCAGGAGCGATGCGCCCTAGGCAGCGCACCCCCAATCAGAGCAAAGATTTGTTTCAAAATTCAAAATCTAAAAAGTTGAAGCAATGCTTCAGATCCAGCACTCTGCGCTGCGCGCCATGTGTCAAACACAAGTGCGCTAGCGCAGTTGCGCTGCGCGCCACGTGTCGAACGTAGGTGCGCTAGCGCAAAGTGCGCCAGCGCTGGGATTAAAAGAATTCCACACCGTTAGATCAAAAGATCTAATGATAATAAATTATTAATTAATCAGAATTAAAATTCTGTTATGGAAAGATCTTTCCAATCTTGTTAAAAACAAGAAGATTATCTTCTGTAAAACAGAAGCCTTAGGATCAAAGATCCAACGGTGGGAAATGTTCCCAAATCAATCAGAGAAAGATCTCTTGAACTGATTTAACAAATCAATCGGCCCTATATAAAGGCCCCAAGACTTCAAGTCTCAAAAAAAAACCTCTGCAAACTTTGAGAAAAACTCAAAGAGAAAGAAAGGCAAGCCTTTAGAAGAAAGAAGATCATTTCTTCATCTTTAAAGGTAAAGAAGTAATTCTCGAACAACAGAGATGAAATCATCTCGTAAAAAGAAGAACTATCTTCTAAAAAGATCTTAGATCTATAAAAAGACTAAGGTCTTTGATTAAAAAAGAAAAGATCAAAAGATCCCATCATAAAAATATAAAAAGAAGTACTTTACTTTATTCACAGATCGTTTGATCTATAAAGGCAGAGCCTTTTATAAAAACAAGAACTTTTGTTCTTGATCTTGAGGCAAAGCCTCATTTGAAGAACATAAATTTGTTCTTTGATCTTAAAATTGATTAAAATGCGCTTTGCGCTATTAAAAAGTACCCTGCACTCATGAACTGCGCCTTTGCGCTCCTTGGACTGGCGCTCAGCGCCAAAACATGCCACGTGTCAACCATAGACACGATCTGCGCTTTGCGCTCCTGAAAACAGCGCACTGCGCTCTTGGGTTGGCGCTCAGCGCCAAGCACGCCACGTGTCACTCACTGGCGCACCCATAAACTAGCGCAGTGCGCTAACAAACTAGCGCTGAGCGCTAAGCGACACGTGTCCTCCTCGTGTGCGCTAACCGACAGAAGCGCAACGCGCTCTTTGACTGGCGCAAAGCGCCTAGTGCGCCACGTGGCGCGCTGTCAGAGCATACCTTGTTCTAATAAATGCTATGCATTCAATATAAGACAAAAAATGTCTGAGCCCAATGCTTAGCATTATTAAAAGGGCAGAGCCCAAACAAAGGCCTAACATGCAGAACAAAAATAAAATGTTAAACATTTTTAACTGGACTTAGCCCAATTCTGGCCATAAGTTCTCAATTTAAATTGAACTGAGCTCATCTGCTCTTCCAATCAATTTACACCCAGTTCGAGGGTACATCTCTTTACTCCTATGATATCTGTCGTTGTAATCCTTCAACGTCGTCAGAGAGGTGACGGGTCCCGACAACCACACATTACTACGGACTGTGGAGTCCTTAAGTCCACGGACTATGATGTCCTTAACCTTGACCGTGATGTCTTAAAACTAACGTCGGACTGTGGAGTCCTTAAATCCACGGACTATGATGTCCTTAACCTCGACCGTAATGTCTTTAAACTAACATTGGACTGTGGGGTCCTTAAACCCACGGACTATGATGTCCTTAACCTCGACCGCGATGTCTTTAAACTAACAATGGGCCCCCATGTCCTTAAACTGGCAACCGACCGCAATGTCATTAAACTAAACAATAGAGCCCAATTGCTCTCTTGTCGGATCTAAATGATCCCGTTAAATTGATCTTAGTCTACAATTAGACTAACGTGTCCTTAACAAACGTTTAAGTTGATCTTAGCCTCAAATAAGGCTAACTTATCCTTAAACACAAACCCCCCTAAACCCAAATCTAAGAAAGATACGGATTTGGACTAGTCCACGCCCTACGGGCGACAGCATAACTTAGTCTCCGTATACAATCTACGGGCAACTAAACATAAAACAAACACCCACGACACGAAGTGACCATATGGAGAAGGAGAAAGTTATTACCGCGATGCGATAGCGTAATTAACTGTAGGGGCTTGCGCCTGCAGGGAAGAGCGTCCCCACAATCAATAAACCCCTCAGACGAGGGGGAATCTGACGAAGTCTGCTACATCGGCCGCATCCATTTAAACCTTCGATACATGGTGCCATAAATCAACTTGGCATCTTCGGAGAGGTGGACGGATAGCACCAATTAGCATCTGCCCCCAGATTCAGACAAGACGTCCACTCTTCCTGGTTTCCGGCGGTAAACACCTGTCTCCTAAGCCATCACTGCCCTGCAAAGAGGTCAAGATGGACTATGTATAGGGCCACACTCTCCGAGGTCGAACATCGACAAGGAGGGAAACAACCACCTATGAGTCTCTCGACTTGTAAACGGGAAAATTCTCTTGTGAGATCCTTATGACTCTCAAAAGAAAACACACACTTAGGAGTCCTCACGACTCCTAGGGAGAAAATACACCTACGGGATCCTCTCAACTCGTAGGGAGAAAATTCTTTATGAGACCCTCATGACTCATGAAGTTGAAAAGTCTTAGGTGGTAGATCCTAACCCTGTCTCCTAAGCCATCATTGCCCTGCAAAGAGGTCAAGATGGACTATCTATGGGCCACACTCTCCGAAGTTGAACATCGACAAGAAGGGAAATGACCACGTACAAGTCCTTTTGACTTGAAAGCGGGAAAAATTCTCTTGTGAAATTCTTATGACTCTTAAGAGAAAACACATTTAGGAGTCCTCACGACTCCTAAGGAGAAAATACACCTACGGGATCCTCTCGACTCGTAGGGAGAAAAGTCTTTTATGAGACCATCACGACTCATAAAATTGAAAAGTCTTAGGCAGAAGATTTGAACATGTTTCCTAAGCCATCGCTTCTCGATTCGTTTCGACTCGTAAGGAAATTAGTGTCTTTGCAAGAAATTATCTATTCGTATCGACTCGTAAGGAAATTAGTGTCCTTGCGGGAACTTCTCGATTCGTCTCGACTCGTGAGGAAATTAGTGTCCCTGCGAGAACTTCTCGATTCGTTTCGACTCGTAGGGAAAATAATGTTCCTGCGATAACTTCTCAACTCGTTTCGACAAAAGTCTTAGGCTAACAAGGACTCTAAACCTGTCCCCTAAGCCCTCAATTCTATTACCATGCGTAACTCTGCACTACTTCACCCACGTACATGCTTACATGGGCAAAGTAGTTGGGGCATTTGTTCCCGCAAATTTTTTGGCCAAGAGCTACTTGTTCCCTTACAAAAAAGGGGGAGTCTCAAAAAATAGGCATCACGTGTAAAACATATGGGCACACATATGCAAAGCATATGAGCGCTGAATATAAATAACCAAGGGCCAAACAGGCATCACGTGTAAAACACATGGGCGCTCATATGCAAAGCAAATGAGCGCTGAACATAAATAACCAAGGGCCAAACATGCCTCATGTGTTACACACGTGAGCGCTCTGAACATACACAGGCTAAAACCCACACTAGGGGTCACGTGTTAAACACGTGAGTGTTTTTGCCAATCACATGCAAAGCATGTGAGCACCCTAATTTAAAATGTTCCTATCAAATTCTAGAATTAAATTCTATTTGGGAAATATTTTCTTAATCTTCCTTAAACTAGAAAGATCTTCTCTATTAAACAGATGACCCTTGGATCAAAGATCCAGCGGTGATCATTTGATAGAATAAAAATCTATCATAGGAAAATATTTTCCTAATTTTATAACAAGAATAAAATTCTATGTTAACAAGATATCCATATTAAGAAAATATATTTCTGATCTTGTTAAACTTAAAAGACATGATAGCATAAAATTCTAATCTTGTTAAAACTAATAAGATATTCATATTCTTGTTAGACAAACAAGAAATCTTCTCTGTTAAACAGAGAGCCTTTGGATTAAAAATCCAACGGTGAATAAAATTCACCAATTGATCTAAAAGATCATGGAATCAATCATGATCTCTTAATGAGGGATTTTCTTAACAAATTGATTCTTTTTCTTCTCATATAAATAGAAGTAAGGAGAGGAGGAAAAATGACACACAGAGAGAAGGAGAGAGAAAAAACCCTTTGAAAGCAAAAAGAAAAGAGAGAAGAGAATTTAATTCTTCAGAGAGAAGAAAATCTTTTCAAAGAAAAAAGAAACTCTAAGTAAGAGAAGGAAGGGGAACCCCTCCCAAAAGCTCCAAAAAAAGAGAATTTAGTTCTCAAACCAAGAGTTTAACTCTTCTAAAAGAACTTAGTTCTTCCTCTGGTTAAGATCTGCAGAAGCGGATCTCCCCACAAGTTGAGAATTTAATTCTCATCGGGGAGATTTTGTCATGCAGATTCAAAACCTATGGGAAGGAACTGAATCCAAAAGAGTTTAACTGTTACAAAACATATGTGATTTTAATTCCTATAAAATTTGGGTTTAACCCTTTAAAAAAGTAATCCTTTTAAAGAACAAAAGGAGAACTTGATTCTCCAGAACCGTAGAAGAACAGCCTGGTGATTCATTAGCATTCAACGCTACACAATAAAAGCATACGTGTTCCCACGTGAGCACCTTTGAGGAACGAAAAGAAAAGATCGAGATCTAGGCATGTGACCCTACGTGACCCCTAAGAAGTGCTCAGCACTTATAAAAGAGAAAAAGGGAATAAATCATATTTTTGGAGCGCCTCACGTGACCCCACGTGACCCCTGAGAAGTGCTCAGCACTTATAAAAGAGAAAATGGAATAAACCCTATTTTTGGAGCACCTCACGTGACCCCCAAGTAGTGCTTAGCATTTACAAAGCAAAAAAAAGAATAAATCAAAGGCAGTTTCCATTTTTTGGTGCCTCACGTGATCTCACGTGACCCAATAGCGCTCAGTGCTCAGAAAAGAACAAGTGAATAAACCCAAAGAAAAAGCGCTCTGCACTCATTGACTGGCGCTCAGCGCCAAGCGCGCCACGTGCTCCTCACGTGTGCGCTATCTCACAGGAAGCGCCTTAGCGCTCTAAGTCTGGCGCTCAGCGCCAAGCGCGCCACGTGCTCCTCACGTGTGCGCTATCTCACAGGAAGCGTCTTAGCGCTCTAAGTCTGGCGCTCAGCGCCAAGCGTGCCACGTGCTCCTCATGTGTGCGCTGAGAGAACATAAACTGTTCTTTAAATAAAGCCCTAGAGCCATAATGAGTGCTCAACACTCAACAAAAGATAAAAAAGTTGCTAGAACTCAAACTAATACTTAGTATTGTTAAATAAAAAGGGTTGAGCCTAAACAAATATTCAGCATTTTAACTGAGTGGGCCGAGCCCAAATTGGCTACAGATCCCTAATTCAGATTAATTGAGCCCATATGGTTATAAATCTTTTTAACTGATTTTAGTCCCAAACTTGACTACAGATCTCCCAACCAACATTGGTTCAAGGGTACATCTCTTCATACCTCTGATATATGCCGTTGTAATTTCTCAACTTCTTCAGAGAGATGGAGGATCCCAATAACTAATAACTTTTGGCGCATCCCCAAACGGTTGAACCAAAACCACACAGACTATGACGTCTTTAAACTGGAATATGATGTTCTTAAACTTTACGGACTGTGGGGTTCTTAAACTCATGGACTATGATGTCTTTAAACTTTATGGACTGTGAGGTCCTTAAACTCATAGACTATGACGTCTTTAAACTGAACTATGATGTCCTTAAACTTTACGAGTTATGAGGTCCTTAAACTCATGGACTATGATATCCTTAAACTTATGGACCGCAACGTCCCTAAACTAAAACAATAGAGCCCAAATGCTCTTTTGTTGGATCTATATGATCCTGTTGAGTAGATTTTAGTCTAAAATTAGACTAACGTATCCTCAACAAACGTTTAAGTTGATCTAAGTCTCAAATAAAATTAACGATCCTTAAACCCAACCCAAACCCAAATCTAAGAAAATACGGATTTGGACTAATCCACGCCCTACGGGCGACAATATAAATTAGTCTTCGTATACAATCCACGGAAACCAAAAATAAAATAAACACACACGACACGAAGTGACCATCTAGAGAAAGAGAAAGTTGTTACCGCAATGCGGTAGCATAATTAACTGCAGGGGCTTGCGCCTGCAGGGAAGAACGTCCCTACAATCAAAAACCCCTCAAATGAGGGGGAATTTGACGAAGTCTGCTACAACGGCCGCATCTGTCTAAACCTCCGATACACGGTGCCATAAATCAACTTGGCATCTTCGGAGAGGTGGACGGATAAAACCAAATAGTATCTGCCCCCAAGCAAGACGACATACGCGGTTTCGTCTCTGTATTCGGCGGAGAACAATGTTTTGCGCAACAAAAACAGTCTTGGAGGTCAGGCGTAACAACAACAGCCTTGGGGGGTCAGGTTTTGCGCAACAACAACACTCTTGGGGGCCAGGTTTTGCGCAGCCTTGGGGGCCAGGTTTTGTGCAACATCAGCAGCATGAAACCGGGACAGGTTCTTCGCAACAACAGCTCAGTTAGGAGACGGATTTTTTGTCCTACATACAGTTGTTGGGAGGCAACACATATCCGACACCTGTCCCACAATCAGAATTTGCGGAACAACAATCTGTCCAAGACGATGCTGAAGACGAAGCAGAAGAGCAGACGCCGCTGCCGCCACCCTATACGCAAGAAACGGAATGGTCGTCTAGTCATCCCAAGGGACATAGGCTTATGTCCAGCCTCCTCGGATTGGGAAAGGGAAAGAGAAAGCGATAATTGTATATTTTTACAAATGGATGTCAAAGTGTCCAATTATTTTGATGGATTCATTTTGTGAATGAAGTGTATACAAGATTCATATTTATAGTAATTCTATATGAACTGTAATAATAATTGTCACCCGTGCGTAACATAAACAACAATCTTATTATTTATTATTTATTAAGGGTTTTGTAAACGATATTTTTTAAATTGTTTTTTGATTTTTTTTATATTTAAAATAAAGCGGGTTCTAGGAACCCGTCCCACCAAGTCCACGAAGAGGGCGGAACCCGCCCTCTCTTTGGTAAAAGAGAGGGCGGGTCCTCTTCATTGTATGGGTGGGGGCGGGTTCCAGGAACCCGCTCTATGTGTTGGGTGGGGCTTTGAACCGCCATATTCTGCTAAATATAATTTAAATTGTATTATTTAAATAATTTGAATATATAAACGTCCTATCTCGAAAAAAAAACCTAACCTTGTTTCCCGCTTTATATCTTCACCTTATCATCTCATGGCGGCAATGATAGCCGAAACAAGCAAGTCAAACTAAAATTTGACGGCTTTGAAATTAAAGCACCCTAAACACGACCGCAACCATTTCAATTCAACTTTGGCGCCAAAAAAAAAACCATTTCAGTTCAAGAAACTAAATACATTTTAATTTAAAAACCATTTGCTTCATATAAGCACACAAAATGGAAAAGGTTGAAGAAAAGACTACTTAAATCTCAATCTCACCAAAACCATAGCGTGCTTAATTCCCATCTCCACATCTTCTCAACATTCTCCTGTAGGTGCCAACTATTATTTTTCCTCGGCTCCCCTGTTGCACATAGCTTTTGTTGTAGTTTGAGATTTTGCATCGAAAATGTTTTAGCAGAGAGTCAATCCATACCAAATCTCATCGGATTTCGATCTTAGACCGGCGCAGGATCCCGTCGGAGTCGGATTTCGATCATATCTGAGACAAGGTCTATATCGGATTAGTGAGGATTAGAAGACAATGAGACCCGAGTGGAACCGGTCTGAAATCAAGGGTTTAGCTTCAACCGTTGAAAATGGAGAGAAAGATGAAAAATGGAGGAAAAATTTTGAGAAAAAGGAAAGAGAAATAGAGTGGGAAAGTGAGAAACTGATCAATGACATATATCTGACCCGGTCACATGGCTCTTTTTTGGAGAAAGCTATGTAACCGGTGAAGCCGGTTCTGTCTAGTTGGCTGTTGATCCAATGATTGGTATTGAAGCCGTGTGACTGATTAAAAAACATTAAAATCGCATCGAAATTGGACTCAAAAGATAAATATCTGTTAAAATATGATAGCTTGTTTATCTGAGTAAGTCTTGTGACATATGAGCTGACAAAAATATATAGATGTTAACTAAAACGTCACACTATTATTAACTGTACTCGGCAGCTATAAATTGCGAGCTCCATTCAAATATCAGTTGCTCAACTGCAAACACAAAACTTAAATCTCTAGACCAAAGGAAATCCAAACAAACCCAATTCAAAAACAAAATTAAATAAACCAAAGAGCAAATATACAAATGAAAAGACAAAATTATTTTTAAAATGTAAAATTAAACTAATAAACCCAATTATCGCATTTACAGACAACACCCTCTCCTAACCAAGTATTAAACCAATCACCCGCCAACAACAAATTAAAGCAACAAACACAGATTGATTCCTCTTCCCCCCCCCACTCACCCTCTCGTTCTCTTTCTTGAAATTCCAAATGTCGGGTCGGATCATCGACACCGCCTCCGATAACCCGCCGCCCGCTAACGGGTCCGGCTCCGATGACCCGAACAAGATCCGCTTCACCCTCGATCTCGTTGCCGCCGCCCGATCGCACCTCTCGTTCCTCCGCTCCCTCTCCGGCGCATCTCTCGCCTCCAGTCGCCGCTCGATCCAAAGGTTCCTACTTTTTAATTAAGAGCTCTTGATTTGTTTTTTCTGTTGATTAATCGACGGCTGAGATTAATTTGGTTTGGGTTTTTTTTATTTAAAAAAAAGGTACGAGGAGCTGTGGATGCCTTTGCTCGCCGATTCGATCGATTCGTCGCTGATTCTTTTGCCACCGATTGACGTTCACTGGATCTGGCACTGCCACTGCTTGAATGATCCGGTAATTAACCCTGGGTGCTTCATCAAAATTACAAATATAGATATATGTCGCTTGGGATTGATTATTCTATAAAAAAATGATCTAATTTTCTATACCTTAAGACCATAAGGAGTCTGTAGAGACACTGCAGGCAGGCCCATAACCGTACTGTTTAGAATGCAAGCCTGTGAAAAAAGCCTCTTGGTACCATGGCACATAGTCAGGACACTGCAATTATGGGCAGGAGTATGAATGATGTGTTTAAAATCACGCCTTTTTTATATTTAAAAATCTATTGATGCGACGAAAAAATATGTAGTTATTTACTTCAAGAAAAATGTTTGTGTTTGGTTTACAATAGTTGCTGCTTTGCTATGTAGTTGGAACTAAACTATAAGTTAGAAAATCTACGATTGAAACTGTGCTCAATGCTAAAACACTTTGAATGCAACAATTTAAGGACAAACAGTTAATTTTATAATATGAAACCTGTTGCTTTCTCGAACTACAAGCAGCAAAACACTTCCTTCATGTAGTTCTAAGAAATGCAGAAATTATTTGCCCCTGTTTAGGTTGGTTACCGTCAGTACTGCACTTTGAGATTCGGAACGGTGATTGATCGACCGTCGATATTTGATGAGGAGAATGAGGAATATGCAATTCTACGGTGTCAAGAAATTTGGGAAGAGAGGTATCCGTCTGAGCCATTCGATCTTGAAATGGACGGCTATGATGAAATTATGGAGGAAGATGAAGAAATATGTGCAGCAGTGGAGAAGCATCAAAGTTTGGTTTCATATTTTTCTGATACATTTGTTTTGGAGATGGTGTATCTCATATCGGCAAAGCAAAGATACTTGAATTTCTTACATTTGGTGAGAAAATACAGAAATGATGGCGCAAAGTTGGTGCCTGCCTCTGATGTCCTTCTAATGTGGTTGACTCATAAGGTAACCATTTTCCATTTAAATATGTTGATCTGTTTGATTGGATCCTTTTTCAAATATTACATTAATTATACATGCCATTTCATAAATTTGCACTTATATATTTCATTATAGAAGAAAATGGGGCTTTTATCTGTGTGATTTTCGAGTAACAATTGTATGAAACTTTTCTGTGATCTTCTTAATTTAGCTGATCAGTTTTATATTTATGGAGAGAATCTCAATTATCTCTAATGTTAAACATCTTTCTTCTCATTCAAGATGCATATAAACTAACTGAATATATTTATGTTTTCGATTTTTCTAATTTATCATGAAACTGTAGTTGTTTTCACTTTTCAGTAGACATTTCAAAATAGTCTCAGAAAAAGTATGTTGTTCAGGTTTGGGACTTTGCATGAAGCTTATTTCAATTTCTTACAAAGGAGAAGTGTTGCATTCCTCGGTAATTGGAAGTGAGAATCCTTCGCATTCCGATTAAAACAAAACGAAGCATCCGATTTCTTTTGAGTTTCTCACAGTTCACATCATCGGAAAGGATATAGGTCTTAATTTTGTGAATAAACATTTAGGTTATGGATGACTATTGTTTTATAAATCCATTTTTTGTGAGAATAATTTACTCATTGTACATGATAACTCATTTGTTTATTTTAAGTAAACATAACTCATTTGTTTACGATCTCAGAGCTTTCCCGTAAATTACGCAAAGGACTTCAATGCTTTTGGGGACATAGATAAAAAGATAATCGGATTTGGGGATCAAGCAAGCGAAAGAGAGTTAGACGAAACAAGAAGGATTTGGGATGAGGCATTTGATGAGCCTTATGAGAGGCCAGGAGCTTCGTTCGATCCCATGAACTCTCCATCAAGAGTTTTCTTCAATTGGCCGGCCTCCGATGCCGATGCCGATGCCAATAGAGCGTACAAGAGCTTGCAGCCCAGATTCTTAATGGAGGTAAGTTGCAATTCCTTAATTTATTGTTTTCAAAATGATATTCACTAGCTTGCCTTTACTTTCTGGTTGGTATATTTCTTGTATATCTCTAAGGCCTTTACGTTACTTCCTATGAACTTTTTAATTGGATGTCAATTCTTAGAAATAATAATGTGTGCGCCTCTGATAGAGTCAGTATGGCCTTAGCCAACTATATGAATGAAAGAATACAAAATGATGCATAAAAGGATGAACATGAAGCATCTTGCAATCACTGTCACCTTGCAAAAAAAGAAAATAAGTTGCAAAAATTGCAACATCTGGAATTACTACTGATTTACTATCTGAACTCGGTCTCCTTTTAAGTTCCTGTAAGTACACCACTGAGTATTTTAGATCTGAAACCTCACCCCTTCTTCTTTGTAAGTTAATTGTGCGAAACAATCTGTTTCCTGGATTCTTTTCTCCTACTGAACTATCCTTTTCAGGTGTTGCCATGCTCTTTGGTTGATTGCCTCTTGGATTCCTAGTGTTGTAAATTGATGGTCTGTCATTTCTGTAAAAAAAAATGAAGGAATCAATAGTGTAAAGAGTTGGTGATTGCTAAGAGACGGCATTATTTTTACTCTCTCTCTTTACATGGCTCCCAGTGATTTAAATTGTTGAGTTCATCAATTGTTGTCTTAGCTTTGGAGATACATAACATCAAGATGTAGCATGAACTCATTTTCTTTTACTCAAATAAAATTTTGTCACAAGTTTCTTAATTATAAAATGGCTAATAAGTGGTTATAATTACGTTATATCATTACTATCTGCATGATGAAGTGATCATCAATTTTCTAAAAATCGTTTCTTAACTACATTATTTTATTGATTCCAGTGGTAACTTCTTACTACTGGGTTTTTTTTGGTGCTGCTGATTTTCTTCTGTACATATGTAATCCTATGTAATCATATTCTACAGAATCAAGATATATCCACCTATATACCTTAGTTGGCATCTACAACAATGTCTTTGAAAGAAAAGCGTGACAGGTTTTTTGTCATAGGTGTGTATATATATCAAGGGAAAATTAGATGAAAAAGAACTAAAGGGAAGAAGCAAGAAATTCCTCAGGCTACGAACCGCAAGATGCTACAAATCGTTAAAACTAGACAAGCCTTTCTCCGACCTACCCTCTTCATCCTGGAAAAAGACATGGCATCTCTATTGTGAGTTCAACACCAAAGGCATTATATTAGAAACTCGAGAACAGGGTACCAATTGTTTCATAAACAGCAAACTTATTAAAACAACAGTCTTCTCATACAATGACTTGTTACGAATCACTTCTTTCACGCTAGTGAGAGAATTGGAGATGGAATTGAGAGCTTTAGCATCGATTACACCCCCAGTTCAAGCTCCGTACTTGTTGAAATGTGTTCCGGATAGAGTAACCGACGACAGTGGAGCGATGATTTCGGAGGTGATTTTAAGGATGAATAGGTATCGGCCTCAAGAGGGTCGTTGGTTGACTCGCACAGTACTGAATCATGGGGGGAAAGAGTGCTTTGTTGTTCGAATACGGTAAGTTCTTTTCTAGTGTTTGTTTTCTTTAAGCACATTTGTTTTAAGCTTGAAATTTGATATTTAATTCTCTATCAGTATAAAAACCAGATGACATTGTCAGCATGATTTAAGTTTTCGTGACATTATCTGAAAACCAAATATCATTAAGTAATACTGTTAGAAATTGTGAAGAATGCATCAAGGTCAGACGTCTGCCAAAGACAAGGGCAGACGTCTGGACATAGCATGTCAGAAACACGGAGCAACGACATACATCTAAAGGCCAGCACGTCAGACGTCTGCAGAAAATCAAGCTCCAACCCGAGACTGCTGGCCAGACGTCTGACCAAATGTGGTTCAGACGTCTGGTGAAGCAAACGAAGCCCAACCCGAGACCTTAGAACAAACGTATGGGGACACTGGAGACACGACAAGCGTCTGAGCAAGAAAAACGAAGGGAAACAAATTGGAGACCGACGTCTACCTAAGTGTGGGTCAGATGTCTGTCGACGACAAATATGCATCGAATCTGTTTTGGTAAATTTAGATTTATCTCTTATTTTTTTTATAGGATTAGGGCTTGTCTATAAAATTGGACCTCTCATATGTATTCTATGCTGCCAAAATTAATTAGTAGAGAGATCAACTTGTTCCCAACAACTAGTATCAGAGCGTGGTTAAGGAACATAGAGTTCTTCAATTTTACAATCTAGATTAACGGTGGGTAATGGTTAGGGTCCTCTTCCCCATTTTTTTAGATCGTCATTTTGAAGACGTTGGTTTGAATCTAAAAGAAAAGTTGTGTTCGGTAGAGCGAAAGATGGCCGAGAATAAGATAAGAATAGAAAAGTTCAATAGTTATAATTATGGTTGGTGGCGCATGCAGATGGGGGACTGCCTATATCAAAAGGACATGTACCTTCCGTTGATAAGCGAGAAGCCCGAGAAGATAACCGATGAGATGTGGACCCTTTTGGATAGAAAAGCCTTAGCGACAATTAAGTTGTCGTTGACTTCACAGTGGCCTTTAATACCTCAAAAGAGAGGACAACCATAGGGCTAATGACGACGTTAGCCAAGTTGTATGAGAAGTCTTCGACATCAAACAAAATCTTTCTGATGAATAAGCTTTTCAGCATAAAGATGGCCGAAAACGGTTCAGTGACAGAACATTTAAATGATTTCAACAACGTGACGAGCCAATTAGAGTCCTTTTCAATTACATTTGAAGACGAAATTCAAGACCTACTATTTCTTTGTTCGTTGCCGGAGAGTTGGGAGAACCTTGTAATGGCGATTAACAACTCTATCTCATGGACTCTCTGTTAGTCTCAGTTCTAGGGTCGTGACATTCACGGACCGCGGCGGAATAAGAAAACAACATTTTTTCAAACATATAACCAAAAAATAATCAAGATCATCAAATAGATGCAATTGCAAAAATAAAAGAGAGCAAGTTTAAAGTGCTACAACCTTTGTAGCGCGTTAGCTACCTCTTCTTGGACTCCGGCTAGTCTTCATGAAGTCCGGAACAAGCTTGCTCGGTGATCTCCTTACCAAAGATGATCCATCTTGAGATAACTCCAACACAAGTTTTAGCTTCAAATTGATCTCATCAAAATGAAGCAACCCATTAATTAAATTTGCTAAGAATAATTAGTAGGAGATGTAGAATAATCAGCTCACTAAATTCTTCTCTTTTCTTTTTCACTTTTTCACTTGAACCATTGCAAGAGAGATAGCCATAGAGATGAGAGATGAGAATGGCTATGGATTCTAAAGATGAGTACTAATATTTCATAGCTTTTTTAAATTAATAAATGAAAATGAGTCATCCATTTTCTACAACATTCTAACAATTGATTCACTGATTTATTTATTTAAATGAGTAAATAAGTTTAATCCTTATCTTTGAATCCTATGTGATTCTTATATACACATCTAATGTGTATATATAACCATGACAAATGATATATATTATTTATGTCATATATGAATAATATATAAAGAGTAGGGAAAATAAAGTGAGCATAATATTAGTTAATATATAAATATATCAATATATAAATATACATTTAATTATTAAATCAACACTTGATTTAATAATCCGGTTATATCGTATATATACCGGCTAATATCATTAAACACCCGATTAAAATACGTGTATCGTGTTTAATCAAACTCTTGCACGTATCCTCATATGTGCCTTATATCGTTTCACCTGTGCTGGGAAACCTTTGTGTGGGACTGTAAAGACTCGACAATACGCTGGCAGTAGATTATAATCATATCCATAGCCCACAAGCACGTCGGTGGTACTAGCAGCACGTAACGGCTATCCAGATATTGATCGAAAGAAGATCAACAAGCAAGCTCATCTGAACCCTGCAAAGTCTATCCGTGATATCACCGTATAGTCCGGTCTTTTCGTTTAAGAGTATCGCATATCGGGCCTAGGATTTGGAATCTGTCAGACCCCAATAACTCGATAAGTCATGCGACAGAGGACTCGTAACCAACCGGAGATACAACTGATAACACTTATCAGTTTATCTCCACTACGGTGGCCACCGACTTGTGGTTGTAGTCATGTCCTATACAACGCGACATCAACTCTTTATACCGGAAGAAACGAATCCTCTCGACCGTTCACTGCCTCCACGCGCTTCGGGACTATATCAAACAAAAACCTGTTTGCACAACTCTTTTGAGCCGTGGTAGGGTAAAATTCTAAATATAGTAGGAACACACATGAGACACTATGACGATCTCAGGTCTAAGAGACTATCTTGTACTCATATCATTAGAGCACTACTATCTGATATGGGTATATTACTAACTAGGAGTTCTCGGTTTGACCATCCAGTGTAACTCATCCAATAAACACCTATATACAATCCTCAATGTCAAACACCAATAGCTATGCGACCGGCTATCGTCCTCCAACCGGGTCAGGAAACATACACACTAGTCTAAATTGGAGTATCGATACCCAGTCTCGATACTCCTACGACTAAGGACATTTAAGGATGTGTTTATCGACTACATAGGCCCACTAGTATGATCTCCATCATCGTCTTGGTAGTCAAGCAAAATCCTAGAGCTTTATTTTATGTTTAAACAATACGTGATAGTGAATAAACGCATAACATGAAAGATAAAAACAAACCAGATAGTATACTATCATCTTGAGTAAGATTGTTCTCTCGTATAGGTCCCACTTCAATTACAATAATTGCCTTGAGGGCATCTATATCCAACACTTTCCCGTTTAATGATGCTGTGAGCAACATATTAAGTGATGAGATGAGAAGAAAAACTGTGAATGGGAGTTCGGGAACTTCTGTGCTTGCAGTGGAGAATCGTGCTAGGTCGATGGATAGGGGAAAGGGGTAGAAGGGAAAGTCTATAAGCCGAGAAATATCGCAAGGAAAAATCCAACACGCGTGTTGGAATTGTGGGAAGAAGGGTCACAGGAAAAGTGAATGCAAATTTCCAAAAAAAGGCTCAGATGACAAGGGGATGAAAAGGAAGTGGATATGGTGTCTACACAAGAACAAGGGAAATAAGGTCTTTATCTATCGGCGAGCGAAAACATAAAGACGAATACTTAGTTCCCAAATTCGGGTGCATCTTTTCATTGCACTTCGGAGCGGCATCACTTTAGTGAGTATGTTCAAGGCGATTTTAGACATATGACAGTGGAAAACGGTCAGCCGTGTAAGATCGTTGGCAAAGGGACGACCATCTTGCAGCCGTCAGGAGGAGCTCAAATTAAGCTGAATAACGCGTGGCATATTCTAGATTTGAAGAAAAACCTAATTTTTACGAGTCGGCTAGACAACGTATAGTACGATATTTGGGAATTCTCAATGGAAAATTACGAAAGGATCGTTGGTGGTTGCAAGGGATAAGCTGAGCGGTTTGTTGAATTCCTTCAGTGGGAGCAGTGGGGGTTCGGTTGCACTAGCGACATGTTTGGAGGTAGATTCAGAGACTTTGTTGTGGCACAAGCGATTGAGGCACCTTAGTGAGAAGACCATAAAATTTCTTCAAGGTAGAGAACTTTTTCGGGGCTGAAAAAGGTGGAGTTAGGGCTCTGCGAGAGTTGTGTTTACGGGAAGCAAAATGCGCTCAGATTTCAAACTGGAGGCATTGATAAGAAGACCAAGTAGCTGGAGATGGTGCATACGGACGTATAGGGTCCGACCTCGGTGGAGTCTTATGGAGGTACGCGGTATTTCATGACGTTCATCGACGATGCAAGCCGGAAAATATCGATGTATGCGATGAAGAAGAAATCCGATGTGTTTGATATCTTCAAACATTGGATTGCGAATGTGGAGAACCAAACGGGAACTAAGCTAAAACGCCTTAGGTCCGATAATGGAGGGGAATAATGCACACAGGAATTCGAGGAGTTTTGCTTGCAGAAGGATATTCGTTGATTGAAAACGGTGCCGAGAACGCCACAACAAAATGGCATCGCTGAAAGGATGAATAGAACGATTCTAGAGCGAGTGCAAAGCAAGATCTTGGATGTGGATGTGCCAAAAATTCTATGAGCAGCAGTGGTCTATACTGCTGTGTATCTGGTCAACATAAGCCCGGTGAGTGCTCTCGACGGAGGCATTCCGGAAGAAATTCGGTCAGGTAAACCGGTTAATTATACGCACCTTAAAGTTTTTGGTTGCATTGCGTATTCTTTGATTGATAAGACAGAAAGGAGTAAGCTTGACTCAAAAACTAAGAACCGTGCTTTCATCGGCTATGTTGGAGACGAGTTCGGATATCGGCTGTGGGATTATGCAAGCAAGAAGGTAATACGAAGCCGGAACGTCGTCTTTGATGAGCAATACTTGTACAAAGAAGAGAAGCAGGCCAAAGAAGGTACAATACATGAGTTCGTTGAGCTAGATGAAATTTAAGAGAGCAATCAGGTGCCTACAAGTGAAGATCAGAATTTGGAGGAGGTCGTAGTGCAGGATCAGGTTCAAGAACAGGATGGTAACCATGTTCAGCAACCAGATGTACCAGTTCTGAGAAGATCTATACGAGATAGGAGGCTACATGATAAACTTGTTACCGACTTCGTGCTGTACACAGATTCGGGAGAGCTTGAATCCCCTGGAGAAGCAACATGCGACGGTGCTAGAAAGTAGTAGGAGCAAGCTATGGACGAGGAGATAGATTCTTTGAAGAAGAACCGTACGTGGGAACTAGTAAAGCTCCCCAAGGGTCGTAAGGTGTTGCTAAACAGATGTGTGTACAGAATTAAAGATGAGGCTGATGGGGTGAAGCAGTATAAGGCTTGTTTGGTAGTCAAGGGTTACACACAAAAGCAAGGCATTGACTATCAAGAAATATTTTCTCCCCGTTGTAAAGATGACATCTATTCGGATGATTCTTAGTATTATGGCGGTGGAGAACTTGCACATAGAACAGCTGGATGTCAAGATTGCGTTCCTTCATGAAGACTTAGAGGAGGAGATCTATATGTTGCAGCCACCGGGATACGAAGTGAAAAAGAAAGAAACCATGGTGTGTAAACTGCGGAAGAGCTTGTATGGCCTCAAGCAAGTTCCTAGGCAGTGGTATCTCAAGTTTGATCAGTTTATGTTGGAGACAGGATTTGTGCGTTGTGAATCAGATCATTGCGTCTATGTTCAAACTTTTAAGGACGGAGACTGAAAGTCGACCTTAGCACCACCATGAGGTTCTAGAGGCATCAAACATGCCAAATTTTAATTTTTATTAGGTGCTAAGCTAGACCAACAAGGTCTTTACTAGATTATTACGGGTTTGCCTTTGTGATGTGATGAATTAAAGAGAAGAAAAGAGCATACAACCTTTGTAGTTCGAGTTCTTCTCTTCTAAAGCTCCGGGATGAAGTCCACGCGACTCTACAAGGCTCCTCTTCGAGTTGAATGAATCTCCTTCGTGATCTTCGTGCCAAAGACGATCCACCCGAAATTCCTCTAGCTCAAACTAACTCTTCACTAAACTCCTTTAGTGTAGGAAACATACCACACCAAATTGCTAGTTTGGTGTGAGATGGTGAAGTAGGGGATGTAAAAGCTCATAAGATTGTGTTCAAGGTTCATGATTCACATCACATGTGAGAGTTGAAGCTTGAATTAAGACTTTGAGGAAGAAGAAGTTAGAGAACAACCATGGGAGAAAAAGCAAGAAAAATGCTAAGTGTTGAAATAAGCACCAGAATGAATGGCAACTCTTGACCCCCACTCATTCAAGCATGGAATTTTGCAAATATAAAATTGCAACCATGCTTGAATAGTGAGTCAAGATGAATAAACAAATATAATTCCTATGCTTGCCACCATACTCTCAATTTACACCTCATTTCTATTTTTTCTCAAAAATAGAAAATCAAGCCATGCTTCATTATTATACATATATATATCATATACATTAATATATATATAATGAAGAATAATTAGTGAGCTAATGATGTTTGTTAAGATATAATTATATTACATATAATATATATCATATTATTAAATCAACACTTGATTTAATAATCCGGTTATATCACATATGATCGACTAATATCATTTATCTGTATATCACATTATCAAATCAACACTTGATTCGACAATCTGGTTATATCACATATAACCGAACCGATAACAGATAACTGTCAGATTACAATACGGTATCACATACACGCATTTAATCAGGCCCACACACATATCACATATGTGTTCTACTTCGTTTCGCTTGAACCAGGGAACTTCTGTGTGGAACTCTAAAGACTCGTCAATACGCCAGCAGTAGGTGATGATCACATCAGTCAGCTACAAGCCGTCGGCGGTACTAGCTGGACGTAACGGCTATCCGGATATTGAGCGATATGAAGATCAACAAGCAAGCTCATCCATACTCTCCATGAAGCCTATCAGTAACACTACCGTACAGTCCGGTCTCTTCGTCTGATATGTCGCATATCATGTCTAGGGGTGGTAAACGTCAGTCCCCAGTAACATGATAAATCATGCCGATGTCTGGTTTATAACGGTTTGAGAAACTACTGATAACTCTTATCAGTAAATCTCAGCAGCAGCCCTGGCCAGAGACTTCTTGTTATAGCCAATCGAGCATAGCGCAACATCAATCTCCAATATCGGGAGAGACGAAACCCCTCCTATCGCTCATTGCCTCCATACGATTCGGGACTTTACCTAAAATCCACCTGTTTGCACGTCTCTTTTGAGCCGTGGTAGGGAGGAAATCAAAGCACAGTGGGAGCCACACAAGACTCTATGACGATCTCGGGTCTACAGACTAACATATACCAGTGTCACCAGAGGACTGCTATCTGACGATAGGTATACTACCACATAGGAGTTCTCGGCGAGTCCTGTTCGGTGTACCCATTCTCCAATGAGCACCTGTGTACAATCTTTGATGTCACACACCAATGGTTGTGGGATCAACCATCGCCCTCTAAGGGACAAGAAACGTACACATTAGTCTACACTGGAATAACGATGCCCTGGTCTCGATATTCCCACGACTAGGAACTAATTAAAGGATGTACTTGTGGACCACCCTGGCCCCACTAGTATGATCTCATCATAATCCTGCTAGTCAAGTACATATCCTAAGGGATTTATTAAAATGTGAGAGCAAGACAGTATAAATACCAGTCTACATGTTAAGATAAAGGTAACCTGATAGCATACTATCATGTCAAGCAAAAAAGTCCTATATATATATGTCCAAGCATCCACTATATTATCAATGACCTCTAGGGCATACATATTACTAACAATCACCATGAGGTTCTTGTGTCATCAAGCATGCCTAATTTTAATTTTTAGTAGTGCTAAGCTAGACTAAACAAGATCTTTGCTAGAATATTAGGGTTATGTTTTGATGATGTGAAAAACTAGAGAAAATGAAAGATGGCTATACCCTCATAGATCGAGTCCTTCACTTCACATGCTCCGTGTAGTAGTCTCGCGACTCCACTAGACTCCATTTGAGGCTTTGGACGAGCTTCCTCCGATGACCTTCGTGCCGAAAATGATCCACGTGAAGTCCCTCCACCTCAAGCTACCTCTACACTAAACTCTTTAGCATAGTAACACGCTACACTCGATCGCTAGTCAAATGCAGGATGGTGAAACAGGGGATGTTAAAAGCTCACAAGTTTGTGTTCAGGCTTCATGGTTCACATCACATGTGAGGGTTGAAGCTTGAACTATAGCAATTGAGGAAGAAAAAGAAGCTAGAGAGCAACCATGGGAGCAACTCAAGAAAATGGCTAAGTGTTGGGAACGAGCAAAGAATGAATGACCAATTCTTGACCCCTACTCATTCAAGCATGGAATTTTGCAAATATAAAATTGCAACCATGCTTGAATAGCGAGTCAAGATGAATAAACAAATATAACTCCCATGCTTGCAACCATGCTCTTAATTTACACTTCATTTCTATTTTTCTCAAAAATAGAAAATCAAGCCATACTTCATTATTATTATTATATATATCACATATATTAATATATATTATGAAAAATAATTAGTGAGCTAATGATATTAGTTAAGATATAATTATATCACATCATTAAATCAACACTTGATTTAATAATCCGGTTATATCACATATGATCGACTAATATCATATATTTGTATATCACATTATCAAATCAACACTTGACTCGACAATCTGGTTATATCACATATAACCGAACTGATAACAGATTACTGCCAGATTATAATACGGTATTACATACACGTATTTAATCAGGGCCACACACATATCACATATGTGTCCTACTTCGTTTCGCTTGAACCAGGGAATTTCTGTGTGAGACTCTAAACACTCGTCAATACGCCAGCAGTAGGTGATGATCACATCAGTTACCTACAACCCGTCAGCGGTACTAGCTGGATGTAACGACTATCTAGGTATTGAGCGATATGAAGATCAACAAGTAAGCTTGTCCATAGTCTTCATGAAGCCTATCAGTAACACTACCGTACAGTCCGGTCTCTTCGTCTGATATATCGCATATCATGTCTAGGGATGGTAAACGTCAGACCTCAGTAACGTGATAAGTCATGCCGATGTCTGGGCTATAACGGTTTGAGAAACTACTGATAACACTTATCAGTAAATCTCATAAGCAGCCCTGGTCAGGGACTTCCAGTTATAGCTAATCGAGCATAGCGCAATATCAACCCCCAATACCGGAAGAGACGAAACCTCTCCTATCGCTCATTGCCTCCATGTGACTCGGGACTGTACCCAAAATCCACCTGTTTGCACGTCTCCTTTGAGCATGGTAGGGAGGAAATCAAAGTACAGTGGGAGCCGCACAAGACTATGACGATCTCGGGTCTACAGACTAATCTGTACCAGTGTCACCAGAGGACTGTTATCTGACGATAGGTATACTACCACATAGGAGTCCTCAGCGAGACCTGTTCGGTGTACCCATTCTCCAATAAGCACATGTGTACAATCTTTGATGTCATACACCAATGGTTGTGTGATCAACCATCGCCCTCTAAGGGACAAGAAACGTACACACTAGTCTACTCTGAAATATCGATGCCTTAGTCTCGATATTCCTTCGACTAGGAACTGATTAAAGGATGTACTTGTTGACCACCCTGGCCCCACTAGTATGATCTTATCATAATCCTGGCAGTCAAGTACATATCCTAAGGACTTTATCAACATGTAAGAGACAGACAGTATAAATACTAGTCTACATGTTAAGATAAAGGTAACATGATTGCATACTATCATGTCAAGCAAGAAAGTCCTCTATATATATGTCCAAGCATCCACTATATCATCAATAATGGCCTATAGGGCATACATATTCCTAACAATCTTCCACTTGCACTAAGACGAGTTGTTGTAGTATCTCATACCTAACGTTCCCAGAAGTCTCTCGAATAGCATCTGGGGGCTGGCCTCGGTGAGTGGATCCGCTGTGTTATCCTCTGTGTCAACTCTCCTGACTTCGATCTCCCGGAGATCAACTATCTCCCGGAGATCAACTATCTCCCTGATCAGGTGATACTGTCTAAGAATATGTCTGGATCACTGATGAGACCAGGGTTGCTAGGCCAAAGCCACAACTCCATTGTCATCTCAATACACAAGTATTGGATGCTCAATGGTAGGAACCAAGTTCATCATATGAACATTTTCATCCAGACAACTTCTTTGGCAGAATCGTTGGTAGCGATGTAATTAGCCTCTATCAACGAATCTGCTACGGTATATAGCTTGGAACCTTTCCAACATACCGTTCCTTCACTGAGGGTGAAGACAAAACCCGAGACTGACTTTCAGTCGTCCTTATCACTCTGGAAGCTCGAATCGGTAAAGGACTCCATCTGGAGTTCACCGTTACCATACACTAAGAACATCTTTTTAGTCCTTTTCAAGCACTTAAGAATGTTCTTCAGCTGTCCAGTGGTTTTCCTAAAGATCTTTTCGATACTTATTCACTACACCTAGTGAGTAAGCTACATCTGGTCTGGTATATAACATCGCATACATGATTGACTCGTCTGCGAAAGCATAGGGTATCCCTTGTAAGCAAGCCCTCTCCAAATCAGTCTCGAGAGATATCTCTTTGGAGAGAGTGATTTCTGAACAAGCGGGTACATTACCACGTTTAGAATTATCCATACTAAACCCCTTTAGAAAGGTGTCTATGTACCTGGATTTGGACAATCCCAAATCCATTTAGATCTATCTCTATAAATCTATATACCCAGGATGTAGGAGACATCGGTTAGATCTTTCATGGAGAACCCGTGTAATAAGAGGTGCTTGACCGAATGTAGCATAGGAACTCCCTTTCCTATCAAGAGCATGTCATCCGCGTATAATACGAGAAAGACAACCATACTCTCTACAACCTTCTTATTTATATCTGGTTCATCTATCCTTTTGATGAAGTCAAACTCTTTGACAGCTTCATTAAAACAGATGTTCCATCTCCGCGATGCCTGCTTTAACCCGTAGATGGATTTAAGCAGCCTGCACATGCTTCCGCTGTTCCCACTGTCTACGAAGCCCTTTGGCAGTGTTATATACGCGCTTTCTTTTAAATCACCATTTAGAAAATCGGTTTTGACATGTAGTCTGCCAGATATCGTAGTCATGGTATGCAACAATGTCAAGTAGGATCCTGATGGACTTAAGCTTAGCAACAAGTCTAGTTTTGAAAGTCTCAACTTTTCCTTCTACACCAAATTATCTTTCTCAAAGATTCTCTTGCTCCCGATGGGTTTTACCCCTTCAGGAGCAACATCCAAAGTCAATACTTTGTTGGTGTACATGAATTCCATCTCAGATCGCATAGCATCCAGCCATTTCACATAGTCTCCACTTGTGATGGCCTGCTCGAAACTAGTTGGGTCATCATCTTTATGATGCAATCCTCGCTCCCACCGCCTACGAGAAAACCGTAGTATCTCTTAGGTGGATGAGGAACCCAACTAGATCTGCGGAGTGGTTGTGGTTCGTCAGGGACTATTGAATTCTCCGGTTTCACCAAATCGTCTGTTATAGTTTGCTTTGCTGGAACTTCTTCCAGTTGTACCTCATCGCCACTAATTTCTTCCACAAGAAATTCCTTTTCTAAAAAGGTGACATGTCGAGAAACGAAATATCTTTTGTTCCTCGGTGTGGTAGAAGATATTCCCTCACAAATGTTTAGGATATCCTATAAACTTGCACAGAACCGACATTGCCTCAAGCTTGTCCGGATTTTGCTTTTCAACATAGGTCGAACAGCCCCATATCTTGATTCCTTTAAGAGATGATTTCTTCCCATTCCATATCTCATACGGAGTGGTAGGCAACAGATTTGATCGGAACTCTATTCAATAGGTATGCAGCTTCTTAAGTGCATGTCCCTGAAAGGAAATATGCAACTCAACAGTACTCATCATAGAGCGCACCATATCTTATAGGGTGCGATTCCTCCACCCCGAGTGCTGTGGTTTATACGGATGAGTAAACTGAGACAGAATCTCACTCTTTTAAATAGTCTCGGAATTCCGTGCTTCAGTATTCTTCTCCCCGATCATATTGAAGGATTTGAATACCTTTACCCATCTGGTTCTCTTCTTCGTACTTATATTCCTTGAAATTCTCAAAAGATTCAGTTTTGTGTTTCAATAAGAACACATGTCCGTATCTTGAGAGAACATCGATGAATGTAATAAAGTACGCGGAACCATCCCTGGCATATGTAAACATAGGACCACATATATCATTATGTATCTGTCCAAGAGTTTAGTAGCTCTTTCTCCATTTCCAGTAAACGGAGATTTGGTCACCTAGTCTTTGAGACATGACTGGCAAGTTTCATAAGATGTAAATTCGAACGGATTCAAATATACATCCTTATGGATCTTCAGCTAGTCTTGTTTCATCGAAATGACCCAGTCTACAATGCCACAAGAAAACTTCGTTCATTTCTGAACTGTTCTTCTTGTGTGTGTTCTGTACGTTTAGAACTGTAGTTTGATTCAGAACGTGTACACTGTTATACAACATATCTTATCCAATCAACACTTGATTTAGGAAAAATATTCACAATATTTATTGGTACGAAATAACAGTCGCTAAGAATCAATGTATTACGAGTTGGTAACACAAGGTGATATTTGCCAACTGCTTTGGCTGCAACAATTGCACCATCTCTACTACTAGAGACATATCACCCTTTCCCAGTTTTCTACATTTCTGTAGCCCATGTAACAAATTACATATTTGGGATCCTGATCCGGTATCCCATACCCAGCACGTAGAGTAAACTGAGACACAGTTCTTGATAACGAACACACCCGAAGACAATGCATCAACATGCTTTTTCTTCGTTTGGGTGGCGTGGGAATCCAAATATTCCCCTATTCCTTGCTCAGACTTATGACAATCATAAGATAGAGCGGAATCTAGCCCAGTATAATAAGTATGTTCGGTCACTACATCCATATTATTATCTTGATTAAGGCATGCCATTGGTCTCTACCAGGAGAGAGATAAGAGTAATCACTTTGCGTGCGCTCTTTGCAAGATTAGATTGGTTATTATCTTATCTAATCAGGATGGTTCCTACTGTTTTTATCAAATCTTTTTTCAAACCCTAAAAGGTAAGATTAGCCGGGATTAATTACACTCTACAGGTTCGCCAATCGTTCGGCTAGGCAGGTATTGGTACTCCGAGGGAGGTTTCCCGTGCTTTCGCATGGACCTAATTAAAATAAACCTCGTTTCCTTAGAGGCATAACCCCGTTGACATCTTTCTAGACACCTACTTGATTAGCTAATTGTAAAGTGCAAAACTCTTCCAGGAGTAACTCTTACTCGCAGTGGGTATCGGGATCCAACTATCATATAAAAGGTTTGCAATCTCATTGCAAATTTCAACATTTGAAATTCCCGATAATGGTTTTTACCCCTAGCCACTTATGACCTTAACATAGTCAACAAATCATAAGCACTAGTCAAGTTCAACCCGTCATTTCTTGATTGGATTAAACCCACCTGCCCGACCCTTACCATAGTCAACAAAGCCGTACGACTACTCTAATCTAACCGCATCATATGATTACAGATAGCACTAATCAGCTACCGCACACTACGCCTTAAAATAGTCAACAAACGTAGCACGAATACTAAAATAGCATTTATCTGAAATGACGGAGAGCTACGCAGGTTTTTAAGAAAACCATGAGCGTAATGAACTTGATATCGTTGTAGAATCTAATGATTTTGAAAAGAGTGTTTTTTATGCTTTTGCTAGTTTTGCTAAAGAGGTCACTTCCGGTGAAGGGATCTCGACTCTTTCCTCATCGAATGAGGTGCATGATATTCAGGAATACCACTATGCAAAACAAGAACTAGAGAAGCAATCAAAAACAAAACCGAGTGAGTTGTAGCATTTGCTAGTTTTGCTAAAGAGTCCACTCCCGGTGAAGGGATCCCGGCTCTTTCCTCATCGAATTTTATGCTGGATATTCATCAAGGAATACCACTATGCAAAGCAAGAACTAGAGCTATCCTTTTTGAAAATTTGATTCTACAACATCTTTTGGTTTCTTTCTTTTCATTAATCTCATTAATGAAGTTCCATCAATTAATATTTCCTAAACATTACAGAAAAATGAAACGAAAATAGAACGTACGCTTATGCCATCCGCATTCGCCATGGGCCCCCGTCATGCACTGTTAGGTTACTTAACTACCGGTAGAGCGGGGACTGGACTAGCGCGGGTGCAAAACATAAGCAACGTTTATTATATATCATATATATAATATTACATTTGTCTTACGCAGTAATATGATCAACATCACAGAATTAAGCAGCATAAGCAACATATGAAATATTGGATATACTAGGATGTCCGTGTTTTAAATTTAGCCAGTAATGTAAAATACGGATTCCACGGTCATGATGAATAGCCAAACCCACATCCTTAGACCCCTACGAGAGCCGCAGTAACCCTGTCAATTCTAGAGTTAGAAGACCCGGTCTCAACTCCTTGAGATGGTCTCCCACTGGACTCTAGAACCCGGTTACTTGTGCTCCCCGCTTTGGGTTTATCCTAATGCGGAAAAGTAAATAATATACAATAGTGGCGACGTCATCCTCAACCCGGAAGTGCCCCAATAAAAGAATATTACATACAGATTTACATGAATGAAAATAAAAATCCTCATCTCACATAAAAACTTCCCTGCAATTCTTTCACGACGATCCAATAAATCATATCAACAACACATGATATCGCATATCATCAACGTAAGCAAATATGCGTATCTCTAAAACTCGTTGACATATAGCAACAATATTGGGATACCCCACATATTACACTTACGGTCGTAAAAAAGAAAACAGAAAACTACAATAATTAGAATCCGCAATATCCTTAGACATCATAAACCCGGAATATCTCATATTCCGGATTTCATGCCTAACTTATAAAACTTGCATTTTAGTTTCAAATTGAAAACTCTTTTCAATTGGTTGTCGGATAATTCAACAAGATTCCCGACTTAGTGATCACGTACAATACGCAATTGCGACGGAGTTTTGATCCGAATCAAAATTTCATGGCAATCGATCAATTGAGACTAAACGGCTAGGTTTATAATATACCAACTAGTTTTCATAAAATTAATTAATCCGGATTCTAATAATTGTATCACACATCACCAAGCTTGTAAAGTAACCGCGACATTAGAATTCCGCACGCAATTAGCAAACTAAACCAATTTTTCCAAGACATGAAAAATGCAGTGAGCTAAAGTTCCAAAACCGATCGTTTTAAGCCAACCCGGGAGTCCAAACGAATTCGAAACCCGTCCGAATCTTCGCAGAGGCAAAGATCCGAAAATTAAGTATCGAATGAGGGCTTAGAGGGGGTACCCCACCCCCAAGGCCACAACGAGGTGGCCAGGGGGTGAGGCAGCCCGGGACTGCCTTAGGTTTGGGCAGTTTCGGGTCCCCACCGCCAAGACCACCTTGGGGAGTGGGCCCAGCTGTTCGGTCCCCCCGGGGTGTCCCCGGGGTGCGCACGCTCTATCCCGCGGCTTCTCGGTTAAAACCGTGAGTCCGCGGGGTGTACAAACAACTTAAAACATTATTTTTGAAACTGTTTTTATCGGCAGTTTTTGCGTGACAAAAACGGCGGATTTCTAACGTGGCCACAAGCTACCCTAATGTTCTAGCTTGGTTCTGATACCATGAAAGTCGACCCTAGCACCACCATGAGGTTCTTGTGGCATCAAGCATGTCCAATTTTAATTTTTAGTAGTGCTAAGCAAGACTAAACAAGATCTTTGCTAGAATATTAGGGTCATGTTTTGATGAAGTGAACAACTAGAGAAAATGAAAGATGGCTATACCCTCGTAGATCGAGTCCTTCACTTCACATGCTCCGTGTAGTCGTCTCGCGACTCCACTAGGCTCCACTTGAGGCTTTGGACGAGCTTCCTTCGATGATCTTCGTGCCGAAGATGATCTACGCGAAGTCCCTCCAGCTCAAGCTACTTCTACACTAAACTCTTTAGCGTAGTAAACACGCTACATTCGATCGCTAGTTAAGTGTAAGATGGTGAAGTAGGGGATGTTAAAAGCTCACAAGTTTGTGTTCAAGCTTCATGGTTCACATCACATGTGAGGGTTGAAGCTTGAATTATAGCAATTAAGGAAAAAGAAGAAGCTAGAGAGCAACCATGGGAGTAACTCAAGAAAATGGCCAAGTGTTGAGAATGAGCAAAGAATGAATGACCAATTCTTGATCCCCACTCATTCAAGCATGGAATTTTGCAATATAAAATTGCAACCATGCTTAAATAGCGAGTCAAGATGAATAAACAAATATAACTCCTATGCTTGCAACCATGCTCTCAATTTTCACCTCATTTCTATTTTTTTCAAAAATAGAAAATCAAGCCATGCTTCATTATTATATATATATATATCACATATATTAATATATATATTATGAAGAATAATTAGTGAGCTAATGATATTAGTTAAGATATAATTATATCACATATAATGTATATCACATTATTAAATCAACACTTGATTTAATAATCCGGTTATATCACATATGACCGACTAATATCATATATCTGTATATCACATTATCAAATCAACACTTGATTCGACAATCTGGTTATATCACATATAACCGAACCGATAACAGATTACTGCTATATTACAATACGGTATCACATACACGTATTTAATGAGGCCCACACACATCACATATGTGTCCTACTTCGTTTCGCTTGAACCAGGGAACTTCTGTGTGGAACTCTAAAGACTCGTCAATACGCCAGCAGTAGGTGATGATCATATCAGTCATCTACAACCCGTCAGCGGTGCTAACTGGACGTAACGGCTACCCGGATATTGAGCGATATGAAGATCAACAAGCAAGCTTGTCCATAGTCTCCGTGAAGCCTATGAGTAACACTACCGTACAGTCCGGTCTTTTCGTCTGATATGTCGCATATCATGTCTAGGAATGGTAAACGTCAGACTCCAGTTACGTGATAAGTCATGTCGATGTCTGGGCTATAACGGTTTGAGAAAACTACTGATAACACTTATCAGTAAATCTCATAAGCAGTCTGGCTAGGGACTTCCAGTTATAACCAATCGAGTATAGCGCAACATCAACCCCCAATACCGGGAGAGACAAAATCCCTCCTATCGCTCATTGCCTCCATACGATTCGGGACTTTACCCAAAATCCATCTGTTTGCACGTCTCCTTTGAGCGTGGTAGGGAGGAAATCAAAACACAGTGGAAGCCGCACAAGACTTTATGACGATCTCGGCTCTACAGATTAACCTGTACCAGTGTCATCAGAGGACTGCTATCTGACCATAGGTATACTACCATATAGGAGTCCTCGGCGAGTCCTGTTCGGTGTATCCATTCTCCAATGAGCACCCGTGTACAATCTTTGATGTCACACACCAATGGATGTGGGATCAACCATCGCCCTCTAAGGGACAAGAAACGTACACACTAGTCTACTCTGGAATATCGATGCCCTAGTCTCGATATTCTCTCGATTAGGAACTGATTAAAGGATGTACTTGTTGACCACCCTGGCCCCACTAGTATGGGCTCATCATAATCTTGGCAGTCAAGTACATATCCTAAGGGCAGTATAAATACTAGTTTACATGTTAAGATAAAGGTAACCTGATAGCATACTATCATGTCAAGCAAGAAAGTCCTCTATATATATGTCCAAGCATCCACTATATCATCAATAATGGCCTCTAGGGCATACATATTCCTAACAATGGAGACTACATCATTCTATCATTGTACGTTGATGACATGCTAGTAGCGGGTCCGGATTTCGAGAAAATTCAAAATTTGAAAAAGATGGTGGCTGAGAAATTCTCTATGAAGGATTTGGGAGCGGCAAAGCAAATATTGCGCATGAAGATCGTGAGAGATAGGAAGCAGTGGAAGCTGTGATTACCGCAAAGGGACTGCATCGGGAAGGTTTTGAAGCGGTTCAACATGAACAAGTTAAAGCCGGTGAATATGCCCTTAGCGAAGCATTTCAAACTCAGTAAGGAGTTGTACCCGACAACTCAAGAAAGATGAGATGGCGAGCGTATCATATGCTTCTGCGGTGGGGAGTTTAATATATGCGATGATAAGTACGAGACCTGACATTGCACATACCGTGAGAGTTGTTAGCAGGTATATGCAAAACCCGGGTAATGAGCATTGAAATACGGTGAAGTGGATGTTAAGGTATTTAAGGGGTACGCCAAATCACTGTTTATGTTTCAGGGGTGACTCTTTAAAGATACAAGAGTATGTTGTTGCGGACTAATCGGGAGATCATGATAATGGGAAGAGCACAACGGAATATGTATGCACGGTTGGAGGAACTATAGTGAGTTGGGTCTCTCAACTACAAAAGGTGGTGGTATTGTCGATTATGGAGACGGAGTACGTGGCGATCACGGAAGCCGACAAGAAGATATGGTTGCAAGGGATACTTGAAGAATTGGGTAAGAAGTAAGACTTCAACACCTTGCGTAGCGACAGCCAAAGTGCAATATATTTGGCGAAGAACGCGGCGTATCACTTTCGGACGAAGCACATCAAAGCGCGGTATCATTTCATTCGCATTGCAGTGGAAGAAGGTGAGTTGACATTGCAAAAGACCACGGAAGAAAAGAATTCGATGGATATGTTCACCAAAGTCGTAGACAGAGACAAGCTGGAGCTCTGTTGTGATTTGGTGAACCTCTTCATGAAAATCTGATGAGGAAAGAGTAAAACGTAACTGTATAAAGTTCACTAGTGTTGGGAATTAAGGCTGAATTATTTTCAAGTGAGAGAATGTTAGAAATTGTGAAAAATACATCAGGTCAGACGTCTACCAAAGACAAGGGCAGACGTCAAGATATAATATGTCAGAAACACAGAGCAACGGTATACGTCTGAAAGCCAGTATGGCAGACGTCTGCAGAAGATCAAGGCCCAACCCGAGACGAAAGGCCAGATGTCTGACCAAGTATGGTTCAGACGTCTGGTGAAGCAAATGAAGCCCAACCCGAGACTTTAGAAAAAACGTCTGGGCACACGACATACGTCTGAATAAGGAAAACGAAGGGATACAGATTGTAGACAAACGTCTGCCTAAGTGTGGGTCAGACGTCTGTCAATGGCAAATTTGCAGCGAATCTGTTTTGATAAATATAGATTTATCTCTTGTTTTTTTTTATATAGAATTAGGGCTTGGCTATAAAAAGGGACCTCTCATGTATTCTATGCTGCCAAAATTAATTGGTAGAGATTGATCAACTTATTCCCAACAAATAGTTCTCGCATAGAAAAACTCTTTCGTCCTTGATAAGAGCTTACTTTCTCCCACATGGGGTTTGTAACAACCTTGAGAGGGGTAAAATGGCAATAAACAAAATGAAATTTAAAAAGTTTACAAGTAAAGGATTTAAATGGATAAAATACAAGTATATATTATTAACGGAATTCCGAATTCTGGTGATTTCTGTAGAGTAGGTAGTGGAATTTGGAGGAGAGGAGCTGAAAATCCAGTGCCTGTAAATTGGGAGGATAGAATTATCGAAATTCAGGAAGGCTCATGGTCATATGTTGCCAGTTCCGTGGGTTATGCTCCTCGTAAGTAAAATTTATTTTCTTCCATAGTTTGTATTGTGATTGTTTTTTCCTTGCCCAAAATTAATTTCCATGTTACTAAACAATTGTGGGCTATTCCCTTGTGAATGTAGAGAAGGTAGTGGGGACCGCAACGCCAAATAGAGAAGACTCAGAAGATGTGGTAGTTTGGACCTTTTCAACAGGAGATTTCCTGAAAATAGAATGGGATCATGGACCGAACTTTCACATCTGGAATTCAAATTCTACTGACACGGTAAGTTAACATCTAATCCAATATTTATGCTCAATCAGTTCTAAAACATTTAACTTGTAGGTACAAGCTTACGTGATTCTTGGTAATTTATAATATATAATGTAATCTTCTATTGCTCTTAACTTAAAATAAAAGCATAGTCGACCGACAGATCGAATAAGCTTTTTGTGTTTTGTTCAATTTTTTTAAGTATTCCTTCCGTCCCTTTTTATTGGTCATTGTAGAGGAATATATACCGATTAAAGAAAACATTATCACTTTCTTAATATCAACAATTAATCTACTGCGTCATCATCACTAAAAAAGTTATATCATTTCTGCCCTCAACTATTAAGGAAAACACTTTCACTTTTTTAATATCATCAATTAATTTTTTAGGCTATTTTTGGTATTGTGTCATTTTGATATCTTTATCATTAATGATTTTCTCGTTATTCCAAAAATATCAAGTAAAATGGGACACTTCTCTCTCCAAAATGACAACTAAAAGGGACGGAAGGAGTAGTAAAAAAGGCAGAATCATAAGCAGTTTAACAACCCAAGTAATTATATGAATATGAATGCAATGCTCTTGCTGTGTATCCTAGGTAATCTCCATTGTATGGACGACCATTAGGACTTGCATAACCTATTGAATTATTCGAAACCAAAGTAGCATGGTTACAAGACCAGCATTTCTGCGTTACTATGCTTGCTACGCATCAATAAGACATGATTAAAACAAAAAGGAATGTTGAGATTGACGAGCAAAGATATCTGACTAGAATTTAGATAGAGCTCTCATGAGGGATATATTGAGAGTAAATAATTGAGATGGTTTGAACATCTGCATCACAAACCGAAAAAATCTTTACGGCTCTTCTTACAAGAGGTTCACATAGTAAGTGGATGAAGGAGGGTTAGAGGTAAGTTTCATCAAACATTCATTCGTTCAATTAGGAAAATGACCATAACTGAGCTGACAATGACAATTTTTTACCTAGGTGAGGTTACTCAGAGGAAGAAAATCACAGTACCAGCTCATAACCGACAAACCTTCAACCAACGCGACCAAGCAAGACGAAGACCATTATGTCACCCTCATCCGATACTCCCCAGAGAACCCTAATGGAAAAGCTACAGCTTTAATAAACTGGAAGCTACTCGCGGTCGAGTTCCTTCCAGACGAAGACGCAGTTCTAATCCTACTCATATGCATGTCCATAGCACGTGCAGTCTCCGAGTTTAAAAAGGAAGACGTGGCTAACCTTCTCGTTCGCAGGAGAGTAAGGGAAGTAAAAGCAGGTTTGAGAGATTGGGGATCCGTTATGGTGCCCGATACGGGCGCTGGCCCACATTTGAAACCCTGGTATTGGAACGCCGAAGAAGTGTTGGCGCCGGAGGGAGGGAGAGACGGAGGTGAGATCGGGTACAAGTATTCTTTGGCTGATGGTAAAGATGTGTTGTACAAGCAATGCATCATACCTTAAAGGAGGTGTTTATATCATAATTATTGATAAATACGGGCTTAAGAGTGATGTAAAGTTGAGATTATGTTTTTTAGAGTCTTAGTTTTGCAAGCTGTTCTACTCTGTTGTAAAAAATATCTCAGTGTGTTGAGTTGAGGTTTCCATGATTTCAGGACTTGTACTTCTTTCATGTATTGGTTGTGTAGTAATAGATTATGATATTTCGTCCAACACTCCATATAAACTCGTTATATGTTAATTGTGGGGTTTTATCGCACTTAAGCTGGTTAATCAGTAATAATATATGTTTATAGTATCTGAAATTATATCAATTCCAAACAGAATTGTCAAATGAAAGAGATGATCCTGGAAATTTTTTTATTCAACCTAACAAGTACAACAAATTCTGGTTTCAGCTTTCAAAGTAACAACACTTGCAAAAAAAATGAGACCATGAATTAAAGTTAAAACAAACACCCCTGTGCGCAAGGATGACACACGCAAGTCGAGAAAGTTACAACGAACACAATTCCCTTTTTTTTGACACTGGCCCTTAAACCAACACAATCCCTAAATTAAAATCCCCAAAAAGCCTCAGAACCAAAAAAATACAAATTGCAAACTTCATATAAATTAATATTTACAAAAACGACCCACTCCGGAACATTCCATCCCTAAAACACCACCGGCATCAGATCATCAAAGCTCCAAAGACCCCCATCGTCCTCCTCCTCCGCCGCCTCGCCCTTGGCCCCACCAGCACCAGCACCAGATCCGTCCCCAAACTGCACCCCAAAGAAATCCATGTAGTTCTCAAACGCCATCAGCTCCTCCCTCAGCCTCGCGACCTCCCCCTCCTCCTCCTCCGCCTTCACCGGCGCCGCCTCCTTCTCCTCCTGCTGCTGTGGCGGCGATGGTGTGAAGTCCTCGTTGGGGAAGTTAACCTTGGCCTTCCGGCCGCGGATCCGGAGGGCGGCGCGGTCGTAGGCTCGGGCTGCTTCCTCGGCGGTGGCGAAGGTCCCGAGCCAAACCCTAACTCCTTTCGAGGGGTCGCGGATCTCCGCCGCCCATTTTCCCCACGGCCGCCGGCGGATCCCACGGTAGAGATTCTTCCGCTTTCCTCGCTTCCGGATCCCTGTAAGTCCACCAAAATTTCCTAGATCCGTTAGGGATCCGATAACAAAAAACCCGAGGCCTATTTTTTTCCCCTTACATTTTGCATTTTAGTGCTTCTATCATGAAAATTTACGGTAATTGCAAATAATGGGATAAAGCAGTACCTTTAGGTGGCGGATGTGGATGAGAGGAGGGAGCGGAGTCGGGCCAGAAAGCGGAAGTGGATATGGAACAGTTGGACCCGCGACAGGGTAGGATGAAGTCGGAGATTATAGCACCTCCACACATTGTTGCTTCGCTTCACTTCGATTCTAAACGGGTTTCGGTTTATTATTGGGTTACTGGGTTTATAGAAAAGAAGAGGATAGAAACTTATTTAGATGAGGAATTGGATTGAGTTTGATGTAATGAGATTGAAAATGAGAGATATGAGGGGGTATTTTATAGGTGTTGCATAATTTTCTAGACAGCGGAGATTTAGAGTGCAAGAAATGAATGGAGGAAGCTTCTGAGTTTGTTGAGGGCACGGGACTTGGCATGGCGCGTAGGCTTTTTTATTAATAAAGTAGATACAAATAAATAAACAAGATAAAATGTTGAGATTATCCACTTAGTTTGCCAATTGACTGATTTAGACAGATGCATGCTCTCGTATTTTACTCCACGTGGTCAGTTTTATCATGGTTACCTTGATATGACATTAATTTTATCTAGCTGGTTGACAGAGTTGAGGATGTAATTGGATACGATCATCCGAGTGTACTCCGATTCCATATCTTATTTTTATCAAATACAGATTGTAATTTTCATTTATGATAACAATTTAATAGGCCGGTCGTTGATATCTCAAAAAGGAATACTTTTCCTATCGTCAAATAACTCTTCAAACAACTCTCATACTTTCTAGTTTAGGTTAATAGCATTAAAATATCTATAGTTGACCTTGTATGGCCCATGTGGCCCTCAAGTGTTTTATTAGCAAAAATATTTGAAAATCCCAATAAACTACACAAACAAGTCGGATAGATAATTATTTGAGTTGTTAGGTTTGAAGTTGTGCGGCATTTAGGTTTTGGTCGATGAGAAGATGAGATGCTTATGCATTAAACATGAGGTATGCTGAGGGTGTCTTTTTTATACGATTTACCCTTCTAGTTAAATAAAAAGTTCTTACAATCATGCCAATTTATTTAGCAAAGTACTTGATCTTTCCTATCATTTTCTCTAACTATATTTTTGAATATATTCCCATTTATCTTTTGGGATTAACCTTAAAATAAATAATAAATTGTCATCATTCTCAAGATTCTATAAATTTTTGATGGACAAACAAAGACAAAAGCGTTGGAACAACCGCATATATACTGTCGTTAGGCTGGAAAACACTACTCCATGCATCACCCCCAAAAAAGGGGCCCACCAATAAAGGACTCTTTTCTTCAAAATTTTGAAAGCCCCCACAAAGCACGTGGAAGAATATGGCGTGCGGCCGCAAATCCTAGCACATAGCATTATTTTCAACGACAGCCGCAGATTTCATTAGTTTACGAAGACCTTTATTTATTTAATTAGTACTTTAATCGGTGACATGACCAATATTTGAATGTTGTGATATAATAACGTAGTACTACAACTATAAAAGAGTTGAGGTGGTGGTTAAGCCCGAGCACGGTTCGGTTCGATTCGGTTTTTTTCAACCCTACCTCATCAAGACCCATCAACCACCAACCGATCCGATCCGACTGGGTCGAAACCGAAATAAACCAAACCGACCGATTCGGGTCGGTTGTCGGTTTGGGCCTTAAATGGCCTATTTAAAAATTCTAAAAATAATCAGAAAAAAAGAGAAATAAAAAAATAAAATATTTTATTACAATTTTAATCTTTCAAAGTGCAATACACAATACTCAAAATACTTTACAACCCCGTAACATTTTAATTAACAATTTTGCATATTACCAGCTCTAAACTTGGAAACATTTCAACAAATTATCGAAATTAATAACAATCACTACTACTACAGTATACACATTTGGTAATGGGTTAAACCGTTACAAAAACCCAATTTGGTAACTGTTTAAACCATTACACAACCGTTACGAAAAACCCCGTCACCAAAAGTCTGATAACGGTCTAAACCGTTGCCATAGAAAAAAAGGTAATTTACAGCCTTACCATATACTCTTCGTTACCACTATGGGTTTAGATAACTGAAACATAGCAGAGTGGGCTCAACTATATGGTAACGGTTTTACCCGTTATCATATACTCCTCCGTGTGTATGGTAACGGTTGAAACCGTTACTACTGATAAACTATGGTAACGGTTTCTATCGTTACCATAGGCTCTCCCGTTACAAAATCCTAACTGATATTTGATATCTTTCAGATATCAGACACCACGTAACCGTTGCCATAATCAATGGAAACGGTTAAAACGTTATCAAATTTATCATGTATTTTTTTAAAAATCAGAAATCTCCGTGCTCCACGCATGCTAATTTTATATACAAACAACAATAAATAACAATAATCAAATAATCAAATCTCACGCAATTTGTAATACCCCAGGTATTATCCGTAGTTAAGCATGCTTGAGCCAGGAAAGTTCTGGGATGGGTGACCTTCTGGGAAGTGGCCTCTGGTCGGGAGAATATTGGGAAATTATTTATTAAAATGCGGTTATGCTCTAGTCGGAACTGGGTATTACATCATACCCACCTAAAAGAAAATTTCGTTCTCGAAATTAAAATGAACGATAAGCTATAAAAATGTCATGTGAAAAGAAACAGAAACAAATATTACCATTTAGTGATTTACGCAAAAGCAGCTAAATAAAAATCATAACTTTATATATATGTATATAAGAAATAGCGCAGCTGAAATAATAGGCATAAGTAAGCACAAGGTATAACCATTTATAATAATAAACTATATATACAACACAAGAAAAAATAGAATAACAATAATAAACAATAGTGAGAGATCGGCTGATAAGCCTTATGAATCAAAACTACTTGGGTCAAATTACAATTCAAATAAGTACAAAATAACTTTAGAATACTTATAAGGTAAAAGTGTCGAAAGATAAAACGAAGAATAAGCGAGCTAGTAATGAAAGCAACAAAAGTGACATGTAAACTGAAAGTATTAGTAGGGAAAATTCACTAGAAAATAAAACATATAATGTAAATCAAAACAATTTAAAAGTTTGGAAATAGTAGAGAACTTCGGGACAGTAAGTAAAACTAAAAATACTTATTAACACATAATGGAATCTAACCTACTATAAATAGGCAAAACTCTAAAATTTTAAAATAGTAAACGTACTAATTATAATTATATCAACGGAAAATAACACTGGTAATATACAGTATACTAGCCGGAGAATGGAATGCGGTAAGATACAACCTAATCGAAAAAGAGAGTCAGGGGTGCGGTGATGAACCATAGCGTCAGCTAAGTTTAGGGTCTAAATATAGTGAATCAAATAAAAGTAGTTAGTCACAATCCATAACTTTATTACATTCAAATTGAGAAGTTCAACAGATACAAGATTTGAAACAACTACTAAATAGAGTAACAATATCTTTATTGAAATCCGGAAAGGTGTTAACTCCGCGTCGATATCTAAATCTCTGCGATCTCATAAGGCAAGTCTAAATCATGTGCTAGGTCCATATCATACTCGAACTCGAACTACGAAACAACCAAGTCGCTCAAGCAGATGTGGAAGGTGTCGGGTTACGCCAGCGCCCCGGCCATCAATCCGTGGCTAAATGCGGAACAAAACCTTTAAAAAAACCGGCGCTAACGGAACCCTAATCTACGGATCGACCATTAACCCTAAACTAGCTATATGAAAAGGAGTTTAGAAAGGTTATACCGAATGATCCGTGTCTTTCGGTCTTCAACCTCTGTCCCAAGCTCCTCGTGGCTTCCTCGATCATGTTTGATCTCCGGTCTCCCCCATCGAAGACGATCCACCTTGAAAGTTAGTAATACGGGCTCCGACTTCAAAACCGAAGCAACTCGAGTATCTAGTTTGCTAACCTAGATAGCCAAGATGAAGTAGAGAGTGTGTGTGATTATTTTGTCTCAATACATCCTAGGTTTCTCAACACATGAGACATATAGGGTGGAGGTTGAAGAAGATGCCAAGAGAGGAAAGTGTGAAGCAAAGAAAAGAAAAAAGCAAGCGAAGAAAAAATGGCTAAGTTATTGTTGTGAGATATTTTTGTGTTGTGAGCACTTAAAGAAAAGCCTCACAAGAAAAAAGATCTGCCACCACCCATGCTCACAACAAAATATCTTACCCAAAACAAAAACCTATGCATGAGTCATAATGAATCACTTCCATGAGCCACCACAATGAGTCATGCAAGAGTTAATGCAAACCATGATTCACACTTCCACTCAATAAACATTTAAACTAAATGTTTAATGAAGAAAAAAAGAAACGGCATCTACTAAAATAATATTGTAATAGAATTACCAGAATACCTCTCATCCATATATACATACCCGCATCCGTATTCCGAAAGAATACGAATACAACGAAACGAAAATAATCCAACAATATAATATTAGGATCCGGCTTAAACCAAAGCCCACCAGTATTATCCGTCCGAATTATGATCCGTGCACAAGTGTACGTATATGATCGAACACTGTCATAAAACCATACGGCCTCTACAACGTTTCACCCGAAGCAGGGAAACCCTCTGTGTGGGACTCTAAAGACTCGTCAATACGCTGGCAGTGGGTTTAACCACAAGCATGTCAGTGGCACTAGCTGTACGTAACGACTACCCAGGTATTTAGCGAAAGGGAGACCGACGAGCAAAATCATCCTGAAACCCCTACTGAGCCTGACAGTAACAATATCCATACAGTCCGGTCCGTTCGTTTATGGGTATCGCATATCGAGTCTAGGGGGATGGATAAAGTCAGACCCCTAATAACTTGACATTTAGTGTCGGCATGAAACCTATCACCACCTGAGAAACTACCGATCCTAGATCAGTAATTCCCGACTATCTTAGCCAAGGATTTCTGGTGATGGCCACCCGTGCACACCGCAACATCAACCCCCAATACCGGGAGAGACGAATCCCCCGACGATCCGCTCACTGCCTCCATGTGGTTCGGGACTGTACCCAACTAAAACCTGTTTGCACGACTCCTTTGAGCCGTAGTAGGGTAGTAATCAAAACACAGTGGGAACTCACACGAGACAAATGACGATCTCAGGTCTATAGACTAACCTGTACACATGTCACCAGGGACCTGCTATCTGACAATAGGTATAATACCAACTAGCATGTTCCCGGTGAGTCCATCCGGTGTACTCATAACCCAATGGGCACCTGTATACATCTTAGGTGAACCAACTAACACCAATGGCTTGTGAGACCGGCCACCGCCCCTCGTCGGGGTCTCGATCAGTATACACTAGTTTACTCTTGGAGTATGATGCCCAGTCTCGAAACTCCTACGACTAGGGACATTTTAAGGATGTGCTTATAGACCACCCAGCTCCCACGTATATGATCGCCATCATACTGCTGGTAGTCAAGCAAGTATCCTATGGGCTCTATCAACATGTAATAGTGATCTGTAATGTCACCTAAAGTATGTACACGATGATAAAGACAAACCAGATAGCATACTAACATCTCGAGTAAGACTGTTCTACCGGTATAGGTCCTCCCTCAATCATTGCAATCACATGCCTACGATCCAATAATTATCTTGAGGGCACTATAGCCAACGAAGGTGTTGTCGAATCTCCTCCTTGCAGTTCCTTCCTTCTAGGGAAACCATTGACAAGATGTTCGTCGGATCCGCAAATCAAGCACTGCCTTCGTCTTGGCGACAGTCCCTCTAAAGGTGTCCTGGCCGAGGAAACGTAAGGATCCTAGATATCCTACTATTTCCATCTCTATTGGGGAAAAACACATTAACCGTGCTCTACTAGATCTTGGGGCAAGTGTTAACCTGCTTCCTTTCTCAGTTTATGAACAGTTAGGGATCGGAGAGTTGAAACCATCTCCTTGCACTCTCCAGATGGCTGACCGATCAATCACCAGACCTAGGGGTGAACTAGAGGATGTGTTAATAAAAATCGGGGAATTTATCTTCCCTGTGGACTTTATTGTAATTGATACACAGCCTGTAGCGAACTCACGGAATCAAATTCCGGTGATTTTAGGTCGCCCCTTTTTGGCCACTTCCAACGCTATCATCAATTTTCGTAACGGTTCTATGACCCTATCCTTCGGGAAGAGGACAATTGAGATGAACATTTACAGGTTAGGAAGTGTACCCTCCGAACCTACTGCTCAGGTCTGTTCTGTCGACTTAATGGATGTCGACAGCAGCGAATTTGATGACCCTCATAATACTGATCTTGACTCTTTTCATACGTTATTGTTTGACCCAACTTTGTATCATACACATACTGACTCTTCCACCGAGATGTCCGGGTCAACAATTAACACCGATTATGAACTGCTTTTAGAGTCTGAAGATCACCCCGCACTTTATGATGACATTATTCTTCGGGGTATAGATGAAACTTTTGAGGAGATCTTCGCTGATGAACTCGCATTTCTGAATAACACGGGTGTTGAGATGAATCAGGTTCCACTCACTGAAATTGAACCTCCACCCCTTTTTCTAACTTGTAAAAAGAATGCGAGTAATCCATCACATACACTGCATCGTCTCTCCAAAATGAGACGCACACACATTCTATTCCACCACTTACCCTTTCCCCACTTCTTCTTCCACCAACCCGAGCACTGTATTGATAAATTTTTTGAATGGTTGGTGTTATCCTTCGGTCTTTGCAAAGCTTGGCATCGACCAATGATTTTTGACCCCCACTTGTGATTTTCAAAGATTAACATTGCATAACTCAAGTTTGGGGGGTATATTTTTTTCCGGCTCCTAAAAAGAAAATTTTTACAAAGTGATGAGCCAAAAATAAGTTTGGGGAAGGATCTTCACTTAAATATTTTGCCCCCACTAATAAATTCCTCCCAAGCTTACAGGTTTTTTCGAGATTTAGCGGAAGGCAACAGTGAGGACACTGTTGAAAACAAGTTTGGGGGAGGTTTGTGCTTATTTTCGCATCATTTGCATCATACATTGCATAAGCACAAAACATTTTTTTTGAAAACCTATAAAAATTTAAAAATTTTCAAAATATAAAAATATTTTTGTACATAAATAAGATAATGAAAGTTTAGATAGTGAAAAATTACATCCATGAGATTAGAAAAATTTAAGAAAACTAAGAAAATTAGAAGTTTTCTTATACGAACTAGTAATAAGTAGTTATGAGCCGTTGTCCCAAGGGTTAGTAAGATGAAAGACGTCACTAATCTGAGGATAAAAATAAGTCTGAAAAATAGTTTCTATTCTGGAAGCCAAACATTTTGAACGTTGATACCCTGCTATTCGCACTTACACACGTCTTGAAGCCTGGGATAGTAGAGGATACCTTGAAATGCTCTTGTCTTTAAGCCAAAAGTATGAAGGAAATAAAAAAAAAAAATGAAGAAAATATAAAGTGGTGAGAAAAATGGACACTGGTTTTGTTATCACCGAGGGCAATAAAAATGTATAGCGAGGGTGCTTCTTCACCTAGTGCCCTAAGGCCAACTGGTCTGGGAGTCACTGCTATGCCTGAGGTGGTGCAAGACGAGGAAAATACACCAAGTAAGCAAGCACAGGAGTAATCGGTCGATTAGTACCTCAAGAAGTATTAACGGTCGCATGAAAGTGTGTGAGCAATCTCATCTAAATATTCATTAATTAAAAAGTACTGAGGCTGATGGGCAAGAGTATGATAGCTTGAATTGAATTCTCCGGGTGTAAGGATGTCCTTTACACACACGCAGGGTGATATGATCGATGTTTGGAAGAAAGATAGGAATGAAGAATAAGACGATATTTTATTGAGGGAAGACGTGATTTCTAACATCTTTTCATGACTATTAAGATAGGGCTCATGACAACCGAAAAGCTAGCTTAGTTAGAAACCCTAATTTTCAAAGTCTTTCTTTTACAATTCTTTTCTTTAAATGTAATATTCATGATCTTTCTTTTATTATTGGATTTTGTGGGTGCAATCCGCTGAAAACCCTCAGGAGACAACACTCCTCCTACTAGGGACACCTAGAGGTTTAAAGGCTTGTTGCACGTGCTCAGTGCAATCGTGTTGCCTACGAAAGTGTGCTAGTTAGTTTTTCTTTTTCTTTATTTTCTCCTTCTCTTTTTAATAAAACAGTTCGCTCGAGACGATCGAAATTAAGTTTGGGGGAATTTGATTAGTCGAAAATATTGTATATTTTAGCCGGCAATTTCCTCATCATTTGCACTCATTTAGAAGTGTACGGTATTCATATTTCACATATTAGCAAAACTGTCGCAAAATACCAGATTGCATGTATTAGACTCTTAAACCGACACTATAAAGGAAATTGACCACATTTCATGGCATCGCATCATCCCTATATTGCGCAACACTTGTTTTGAGATCTGTACAGGAAAATCCAGAAGAAAGCCCAAAATGTACATGGTACCGATCAAACATTACGCCAACTCAATGATTTCAGATCTGGTATCAATCCAAAAGGGAAAATAAAAATCAACATATCATATAAAGCCCCAAATATTGTTCCAAGACCATAACAGGAAGCCTAAGGCCCAAGCCCCACACACAGCCATGGATCCGCGGCAGGGGCCTGCTTGCGCCGCGGATCCGCGGTGGGTCCAAGGATTCAGCCTCCCAAATTTGCACCAAAACTCCTGTCTCAGCTCCTACAGTTCAGAAAGACACTCCAAGTTCTAGAAGACTCCAGAGGTTTCTGCCAGATCAGCAAACTAGGGTTTTCTAATGCTTAAATAATCCTAGCTTAAACCCTAAGCTAGCTCCTAACAAACGCTTTCTAGAAACTCCTCAACAAACTTTTGGAGGGAATTGTAATTTCAAACCTAGACCTAGGGTTTGGGAAGTCTATAAATAGAAGCCTAAACCTAGGGTTAAAGGGAGACTTGATACTTGGATCCATTATCCAAGACTTAGATACTTCTTCATTTTATCCCCTTCATCTTCTTCTTCCACAAGTCTAGTGACAAGGCTTGTGTGAAACCCTAACCCTAATTCCAACTCCAAAAGCCAAGATCCCGAGTACCCAATCAAGCAAGAAGCCTTGCAACCTTTTATGAGCCGAGCCGATCTTCAACAGAGCAAGTGGTCCAAACGATCCGCAACTCACGGAGCCGAGCGATGCCAAATCGACAATTTAGTTCTTCCTCTTGTAGTTCTTGAGTGACTGTAATCAAATTGTTGATATAAATAAAAGGTGATTTCCTTTTATCTTGTTTTCTTTAAATTCTTGCATCATGATTCAATCTAAATTTCTAGTTGTAATTCTTGTTGTGATGCTTGAGTAATACTCCGCTCGTGAAGGAGCCGAGACGATCAATAGAATGATGATGTAATATATCTGAAAACGATTCTTGATTCCTACAAGTTTTGTAAACCCTAGCAAGTTCAAGAACCGACAACCCATTTCGTTACGATGCTTTCTTGAATGATATCGCTCGAAATTGGGGAGTTACGATCGTTTCTTGAAATTGCTAGAGGCTAGAATGTGAATGATATCGACAAAAGAACAAGGGATAAGATGAAACCCTAGTTTTACGAGAAAGCCCTAACTCTCGTCGATCATCATCGATCTAGTATCAATCCTTTGAAGGACAAGAACACGAAATCTTTAGATTACATCACGTCTATAGATCCGATCGATTCCTACGAGCCTCATTTAGATTCTTGACATTTGGTTGGAAATATTATTGAAACCCAATTCTTGATTGTTTATCAGTTTCTTGATTCTTGATTAAACTCGTGACACTTGAATCAATTGATAAATTCTTGAATCTTGTTTTCTTTTCTTTTCGATTAACTTTTTGATTCAAACAAAGCAAATATAAAAACGAATCGCACAATCCCTGTGGACGATCCGCACTCACTTACAATCTACATCCGACACCGTAGTTGATTGCGGTCAAATAATTCTTTGATTGTGATTCTATTCATTCTCTAAAACGACACACAAAGAAATGATCAATCAAATGGCGCCGTTGCCGGGGACTATTTGATTTGATTTACACAAACAAGAATTTCTTTACAATCAAATGGCGCCGTTGTCGGGGACTATTTGATTTGATTTACACAAACAAGAATTTCTTTACAATCAGATACCATCAAAACCGTGTCACGCCGCGATTCCTAAAATACGGAATACGAGGGGTGACAAGGTCAGCCATGCTCCTACGGTCAAGGAAATATTCTGCCGTAGTCACACTTTGGCTTCTAGTATTACGTGGTAATCAGTAATCAATGCACAGGTAATGAGAAATGCAGCCACAATCCAATCACTAATATTTATCACTGGGTACTGTAACACGGTCACTAGGTTGACCACTATTCAAATGAGGATACAACCGCTACATGATATGATGAGAATGCAATTAATTATAATACGAATAAAATATAACAGCCAGTGTCATACTGTTGGAGATAGTGCCCTCAGAGTCAATTATTGGATCACAGGCACGTGATTGCAATGATTGAGGGAGGACCTATCCCAGGAGGACAGTCTTACTCGAGATGATAGTATGCTATCTGGTTTACCTTTATCATCGTGTACTGCTTTAGGTGACCTGACATGTCACTATTACACGTTGATAGAGCCCCTAGGATTCTTGCTTGACGACCAGCAGTATGATGGCGATCATATACGTGGGAGCTGGGGTCTATAAGCACATCCTTAAAAGGTCCCTAGTCGTGGGAGTTTCGAGACTGGGCATCGATACTCCATTAGTAGACTAGTGTATACAGTCGAGACCCCGACGAGGGGCGGTGGCCGGTCTCACAAGCCACTGGTATCAGTTGGTTCACCTAAGATGTATACAGGTGCTCATTGGGTTATGAGTACACCGGACAGGACTCGCCGGGAACCTGCTAGTTGGTCTTATACCAGACGTCAGATAGCAGTTCCCAGGTGACATGTGTACAGGTTAGTTCATCGACCTGAGGATCGTCATTTGTCTCGTGTGAGTTCCCACTGTGCTTTGATTACTACCCTACCACGGCTCAAAGGAGTCGTGCAAACAGGTTTTAGTTGGGTACAGTCCCGAGCCACATGGAGGCAGTGAGCGGATCTGCAGGGGTTCGTCTCTCCCGGTATTGGGGGTGAGGTCGCGCTGTGTCTAGGAGAGCCATTACGCAAAGCCCTCGGCCGAGGCAGGAGATTTACTGGTAGGTATTCCAGTAGTATCTCAGGGCGTTCTGGGCTACACTCCGACACGACTTGTACCGCTTTTGGGGGTCTGACTTTCACCAACCCCCTAGGCCCGCCATGCGATACTCATAGACGAACGGACCGGACTGTACGGATATTGTCACTGACAGGCTCAGTTGGGTGTCGGGGTGAGCTTCCTCATCGACGTCCCATTTGGTCAATACCTGGTGGCCCGTCACGTATTGGCTTATACCTCTGACGTGCTAGTGGTTAAATCCACAGCCAAGGTATTGACGAGTCTTTAGAGTCCACCACACTCAGTTTCAGTTACTCAAGTTTCGGGCGAAACGCTGTAGAGGCCGTATGGAGATATGGCAGGGTCCGATCAGATACGCGCGGTATTGCACGGATCAGGATCGGACAGTTTTGTACTAGTGGCCGTGTAGTAATATGGCAGGGTTTGATCTGATACGTGCGGTATTGCACAGATCAGGATCGAACGGATTTAACTAGCCGGCTTTGGCTTAAGCCGGTCCTAGTCTAGTACAGTGTAGATTTTGTCTCTTTGCATTTGTGTTCAGTGGGAATACAAATGCGGGCATGTATTTGCAGCAGTGGGGTTTTCCTGTAATTTATTACGGGATCGGTTTTCTGAAGTTGCCAGTTTGCATTCCGTTCCGGCCGGTTTTCCTTCATTCCTTCTCGGTCGGACTTTCTTGGTGGAGGGTGTTAATTGCAAGTTTGCAATTAACATTTTGTGAGGGGTTTCTTTGCATATTTGTGGCATCATGATTGTTGTTTCATCATGAGATCCCTTTTTGGTCTTCTCACTTGCTTTCATTGTGATGGTTGTTTGATATGATAAGAAATGAAATGAGAGTGACTAATTTCTATATGGTTGATATATTCTTTCTTTTTTTTTTTTCTCTCTCCAATCTCATTCAAGAGATGAGAGGGCCGGCCATTTCTTGAGTGGGTGAGAGGAGAGTATCAATTTTCTAGTGGTGGAAAGATATCATCTCATTCTTGCTTGCTCCAAAAAATAAAATAACCCTTCTCCAAAGTTTCTTCTTGTTTCCTCCACAAACCATGGCAACTTCAATAACCCCAAGAGACTAGTTCACTACACTATTCTATAGCAAGCCTTGGACGCGTCGGCTAGCCAACTTCGCGCCCGAGTTGCCTCGGTCAAGAGGCGGGAGCCCGTAAAAGATTCCGGCTACGTGGTGCCTTTCCGACGAGCGAGGAGGTGACGGAGATTCCGCGGGAGATCGGAGTGGAGACGAAGACCGAAGGACACGGATCGCTTGGTATAACTTCTCACCCTATCTCTCTAGTTAGCTAGTATAGGTTAATGGTTTCGATCCGGGTAATTGTCCGCGGTAGCGCCGGTTTCCGGGTAAGGAAAAAATTTTGATTCCGCATTTTGGCCTCGAGAAAGAGGCCGGGGCGCTGCCGTGGCGCAACATGGTATCAGAGCCACGCCATTAACCTTACCTAGCTTGTTCTAATGTGTTTTTCAGTTCCGATCGACCGAAATTCCAAAAACCGTATTTTTCCTTGACATCAGGTTCTGTCGAAATTTTTTGGAGTCTAAAAATTTTTCAGGTGGTCTCAGAATTATGTGCAGGGAGATCTAAGACTACTGCAAAAATTTGATACAGTGATCCTTTCTTTTGACCGCGGAAGGGCGGCGTTAGCCCCACATTTGCCGCGCTTCCGCCGCGTGAACAGGAGATCACTTCATCATTTTTTTTCCAGTGGGCTTGTGGGCTTAAAATATGGGTTTTGGGATATTAAAATTGGGCCCAGGTTTTCTGTGAGTGCTACAGTTTTGATTGGGGCCCACTTGTTAATTTTTGGTCAATCGGAAAATTTTAAACACATTATTTCACAGTATTTACATTATATCTGCGACCGTGAATGTCACTCGATCGGTAAATCCGGTCTAACTGCTATAGCCCGGTTAGACGGATTTGCGAACGTGACTTTCACGTTGATGTTCTATGTTTATGCTGTGATGTTGCGGATCGGTCGTGGGGGATAGCCTGGATGCAATGCTAGTACTGTTTTGTTGTATTATGTACATTTGATATTGCGGGCGAGCGTCCGACATGTGGACTGCCGTCACTGCCTGTATGTATTATTCTTTTGGGGCACGACCTGGTTGCGGTCGATGTACCCGGTGTATGTATATTTTACATTCTGTACTAGGATTACCCCGCGGAGGGGTGCACGGATAGCCGGGTTCTAGGGGGCAACGGGCCCGCATCTCATGGCATTGAGACGGAGGGGGCTTCACTCTAGGATTGGCGGGCTATTCGCCGCACTCGTAGGGGGTACAGGTTGACCCAGGAGGGGTGCCCAAGTTGCCGGATTCCGTGGAGTGCTGGGTGGTCCATTCACGGAGCTGAAGGGGGCTGCCTCGCTTCAGGTTTTGGCGGGTGACTTGCCGCACCCGTAGGGGTCTAGGATTTTATTGCACAGGCTATCCACACGACCAGGGGAACGTCGGGTTTCAGCAGCGGCTCTGTGAAACCCGGGGCTTCCAGATATCTGTATTGTTCTGTGTTGCTGTACATTTCTGTGATGTTGCATTCTATTCACGCCTTGAGCGAAATACTATATATTGGTATATATATATTAGTAGATGTTGTATATGTTTTACATCCGCGCTAGTCCAGTCCCCGCTCTGCCGTTAGTTAGCTAACCTAACGGGTGATGACGGGACCCAGTGGCGAATGCGGATGGCATATACGTACGTCAGTATATTTTCGTTCTTTGTGGTGTGATCAATTGATGGGACTGCATTGATTCGGATCAATGCAAGATAAACAAACCTAATCTGATGTTGTTGGAACACTTTTTCAAAAAGCTGTTATTGCAAGGACGTTCTCTTTTGTTTTGCATAGTGGTATTCATTTGGAATATCCTGCTCCTCAGTCGACGAGGCAAGGGCCGAGATCCCTTCACCGGGAGTGACCCCTTGGACAGAAGTTTGCGTCAGGGCATTAACTTCACTATAGCCGATTACTTTTGCTTTGCATCGTGGTATTCAGTTGGAATATCCTGCACCTCATTCTACGGGGAAAGAGCCGAGATCCCTTCACCGGGAGTGACCTCTTTAGTAAAGGTTTTCGTCACTATATTTTATAAAAGGCTATGCAGTTCCTTCAACGATATCAAGTTCATTACGTTAAAGGTTTTTCGCCAAAAACCATTCGTAGCCCTCCGTCATTTCTTATGGGTATTATTTAGTATTCGTGCTGCGTTTGTTGACTCCGTCAAGGCGTAGTGTACGGTAGCTAAGTGGTACTTGTTTGTCGCATAAGTGGGATTGGTTAGGACAGTCGTGCGGCCTTGTTGACTCCGTCAAGGGCACGTACGGGTGGGTTTAATGCAATCCAGATAATGACGGGTTGAACTTGACTAGGACTCTTTGATTTGTTGACTCCGTCAAGGTCACTTGAGTCCTAGGGGTAAAAATCACATCGGGAGTTTCAAAAGAACTGAAACTTGCCAGGCATGCGCATACCTTCTGGAGTGTGGTGACGTGAGTGGATTCCGTCACGTTATCATGCGATGATAGTTGGATCCCGATTCCCACTGATGAGTTGGTTTACTCCTCGGGTGACCCCGACTAATTCTTCTTTCAGGTTTGGAGGAGAATTTGAGGTACAGTGGGAGGTTTCCAGATTAGACAAAGTGATAACCATTCTGATCTAGGTTAGAGTGCACGCTGAGTGTTTCTTTTCTCTCTCTCTTTGGCAGCGACCATTGACCCGACCCTGGACTATGACTCAGTGACCAAGTTGACCGAACCTTCTTAACACTGGTTTTTTGGATTGTCAGAGTTGCAGACCTCATTGCCACTCCTACTTTTACCCTTTTCTCCAGGACACCCCGTATTATTACGAACGTCCACTTCCATTGGACAAAACCATCGTATGGTTAGATACGAACTCGAAGGACTTCGAGGATGGTTTCTGGTTCTGGAGAAAACGAATAGGACTATTCAGTTGTTTTTTTCTTTTCACCTTCTCTCAGGTTGCGAGTACTCCTTGGTTTAGGAGTAGTACACCTATTACGCAAATTGGATAGTCTTCTTCCAAACCATAGGCTGGTGCCGACCGGTAGGGAATGAAGAAAACCAGTTAGCCTAAACGGTGTACAGAAGGTATTAAGTTAAGACAAAGCAAGGGATTAGTAAGAGGGCAAAGTAAGTTGCGACTGCTATTCACGACCAAACCAAGTATTTCTTCGCCAATCCTAAATCACCTTTGTATTTCTCCAGGACACTCCGTATCACTACGAAGATCCCATTTTATTGGATAATCCATCGTATGGTTATATACGAACTCGAAAGGAACTTGTTCCAGTTCGGGGATGGATCCTGGTTCAGGAGAAATAGGAATAAAGTACATTCAGGTGTCTTTTATCTTCACCTTCTCTCGCGTTGCGAGTGCTCCTAGGATTAGGACAGTACACCCTTTATGCTTTTTGGATAGTCTTCTTCCAAACCATAGGCTGGTGCCGAACGGTAGGGAAGGAAGAAAACCATTTGGCTTAAAGGGGTGTACAGAAGGTAATGACTAAAGACATATAAAGGGATTTGGAGAGGTGGCAAAGAATTATACGGTTACAGTTGTGAATCTGGATAATGGAAGAGGCATTACTAGGAATACCAGGATACCCCAACGAAACACTTCAATGTTTCAGTTTCACTGTGCAATGTTAAAAGAAAACTGATTTCCCGATTAGACACTTACTCCAGGGTATGTATTTACCAGGTTGGATTCTCACATCTGTATGGTTTTACAGATGATGAGTGGGAGTAAGTTATTGGGAATTGGGTGATCATCCTCATTATATCGGGATTCGTTGTAATCGGTGATATTTGAGGAGATCACCTGGGCTGTTTGCCGGTCGGCAAATATTTGGTTATGAATATCCGCTGTTGTGCACCAATTTCAAATTGATATATCTGTACGTCTATTTTCATAGAGTGAGATATACCTTTTGATATTATGTCGATGACATTTACCTATATCAGTGGATGGTTAGGTAAGGAGCATTAAACAGCGGTGTAATTCTTCTTGACCATAAGTACAGTTTTCAACCTACGACACACAGTGAAAGAGTTGTTAGACTCAGCGGACTTATACAGAGTATTGTATGTTGTCCAGTGTCCATTAGGACAGAGGGGTTGGTTCTCATACTATATTCTGTTTACTTTTAACTTCTCTAGTTCTTAGACATGTGTTTCATGGAAACACAGGGTCTAAGTTTTGAGGAGTTATAGGTATTTGAATAAAGTAGAGAACCAGGTATACCAAGTATCGGGATTCTTCAAAGTGATCGAAGATGTAGATACTTGCGTATGGTATTCAGTTGATAGTGATGATAAAGAGAACTTGCTTCTCTTTCAGGTTACTCATAATTGGATGCATTCTTAAGTTGAGTAACGCTGATCGGCCTCCTTCCATTTAGTTGACATGCACTGGAGACAGCTGCATGATTTGAATCTGGTTCAATTGAATCAGTGCCTCTGTTTCTATATTGGATATAGAACAGTTCATATCTTAACGATGTTAAGGTACGGGGAATTGTCCGGCTTATGCTTAAAACCAGACTCCGGATAACTCAAGGCACGTTTCTGTAATGGCTGTTTGTGGGTTGACCCAGGCTATGACGAGGGTTGATTTTCTACCATCTGACAGATCAATAGAAATATTGTTCTAGACTCGCCACAGTTTTATTAAAAATGGATTTTTCAAAAACAGCAGTGGGAGTATGGTAGAACTGGAAGTGATTCCAGAACCGCAAACGATTACTGAAGATTTAATAAGGAACCTAAAGATTCAATCTGATTTGACATTCCATTGGCCACTCCGCAGATAAGATGGGTAACTTCAGGCACCCGAGAGGTACTACGGTAGCCTCAAGGACGGTGACAGGGAAGTTCTTGTTTACCCACACTTGCCATTGCTGTTGTTCCAGGCTGCGAGACCCGGTGAGAGGATGAGTATAGCGTCGTTCTAAACTAGCTTTAGAAGTGCGCGTCTATATGACTCCACCAGAGGGTTGTCGTAGTCAGTGGGAGCAGCGGAAGCATTGGTGGACATCAGGCTTATGTCTATTTATAGACTAAAGCAGATATAGCGGAGATAGATCATCTGTTTCTGATGTGACAGTCATGGGTTTGACGTCATCAGAATAGGGGATGGATCTGTTGAGAAGGTAGTAGGAAGTGATATTCCTATACTACGATCGGTTATACTTTGGTCGTCACACAGTGTTTTCTCTACATGGGACTTGGATATTATATCAAACATACTGGTTACTAGACCTATGGTTTTAGATCTAGATTTGGGTGGTTTCCCAATCAGGGTACCTTGACAGCATTCTATGAGTATTTAGAATGGACGACTCCTGGCATGGTAGTGTACCTGCAGGTAATGGAGTCACCCTCTCTAAAGGTGTCTTACAGACTAAAGGGGAGAGGATGTGCATGATTGACAGATCACTTGCTTAGGCAATTGAGTCAATCATGAGATGTCAAGTACCACACCAGATGTTGTTCTTGCACTAGATGCAATAAGTTGATATTGATCCAATCCTGGAGGAACAGTCGGAAGCAGTTTTAGAACATAAGTGAATGTTCTAGGGATATGATAACGGCTGCCTCTTTTCGGAGACGGTTATCACTCCAGGCTTCCAAGGTGACATGGACGACAAGGAGGTTGTCAGAGTTATAGTTCTCCCTCTGACGAGGGGCAGTATTTTGGACAGGTGGTCCAAGGCAATACTGAGGGAGGCATGGCGCAGGATACTGATTAAGTTCGGTTGATGATACAGTCTAAGAAGTTTGGATTTGGAGTTCATTTATGAGCTAGGTCCCATCAGACATCCAGACATTCTAAGACAGGTATTGCTCATTTCGGGAGATGGATTTCTCCGCGAACTTAAGATATAGAGAGACATAGAAAGAAACATCACAGCGGATCCACTCACTGAGGCTATTCCTCGAACGCAATAGTTTCGCAAACGAGTTTTGTGAGACTGACTAGTAGAGGAGTTGGGTGTTCGGTATCACACGGGCTGTGAGTATGCGACATCGCAATAATTAGCCTTGAGTGCAAGTGGGAGATTGTTGGAGATAGTGCCCTCAGAGTCAATTATTGGATCACAGGCACGTGATTGCAATGATTGAGGGAGGACCTATCCCAGGAGGACAGTCTTACTCGAGATGATAGTATGCTATCTGGTTTACCTTTATCATCGTGTACTGCTTTAGGTGACCTGACATGTCACTATTACACGTTGATAGAGCCCCTAGGATTCTTGCTTGACGACCAGCAGTATGATGGCGATCATATACGTGGGAGCTGGGGTCTATAAGCACATCCTTAAAAGGTCCCTAGTCGTGGGAGTTTCGAGACTGGGCATCGATACTCCATTAGTAGACTAGTGTATACAGTCGAGACCCCGACGAGGGGCGGTGGCCGGTCTCACAAGCCACTGGTGTCAGTTGGTTCACCTAAGATGTATACAGGTGCTCATTGGGTTATGAGTACACCGGACAGGACTCGCCGGGAACCTGCTAGTTGGTCTTATACCAGACGTCAGATAGCAGTTCCCAGGTGACATGTGTACAGGTTAGTTCATCGACCTGAGGATCGTCATTTGTCTCGTGTGAGTTCCCACTGTGCTTTGATTACTACCCTACCACGGCTCAAAGGAGTCGTGCAAACAGGTTTTAGTTGGGTACAGTCCCGAGCCACATGGAGGCAGTGAGCGGATCTGCAGGGGTTCGTCTCTCCCGGTATTGGGGGTGAGGTCGCGCTGTGTCTAGGAGAGCCATTACGCAAAGCCCTCGGCCGAGGCAGGAGATTTACTGGTAGGTATTCCAGTAGTATCTCAGGGCGTTCTGGGCTACACTCCGACACGACTTGTACCGCTTTTGGGGGTCTGACTTTCACCAACCCCCTAGGCCCGCCATGCGATACTCATAGACGAACGGACCGGACTGTACGGATATTGTCACTGACAGGCTCAGTTGGGTGTCGGGGTGAGCTTCCTCATCGACGTCCCATTTGGTCAATACCTGGTGGCCCGTCACGTATTGGCTTATACCTCTGACGTGCTAGTGGTTAAATCCACAGCCAAGGTATTGACGAGTCTTTAGAGTCCACCACACTCAGTTTCAGTTACTCAAGTTTCGGGCGAAACGCTGTAGAGGCCGTATGGAGATATGGCAGGGTCCGATCAGATACGCGCGGTATTGCACGGATCAGGATCGGACAGTTTTGTACCAGTGGCCGTGTAGTAATATGGCAGGGTTTGATCTGATACGTGCGGTATTGCACAGATCAGGATCGAACGGATTTAACTAGCCGGCTTTGGCTTAAGCCGGTCCTAGTCTAGTACAGTGTAGATTTTGTCTCTTTGCATTTGTGTTCAGTGGGAATACAAATGCGGGCATGTATTTGCAGCAGTGGGGTTTTCCTGTAATTTATTACGGGATCGGTTTTCTGAAGTTGCCAGTTTGCATTCCGTTCCGGCCGGTTTTCCTTCATTCCTTCTCGGTCGGACTTTCTTGGTGGAGGGTGTTAATTGCAAGTTTGCAATTAACATTTTGTGAGGGGTTTCTTTGCATATTTGTGGCATCATGATTGTTGTTTCATCATGAGATCCCTTTTTGGTCTTCTCACTTGCTTTCATTGTGATGGTTGTTTGATATGATAAGAAATGAAATGAGAGTGACTAATTTCTATATGGTTGATATATTCTTTCTTTTTTTTTTCTCTCTCCAATCTCATTCAAGAGATGAGAGGGCCGGCCATTTCTTGAGTGGGTGAGAGGAGAGTATCAATTTTCTAGTGGTGGAAAGATATCATCTCATTCTTGCTTGCTCCAAAAAATAAAATAACCCTTCTCCAAAGTTTCTTCTTGTTTCCTCCACAAACCATGGCAACTTCAATAACCCCAAGAGACTAGTTCACTACACTATTCTATAGCAAGCCTTGGACGCGTCGGCTAGCCAACTTCGCGCCCGAGTTGCCTCGGTCAAGAGGCGGGAGCCCGTAAAAGATTCCGGCTACGTGGTGCCTTTCCGACGAGCGAGGAGGTGACGGAGATTCCGCGGGAGATCGGAGTGGAGACGAAGACCGAAGGACACGGATCGCTTGGTATAACTTCTCACCCTATCTCTCTAGTTAGCTAGTATAGGTTAATGGTTTCGATCCGGGTAATTGTCCGCGGTAGCGCCGGTTTCCGGGTAAGGAAAAAATTTTGATTCCGCATTTTGGCCTCGAGAAAGAGGCCGGGGCGTTGCCGTGGCGCAACACATACCACTTGCAAAATTTACTATAAATCACACGTGCAAAATTAAGCAAAACAATAAAAAATGGGTAAGCAGTATGTTTAATTATCAGTCCATAAAAATTGGTTTCGCGTCAATTGGATTTCAGATTTGCTAGTTATGGTCATTTCATTTTAAGTGTTTACTGCTGGAAATCCAATTTCTGAGCTTGAAGTCCGTTTCGTAATACGTTTTACTCCCAGTTGGGAGAATACTTAGGCAACGCTATAGTTGGATAATATTTAGGTTTATCAGTCAGGTTTCCAATGCACTAGACGGATCGATAATATCCGCTGTGTGCTGGGAGTTATGTATTGTTTATTATCGGGATATACGTTCTGTCCTTGCTTGGGACAGAAATATGTACTGATGGTTTAGAATGTGATTAAAATAGCAAATGATGATAAAAATGAATGAAACCACTACCATTGGAAAGCTAAAATAATTGTCTACTCAGGGATAATTGTCCCCGCACACTATCACAATTAAACATTAAGATTTTAGGGGTACAAATGCAATTCATGTTAGTTATATGTATGCCCTAGAGGCCATTACTGTACATACGATGTATATTGTAGTGGATGGTAGGACATATATAGGGAGGACTTTCTTGCTCGACATGATAGTATGCTATCTGGTTGTACTTTATCTTAACATGTACTCTGATTGTCTCTATATTACATGTTGATAAAGCCCTTAGGATATGTACTCGACTACTGGGACTATGATGAGATCATACTAGTGGGGCCATGGTAGTCGACGAGTACATCCTATAACTGTTCCTAGTCGAGAGTGTATCGAGACAGGGCATCGATACACCAGAGTATACTAGCGTATACGCATCTTGACCCATATGATGGGCGATGGATGATCCCATATCCATCGGTGTTTGACATCAAGGATGGTGTACGGGTGCTCAGTGGAGACTGGGTACACTGGACGGACTCGCCGAGAACTCCCAGATGGTATTATACCATACGTCAGATGGCAGTTCTCCGGTGACACTGGTACAGAGTAGTCTGTTGACCCGAGATCGTCATAGAGTCTTGTGTGGTTCCCACTGTGCTTTGATTTCCATCATACCACGTCCAAGAAGGCGTGCAAAAAGGTGGCTTTTGGGTGCAGTCCCGAATCACATGGAGGCAATGAGCGATAGGTGGGGATTCGTCTCTCCCGGTATAGGGAGTTGATGTTGTGCTGTGTTCGATTGGCTATAACCGGAAATCCCTGGCCAGGGTTGCTGAGATTTACTGGTAAGTGTTATCAGTAGTTTCTCGAACTGTTATAGACCTCATATCGATACGACTTATCGAGCTACTGGGGTCTGACGTTTACCACCCCTAGGCGAGATATGCAACATATCAGACGACGAGACCGGACTGTACGGGAGTGTTACTGTTTGGATTCACAGGAGAATGTACAGGCTTGCTTGTTGATCTTCTGAGCGCTCAATACCTGGGTAGCTGTTACGTTTAGCTGACCGCTTGCAGCTTGTGGGTGTTTGATATGATCATCACCTACTGCCGGTGTATTGACGATTCTTTAGAGTCCTACACAGAGGTTTCTTGACTCAGGCAAAACGGAGTACGAGCACATATGTGATATGTGCGGGACCGAGAATAATGCGATATGTGATACCGTATTGTATTCTCGCGATATTTGATATCAACCGGGTCAACGGATCAAGTGTTGATTCGATGAATCGGTACGGATAAATATTAGTCGGTTATATGCGATATAGCCGGATTGTCGGATCAAGTGTTGATTCGATAATTTAATGTATAATAATATATATGATATATTAAATTACATTATCTAATATTAGCTCACTAAAAGATTCTTTTTCTCATTCGGGTAATACATTGATATATATGCGATATATGTTAATTGTATTATTTTATTTTGTTACGATAAATATTATATATGTGATATATAATATTGTAACATGATATGATAACTAATGCAACATGTTTAGTGGAGTTTAAACATGATTAGGGTTTGGATTAGGGTTAAGCTTTCTAGATGTTTCTAGAAGGTTTTGGTTTTGTTTTGTGAAAGATATTTGTAAGTGACTCATGCTTTAACCCAACCCAAACCCTAACCCTGGTCAATTCTCTACAAAGGTTAAGTTCACCATGGTTGCATTATTGATCATATTAACTCTTTTTCTATTCATCACAAAAGGATTCACAACATTATTCATCTTCTTCTTCCTTGAGTTCTTCTTGAGAAGCTTTCTTGCTTTGATAAAAGTGATGAATAAATATAAGAAAAAGATAAATAAAGAGAGCAAAAATCCTACTTCATCATCCTTATCTTCCCTTGCCATTTAGATGAGGGTGTTCACATCATTTCATGAGTGTTATCTTGTGTTAACGAAACTTCAAGGTAGATCATCTTAGTATCGAAGATCGGGAGCAAAGGTTGCATCTTTCTCTTCGTGGAACCTCTCGAGAGTCTGGATCCCGATGATCGCAGCGAAGGGACCACAACACGGAGCATATGAAGTGAAGGACCGGATCTACAAAGGTTGTAATCCCTCTCACTTAGTGTTAAAGTTGTTAACATGTTAGTTTTCACCTAATCTCTAGTTTAAAGATCTTGTATCGGGTTGTTCGGCACGGCTAAATTTTTAATCGGGCATGGTTGATGCCTCGTAGACCCTTGTGCGCGTGCATAGCAACCCTACAGTGGTATCAGAGCCAAGCTAGAGCTTTAGGCGAAGTCTGAACGAAGTTTAAAGTCCGATCGAACCCGGAAAACCCCGATAATAACCCTCTCTGTACATTTTCTGAAAATGTGGATTTTTCCAAATTAAAAATATCCAAAAATTACAGCAGGTAATTATAAGAATTACTGTGAAGCACGTGAGCGCAAATCGACTAAAGCGCCGCCGAACCGCGGCCCCACCCCAGCATGTGCGGCGGTTCCGCGGCCACATAGTCGATTCTGGGCACGTGCTTTTCACAGTAACTCCTATTTTTTAATGTTGTATTTTCTGGGAATTTTTAATATTTATTCAACTGTTGAATTATCTGGGTTGTATTGGGGACTTAAAGATTCGATCGGATATTTTAACTTTGTTTAGTTTTGTCCGGATATTTTTTAGAAACTGTTAAAAAGTTCGAACGGATATCAATAACTCACTTTTTCCCCTGTCGGAAATTTTTTCAAAAGTTGGATTTTTCCTCGTGTTTAAGAATGTTCTAAGTCATGCAAGTAACGCGGTGGACCCTCTAGAAGACAACAAACCTTAACTCGATTATGTGACCGTCTTGAACTGCCTTTTGAACCTTAGGGTTTGGGGCAGTACGGCGTGCCACATGTGAGGCGTTGGCTTGACCCTTCTACGGCTGGACCATTGGTACTGTGGCATGTGATGGATGTTTTTAAACTGATTTCAAGTGTTGAGATATATTGGGGAAATCTTGGGTGCTTGATGATTCGATCGGAAAGTTTAACTTTTTCTATTTATCTGGAATGTGATACAATAATTGGAATCCACAGGTAGTTATGAGATAACTAATTTGAATATTATAGACATAGCAGTTTAGTCTCAAATGATCGGTTGCTACGGAATTTTGATACGATCAAAAGTCCGTCGCAATCACGTAGTGTACGCGGATACTCGCCGGGTAAACTTAATAGACAGCCATGGCCCAAAGCCCCGACCAAGTGACTGTAGGAGAACCCCGTCGCCGAAAGCATCCGTTCGGGTGCTCGCGGCAGCGGTGTTCCGCCTTAGTGCACTTCGTCGACGGCATCTGGGGGTGCGGCCGTCTACTAAAGTTTGCGACGAGCATTCGATCAGGACGTCGGGAATCTTGTTGAATTGCCCGACTTGATATTGAAAAGAGTTTTCGATAATGAGACTAAAATGCGGGGTTTATAATTGTTAGGCATGCGATATCTAAGGAATTCATTTGGTTAGGCATGCGATGTCTAAGGAGGTTGCGGATTCCAACTGTTGTAGTTTTACACTTTCTTTTCTGTGACCGTAAGCGTAGTATGTGGTGTATCGCCGGCTTCGTTGCTATACATCAACGACAATCGGGATACGCATACTTGCTTACGTTGATGATATGAGATATTATGTGTTGCTGTGATATGTTGTATTGGATCGTCGCGTTTGAATAGCCGGGGGTTTTATGTGAGATGAGAGTTTTTTCTTTTTCATTCATGTAAAATTCATTTGTATGTAATATTCTTTTATTGGGGCACTTCCAGGTAGCGGAAGATGTCACCGTTGTATATTATTTACTTTTCCGCATTAGGTAGACCCAAGACGGGGAGCACAAGTAACCGGGTTCTAGGGTCCAGTGGGAGACCATCTCGAGGAGTCGAGACCGGGCCTCCTAACCCTAGAATTGGCAGTGTTACTTGCCGCTCTCGTAGGGGTCTAGGGATGTGGGTTTGGCTATTCATCGCGACCGTGGAATCCGTGTTTTATACAGGCTCGTATTGAAAACACGGACGTCCTAGTATATCCAATATTTCATATATGTTCTTCTGCTGCAATGTTCTTTGATGAGATCATATTACTGCCTGAGACGAATGTTTAATATTTTATATATATATGAGATATATGTTATATTGCAGATTTCGTTTCAAATGTGATGCTTGTGAAGAATAATAAAATGGGACTTCATTAATGTGATTAATGAAAGAAAAGAAACCTATGATGTTGTGGAATCGAATTTCTTAAAAACAGGTAGCTACAGTTCTTGCTTTGCATCGCGGTGTTCCTTGTAGAACATCCTGCACCTTATTCGATAAGGAAAGGACCGAGATCCCTTCACCGGGAGTGACTCCTTTAGCAATAACTGGCAGATACTACAACTCTCGGTTTGTCTTTTGATTGCTTCTATAGTTTCTGCTTTGCACAGTGATATATATGATATATCCCGCACCTCATTCGACGAGGAAAGGGCCGACGATCCCTTCACCGGGAGTGACCCCTTTAGCAAAACTAGAAAAGCCTAAAAAACACTCCATTTAAAATCACTCGATTCTACAACGATATCAAGTTCATTACGCTCATGGTTTTCTTAAAAACCTGCGTAGCCATCCGTCATTTCAGATAAGTACTATTTAGTATTCGTGCTGCGGTAGTTTGGCATGCGTCAAGGCGTAGTGTACGGTAACTAACTAGTGTTTATCTGCTAGCATACGATGCGATTGGATTAGGGTATTCGTACGGCGTTGTTTGGCATGCGTCAAGGGTCGTGCGGGTGGGTTTAATTCAATCAAGAAATGTACGGGTTGAACTTGACTAGCGGACTATGGGTTGTTTGGCATGCGTCAAGGTCATAGCACGCTAGGGGTAAAATATTATTGGGAATTTCAAGTGTTGAAATTTGCAATGAGATTGCATACCTTCTATGAGATAGTTGGATCCCGATACCCACTGCGAGTAAGAGTTACTCCTGGGAGAGTTTTACACATTACAATTAACCGATCAAGTAGGTGTCTAGAAAGGTGTTAACGGGGTTACGCCTCTGGGAAAACAAGGTTTACTTTAATTAGGTTCGTGCGAAAGCACGGGGGACCTCCCTCAAAGTACCGACACTGGCCTGGCTGAAAGATTGGCGAACTTGTAGCGTGTAATTAATCCCGGCTAGTCTTTCCTTTTAGGGTTTGAAGGAAGATTTGATTAAAACAGTGGGAGACATCCTGATTAGATATATTAGATAACCAATCTAATCTTGCAAGAGCATACGCTGAGTGTTTTCTTCTCTCTCTCTCCAGGTAGCGACCATATCACGCCTTAATCAAGATAATAATACGGATATATTGACCGAACCCGCTTGTTATACTGAGCTGGGGAACGTTGGTCCCGCTCCAACTTATGATTGTTATAAGACAGAGCAGGAAATTGGGGAATACCAGATTTCCCGTGCCGCCCAAACGAAGAAAGTGCATGTTGATGCATCATCTTCGGGTGTGTTCATTACACAGAATTGTTTCTCAGTATCCTTTACGTCCTGGGTATGAGATACCGGATCAGGATCCCGCATATGTAATCTGTTACATGGGCTATAGAAAGGTAGAGAACTGAGAACGGATGATAAGTTTCATGAGACAGAAAATGGTGCAAGTGTTGCAGCCAAGTCTGTTGGTCACTATCACCCTGTATTACCAGAATACATTGATTCTGAATGAATGTTATTAGATACCGAACCTGATATACAAAATCATATCAGTCTCTTTATTAGTAAAGAAAGGATATAATTTTGTATTGTTGGATAATGTTTTGAACATTTCCTATATCAAAAGTTGATCGGTTCAGGCACGTTATCTAAAAGCATTGATGTTCTAAATCAAACTACAGTTCTTAGTATACGGAACACACACAAGAGGAAGAGTTCAGAAATGAATGAATCCTTCTTGAGGTATTGTAGACTAGGTCATATCAATGTGACCCGACTAGCTGAAGTTACATTTAGATGCATATTCAAATTAGTTTGAATTTACATCTTGTGAAACTTGCCGGTCATGTCACAAAGATAAGATGACCATAGCTCTGTTTATTGGAAACAGAGAAAGAGTTAGTGAACTCTTGGGATTGATACATGCTGATGTATGAAAGTCTCCTGTCTACACATGCCAAGACCGGTTCTTTGTACTTCATTACATTCTCTGATGATCTCTCAAGATTCAGACATATGTTCCTGCTGAAACACAAGTCCGAACCTTTTGAGATATTCACAGAATATAAGTTAGAAGTAAAGAACCAAAATACGGGTATAAGTATTATGTCCTTTGATGAGATCAAGGAGGAGAATACTAGAGCACGGAATTCCTGGAATATTCTAAAGGAGAATGAGATTCTCTCTCGGCATTACTCCTCCGTTTACACCATAGCACGATGGTATATCGGGGTGGAGCAATAGCACCCTATTTGATATGGTGTGCTCTATGATGAGTACTATTGAGTTTCCTATTTCCTTTTGGGAGTTATGCACTTGTGAAGCTGCATACCTATTGAATAAGGGTTCAAATCAAATCAGTTGCCTACCACTTCATATGTGATATGGAAAGGGAAGAGCCAATATCTTAAGTTTGTTAAGATTTTGGGTTGTCCGGCCTATGTCTAAAAGCAAAATCCGGACAAGCTCGAGGCAAGGTCTGTTATGTACAACTGGAAAGGTTCCAGCTATACAAAATGCAGCTGATGATTTAGTAGAACCAAAAGATTCAATAGTTTCCAACGAACCTCAGCCTCTCCGCCGATCTAGTAGGGTTCCTCACCCACCTGAGAGATACTTCGGTTTCTCTATGACAGTGGGAACGAGGATTGCATCATGAGATGATGACCCAACTAGTTTCGAGCTGGCCATCAGGAGTGAGACTCTGTAAGAATGGCTGGATGCTTATCGATCTGAGATGGAATCTTTATACACCAACAAAGTATGGACTTTGGTTGCTTTATCTGATGGGTTAAATCCCCATCAGGAGCGAGTATATCTTGAGAAGATTACTTGGTGTACATGTAAAAGTTGAGACTTTCAAAGCTATGCTTAAGTCCATCCAGATCCTACTTGCCACGGCTACATACCAAGACTACGATATCTGGCGGTTGGGTGTCATGACTGCTTTTCTAAATGATGTTTTAGAAGAGTGCGTCTATAAGTACACAGCCAGAGGGCTTCGTAGACAGTGGGAGCAGCGGAAACGTGTGCAAGATGTTTTATATGATAAAACAGGCATCGCGGAGTTGGAACATCTGTTTTGATGTGGTAGTCAAAGAGTTTGACTTCATCAAAATGGTAGATGAACCTTGTATATACAAAAAGGTAGTAGAGAGTATGGTGGTGATCCTCGTAGAGTACGTGGATGACATACTCTTGATAGGGAAGGAGTTTCCTATGCTACGCTCGGTCAATCTCCGCTTATCACAAGGATTCTCCATATAGGATCAAAGTGATACCTCCTAAATCCTGGGTTTTGGATCTATGAAATAGATCTGATTGGATGTTAGGATTCTCACTAGTTGTAGTGAGATGGTATCAATTGATCCTTGGGAGAATCACTGGAAAGGTTCCAGGGTGATAAGGACGACTGAATATCAGTCGCAGGCTTGTCTATACCCTCAGTGGAGGGACGGTATGTTGGAAGAGTTCCAAGCTAGATACCGTGACATACTAGTTGATTAAAGGCAAGATACATCGTTACCAAGGATACTACCAAAGAGACAGTCTGGATATATATAAGTTCATAAGATGAACTTCGTTCCTACCATTGTGTGACAATGGAGTTGTGGCTTCAGCCAAGGAACTACCGTCCCATCAGAAATCCAGATATAATTCTTAGGCAGTATCACCTGATCATGGAGATGGTTGATCTCCAGGAAGATCGAGGTTAGGAGAGTAGACACAGAGGACAACAGCGCGGATCCACTCACAAAGGCCTTTTTCCCAGTAGAGACTTTTATGGGATGGTTGAGTATGAGATACTACAACCGCAGCTAATTGTTGGGTATGCGATACCATAACAGATGGCCCTAGTGCAAGTGGGAGATTGTTAGTTATATGTATGCCCTAGAGGCCATTACTGTACATACGATGTATATTGTAGTGGATGCTAGGACATATATAGGGAGGACTTTCTTGCTCGACATGATAATATACTATCTGGTTGTACTTTATCTTAACATGTACTCTGATTGTCTCTATATTACATGTTGATAAAGCCCTTAGGATATGTACTCGACTACTGGGACTATGATGAGATCATACTAGTGGGGCCATGGTAGTTGACGAGTACATCCTATAACTGTTCCTAGTCGAGAGTGTATCGAGACAGGGCATCGATACACCAGAGTAGACTAGCGTATACGCATCTTGACCCATATGATGGGCGATGGATGATCCCATATCCATCGGTGTTTGACATCAAGGATGGTGTACGGGTGCTCAGTGGAGACTGGGTACACTGGACGGACTCGCCGAGAACTCCCAGATGGTATTATACCATACGTCAGATGGCAGTTCTCCGGTGACACTGGTACAGAGTAGTCTGTTGACCCGAGATCGTCATAGAGTCTTGTGTGGTTCCCACTGTGCTTTGATTTCCATCATACCACGTCCAAGAGGGCGTGCAAAAAGGTGGCTTTTGGGTGCAGTCCCGAATCACATGGAGGCAATGAGCGATAGGTGGGGATTCGTCTCTCCCGGTATAGGGAGTTGATGTTGTGCTGTGTTCGATTGGCTATAACCGGAAATCCCTGGCCAGGGTTGCTGAGATTTACTGGTAAGTGTTATCAGTAGTTTCTCGAACTGTTATAGACCTCATATCGATACGACTTATCGAGCTACTGGGGTCTGACGTTTACCACCCCTAGGCGAGATATGCAACATATCAGACGACGAGACCGGACTGTACGGGAGTGTTACTGTTTGGATTCACAGGAGAATGTACAGGCTTGCTTGTTGATCTTCTGAGCGCTCAATACCTGGGTAGCTGTTACGTTTAGCTGACCGCTTGCAGCTTGTGGGTGTTTGATATGATCATCACCTACTGCCGGCGTATTGACGATTCTTTAGAGTCCTACACAGAGCTTTCTTGACTCAGGCAAAACGAAGTAGGAGCACATATGTGATATGTGCGGGACCGAGGATAATGCGATATGTGATACCGTATTGTATTCTCGCGATATTTGATATCAACGGGGTCATCGGATCAAGTGTTGATTCGATGAATCGGTACGGATAAATATTAGTCGGTTATATGCGATATAGCCGGATTGTCGGATCAAGTGTTGATTCGATAATTTAATGTATAATAATATATATGATATATTAAATTACATTATCTAATATTAGCTCACTAAAAGATTCTTTTTCTCATTCGGGTAATACATTGATATATATGCGATATATGTTAATTGTATTATTTTATTTTGTTACGATAAATATTATATATGTGATATATAATATTGTAACATGATATGATAACTAATGCAACATGTTTAGTGGAGTTTAAACATGATTAGGGTTTGGATTAGGGTTAAGCTTTCTAGATGTTTCTAGAAAGTTTTGGTTTTGTTTTGTGAAAGATATTTGTAAGTGACTCATGCTTTAACCCAACCCAAACCCTAACCCTAGTCAATTCTCTATAAAGGTTAAGTTCACCATGGTTGCATTATTGATCATATTAACTCTTTTTCTATTCATCACAAAAGGATTCACAACATTATTCATTTTCTTCTTCCTTGAGTTCTTCTTGAAAAGCTTTCTTGCTTTGATAAAAGTGATGAATAAATATGAGAAAAAGATAAATAAAGAGAGCAAAAATCCTACTTCATCATCCTCATCTTCCCTTGCCATTTAGATGAGGGTGTTCACATCATTTCATGAGTGTTAGCTTGTGTTAACGAAACTTCAAGGTAGATCATCTTAGTATCGAAGATCGGGAGCAAAGGTTGCATCTTTCTCTTTGTGGAACCTCTCGAGAGTCCGGATCCCGATGATCGCAGCGAAGGGACCACAACACGGAGCATATGAAGTGAAGGACCGGATCTACAAAGGTTGTAATCCCTCTCACTTAGTGTTAAAGTTGTTAACATGTTAGTTTTCGCCTAATCTCTAGTTTAAAGATCTTGTATCGGGTTGTTCGGCACGGCTAAATTTTTAATCGGGCATGGTTGATGCCTCGTAGACCCTTGTGCGCGTGCATAGCAACCCTTCAATTCAAGGGGTAAGTTCCTGCACTGGACTGCAGTCCAGGGTCAGGTAAGTTCTTTGTTTTCGATATTCAGAGGATATATCTAATAGTAAAGCTACATGTATGGTTAAATATTATGCAGTACCCTTCGCAACGAACCCAAGCACGCTCCGATTGGATTTCTCAAGAATTAATTATTAATTTTATAGTGTCAGGTGTTCGGTAAATTGTAAGTTTCGGTATTAAGGTTAGGGCGTCACTTATGTGTGGAAATGGTATCGATTCGCCTACACAGCGTTTGTTAACAGTGTTAGAGTCTAAAGATCATGATTTCTGCCATATTTGATTTAGTTCTCGCATAAGGCTCACATCAAGCACTTAAGATAAACATTCAGTCATCGTTCGAAACTAACGTTTCTTTTAACAAACTAAGTTAGATGTTAACCATTTAATTTACACGCGTTACTAACACGGTAATAAGCCCCAGTCGGGCTCTCTTCAAGTAAGACGGCACGGTGATTCGCTACACGAGATTCAAGCATAGGTTTCGATCCAGTTATATTTATTTATATATCTAGCTATAATATAATCTCTTTAGCTAATGCTTATCATAACATGTTAAACAAGTGAATCGGGGGTTCACTTGCCTCAGCCGCTCGTTATGGAAGCGACACGGACGCGGAGATCACCGCGACACGCGAGACGGCTACGAATGTTACGAAATCGACCATGGCACAACGTGAAGCTCGAGCGCGAAATGGCTACGATGAATGTGTACGTCATTGCGATGGTGACTGTGTTGGCGACCGTGACAGCTATAGAGACCGATGCCACAGCTTGGATGGCAACGAAGGTGACTGGAACAGCGGCTACAGTGATTGCAACAGGTGCTCGATAAAATGCCGGGGCTTGATGCTGATGTCGTTTTGGGTTCAACAGTGGCGGAGCTCGATGGTGGTGAGCAGAGGGGAGATAGGCGACTGTGAAGAGGCTGGCGATGACGCGGTCGGAGGTGGCGCAGGCGTGGCACGATGGTGGTGCTGGCGTGGCAGGGTGCACGTCATGGTTAAGGCTGGCCTGAAGCGGGCACCTGTGTAGGAAGGAGGCTCGGTGATGACAACAGTGAGCTCGGGGGCCAGCGGTGGTCGGGGAAGCTCCGGCGACGAGTAGGGGTTAGTGGTGAAGGGTTTGATGTTGGGTTTAAGGATGCAATGAAGGAGGTTGTGGGGGCTGGAAGTGGACGAGCTCGATGGAGGTGGCTCGTCAGTGAGAGGAGAAGAGGAGGTGATGGAGGATGGGGCTCGGTGATGGAAGATGTTGGTGGCGCCGTCGTTGTGGAGGCAGGAGATGAGTAGGCCGGGGGACGTGGGTTCGCAGCAGAGGAGAGGAGACCGTGAAGGCGAGTTCGTCGAGTTGGGTGGGTTGTTGGTGGGGAAGAGTGAGAAGGCGAGAACGAGAGGAGTAGCAAAGAGAGAGAGAGACGAGGGGAAGAGAGAGTGAAGTAGAGAGGGAGAACGAGGGATCGTCGGGGAGTTTGTTGGCGACGAGGACGCGGTCGTCGCGGCCGTTGGGGAGAGACGTTGGAGGAGCGCGGTCGTGGGGCGAGCGCGGGTCGTGGGGAAGTGGGCGCGGCTGTTGGGGCGTGGGCACGAGTCTCATGGCGTGGGTGCGAGGAGCGGGAGAGCGTTGAGAAAAGGGCGGGAAGAAAGAAACGAGGGAGAAGAAGGAGAGGGTGAGCAGGTCGGGTCGGGTCGGCCGGGTCGGGTCGGGTAGGTTAGGGAATGGGCTATGGGCTGGACTCGGAAGGAAAGGAAAGGAAAATGACAGTTTTGTTTTGGGCTGAGGGTTTTAGAAAAATAGATTGATTAGGGTTTAGGTTAGGAAATTATATAAGTTATATTTAGAATAATATAGAAAAATTATGTATGAAAATTAAGGGAGAATATTGGGAAATTATTTATTAAAATACGGTTATGCTCTAGTCAGAACTGGGTATTACATCATTCCCACCTAAAAGAAAATTTCGTCCTCAAAATTAAAATGAACGATAAGCTATAAAAATGTCATGCGAAAAGAAACAGAAACAAATATTACCATATAGTGATTTATGCAAAAGCAGCTAAATAAAAATCATAACTTTATATATATGTATATAAGAAATAGAGCAGCTGAAATAATAGACATAAGTAAGCACAAGGCATAACCATTTATAATGATAAACTATATATACAACACAAGGAAAAATAGAATAACAATAATAAACAATGGTACGGGATCGGCTGATAAGCCTTAAGAATCGAAACTACTTTGGTTAAATTACAATTCAAACAAATACAAAATAACTTTAGAATACTTATAAGGTAAAAGTATCGAAAAATAAAACGAAGAATAAGCGAGCTAGTAATGAAAACAACAAAAGTGACATGTAAACTGAAAGCATTAGTAGGAAAAATTCACTAGAAAATAAAACATATAATGTAAATCAAAACAATTTAAAAGTTTGGAAATAGTAGAGAACTTCGGGACAGTAAGTAAAACTAAAAATACTTATTAACACATAATAGAATCTAACTTACTATAAATAGGCAAAACTCTAAAATTTTAAAATAGTAAACGTACTAATTATAATTATATCAACGGAAAATAACACTGGTAATATACAGTATATTAGCTGAAGAATGGATTGCGGTAAGATACAACCTAATCAAAAAAGAGAGTCAGGAGTGCGGTGATGAACCATAGCGTCAACTAAGTTTTGGGTCTAAATATAGTGAATCAAACAAAAATAGTTAGTCACAATCCATAACTTTATTGCATTCAAATTGAGAAGTTCAACAGATACAAGATTCAAACGAAAGGAAACAACTACTAAATAGAGTAACAATATCTTTATTGAAAGCCGGAAAGGTTATAACTCCGCGTTGATATCTAAATCTCTGCGATCTCGTAAGGCAAGTCTAAATCATGTGCTGCGTCCATATCATCCTCGAACTCGAACTACGAAACAACCAAGTCGTTCAAGCAGATGTGGAAGGTGTTGTCGAATCTCCTCCTTGCAGCTCCTTCCTTCTAGGGCAACCATTGACAAGATGTTCGTCGGATCCATAAATCAAGCACTGCCCTTCGGCATGGCGACAGTCCCTCTGAAGGTATTCTGGCCTATTGCAATAACTACAACGTTGGGTCCTCCGCTGCTTCTGTTGCTGAGGAACAAATGGGCGCTTCATCTGCACACCACCTTTTCGTCTAACAGGGATTCCCCTACGATTTGAGGCTCCCGCTGGTGCTTGAGCCATTTGCCTTCTTAGTCTTTCAGCTAAGAGATCGTTTGTTCGCTCCTGGGATTCCATCAAACCTTGCAGTACACCCAAAATCTCGACGGTCTGACTCTGGGTAGTGGAGGAGGAGGGAGAGTTGTTGGAAGTCATGGTCTTGAAAAAACAAATTTTAGGATGACATAAGGTACAAGATATAAGAATCAGAATAAGATATAGAACGAAACAAGAATATGTGGTGAGGTGAAACTCAATCGAATGGAAATCGAATGTAGAACTCCAAGTCACTCAAGCAGAGTGCTGCCTTGTAACTATGCTGCAGTTCATAATTACAATCACATAACTCTACTAAGTCACCCAAAACTCTAGCGGATAGAGTCAAAATGTCACTTGACAAACTGTAGGGATTCTATTCAAGGACAACAAGTTTACAATCTAGACCAAATGGGCGACTTAAATTGTCAAACCCTACTCGGAAACTGTAATCCCAATCTAAACCTGGCTCTGATACCATCCAAACCATGTCACGCCCTGCTTCCCAAAATACGGAATACGAGGGGTGACAAGGCCAGCCATGCTCCTACGGTCCGTAGTCACACTTTGGTTTCTAGTATTACGTGGTAATCAGTAATCAATGCACAGGTAATGAGAAATGCAGTCACTAAATCTATCAAAATAGATGTAAAACTCACCAGATAGAGTCAAAAGAAAGGTAGCGATGGCGTTACTGATCTAGATGTGCGCAGTGTCCTCGAGATACGATAGATCCTGGTCTGAGCTAAGTCCACTTCTCACTCTGAGCATGCATACTCAGGTCGTCAGAGCGACACAATAGCAATATATATAAATACATATGTAGACACGTGCAATAATGATGAACATGAAACAGTAAACATGGAGTGATGACATGAGTATGAAGTAATCGGTACAGGCAAACAATAAAGCAGGTATATCAAATCAGTAATCAATGCAATGCCCATATCACTAAACCTATCAGTCTCTAAGTCTTACTGTCCAAGTCACTAAACCTATTGTCAGTCCAAGTATGAGCGTCAACCACCGCAGGAGTATCCCCAATCCAAGGGTAGGCCCCAGGGGTAATGGAACACGGGCCCGAATCACGCTCGCTAATAATCAGTAATGTCACCCATACGACTCCCGAAATCGCTGTATATGCCGACAGTGGGACTCCCGAGATTCCGTTGATCAAACTCACACTCAAACTACCCCACACCTGCGGTCTACATCAAACATGGACCATGAACCCAAATACTAGTCGCTCTATGACAAGTCTACGCGATCACTGGAGACAGGGTCTCCAACAAGCATGTCTCGACTGGTATCCAAGATAAATGGACAGTACTCGATATCTTACCTATGACACTATATAAGTGTTTCCCTAACCGTCCCATTCCAGTTATAGTTACGCTTATATATGTCCCATAGGCTTCGACAATGCAATAACTTAACTGGTTCCGCTGATTGTGTACAAGTACGTGTCACTTCACTTATTCATTCACGCTTTAACACTAACGTACTTGCCACAATCCAATCACTAATATTTATCACTGGGTAATGTAACACGGTCACTAGGTTATCAATATTTTATGACCACTATTCAAATGAGGATACAACCGCTACATGATATGATGAGAATGCAATTAATTAAAATACGAATAAAATATAGCAGGCAGTGTCATACCACTTGCAAAATTTACTATAAATCACACGTGCAGAATTAAGCAAAATAATAAAAAGGGGTAAGCAGTATGTTTAATTATCAGTCCATCAAAATTGGTTTCGCGTCAATCGGATTTCAGGTTTGCATGTTATGGTCATTTCATTTTAAGCATTTACTGCTGGAAATCCAATTTCTGAGCTGGAAGTTCGTTTCGTAACACGTTTTACTCTCAGTTGAGAGCATAATTAGGTGATACTACAGTTGGATAATATTTAGGTTTATCAGTCAGGTTTCCAACGCACCAGACGGATCGATATTATCCTCTGTGTGCTGGGAGTTATGTATTGTTTATTATCGGGATATACGTTCTGTCCCTGCTTGGGAGAGAAATATGTACTGATGGTTTAGAATGTGATTAGAATAGCAAATGATGATAAAAACGAATGAAACCACTATCATTGGAAAGCTAAAACAATTGTCTACGCAGGGGAGATTGTCCCCGCACACTATCACAATTAAACATTAAGGTTTTAGGGGTACAAATGCAAGTCAAGGGGTAAGTTCCTGCACTGGATTGCGGTCCAGGGTCAGGTAAGTTCTTTGTTTTCGATATTCAGAGGATATATCTAATAGTAAAGCTACATGTAGGGTTAAAGATTATGCATTACCCTTCGCAATGAACCCAAGCACGCTGCGATTGGATTTCTCTAGAATTAATTATTAATTTTACAGTGTCAGGTGTTCGGTAAATTGTAAGTTTCGGTATTAAGGTTAGGGCGTCACTTATGTGTGGAAATGGTTTCGATTTGCCACATAATTTGTACACAGCGTTTGTTAACAATGTTAGAGTCTAAAGATCATGATTTTCGCTATATTTGATTTATTTCTCGCATAAGGCTCACATCGAGCACTTAAGATAAACATTCAGTCATCGCTCGAAACTAACGTTTCTTCTAACAAACTAAGTTAGATGTTAACCATTTAATTTACACGCGTTACTAACACGGTAATAAGCCCCAGTCGGGCTCTCTTCAAGTAAGACGACACGGTGATTCGCTACACGAGATTCAAGCATAGCTTTCGATCCAGTTATATTTATTTATATATCTAGCTATAATATAATCTCTTTAGCTAATGCTTATCATAGCATGTTAAACAAGTGAATAGGGGGTTCACTTACCTCGGTCGCTTGATATGGAAGCGACATGGACGCGGAGATCGCCGCGACACGCGAGACGGCTACGAATGTTACGGAATCGGCCACGGTACGACGTGAATCTCGAGCACGAAACGGCTACGACGGATGTGTACGGCGTTGCGATGATGACTGTGTTGGCGACACTGACAGCTTCAGAGACTGATGCTACAGCTTGGATGGCGACGATGGTGACTGGATCAGCGGCTACAGTGATTGCAACAGGTGCTCGATAAAATGCCGGTGCTTGATGCTGACGTCGTTTTGGGTTCAACAGTGGCGGAGCACGACGGTGGTGAGTAGAGGGGTGCTAGGAGACTGTGAGGGGCTGGCGATGACGCGGTCGGAGGTGGCATAGGCGTGGCACGACGGTGGTGCTGTGGTGCTTGCGTGGCAGGGTGCACGTCGTGGTTAAGGCTGGCCTGAAGCGGGCACCTGTGCAGGGAGGAGGCTCGGTGATGACAACGGTGATCTCGGGTGCCAGCGGTGGTCGGGGAAGCTTCGGCGACGAGTGGAGGTCAGTAGTGAAGGATTTTATGTTGGGTTTAAGGATGCAGTGAAGAAGGTTGTGGGGGCTGGAAGTGGACGAGCTCGATGGAGGTGGCTCGTCAGAGAGAGGAGAAGAGGAGGTGATGGAGGATGGGGCTCGGTGATGGAAGATGTTGGTGGCGCCGTCGTCGTGGAGGCAGGAGATGAGTAGGTCGGGGGATGTGGGTTCACAGCAGAGGAGAGGAGGTAGTGAAGGCAAGTTAGTCAAGTTGGGTGGGTTGACGGTGAGGAAGAGTGAGAAGGCGAGAACGAGAGGAGTAGCATAGAAAGAGAGACGAGGGGGAGAAAGTGCGATGTAGAGAGGGAGAACGAGGGATCGTCGGGGAGTTTGTTGGTGACGAGGGCGTGGTCGTCGCGGCCGTTGGGGAGAGACGTTGGAGGAGTGCGGTTGTGGGGCGAGCGCGGGTCGTGAGGAAGTGGGCGTGGGTCTCGTGGCATGGGCGCGAGGTGCGAGAGAACGTTAGGAAAATGGAGGGAAGGAAGAAACGAGGGAGAAGAAGGAGAGGGTGAGCGGGTCGGGTCAGGTCGGTAGGGTCGGGTCGGGTAGATTAGGGAATGGGCTGTCGGCTGGGCTCGGAAGCAAAGGAAAGGAAAATGAGAGTTTTGTTTTGGGCTGAGGGTTTTAGAAAAATAGATTGGTTAGGGTTTAGGTTAGGAAATTATAGAAGTTATATTTAGAAAAATATAGAAAAATTATGTATGAAAATTAGGGTAGAATATTGGGAAATTATTTATTAAAATACGGTTATGGTCTAGTCGGAACTGGGTATTACACAATTATACACCAACAAGAAGTAATATGATTCAAATCGCACGCAATTATAAACAATATATATATTTATAACGAATATGATTAATAAATCAACAAAACAAATGTTTGTATCAATAAATCAACAAATTAATAAATTTATGGTCGTTAGGACGATCCACCTCTATCGTCCCATGACCTGAACATACTCTCAAACTCGTCCCGTATGCCTATCGGATGTTCTCGGCGTTTATTTTCCTCGGCTTCTGGATCTCTGCCGCAAGCGTCTGCTGCTGCTGCGTTTGTTGATGAATGTGCTGCTGCTGCGTTATCTGCTCGCGGAGCCGACGAATCCCCTCCTGTGACGCAACTGCCCCATCTGCCCGCGTCCGTGCCACGGCGTACTCGTGGACAGCCAAACGTCTATCAAAGTGTTGGTGGGCCCTGGAACCAACCCCACGATCATACCCACCGTGATGCTCACCGGATAGCGAATCCAAGATAAGGACAATGGCGGTAATCGGGTCGTCGGGGCCTAGTCCTAAAGCGTCCGTCCTCTCCTGAAACTGGATCTGTAAAGAATACACGCACGTGTTAACTTAAAATATAGAATCGACTTAAATATATGAAACTTATCATGTACCCGTCCGTGCCCTTGTGTAACGTGGACCCTCCCTTAGCAGCAGTGTAGTGGGCGGGGTCTTTCTGTTTGTGCGATAAAATTAAGATTTATTTTAATAAGTTGCGGCAATGAGAACATATAAAATTAAGTGTCGAAATACTCACAAGGTACCACTGGGCGCTGACCTGCATGCGCTTCACTTGGATCGGGACAACGTGGTCTCTAAGACAGTTGTTCCGGTTCTGCTTGTTGCGAGCCGACGCCAACTTGCAAATATAAAGAAGATTATTTTATATTTCAAAATATGATTTCATATTATATTGTTATAATCCTAAAAATTAAATTCATACCTTAACATCATCGCGCTCGTAATACTGTACCAGCAGCGGTCAATCGTCTCTCAGGATCTCTAGCACTGTGATATCCATTATCGCGCTCCGCTCATCCTCAGTCGCCCCAAACCTGGGAAGGTAATAATCATCCATCACTTCACTTCGGCGTCTTTTCTTTATATTCTGACACACGGGCATGACCCGGTGTAAACCCCCACTTTCTTGTGAATTTTCCCGTATTTTAAATACATATCCCATATTTTCCCCTTTTTCCCTAAAACTCAAACCCTAATTTCCTTTTTAACCTAACTCTAAATAAAACCCTAGCCCAAAGCCCAACTGCATGCCCTACTTCTATCTCCCTCACCCGACCCGGCCCGTCTCTATTCCCCCCTTTATTTCTCCCTTGTACTCTCTCTTTCACCCACGGCCCCTTGTTTCTCCTCTCTCGCGCCACCACCCCGAGACCTGCTCCCCACAATGGCCACGACCTAGCCCTCTCCTCAACATCCTCCTGTGATTCCCTCGCCTGCCTCCTCTTTCTCCTCAACAACCCCAACGTATCTCCCACCTCTCTAAAAACCTCTCTCGATCTCACTCACCATATCATTTTTCTCTCTCATTCTCACTCCACAACACCGAGCTCCTCTTCCTCACCGGCGACCACCTCCCACCACGCCGACGAGCTCCCAGCATCACCGTCGACCACCCTCCATCGACCACAACCCCACCGCACACCACCAGCCACCCCCTCGTCTCTTCTAAACCCAAACCGAGCTTCACCCACTGCACCCCCCCAACGCCACCAACACCTCCTTTCACCGCCGGCAATCCCTCCGAGCTCCCAGCTACCCCCTCCTCACATCACCAACGCCACCACCTCACCTCAGCCGAGCTTCCACCACCACACCGAGATCCCCAAACCCGAACCCAGACCCTCTGCACCCACCTTTGACCTCTGCACCACCTCGCCGGCGTCCCCTCATATCCGCCCTCACGGAGTCGCCGCCAATGAACTGCACCCGCAACAGCCGAGGTCCATCCCTACAGAGCTCAATACCAAGCCAAGATCCTCAACTCTCACACCCGAGGTCACTGGGCTGCTGCTTGCCGTGCCGTGCCTAGCTGTTGCTGCCCTTGTCACTGCCGTGCCATCCATCACCGTCGTAAGGTAAGTTTCAAGCTTGCTATGTGTGTGTGTATGGTTCGATTGTTATTAAATAACATAATTGTTTTCTATTAAAATTCGACAATCACCATTATAATATATAACTGTTCCTGTTAGTTAGAACTCCCAATTCGTGATATATAGTTCGAGTTACTGATAATTAACATGTAGAAAATTGGGATCAAAACGTTAACGATTTGATCATGATATGACGACCCCAATTGACATTGTAAAATCTGGAATTTACTGCATACTTTGCATTATAAAATTCATAGTTAATTATATATAAATCGAATCGTGGTGTTTCAGGGCTTGTATCGAATCCAACGAAATAACCTACAGCCATCTACAATTGGTTACTGAATATTAAATGGTTACGATAATGAAAATGGGATAGAATATGACTCTGACTTGCAGTCCATAGCAGTACCTTCCATCGATACCTGTTTTGAAACACCTATATATCCCTGTACACATATGAAAATATGCGGATACCCACACTGTTGCGTAGATAATCGAGTTAGCTAACTGATGGTGTTGGTTTCATCCAATTTGAATGTTATTTGATATTTTAAAGTTATTTTAATTGTCGACGTGTCTGGCTGATTTCTGTAGTGACAGATTATATGGGTTGAATTTAAACTGAACATAACTCCTTGTATATAGCGGCTATTACTGATCCGTCAGTTTTGTTGGAAACTTAACTTATAAATCTATATTTCACTGCACTATAGTGACGCCTAATTCTGAACATAACCAATGGAATATGCGTTCGAAATTGGACTTCTAGTTCAAAAACTGGAATTCCAGCAGTACATCACTGTTTTAAAATGAACATAACTCTTTAACCCGAATGCCTATTGATATAAAACCAATTTTACTGCTTAGCTAATCAAGTATACTTCATATTCCTTTTATATTGTTTTGTCCAATTTTGCGCGTATAATTTATTGTGAATTTTGTAAATGGCATGATATTGGCTGTCCTTAATTTAGCGAAGGTTTATTTAGCGCATTCCTATCTTATTCTGTGAATGTTTTACACCCATTATTTAGTGGCTGTTTATATTGAAACCCTAGCGATTGTTTTGCATTGTGAACTGATAAGTGTCAGTGACTGGGCAGTGACAAGTACGATAGCGAATCGGTGATTGAAAGTGATATTGATAAATGTGAAAGTGTGATTAAAGTGTCATGTACTTGTACACAATCTATTGAATCATGATTAGAACTCATCTGTATTGACATTCATTAGTTATTGCATTGTTGACTTCTATGAGATTTATATAAGTGTAACCATAACTGGTATGAGACATGTATGGAAGCGCTTATATTAGTATCATAGATAAGATATCGGTCCACTTGTCTCAGATACCAGTCGAGACATGCTTGATGGAGACCCTGTCTCCAACTCTCGTGTAGAGTTGTCATGGAACGACTAGTATTTAGATTCGTTGTCGGACCTTGATGTAGACCGCGAGGTGTTTTGGTAGTTTGAGTATGAGTTCGATCAACAGAATCTCAGGAGTCCTATTGCTAGCACAATCATTTTGTTTTGCTGGGGAGACCGGGCACGGAACGGCACCAATCATTTCGTTTTGCTGGGGAGACCGGGCACGAAACGATACCAATACATTACATGATAATTGGGCTTGTATTTCCTTACCCCTGAGGCTTACCCTTGAGTTGGATACTCCTGCGGTGGTTGACGCTTACGTTCGAACTAATAATAGGTTAGTTCAGCTAACTTGAAGACCAACAAATTAATGACCTGCATATTTACCTGTTGTCATGAGTCACATTTTATGCTGCTTACACGTTCATGTTAGATTAGTGACTGATAGTCTAGTCACATATTAACTTGATTATTATAGTGATTGACATGTTATACTCTTTATGTGTACCTATTACTTTCACACTCATGGCATTATTATATGCATGCTACTTCATGTTTATCATTAATGCACATATTAAATTTGGGTTTTAATCACGAGTGAGTTGTGGGGCCCGCCACATATTGGAATTGGTAGCGGTTTGAACCGCTACCAAATCCATTTAAACTGTTACTAGGAATTGGTAATGGTTTAAACCGCTACCAATTCCTAGTTACCATTGCCCACATTTGTAATAGTGAATTGATAACACATGGTCCATAACTCCACTGCTCTACATTACTAAATGCCTAAGAAGGGAAAATAAATAAATATTTGATAAGACAAGAATACTGTCAATAAATCAAAACCCATTGTTTACCGTCAAAAACCGGACCGAGACGTTGGAGACGTCTAGCCTGCATTTGGGGGCAGATGCTATATGCAACATATCCATCCATCTCTCCGAAAATACCAAGTTGATTTATAGCACTGCATATGGAAAGTTGGATAGATGCGACCGATGTAGCTGACTTATCAGATTCCCCCTCAATGATGAGGGGTTTTTGATTGTGGGAACGCTCTTCCCTGCTGGAGCAAGCCCCTGCAGTTAATTACGTTATTGCAAAGCGATAACAACTTTCACCTTCTCTAGTAGGTCACTTCGTGTCGTATTATATTTGTTTATATGGGGTTGCCCTTGAATTGCATACGGAGACGAATTTTGTTTTAGATTAAGGTCGACTTAAAATATGTATGATCAAGATTGATTTTCCTTTGAAAATCAAAGAATTTTGAAACTTCAGGGAATTGGTCTAATTTTAGACTAAATGTCGGGCTATATTTCCCAAAAGTGCAAAGCACTGGGCCCAGAAGTTTAAGCTTTATCATAGATCCCGCTTTCAATGTTCACGTGCTCTTCACGTGAGAAGCCTGGTTTCTTGGTGTTCACATGTCTTCCACGTCAGTAATGCTAAGCACTGGTTCGTATGACGTTCACGTAAATGGCACGTGAAGTATAATCTTCATGATTGGTCACATGTCTTCCACATGAGTAAGCACTATAGTCTCAGCGCTTACGTGTCGTCTTCGTGATATCTATCTTCAGGACTCCTTTGCGCACACACGTGGTTCTCACATGAGACTTCGTTCTTCATTTTCTAAGGTTCTCACATGTCTTCCATGTGATCCTTTCCATATTCATGCAAAGATTAACTCTGAAAATTAGAGTTAAACTCTAAAAGTCTTGCAGATCTTGCAAGAAATTGCAAGAAACTAAGTTCATAGAATATCAATTTCATGTTCTGTTCTTCCATATTCTCTCTTTTATGTGCAGGGGTAAAACGCTATAGTTCTCCCCTGGATCTTTAATCTGAAGAACAAGGTCTCCTCGATTAGAATTAAATTCTTACCTTGTGGGAGATTTGTCTTGTGGATCTTAGATCCCGAGGAAGAACTAAGTTCTTATAAGAGGGTTAGACCCTTATATCATAGATGAAATAGGCAAAGGGGGGGGGGGAGATATTCTTATCTCCACCTTTACCTAGTGATCGAACAAAGACTGAACTCCTTCGAGATGAGAATTAAATTCTCTGTTGTTGTTGTGGAAGCTTAAGGTGGGAATCTCGCAGAAGCTTGGAGGGTATCGTGTATCGAAAGCTTGGAGGATATATCATGTATTCTGTATATCTCTTTCAAACTTATAGAGGGGATTGTCTCTATGAGACTTGAAGTTTATGGATATTCTCTCTTGCCTCTCTCCCTGAGACTTGAAGTCTCGGGTCCTTTATATAGGAGAGGGAAAATATCAATTAGTTCGAGAGAATCTCTCATTGAGAGATCTCGATTGATCTAATTGATCTCAAAGATCACTCGGGGAATTATATCCACTGCTGGATTTAAGATCCAGAGAATTTTGTTTAACAGAAAATATTTTCTGTTCGTTTTAGCAAGGTTGGGAAAATATTTTCCTAACAAAGAATTTACTTCTATCATATGAATATCTTGTTATAGTTTAACAATATTAAGAAAATCTTTTCCTAACATAGAATTTACTTCTATCATATGAATATCTTGTTAGTTTAATAAGATTAGGAAAATGTTTTCCTAATATAGAATTTAATTCTATTATATGAATATCTTGTTTATTTAAAAAGATTAGGAAAATCTTTTCCTAGCATAGAATTTAATTCTATCATATGAATATCTTATTTGTCTAACAAGATTAGGAAAAAAAAATTCTAGCATCAAATTTAATTCTATCATATGATTATCTTGTTAGGAAAATATTTTTCTAATATAAAGTTTAATTCTGTTTAACAAAGAAGATCTTTCTTGTTTTAGAAAGATCGGGGAAATATTTTTCATGTAGAATTTAATTTTATTAGATGGTTTAATTGGTGATATTTTATCATCATAGGATTTTAAATCCAAAGATTCTCTGTTAAAAGATCAGGGAAAATATTTCCCAAATAGAATTTAATTTTATCATATAAAGTTTAATTATATCAGATGAGAGCGTTTCAAATTGGGGCGCTCACGTGCTATCACATGAGCGTTGCTATATACATATATGGCAGCGGTGCTCACGTGCTATCACGTGAGTGCTGCCATATACATATATGGCAGCGGCGCTCACGTGCCTTGCATGTGAGCACTGCCGCAAGAATGCAGTAAGGGAACTCACATGTTTAACACGTGGGGGTTATCATAGGATTTAATCTTATCTGAAGCCGGTACTCACGTGCTTTGCACGTGATATCACATGAGGGTTGTTATAGAATTTAATCATAACCGCAGCAGGCGATCGCGTGCTTTACACATGAGTGTTCACGTGTTTAACACGTAGGGGATGCTCTATATTTTTTATGAAGGACAAATGTAAGGTTTAAACCAAAAAATTTGGCGGGAACACTCATAAATTTTATAAAAATAACTAAAATACGAATACTTCTCTTAAATTGAACCGTCGATTAAGATCTTGATATAAAGCAATAACATTGGCACCAGCCCACCAAGTGCCTAAGTGGCCTAAATAGTACCGTCGATTGAGAAATATTGACAATAATCATAAGAAATAAGAAAAACTCAAAACTGAATAGTCAAGAATGTATTAAATACTAACATTCTCATATTATCAATATTTTTCAGCGCATGACAACTCGTCACCAACCGACTATCGATCATACATCGAATCCTTAATACCATATATATCGGGGTATCTAAAATAAATTCCAAAATGTAATGAAGTGAACCGAACTTAACCAAATCGACCGATGAATGACTAAATGAGAACGAAGTTGCTAAAAAGCAACTCAAGCAAGTTACCGACACATTTGGTATCTATTTGGTCACCAACTACAATATAGAGGTAAAATGGATTCCTTGTATGAAGAATATGGGTAACTAAAGTTTGTATAAATCAAAGAAATTGAGACTTAAAGTCATAAATCATCATTGCATGTTATAGGGCTCATACGAAATTCATTGCCCAGTTCTAAAACAACAAGACAACCAACAAGATAACTTAGGTTTTCAAAATAAATAATTGAATAACATAAGTAAAGATGAGTACAGTGCAGTGCAACATTAAGAAACAACCCCAAATCAACAAAAACCAAAATGAGCAAATAAAGACCCCAACAGAAACAACCCCAAAACCTATAAAAGGTAACAGAAACAACACCAGCAAGTTACCAACAGAAACAACATCAGCAACACTGCCAACAAAGAACATCAGCAGCAGATGCTAGAAACAACAAATGAGCAAATAAGTGAATAACCAAGTTACCAACAGAAACAGCATCAGCAACACTGCCAACACAGAACATCAACAACATAAACAACAAATAACCAAGTTACCAACAGAAACAGCGCAAGTAAGACTGCAAACAGAACAGCAGCAGCAGAAACAACAAGGTACCAAGTTACCAAACATAAACAACAGTAACAACACCAGCAAATAGGATAGCAGCAGCAAAAACAGCAAGCAACAAGTTACCCAAAAACAAAAACAGTATCAGTAAGGCAGCAAACAACACATCAAAAACAGAAGCAAAAATACCAAGTTACCAACAAAAACAGCAAGCCCCCACTAGCGCACATATAGCAAGCCTCCGCAAAAGTATCACATCATCACCGCCAACACCTGGTCATCATAACTCAGTGATAGTTAGCCCAATAGAGAGCTTGCTCAACTCTGAAAATAAATAATGATAGACATTAGACAATAAGTAATATTTTAAAAAATAACTACAAGTTTATAAATAATAAAAAAGAAAAGTAAAAATACACTATAAACTTCTCACCTTCATCTAAATACTCAAGATTTGCTAGATCCTTCTCAATATCAAGCCTAGGTTGATTCAATTCAGCACGAATCCAATATTCGGTGCATAATAGTGCTTGTACTATTCCTGGAGTCAGTAAGCTTCTAAAAGGATCAAGAACTCGATTACCGATTCTAAACGCAGACTCGGACGCCACCGCAAAGATAGGAACTGCCAACACATCACGAGCCATCTTCGAGAGGATTGGAAATCGTGAACTATTAATTTTTCAAAATTTCAATATGTCTATATCAACATTAGGTGTCTCGTTCGCTTCATCTAGATGTTTCTTCAACTCCGATTTGCATTGGTAACTTCCGAATTCCGCACTTATTCTTTTAAAGCATGAACTTAAATCATCATCTTCATCTTCAATGAAAAGGGTGGACGATTGACGAGCTTGTATGGTTGTGTTATTCACATACTTTATATTGTACTCGTTAAACAATTCAAATAGGACTTCTCTCATATTTTGCAAAGCTACATCTATGGATCAGATACTTATATGTAAGACCGGTAAAGCTAACTCCACCGCTTTAAACTAACTCCACCGCTTTAAATTTGAATCGAGGGTCAAAAATAAACGCAAAATAAGTCGAAAAGATCATTTTCCCCAATTTCCCCAATACTTATCATACTTTTCCCTCATGCGTCGAACCATCACACATAAATCTAAATCATTACTTGCTTCTTTCTTCTTCAAAGAATTTGCAAGTTTAAACATTTCATGAATAAAAATATTGGTGGTCACATAAGAAGAACCGGAAATCTTATTTGTGAGATCATAAAAAATTTTAGAAAAAAATACAACTTTCTAATATTGTTCCAATCATCTTCATCCAGAATTCCATGACTTCCATCTGCATGTTTAAGATCATGCATAAAAGATATTCTTATGAGAACAATTTATCAAAAGTGCGATCATATATTTCGGAAGCACTCAACATTAAGTATGTCAAGTTCCATCTAGTGGGGACATCAAACACAACCCTTTCTTCTATTCGATTTTTTCGGCCTCAACGCAATTTTTGAATTTTTGCAATCTTGAAGAAGATTGCCTCACATAGTGAATGGACAAACGAACATGAGCAATGGAATAATTTAACTCTTTAATCCCATCACCAATAACCAAATTGATAACGTGTGCAATGCAATACAAATGGAGAAACTTCCCTTCTAACATGCTACCATGCCAATTATTATATTTTCTCTTCAAATACGAAACCATGGTGTCGTTTGAACTGGCATTATCGACGGCGATTGTGAAAACGTCATTGATACCTCATTCTATCAAATATGTCTCTACGGCTCTCCCAAAGTTTTCACCTCTATGACCATCGATCGGGCAAAATTTTATTATTCTCTTTATCAACTTTCACTCATGATCAATCTAATGTGCCGTAAGGCACATATAATTAATGTGTTGGATTGAAGTCCAAGTATCGGTAGTCAGGCACACTCTTTGATAAGTATCACACAAAAAAGATTTTAAAATTTTCTTTCTTTCTAAATAGAGACTATAACAATCTCTTTAACGGGTGAAACGAGAAGGAATTTTAAAGTGTGGAGAACAAACCGACATGAAGTGCTTAAACCCTCTCCCATCAACCACCCTAAAAGAAAGTTCATCTAAAATTATAAAATATGAAAGAGATTTTTTAGTTTCTTCTTGATTAAACACTCATGAACCAAGCCCGCTTGTTTTCCCACCTTCCCTAACCATAAAGGCCAATTGAGTTTGTCGGGTTTTCAAATTATGAGGGTTCTTAATGCAACCATCGGCAAGCAATAATAGTGATTTAGTACCATTCTTTTTGTTGTGTGCAAGAAATTCTTGACTACAATAATTGCATGTTGCAATATTGCGTATCTCATCTTTTGTAAGATGATCTTACGCTTGCGATCGAGATGTAACATTTCTCTTAGAAGAGTTTGAGGCATTAACGGTGTTGGAATTTTTGTCACGCCCCGCTTCCCAAAATACGGAAATATGGAGAGTAACGAAGGCCGGCCATACTCCTACGGTAAGAAAAGATCCTTCCGTAGTCACGCTATGGCTTCTAAACTATACCTGTAATAATAATGGTAACAAGGTACACCAATATTAAAGAGATAACGCTAAAACTCATGCTGCATAAAATAACATGGAGTACAAAGATGGGTCCACAAATAATAGATTCCAATAACAATAGATTCAAATATACAAGCACAAATTCGAAATGAGAAATACATAGATCCTACGTCCCATGATGGGTTCACATACTAAATACGAACTGAATCAACATAAAGGAAGAAGCCTACACTAACTACTGCTCTTTAGCAATCTTCTGAAATCTATCATGATCCTGCCATCCCGGCAGGTCCGTTTCTAAACCAGAGATGGCAAGCCCTAGGGGTGTCGAAACACCCAACAAGTACTCAAACGTAAAAGTGTATGTGTATGTGTGATAGCATGAATATATGGGTGTCGTGAGATGCCCACGTGCACAAGTAGATATGGGTACAACGACAATAAGTATAAGTATATGTATCATACCAAGTCAAGTCAAGTTCCTAGATGTCACTACAAAGGAAATCTAACCTATCGTGAGTTTGAGTGTGAGCGTCAACTATCGCAGAAGTATTCTCTATACCCAAGGCTAGGTCCAGGGGCAAGGAAGGCTCAATAAAGAGAGAAATTTTACCGTTTCAGCCCCGTACACAGCCACATGAATGTAAACAATTTACCGTTTCAGCCCGGTATACAGCAACATGAAATCACAAAATATACCGGTGAAGAGTGTTTTTTGTCACCCCATTGAGATGAGAATACGCATCGCTTGTCAGGCGTATACAGATTTGTTCCTCTAATATTTGAACGTAACTGAAGAGCTAAATTTTGTTAAAATTTAATGAGGCAGCGCCTCACGTGCTCCCCACGAAAGCGCCAGCGCCAACCCCTTAGGATTGAATCCTTTGATGGCGTCGCATGTGAAGTTCACGTGGGCGCCAATGTGCAAAGCACAGGGGCGCCTATCATATATAAGAATTAAATTTTTAAGTGGCGCCCATGTGCACAACACGTGAGGGCCAGCGCCCAAGCAAAATCAAATAGAATTAAATTCCACATGGGGATATTTCCCTAATAATTGGGATACTCTCTGTTAAACAGAGCCGTTGGATAAAAAATTCAATGGTGATGATAAATCATCAAATAATAGAATAAAATTCTGTTATGGGAAAAATCTCCCTATATCTTTCTAAACAAAGAAAGATGTGCTCTGTATAACAGATAACTCTTGGATTAAAAATCCAATGGTGATTAAAAATCACCATTTTACAGAATAAAATGCTGTACATAGGAAAATATTTCCCCAATCTTATTAAAAACAAGAAAACATATATTGTAAAACAGAGATTCTTGGATCAAAGATCCAATGATGGATAAAATTTCCCAAGTGATCTTTGAGACTAATAAAACCAATTGGAATCTCTCAATGAGAGATTCTCAAATTAATTAACAAATTTGCCTCTCCTATATAAAGGACCCGAGACTTCAAATCTCATATAGAGAGAACCCCTATAAGCTTCTGCAAAAAATACAGAAGGCTCTTAAAGACAATAGAGAATTTAATTTTCAATAGAGAAGAAGATTTTTCCCCTCTCAAACCCTAGGTAGAGAAACCACAGAGATCAAAATATCTCATTTACCAATCATAGCATATCTCTCAAGAACTTAGTTCTTTCTCTGGATCAGAGATCCACAAGACAAGTCTTCCATAAATTGAGAATTTAATTCTCATCGGGAAAATCTTGTTCTTGAGAATCAAAGATTCAGAAAAGAACTAGGTTAAAAAGAAAGAAAAAAGGAAAAGAATCTATCCTATGGGAATTTAATTCCTCGGAAAATACGGTTTAACCTTAAAAGAAACTTAGTTCTTATAAAAGAACTTAGTTCTTAAAGAAAACCTGATCCCAGATCTTCAAAACAAAGATCTTGGTGATCATTAATGGTCAAAATGCCATTAAAAGAGATTCAATCTCTGAAAAAGAAAAACCTCGTGGGCGCCCCCAACAACGCCCAGCGCCTCACGTGAAAAACACGTGGGCGCCCAAATCAGAAGGCCAGTGCCTCATGTGCACAACACATGAGCGTTGAATAAAAGTGCTTAGCACTTCATATACAGCCAAAACGGTTGAGTGCTTAGCACTGATTGGGCAGCGCCTAGTGCCTCATATGCTCCTCACGTGGACGCCATACAAAAGTGTTTAACATTTTATATACAGCCAAAATGGCTGAGTGCTTAGCACTGATTGGGCAGCGCCCAGTGCCTCACGTGCTCCTCATGTGGACCCCATACGAAAGTGTTTAACACTTCATATACAGCCAAAATGGCTGAGTGCTTAGCACTGATTGGGCAGCGCCCGGTGCCTCACGTGTTCCTCATATGGACGCCATATAAAAAAATGCTTAACGCTATATATATATTCAGTCAAAGAAACTGAGTGCTTGTTATTGATTGGGCAGCGCCCATAACTGAAGGCTTCACATGATACCCATGTGAGCGCCGGAGCTTCAAACAAGTGCTTAGCACTTTTGGATAAAAAAGAGGGGACTGAACAAACAAAGCTCAAATAAGTGCTTAGCACTTTTGAAAAAAAAAAGAAGACTGAGCAGACTAAACCCAAATTGGCTAAGTCTCTTACAGCTGAGCCCAAATGCTCTGTTGATTGGATAATAATAAAACTTAATGATCCTGAAAATATTGCTAAGTTGACTTTAGTCTCAAATAATACAAATGTCTCCTTAGTTAAGATAAATTGGGCCTAAATGCTCTTATGTTTAAGTTGATCTTAATCTCAAACTAGATTAACAATTCTTAAACCAAACAAAATATTTTTGAACTAAAGGAATATATAACCTAAGTTCAAAATCCAAACCCAAATCTCAAATATACGGATTTGGACCAATCCGCGCCCTACGGGCGACGACATAAACTAGTCTCCGTATACAATTCACGGGCAACCTTAACAAACAAAATAACACACGACACGAAGTGAACTGCTGGAGAAGGAGAAATTGGTTATCGCAACGCGATAACGTAATTAACTGCCGGGGCTTGCGCCTGCAGGGAAGAGCGTCCCTACAATAAAAAAAACCTCACAAATGAGGGGAAATCTGATGAAGTCTGCTACAGCGGTTGCATCTGTCCAAACCTCCGATATATGGTGCCATAAATCAAATTGGTATGTTTGGAGAGGTGGATGGAGAAGTCCAAATAGCATCTGCCCCCCCAAATTCAGGCAAGATGTCCCAACGTCTCGGTCTCTGTCTTTTGGCGGTGAACAGATTCTGGCACGCCCGGTGCGACCTTTTTCTCTTTCCACTCCATACTTCGTGTGTCGTGTCTCGTGAACAAAATCGTGGTTCGATATGGTTGCCCTTGAATTCGAGATACTAAAACTTGGTGTCTTGCTCTTATACAAAAAATCAACGGTTCTCAACTGTACTTCATGCAACAGCAGCTCCCGCTCTACCCCAACTGGAGGAGTGATCTATGGGCCCAACACGGCCTCTATCTTCTTAATGCCAGTGGGACAATTCACACAAGCCACTACTGGATTGTTCTTTGGGACCATGCTCCCATCTGTGAGTTTCGGTGCTCAGCGCCGCAAGAAGAATATCTTAAAAGTTCGGTCTTCGATCGACTGGCAACCACAACAACCCCTCTCAACGAGGCGTCCAAATCTAGTGTCTCCGTTTTCAACAGGCTGAGCAAGAATTCAAACGGGCCCGCAAAGAGGTTCGTGATACCTGAAGAGGCTACCCCAAAACGGATAGCCCTCCCAACTCCTCCTACAGGCAAAGCCGTCAAAGGCGCTTCTCCCACCAGACGGTCGGTTTTCGAAAGGCTGGTCGCTCCTCCTCAAACTTTAATAAGGACGTCGGTCTTCAACAGGCTGACACCGATTGAAGCTCCTCGGTAAAACCAGGGGCATGATGAAGCCGCTTCCAAAACTGAGACAGTCCCTTCTGCGAGGCACGCTTGACGTCACCACTGGCGCAGAGTGAGAAAAGTTGGGGGCAACTTCCCCTATGGACTCACCCCACCAGCTCCAATAGTGAAAGTCGACGCTGTTGTTCCAACCGGGAATAGTTTTGATCCGCTTAGGAGGGTATGTAAGAACCCCCCGACGGCGGTGCTGAAGAAATCACCTCTACCAGTAGAGGTCCCTGTGTAGGCAAAACCGGAGCGGCCTCATCAGCGTCGCTCCTCGCAAATTCATAGGGTCTGGCGGAAAGTCCAAGACTCTGTGATTGACAAAAATTACTCTCGTTGACCTGAGAAATCCAAGGGCCAACAAGGAAAAGTTCACTTCTCCACCATGCGACAGGGGACTTCTCCTAAACAGGTGCCTGTCACAACGGCTCTTTCAACTTCAATCTCATAAAAGAATGGGGCTGCAGAAACCTCTACTGCCCACGACAAATTCCAAAGGCGATAGATCTAAACGCCTCAAGGCCGGGGGCACAACAATACATACAGTCTATATGGCTTCGGGAAAAGAAGAAAGCCATGTTTCGGTGAGTCACCGACCGCAAACTCGGTCGCTGACTAAGGCTCAGGAGCAACAACAAAAGCTCCAAGAAATACTGACCAAAATAGCAGCACTTACTGGACAGAAAGAAAGTCTAGATAAAGAGGTCGAAAAGCGTCCAGAGCAGGAGATCGATACAGAGTTTCTGCGAAGGGAGCTAGAGAGGTTGGACAAAGATGCTGCTGAGCAAGCTGCTAATATAAAGCAGATGGCTCTCTTGTTTCAAGATATGGTTGGAATGACGATCCAACAAGAACGCCCGGCCGAAGATCCGCCGATAGTCGTCGAGGATGACAGGGAGGAAACATCAAACCCTCCTCCAGCCTTATCGGCAGCCAAGGAGGAAACGATCTCCATGGCCGCTCGTGATGATTACATTGCTCAACAAATAAGAGCTCATCAAGCTAATGAAGCTGCTGGCCAAATTTTCAGAACCGGACGACCATATCTAGGCTGGTATGATCAAATCAAGTACCCGTCGGGATATACAATCCCCAAGTTCCATGTGTACAAAGAAACATGCAACCCTCACCAGCACGTTGCGCAATTCAAAGCTCTATGCAGCAACACTGGAAGCGATGACAAACTATGGCTTCGTCAGTTCGTTGGCAGCTGTTAGAAACAGCCTTCGAATGGTACTCAGAGCTCCCAAATGACTCCATGAAAACATTCACAGAGATGGAACTGCTGTTCACACAGTGTTTCGCCAACACGAGCGAACGCACTCCGATCACGGCATTAATCAATACCAGGGTAAAGTCGGGAGAAACATGGGTCCAATACGCGATCCGCTGGCGGAACTTGTGGTCTAAGTGCGAACAACGCATTGAAAAATCTCTTGTCGTGGGCATGTTCATTGGGACCCTTGATTCTCAAACGATTGTGTCCCAGTTCATGACATTCTTCAAGCCCACAACCTTTCAGGCTCTGATAGATAAACTGGCCCAAATGGACCAGATTGACCACGGGCCTTCATCCTTAAATAAGGACCCTTGAAATAATAAGGGCAAAGAGAAAGCGACCTTCGTTGCCAATACTAAAAACAGCCGAGTGGCCCAAAACCAGCTGCTCGCCAAAATAATACGCAGCCGCGCCCATCCTCGGAGGAAATACTAGGACATGCTTACTCGTTTCCATACGACAAGACGAGGAGACTGTTCGAATTGGCAATGCGTAATAAACTCATCACATTACCAGACCCGTGGCGTCTACCGCAACCCGGCGACATCAACAACCCTAACTACTGCTCCTATCACATAATGGTGAGCCACCCAATTGAAGATTGCTACGTCTTCAAGAATTAGGTCGAATACCAGTATCAACAGGGAAAATTCGCGCTGTTTGATAACTAGAGGATAAACCCACCCCAGAAACACACTCCCAAAAAGGTGGATGCGCAGGAGGCATCATGCTCACTCGTGGAAGAAACTCTATGGGAAGTCGTTCTTTCAGCAAAACCAGAAGAATGCTGAAGGATCTACAGTGATGTCCAGCAGTCAGGTGGAAAAGCCTACTTGAATCCGAAATAATTGAAGGGATGTTAAAACCTAGTCCCGCACCGAAAATTGTTGACGAGGGGAAAACCCCCCAAACCAAGCCTTCGAAATCTTCAAAGAAAAAGAAGAAGACCAAGAAGCCTGTGCACCCTGCCGAGTATGACTAAAAGCACACAGATTTACAAAAATATATTGACGCGCTGAAGGAGTACAACCAGAAGGCACAGACACCGGTCACGCTCGAAGAATTCCTCAAGTATATTCTTAAGGACGAACATAGTGACAATGATGAGGAAAATGACTCATCAAAAGACACTGAAGACCGTGTAGGAAGTTGCTAAATGGTCTCCCATTCGTCGTTATATGATGAAGAAACTCCCTCAGTGTCAGAAGACAACGCGGAACTGGGGGCAGAATCAGTGCTAAAATCCCCAGAACTGGCAGAAGACCCGATCGATAGGCTGTTAAACGAAGCCTTTCAAAAAAGTAAAGTTGACCGAGAACGTGAGACATCCATATACGAAAAGTCTAAGCATCAGCGCTAGGACAAAGAAGCTGCGGCAATGATGAGTCGTAAAGTACTTCAACCAAGTCAAAGCACACCTGCTACAAATAAGAGCATGATCAAAACAGAGAAGCGGTTCGCCAAAGCCCTGTCAATGGGGATGAAGCTGTCACCTCTCATAAGGAATAGTCCCGGGGTCATATGCCTCGATGGAGAAGATGCATGCCCAAACTACTGCTTATATCATCAGAGGGTCACCCACCCCACCGAAGAATCCAGTACCTTCAAGAAGTGGTGGCAAGGATACGTTGCCCATCAAAAACACTTCAAGAGAATGAAGCGCGAAACTCGTGCTCGTCGACGGCAAAATAGTGCGACAAACGCGTATGAAGAAATAACTGGCAACTGTCATATGGTTGATACCAGTTCGGAAAGGGAAAAACCCTTAAGTTCTTACATTTGGAAGTGATTCTGAGGATGAAACGTCTCTCAGCCCTCGCTTCAAATATTCCCCCTCCGAAAAATAAGAGGAGGAGAAGAACTGCTAGAATATTCAGCTGCGTAACCGCACGCTGCCTGAGAGGAATCTCGGACCTACAAACAAAGGTTCGAAAAAAAAGGACAAAGAGAAAGGAAAAATCCCCGAGGAAATTGTCCTCGACGATGGAGTTGTCAAAGAGCTCGCTGCAGAGGACCCACCTAAGAAAAATAAGATGGATTACCACGTCTTGGCACATCTGAGGAAAATACCCTCGCAACTGAGCATATTGGATGCTCTCCTCCTATTCAAAGAGGCACGAGATTCCTTGATTAAGGCATTATAAGAGCCCGATCAGTTCCAAGCTTTCTTCGAAAAAGAGAAGATGAAGCATGGGCTGGCAGAGGTCCACACGGTTGACATTACATTTAGTGATGAAGATCTCCTCCTCGTTACGTGCGAGCATAATCGCCCGTTATACGTCACTGGATACTGCCACGACATCAAGATAGGGAAAATTCTTGTCGACAACGGATTTTCCGTTAACCTTCTCAATGTAAGAGTGCTGAAGGAGATTTGCATGAACGTTCAGCACCTTGCCCGAGATAAAATTACCATCTCTGGGTTCGACTCACAATCATCACGAACATTTGGGTCCGTAATACTGACGCTACGTTTCGGGCTGCTCGTCACTGATATCAAATTTCATGTCATTGACACCAAGACTTGCTACAACGCTTTACTCTGCAGGCCTTGGTTACACGAGTACAATGTCATCCCTCATACACAATATCAGTGTATGAAGTATTTCAAGGATGGCTCGGAGTACACCATCACGGGAAAGCTAAACCCATTCTCCGTAAACGAAGTCCGGAAATACGAAGACGCAAAGTACTTCCTACCAGACTTCGAGGATACTGAAAGGCGCCACAAGCCGGAGAATAAACAGAAGTCCGTCGCCACTATCCCAATCTTTAGGAGCGATACCGAGGAAGATAAAGAAATAGTCTACTCGGGGCAGGCCTAAAAAGAAAACAATAATCCTAGACCATCTACTCCTATCTTGGTTTTTGGAAGTGACTCTGAGGATGAGGCCAATGCAGTGTTCTCCGTCCGCCCGTCAATGCAAACTTTTGCCGGAACAAATTACAATGGCTCCGCCTTGGCATTACAAGGAAGTTGATGTGCTCCATACACACGGCATACAAGAAATGCAAACTTTCTACGTACCTCCTAGGCGAAGAGGTGGAAAAGCGATCCTCTTCTACCAATCTACGGAAAATAAAGTAGAAAAAAAAGTCTGGCATGGTGCCGATTTTGCCCTCGACAGGCTTCAACCAATCCGTCTGCCAAGATACTACGCGGAGGGATTGAAAAGGCTGTTAAGATGCCAAGGTGTACCCCTCGAACAAACTATTCGACAAGCCCAATTCTATAAAAAGATTTGAGATATTCCCGAGACATAGCGAAAGATGCCTAACGGGAAGATGGAGACAACCGGGCTTGGATATGTTCGTTCCAAGAAACGAGAGCATATCCACAGTTGTCACGTCGTAAACAACTCCAGTGAAGCGGAAGACGCTCTTCCAAATAGCCGTGATGACAGGAGTGAGATCCCGCTCTAAAAACGTTAAGTCCGTTGCTGGAAGAATAAATTGACAAATTAATAAAAGAAGCTTGTCAAACAAGCCAGTACAGTCACAGCCGCGAAATGACCATTTATGAAAAGGCTGAGACGCAACGTCTCAGTCAGCAATCTGCGGAGAAGGCAGATTATAATGCTCTTCATCCCCGGCACACTGTATGTTCTCGCGAAAGGGGAAAATCCTGAAATAGAGACAAAAACAGGGCAAAGAGCGTAAACAAGGTTCGAAAACAACAAAGCAGGTCCAAGACGTCGTGCAATCGAGAAAAACTCTATTGGTGCCCGTTCTTTATAAAGAAGATGGGTCGGGAATACTCTTTCTCTCAAGACAAGATAAGGAAAATATTCAACTTTGTCATGAAGCACCAAATGATGACACTTCCGAAGTCTCGGCATTTCGAACAAATAAACGAGGTCTATCATCCGGATTATTGCTCCTATCACTGGGTAATAGGTCACCCCCTTGAAAATTGCTTTACCTTCAAAGACTGGGTAGAAGACCGGTATCGACAAGACAAGTTTATATTATCCGACAGCTGGAGGGTAACCCCGCCACAAAAGCATGAGTCGAAAGAACCTACAACGTCAGGTTAGGACTGGCCCGACAACAAAAAGTGAAGTATGCTCATACATGCTATATGATAACCCTCTCAAAAGAGGGAGGGCACAAGACTATGGATGACCTCCACATGTGCTTCGCAAATGAAGACGAAGAAGATGTGATCTCAGAGTTTCCACCAGCACCAAAAGAGCTGGAAGATGTGGTACACACCACGGCAGACGACCTAATAAAAATTGACTCGGGGACAGAAAATGATTCGAGGCCAATATTCGTCAGCGAGCTATTATCTGAAAAATAGGTAGCCACGTTAAAAGACATGCTCATGCAATATAAAGACTGCTTCGCATGGAACTATTTTGAGATGCCGTCCAAAAATAGCGGTACATAAACTGGTCATATCGCCGGACATAAAGTAAGTCAAACAGGCGCCAAGAAGGATGTGATTCGAACTTGAGATGAGTATCGTCGCTGAAGTCAAGAAACTAATCGACTCCGGCTTCATCCAAGAAGTTCAATTTCTCGACTGGATCGCTATCATCATTCCGGTGATGAAGAAAAATAGGACGGTGCGTATCTGCGTGGACTTTCGGGACCTCATTAAAGCTTACCCAAAGGATGATTTCCCAGTACCTGTTACCGAGCTGATGATTGATAACACGTCTACACATGAAGTCTTCTCCTTCAAGGATGGATTTTCAGAATACAACCAAATAAAAATGCATCCTGAAGACCAAAAGCATACCGCCTTCCGAACCCTATTGGGCATATTCTGCTATAAAGTGATGCCTTTCGGTTTGAAGAATGCTGGCGCTACCTACCAGATGGCTATGACAAAGATTTTTGATGACCTCATAGACGAGATCGTCGAATGCTACATCGACGACCTTATGGTTAAGAGCAAATCTCATGAGGAACATTGGGAACATCTAAAAATAGTGTTCCAACATCTTCGGAAGTATAATCTGAAGATGAACCCTCTAAAATGCGCGTTTGAAGTCTCCTCAGGCAAATTCCTAGGATTCATTATGCGTCACCGAGGTATCAAAATCGACCCCTCAAAGATCAAGACGATTATGGAAATGCCCATGCCAAGAACCCTCAAACAACTGCAGTCTCTCCAAGAAAAGCTCGCATATATCCGGCAGCTCATAGCTAATCTCTACGGAAAATGTCGTCCCTACAGTCATTTGATGAAAAAGGGGACTCCGTTCGTCTGGGATCAAAAGTGGCAAAATGCAATAGACGAAATCAAGCAATACCTGTAAAATCCGCTGGTATTGACCACTCCGGTTAAAGGAAAACCCCTTATCCTGTTTACAACGGCTCTTGAGGGTTCTCTAGACGCGCTATGGGCACAAGAGAACGATCAGGGAAAAGAGAGAGCCCTGTACCATTTGAGTCGTGTTCTCCTGGGAGAAGAAAACAACTATTCCCCCATCGAAAAGTATTGCCTGGCACTGATCTTCGCAATAACGAAGCTCAGACATTACGCCTTGGCACACGAAATCCATCACATATCGAAAGTGGATCCTCTCAAATATCTAAGGTCAAGGACCATGCTAACAGGAAGGCTTGCCAGATAGGCCCTCCTCCTAATGGAGTTTTCGATAACGTATCATCCCTTCAAAGTGGTGAAAGGGCAGGCCATTGCCGACTTTCTTGCGGAGCATCCGATACCAGCTGACTCCCCATTAAATTGCGAACTGCAAGACGGACATGCGTTTGATACAACCGAAGAAGAAAATGATTCCCAATGGGAACTCTACTTCGATAGAGTATCTTCCATGAAGCGGCGAAAGCAAAACACCACTATAATCAAAGCCGGGGTGGGACGTATCTTCATGACTCCGTAAGGAGGGATATTGCGTTATGCCCTCTCCTTAATAGAGCCAAGGACTAATAACGAAACTGAATATGAAGTTTTGATTGCAGGTCTCGATATCGCTATCGACATGGGAATCAAAGACCTCCTCATATATAGAGACTCCCAGCTAATCGTCAGCCAAGTAAATGGCGACTATCAGTGTCACAACCCGAAAAGTACGGAACATGACCGACACTTAAATTACGAAACGTCTCGAGGCGTACGTAATCTAAGTAAGCCAAAACCCAGAAATCCAAACCAAGTAAAGCAGTAGAGTGAAGAAAAACCAACTTTAAAGCAAGAAGTTTAACAACATAAGCCGAAGTATGCATTTTTAAAATCTCAAGTCTTTTCTGAAAATTTCGGCAGAGTTTCCTTTGTAAAAACTGATCCCAAACGGGTACAAACCTGATAAAGCATATATAATGAATAAAGGCATCCCCAAGAGGGAGCTAGCTCTTCGTCAATTGACGGTCACAACTACGCAAGCAATATAATATACAACGCCGAAGGGCGAGGATCAAAGCTCAAAAGAAAGCCTATATCCACCAGAAAACCATAATAATACAAGCGCGACTCTAAGGTCGAAAGAATATACACCGGTCTTCTAGTTCTATCAAATAAACAAGTCTGGTTGATGGAGTTTTACTAGATACAACTGAAATAACAAATGTACAATGGTGGTCACGATACAAGTGAACCCACCTACCAAAGCAATCACCCGAAATGAAAACAGTGTGCTAGCAAGCCGTCAAGATACCTGTAAGGCAAAATCTGCAAGAAACTGTGGCACAACGGGGGTGAGTTGCCAACTCGTGAGTAGAAAATATCACAGAGCAGAAATCGAATGCATGACGCTATCCTAGGTCATATCAAGTAATATCCTCAAATAATAATATCCTGATCCATCTACATATAAGTACAATACTACGTGCTCGTGTCAGTGCCTCAGATAGCAACATATCAGATATATGGTGTATGAAAGCATTACAAATGGAAACAGAATACATCATGAGTGAGACAACTGTTTTCTTTATTTAATGAGAATCATGTATGTATATAAATCGAATATCATCAATGAAATCAACAGAGAAATCAGTGTCAAGTATCGACACAAAACATGAATCTCAATATCTCAGGCTCCGGCTATCCGGACTGGCCTGTATCATCAAATCTCAATATCTCAGTGTCTCAAATCTCAATATCTCAATATCCCAATACCTCGGGCTCCGTCAGTCCGGATCGGCCCATATCATAAATCACACGACCACGAACGGTATCCTCCGGATATCCGCCGCGCCAAACAATCACCGGTAGGCAGTCTGCCCCTGCCGGGCTCATCGTCTACAATTCGAGCTTCTTACCCCGGGGTACCATACCGGGTCCACTATATACCCGCAGACGGTTCATCCAACTCCTCGAATCGGGTCTTGAAAACCATCTCAGAACCGAGAAAATATCATGGTGGACAAGACTCATCATATCAAGGAAAACCGTATTTTTCTCTTTAAAATAAATCATCAGTTTATAAAACTTTCACATGCGGTTTCTAAATACAGAAAATCTCAAGAAGGGTCCGAAATCATCAAAATCACGATATCAACAAATAATGAATACCGACATAAATCTCCATAATACTGCATGACTAATGAATATATGAATATATCTGATATCATGCAATGAATGCAATAGTTAAACTAGCATATGAAAGCGATAACATATTGCAACTATCAGCTAGCAAGCTATGTCAATGAAATAGTGTTCTCTAAAGTGTACGTGACATGGTAATTACCGATGATAATGTGTGTGAGCCGGCAAGCAGGTGTACGTGGAACATACGCATCATCGGTAATGGTGTTGGTGTCCTGACAGCAGGGTCTCATAATAATTACAGATAACATATGTACAAGCATGCAATGCGATGAAACATCCTGAACATACAAAAAGTGATGTAGTAACAGCAACCCTGAAAATATACCTACCCAAAATACGAGTCATACAGTTTGGTATTTAAATTACTCACAATTCTCCACTTTTGAAAATGAGTATGACTCGAGCCCAGTCAAAAGGGTAAGAGAATCCACCTAAGTCCGAGTCGATTTATATATATATCTAGTAGTCAGTGATCTCGCCTCAATAGTATTACGTACGATACAATAAATAATATGACATTCTCGAGTCAAGAGTGCGGATCTATCATCATAATTATATCTCGTACGGTAAATCCATCGCACGGCATTCCAAATCAGGGTACGGGTCGAATATCATATATAACACAACATCCATACGGTATCATCATCACATATTATGAACTATCACATATAACACAACATCCATATGGTATCATCATCACATATCATGAACTAGGGGGGTACTGATCTAAAGTCAAGTACAAACTGATACCAATATCATCATACATATGTTTTCGTGTGAATAAAATCACATCACCCAACGATCCACTATAATATCCTGCCGCATTTTATATCATGACCCAAACACATATCACAACTCACGGCATCATGCCCGATCATATCGACTCGCCTCCAAATATCATATACTATCCTCAACATCCGTGTGTGTGTGTGTGTGTGTGTAAGCACCAAAACAACCGCATAAACCTATATATATACATATGACGTATACACCCAAAACCAAATTCCGTATGTATATATGTATGTGTACAACCTTACTCTAGGGTTCACGACTAAGAAACCAACTAAATCCTTCCTTCAATTCTCGCTAACACTAACCCATGATCTCCTAAAGCTTTTCTTGCTAAGTGTTCATATCTCTCAATAACACATCTAAGTAAATCTATATCACATCATACCATTTCTTACGACATTGCAGGGGTGCTATACGCCATCCACCCAACTTCTCCCGTAGATATAAATCTACTCACCTTACTCTTCGCTTTCCGTTGCCGACGTCACCACGCGCTTGCTTGTCGTCTCGAAGTCCTCATGGGGGTACCTACACATCATAACGTATCGTATCGCATTAAAAACCAAATCAAAACCAAAACGACACGCTAAAAGCCTATAGGTTAGAACCTACGGACTACGCCTTTCAAACCACCAAACAACCCTCGATATCGTCGTACAAACGTCAAGTGATCGAGGTAAAACGCAATTACTAAAATCCAAAATCCAAAATACGAAAAATATAAACCCGAATCAAAACAACAACTCATGAATTTAGTCCCAGATTTTACCCTAGGCAAAACTAGCCAATTTTGCATACAGGAGGGGTCTAGATTACAGATACTAGAGCCATGACACAAACACGAGACAAAATGCCCCAGGTCTGGCCGCAATTTGCGGCCAGAAGGAATTTTTCTGCGGCCTGGGTAGAGGGTTAGGGGCTCGGGTCTTGGTTAATTCTTCGTATGTGCCTGCCGGTCTCTCTGTGTTTGCTAAATAAATTTTAGAGTCCCCGAGTGTTAGCAGATTACCAAAAACCATCACAATTCCAACATTTTCATTATCTGCAGAATTTCAAAGTTCGTATTTAGGGGTTAAGTCTCAGGTTTTAGTCCAATATGATATCATTACAGGGGTTTGAGGTCACTATAGGCCTCAATTACACATCACAATTCAAGAATTCCTCAAACCCTAACTAGAAATTTCTAAACCTCACTAAACGACACTAAATCGGTTCTAAGTTAACATGGATGCAAAGCAAATAGGAAAACTACTCTAATGATGGATAAATTACCTCCTTTGGCAACTCAAGAATTTTCTTGAGTTGCCCCAAGTGTCCAAAATCCTTGCTTTCTAGGTCCAAAGTGAAGCTTGTGAGCTTGAGCACATTTTTTGTGAAAGTGAGATGGATTTTTGATGGATTTGTGAGGAGGGAGAGAAGGCAGCAACAGCAGCCATATGAGAGGGAGAGGAGAGAAAATGAATGAATGAGTGGAGAGAGAATGGCTCAAGACCAAGGTTTGACCCCGCATCCTCTCTTTCTCTCTCTTGCCCATACTTCTATATTCTATTCTTTTCTTTTCTTTTCTTCTCTTCTCATTTCACTTTTAAAACCAACACATAAATTCCAAATGAAACCATGGTTATTAAAATGTAACACAAGTGTAAAATACGATACGGTGCATGTTTTGCACAAAACAAGCTTAATGCGCGATTAGCGATATTTAATCGCGATTGGCACTAAATTAGTATATAATAAATCATAAAATTTCATAATTTGCATAAATCACATAAAACACCCTCTTTTCAGTAATTTCCATAACTTTCCAAATTTTTCCCAATTTATCGGTATTTAATTATACCGCCTTATTAAAATATTCGATATAATAATATTAAATTATAAAAATTCCCATAAATAATATTTTATTTTTCTGAAATATTACAATCAGATATGCAAGCCATAACTGATAAAGTATGGCGAAAAAGTGCAGCAACCACTGATACAAATCTCTGCCTATACCGTGGAAAGTATACCACGTGCGAAAAACAGCAAGGTAGATGCATTGGCCAAATTAGCTAAGAAACTGGCCGATGAAGACCTCGATGACGTAAAGATCATTGTGCAAAGCCGCAGAATTCTCGCGCCAACAAATATATCTTCGGAAGACCTGATAGTGTCATCCGAAGGAAAGGAAACGACCGAACAAGTAGACCTTCAAATAGAGGACGAAGAAAATGTTAAGGATTGGAGGGAAGTCTTCATAGACTACTTCAAATCCCAACGAACACCCAAAAATGCGTCGTTTAGATATCAGCTCATGAAATGAGCTCTATTCTTCGCCTTCGTCAATGATACTCTTTATAAGAAATCATTCGACTGTCTATGGCTAAGATACCTGGAGCCGGAGGAAGCAAAGAAAGTCGTCCAAGAAACTCACGACGGACTCTGCGGTTCTCATCAAGTTGGGCCAAAGATGAAGCTGAAGATAAAAAGAATGGGTTATTATTGGCCCACGATGATCTAGGACTGTCTCGAATATGCGAAGCAGTGTCACTCATGCCGAATTCACAGGGACTTCATCTATCAACATCCAAATCCGCTACATCCGACAGTGGCTAGCTGGCCATTCGAAATGTAGGGAATCGATATAATTAGCCCTATCGAACCGGCATCATCCAAAAGACATCGGTTTATATTGGTAACGACTGATTACTTCTCTATGTGGGCAAAAGCAGTACCACTAAGGGAGGTAAAGATGGAGAATATCCTCCATTTCTTCAGAACCCATGTCATCTATCGGTTCGGCACTCCGCGGCGGATAATATCGGATAATGGGCCAGCTTATAGAAGTCATAAAATAAGCTACTTTGCACAAAAACATAAAATAAATTGGAGCTACTCTTTAGTTTATAATTCTCGGGCCAACGGTCTAGCTGAAGCTTTTAACAAGATCTTAATAAAGATTATAAAAAGACGGTGTCCAGAAATAAAAAAGACTGGCACGAAAGGCTGCATGAAGCTCTCTGGGCATACCGAACAACGTTCAAGACAGCCACAAATATGACACCTTACGCATTGGTGTTCGGCACGGAAGCAGTGCTTCTACTGGAGATAGAACTCCCCTCTCTATGAGTAGCGGTTCGATACGAGCTGACAGATAAAGAAATGCTCATTTTCGGGTTGAAGAGCTCGATACCCTCGACGAAACTCGCCATATAGCACAGCAAAATCTAAAGGCTTATAAGGTAAGGATAACACGATCATACGAAAAACTGACCAGGCTGAGAACATTCCGCCAAGGCAAACTCGTGCTAGTCGTAAAAAAATGAATGATCCCCAATCGTGCAGAATGGGGGACGTTCGAGCTGAACTATGAAGACTCGTACATCATAAACAAAGTCTATCAAGGTGGAGCCTACCTGCTCATGGACATGCATGGCGAAAAACCCTTCCGGTCAATAAACGGCCGATTCCTCAAAAATTACTATGCCTAACATGTCATGACTTAGGTCAAAGATAAATGACGACGCTTGTGTTCGCTCGCTATCTTCCTGAGCCAGAACCCTGAAAATAGTATCCAAAAGCTCCGTCGCCTAAAAAATGGTGATAATGGACCGAAACGTCCTTAAACTAATATTCGTCCAAAAAATGGGAACGTTGGACAGAAACGTCCTTAAACTAATACTCGCCTAAAAAATGGTGATAATGGACCGAGATGTCACTAAACTAATAATGAACCGAGAAGTCCCTAAACTAACAATCCGTCTCAAACATGGCGATATTGGTCCAAGAAGTCCTTAAACTAATAATCTGCCTCAAACATGATGATATTAGACCGAGAAGTCCCTAAACTAACAATCCATCTCAAACATGTCGATATTGGACCGAGAAGTCCCTAAACTAACAATCCGCCTCAAATATGGCGATAATGGACTGAGAAGTCACTAAACTAAAACGTCGCCTCAAGCATGGCGATAATGGACCGAAAATTCCTTAAACTAAAAATTCGCCTCAAACATGGCGATAATGCACCGGAACGTCCCTAAACTAGCGCATCGCCCCAAATACGGCGATATGCTCTCTTGAGATCTATATTGCAATCGAAGTCCTAGCGGCAAAGGTTGCAACTCAAGTCCCGCTGGCTGCACAGCTACTCCAGCAATAAAGCCATCCCCATGTCCCACCGGCAAAAAAATGGGTCACCTGTGACGAAACTATTCTCGAGAGTTTCACCGCGTTAAAAAAAAGGTATGTCCACAAGCAAAATGGGCACGGATGAAAACCCGAAAGGGCGCCGTGAGTAAATACAGCAGGACTGTCGGCGAGTTGTGAAAACTCGAAAAGGGCTCAAACTCGTAAAAAAAATTCATGTGCACTTGCAAGATCCTATCGACCTTGTAAGGAGAAAATACCTGCGTGAAATCCTTACGACTCACAAAAGAGCAACACACTTAGAATTCCCGGCGATTCCTATGGAGAAATTACACTTGCGAGATCCTCACTACTCGTAAGGAGAATTCCCACTATGAGACCCTCGCGGCTTATATGATTCAAAAGCCTTAAACTACAGGGATCTAAACCTGTTCTTAAGCCGTCGTATTCCCCTAATGTTGCCCTACAGGTGGTCCTATATTGACCCTTTTATACAATCCACGGGCATAAATAAATATATCCCCAACCAAGTTCTACCAATGACGAGAAATGTCCCCATATAGTGAACGACACTTGTAAGTCCTCTCAACTTATAACGCGAAAACACTCTTGGAAGATCCTTACGACTTACAAGAGAAAACGCACTTAGGAATCCCCACGATTCCTAAGGAGAAAATACACCTATGAGATCCTCACGACTCATAGGGAGAAATATTTTTATGAGACCCTTACGGCTTATGAAGTCGAATCAGAGAAGTGCATGCAAAAGAAAAGAATATATATTCTTTATTCATGAATCAAAATATTTGAAAGATGTAATTTATAAAAAAAAAGGATACAATTCTAGCCTCTAAAAGAGCGGGGCTTTCAATAAAGTGGCAACCCGTTCACTCTCTTGCCGTAGCTCTTTCTCACGCTCCATTATTGCGACCAGCATTGCTTTGACTTAAGCCCGTCATTGCAAACATGAAGAAAGCTTCTCAGAAATTTCCTGCTTAGCAACTTCGCAGTCTCGCATTCCTCGCTCAGTAGAGTCAAGGTTCTGCCTCAGCACCACTCCTTCAGAAATGCATTGCTGAAGATTTTCAAAGATAACTCGGAGTTGCGCAACATTCGTTTCGACCTGGGCACGCAATTGGCTTGATTCACCGAAAGCCGTCTCATGCTCCTTCTGCTTCAGGACCAACTTCTGTTCGAAATATTGAATGGAAGCGGCACTTTGCTCGATCCATGCGGCCAATTGAGCCTTCGGGGATAATGCCTCAGGCGCAAGACATTTGTGCTCGATCTCATGGAGGCAAACCTCAATCCGCTTACAGTAGTCAACCCAGATGCCGAAGAAATCTTCATTGTGGAAAGTCACAAGAGTCACCAGTATGGGGTTGACTTCATCCGCAAAGTCCGCAGCAGAACTGAGAGCTTCGAATTTAAGGTCTTCAATAAATTCACTTACCATTCTCCTGCTATTTGCCGCACCTCTGGAAGACTGACGTTTAGCGAAGGGCCCCGCGGGAATAGAAATACGAAACTCGAAAGGATCCAAAGCCGGTGTAGCTGCTACGGAATAAGACATGCACAAAGAAGGGTCAGATTTCAGCCTAAAATAAAAAAATGAGGAGTGGGATCTAACTTACCAATAGTTGAAACGGGCAAATCAGGGAGCGTAAAAGGCTTGGAAAGATATACTAACCAACGCCAGAAGGAGGGACAGATCCTGATTGGGATGCAAAGTGCGAGGTTAACATTTGGCATAAGCGGTCGAAAAGCACTCCTACGGGATTGCAACAATATATGGTAAAGAAATTAATCCAAGAAGTAATATCATGAGAAATACCTGACGGGGCAGAAACCATAGTGGTATCTGGAGCGTCACTAGTTATGACAGCTTCCTCGATTTCCACCATCACCGGGAAGATGGACTCACGTCTGCACTTTCGTCTCCCGAATCAATAAGGGCCGTCGTTACGCTAGTGTCACCTGCAGATATCGGGGATTCACAAGGAGAAGAAGTGGCAGCTGGAACAATCTCAGATTCGAAATGAAGGCTCGGCATCCCAGAATCCCCAGACGCTGGCACCTCATCCGCAGCGCTGACACCTGAACTCGGCCGTGCTATACCATTTAAAGAAAAATGGGTTAGATAAGTCCTACTAGGCTTCATTAAGATATCGTGCGTTGTCTTACCTTGAAGTAATCACTCAGTTTCTTCATGAGCTGCGCGCGCAATCAGCCTATGAGCGGTTGACAAGACAGAAGGAATGTCCTACATGGGAACATCGGTGGGTCGTATATCACTCGAACTCGCACCTGTAGCCAAGCTAGCCTAACACTCCCTTGCTGCGTGCTTCCGACGCTTCCTCTCGGCTTTAGCCATACGGAGAGATCTCTTCAGAGCCACAGACAGTGAAACGTCTTTATTCGAATTAGGCTCAGCCTCCGGATCGCCTACAATGTCCGTCATCGGCTGCTTTAGTGATGCTTCCCGTAGCGGTCCTAGGGTGACCTCAATGGTAGCCGGTAGCTCTGAAGGCTCCGTAGGTGCCATCAAGGGAGGGATATCCTCCGCACTCGGAATAATACAAGTTGTGGTGGTTCTTGTAATAAAAAAAGAGGGGAGTGAGGGTGTGAAAAAAATGAGCTAAATATGTGTATTCAAAGGCGTCACAAAACGAATTATACCGAGGCGAATAGAAACGGGAAGCCTCTCTTCTTCCTCGAATGTTTTGAGGGACGCCAAAAGAGCCTCTTCAGTGGAGATGCCTGTTAAGAAAAGAGCGTTAATAAAATGCAATAAACTCTAAAATATACAAAATAGTATAAATGAGATATACCTGACGCCGCAAGAGAAGCAAGCGTTGTTTGCTCGCGGGCTAATCTCTCAGAAGCCTCAATAACAGCTTGAAGATTAGTTGCGACATTCTCATCAGTAGAAGTTTCAAACAGACTGTCGTTGGTGCCGTATTCGGACAAATCTTTGCTATAAGGAGCATGAGGCTCCTGACCAAATACAACGTCAGCCGAAAATATGGACTTTTTCTTCTTCTGAGAGCCGGCAGCAGCACTTGGTGGTAGAAGGTTGCTCTTTACAAGTTTCTTGGGACGGCGAGTCCCGATTTTCGAGCCAATACCCGACTCAAGGGACGCCGCAGCCATCACGTTTCCAGGAGCACTTTCGTCCAGTCGTGGCTTAGCCGTCAACACTATCGGAAAGGCTCGTGGAACTACAACCGCGTTGCTCTCTCTCAAAGAAGGACGGACAATTGCCCGTCGCTTCAGCGGAACAGCGGGATTACTGGCCAGGACAGAATCCTTATGATCAAGAAGCATCCGCTTTTCTTTTTTGATAACGGCACCCGTTGCATGCTGATACCAGGCAATGTAAGCATTGGAGGGCTTCGGGATATGACTCGGTTCAACAATCAGAAAATGAGACCTCGTATTCAGCCGCATAAAATGGTGCGCCGCATTGCGAATGCTCTCCTCTGTAGCAACCAGATCGACGAGAAATTCTTCAAGGGGAACGCCTTGGTTATAGCCAGATTGTTGAGCAAAACGATACGGGTTATACCTCATGAATAACACAGAGGCATTTCACCTGAATACTAGGAAACCCGGCCTGATGGAATACAAATGCGCGATCTCCCGGGCCCTCAAAGCAGAAGCTCCATCCTTAAAAACACCGTGAAGCGGCTGGATCACTTTGGAGGGTTCTATACCATGGTCAGAACTCTATCAACAAAGGTCATGCTGTCCCCAACCATGTGCGGATGCAGGAGCAATCGCCGAGCCTCTCGCTGTGTTGGGTCCGGAAAAGAAGTGTCAACCAATTGCATGACCCGAGGGAAATTGTACCCTTCATAAAATATAGGTCTTTTGTGCACACCAAAGGCACCCAACACATGCATCTCGATTCATGAGGTGGAGTAATGCAAAGGGAGATTTATGGGCTTCAAATCCGGCTGGGTGGTGTCGGCCGCTATACTTAGACCATGATATAAGTGAGCCAGTCCTGCGTCCCCGCCGCAACGCGATGAGCCGACTAGAAAACAGACAGTCTCATGTAGCGAGGGTGCATTGGGAGTGCAAACGAGCTCAGCCACTAACCAATGAAGCCCATGAAAAACGTTTCCTCGTCAATATCCGGAGCGGCAATCTCTGCAAAAGGGACGATAGGGGTGTCCGGAATAAAGAACCGCTTTAAGTCCGCATCTGCAGTCGGCAATTTGTCCAAGCCAAACCCGAACGGATCATCAAGCTTAGCAAACTTCGCAACCTTCTTCGATAAAACCTCCGGACGAAGGAAACAGGCAACAAAGTCCGTGAAGCTGACTCCATGCCCCCGGACTCCAAAAACAAGCTCTCATTGATGTTTAACACTTTGATCAAACTCGGGAACTTGTGGCGAATAGCATTTTCCGGGGTAAGGCCCATGAGTACCGATTCGGTGGCGATGATATACTCGTCAGTAGGAAGTATCTCCTCATAATGCTCCCCTCTTACGGGTAACCCGGAAATTTCTGCAAATTCTTCCAGCGAAATCGATACCTTATGGTCCGACAAAAGAAACGTGTGGATCGGAATATTCCACTGCTCCAGGAAGGATTTAACCCACTACACATGAGGAGTGTGGTAATAAAAGAAAGACGCGTAGACCGCTGGGTAAAAACCGGTTTTCAGCAGTAGCGATTTCTTGGCCGATAAAATGTAACGGGCCCATTGGAGATAACCAGCCGGATATTGAGGGGTCACTCCTATTGTGTAAACCTGACCCTAAGGACACGCCTCTCCTTGACACATGCGACGCCTCCAGAATATTTAGGGTCATCGACGGCTGGACTGGTATCGACGCCATGGAAGGAAGGAGACGACCTTCCGCTGTCCAATTGACCTCTTCCACAGCATAAGCGACCTGCGGAAGGTCAACATAATGAATTGCCGGGATCGGTTCTGATGGCACCGCACAAGTAAAGCTGCGCCGACCCCGGATAATATAGCTTTACCTCGATCCCCATAGATGAAGAGATTTCTGCTCTGGATCGTAGTCCCGGATTAAAGCGAGGATTTCACGATCAGTAGGCACGTCGGCAAAAGCACTCTCCGAATGGACATAAGGAAAAAAGGAATCGGAAGCCACGGTACCTGAAAATAAAAACCATTAGAGAGTCAGCGATTAGCATATTAAAATTACTACAGTCTAAAGGAAAAACCACTGGGCCCCACAAAATCAAGATGATGGCTCATCAATGATGAAATATGAGCCCATTGTGAGAATCCAAAGGGATTCTCATTAAATGAATAGTCCTATTGAGCAGTGGAGTTAAAAACTCCCAAAGTTCTCGAAAAACGAGTTCTGTTAAAAGATAGCAACATATTCAAATCTGTAAAAAGGGTATTAGAATCCTAAAAAAGTAATAGGAAGGGGAATAAAATTCCTAAAAGTTCTAAAATTTCTCAGAGCTAAGCTCTGTAAGACAAAATGGAATTAAATTCCTCCAATAATGGGATTAAATCCCAGAAATCCCCCATGTTGGGAGACAGATGGGAAATATGACGGAATTGAATTCCAGAAACCCGCAAAGATCAGGATCAATGATGCCCATTGATTTAAGACCCATGGTCTACTCAAAAAAAGGGGAAAAGTTCTTTTTATGATCTCTGAGAGATCATTTCAAGAAAAGAGCCGAGCACTGTTAATAGGTTAAAAATCCAAAACAAAAACGGAAGGTTCTTTTAAAAGTTAAACTCTGTTCATAATCCTTACCAATTTTTCTTTTGTGGCAGAGTTTAACTCTGATCAGAAAGAGTTTTGTGGGCAGAGATCTAAGCTCTGAGATGAGAATTAAATTCTCAAGGAAGAAGAAAACTTAAGAAAGATGATGAGACGACAGTTATCTCAAGGGCCAAAGGTCCTATTTATAGGATGTGAAGGGACGGTTCAACTCCCTAGAAAATCAAACGGTGGTAAAAGTGACACCGTTGCGCTCACGTGTGAGCCACGTGAGAACAACGGTGGGGGCATTTGTTCCCCTAATATTTGAACGTAACTGAAGAGCTAATCTCTGTTAAAATTTAATGAGGCATCGCCTCACGTTCTCCCCACGAGGGCGCCTACGCCAACCCCTTAGGATTGAATCCTATGATGGTGCCGCACGTGAAGCTCACGTAGGCACCAATGTGCAAAGCACGGGAGCGCCAATCATATATAAGACTTAAATTCTTAAGTGGCGTCCACGTGCACAACACGTGAGCGCCAGCGCCCACGCAAAATCAAGTAGAATTAAATTCCACATGGGGATATTTCCTTAATAATTGGGATACTCTCTATTAAACAGAGTCGTTGGATCAAAAATTCAATGGTGATGATAAATCATCAAATAATAGAATAAAATTATGTTATGGAAAAATATCTCTCTATATCTTTCTAAACAAAGAAAGATGTGCTCTGTATAAACAGAGAGCTCTTGGATTAAAAATCCAATGGTGATTAAAAATCACCATTTTACAGAATAAAATGTTGTACATAGGAAAATATTTCCCCAATCTTGTTAAAAATAAGAAAACATATTCTGTAAAACAGAGATTCTTGGATTAAGGATCCAACGGTGGATAAAATTTCCCAAGTGATTTTTAAGACCAATAAAATCAATTGGAATCTCTCAATGAGAGATCTTCTCAAATTAATTAACAAACTTGTATATAAAAAATATGAGACTTCAAGTTTCATATAGAGAGAACCCCCCTTAAGGTTCTGCAAAAAAATACAGAAGGCTCTAAAAAATAACAGAGAATTTAATTCTCAATAGAGAAGAAGATATTTTTCCTCTCAAACCCTAAGTAAAGAAACCATAGAGATCAAAACATCTCCTTTACCTATCATGGCATATCTAAGGGTTTAGCCCTTCTCAAGAACTTAGTTCTTTTTCTAGATCAGAGATCCATAAGACAAGTCTCCCACAAGTTGAAAATTTAATTTCATCGGGAAGATCATATTCTTGAGAATCAAAGATTTAGAAAAGAACTAGGTTAAAAAGAAAGAAAAAAGGATAAGAATCTATCCTATGGGAATTTAATTCCTCAGAAAATAGGGTTTAACCCGAAAAGAAACTTAATTCTTATAAAAGAACTTGGTTCTTAAAGAAAACCTGATCCCAATCTGCAAAACAAAGTTCTTGGTGATCATTAATGGTCAAAATGCCATTAACAGAGATTCAATCTCTGAAAAAGAAAAGAACTTAGCACCTCACGTGTTTCCACGTGGGCACCCCCAACAGCGCCCAGCGCCTCACGTGAAAACATGCGGGCACCCAAAGCATAAGTCCAGCGCCTCACATGCACAACACGTGAGCGCTGAAAAAAGTGCTTAGCATTTCATATACAGCCTAAATGGCTGAGTGCTTAGCACTGATTGGGCAGCTCCCAGCGCCTCAGGTGCTCCTCATATGGACGCCATACAAAAGTGTTTAACACTTCATATACAGCCAAAACGGCTGAGTGCTTAGCACTGATTGGGCAGCGCCCAGCACCTCACGTGCTCCTCACGTGGACGCCATACAAAAGTGTTTAACACTTCATATAGAGCCAAAACGACTGAGTGCTTAGCACTGATTGGACAGCGCCCAGTGCCTTACGTGTTCCTCACATGGACGCCATATAAAATAAGTGCTTAGCACTATATATATATATTTAGTCAAAATAACTGAGTGCTTAGGACTGATTGGGTAGCGCCCATAACTGAAGGCTTCACATGATACCCATGTGAGCGCCAGAGCTTCAAATAAGTGCATAGCACTTTTGCGTAAAAAGGGGGGACTGAATAAACAAAACCTAAATAAGTTCTTAGCACTTTTGAACAAAAAAAAGAAAGCTGAGCAGACTAAGCCCAAATTGGCTAAGTCTCATGCAGCTGAGCCCAAATGCTCTGTTAATTGGATCTTAATAAAATTTAATGATCCGGAAAATATTGCTAAGTTGACCTTAGTCTCAAATAAAACTAACGTCTTTTTATTTAAGATAAATTGGGCCCAAATGCTCATATATTTAAGTTGATCTTAATCTCAAACTAGATTAACGGTCCTTAAACCAAACAAAATATTTTTGAACTAAAGGAATATATAACCTAAGTTCAAAACCCAAACCCAAAGCTCAAATATACGGATTTGACTAATCCACGCCCTATGGGCGACGACATAAACTAGTCTCCGTATACAATCTACGGGAAACCTTAACAAACAAAATAACACACGACACAAAGTGAACCGCTGAAGAAGGAGAAAGTGGTTATCGCAACGCGATAACGTAGTTAACTGCAGGGGCTTGCGTCTGCAGAGAAGATCATCCCCACAATAAAAAAACTCTCACAAATGAGGGGTGATATGATGAAGTCTGCTACAATGGTCGCATCTGTCCAAACCTCCGATATATGGTGCTATAAATCAACTTGGTATTTTCGGAAAGGTGGATGGAGAAGTCCAAATAGCATCTGCCCTCCCCCCAATTCAGGCGAGACGTCCCAATGTCTCGGTCTTTGTCTTTTGGCAGTGAACAAGATTCCACTAGCCTAGGGTAGAGCGGGGTTTATTGATTGTGAGGATCCGAAACTCCGGCAGCCGCGAACTAAGCTGCCGTTAATTACCCCTCGATTTTGGAGCGAGAGAACCTCCGATTGACGGGTAAAACTAGTCATGCGAACTCAATGTGTAGTGTGCATGTATTGTGTTTTGAAGGGGACTTGTATGTATTTGGTGCCTCGCAGAGTTTACGGGGGTCCCGGTACCCGGATAGCGGGCTGGGTCAAGAGGGCTACGGAGCAGCGTCCCGTTGGAAATTTTTTCTAACAGGGGAAGAATTTTTAGTGTGGATTGTGTGGAAAAAAGAAGGGTGAGGAGCGTCCTAAGGACGTGTGAGATGGAGCATGGGCGCCGGGCGCCAGTGCGCCACATTCCCCGCACGCGGGTGCCGGATGCCAGCAGGCCACGCGCCCCACACAGGGGCGCTGGGCACCTGCGGAAAAAATGGGCTTAGCCCCTGGACTGGGAGTTGAACTCCCGAGTGACTTTTGGAGTAAAACTCGTAAAAAGGATCTTTTTGTGGAGTTAAACTCCTAAAAGATCTGGATTTAGAGTTAAAATCTTTTGAGAATTTGGATCTTAGAGTTAAACTCCTCAAAGATCTTCAGGGATGATCAAAAGGGATCCCTTTCTTCTCCTTTGAGCCTTGGATCTTCCCAAAGTGGGATTTTTGGAGGTGAGTTGTAGGGTGTTTTTCGTCACCCCATTGAGATGGGAATGCGCGCGCGCTTGTCAGGTGCATTACAGATTCCCCCTGCCTAGGGCAGATGGGGTTTATTGATTGTAAGGATCCGAATCTCCGGCAACCGCGGACTAAGCTGCCGTTAATTGCCTCTCGCCTTTGGGGCAAGGGAACCTCCGATTAACGGGTTAAACTGGTCATGCGAACTCAATATGCAGTGTCATGTTTTGAAGGGGTTTTGAATATATCGGGGGCCCCACAGAGTTTTTACGGAGGTCCCGCTACCCGGATAGCGGGCTGGGGGTCAAGGGGGCTAGCAACCCCCTTGCAGGGTGTGGGGCAGCATCCCGTTAGAAATTTTTTCTAACGGGGGACTGTGTTGTAGAGTGTGTGTGTGTGTGTAAGGGAAAGGGGCATCCAAAGGATGCGTGGGGGCTAGTGCCTCGCGCGCATGGCGCGCAGGCGCTGGGAGCTGGCGCTCCGGACGCCGGGCGCACCACGTGCTCGGCACGTGGGCGCTCGTGCTCCGGGCGCCGAGCGCACCACGTGCTCGGCACGTGGGCGCTAGCGCTCCGGGCATTGCGTGCCAGCGCCCCATATGCTTGGCACGTGGGCGCTGGGCGTCAATCAGAAAGGGGACTTTGTCCCTGCACTAGGAGCTGTGCTCCCGATTTGAACCTTGGAGTTAAACTCCTAAAAAGTTTTAGAACTGATCAAAAGGGGCCGCTTTGTTTCTCCCCTTTGGCCTTGGATCTTTCCAAGATGGGATTTCTGGAATTGGGTCTCCTCTTTTCTCCTCTGTTGGCCAGATCTTGAAGAACAAGAAGTATGAGATTTTAAAAATCTCTTATTTTTAAGATCTGATGGGAGATCTAAGTTCCCCTTTGTGGGTTTTGTGATGAAAAACTATTTAGTTTTTGAAAAGGAAGAGTAAAATTCTTGATTTAATTCAAAAGAAAGAAGAAGGTTTTAGAACCTTGAGGAAGGAGAAGATCACAAATCTTGATTCTTTTTGGAAAGAGAAAAAGTTGTGGAGATATTTTCATTATCTTTGCCTTTATAGGCTATACACTTTACATATAGCCCCTTGGGCTTTACAAAATGGCATTTTGCCCATCCCATGCCTCATGTGCTATTTCTTTTTGCACATAAGCCATGGGCTTTACAAAAATTTAGCTTTATGCCCATTTTTCTTACTTTTATTCATAAAATAAAATAAAAGAAATACACCAAAATTATTTATTACAAATTTTTTATCTTGGTATGGGGGATGTAAATCCCCGTCTCCATTCTAATAAATGTTTCCTATTCTCTGATTTCCAGTAGCTCTTTTCTTTTTCTTCATATTTTGAAGTGGTTGTTTAAGCCCAATATTTATTTTTCCAAACCAATTTAATTTAACCCAAATTTCTTTTAACCACTAAATTTCCCCAAACCCTTTTATCAATATCCCTCAGCCCAATCTCATCATTCAGCCCATTAAAAATTTTACTTAGTTAATTCTATATGAAAATCCCTGGCCCACTCTTGTTTTCAGCACACTACATGTTTTTTTTTTTTTCGGGAATTAAATTAAATCCCTCGGCCCATTTCCCTTCTGCAGCCCACGACTTTATTTTAGAAAGGAAAATTTCCTTTTTGTGCTGGCCCACTCCCCTTTAACCCAAGCCCGCTCCCCCTTCACTGTTCTTCTTCCCTCTTCAAATTTCCCAACGGCTACCTCCCAAAATCACGCGCGCGACCCGCCTCCTCCGCAGTCGTCCTCGCCCTGCCGTTGCCCCCACGTGGTCAATCTCGTCGCCCTCATCTCTCTAGTACTCACCAACTCCTCACCTCTCTTCTCTACATTCACCGAGCCCAAAAACCCGAACACCCAAACTTTCTCTCGAGACTTTGACACCACCACCGCCGGCGATCATCCCACCCCGTCGTTCGAGACACGACGACTACCACTCATCCACCCTCCTTCTCCCTCCACGACTCCATCTCCACCCACTCAAGTCTCCCCTGCACACAATTTCCCCCACGACAGGGCTCGACCACAGCACCCTGGCACTCAACGCCGGCGAGCCCCACTTCGCCTGAACCCCTCTACGACACTACACACCCTCAGCATCACCCTCATCTCTCCAGACCTGACCCCCACTGCTCCCCATCTCTCTCCAAAACTCCAAAACCATTTTCAAACAAAATTTTCCCCAACTGTGATACTGCTCTGTACTAGCTGCCGGAGCGACGCCGTCGACCGTCGGCAACCCCAACATTTCTTTGTCAAACCAGAGAGCACCCCTAAGTCTCCAACGCACGCAAGACGACCTCCGGACAACCCCGACGCGAGATCCACATCTAGATCGAGGCTCGCGGAAATCCGATACGTGGCGTATACCACGCGTTCGCGACGACACTGTTGCCGTACGACCCCGAGGCGTTCTCCAGGCAAGTATTTACTTGCTTCATGCTAAATTATTAGTGGTACAACCTTAAAATCATATAAATTGAAATTTACCGAATAACTAAATATATTGCGGCGTATGAGTTCGATGTATGATCCCAATGGAAATATTTGTCTAATTTGACGGTAACCTATACGTTCTGTTGGCCCTTTTAATGATATATAACGTGTGCGAAATTCGCTGGAAAATACGATCGTTTGTGACAAAAAGTGATACCCCCATATATGTTGTTTAAACTAGAACTCTCTCGTACCTGAAAGCGAATAAAATCACCTTAAATCATATACATATTGGAAAACTGCGTTCGAGGGTTTAAATCGAAGCCGACTCGACGAACTTTAATACTATGTAGAATTTTAATGATTTCTGTTCTGAAACCATGAAGATAAGTGGATTGAAACACGACTCTGGACTGCAGTCCAGAGCACTTCTGATTAGTATGATCTGTCTAAAGTCCTGCGTCCCCGTGTTTCCTGAAATCGCATGATACGGAACCTTACAGTAGTTATAAGATATACCTGTTAGTGAAAGAAAACAAGTGGTTTCATTCCGATTCATCGCAGTTTGTTATTTTAAACTTATTTTAAAAGGGCAGAACGTAGAGCTGTTCAGAACACTTTCTGAAATGACATTTGAGATTAAACTGTGTGTAACTTTCAACGTACAGATGCGATTGAAGATCCGTCTGTTGCGTTGAATACTTTATCGAAAACCCTAGATTTCATCTAACTGTGACATCGCTAAATTTTGAGCCCAACTGGGCGCAATTCGTGTTGCGAAACAGACATTCAGTTCTGAAATTGAAATTCCAGCCGCGAACACTTAAACTGAAACAGTTATATCTTGTAAACCGAAACCCCGATTGAACTGAAACAAATTTTGATGAATTACTGACTGATTGTTCTATATATCTTACCTACATCATTTCTGCTGAATTTGTAATATATTAATTTGTGCAATTTACTTTAATTCATGACATGCATGCTAATTCATAACATACCGTGTTTATTGGTAGCATACGATACATATATCATACCCTTGTCATTTACACAGTGTTAGTGTGTGTGGACATTGCATTATCGGGCGTGATAGATGTTGGTTTAGGAGTGACGAGTACACCAATGGAAAGTGAATATTCGTGACAGTGATTGATATAGTGGACAGTGATGAAACCGTGACATTGGTATACTCGTACACAACTAGATCAATATCTTAAATAGTGTAATCTGGGGAAAAAGGGAAAATCAAAGTGGAAAGAGTATCTTATTTAGCGGGACCGTGTTTAGAGGATGATCATTCGAACTGTGATACTTATACGTGTAGGACAGGATCTAGCGATCCGGCTGACAGGGTTATGTCCCGGGCATGTGGGCCGTGGTCTCGGGTATGTACGAGACTCCTGTTAAACATGATCCTCCTTCCACTATGTGATTTCAAACATGACCTAGAGACAGATAGGGACACATATCATCTTCTGCATCATATAGTGACATAGTGATTACTTGCATTATTCTCATACCAGCATTACCTCATTTACCTGTTTCATCTGTTAATAATATTATTATTGTGTCGCTCTGACGACCTGAGTATGCATGCTCAGATTTCGCGGGAGGACCAGCACAGGAGACGGATTTACCCTTCGAGTTCACAGAGATATAGCCTGGTGTACTCCGTATCTTTATTGCTTTTCTTAGAGTGATCGTGATATTGAACTTGGTTAGTTATTGTTCTTATTATCTGTAATTTGTGAACAATGGAATTTTAATGTAATAAATTAGTGATGTGATTCCTTTAATACTGTGCTTCATTTACTAATTACCATGTAATGCTAGAAGCCGAAGTGTGACTACGGCGGGATGATTCCTTGACCGTAGGAGCATGGCTGGCCTGGTCATACCTCGTATTCCGTATTTTGGGAAGCGGGGCGTGACAGGGGAGCCGGCGGCTTCATATTCGAGCTCGACTTGGGCATTGGCCCATTTGACTTGGGCTTGGGCCCCCTTGGCTTGGGGTTGAGTTTGACTTTGACTTGGTCAACCGGGTACAATTTTCGACCCCAACATGGGTCTTCTTCCTCCTTCTCTCTTTTTGCTGGATCTTGGAGAAAAAAAGATGTGAGATTAAAAATCTCCCTTTTAGGGATTTGATGGGAGATCTGAACTCCTCTTCGAGGGTTTTATAGTGAAACTTTATTTAGTTTTTGAGAAAAAGAGAGCTAAGCTCTCGACTTAATAGGAAATGAAAAGAAAGAGGGGGAACTTGAGAGAGAGGAGATAGAGGCACAAACCCTAATTTTTGAGGGGAATGAGTATCATTTTTTATTTCATCATCATGTTTCCTTATATAGGCTTACAAGTTTACACATAGCCCATTAGTCTTTACAAAATGGCATTTTGCCCATCACATACCTTATGTGCTTATTTCTTTTGCATATGAGCCATGAGCTTTACAAAAATTTTGTTTTATGCCCATTTTTCTTACATTTATTCATAAAAATTACCTCAAAATTATTTATTACATAATTTTCTTCTTGGCACGGAGGAAGGCCGGCCTCTTCATGTTTGGGTTCGACATGGGCTAGGGCCCGCTTGACTTGGAGTTGACTTTGACTTTGACTTGGTCGATCGGGGTGTAATTTCCTCCCCCCCCCCAACAACCGGTAATGGAACACCTGAGATTCCGTTGATCAAACTCACATTCAAACTATATTAATACCCCACGTTTTAAAGTATGATAATGACAATAAAACCCAATCAAATGCTAACTGGACAAGTTCTGTACAAGAATCATGAGTAATCACGATAATATCACTGAGTAGAAAACATGTAAACACAAATAATCATTACAGGACTCCGGTCGGTGATTGCATTTTAATGTCAATAAATAGTTCTCATAATTATACATGGCATGTCAAGGGGTTTTCACGTGTGTCGGTGATAACAGGAAAAATATGATCGCAATAATAACGATAAAGAAAGCATATTCGTAAATCAACTTTAACGGGGTTAAATTCTATTGCATGTGTTTCTACTCGATAGGTAGATCAATATCAAAACAAGCGCGATTTAAACATAGATTCAACAGATTGATTAATGGGTGTGCTAGAATCTTTAGGGTTTCGATTAGGTATACATCAAGCATGGTTCAAATGTTAACAAAAATCCATGATGTCAAGAATCACTTATTACTATTCTTTTCCTTAAACTAATGAATCTAATGAGGAATTGATCGATGTTGCATCGGCTAATAAAACATGAGCAAGAGTACTTGCTTTTGCGCGAGGGTTTGTGGGATCTCGACTGGATCGGGAGGATCGATGGCCTTGAAGACGCAAAGAACCATGCCTTGATAAATAGATGACGACGGACAGAGCGCGGGTGTCGCGGTTGATTGGGGTTCTCGGTGCTAGGGTGATCTCAACGAGGAAGATGATGGAGATGGATGAGAGAGGGAAGAGAGAGAGACGACTTAGGTTTTGTAGAGGAAGGGAGGCGGTAGGATTAGGGCTTTCGATCGTGTATAGGCGTGGGTTTATATAGGGGCTTGATCAGTTACGATGAGAAAGATTCGCGTGAGATTTCAGGATCGCGATCAGATATAAGTTGAGCCAGCTCGAAACAATGTTGAGCCGTCTCAACGAGACAGAGAAGAAAAATAAGTTTCCAGGCATAATATGAGCCGTCTCAAAGTAGTCTTGAACAGTCTCAAGAGAGTGTAGAGCCTGCTCAAAATAATTATAAGCCGTCTCCAACAAACAGAGAAGAGAAGACAATTTCTCTAGACACATGAGCCGGCTCAAGATGGTCATGAGCCGTATCATGGATCTAGAGAAGAAATAGACATTGAGATTGACTCATGAGCCGTCTCAAGGTAATGACGAGCCGACTCAAGCTGACATTTTAGTTGACATGATATCTGATATGTTCCCTAATAGTTAATTGATATGAAACACGAACATAAGATCAAAGAATATATTCAAATACTTATTTTATTAGGATTTCCAAGTATTAGGTGTTGCAATTTTTCTCTTCACCATTCTACAAAAGTGAACACACAAGTTGTGTATTTATAAATGCCTTTGAATGATTCAATCATTTACATAATAAAAACATTTTAAAAGATTGCAAAGCAAAATAAAATTAGAAACACTAATCAAACAATAATAAGGAGTTATGAACTAACAAACATTGCAGTAACAAGCCAACAACCATTTCAGATTTAAGAAGAATAAAAAAACCATAACTTTAGATAGGGGCTAAGTTATAGATGAATATACCTGAGGATCAGCTGCTGCTGCAGGAGGTGATGGAGCTATAGGAGATTGTAACATTTTGGAAAATTATAAATATTAATTTATAATTTAAAATATGGATATAATGGGTTTACAAAAATGATATCATATATGAATTTTGGTATCGGATGTATATTCGTAAAAATGTAATTATTTTGGAGAAAATGAGATATATGTGATATCTTATAAAATGACAAGTGTTTTGTTTTAATATGATATGAGATTTTATTATAATGATTATGATATTTAAGTGTTATGATAAGTATTTATTTCTTTTAAAATCAAGAATTTAGATTTTAGTAATATGGAGGTATTTATTTAAAAAGGTTTTTATTTTGTAATGAGGGTTGGGTAAATGTTTAGATTAGAATAACCCCTCACAACTTCCACTCCACACATACCCTCACCTCACTCCACCTCACCCTTCTTGTTGACACCTCCTACCTGCTCTACACCAAATCTTCACACCTCCTCCTTCCACTATATCAAACACTTATGATAATCTCTTAATCCACAAACTGAACCAAAACACTCTATCTCAAATTTCTATCTTTCACAAACAAATCAAAAAGAGAAAAGTTATGGTTCCTTCACCAATATTGTTCACATCATCAAGTTAGAGCCACTACAACCTCTAGGAGTCTCAACCATGCATTTCTTGAGTAGGAAACCCCTTGTGCGCATTCTTTATAGGTAAATCTCATCTCCTTTGCAAGTCTTGTTTTGTTAGAAATCTGTTTTTAGTGTGCAAATATCAGAAACTGGAATTTTTGTGATATTTGTAATGCTAAACTTGAATCTAGAACTAATAGATTAATTCACTAGAAAAACTAACAATACTGGGATATGGTGAGACTAATAGGAGATAAACCTTAAAGCCCGAGTCCCTAACTCCTCAAAACGACCGGCAGTTTTCCCTAAATTTCCGCTACCGGCGGTTTTACTATGGAGTTTAGTGTTGAGTTTTCTTTTGTAGCTTTAATTGATGTTAAATAAGGCTACTGTATTGTTTGTTTTATCCCAGATTTCATATAGAGAAATCTGAGAGTGTTTAGTATTGTTTTAACAATGTTTCCGATATTTATGATACGGTTTTTCGTATTTCTATATCTCGACTGAATTATTGACGTTTGCACGTTAATATCTGGGGTATTTGGTCGTATTTGGAGTAAGTGAGCTATATGTTCTAACCTATGTGTGCTTAACTCTTTGTTTTGCTTTTGATATGATTTTTACGCCGATGTGTTATAACTACGATTGCAGGTACGATCGCGGAGATTTCCGAGACGGCGAAGATGGACAAAGCAATCGCGAATTTCAACTAGCTCGACAAGTTGGTGAGTAAATTTATATCTACGGGGGAAATTGAGTGGATGGCGTATAGATCCCTACAACCATTTAATTAGGATAGTTATACTATCTAGTTAGATTTTAATGATATGTTAAATAACTTAACTTTATTAGATTGATGTTATTTCGCATCTAGTAGATTATACATGTGGTTATATTGAATATATGGTTATGGTGACATACGTACGTGACGATAGATCCGTACGATATGAATATGATATTGAGTGGATATGGTACAAGGAAATCATACCGTACTTGTGATGACGAGAATAGTGTGCCGAATACGGTCAAGTGTCATTTGGACTCGTAGAGTCATGAGTTATCCCGACTTGGGACGTTATGATTGACCGAGCTATACTCTTTTAAAAACCAACGATTCGTTTTCACTTTTAAATGATAAATGACAAGGATGTGATACTATTTTCCAAAACGAATATCTATTTTTAATTTAATGCAGCTTCCTTATTTCAAAATAACGTTTCGTTCCATTTTTAAAGATAATGGTATAGCTCATAGCAATTAGTTACGTTTAATAATTACGCGATACGCTTAGATTTTCTTTATATGTTTATGATATGCTTATCGATTATATACGTTTTCTTTTATACGAACACACTGATAAAACACCGAACAACTACCAATGAGTACTATACTGCACGAGCACAGACGCATATGTTACATTTGTTGGAGATAGTGCCCTCAAAGTCAATTATTGGATCGCAGGTACGTGATTGCAATGATTGAGGCAGGACCTATACCGATATGACAGTCTTACTCGAGATGATAGTATGCTATCTGGTTTGTCCTTATCCTCGTATACATGCTTTAGTTCACTATTGCATGATGATAGAGCCCATAGGATTCTTGCTTGACTACCAGCAGTATGATGGCGATCATATACGTGGGAGCTGGGGTCTGTAAGCGCATCCTTAAAGTGTCCCTAGTCGTGAGAGTTTCGAGACAGGGCATCGATACTCCAGAGTAGACTAGTGTATACAGTCGAGACCCCGACGAGGGGCGATGGCCGGTCTCACAAGCCATTGGTGTCAGTTGGTTCACCTAAGATGTATACAGGTGCTCATTGGGTTATGAGTACACCGGACAGGACTCGCCGGGAACATGCTAGTTGGTATTATACATATCGTCAGATAGCAGTTCCCTGGTGACATGTGTACAGGTTAGTTCATCGACCTGAGGTCGTCATTTGTCTCGTGTGAGTTCCCACTGTGCTTTGATTTCTACCCTACCACGGCTCAAAGGAGTCGTGCAAACAGGTCTTTTTTGGGTACAGTACCGAGCCACATGGAGGCAAGTGAACGGATCGGCAGGAGATTCGTCTCTCCCGATATTAGGGGTGAGATCGCGCTGTATCTAGGAGAGCCATTATACAAAGCCCTCGGCCGAGGCAGGATATTTACTGGTAGGTACTCCAGTAGTATCTCAGGGTGTTCTGGGCCACTCTCTGACACGACTTATACTGCTATTAGGGGTCTGACGTTACTAGCCCCTAGGCCGATATGTGATACTCATAGACGAACGGACCGGACTGTATGTATATTGTCATTGTTAGGCTCAGTAGGGTTTATGGATGAGTTCGCTCGTCAGCTTCCCTTCCAATCAATACATAGGCAACCGTTACGTACAGCCGGTATCTCTGATGTGCCAGTGGTTATACCCAGTACCAGTGTGTTGATGAGTCATTAGAGTCCCCCACAGACACTTTCCCAAGTTCGGGCGAAACGTTGTAGATGCCGTATGAGTTTATGGCAGGGTTCGGAAAATGCACGTGCGTTTTCGCACGTATCATTTTTCGGGCAGATAATACTGGTCGGCTTTGGTTTAAGCCGGATCAGAGTATTATGCCGTGTAGATATAATATCTTTGTCTCAGTTGCATTTGTATTCGGTCGTAATACAAATGCGGGTATGTTTATACTGATACGGGGTTATCCTGAAATTTGTTTCAGGATCACTTTTGGAAGTTGCCAGTTTCCAGTTTTCTATCAACCGTATTTAACATTCGGTTAAATGCGGATTTATCTTTTCTTCTTGGGTGAGTCATGAGGATGAGTCATGCTTCTAGAAGGTTCTAGAAGCGATGATAAGGCTAGTGAGTCATTAGTGCTTTAAATGTTCATTTAATGTTTTAGATGACAAGGTTAGAGATTCATTGTTTCGTTAATTGTGTTCATACTAGGTGTTAGATGATTCATTCATATCATTTATGGTTATGGTCACTCTCCCTCCTCCTACACTCACCCCCTTGCCTCTATAAGTGGCCGGCCATTCCTTCATGGAAAACATTATGGTTGTTAAGAAAAAGAGATAGGAATTTGGTGTATGGAAATTAGATAGCTACAATTCTCATTTCACCCGATTCAAATGGCAACTTCATTAACCGTTCGTCCATGGCTTTGGACGTAACGAGACAAAGTGTTCTACTCATTCTCTACATCATCTTGGTCGTCTCTTTTGGCAAACTTGACGATCGAGTTGCCTCGGTTCAGAGGCGGGAGCCCGTTTAAAGATCCGTCGACGTGGTGCCACCTGGACGAGAAGACTGGAGATTCAGGAGATCTGAGCAGCCGCAACAAAGCGTGGGATGATGGTTGAAGACCGAAGGACTCGGATCATTCGGTATAACGTTTCTACCTACTTTGTAGTTTGTTAGTTTAACTTTAATGGCAGATCCGGGTTATAGTACGCGATAGCACCAGTTTGTAAAAAGTTTTTGTTCCACATTTAGCGTCTGTTAGAAGGCCGGGGCGCTACCGTAGACTTACAGTGGTATCGGAGCCTCACCATTAAGCTTTACTAAGTTGTGCTAACGCGTTTAAAAGATCGATCGAACGGATTTTCGAAAACCGCAAATTCCAGGGTTAAAGTTTCTGTCGATTTTAAACAGTGTCTAAAAATTATTTTACATATCACAGAAAACTAAACAGGCTTTTCTAAGCATTCTGGAAAAATTTGGGCCCGTGATCCCACAAGACCACCGCGGAACCGCGGCGCTTTAGTGGGAACAGTGCACCAACTTTTTCCAGAGAGCTTCATTTTGGAAATTGTGGTTTTTGGTATAGTTCTTTTGGGCCCAGATTTTGTTACTGTACAGCAGATGTACGTGGGGCCCACTTCGGGAAATTTAGTCGATCGAAATTTTAAATTTGTTAGTATGCAGTATTTACATAATATCTCCGACCGGGAATGTCGTTTGATCGGTAAACCGCGTCTGATTGCTATAGTTCTTTTAGACGGGTTTGCGAACGTGGCATTCGCGTTGATATTCTGTGTTGTGCTGTGATGTTGCGGATATGTCGTGGTGGATAGCAGGGTGCAATGATAGTGTTGTTTGAATTTATTTATACATTTGATATTGCGAAGTGAGCGTCCAACATGTGGACTGCCGTCACTGCCTGTTTGTATAATATTCTTTTGGGGCACGACCGGGTTGAGGTCGATGTACCCGTTGTACATATTTTTATTTCTGTACTAGGTTTATCCCGCGAAGGAGTTCACGGATAGCCGGCTTCTGGAGGGCAACGGGTCCGTATCTCATGGCTTTGAGAGGCAAAGGGACCTCACTCTAGAATTGGCAGACTATTCGCCGCACTAGTAGGGGGTACAGGTTGACCCATGGAGGGGTGCTCAATTTACCGGATTCCGTGAAGTGCCTGGTGTTTCATTCAGTATGTTGTGGGGACTACCTCGCTTCAGGTTTTGGTGGGTAACTTGCCGCACCCGTAGAGATCTAGGTTTCATTGCACAGGCTATCCACACGACCAGGGGAACGTCAAGTTTCAGCAGCGGCTCTGTGAAACCCGGGGATCCCAGATTATCTGTATTGTTCTGTGATGCTTATTACTTTTCTGTAATGTTGCATATTATCACGCCTGGAGCGATTATTGTACATTGGTATATATACTATTAGATGTTGTATATGTTTTACACCCGCGCTAGTCCAGCTCCCGCTCTGTCGTTAGTTAAGTAACCTAACGGGTGATGACGGGACCCAGTGACGAATGCGGATGGCATATACGTACATTTTATTTTCGTTCTTTTCTGGTGTGATTGATTGATGGGAATGCGTTGATTCTTATCAATGCAAGAAAAACAAACCTATATTTGATGTTGTTGGAACAAATTTTAAAAGTGTTATTACAAAGACATTTCTTTTTGTTTTGCATAGTGATATTCAGTTAGAATATCCTGCACCTCATACCACGAGGCAAGGGCCGAGATCCCTTCACCGGGAGTGACCCCTTGGGCAGAAGTTTGTGTCAGGGTAATAACTTCAATATAGTTGATTACAAGTTGCTTTGCATCGCGGTATTCAGTTGGAATATCCTGCACCTCATTCCACGAGGAAAGAGCCGAGATCTCTTCACCAGGAATGACCTCTTTAGCAAAAGGTTTTCGCCACTATATTTTTATAAAAAGCTATCAGTTTCCTTCAACGAGATCAAGTTCATTACGTTAAAGGTTTTTCGCCAAAAACCAGCCATAGCCCTCCGTCATTTCTTATGGATGGTCAGTAGTATTCAAGCTATGTATATTTGGCCCTTAGTCAAAACATAGTGATTGGTAGCTGCTGGGGTGTTCACATGTTGCATAGATAGATGCGTTGGTTTGGGACAGTCGTATTACTATACTTGGCCCTTTGTCAAGAGTATGTACGGGTGGGTTCAAATTGACCTGGATAATGATGGATAGAACTTGACATGTGACTTATGAGATATTTGGCCCTTAGTCAAGGTCATAAGAGCATGGGGCAAAAATAACATCGGGAGTTTCAAACATACATCAAACTTGCCAGGCATGCGCATACTTTCTGGAGTGTGATAACTTGAGTGGCTTCCATCAAGTTATCATGCGATGATAGTTGGATCCTGATTCTCACTGATGAGTTGGTTTACTCTTCGGGTGATCCCGACTAATTCTTCTTTCAGGTTTGGAGAAGAATTTGAGATTACAGTGTGAGGTTTCCTGATTAGATAAAGTGATAACCATTCTGATCTAGGTTAGAGTGCACGCAGAGTGTTTCTTTTCTCTCTCTCTCTCTTTGGCAGCGACCTTTGACCGACCCTAGACTATGACTCAGTGACCAAGTTGACCGAACCTTCTTAAAATACTGGCTTTTGGATTGTCCGAGTTGCATAAGTCATTGCCGCCCCTTCTTTTACCCTTTGCATTTCTCAGAACACCCCGTATTACTACGGATATCCACTTCCATTGGATAGATCCATCGTATGGTTATATACGAACTCGAAGGGACTTCTTCGAGGATGGATCCAGGTTCAGGAGAAATAGAATTGGTTTATTCAGTTGTCTTTTATTATCACCTTCTCTCAGATTGTGAGGGCTCCTTAGTTTAGGAGAGTACACCTATTACGCTTATTGGATAGTCTTATTCAAAACCATAGGCAGGTGCCGAAAGGTAGGGAATGAAGAAAACCAATTAGCCTAAGTAAGGTGTGCAGAAGGTAATAACTAAAGACAAAATAAAGGGATTAGAAAAAAGGCAAAGTAAATTGCGACTGTTATCATTCTCGACCAAACCACGTACTTCATCGCCACTCCGATTTCACCTTTAATAGAATAAGGTATTATTCAGTTGTCTTTTTTCATCACCTTCTCTCAAGTTGCGAGTACTCCTAGGATTAGGAGAGTACACCTATTATGCTTACTGGATAGTCTTCTTCCAAACCATAGGCTGGTGCCGAACGGTAGGGAAGGAAGAAAACCATTTAGCCTAACGATGGTGTACAGAAGGTAAAGACTAAAGACAAATAAAGGGATTTGGAGAGATGACAAAGAGATATACGGTTAAAGTCATGAATTGGATTATGGAAGAGGCATTACTAGGAATACCAGGATACCCCTACGAAACATTTTCATATTTCAGTACATTGTTAATGGAAAACTGATTTTCCAATTAGATACTTACTCCAGGGTATGTATTTACAAGGTTTCATTCTCATATCTATATGGTTTTACAGATGATGAGTGGGAATAAGTTATTGGGAATTAGGTGATCATCCTCATTATATCAGAATTCGTTGTAATTGGCGATATTTGAGGAAATCGCCTGGGTACAGTTTTCAATCTACGATGCACAGGTTTTGAGTTATTCAACTCAGCGGACTTATACAGAGTATTGTATGTTGTCCAGTGTCCATCAGGACAAAGGGGTAGGGCCTCATACTATGTTTTGTTTACTTATGACTTCTCTAGTTTTTAGACAAGAGTTTCGTAGAAATACAATGTCTAAGTTTTGAGAAGTTGTGAGTATAACAATAAAGTAGAGAACCAAGTATCGCAAGTATCGGGATTCTTCAAAGAAATCGAAGATGTAGATTCTTGTGATTGGTATTCAAGTAATAATTTTGAGAAACTTGTTTCTCTTTCGGGTTACTCATAATTGGATATATTCCTAAGATTGAGTAATGCTGATCTCCATTAAGTTGATATGCACTGGAGACAGCTGCATGATTTGAATCTGGTTCCAATTAAATTAGTGTCTCTATTTCTATATTGTATATAGAATAGTTCATATCTTAACGATGTTAAGATACGGGGAGTTGTCCAGCCTATGCTTAAAACCAGACACTGGATAGATCAAGGCACGTTTCTGTAATGGCAGTTTGTGGGTTGACCCTGGCTTTGACGAGGGTTGACATTTCTACCATCTGGAAGATCAATAGTGATATTGTTCTTGACTCGCAACAGTTTTAGTAAAATGGATTTTTTCAGAAAACAGTAGTGGGAGTATGGTAGAACTGGAAATGATTCCAGAACCGCAAACGATTACGGAAAATTTAATAGGACATATATATTCAATCAGATTTGACATTCCAATAGCCAATCCGCAGATATGGTAGGTAACCTCAGACACCCGAGAGGTACTCCGGTAGCCTCAAGGACGGTGATAGGGAGGTTCTTGTTTACCCAGACTTGACACTACGGTTGTTCCAGGCTATGAGACCCGGCAGGAGAATAAGTATAGCATCGTTCTAAAACTATCTTTAGAAGTGTACGTATATATTATTCTGCCAGAGGGTTATCGTAGTCAGTGGGAGCAGCGGAAGCACAGTGGGCAAGTAGCTTATGTCTATTTATAGACTTCAACAGTTATAGCGGAGAAAGATCATCTAATTTTGATGAGACAGTCATGGCTTTGACTTCATCAGAATAGGGGATGGATTTGTTGAGAAGGTAGTAGGGTGTGATGTCCTGGTATTTGGATGACATACACAGAGTAGGAAGTAAAATTCCTATACTACGATCGGTTGTACTTTGGTAGTCACACAGTTGTTTCTCCATAAAGAATATGGATATAATATTAGACATTCTGGTTTCTAGATCTATGGTTTTAGATCAAGATTTGGATAGTTTCTCAATGTGGGTACTTTGACGGTATTCTAATAGTATTTTAGAATAGATGACTCTTGGCATGGTGGTGTACCTGCAGGTGATGGAGTCACCCTCTCTAAAGGTGTCTTAGAGACTAAAGGAGAGAGAGATGTGCATGATTGGCAGATCACTTGCTTAGGCAATTGAGTCAATCATGAGATGTCAAGTACCACACCAGATGTTGCTTTTGCACTAGATGCGATAAGTTTATATTAATCCAATCCTGAAGAAACATAAGGAAGCAGTTTTAGAACATAAGTGCATGTTCTACGGATTTGATGACGGCAGCCTCCTTGAGGAGACGGTTATCATTCCAGGCTTCCAAGGTGACATGGATGACAGAGTGATTGTCAGAGTTATAGTTTTTCCCTCTGACGAGGGATAGTATTATAGACAGGTGGTCCAAGAGGATACTGTGGGAGACATGGTGCTGGATACTGATTAGGTTCAGTGATCGATACAGTCTAAGAAGTTTGGATTTGGAGTTCATTTATGAACTAGGTCCGATCAGATATTCAGACATATTCTAAGACAGGTATTACTCGATTCGGGAGATGGTTTTCTCCGCGAACTTGAGATTAAGAGAGACATACAAAGAAACATCAGGGCGGATCCACTCACTGAGGCTATTTCTCGAACACGAGAGTTTTACAAACTAGCTTTGTGAAACTGATTAGTAGAGGAGTTGGATGTTCGGTATCACATGGGCTGTGAGTATGCGACATCGCAATAATTAGCCTTAAGTGCAAGTGGGAGATTGTTAGAGATAGTGCCCTCAAAGTCAATTATTGGATCGCAAGTACGTGATTGCAATGATTGAGGCAGGACCTATACCGATATGACAGTCTTGCTCGAGATGATAGTATACTATCTGGTTTGTCTTTATCATCGTATACATACTTTAATTCACTATTGCATGATGATAGAGCCCATAGGATTCTTGCTTGACTACCAGCAGTATGATGGCGATCATATACGTGGGAGCTGGGGTCTGTAAGCGCATCCTTAAAGTGTCCCTAGTCGTGGGAGTTTCGAGACAGGGCATCGATACTCCAGAGTAGACTAGTATATACAGTCGAGACCCCGACGAGGGGCGATGGCCGGTCTCACAAGTCATTGGTGTCAGTTGGTTCACCTAAGATGTATACATGTGCTCATTGGGTTATGAGTACACCGGACAGGACTCGCCGGGAACATGCTAGTTGGTATTATACATATCGTCAGATAGCAGTTCCCTGGTGACATGTGTACAGGTTAGTTCATCGACCTGAGGTCGTCATTTGTCTCGTATGAGTTCCCACTGTGCTTTGATTTCTACTCTACCACGGCTCAAAGGAGTCGTGCAAACAGGTCTTTTTTGGGTACAGTCCCGAGCCACATGGAGGCAAGTGAGCGGATCGGCAGGGGATTCGTCTCTCCCGGTATTGGGGGTGAGATCGCGCTGTGTCTAGGAGAGCCATTACACAAAGCCCTCGGCCGAGGCAGGAGATTTACTGGTAGGTACTCCAGCAGTATCTCAGGATGTTCTGGGCCACTCTCTAACACGACTTATACTGCTATTAGGGGTCTGACGTTACCAGCCCCTAGGCCGATATGCGATAATCATAGACGAACGGACCGGGCTATATGTATATTATCACTGTTAGGCTCAGTAGGGTTTATGGATGAGTTCGCTCGTCAGCTTCCCTTCCAATCAATACATAGGCAACCGTTACGTACAGCCAGTACCTCTGACGTGCTAGTGGTTATACCCAGTGCCAGTGTGTTGATGAGTCATTAGAGTCCCCCACAGACACTTTCCCAAGTTCGGGCGAAACGTTGTAGATGCCGTATGGGTTTATGGCAGGGTTCGGAAAATGCACGTGCGTTTTCGCACGTGTCATTTTTCGGGCAGATAATACTGGTCGGCTTTGGTTTAAGCCGAATCAGAGTATTATGCTGTGTAGATATAATATCTTTGTCTCAGTTGTATTTTTATTCGGTCGTAATACAAATGCGGGTATGTTTATACTGATACAGGGTTATCCTGAAATTCGTTTCAGGATCACTTTTGGAAGTTGCCAGTTTCCAGTTTTCTATCAACCGTATTTAATATTCGGTTAAATGCGGATTTATCTTTTCTTCTTGGGTGAGTCATGAGGATGAGTCATGCTTCTAGAAGGTTCTAGAAGTGATGATAAGGCTGGTGAGTCATTAGTGCTTTAAATGTTCATTTAATGTTTTAGATGACAAGGTTAGTGATTCATTGTTTCGTTAATTGTGTTCATACTAGGTGTTAGATGATTCATTCATATCATTTATGGTTATGGTCACTCTCCCTCCTCCTACACTCACCCCCCTTGCCTCTATAAGTGGCCGGCCATTCCTTCATGGAAAACATTATGGTTGTTAAGAAAAAGAGATAGGAATTTGGTGTATGGAAATTAGATAGCTACAATTCTCATTTCACCCGATTCAAATGGAAACTTCATTAACCGTTCGTCCATGGTTTTGGACGTAACGAGAAAAAGTGTTCTACTCATTCTCTACATCATCTTGGTCGTCTCTTTTGGCAAACTTGACGATCGAGTTGTCTCGGTTCAGAGGCGGGACCCGTTTAAAGATCCGTCGACGTGGTGCCATCTGGACGAGAAGACTGGAGATTCAGGAAATCGGAGCAGCCGCAACAAAGCGTGGGATGATGGTTGAAGACCGAAAGACTCGGATCATTCGGTATAACGTTTCTACCCACTTTGTAGTTTGTTAGTTTAGCTTTAATGGCAGATCCGGGTTATAGTACGCGATAGCGCCAGTTTGTAAAAACTTTTTGTTTCGCATTTAGCGTCTGTTAGACGGCCGGGGCGCTACCGTGGACTTACAACACTATACCTCATTGGTACCGCTATGACACTGTAGGACCGTTATACCACGCGATATCTATATAAATGCCGATACGATGCGTTATGAATTTCTTATATCCGGGGAATTGGATTGTATTTATATGCTACGGATATGGGTAGAATTACATTCTGCTTTAAACACTTATAGAACACTTGCACAAATATTAATTATTGTCAGGTTGCACGAGCACAGACGCGTATGCTACACTATACATTATTAGTATTACCATGACACGGTAGAACTGTTACGTTTGTTTCCACGACTGACTATACTTACGTACGATGCCTTTATTACTGCCGAGTAATTGCGAATACCAGTACCATGGGTATTCGTATTTGATTGTTATGAGTTTTTATGATGTTTTTACCTTCGCTATATATATCAGTGGTATGGGACGCTGATATATATATATATATATATATATATTGATTATATCATCGGAAAGATATATGCAATTACTATTTTTCTTTACTTGATATTTTCTGGATACGATGAGTTGACATCCACCATGAGCTTGATATTTTCTGATTTGATTTTATTTTGAACCAAGTGTAACAACTCCAATTTCAGTGTACATAAATTTCATTTAAAGTTAATGTACTATTAGGGTATTTACAATTCATGTGAGTACTATAAGTATTTGATTCAATTTTGAACAGCAAGCAAGAGCTTGTAGCTCACTGGTAAAGGCATTGCACTGTTAAGACATAGCACCAGAGTTCAAATCCCATCAGCCACATTATTTTTATTTTGTATTCTTTTAATTTTTTTAGAAGCCCAAAAGACTACACGTGCACTACACGTAAACTGAAAAGACACAAGATAATCAAACACGTGCACTGTAGAATACCAAACGACCCCGGCCCAATACCCCAACACCAACCCAAACCGTCGGCATTGGGCTAGCGACACTTGCGATGGGGCCGGTGACGTCGGTCTCCCCTGTCCCAAATGCTTCCAAACTTCACCCCTGCACCTCTTCAGCTACCCCACTAACCCAACATTACTTGTTTACTCTGATTATTTCCAGAGGGCAATAAAATGCCCAATTAATCCCAATTTTAATGCATATTTCAATGCATTCTTTAAACACCCTAAACCCTAATTTGTCCTATAAATACCCACTCTATTTTGCATCCCTTCACACTAAAAATTCTATACAAAAACTCTCAAGAAATTTCCAAGTTCCCATAATGTGCAAGTGGAGTTAACGAAGGGCGAAGCTCCGACGAAGTTCCGGCGACGATACAAGGAGTTTCCGGCAACGAAACGAAGCACCGACGAATCCTAGACCTCCTCTTACCTCTCCCCTCTCATCAAAGCCAGTAAGTCCCCCTTCTCTATCTCTTTTGCTATTCTCAAACTCTTCATTCTTAAAACGTGTCGGAAGCGAAGTTATCCGACTTCCGATTATTTTTTCTTTTAAAAATACAAATTTTTCTTAATTACAAACCTACAACTTTTGATATATTGTTTAATAATCATTAGCTAAGACATTAGAACAAGTTTGACATTAAAATGATAATCATAGCAAGTTGTATTTCAACTTTACATTAAAATACCTTTATATTTCATATCGACATGTTTATACCTTTTAATCGTGTTATCTTTAGAACACTCACGAGGTAATGACCTACCTCCTCACAACACACATATCAATCATCGCACGATGAATCTTAGGACAATAGAATACGGGAAATACGACTTTACAAATAAATCCCTTTAACTTATAAAACCATTTTATTTAAAAAATATATTTAACTTTCCATGCAATTGAGGCTCTACAACCCATTTTAGTGACCCCATTTGGGATGGTGCAGATTATCGCACATCCTCGGGCTTAGTAGAGTGAGATACAGACCTCCGCAAGGAGCATTCGATCTAGATGGAATTTTTATACATTTTTCTTTAGAAAATAAGATTTTTACAAGAAAACAAATAAAATTATTTTCATTAATTATGTATATATAATTATTACCAAAATACTTATTTTAAATATATATATTATTCCATGTTTCCAAAACTCAAGAAAAGAATTCCAATATTACATGAAACTATCATGATAATTTAAACAATATTCATATACAAATAAATACCATATATTATGAAATTAGGTTTTTGTCACGCCCCGCTTCCCAAAATACGGAATACGAGGGGTTGACAAGGCCAGCCTTGCTCCTACGGTCGAGAAAACATCCTGCCGTAGTCACATTTCGGCTTCTAGCTTTATGTGGTAATCAGTAATCAATGCACTGGTAATGAGAAATGCAGCCACTAAATCAAAACAAATACAAAACACTAACCAGATAGAGATCAAAGAAGTATAGCTCTGAGTCGCTGGTCCAGATATCCACAATATCTTTGAAGTATGTCAGGTCCTGATCCAAGCTAAATCCACTTCTCACTCTGAGCATGCATACTCAGGTCGTCAGAGCGACACAATAGCAGTAAATAAAAATACATATGTAACATGTGCAATAATGACGAGTATGAAATAGTAAGCATGAAGTGATGATATGATCATGAAAGAGCCAGTACAGGTAAACAGTAAAGCGGGTAAACAGTAAGGCATGTGTATCAGTCAGTAATCCATGCATGTCACTAAACCTATCAGTCTCTAAGTCTCACTGTCCAGTTCGCTAAATCTATCGTCAGTCTAAGTGTGAGAGTCAACCACGCAGGAGTATCCCCCACCCAAGGGTAGGGCCCCAGGGGCAAGGGACACGGGCCCGAAACACGCACGATAATAATCAGTAACTCCATCCATACAATTCCCAAAATCACGATATAAGCCGGCAATGGGACTCCCGAGATTCTGTTGAACTCACACTCAAACTACCACACACCCTGCGGTCTATATCAAACCCCGACCATAAACCCAAATACTAGTCAATCCATGACAAGTCTACGCGAGAACTGGAGACAGGATCTCCATCAAGCATGTCTCGACTGGTACCCAAGTCAAATGGACAATGTTTGGTGCCTTACCTATGACAGTAATATAAGTGCTCCATAACCGTCCCATTCCAGTTATAGTTACACTTATATATGTCTCATAGACGTCGACAATACAATAAATCAACCGGGTCTGCTGATTGTGTACAAGTACGTGTCACTTTCACTTATTCATTCATACTTTATCACTACGTACTTGCCACAATCAAAACACTAATTTCTAACACTAGGTAATGCACTCGATCACTAGGTTACCAATGTATATGAACTCTACATGATATGATGAGGATGCAATAGTTATGATACGAATAAAATATCATCAGCCAGTGTCCTACCACTTGCATAATTCACTATAAATCATACATGCAGAATCGAGCGAAACAATGTAAAAGGGGTAAACAGTATATTTGATTATCTATCCGTCAAAATTGGTTTCACGTCAATCAGGTGTCAGGTGTGCTGGTTATGGTCATTTCAATTTAAGTGTTCACTGCTGAAAATCCGGTTTCAGAACTGAAAGTCCGTTTCGTAACACGTTTTACTCCTGGTTGGGATCATAATTAGGCGACACTATAGTTGAACAATATTTAGGGTTATCAGTAAGGTTTCCAACGCACCAGACGGATCAATAATATCCATGGTGTACTGGAAGTTATGCACTGTACAATAAAGGGGTATACGTTCTGTCCCTATTTGGGACTGCTATATGTTCTGTTGATTTAAAATACAGTTTAAATAGTAAACGACAGTAGAAATGAATGAAATCACTTTCATTGGTTAGCTAACAGATTTGTCTTCGCTATGGTATAGGGTTCCGCATTATAAAATTTTCATACAACAGGGTGAAAGTATTACAAAACGAGAATCGACAGCTAGAGCTGCTCTGGACTGCAGTCCAGAGCCGCACTACGAACCAGTTTCCGTCACCTTTTTAGCATAGAAATAAATTAAAACTCTTATGGAGTTCTAGGTCGTCAAGTCTTATTCGATATGAGCCCTCTAACGTAACATTCCGATTTGTAATCAATTAACTGTGATTTTTACGAGTTTCAGATACGGGAAAATTTCAGTTTTAACGGGTTCAACTGGGTTAGGCCTATCACGTCATTAAGGTCTGTATTTTACGGCCAAATCATATCACGATGTTCGTTATCACTCGGCCATCATATGTGATTTGTTTCCGTCAATTTAACGGGGGTTTTCCATTTGGGTTTTGCATCGAACACTAGAATTATATTGATTCACATGAAAAGTATATGCGGAATTTATTGGTAAATTGAATTGTAATAGATAAAATTAGTATGAAGCAAGTATTAAACTTGCCTGACGGCGTGTTGACGATGGTACAGCAGTAGCAATGACGATTCAGGCATGGCACAACGGCAACAAAAGTTTCGATCTTAGCTCGAGCTTGGGCTCAAAGTGAAGAGGAAATCTCGGCTCAGCCTCGGGGCTTAGAGTGGTCGACAGATAGGAGTTTAGGCAGCGTGCAGGCGTTGTCCGACGACGCAGAGGGATTGAGCAGCGGCTAGGAGCTCCGACAAACATGGTAGAGGCAGCGACGGTGAAGGGCGTGGGGGTAGGTACGGTGGTTGGGTCTCCAGAGGGCTGAAAGGGAGGCAGCAGTCCGTTGCTCAAGGGTGGCCGTCAGCGACAGAGGCGGCAACGACGGTGATGGTGGTGTGTAGTGGGGTGGTCGGCCAAGGGACTCGGGGGTGAGAGGATGAAAGCGTGGGTTGTGATGGTGATGGTGAGGGGTAGGGCGGTGAAGACGAGGTTGGTGGCGACGACGCAGAGGCGGTCGGAGGTGCCGTCGATGGTGGGGGAAGGCTCGGGCGCAGGGGTGAGCAGGCGAGGGGCTCTGGTTGGTGGTTTGGGTTGAGGGTGTGGGGGAGGAGAAGGAGGTGAGGCAGTGAAGAGGGTGACGACGATGGTGAGGTTGGGGAGTTAGGGATGCCGGCGGGGTGTCGGCGGAGGAGGTCAGCGGGGTCCAGGGATGGTGTCACGACGATGGCAGGGAGGGTGATGGAGGTGAGGTCGGCGGTGCAGCGGTGAGGTGAAGGTTGCGGGTGCTCGTCGGCGTCGGGTGATTTAGTGATGAAGGGAAATGGAGGCGAAGGGAGAACAAGAGTGAGAGGGAGAGAGAGCTGGGTTTTTTTGGTGAAGGGGGACGTGAGGGTGATGGCGAGGGAGGCTCGGTCTCGTATGCGAGAGAGACGAGGTCGAGGGAAGTGAGCGAGCGAGCGCGCGCGAGGTCATGGGTCGAGTGGTAGGGGCATGGGAACGAGCGGCGGGGATGTGGTCGCGGCGACGTGGGGAGAGAAGGGAAAAGAAGAGGTGGGGAGGAAGAAGCGGGTCGGGTCGGGTAAGGGGCTTGGGTCGGGTCGGTATGGGCCGGGGTTGAGGCTTGGGCCTTAGCTGAGGAAAAAGAAAAAGGGAAATGGAAAAATAAAAGGAGAATAGGCACTAGGGTTAGGGTTTGGGGTATGAGCTTGGGAAATGAGAATAAAAAGTGGAGAAAAGGATTAAATTTAATTAGGGTAAGGTAATTAATAGGAAAGATATAGAAAATTTGTAGAAATTTGGGAAAAATATTTGGAAATTTATTTATTAAAATACAGTAACTATTTATAGGGACTGGGTATTACAGTTTTATTCACTAGAAATGTCACATTTATAAAAGATACATCAATGAAAACCCTAAACACGATAATTAAATGCTTGAGGCGTATTTTGAAATTATACCAAAATTATTTTTACATAAAACCCTCTCAAGTTATACTAAATTACAATAAGGACCCTGGTAAACATAGATTTAAGCGGGACCAGTCTCTTGAGCCTCAGGGAGCCGGAGATATTGGTGCTTGCCTATTTAAGGTAAACAACTTAACAAACGGTGTTATCAACACGATAATTGTTTTGGAAAAATACACAAATCCTGCCGTCCATGTGCAGCAGTTACCGATAATATCAAAACTAATTCAGGACTTCAATGTCTTTTCTAAATGTCTGACTCAGACCGAGTCTCGATATAATCAAACTGACTTGAATATGATTCAAGTATATATTCAACATGAATCCATATATTCAATCTATTCGATCTATACAACTTGACTGAACCGAACCATGGATATATTCCATTTACATGTTCTTCCATTATATACGTTCCATTACTGATATCATGGTTTTGGCAAGCCATCCATCTATATACAACATACAATTCGAACAATACAAACAATACAATCAAGACATCGCAGGGTTTATAAGGGGTAGATTGGTACGGAAGGTGTTAGAAGTGGCACGAGACTGCAACCATAAGACACCTAACCTGAATCTCCATTGCCGTTGTACCGTGGCTGAACAGTTCCTTGTACTCCGTATACCTTAGTCTCCGGGATAGTGAGACTCCTCTCGTATACACTGGCCTCTTCTGTACCAAGCTACAAACTACAGCGTTAACACTAAATAATAACATTAAACAGCTATACTCTATTCTGTCTATTCTATTCTTATCTATCTACGGGACTTACCGAGTGATTTGTTCGCTGACGACATTCTCTTTTTTCTTCTTTGGAATGTCGTCAGGTGATTCGGACTCACTAGAGATCGAGCCCAGCAGCGAAGACTTGGATCAGTTTAGTGAAGACCCGGAGTTTTAGATTCACTTGTACATTACATTTCATTTTCATTTCTGTTATGCCATTATTTAGGCATTGCTTTCATTCCATATATTTTCATTTCAGTTGTATTGTAAAAAGAATGTTAATAAATAAAGTTGTTGTTTATTTATATCTTGTCTCTTGTACACATTTTATTTTATATTGCTTAGAAACGCTTAGTGTGTTTTCTTCTGAGTAAATACGTAGCGGGCTCGTCGTGTCCTCTGCCCGTATACTGGGAAGCAGGGTGTGACAGGTTTTGTTGGTGGCCCATGCAGGTCAGTTATGTGTGGACATACAGGTCAGCTCTGTATGGACATGCATGTCAGTTCTGCATGGACAACCTAAGCAATATAACACAAGAACCAGTAACTAAAAACATTCTTTACAATACATATTCCTTGAATCTTATCATTTCATATATTTTGAATCTGTCCTAACCCAAAAATTTTCTTTCAAGTTTATGGATTCCCCAAACAACACTAGCACCAACTTCAACAACACTCCACCTCCCCTATTGATTACACATGCTGTAGCTGCTCCGATCAATGAGCAGACGGTTTTGCTTGAGGCAATCCGCAGCCTCCTGGAGGGACAGTAGCAGCAGATTGCTGTATTGATGAACCGTCCCGAGGCAGAAGCACCTGGGGTGAAGCAATTCAGGGCCTTGCACCCCAAGCAGTTCGCAGGAAAAGAGAACCCTCTAGAAGCTGAGGAATGGGCTCAAAGCATTGAAGATGACCTGACAGCAGCACAAGTGCCAGAGATAGCTTTGGTTCGTGTTGCGAAGTTGCAGCTCACGGACAATGCACGGGTTTGGTGGAAGGCAGAAGAAAGTCGTCTCACCCAGCCGATCGAATGGAGTACTTTCCGCGATATGTTCGACGCAAAGTACTTCCCCGAGACTGCCAGATTCGACATGGAACAGCAGTTCATCCACCTACAACAGGGTTCAATGTGGACCAAATCAGTGGATGAGTACGATGCTGAGTTTACCATGCTTAGTCGGTAAGATATGTCTCAATAGTTCAATTTTCAATATATCACATACTACACAGCTAACACAATACCTTAATAGATTCGCGGCACACCTAACACCGACGGATGAGATCAGAGCCCGACGATTCCAACAAGGGTTAGATCCGGAGATCCAGGCTGCATTAGCCACAGGAGATTTTCCGACCTACGAATCAACTCTAAAAGTTGCCCGCCGTTATGAGGCAGTGGTAAAGATGAGGGGCAGACCTCAGTCTACCGGAATGAAACGCCCTGCCAACCAGATGGCAGGAGGAGCCTCTTCAAGGCCACCATTTGTGCCAAGGAGACCGGGAGTACCAAACAACCGGCCTGGCCCAGCCTTTTGCATATACTGCAGGAGAGATGGACATCTGATGAAAGACTGCCGGTGTGCAAATCGTCTTTGCTTAGTCTGGGGCTCAACTACTCATGATATTGGATCTTGTCCTCGTAGACAAAACCCATATGCTGCACCCGGGCCAGCGATCACATACCCGCAGTGCCCAGCCATCCAGGCACCTGCTCCGAGACTTGCACTACCTACTCCACCTCCTCATGGACCGACTGCACCTCCTTCTCGTCAGTTCCATCAAGCTCAAAGGAACCCATCTCAAGGACCAAGGAACGGACAGAGGAATGCTCCTCCAGCAAGGAGGAATGTGCCGAGGAGACAGGATTTCACGATGACTGTGGAAGAGGCTGAAGCCACCGGCCAAGTCATCACTGGTAACACTCCACTTTCAAATTCTCTTTCAGCTCATAGACATATCTATATATCTTTTTCCTTATACCTAAAAGCTATCCCACATAACCTAGGTACAATTTTAGTAGCCTCACTCCCTGCACTCGCACTATTCGATACTGGAGCATCTCATTGCTTTATATCGCAACGGTTCGTCCGAACTCATGCGATTCCAGTCACATCGCTTGTATCCAGCTAGAATGTCAGTTCAGGAAACGGCGTTCTAAATGCAACAATGGGATACAGCCTGTGTCCAGTGGTCGTCTGCAGCAGAGAATTCTATGCTGACTTCAAAGTGCTGGACATACCGAACTTCGATGTGGTTCTAGGTATGGATTGGCTCGGAACATTCTGTGCTACCATTGACTGTCATCAAAAGAGGGTAGTATTTGAGATTCCAGTGCATCCGGTTTTCTATTTCAAAAGTGGAGACCGTACCTTGGAACCAAGTACATACAAGGCGAAACCAAAAAAGGCGGTGATTGCGGAAATTCAAGCGGAGGAAGGATCAAAGCCAGAATTAGTTCAAGAATTCGACGATGTGTTTCCTGACAATATATCAGGTTTGCCTCCCGATCGAGCTCTTGAATTCAGCATTGATTTAGTACCAAGAGCACTACCAATGATCAAAGCACCGTATCGACTAAGTCCGGATAGTTTAAAGGAGGTCCGAACTCAGTTGGACGAATTATTGGCAAAAGGATGGATTCGTCCCAGCACTTCAAATTGCGGATCTCCAGTTCTACTTGTGAAGAAGAAGGAAGGTTCATACAGAATGTGCATTGATTATAGAGCCTTGAACGAAGTAACGATAAAGAACAAGTATCCACTCCCGCGCATCAACGATCTGTTCGATCAGCTAAGTGGATCTTGTGTTTTCTCCAAGTCAGATCTTCGTTCGGGTTATCATCAGGTGAAGGTCAAGGAATCTGATATCCATAAAACGGCATTTTGAACTCGCTATGGTCATTACGAATTTCTTGTGATGCCATTTGGAGTGACCAACGCACCAGCAATATTCATGAACCTAATGAATCAAGTTTTCTGGGAGTACCTAGACATGTTCGTTGTCATCTTCATCGATGACATCCTGGTGTATTCTAAGAGTCGGAAAGAGCATGCCGAGCATCTGCGAATTGTTCTATAAAATTTACGACAACATTAATTATATGCCAAGTACAGCAAGTGTGAGTTTTGGCTAGATCAAGTTGGTTTTCTTGGACATATTGTATCAGGCGAAGGAATCTCTGTGGATCCAACGAAAGTTTCAGCAGTAAGCGAATGGCCGACACCAAAGTCAGTAAAGGACATTCGAAATTTCTTGGGTCTAACTGGATATTACAGAAGGTTCATTTTGAAGATAGCAACACCCTTGACCAAGCTCACATGTAAAGATAAAGAATTCGTGTGGTCAGAAGCATGCGAACAAGCTTTCGTAGAACTCAAGTCAAGATTGACATCAGCGCCTATTCTCGTCATACCGGACCAATTTGGAGGTTTCGAAGTGTATTCGATGCATCCGGTAAGGGATTAGGATATGTTCTACATCAGCACGGTAAGGTTGTGGCTTATGCTTCAAGACAACTGAAGATTCATGAGAGCAATTACCCGACGCATGACTTGGAATTGGCGGCCGTAATCTTTGCTCTTAAGATTTGGCGCCATTATCTTCTTGGTGAACGGGTGAACATATACACAGATCACAAGAATCTAAAATATGTGTTCACTCAGAAGGAGCTTAATATGTGGCAGAGACGATGGTTAGAACTCATGGCGGACTTCGACATCAACCTGCAATATCACCCAGGGAAAGTGAATGTGGTACCTGATGCCCTTAGTCGCAAACCATTAGCAATGAATCTCACCGCTCAGTAGAAGTTTCAACAAGACTTGCATCAGATGGAGATTGAAGTGATCATGCCAGGTAACACTTCAAGTTTGATGAACTTACAAGTTCAATCTACCATTGTCAATCAGATCAAAGCAACTCAAGCAAGTGATGCCAAGTTGCAAAAGATCAGAAAACAAGCAGAGAATGGACTCAGAACAGACTTCATCATTCATGAAGACGGAAGTTTAAGATACGGTAGCAGACTGTGTGTACCAAAAGGTTCTGTTCGGGAAGAGTTGATGAAGGAAGCTCACAGCTCTCCCTACTCAGTACACTCTGGAGGTACAAAGATGTACAAGGATTTGCGTCAAAATTACTGGTGGCATGGAATGAAGCGTGAAGTAGCCAGAAGCGTCGCTAAATGCTTGGTGTGTCAGCAAGTAAAGGCTGAATATCACAGGACAGCTGGATTACTTCAACCATTACCTATCTCAGAATGGAAGTGGCAACACATCACGATAGATTTTGTGACTGCTCATCCTCGCAGCACAAAGGATAACGATGCGATATGGGTTATTGTGGATCGACTCACAAAGCCGGTTCACTTCATCTCATTTCGAGTTGACCAAGTAACTGAGACATTAGCAAAGAAGTACATGGAGGTAAGAATCTAAGTAAGATTTTTAAAATCTTCAAATATGTACTATCTCTGATACCCATGAACTCATACAGGAGATTATGAGACTTCATGGAGTACCGGTCTGCATCGTCTCCGATCGTGACACCAGGTTTCGATCACAATTTTGGAAAAGTATGCAAGCGGGCTTAGGAAAAAGTCTGAACTTCAGCACGGTTTATCATCCACAAACAGATGGTCTGTCTGAGCGAACTATTCAGATCTTGGAGGATATGCTAAGAGCGTGTATGCTAGACTTCAGAGGATCGTGGGAAGATCACCTACATCTTGTGGAGTTTTCGTACACCAACAGTTACCAAGCAAGCATAAGAATGTCACCTTTTGCAGTACTTTATGGAAGGAAGTGTCGATCGCCATTAAGTTGGGACGACATTTGTAACAACTCCAATTTTTTTGTATACCTAAATTTGATTTAAATTTGAAGTATACATGGAGTATTTAATGTTGCTGATAACACTTTAAGTATCTATTTCCCTACAATAATTACAAGAAGGAGCTTGTAGCTCATTGGTAATACCTTGCACTGCTGAACCAAGCCACCAGAGTTCAAATCTTATAACCTACATTATTTTTAATATTGATTTTTTTAAAAACCTTTAGAATACCAAGAGTTTACACGTGCATATCTCACAAAAACCCCCACTACACCCAAACATGTAACACTTGCAGGAGTTAGATGAACCGTCGGGTGGGATCCAGGTCACCGGACTCGGTCGGGAATCGGCCAACTCGGCCTTGACTCGGCCGACTCAGTGATCCGACCGAGTCACGGCCGAGTCACCCCCGATTCGGCCGATTCCGGCGATGGTCACAACATGAAAGTTGTGTCTTTTCATATTACCTACGCACCTGCAAAGTTTCAGCCTCATACCACTTCCAGAGCTCTTTAAAAACCCCAATTACTCCACTTTTAATACATTTTTATTACATTTTATCACATTTTTATTTTTAACTTTTCATCTACCCTAACCCTAGCCTAACCCTATAAATACCAACCCTACATACTACCCTCTCACCCCCCAAAATCTTGAGCCACTCTCTCAAAAGTTTTCCAAGAAGTGTGTGCTTTGAAACCGAGTTCACGGCGAAGTTCTGACGGAATTCCGGCGACGTGCTTTGAAGCAACCGGCGACAAAACCACACCTCGGCCTTTCCCCTAGTCCTCTTTACTCTTTATAAGAGTTTGAAAACCCGTAAGTCCCAATCTTCCCTCTTTTCTATTTCTTAAAATACGGAATTACGAACCCCGACGGAAATCGGAACAAACCGATTTCCGATTCGGTTTTTCTACAAAATCCCACTTGTCACCTAATCCATAATACCTATCTATATTCATGATGACTATTAATCACATAGAAACCAATTTAAACAAAGTTTCTCACATGAAATGATAGCTTTCTTGTAAAACCGTATTCTTTTCATAAAAATACCATGAAGTTTATTTTTCTTCGTTTAATCAATTCTCTCATTCCTAAATATGTTTATCTTGATCAACAAACTTGTAGAAATCAATTTGAATGAATTTTCACACATAAAATGATAACGTTTTCAAATACCGTATTCTTGCGCTTAAATACCTTCAAGTTTAATATATCATATTTAACCTCTAAAACTTCATTAAAACTTAAAATAAGTCACGAGGTAATGACCTACCTCTACACACACACAAATATAACCCTAATTGATAAACGTCAAAACATAGAATACGAAAATACAGGACTTTTCACTAAAATACCATTATCTTTATAAACCTTTCTTGAAAGGTTTAAGTTGTACACAATTTTAATAAAATCTTTTATAATGAAAGCACGATATGTCATGGACATCGATCGTTTATCTAAACTGACTTTGTGGTGTCTAGGCAAGTGTGTCTAGGCTAGTGGTTTTTAATTAGGCCCACTACTGTGGTTCCTTCCCACTTACCTGGCCGCAATTGGCGGTGAAGAGGCGATTTGAGGCTTCTAATGACTTGTCGTTTAGACCTTAGAAATAGGCTAGTTGGCTTAGGAAACCCTAGAAACTAAAATACGGAAATTTATACCTTTTTACAAATAAATAACTTATATTTATAAAACCGTTTTTCTAAATGAATGGTATTTATTAAACCTAAGCAAAGCGCCGCTACAACCCATCTTTGGGGAACTCGTTAGGGAAAGTACGGTTTATCGTGCACCCGCGGGCTAGTAGTGCGAGATTCAGACCTCCGCAAGGAGCATTCGGTCTCGAAAGGTTTAAAATACGGCATTTAAGAAAAAAAAAGATTTTGGAAAATAAAATATTATTTAAAATTATTCTTGTATTAATTTAATTATCATTTAAACACCTATTTTATCATAAGATAAAGTTTCCATTTTTTTCTAAAATTACAAGATTAAAAGTTACATTAAAATACCATGAGTTTCAAATAAATCAATTAATACTTTTATTAGGATATATTCACTAGAACAACACAAATAAAATTCACATTCATTATAACTATAAAGACGAATAATAAATACTTGAGGTGTATTTTGAAAAATATACAATAGTACTTTTTACATAAAACCCCCTCAAGTTTTATAAATTACAATAAGGCCCCTAACAATTATTGAACTTCAACTTACCTTCTTTTAGTCTGACTCGGGTTTGAGTCTGACTATTTCTGACTTGAACATGATTCAAGTCAATCTATATTCTTTTATATTCCAACTCAATACGAATACATGAATCCCTGAATCTAGTTAACAATCTATATAACTTGACTGAACCGAACCATGGATATATTCCTTTTACATGTTTCCTAGTATTCCATTTACATGACTCTACGGTTTTAGCCGTTTCCTGATATCGTGGTTTCGGTCAGTCAGTTAATCAATCTTACAATCAATACAATTTTACAAGATAACAATACAAACAAGACATCGCGGGGTTTAAGGGGTAGATTGGTACGGAAGGTGTTAAAGGTGGCACGAGGTGGTCAGATTAAGACACCTAACCTGAATCCCATTGCTGTTGTACCGTGGCATAACGGTTCCTTGTACTACATATGCCTTAGTCTCTGGCAAGTGAGACTCCCCTCGTATACACTGGCATCCTTCTGTACCAAGCTACAAACAACAGCGTTAACATAATATTATAACAATAGTTTACACTTTAAAAATGTATCCTCTTATTCTGTCTTCTCTACTTCCCTCTTACCTTTGGGACTTACCGAGCGATCTGTTCGCTGACGACATTCTGTTTCTTTCTTCTTTGAATGTCGTTAGGTGACCTGGATCCGACAGAAGTTGAGCCAACCCAGGAAGACTTGGAGCAATTTGCTGAAGACCCTGCAGTATAATTTCATTGTACACTTTTCTTTTCAGTACTTTCCATTTCCTGTTATGCCACTGTTTAGGCATCTTTATTTCAGTTGTATTTTTTTCCTTTCCATGTTTTGTACAAAGAATGTTAATAAATAAAAGTTGCTGTTATTTTTATACTCTTGTCTCTTGTGTATTTACTTTATATTGCTTAGCTACGCTTAGCGTATGTACTTCTGAGTACATACGTAGCGGACATCGTCGCGTCCCCTTCACCGTACACTGGGAAGCGGGGCGTGACAACATTGGTGATAGGGAACTCCTTGGACCTGAGATGATAGTAGCAACGGTTGATTTGGTTCGTACTATCAAAAAAAAGATGCGCATAGCCCAAGATCGACATAAGCATTGGGCTGATGCAAAGCGCCGTCATTTGGAGTTCCAGCCGGGAGATCACGTATTTCTGAAGATATCTCCGAACCGCAGAGTGATTCGTTTTAGAAGACGGGATAAGCTAAGTCCAAGGTACATTGGACTGTTCGACATACTCGAACGAGTCGGTGAAATGGCTTATCGCTTGGCACTTCCACCCTCATTGGAAGGAGTGCACAACGTGTTCCATATATCCCAACTCAGAAGGTATGTGAGTGACCCCAGCCATATTCTTGATCATTCCGAGCTCACTGTACAGCAAGATTTATCCTATGAGCATCAACCTGTTGAGATGCTGGATAGAAAAGTGAAGTCACTTCGAAACAAGGAAGTTAACTTGGTTCGAATGATGTGGAGAAAAGACACTGCAGGAGAATCGACATGGGAAAAAGAAGATAAGATGCGTGCAAGATATCCTCACTTATTTGTACACTAGTCCTTAAAATAAATTGTAAATTTCGAGGATGAAATTTTTGTAAGGAGGGTAGACTGTAACAACTCCAATTTCAGTGTACATAAATTTCATTTAAAGTTAATATACAATTGGGGTATTTACAATTTCTGTGAGTAATATAAGTATTTGATTCAATTTTGAACAACAAGCAAGAACTTGTAGCTCACTGGTAAAGGCATTGCACTGTTAAAACATAGCACCAGAGTTCAAATCCCATCAGCCACATTATTTTTATTTTGTATTCTTTTAATCTTTTCAGAAGCCCAAAAGACTACACGTGCACTACATGTAAACTGAAGAGACACAAGATGATCAAACACGTGCACTGTAGAATACCAAACGACCCCGACCCAATACCCCAACACCAACCTAAACCGTCGGCATTGGGCCGGCGACACTTGTGATGGGGCCGGCGACGTCGATCTCCCCCGCCCCAAATGCTTCCAAACTTCACCCCGGCACCTCTTCTGCTACACCACTAACCCCACATTACTTGTTTACTCTGATTATTTCCATAGAGCAATAAAATGCCCAATTAATCCCAATTTTAATGCATATTTCAATGCATTCTTTAAACACGCTAAACCCTAATTTGTCCTTTAATACCCACTCCATTTTGCATCCCTTCACACTGAAAATTCTATACAAAAACTCTCAAGAAATTTCCAAGTTCCCATAGTGTGCAAGTGAAGTTAACGAAGGGCGAAGCTCCGACGAAGTTCCGGCGACGATACAAGGAGTTTCCGGCAACGAAACGAAGCACCGACGAATTCTAGACCTCCTCTTACCTCTCCCCTCTCATCAAAGCCAGTAAGTCCCCCTTCTCTCTCTCTTTTGCTATTTCCAAACTCTTCATTCTTAAAACGTGTCGGAAGCGGAGTTATCCGACTTCCGATTCTCTTTTCTTCTAAAAATACAACTTTTTCTTAATAACAAACCTATAACTTTTGATATATTGTTTATTAATCATTAACTAAGACATTAGAATAAGTTTGACATTAAAATGATAATCATAGCAAGTTGTATTTCAATTTTACATTAAATACCTTTATATTTCATATCGACATGTTTATACCTTTTAACCGTGTTATTTGTAAGTCTACGGTAGCGCCCCGGCCGTCTACAGACGCCAAATACGGAACAAAAACTTTTTAACTAGCGCTATCGTATACTTTAACCCGGATCAGCCATTATTGCTAAATTAACAAACTGTAAAGAGTGTAGAAAGGTTATACCGAACGATCCGAGTCTTTCGTTCTTTAACCATCATCCCACGCTCCGTTGCGGCTGCTCCGATCTCTTCGATCTCCGATCTGCTCGTCCAGGTGGCACCACGTCGACGATTCTTTAAACGGGCTCCTGCCTCTGACTCAAGGCAACTCGGTCGTCAAGTTTGCTAAAAGAGACGACCAAGATTGATGTAGAGAATGAGTAGAAGACTTTGTCTCGTTCCGTCCAAAGTTATGGACGAACGGTTAATGAAGTTGCCAATTAAGTCGGGTGATGGAATGAAATGAGATGTGAAATTTCCATACACCCCAAAACTATCATCTTTTCTTTCAACAACCATAATCTTTTCTCTCAAGTGAGAGTGAGGAGGAGGAGAGGGGGCCGGCCATATATAAGGAGGTGGGGGTGAGTGTAGGAGGAGGGAGGTGACCACAAGAAAATATCATGTGTGAACACAAAGTGTGAACACAAAAAGCAACCAAGAAAACACAACACCATTCAACCTAGTCACCTCATCTAGATGCTTCTAGAAACTTCCACACTCATCTCAAGAAAAGATAAATCCTTCTTTAACCGAATGTTAAAAGACGGCTGATAGAAAACTGGAAACTGGCAACTTCCAAAAGTGATCCCGAAACGAATTTCAGGATAACCCCGTAACTGTATAAATATACCCGCATTTGTATTACGACCGAATACAAATGCAACTGACACAAAGATATTATATCTAATCAATATAATACTCGGATCCGGCTTAAACCAAAGCCCACCAGTATTATCTGCCCAAAAAATGACACGTGCGTAAACGCACGTGCATTTTCCGAACCCTGCCATAAAACCATACGGCCTCTACAACGTTTCGCCCGAACTTGGGAAACTGTCTGTGGGGGACTCTAATGACTCGTCAGTACCCTGGCAGTGGGTTTAACCACAAACCGCCAGCGGCATTAGCTATGCGTAACGGCTGCCCATGGACTGACCTCAAGGGAGGCTGATGAGCGAACTCATCCAGAAACCCTACTGAGCCTAACAGTGACAATGTATATACAGTCCGGTCCGTTCGTCTATGAGTATCGCATATCTGCCTAGGGGCTAGTAACGTCAGACCCCCAATAGCAGTATAAGTCGTGTCGGAGTGTAGCCCAATAACACCCTGAGATACTACTGGAGTACCTACCAGTAAATCTCCTGCCACGGCCGTGGGCTTTGTGTAATGGCTCTCCTAGATACAGCACGATCTCGCCCCCAATACCGGGAGAGACGAATCCCCTGCCGATCCGCTCACGTGCCTCCATGTGGCTCGGGACTGTACCCAAAAACTACCTGTTTGCACGCCTCTTTTGAGCCGTGGTAGGGTAGAAATCAAAGCACAGTAGGAACTCACACGAGACAAATGACGACCTCAGGTCGATGAACTAACCTGTACACATGTCACCAGGGAACTGCTATCTGACGATATGTATAATACCAACTAGCAGGTTCCCGGCGAGTCCTGTCCGGTGTACTCATAACCTAATAAGCACCTGCATACATCTTAGGTGATCCAACTGACACCAGTGGCTTGTGAGACCGGCCACCGCCCCTCGTCGGGGTCTCGACTGTATACACTAGTCTACTCCGGAGTATCGATGCCCTGTCTCGAAACTCCCACGACTAGGGACCATAATTAAATATATGCATATAAACCACCCAACTCTCACGTATATGATCGCCATCATACTGTTGGTAGTAAAGCAAGATCCTAAGGGCTCTATCAAAGTGTAACATGTAATCAGTCATCTGAACATGTACACGACTGATAAAGGCAAACCAGATAGCATACTATCATCTCGAGTAAGACTGTCCTACCGGTATAGGTCCTCCGCAATCATTGCAATCACGTACCTGCGATCCAATAATTGACTCTGAGGGCACTATCTCCAACAATCTCCCACTTGCACTCAAGGCTAATTATTGCGATGTCGACTACTCACAGCCCGTGTGAAACCGAACATCCAACTCCTCTACTAATCAGTTTCACAAAGCCCGTTTGTAAAACTATTGTGTTCGAGAAATAGCCTCAGTGAGTGGATCCGCCTAGAAGTTTCTTTCAATGTCTCTCTTACTCTCAAGTTCGCGGAGAAAGCCATCTCCCGAATTGAGTAATACCTGTCTTAGAATATGTCTGGATATCTGATGGGACCTAGTTCATAAATGAACTCCAAATCCAAACTTCTTAGACTGTATCGATCACTGAACCTAATCAGTATCCTGCACCATGCCTCCCACAGTATCCTCTTGGACCACCTGTCCATAATACTGTCCCTTGTCAGAGGAAAAAACTATAACTCTGACAATCACTCTGTCAACCATGTCACCTTTGAAGTCTGGAATGATAACCGTCTCCCGAAGGAGGCTGCCGTCATCAAATCCGTAGAACATATACTTATGTTCTAAAACTGCTTCCTTATGTTTCTCCAGGATTGGATTAATACAAACTTATTGCATCTAGTGCAAAAACAACATCTGGTGTGGTACTTGACATCCCATGATTGACTCAATTGCCTTAGCAAGTGATCTGCCAATCATGCACATCCCTCTCCCCTTTAGTCCGTAAGACACCTTTAGAGAGGGTGACTCCATCACCTGCAGGTACACCACCATGCTAGGAGTCATCTTATTCTAAAAAAAACCATTAAAATACTGTCAAAGTACCCACATTGGGAAACTACCCAAATCCAGATCTAAAACCATAGATCTAGAAACCAAAATGTCAAATATTATATCCATATCCTGTCTGGAGAAACAACTGTGTGACGACCACAGTACAACCGATCGTAGTATAGGAATTTTACTTTCTACTCTGTGTATGTCATCCAAATACCATGACATCACACCCTACTACCTTCTTAACAGATCCATCCCCTATTCTGATTGAAGTCAAACCCATGACTGTCACATTAAAAATAGATGATCTATCTCCGCTATAACTGCTCAAGTCTATAAATAGACATAAGTATCTTGCTCACTATGCTTCCGATGCTCCCACTGACTACGACAACCCTCCTACCGGGTCTCATAGCCTGGAACAACAGTAGTGTCAAGTCTGGGTAAACAAGAACCTCCCTGTCACCGTCCTTGAGGCTACCGGAGTACCTCTCGGGTGTCTGAGGTTACCCATCATATCTGCGGAGTGGCTATTGTAATGTCAAACCTGATTGAATATATAAGTCCTATTAAATTTTCCGTAATCGTTCGCGGTTCTGGAATCACTTCCAGTTCTACCATACTCCCACTACTGTTTTCTGAAAAAAAAATCCATTTTACTAAAACTGTGGCGAGTCAAGAACAATATCACTATTGATCTTCTAAATGATAGAATATCAACCCTCGTCATAGCCAGGGTCAACCCACAAACAGCCATTACAGAAACGTGCCCTGAGTTATCCAGAGTCTGGTTTTAAGCATAAGCTGGACAACTACCCGTACCTTAACATCTTTTAAGATATGAACCATTCTATATCCAATATAGAAACTTTAGCACTTATTTAATTGGAACCAGATTCAAATCATGCAGCTGTCTCCAGTGCATATCAACTTAATGGAAAAAAGCTAATCAGCATTACTCAACTTAGGAATCCATCCAGTTATGAGTAACCTGAAAGAGAAATACGTTTCTCAAAACCATCACTATCATCTGAATACTAATCACAAGAATCTACATCTTAGATCTCTTTGAAGAATCCCGATACTTGTGATACCTGGTTCTCTACTTTATTCTTATACCCACAACTTCTCAAAACTTAGACCTTGTATTTCTACGAAACACTTGTCTAAAAACTAGAGAAGTCATAAGTAAACAGAACATAGTACGAGGACCTACCCCTTTGTCCTGATGGACACTTGGACAACATACAATACTCTGTATAAGTCCGCTGAGTTAAACAACTCAAAACCTGTGCGTCGTAGGTTGAAAACTGTACCCTGGCGATTTTCTCAAATATCACCAATTACAACGAATTTCGATATAATGAGGATGATCACCTAATTCCCAATAACTTACTCCCACTCATCATCTGTAAAACCATACAGATATGAGAATGAAACCTGGTAAATACATACCCTTGGAGTAAGTATCTAATCGGGAAAATAGTTTTTCTTTAACAATGCACTGAAACATGAAAATGTTTCGTAGGGGTATCCTGGTATTCATAGCAATGCCTCTTCCATAATCTAATTCATGACTATAACCGTATATTTCACTGCCATCTCTCCAAGTCCCTTTATTTGTCTTTAGTCGTTACCTCCTGTACACCATCGTTAGGCTAAATGGTTTTCTTCCTTCCCTACCGTTCGGCACCAGCCTATAGTTTGGAAGAAGAAGATCCAGTAAGCATAATAGGTGTACCCTCCTAAACCAAGGAGTACTCATATCTTGAGGGAAGGTGATGATAAAAGACAACTGAATAATACCTTATTCATTTTAAAGGTGAAATAGGAGTTGCGAAGTATGCGGTTTGGTCGTGAATGATAACAGTCGCAATTTACTTTGTCCTCTTTCTAATCCCTTTATTTTGTCTTTACATATTACCTTCTGCACACCCTACTTAGGCTAATTGGTTTTCTTCATTCCCTACCTTTCGGCACCTGCCTATGGTTTGGAATAAGACTATCCAATAAGCGTAATAGGTGTACTCTCCTAAACCAAGGAGCCTTCGCAACCTGAGAGAAGGTGATAATAAAAGACAACTGAATAAACCAATTCTATTTCTCCTGAACCTGGATCCATCCTCGAAGAAGTCCCTTCGAGTTCGTATATAACCATACGATGGATCTATCCAATGGAAGTGGATGTCCGTAGTAATACGGGTGTTCTGAGAAAATGCAAAGGGTAGAAGAAGGAGTGGCAATGACTTATGCAACTCGGACAATCCAAAAGCCAGTATTTTAAGAAGGTTCGGTCAACTAGGTTACTGAGTCATAGTATAGGGTCGGTCAAAGGTCGCTGCCACAGAGAGAGAGAAAAGAAACACTCTGCGTGCACTCTAATCTAGACCAGAATGGTTATCACTTTATCTAATCTGGAAACCTCCCACTGTCCTGTCAAATTCTCCTCTAAACCTGTAAGAAGAATTAATCGGGATCACCCGAAGAGTAAACCAACTCATCAGTGGGAATCGGGATCCAACTCTTATCGCATGATAACGTGATGGAATTCATCCACGTTACTCATAATCCAGAAGGTATGCGCATACTTGGCAAGTTTCAGTTTCTTTAGAAACTCCCGATATAATTTTTGCCCCATGCTCTTATAACCTTGGCGTTAGGTCAAAATGTCATAAGTCACATGCCAAGTTCTACCCGTCACTATCTTGTTAATTCGAACCCACCCGCACATGCCCTTGGCGTTAGGTCAAAATGGCAGAACGGCTGTCCCAAACCAACTCATCTATCTATGCAACAAATGAATACCCAGCAGCTACCAAACACTATGCCTTGGCGTTAGGTCAAAATACATAGCTTGAATACTACTGAATACCCAAAAAAAAATGACGGAGGGCTACGGCTGGTTTTTGGCGAAAAACCTTTAACGTAACGAACTTGATATCGCTGAAGGAACCTGATAGCTTTTTAAAATATAGTGGCGAAAACCTTTTGCTAAAGAGGTCACTCCCGGTGAAGGGATCTCGGCTCTTTCCTCATGGAATGAGGTGCAGGATATTCCACTGAATACCGCGATGCAAAGCAACATGTAATCGACTATAGTGAAGTTATTACCCTGACGCAAACTTCTGCCCAAGGGGTCAGTCCCGGTGAAGGGATATCGGCCCTTGCCCCGTCGAATGAGGTGCAGGATATTCCACTGAATACCGCTATGCAAAACAAAAGGAAACGTCTTTGCAATAACACTTTTAAAATTTATTCCAACAACTGCCAAATAGGTTTGCTTTCCTTTGCATTGATCAGAATCAACGCAGTCCCATCAATCAATCACACCAGAAAAGAACAAAAATAAAATGTACGTATATGCCATCCGCATTCGTCACTGGGTCCCGTCATCACCCGTTAGGTTACTTAACTAACGACAGAGCGGGGACTGGACTAGCGCGGGTGTAAACATATACAACATCTAATAGTATATAAACCAATATACAATAATCGCTCCAGGCGTGAAAATATGCAACATTACAGAAAAGTAATAAGCATCATAGAACAATACAGATAATCTGGGATCCCCGAGTTTCACAGAGCCGCTGCTGAAACCCGACGTTCCCCTGGTCGTGTGGATAGCCTGTGCAATTAAACCTAGACCCCTATGGGTGCGGCAAGTTACCCGCCAAAACCTGAAGCGAGGCAGCCCCCTACAGCAAAGTGAATGGACCACCCTGCACTTCACGGAATCCGGTAGCTTGAGCACCCTTCCTTGGGTCAACTTGTACCCCTTACGAGTGCGGCGAATAGTCTGCTAATTTTAGAGTAAGGCCCATATGCCTCTCAAAGCCATGAGATGCGGACCCGTTGCCCTCCAGAACCCGGCTATCCGTGCACTCCGTCGCGGGGTAAAACCTAGTACAGAAATGAAAAATAGTACAACAGGTACATCGACCGCAACCTGGTCGTGCCCCAAAAGAATATTATACAACAGGCAATGACGGCAGTCCACATGTTGGACGCTCGTCCCGCAATATCAAATGTACAAATAAATCCAAACTGCACTACCATTGCACACTGCTATCCACCACGACAAATCCGCAACATCACAGCACAACACAGAACATCAACGCGAATGTCACGTTCGCAAACCCGTCTAAAAGAACTATAGCAATCAGACGCGGTTTACCGATCAAATGACATTCCCGGTCGGAGATATAATGTAAGCACTATAAACTAACGTGTTTAAATTTCGATCGACTAAATATCACGAAGTGGGCCCCACGAACATCTGTTGTACAGTAACAAAATCTGGGCCCAAAAGATATATACCAAAAACCCCAATTTCCAGAGAAGAATATACTGTGCAAATTTGGGGGCATGATCACACCAAATGGCCGCGGATGCGCGGTCAAACCCTAGGTTTGACCGCGATTCCGCGGCGGTTTGGTCGTATCACGTGCCTAAATTTTTACAGTATTCTTAGAAAACCCTGCACAGATTTCTGTGATATGTAGAATAATTTTAGGACATCATTTAAAATCGACAGAAACTGTGAAGCTTGAAAATTGTGTTTTTCGATATCCGGTTCGATCGATATTTTAAACGCGTTAGCACAAGTTAGTATAGCATAATGGTGAGGCTCTGATACCACTGTAAGTCTACGGTAGCGCCCCGGCCGTCTACAGACGCCAAATACGGAACAAAAACTTTTTAACTGGCGCTATCGTATACTTTAACCCGGATCTGCCATTATTGCTAAACTAACAAACTGTAAAGAGTGTAGAAAGGTTATACCGAACGATCCGAGTCCTTCGTTCTTTAACCATCATCCCACGCTCCGTTGTGGCTGCTCCGATCTCTTCGATCTCCGATCTGCTCGTCCAGGTGGCACCACGTCGACGATTCTTTAAACGGGCTCCCGCCTCTGACTCGAGGCAACTCGGTCGTCAAGTTTGCTAAAAGAGACGACCAAGATTGATGTAGAGAATGAGTAGAAGACTTTGTCTCGTTCCGTCCAAAGCTATGGACGAACGGTTAATGAAGTTGCCAATTAAGTCGGGTGATGGAATGAAATGAGATGTGAAATTTCCATACACCCCAAAACTATCATCTTTTCTTTCAACAACCATAATCTTTTCTCTCAAGTGAGAGTGAGGAGGAGGAGAGGGGGCCGGCCATATATAAGGAGGTGGGGGGGTGAGTGTAGGAGGAGGGAGGTGACCACAAGAAAATATCATGTGTGAACACAAAGTGTGAACACAAAAAGCAACCAATGAAAACACAACACCATTCAACCTAGTCACCTCATCTAGATGCTTCTAGAAACTTCCACACTCATCTCAAGAAAAGATAAATCCGTCTTTAACCGAATGTTAAAAGACGGCTGATAGAAAACTGGAAACTGGCAACTTCCAAAAGTGATCCCGAAACGAATTTCAGGATAACCCCGTAACTGTATAAATATACCCGCATTTGTATTACGACCGAAAACAAATGCAACTAAGACAAAGATATTATATCTAATCAATATAATACTCGGATCCGGCTTAAACCAAAGCCCACCAGTATTATCTGCCCAAAAAATGACACGTGCGTAAACGCACGTGCATTTTCCGAACCCTGTCATAAAACCATACGGCCTCTACAACGTTTCGCCCGAACTTGGGAAACTGTCTGTGGGGGACTCTAATGACTCGTCAGTACCCTGGCAGTGGGTTTAACCACAAACCGTCAGCGGCATTAGCTATGCGTAACGGCTGCCCATGGACTGACCTCAAGGGAGGCTGATGAGCGAACTCATCCAGAAACCCTACTGAGCCTAACAGTGACAATGTATATACAGTCCGGTCCGTTCGTCTATGAGTATCGTATATCTGCCTAGGGGGCTAGTAACGTCAGACCCCCAATAGCAGTATAAGTCGTGTCGGAGTGTAGCCCAATAACACCCTGAGATACTACTGGAGTACCTACCAGTAAATCTCCTGCCACGGCTGTGGGCTTTGTGTAATGGCTCTCCTAGACACAGCACGATCTCGCCCCCAATACCGGGAGAGACGAATTCCCTGCCGATCCGCTCACGTGCCTCCATGTGGCTCGGGACTGTACCCAAAAACTACCTGTTTGCACGACTCTTTTGAGCCGTGGTAGGGTAGAAATTAAAGCACAGTGGGAACTCACAAGAGACAAATGACGACCTCAGGTCGATGAACTAACCTGTACACATGTCACCAGGGAACTGCTATCTGACGATATGTATAATACCAACTAGCAGGTTCCCGGCGAGTCCTGTCCGGTGTACTCATAACCCAATGAGCACCTGCATACATCTTAGGTGATCCAACTGACACCAGTGGCTTGTGAGACCGGCCACCGCCCCTCGTCGGGGTCTCGACTGTATACACTAGTCTACTCCGGAGTACCGATGCCCTGTCTCGAAACTCCCACGACTAGGGACCACAATTAAGGATATGCATATAAACCACCCAACTCTCACGTATATAATCGACATCATACTGTTGGTAGTAAAGCAAGATCCTAAGGGCTCTATCAAAGTGTAACATGTAATCAGTCACCTGAACATGTACACGACTGATAAAGGCAAACCAGATAGTATACTATCATCTCGAGTAAGACTGTCCTACCGGTATAGGTCCTCCGCAATCATTGCAATCACGTACCTGCGATCCAATAATTGACTCTGAGGGCACTATCTCCAACATTATCTTTAGAAAACTCACGAGGTAATGACCTACTTCCTCACAACACACATATCTATCATAACACGATGAATCTTGGGATAATAGAATACGGGAAATACGACTTTACAAATAAATCTCTTTAACTTATAGAACCGTTTTCTTTAAAAAATGTATTTAACTTTCCATGCAATTGAGCCTCTACAACCCATTTTGGGGACCCCGTTTGGGATGGTGCGGATTATCGCACATCCTCGGGCTTAGTAGAGTGAGATGCAGACCTCCGCAAGGAGCATTCGATCTCGATGGAATTTTTATAAATTTTTCTTTAGAAAATGAGATTTTTACAAGAAAACAAATAAAATTATTTTCATTAATTATGTATATATAATTATTACCAAAATACTTATTTTAAATATATATATTATTCCATGTTTCCAAAACTCAAGAAAAGAATTCCAATATTACATGAAACTACCATGATAATTCAAACAATATTCATATACAAATAAATACCATATATTATAAAATTAGGTTTTATTCACTAGAAATGTCACATTTATAAAAGATACATCAATGAAAACCCTAAACACGATAATTAAATGCTTGAGGCGTATTTTGAAATTATACCAAAATTATTTTTGCATAAAACCCCCTCAAGTTATACTAAATTACAATAAGGACCCTAGTAAACATAGGTTTAAGCGGGACCAATCTCTTGAGCCTCAGGGAGCCGGAGATATTGGTGCTTGCCTATTTAAGGTAGACAACTTAACAAACGGTGTTATCAACACGGTAATTGTCTTAGAAAAAGACATAAATCCTGCCGTCCATGTGCAGCAGTTACCGATAACATCAAAACTAATTTAGGACTTCAATGTCTTTTCTAAATGTCTGACTCAGACTGGATCTCGATATAATCAAACTGACTTGAATATAATTCAAGTATATATTCAACATGAATCCATGAATTCATATATTCAATCTATTCAATCTATACAACTTGACTGAACCGAACAATGGATATATTCCATTTACATGTTCTTCCATTATATCTGTTCCATTACTGATATCATGGTTTCGGCAAATCATCCATCTATATACAATATACAATTCAAACAATACAATCAAGATATCGCGGGGTTTATAAGGGGTAGATTGGTACGGAAGGTGTTAGAAGTGGCACGAGACTGCAACCATAAGACACCTAACCTGAATCTCCATTGCCGTTGTACCGTGGCTGAACGGTTCCTTGTACTCCGTATACCTTAGTCTCCGGGATAGTGAGACTCCTCTCGTATACACTAGCCTCTTCTGTACCAAACTACAAACAATAGCGTTAACACTAAATAATAACATTAAACAGCTATACTCTATTCTATCTATTCTATTCTTATCTATCTACGGGACTTACCGAGCGATTTGTTCCCTGACGATATTCTCTTTCTTCTTCTTTAGAATGTTGTCAGGTGATTCGGACTCACTGGAGATCGAGCCCAGCAGCGAAGACTTGGATCAGTTTACTGAAGACCCGGAGTTTTAGATTCACTTGTACATTACATTTCATTTTCATTCTTGTTATGCCATTGTTTAGGCATTGCTTTCATTCCATATTTTTTCATTTCAGTTGTATTGTAAAAAGAATGTTAATAAACAAAGTTGCTGTTTATTTACATCTTGTCTCTTGTGTACATTTTATTTTATAGTACTTAGAAACGCTTAGCGTGTTTACTTCTGAGTAAATACGTAGCGGCCTCGTCGCGTCCCCTGCCCGTATACTGGGAAGCGGGGCATGACACCAAGTGAGGGAGCTATACGGTTACGGACGTGCTACATATCCGGACTAAATGGGCCTGGTATACAGTCGGATACATGGTGGATCCGGTCGAGAGCGAGGGGTAGGAAGGCCGCGATTGAGGCGAGGAGCCTAGCGAGGACACTCGATACCGGAGATAGATGCGAGCACGGCGGATATCCAGGGGATACTGACCGGGGATAGGGATATCGAGGGGCGACCAATCTGATGAGACGGTGTCGACGATATCTGGATTTGCGTGTCGGTGATAGACACGAGAGATTTGATGATTTAGGGTGTCGATACTGGACACCCATATATTGATGTTTTGCGATCATTCGAGATATACCGTTATAGTTTATGCGTTGTAGTAGCCGATCAAGACTGATCCGGGGGGACAGTACCTGAATACCATTTTACCTGTTGAGATATATAAAAGGGTTTATAAACGAGCTATAGTCTCATTATTTTGACATGTCTCGGATAACCCGAGGATCTTTTAAACTGTAAACCTTTTTAAACTATTTACTAAACAGCGGGACGTATATCTTAAATAAAATACATATTATACTTCATACTATTACGTCTGCTTCTTATGCCGTGATATACGTATCCCGCAGCTATTTTAAAGGGGGGTTTTCATACATATTTCGGCTACCTTGTAGGTTTATATCTGGATACAGGTTATATACATATGAGATGATATATTAGTACAAGATATGATAGTACTATACTTTATGATATTGTTGTGCATTTCGATTTCTACCATGTAATATACTTTGATTCATTGAGTTGGCAACTCACCTCCGTTGTGCCCCAGTTTCTTGCAGGATATACCACTCGAATCATCGGCGGCTTACGGCATACCCTTCTTTCCGGTGATTGCTTTGGTAAGTGGGCTACTATTGTATCGTACCCACACTTGTGTGTGTGTGTGTATTCTTTTGTATCTAGTTAAAACTCCATCGACCTAGAACTTGTATATTGTGAACTTAGAAGCGAGACTTAGAGTATATGTGTTTTGGGCGTCGCACTCGTTGGAGTCGACTCTTTTTACTTGTTGATTTTGTTTCGCTTTTCTTTTCTTCGCCATTGGGCGTCGTGTATTATCTGCGTAGTTGCTGCGCCTTTTAGACATGAAAGCTAGCTCCCGTTGGGATGCTTATTATATTATGCTTGTATCGGGTTTTATTCAAAATTTATAAAGGAGATGCTGCTGATTTTTAAAACGTCATAGATGCTTTTCAAACACATTTATTTAAACTTACATGATTTTTTTTAAACTGAATCCATCTAATGACTATTTTTAAACTTCACCTCCAATGTTTTCGTAAAAATGTTTAAATTCCGGGTTTTTGACTGACTTAGATCGCTTCGACGTCTTTACATGTCACGTGATGTAACTGCCGGTCATGTGCCACTTTCGAGTCGTGACAGAGGTGGAGGAGGCATGCTTGTTATATCTTGCTGAGTTTCTTGCTCGGACATGCTTGTAGTTGTAGAGTTGCGGTTCCAGAAATTCCCAAATCAGATAATAATGGATTTGAGGACGAAGTCGAAGGATAACTAGAGATTCGATGAATTAGTGTCTGGAGATTCGATGAATCGAGTCGACAGACTCATGACTAGGGTTGCAATTTCCTGAAGAGAAGATGAAAGCCATTAGAGTAAGATTCGAGGGAGATTCAAGGGAAAGAGTGAGTAGCCGCCGCCTGCCGGAGAAAATAGGGCAGAAAATGAGGTTAGGCCTCAAGGAAGAGAAGACTCAGAGGAAAGAGGTGGTGCAGTAACGAACTGGAGAGAGAAAATTACGATAGAAATGAGGTTAGGGTTTACAATTTGTATATATAGGATCGGGTCGGGTTTGAAAATTCCAAATCCGACACCCGACCCGATAACCGATTTCTTTGTTTTTTATCCCGACCCGACCCGATCTCGCTCACAAATCGATAGAAATCGGTTCGGGTCGGTCGGTTTTGGTCGGGTCGGGTATTTTCTGAACAGCCCTGCAGATGGTAGTACTACTTTTGTTGACCCATGACATCGCTTTCTCGGTTACCAGTTGTTGCCAAGAACTTGTTGGGTGGAACAAAATCTTCAGGGGGTGTTACTACCAAGTAGTTTTATAATCTAGAATTTGTAAATGAAATGATCGTTATTTTGATAAAATTCTTTTCTATTCAAAATGTTAGTCTTTTGATTTCAAAATTCATATGTAATTTAGGACAATACATTTAATAGTGGATGTTAGCCGATATTCAATTGAAAGAGGTTCAACGGACGCCGATCGATAGCAAAGGATGACCGGTAGCAGCGAAGGCGATTGTCGACCGGCTGTTGGTGACGGCGAAGGCGACCGTTGGCCAGTGACGAGGATGGTCGGTCGGCGGCGGCGGCATCGATCAGCGATGGTTGATGGCGATGATCAGGGCAGGCCGATGGCAGCGACGGGGGGACGGTTGGTGGCGATTCTTGGCTACGGCGACAGTCGGTGAAGGTGCTCGGCAGCGGCGGCGACAGTTGGCGGCAGCAATTGGGGGAGGGTGGCGATCAGCCGATGGCGGCGATGGGGGCGGTCAGTCGACGACTGCGGCTGCCGCCGTCGGTGGTGCGGTCGGTAGACGACGGCGGTCAGCCGGTAGTCGTTGGTCGGTTGATGGTGGCTATGTATATACTGTGCTATTTTAGAAAACCTAGAGGTACATAGTGATTTGAAAATTGATTTGTTTTCTCATTTTTGTACTATAAGTTGAATGATAATTTCTAAAATCCAAATTCTCGCGTTCTAAAGTGCTAGTTTTGACCAACGCTATTAAGCAAATTCTAATTTTTAAAACCTCGAGACAAACATGAATTTTCAAATTCCGGAATTGCATTTTCAAATGACTCGGGACTAACATCCTGAGAGCTTACTTGATGGGTTGTGGATTCACAACCTTGTTATCTTCTGTAAATAAAGGGTTAAAATAGATGGCGGTGGATCCCAGGTATAAGTTGTAATGAGATCTATCTCTGGGGGATGTGAGTGTGTTTACAGCCAAGGCTTTCACACCCCCATTTTTCTCAATCCTGAATATATCAATCTATAGATGACTGCAAAATCATATGCTAAAACCATACCAAATATAATATTCTATGTTAGAGTAAATAATGTTACCATAAGTCATTATTCAAAGACCTTGAGGCCTGTATGATAATTGATAAATACACTTAGCAGCAAGTAAATCACGTTCAGGATATAACAAATTTCATGAAACTCCCTTAATTAGAAGAAGATTTTAAAGTATGAAGAGGATGCTTGTTTATATGGAGTTTGAAGAATCACAAACTCTAAGAAGAATTGTGGTCCATAGACAATTTTTAGATACAAATTTTGAATTTCAAATTTCGAAAGGCAGGGCAGAATTTTCAAAATTCAAAAACAAACTCAAGCCTAAGATGCCTCATGTGTCCAATCAAAGACCACTATAAATGAAATATATATTATGAGCCGACGAGTAATGATGCATAATTGGTATATTACCCATTTTGTACAAGTTATTACAAGTTCTTCTCTTGATCCAATCTGAGATTATTTATTTTCCATGCATATATTCGAATCAACAAACTAATGTCATTTTCTAAGGTTAGCCTAAGGTAAATCGCAGAGGATTTACAATTTATGCTCGAGTATCTTAAAAACAATCATGAAAATGCCTAAAATAAAGATTTTTCTACCTCTTGCCATGCATACAAGTAGCATACGAGTAAACATGCATTCATACATACATTCATATATGTAAATCGTAATTTTAAAAACTTTTAAGGATGTCCATTAACATATTCATCTTAAATCATCGTAGGAAATCTCCCTAACTTTAGCCTCAATAGCAAGAACTGTCCCTAACTTTGTAAAAGCGGCATTTTGTCCCTCATTTTGTAATTTATTCCCAAAATGTCCATCATATAAATATTTAGTTAAAAAATATCATTTTCATTTATTCAACATTAGACTTATCACTCTGTTCCCAAAATACCTTTTATCGAATTAAAGCTGGCAAAATCATTCGTAAAAAAAATCATTTTTCCTCTCAGATTTCTTTTATGTAAATCTATAATGAAGCAAAAAAGCAAAAATATAGTGCAACTCTATAGATTTTTTTCCAAGCTTGTCCAAAATGAAATCTCTTCGACATTTTAAATATTGAGGATCTTGGACATTTTAAATATTGAGGATTAAGAGAAGAGAAGAGGTTACAAAAGAAACTAGGGAATAAGATGATGTAACTAAATAAATAAGAAGAACAAGCAATAAATAAATAAATATTTAAATAAACTAAGTTTTAGAGCCATATTAAATTTAAGAGGGTAAGTGCTGCTTTTAGAAAGATAGGGTATTTCCTGCTATTGGCGTAAAAGTAAGATGCATTTCCGGCAATTTGCTTATTACATCCCGAAATCTGCATGATTGAATTCAACAAATTAAGGTTGTATATAAAGGATGCACTCTTCATCCCATCATCTTCTTGTTAGTCAATTTAGTGCATACACAATATCAATTCTAGTATCATTCTATCAAGTATATATATTTCATAATTTCTGGAGAACAAGGAATAACTAAATAATTAAGTCGATGGAAAGCCATTGACAATCCCACCTTGGAGACTTTTGACTAATCAAATGACTCTAAAGGATTGGTTACCATGAATTTCATTTTGTCTCCCTAATTAGTATTGTAATGCTACCAATATCAATGTGTTTTGGTCAGATGTGTAATTAAATATAAGCCGAAGTTGAACAGGCTAAGGTTGGCTCAAGTTCGGCTCGCTTATTTTCGACCGGGCTCGAGCTCATTTCGAGCCAAGTTCGGTTAGGTTTGGTCGACTCATTTATCTCAGCTTGAGTTTGTCTCATTAACGGCTCAATTACAAGCGAGCCGAGCTCATACATGAATAAACAAACTTTACTCTAGCTCGTTGGTATGTTCATTTTGATCATGCTTCTTCAACCAATATAAGCAAAATATCATTGTTACCAAAGAAAAAAATTCAGCACAATATGTATTGATTTCTTTGAATGTATGGCTTTTTCCGAACCGTTGTCAAGGACAATTGACTTTTATTTTATTATATATAAAATAAAATATAACACATAAACTATCTGAACTCGAGCTATAAAAAGACGAGCTGGGCCCAGTTCGAATTTGGCTTAGTAACTCTACGAGCTATTTTCGGCTCGAAAGCCAAACGAAATATTAGTAAGCCGAACCCGAGCCGTATCTGAGTCAGCTCTCAGCCCGCTTAGTTTTAGCTGGATGTCGAACCTTATTTCAACTTTTTCATCCTTGATCTTGTTAATAACATCTTGTGATATCACTGTTCCAACCCTCAATGGCACTAATTACTTTACCTCAATTCTGGCCTAATGGGCCAACAGATTATCCCAGCTGCACTTGGGCCTATAGGTTATGGTTCAGTGCTTTGGTCTTTAGATCCATATAAGCTTCGCAGCATGCCCAAGCTTATCATCGGGCCATGACATACAACGCTGTAGCCTGGAATTGTGGAGAATTCGAGAGCTCCAACGACGAGACTTCTAACTCAAGTAGCAACTCAACTACATGAGAAGACAAGCCTTTAAAACTAAAGTTTGCGAGTGGTCGGAACTATAGGGTGCTGCAGCAATATCCAACCAAAAAGCTAAGACGATGGCTTACCCTTTTAAAGCCCATTTTCATCCTTGTTCCCGCTTCGATAATGGAGCTACCTCGCTCATTCCTGACTTGTGAGAATCTAATCGACTAGGATAATCTAAATAAAGTTTAGTAAACAACCAACAAATAATAATAATAATAATAATAATAATAATTTGCATTCCACTAATTAATCCCGAGTACAGTGTTCAATAGAAAATCAATTAATTTTTAGAAGATTTATAAGTTGGACAAGCAATGTAGGTACTAGGTATCATGCGGTGTGGGTGAAGTAAAATCAGACTAGCTTGAATCCAGCCTACCCCAAATGTGTCCATGGGAAGTTTGGAAGCATTTAAATGCCTATCACCAGCAACAAATATAAAATTCACTACCTAATTTTGCACTCATCAGTTTTCCAACCAAATGATTTTTTTCATGGTGCATGGTCCACTGACGGATATTTGTTATCAATGACTTGCACGAGACTGGTTTCTGTTCCGTATCAAATGGTAACATGAAATAACCTATGGCAAGAATATCAAATTGAGTTTACTATATTGGTCAAATTTTTTTACAGATAAAAAAAAGAATTACATAGAAGCATAGGAAAAGAAGGTTTTTATACAAAATTGGTAAAGCCAAGGGACGAAAACCGCACATCCACGCACATCCACACAACACGAGAAACTAAAATAAATTAGTCGCTCAATGTAATTAATTATTCAACAATGATGAACAACAATCAATAATTAAAGAATGCCAATGATGGAGGTGCTTTTCGGGTCTCCGTCAGATGCTGTCTTCCGTCGATCTTTCGGTGGATTTCGGGGGTGATCTCCTGTTGCGTGTGGGTCTCAATGGCTTTTGAGGAGATTGGTGGTTTTGAGGAGTTTGCACCGAGTACCTGCAAGGAAGTCCTGGAATGGTTTGGTACCACCGAGGACCCTCCGACGATCAAGTTAGCACAAGATCCGGACAAAGTAACGGCTAAGTGGGGTGAAAAAACTTACTTGACCCCTCTGTGATGGGGGTTTATATAGAGGCGACAGCACACAATAGCAGGCGCAAGAATCTTGCCGGCAGTTACGCTCCCGACGTCACGCCCGCGTAATAAGCGGATCGCCCGTTACTGGGGATCGTGATGGCGTGGAACGTGGAATGTTGCCGGTGGAGAATCCGCGCATGGCGAGATTTGCGAAGCGGCGGTTACGCCTGTGAGCGGTGGAGTTGGTCGGTCGGAGGGACCGAAGAAGATGGCCTCAGCGGGAGAGCTCGGGAACGAGCGGGAGGGCCGAGATATCTTGGTCCTGTGGCAGCTCGGGGCGAGCTGAGAGGCCGAGGAGGCCAATTTGCAGGGGGCTCTGAGGTGAGCCAGCTTGTGCTTGCAGGTCGGGTAAAGTGGCGGCCTGGTCGGCCCCTGTAGGCCCTTTCTTCTGAGTTCTGGGACACGTCATCTGCCACGTGTCCTGATCTGGGAGATCGCCAATATAGAGTATCATCATTAGCCCCCCACTCTTGTCCCGACCAGCTGGCGGGTCGGGTCAAGCGTGGACGGCTGGGACGCCCGGAGTCCACTCTTCCTTAACTGATGGAGGTCCTTTTCGGGTCTCCGTCAGATGTTGTCTTCCGTCGATCTCCCGGTGGATCTTGGAAGTGATCTCCTGTTGCGTATGGGTCTCAATAGGTTTTGAGGAGATTGGTGGTTTTGAGGAGTTTGTGCCGAGTACGTGCAAGGAAATCCCGGGGTGGTTTAGTACCACCGAGGACCCTCCGACGATCAAGTTAGTGCAAGATCCGAGCAGAGTAACGGCTAAGTGGGGGTGAAAAAAAGCTTACTTGACCCCTCTGTGATGGGGGTTTATAAAGTGGCGGCAGCACGCAGTAGCAGGCGCGAGAATCTCGCTGGCAGTTATGCCTCCGACGTCACGCTTGCGTAATAAGCGGATCGCCCGTTAATGGGGATCGTGATGGCGTGGAACGCGGGATGTTGCCGGCGGTGAATTCGCGCATGGCGAGATTTGCGGAGCGGCGGTTACGCTTGTGAGTGGTGGAGTTGATCGGTGGGAGGGACCGAGGAAGATGGCCTCGGCGGGAGAGCTCGGGGACGAGCGGGAGGGCCGATGCATCTTGGTCCTGTGGCAGCTCGGGGCGAGCTGGGAGTCCGAAGAGGCCAATTTGCACGGGGCTCTAAGGAGAGCTAGCTTGTGCTTGCAGGTCGGGTACAGAGGTAGCCTGGTCGGCCCTTTCTTCTGAGTTCTGGGACACGTCATCTGCCACGTGTCCTGATCTGGGAGATCGCCAATATAGAGCATCATCATTAGCCCCCCACTCTTGTCCGGACCAGCTGGCGGGTCGGGTCAAGAGTGGACTGTCGGGCCGCCCAGGGTGAGCTCTCTCCTAAGGTTTCGTTGGGACGCGTCTGTTCTCGTCAAGAATTTCTGAGCAAAAGATCCCAAGGTATCAAATGGAAGCGATACGCTTAAGAGAATGCGAACCAGTATTTTCCAGGCTGTATTTTGACAAACTCCCGAATGAGAAACAGCTAAATTCTGATCGAATCGAAAGCGTCACGAAAAATCCTTCGATTTGATATATTATGGGCCTCATAATTCATCCGGGATCAAAAGTTATGAGGCATCACGTGCTCACACGTGGTCGGGGGTCACGTGCCGACACGTGGTGGTTTCCTAAGCCTTCTGAAATAATAAGAATTAAATTCTAACAATGGGGTCACGTGCCAACACGTGATGGGCCTATAAACCCACTGAAAAGAATTAAAAATATATATAGTAGAAACAACAAGAAAAGATCCCAATGAGGCATCACGTGTCTACACGTGACCAAGGGTCACGTGCTGACACGTGATGATTTCTTAATTCTTTAAAACAACAGAATTAAATTCTGGTTAAAATGTTAATCAAGGGGGTCACGTGTCAACACGTGATGGGATCCTAAGATCTCTGAACTAATAGAATTAAATTCTATTTAAATGATCAAACAGTGGGATCACGTGCCAACACGTGATAGGTTCTTAAGCCTTCTGAAATAATAGAATTAAATTCTAATTAAGGGAAATAAAGAAAACCTAATATTTTCTTAAATCTTTCCAAACAAAAAGATTGTGCTCTGTAAAGTGGAGCACCGTTGGATTAAAAATCCAACGGTGATTAAAAATCACCAATTTATAGAAACATTATATACAAGGAAAGATTTCCCTGAAATATGAATAACAGATAAAAGATCTTTTGGATTAAAAATCCAATGGTGAATAAAATTCACTGAGTGATCTAAAAGATCATGTTGGTTATAAAATCAATTAGAATCTTTCAATGAAAGATTTACAAAACAAATCGATTCTTTTCTTTCTCCTATAAATAGGAGCCAAAAAGAGAAGAGAGGGGGGTCTACCTTTTTTTTTAGAGAAGAACAGAGAGAAAAAAAAAAAAAGAAAGAGAGGAGAATTTAATTCACAAGAGAGAGAAAAAGAGAGGAGAATTTAATTCTCAAGAGAGAAAAGAAGATTTCTTAAAAAGAGAAAAGAAACCCTAAGGGAGAAAGGGGAAAGGGATTAAAGCTCCATAAAACAAAAGAGAATTTAATTCTCAATCAAAGAGTTTAACTCTTCTGCAAAAGAACTTAGTTCTTCCTCTGGTTGAAGATCTGCAGAAGCAAATCTCCCCACATGTTGAGAATTTAATTCTCATTGGGAAGATTCTGCCATGCAGATCCAAAACCTAGAGGGAGAATTGAGTTTAGAGAATTTAATTCTCCCAAATTCACATGCATTTAATTCCTCCTAAAATAAAACTAGGGTTTAACCCTATATGAGAATTTAATTCTCTTAAATTTACAGGAATTTAATTCCTCCCAAACAAAACTAGGGTTTAACCCTATATGAGAATTTAATTCTCTCAAACTCATAGGAATTTAAATCCTCCAAGACAGACAGAACTAGGGTTTAACCCTACTTGAGAATTTAATTCTCCCAAATTCATAGGAATTTAATTCCTCTAAAACAGAATTAGGGTTTAACCCTACAGAGAATTTAATTCTTAAAACAAGAGACTTGAAAGCTCTCCATACACGTAAAGAACTTGGTCACGTGGTGACACGTGACCCCAATCCTCAGTGATCAGAAAAGAAAGAATAAAACTAGGTCACGTGACCCCACGTGACCTCTAAACAGATCCTCCAAACTGAGAAGGAAAAAAGCTCGGAGGCAATGCCTCACGCGTTCCCACGTGACTCTCATAATAAAGGGAACAAGGCCAAAGGCAGAATCGAGTTTGGGCGCCCTCACGTATTCCCACGTGACCCCTGGTAAAACACTTTAATAAATCAGTGCATGGGTGTCTATCACGTGCCTACACGTGATGGCTGTGAAGACTTAAGTGTTTGACACCTTTGAATACTCTGTGAACAAAACAAAGGAAGACTTGTCCCCACCTTCAGAGGCCTCACATGGCCCCACGTGACCAATCCAATTTTAGTGTTTGACACTATTTTTGAGCGTTTTGTCCTTAGTGTTTAACACTATTTTCAGCACATCACGTGGGAGCACGTGACCATCAAATATACGTTAGTGTTTAACACTATATCAAATCAATCCTAGCCTAAATTGGCTAACCCCTTCTGAAGCAAGACTTCTCTTTTTACCGAGTCTCAAGTACATCCTTGCCTTCTAAAATTGATCATTCTATATGGCATATGAGTGCTCAGCACTCAACAAAGATAAAATGTTGTTAGAACCCCTCTTTAGCATTGCTAAATAATGAGGGGCTGAACCCAGACAAATGTTCAACAGGCCAACAAAGAGCCAACATTTCAAATTTAATTGGACTTAGCCCAAATTGGCCATAAGTCCTCAATTCAGATCTAACTGAGCCAATGTGCTCATAATCTAATTAATTGATCTTAGTTCCAAAATTGGACTATAGATCTTCCAACCAACTTTAGTTCAAGGGTACATCTCTTCACACCTTTGATATTGTCATCGTAATCCTTCAACGTCTTCAGAGAGGTGACGGGTCCCGACAACCACACATTTTACGGACTATGATGTCCTTAATCTTGACTGTGAGGTCTTTAAACTCACGGACTATGATGTCCTTAATCTCGACCGCGATGTCTTTAAACTAACTGTTCCCCTCCGAAAGACGCGCAAGACAGACGTCTTGCCTGAAATTCGGGGCAGATACTAATTGGTGCTATCCGTCCACCTCTCCGAAGATGCCAAGTTGATTTATGACATCATGTATCGAAAGTTTAAACGGATGCGGCCGATGTAGCAGACTTCGTCAGATTCCCACTCATCTGAGGGGTTTTTGATTGTGGGGACGCTCTTCCCTGCAGGCGTAAGCCCCTGCAGTTAATTACGCTACCGCGTCGCGGTAACAACTTTCTCCTTCTCCAGATGGTCACTTCGTGTCGTGGGTGTTTGTTTTGTGTTTGGTTGCCCGTGGATTGTATACGGAGACTAATTTATGGTTTCGCCCGTAGGACGTGGACTAGTCCAAATCCGTATCTTTCTTAGATTTGGGTTTGGGGGGTTTGGGTTTAAGGATACGTTAGCCTCATTTGAGACTAAGATCAACTTAAACGTTTGTTAAGGATACGTTAGTCTGATTTTGGACTAAGATCAACTTAACGGGACCGTTTAGATCCGACAAGAGAGCAATTTGGCTCTATTGTTTAGTTTAGGGACATTGCGGTCGATTAGTTTAAGGACATTACGGTCCAATGTTAGTTTAAGGACATCTCGGTCCAATGTTAGTTTAAAGACATCACGGTCGAGGTTAAGGACATCATAGTCCGTGGATTTAAGGACTCCACTGTAGGGTTCCTAGGCACTCTAAGGAGGTCTCACAAGGTATCAACCATGCCAATTTCAAAAATTTCCGGTGCCGAGAAACCCTAACTAGATCGTTGACTAGAGATTAGGCGAAACTAGAAGCTAGTTAACAACTTAACTAAAGGGTGAACGGAAATACAACCTTTGTAGATCCAGTCCTCCACCTCCATAGCTCCGCGATGAAGTCCCTCCGCTGTACCCATCGGATCCCGGACTCTTGCGATGGTTTCATCGAAAGAATGATCGGGCTAGGTCGTCGACTTCGATGCCGAAGATGATCTACGTCGAGGCAACACAAGATCAAGCTCCAACTTCACCAAGTCATGAAACTTGTGAAGAAAACACCCTATACTACTTGGCAAGTGGTAGAGGATGAAGAAATAGGAAGTGGGTTCACTTTAGAATTGGATTTCTCACTCTTTTCATGAAATCACCATTGAAGGTTGCAAGCTCTCTTCTTCTTGAAGAAGAAGAAGAAGAAGAAAAAGAATATCATAAGTATTATCCAAAATAGAAAATAAAATGAATACTTATCATATAGCAACCATGGTTAAGTGTAGAGACTAAACCAGGGTTAGGTGAATGGTTAGGTTAGGCATGAAACAAAAATGGTAGACTTTTTCAAAGCTTCATGAAGCTTCAACAAAGAAACAAAATTAGCCACCATTTTTCCTTTTGCCAAAATGAATAAATAAATGAATAAGTAAATAAAATCAAAACCCTAACCATTACATAACCATGGTTTAATCTAAACATACACCCAAACATTCATGTATCATCAAACATGATACAATCAAGTGTACAAAATATATCACATATACAATGTGCGCATCAAGTGAGAAAATCCATTTTAAGTGAACAAATACTAGTTAATATAAAGTAATATATCAAATATATAATTATACATTAAATCATTAAATCAATACTTGATTTAACGATCCGGTCATATCGCATGTGACCGACTAATATCCAATGTATCGGCTTATCGAATCAATCCTCGATTCGATAACTAGGTTATATCGCATACAACCAATCGATACATTCATCGCGAGAATAGAATACGGTATCACATACACGCATTATTCTCGGTCCCGCACATATCTCATATGCGCTCCTATTTCGTTTCGCTTGAGCCAGGAAACCTCTGTGTAGGACTCTAAAGACTCGTCAATACGCCGGCAGTAGGTGATGATCATATCAAACACCCACAAGCCGCAAGCGGTCTGCTAAACGTAACGGCCACCCGGGTATTGAGCGATCAGAAGATCGACGAGCAAGCCCGCTCATACTCCTGTGAATCCAACCAGTAACACTTACCGTACAGTCCGGTCTGATCGTCTGATATGTCGCATATCTCGCCTAGGGGTGGTAAACGTCAGACCCCAATAACTCAATAAGTCGTGTCGATATGAGGTCTATAACAGTTCGAGATACTACTGATAACACTTACCAGTAAATCTCAGCAACCCTGGCCAGGGATTTCCGGTTATAGCCAATCGAACACAACGCAACATCAACTCTCTATACCGGGAGAGACGAATCCCCTCCTATCGCTCATTGCTTCCATGTGATTCGGGACTGTACCCAAAAGCCACCGTTTTGCACGCCCTCTTGGACGTGGTAAGGTGGAAATCAAAGCACAGTGGGAATCACACAAGACTCTATGACGATCTCGGGTCTACAGACTAACCTGTACCAATGTCACCGGAGAACTGCCATCTGACGTATATAATACCATCTGGGAGTGTTTCCCCAATCAGAGCAAAGCTCTGTTTGAATTTTGAAAATTCAAATTTTTAAAGCAACGCTTCAGATCCCGTGCGATGTGCGCAACGTGCCACGTGTCAGAAGTTGACACGCCAGCACAACGCCCAAGGCAGTGCGTCCAATCAGAGCAAGGCTCTTTTAAAAACAAAAGCAATGCTCAGTTGCGCAAGCGCACCGCTGCGCGACACGTGTCTGCGCAGTTGCGCAAGCACGACTGCGCAAGCGCACCGCTGCGCGACACGTGTCTGCGCAGTTGCGCAAGAGCAGTTGCGCAAGCGTTTCATTGTGCGACACGTGTCACTCACTGGGGGAGTTGCGCAAAACAGAATAAATCTTGTTGAAACAAGAAAATTTTCCTGTATAAGGCAGGGGCCTTTGGATCAAAGATCCAACGGTGGGGAAAATTCCCCAAATCACTCAGAAAAAGATCTTTTTAACAAATTTAACTAATTTGTGAGCACTATAAAAAGGATCCCAGACCTCATTTCAAAGGCATCAACATCTTGCAAAAAGAAAAAGGAGAGAAATAGAACTCTTGAGAATTCTGGAAGAACAAAAAAAAAGGTAAAACATTTAAAAGAGAAAATTCTCTTGGGAACAAGATCATTGATCTAAGAACAAGATCATGGATCTTCAATAAATAAGTAAATAAAATAAAATAAAAAGAAGTAGTGCCTTGCACTTGTTATGAACCCTTGGTTCTCTGAAGAAAGGAAAAACAAGAAAAAAAGAAAAAAAAACTTGTTTTTCTTTAGATCAAAGGATTAAAAAGTGCTCTGCACTTCTGTTTCTTGAAGATTCTCAATGCAATGCATTGCTTGAAGGGCCAGGCCCAAATTAAATTGCAGAGCAATAAAAGGGAGAGCCCAAATGAAATTGATAGAGGGCAGAGCCCAAACAGAATTGATGCTCTGCATCATTTATAAATGGGCAGAGCCCAAACAAAATAATAAATAATGCAATGCATTATCTTAAAAGGGGCAGAGCCTAAATAAAGGTCCAACAGAGACCAGGATTTAATGCTATGCATTATTAAAAATGGGCCAAGCCCTAGCATAGGCCTAATAGGCCCAAGAAAAAAAAGAAGAAACAAATAAAAATATTGAATATTCTGAATTGGACTTAGCCCAATCGTGGCCGTAAGTCCTCAAATTAAATTGACTGAGCATAATTGCTCTCTCTCTCTCTCTCTCTCCCACTCAAATCAATTTATATCCGGTTCGAAGGTACATCTCCGAACTCCTTTGATATCCATCGTTGTAATTCCTCAACGACGTCAAAGAGGTGACGGGTCCCAACGACCACACACCCATATGGACTGCGGGGTCCTTAAACTCGTGGACCGAAACGTCCCTAAACTAATATCGGACCGAAACGTCCCTAAACTAATATCGGACCACCACGTCCCTAAACTGGCACAATAGAGCCCAAATGCTCTTTTGTCGGATCTAAACGGTTCCGTTAAGTTGATCTTAGTCTCAAACCGGACTAACGTATCCTTAACAAACGTTTGAGTCGATCTTAGCCTCAAAAATGGCTAACGTATCCTTCAAACAGACTTTAGTCCCAAATTGGACTATGATTCTCCCAAACTGGAACAATAGAGCCCAAACGCTCTTTTGTCGGATCTAAACGATCACGTTAAGTTGATCTTAGTCTCAAACAGGACTATCGTATCCTTAACGAACGTTTAAGTTGATTTTAGCCGCAACGCGACTAATGCATCCTTAAACCAAAAACACCAAACCCAAATCTAAGTAAATACGGATTTGGAATAATCCACGTCCTACGGGCGACGGCATTACTCAGTCTCCGTATACAATCCACGGCCAACCATAAACAAAACAAACACACACGACACGAAGTGAAATTCTGGAGAAGGAGAAAGTTGTTACCGCGATGCGATAGCGTAATTAACTGTAGGGGCTTGCGCCTGCAGGGAAGAGCGTCCCCACAATCAAAAACCCCTCACCCTGAGGGGGAATCTGACGAAATATGCTACATCGGCCGCATCCGTCTAAACCTCCGATACACGGTGCCATAAATCAACTTGGCATCTTTGGAGAGGTAGACGGATAAAACCACATAGCATCTGCCCCGAATCTCAGGCAAGACGCAAAGTCTGCGGCCGCCATTCGGAGGGGAATAGATTCTGGCACGCCCGGTGGGACCTTTTCCTCTTTCCACTCCACACTTCGTGTGTCGTCTTCGCGAAACAATTGCGGTTTGTTAATGGTTGCCTTCGGATTTCAAGTTGCTAAGATTTGGTCTTTTGTCTGGCGCAGAACTCAAGCATCCATGGATTCTAACTACACCAACTGCGCGAAGTACCACTGCAACGGACGCTCCACCTCAACTAGAGGTGTAGCATATGGGCCCCAAGCGGCCTCTTTCCTCGCTCTGCCGGTAGAACAGGAGACCCAGGCCACCACCGGCCTGTTTTTCGGGACCATGGTCCCACCTACAAGCTTCCCTATGCCGATACCTGCACCGGAAGTGAACAAGAAGTCGGTGTTCGACCGGCTCACTACTACCACGACCCCTGTCAACGGGTCGCCCACCACCAAGCCAACAGCCTCTGTCTTTGCGAGGCTGGATCAAAACTCTGAAGGGCCCGCTAAGAAGCCCAGGAACTCTAAAATGGCTGTCCCGAGGAGGGCAATGGCCGCTGCTCCGGAAGACGTTGAGGCGGCTTCTCCCGTCAAAGAGTCAGTCTTTTCAAGGATGACGATTCCTGTTCCTGCCCCTACACGAAGGTCTGTCTTTGACAGATTGGATATTACCCCGCAAGGAACGACCTCAGTTTTTAAAAGGTTAACGCCGGCGGTGCCTCATTCAGACAGGGGGCAAAAAGAAGCTATCTCTATCTCTGAGCCAGTCCCAATGGCTCGTCGTGCTCGACGTCGCCATTGGCAACGAGTGAGGAAGGCAGGGGGCAACTCTCACTCAGGGATAACTCCACCGGCTCCAGCGGTGGAAGTCAACGCTGCTGTTCCAACTGGGAACAGCTTTGAACTGCTGAGGAGGGTACGGAAGAACTCTCCAGTCGCTACATTGAAGAGAGCTCCTCCGCCTGCAGAGGGAGTTCCAGAAACGAAGCGAGAACAGCCCCCTCAACGGCTGTCTTCAAGGATTTATAAAGTTTGGCGAAGGGTTCAAGACTCTGTGATTGACCCAGGTCACTTTCGTCGCCAGAAAAAGGCGAAGGTGGAAAAAGACAAGGATTGTCCCATTAAACAGCAGGGGACAGCAGCTGCTAGGGTGCCCCCTTCAATGGTTCCTTCAACCTCAACGGCCCACAAAAGAAGGAGGCCAAAGAAAACCCCCGCGTCGGCGGCAAAAGTTAAAAATGGTGAACCTAAACGCCCCAAGTCAGGGGGCATAACAGTTCATACGATTTACATGGCATTGGGAAAAGAAGACAGCCGTACATCCACGGGTCACAGACCGCTTACACGGTCAGTGACCAAGGCTCAGGAGCAGCAACAGAAGCTCCAGGAGATGATGAACGCTATGGCCGCACTTACAGGGCCGAAAGAAACCCCGGAAACATCCTCAGAAGAACGTCAAGAACAAGAAACGGACGCCGAATTCCTTCGGCGCGTGCTAGAGAAGAAAGATAAAGAAGCTGCGGAGCAGGCGGCCAACATAAAGAAAATGGCCCTCTTGTTCCAGGATATGGTGGGTATGATGATTCAACAAGATCCACCAGCTGAAGATCCCCCGATCATTCTTGAAGATGATAGGGGAGAAACATCGAATCCTCCACCGGCTCTATCCACAGCTAAAGAGGATACCATATCAAAAGCTGATTTGGATGAATACATCGCCCAGCAAATACAGGTGCATCAGGCGACTGAAGCAGCCGGTCAGGCCGTAAAGACAGGGCGGCCATATCCGGGTTGGTACGATCAGATTAAGTACCCGCCAGGTTATACAATTCCTAAGTTCCATGTCTACAAGGGGACGGGAAATCCTCATCAGCATGTTGCCCAGTTCAGGGCGCTCTGCGGCAACACCGGCGGTGACGACAAGCTGTTGCTTCGCCAATTTGTTGGAAGTTTATCAGATACGGCGTTCGAATGGTATTCTGAACTCCCAAATGACTCTATTAAAACCTTCGCCGAGATGGAGCTGCTGTTCACTCAGCGTTTTGCAAGTGCCAGTGAGCGTACCCCGATGACGGCACTGATTAACGCCAGGGTAAAACCCGGCGAGACGTGGGTTCAGTACGCTATACGATGGCGGAATTTATGGTCAAAGTGTGAGCAGCGCATTGAAGAAGCTCCCGCAGTTGGTATGTTTATGGGAACCCTCGATCCACAAGCAACCATCTCACAATTTATGATGTTTTTCAAGCCAACTACCTTCCAGGCGTTGATTGACAAACTAGCGCAAATGGATCAAATGGGTCATAAACCTCCTCTTCCAAGGCCGGACTCCCGAAATGACAAAGGAAAGGGAAAAGCGATCGTCGTCGCTAATGCTCAACAACAACCAAGCGACTCGAAGCCAATGGCTCGTCAAAATAATATGCGTCCGTACGTACCCCTTGAGGATAGGATGGGACGTCCTTATTCCTTTCCCCGCGATAAAACGAAGAGGTTATTTGAGCTGGCGTTGCGCAACAGACTCATAAATCTGCCGGATCCGAAACGTCCGTGGCAACCAAGTCACGTCAACGAGCCCAACTACTGTCCTTATCATCGAGTACTAGGCCATCCGATCGAAGACTGCTACGTTTTCAAGAATTGGCTCGAAAACCAGTACCGACAGGGCAAGTTCGTGTTATCTGACAAATGGAAGGTGAATCCCCCACAGCCCCACACCTCTAAGGGGACGAATACACCGGGGGCAACATGCTCCGTCATTGAAGAAGCTCCTTGAGAGGTTGTATTATCAGCCAAGACAAAGAGAATGCTAAACGATCTTCAGGCATGTCCAGCAATCAAGTGGAAGAACCCGTTGGAACCGCAAGTTATTGAAGGGATGTTGAAACTGCATACAACTCCAAAGACTGATGATGGTGGCTCAAACACTCGCAACCAGCCGTCAAAATCTTCGAAAAAGAAGAGGAAGAAATCTAAGAAACCCGTGAAGCCTGGCGACAAGCGCACGGACTTACAAAAGCAAATTGACGCGCTGGATGAATACAACCAAAAGGCGCGGACTCCCGTTACGCTCCAAGAGTTCCTCAATCACGTCTTTCAAGAGGAAGATGAGGGAGAAAGTTCATCGGATGAATCCGGGGAAAATGTAGTGAGCTGTCATATGATCTCCCATTCGATCACGAATGATGAAGAGACTTCTGGCGCTAAAATGCTGGGGGCAGATGCCGAATCAAGAATTTTGGAACTATCAGTCGAAATGATTGACGCGTTCCTTAACAAAGCTCGACTGAAAAGTAAAGCTGATCGAGAGTGCGAGACGGCTATATTTGGAAGGGCCAAGCGCTAGCGACTTGATAAAAGAGCTGAGATGATCCCGCTGGAGCCAAATGCCTCCACTACCGGCAAAAGCCAATTCAAGATAAAGAAAAAGTTTGCTAAGGCCATATCAATGGGCATGGAGCTACCATCCTCTGAAGGAAAATTACCGGTAAAATAGAAATGCACCCCTCTTATTGCTTATATCATCAAAAGGTCTCGCACCCCACTCAAGAGTGCAAAGCTTTCGATAAATGGTGGCAAGGATACGTCGCTCATCGACAACAGTTTAAGCGGGAAAAGCGCAAGACTCGCCGAGAGCAGAACGGAACGATCAAAGGCCTTAACAGAGCTACCGGTGATTGTCGCGTGGTTAACACCGGCAGGTCACAAGTGCCTACATTCGGGAGTAATTCTGATGAAGAGCCAGAACTTGCCCCTCTCTTTAAAGAGTCCACTTCGAGAAAAGAAGAAGAGCTGAAGGTCTGCGAAAATATCCGGCTGCGGAATCGGACGCTGCCTGAAAAGAACCTCGGACCCTTGAGCAGAAAAGATAAAGGGAAAGAAAAAGCCTCTGAAGATATCATCTTAGATGACCAAGTAGTGGAAGAGCTAAGCGCCAACAACCCGCCGAAGAAGAACAAAGTGGATTACAACGTCTTAGCACATCTGAGAAGCTGCCCTCACAGCTCAGCATTCTTGACGCCCTTTTGCTATCAAAAGAGGCGAGGGATTCAATGATTAAGGCGCTCCAAGACCCGGAACAATTCCAAGCATGCCTGGCCGAGGAAAAGATGAAGGATGAATTGGAGGAAGTGCACACGGCTGATGTTACTTTTGGCGATGAAGACCTTCTACTCGGGACGTGCGAACACAATCGCCCTCTCTATGTCTCGGGATACTGCCATGATATAAAGATAGGCAAAATCCTGATCGATAACGGGTCGTCCGTTAACCTACTCAACGTGCGGGTGTTGAAGGAAATCTGCATGAACGTCCAGCACCTTGCTCGGGACAAGATCACCATCTCCGGGTTCGACTCCCAATTGTCAAAGACTCTTGGATCTGTGATATTGACGCTACGCTTCGGGCTACTTGTCACGGACATTAAGTTCCACGTCATAGACGCCAAGACGTGCTACAACGCTTTGCTCGGCCGACCATGGTTACACGAGTACAACATCATCCCTTCTACACAACATCAATGTATGAAGTATTTTAAGGATGGTTTCGAGTATACCGTGACGGGAGAACTGAACCCGTTCTCTGTGAACGAGGTCCGCAAATACGAAGACGCCAAATACTTCTTACCGGATTTCGAAGACGCAGAGAAGCGTCATAAGCCGGAGAACAAAACTAATGCAACCATCCCTGTCTTCGGCAGCGATACCGAGGAGGAGGAGGATATAGTTTATTCGGGTCTGCCCCAATACACCGAGCCGGGACCATCCGCCCCTTCACTAATCTTCGATAGTGATTCGGAGGATGAAGTTCATGCTGTATTCCCTGCTCGGCTTTCAATACGGGCTTCTGCTGATGAAGGGCGAAGTCTGCAGATAACCATGGTGCCGCTTGAACATTACAAAGAACTGGACGCACTCGACACCAACAGTGTTGAAGAATTGCAGACATTTTATATCCCTCCCGGACGAAAAGGCGAGAAGGCAATCCTATTCTACCGTTCTGAAGAAAACAAGGTGGAAAAAGAAGTTTGGCATGGCGCGGATCCCACGCTCGACAGGCTTCAACCTATCCGTCTTCCCAGATATTATACCGAAGGTTTGAAGAAACTGCTGAAACGACAGGGGATATCCTTCACGCAGACCGTTAGAAAGGCCAAATTCTATGACAAGATCTGGAATGTTCCCGGGACTCAATGCAAACTGCCTAACGGGAGAATGGAAACAAAAGGGCTTGGGTACATCCGGTCAAAGAAACGAGAGCTAGTAAACAGCTGTTACGTCATGTATGACTTCGATGAAGAGGCGGACGCTCAATGGGAGGACGCTAATCCTAAGCTAGTAAAAGTTCCGGATGAAAAATTGCCCGGTCCATCATTTGAAGAACAAATGGACAGGCTTATAAGGGAAGCTGGTCAAAAAGTCCGAGATGATCACAACCGCGAGACGGCCATCTATGAGAAAGCCAAGAGGCAACGCCTTCTCCAACAGGCCGTGAAGGATGAAAATGCCGCTCCTTGTCAACCTGCTACAAAAAAGGTTCGACGCGAAAGCAAAAACAAGTCGAAAGGCAGAAAAGGCGCTCAACAACCACAAAGCAGAGCTAAGAAACCACGCATCCGAGAGTCGAGCGTTATTGATCTATCTCTTATGAAGAAAATGGGTCGAGCGTACTCATTTCCTCGGGACAAGACGAAGAAGTTACTTGATCTTGCTCTAAAACATCAGATGCTTACACTGCCGGAGTCTGAACACCCCGAACAAGCTGGCGAGGTCTTCAACCCAAATTATTGCTCTTACTATCGAGTAATAGGACATCCGCTTGAAGATTGCTTCACCTTCAAGAATTGGGTTGAAGATAAGTATCAGCTTGGCAAATTCGCGTTGTCTGACAACTGGAGGGTAGCGCCGCCACAAAAACACGAACCCGAAAACACAAGAACAGAACCAACTCCGCATTGGGACTGGAAGAAAATTCGCACCTGTCATATGATAACGATATTAAGAGAAGAGTCCGAGAACATAGACAGCCTTCCCTGGTGCTTCGAAAACAGCAATGATGAGGTGATCTCAGAATTTCCCCCAGCCCCGAAAGAACTGGAGGATGGAATACATACCACTGCAGATAACCTCAAGAGAATTGAGTCGGGGACGGTAAACGATCCGCGACCGACATTTGCCAGTGAGCTGCTGTCTGAAGAGAGAGTGGCCGCGTTAAAGGACGTCCTCGTACAGCATAAAGATTGCTTCGCATGGAACTATTCCGAGATGCCAGGACTAGATCCGGAAGTTGCTGTACATGGACTGGCGATATCCCCGGGTGTCAAGCCAGTTAAACAAGCGCCGAGAAGAATGCGGCTCGAGCTCGAAATGAGCATCAACGCCGAAGTCAAGAAGCTGATAGACTCTGGCTTTATCCAGGAAGTTCAATACCCTGAATGGATTGCTAATATCGTCCCAGTGATGAAGAAAAATGGGACGGTGCGCATATGCGTGGACTTTCGGGATCTCAACAAAGCCTGCCCGAAGGATGATTTCCCAGTACCAGTCACCGAACTGATGATAGATAATACGTCCATGCATGAGATTTTCTCCTTCATGGACGGCTCATCAGGGTATAATCAAATAAAAATGCATCCTGAAGACCAGAAACATACGGCTTTCCGGACTCCTTTGGGGATATTTTGTTACAAGGTAATGCCCTTCGGTCTAAAGAACGCCGGTGCCACCTATCAGAGGGCTATGACAAAGATTTTCGACGACCTTATACATGAAATCGTCGAGTGCTATATCGATGACCTTGTGGTTAAGAGCAAATCATACGAGGAACATCTCGAACATTTAAGGACTGTATTTCAACGCCTTCGGCAATACAACTTGAAAATGAACCCGTTCAAATGTGCATTCGGGGTTTCCTTGGGCAAATTCCTAGGGTTCATCGTCCGACACCGAGGTATCGAAATAGACCCGTCCAAGATCAAGGCGATTATGGAAATGCCTCCGCCGAGAACTCTTAAACAGCTGCGATCTCTCCAAGGAAAGCTCGCATACATACGACGGTTTATAGCCAACCTCTCAGGCAAATGTCGCCCTTACAGTCACCTGATGAAGAAAGGAACTCCATTCATCTGGGATCACAAATGCCAAGGCGCACTGGATGAGGTCAAGCAATACCTACAGAACCCTCCAGTGTTGGCTGCTCCGGTTAAGGGGAAGCCTCTCATCCTTTATACAGCCGCCCTCGAAGGTTCTTTAGGCGCATTATGGGCACAAGAGAACGACCAAGGGAAAGAGAGAGCACTCTACTACTTAAGTCGAGTTCTACTGGGGGCAAAAAGCAACTACTCCCCCATTGAAAAGCACTGCCTGGCGTTGATCTTCGCAATAACAAAGCTTAGACATTACGCATTAGCACATGAAGTCCGTCTTATCTCGAAAGTGGACCCTCTCAAATATCTAATGTCAAAGGCCATATTGACGGGACGACTCGCTAAATGGGCCCTGCTTTTAATGGAGTTCTCGATAACATATCAACCTCTCAAGGCAGTGAAAGGCCAGGCTATCGCCGATTTCCTCGCAGAGCATCCGATACCGGCTGATTCTTCTCTCAATTGCGAGTTGCCAGACAAATATGCGTTCGACGCTATTTCGACGGGAACGATACCCGATGGGAACTCTATTTTGATGGGGCGTCTTCCATGAAGAAGCGCAAACAAAATACCCCTACAATCAAATCGGGGGTAGGACTCATCTTTATAACCCCACAGGGAGGGATAATGCGCTACGCGTTCTCCCTAACAGAGCCGAGGACAAATAACGAAGCCGAATATGAAGCTCTGATAGCAGGTCTCGAGATTGCCATCGACATGGGAATTGAAAACCTCCTCGTATATGGAGATTCTCAACTGGTCGTCAGTCAAGTAAACGGCGACTACCGAACGTGCAAGCCAGAGCTGGTAAAGTACGGTGAAAGGGTGCAACAATTGCTAACCCAAATCCTCTCCTATACTTTGGAGAGCATACCTCGCCCGGAAAATAGCAAAGCGGACGCGTTGGCCAAACTTGCTAAAGAATTGGCTGATGAGAACCTCGATGATGTCAGAATCGTGGTACAAAGTCGTCGAGTGCTCGCCCCAGCAAAGATATCTCTGGGATCATCCGAAGAGAAGGGAGTGACTGAACAAACGACCTTACAAATAAAAGACCATGAGAAGGTTGAGAATTGGAGGGAAGTCTTTATAGACTACTTCAAGTCCCACCAAATGCCCGAAGAAGCGTCCGCAAGACATCAGATCACGAAACGAGCTCTGTCTTTCGCCTTCGTCAACGATACTCTGTACAAGAGGTCATTTGATTCTCTGTGGCTGAGATGCTTAGGACCTGACGAAGCGGAAAGGGTCGTCCAAGAAGTTCACGACGGACTCTGCGGTTCCCACCAAGCAGGCCCAAAGATGAAGTTGAAGATAAAACGGATGGGCTACTATTGGCCCACGATGATTCAGGACTGCATCGAATATGCGAAGCAATGCCACTCATGCCAAATTCATGGGGACTTCATCCACCAGCACCCAAATCCACTACATCCAACGGTGGCTAGCTGGCCATTCGAAATGTGGGGAACTGACATAGTTGGCCCTATCGAACCAGCATCGTCTAGGGGACATTGTTTCATCTTGGCGACGACTGACTACTTCTCTAAGTGGGCAGAAGCAGTACCGTTAAGAGAGGTGAGGACGGAAAATATCCTCCACTTCTTCAAGACGCATGTCATATATCGGTTTGGAATGCCAAGACGAATCATCTCCGATAACGGGCCAGCCTACAGAAGCCACAAAATCAGTCGCTTCGCGCAACAGCATAATATAGACTGGAGATATTCCTCGGTTTATAATCCGCGAGCTAACGGTCTAGCTGAGGCCTTCAACAAGACATTGACAAAAATCATAAAGAAAACGGTGTCCCGAAATAAGAAAGATTGGCACGAAAGACTGCAAGAAGCTCTTTGGGCATATCGAACAACATTCAAGACGGCCACGAATACAACGCCGTACGCGTTGGTGTTCGGTACAGAAGCAGTACTCCCCCTCGAGATAGAGTTACCCTCTCTACAAGTGGCAGTCCACTACGAGCTGACGGACGAAGAAAATGCTAACCTTCGGCTTGAGGAGCTTGATGCCCTTGAAGAAACACGGCTCATAGCGCAACAAAATCTGGAAGCTTATAAAGCAAAGATGATGCGCTCATATGAAAGATTGACCCGACCGAGGACATTCCGCCAAGGCGAACTCGTGTTAGTGGTCAAAAGGCCTATGATCCCCAATCGCGCCAAGCGGGGAAAATTCGAGCCAAACTATGAAGGCCCGTACATCATAGATAAGGTTTACCAGGGTGGGGCCTATCTACTCATGGACATGCACGGTGAAAGGCCTTTCAGGCCAATAAACGGTCGCTTCCTAAAGAAATACTTTGCTTAATGAGCCACAGCCTAGGTCAATGGTAGATGACGACGACTATGTCCGCTCGCTATCTTCCTAAGCTCAAGCTTTATAAGCAGTAGCCGGCCTTCTCCATGACGGACCGAATGTCCTTAGACTAACAACGGACCGAAATGTCCTTAAACTAACAACGGACCGAAATGTCCTTAAACTAACAACGGACCGAAACGTCATTAAACTAACGGCGGACAGAAATGTCCTTAAACTAATATCAGACCGAAACGTCTTTAAACTACTACCGCAGCATCTTTTAGGCTGACGAGATATAAAAAAAACATATAAAAAAAAACGGTATGCCCATAAGCAAAGAGGGCACGGATGAAAACCCGAAAGGGCTCCGTGAGTAAAAACAGCAGGGCTACCAGCGAGTGTTCGTGAAAACCCGAAAGGGCGCGACCTCGTAAAAAATATGTAAAAATAAAAAGAATAAAAAAACGGTATGTCCATAAGCAAAATGGGCACGGATGAAAACCCGAAAGGGCTCCGTGAGTAAAAACAGCAGGACTACCGGCGAGTGTTTGTGAAAACCAGAGAGGGCGCAACCTCGCTAAAAAAAAAAAACACTTACAGGGTCTCTCGACCCTGTGAGAAGAAACCACCCGCTTGAGATCCTTATGACTCACGAGGGATAAACACACTTAGGGATCCCCACGATTCCTAAGGAGAAAATACACTTGCGAGATCCTCACGACTCGTAAGGAGAACTCTCTTATGGGACCCTCACGGCTCATAAGAGTTGAAAGTCTTAAGTTACAGAGACCTAAACCTGTGCTTAAGCAACCCCCACAACCTTCGTTATTGCCCTACAAGTGGCTCAATATTGACCCTTGTATACAATCCACGGGCGCGAATAAACATTTCCCTGACCAAGTCACATCCATGATTGGGGATATGTTCGCATGGTAAACAACCCTTGTAAATCCTATCGATTTATGAGGAGAAAACCCTCCTATAGGATCCTTACGACTTACAGAGGAAACAGACACTTAGGAATCCCCACGAGTCCTAAGGAGAAAATACACCTACGAGATCCTCACGACCTGTAGGGAGAAATAATTTCGTGAAACCCTTACGGCTCATGAAGTTAAAAGCCTTAGCCGATAGGACCCTAAACCCTGGTCGCTATGCCAGCTTTGTTCGATATCGACAGAGGCAGATGATGATCCGCTCCTGGTAATATCCCAGTTGTAGTGGTGCTGATGCCGAAATCAGTGTCTAATTTCAGGTTTACGGCGAACAGCCGATAGGCCGCACATGCATACGAAATGGCTGAAATGATAGGGCAACTTGCAATAAGAAGCAGCAAGTAAAAAAAAATGTATGCATGCAAAATAACCGAAATGATAGGGCAGCTCGCAATAAAAAGCAGCGAGTAAAAATAAAATAAATAGCCAAAATGATTGGGCACCGCGAAAAATAGCCGAAATGATTGGGCAGTCGCGACCTTCGCGATATAAAAGCTGAAATGATAGAGCATCGCGGAAATAAAATAAAATAAAAAGAAGAAATGATAAAACTTTGGCCCTACAGTTAAGATCACATCGATCCCTGTATACAATCCAAGGGCGTAAACGAAGAAGAAACCATACTTTCCCAGCGGATTCCGTCATACGACGAAGCCAAACCTCAACGGTTCATTTCAACCGAAGAAGCCAGTGACTTCAGCAAAACTCCTCGACTCACGGATACAAACACTCCTTGACGAGAGCCTTCTGATTCGCGTCGACTCGCAGAGCCACCAGAGCCTCTATGGGAACCCTCGACTCGTTTCAAACCCCAAGGAAACAAATAATCCTTGGCGCTTGGGAAACAAATAATCCCTAGCAAACTCCTCGACTCACGGATACAAACACTCCTTGACGAGAGCCTTCTGATTCGTATCGACTCGCAGAGCCACCAGTGCCTCCGTGGGAACCCTTGACTCATTTCAAACCCCAAGGAAACAAATAATCCTTGGTGCTTGGGAAACAAATAATCCCCAGCAAACTCCTCGACTCACGGATACAAACACTCCTTGACGAGAGCCTTCTGATTCGTGTCGACTCGCAGAGCCACCAGAGCCTCTATGGGAACCCTCGACTCGTTTCAAACCCCAAGGAAACAAATAATCCTTGGCGCTTGGGAAACAAATAATCCCTAGCAAACTCCTCGACTCACGGATACAAACACTCCTTGACGAGAGCCTTCTGATTCGCGTCGACTCGCAGAGCCACCAGAGCCTCTATGGGAACCCTCGACTCGTTTCAAACCCCAAGGAAACAAATAATCCTTGGCGCTTGGGAAACAAATAATCCCTAGCAAACTCCTCGACTCACGGATACAAACACTCCTTGACGAGAGCCTTCTGATTCGCGTCGACTCGCAGAGTCACCAGAGCCTCTATGTGAACCCTCAACTCGTTTCAAACCCCAAGGAAACAAATAACCCTTGGCGCTTGGGAAACAAATAATCCCTAGCAAACTCCTCGACTCACGGATACAAACACTCCGTGACGAGAGCCTCTTGACTCATGTCAACTCGCAGAGCCACCACCCTCTCCGCGAGCAAATTCCCGATTTGTCTCAATTTGTAAGAAGAAGTCTCAGGCAGCAAGGATTGAAAAGCTTGCTTCTTGAGCAATGGGGCCCTACAAGTCAATCCAAAATGGTCTCTTGCATACTATTCATGGGTCTCACTCTCTGAAGTCGAATTTCGACAAGGAGGGAAACAACCGCTTACGAATCCTCTCGACTCGTAAGAGGGAAAATTTCTCTTATAGGATCCTTACGACTTATAAGAGAAAATCACACTTAGGAATCCTCACGATTCCTAAGGGGAAAATCCACCTATGGGATCCTCTCGACCCGTAGGGAGAAAAGCCTCTATGGGACCCTCACGGCTCATAGAGTTGAAAAGTCTTAGGCAGTAGACCTGAACCTGCGGCCTAAGCCATCGCTATTTCTTAAGGAAGTCAGAATACTCGTTTTAGATATCCATCAATCATGGTTATTAAGACAGCCTGCTGACAATAAAAAGAAGATGACAGAAAGAATATCCGATCTACATTTGATCTGGCGTTCGCGACACATTCATTTATGCACAGGCAGAAGACTCAGGACGAGAAATAAGACAAGCTGAAATAAAAAGGGAAGAGAGTTTCCATTCATACCGCCAGAAAATTCCTTTCTTACAATCATAAGAACAATAAATAAGAAACATCATTCAAATTATTACAACGGTATAACCTCAGATCCGGGGCACGGATTGAGGAAATCGAAAGTAAGGCTATCCAGAGTTCTTCTGGCCTTTCTAATTATTCTTATGCGCAGTTTTTCGCGCTCCTCTGTGTCAAGATCATCGGCAAGCCCTCCTGGCCTTCGATAAGCAGCAACTATCGTCGTCTGCTGGAAGACTTGGTGTAGGATGTCAATGAGGCTGTTCCGCCGTTTCTTTGAGATCAGCCCTGTCAGGTACACTGAATGCACCTTGTCTTCGGTATCATCCAGCGCGTTGAGCGGTAAGGCCTCATGAAGGCCCGGAAGTGCTCTCCATATGGCTCCCAACACGACTTTCAAAAGGGCCGAACGACGAGGCAACAGCCAACCACCGCTTGCGTTCAGACGACCCATGACTTCTGCACATTCAGCGTCTGTAAACTCCTGGTTTTGTTGACGACCCTGAGCGCGGATATCGTCGTAGGTAATGAACTCGTGCAAACTGTATAGATGCACCGCCGCCATTATGCCTGGAAGAAATATTACAGGAAGATCAGCAATAGAAAAGCAACAATATACATAGAGGACTAAATTCCTAGAGAGCAAAACTATGTTCAAGGATAAAATCCCCTGGGCGAAAGCTCTGCTGGTTAAGATTAATTTAAGAATCGATTTTACCTAAAGTTTTTCTAAAAAAACTTTGAAAAAAGGAGCAAGGCACCGGAGTTCTTGAAGGCGAGAACAAAGCTCTGAAGTTTTTGAAAATAAAAATCTGAAAGATGATAAGTATCTGTGGGGGACCAAAGGTCCTATTTATAGGCATCAAGTGCCTCTTCGACTTCCAAAAGTTATCACGGCGGTTTACCCTAATCAGAGCGAAGCTCTGTTCAAATTCCGAGGCGGGAGATGAAGCAACGCTTCGTCTTCCCCCAATCAGAGCAAAGCTCTGTCTTGAAAATTAATTTAATGAAGCGACGCCTCAGATTATTTGCGCTGCGCAACGTGCCACGTGTCTGACGCAGACGCATCAGCGTAGCGCCCAAAGCAGCGCACCCAATCAGAGCAAAGCTCTATTTCAAAATTAAAGGAAGCAACTGCGCCGTGCGCTACACGACACGTGTCAGCGCAGATGCGGTAGCATAGTTGCGCTGCGCCGTGCGCTACACGACACCCGTCAGCGTAGATGCGCTAACATAACTGCGCCGCGCCGCGCGACATGTATCATACTATGGAGCATTTGCGCCAAACAAAATTAAAGTTCTGAAGAAATATTTTCCGTTCTTGTTAAAACAAGAAGATTTTCTTCTGTAAAACAGAAGCCCTTGGATCAAAGACCCGACGGTGGGGGAAGTTCCGCCAAATCATTCAGAAAAGGGATTCCTTCAAATTGAACTTGCTTATCAATTTGCAAGATGAAGCCTCAGGCAGCAGAGGTGCGAAAACTTGCTTCCTGAAAAATGGGGCCCTGCAAGTCAATCCGAAATGGTCTCTTGCATACTATTCACGGGTCTCACTCTCCGAAGTCGATTTTCGACAAGGAGGGAAATAACCGCTTACGGGTCCTCTCGACTCGTAAGAGGGAAAAATTCTCTTATAGGATCCTTACGACTTGTAAGAGAAAACACACTTAGGAATCCTCATGATTCCTAAGGAGAAAAACCCACCTACGAGGTCCTCTCGATCCGTAGGGAGAAAAGTCTCTCTGAGACCCTCACGGCTCATGGAGTTGAAAAGTCTTAGGCAACAGATCTGAACCTGCGGCCTAAGCCATCGCTATTTCTTAAGAAAGTCAAGATGCATGCCCTATTATCCGTCAACCATGGTTACTAAGGTGGCACACTGACAACAAAAGAAAGGGGGGGCGGAGAAATGACACAAGACATTATAAAAATGTGCATCTTTTATTCATAAATATTGATCGAGTACAGGATACATTGTACTAAAGAATAAAAAAATATATATACATCCATTTTATAAGTACAAATGATACAAGGGGAATTACTGAGAAGGAAGCGTCTTGCATAGATTTAGCAATTGCTCGCATACTTCCTTCCACGCCTTCTCTTGATCAGCTGCCATCGCCAGTTTGGCCTTTGCTTGAGCCCGCTGCTGCCTGAAGGATGCAAGCTGTTCCCCAACAGCCTGCTGAGCTGCTTCACGGCCTCGAGCATCATGCTCGGCGGCATCAGGCTTCCGCCTCAGTGCCAGCCCATTAGAGATACGCTCCAGAAGGCCTTCAAAGACGGCTTTCACTTCAGCAGCATTCGTCCTAACTTCAGCGCGCAGGCGAGCGGTTGCGCTTGAAGATTCCCGACGCTCCTTCAACCGTAAAGCTGCTTCCCGCTCCAAGTGGCGGAGATAAGAAGCGCTTTGCTCGAGCCAGGCTGTCCGTTCGGTGCTCATGGCCAAAACTTCGGGAGAAGGGCACGTCGTCTCCAACCGATGCAAGCAGGCCTCAATCTCTCTGCAGTGGTTAACCCAAGATTCGACGACGCCTTCATTGTGAAAGTTTACGAGCGCCGCCAACATCGGGTTAACCTCCATTGCGAAATCCACGACATAAGGGAGGGCGTCCATGTTAAGCTCTTTGATGTACCCGCTCAGCATGCCCAAACTCATCACAGCACCCTTTGAAGATGGACGTTTCAAGAAAGGGCCTGCCGGTGAAAGGACGCGAGATTCAAGAGGGACCGGAGCCGGAACAATAGCTGCAAAACAAAACATGGTCAAACAATGATTCGAAAAGATGTTGAAGGATCATATAAAAAGGGGGGAGGAATACACTGTACCAGCTGCAACAGACGGCAAAGCCGGAAGGGCCGGTGGCGTGGCAGGTCTTGCATCCCCTCCTTCGATTTGTGGCACTGCAATAAGGAAGAGGAAAAGTCAGAGATCATCCCATTGCTAAAAAAGGGAGTAAACAAAGACATCAAAATGAAAATGTACTCACCGGCACCACTAGAGGGAGCAGCGAGTTCGGACGGGAAGGAGAAGTGTGGGAGCAACACTTGGTATAGATGATCAAAGAGCACTCCTGAAAGGACACAATGGTATGACATTAGTCCATAAACTACACGTTTAAAAGACTAACTTGTGAGTCGCAAATCCATACCTTCCAACATCCGCGACGGCACGAAGGAAGGCGGGGAAGTGACCACCGCCAAAGCAGTAGTCGACGGTGCTCCTTCGAGCAATGGAGCATCGGCACTGGCCGCACCTGCAAAGACAAACTTGTTAGAAGAGATCGCGGGATATATAAAAAGAAGAACGCTGGTAACTCAAAATTTACCCGACGAGCTGCCAGCCGAAACTTAAGCAATCCCCTCCTCTATTGACATGAGACCACCGCCCGTAGCCTCATCACCTGACTCGATAGGAACCGTTGTTGTGATCGCAAGCCCTGGAGACGGCAAGGAACCATACGCGGGGAGGGCTATGATTGGAGTGTTGCCAGATTCCAAAGAAGGAGCGGCTGGCTCGTCCTCAGGAATCGTGGCCACCTCACCCACTACTTCTTCGGGTCCTGCGGTCACGGTTGTATCGTCCACCGTCGCCGCGAGGTCTCCAGCCTAAAGTGCCTCGCCCTCTACCGCCTTCGGCTCGGTTAAGACAATCATCTCATCTGCCGCCACTTCAGGTGCGGCATCAACGACCCTCTCGGCGGCGGATCCCTCAACCTCTGTTTCAGGCCCCGTGGCCCCAACGACGCGCCTCATCGTCGGCTCGGGTTCAGCAGGCACCGCTTCCGCCGTTTCCCTGGGTTCAACGGTCTCCGCCTCCCCCTCAGTCGGACTAGGCCCTGCAAGATGGAATGCATATGAGCCAATGGCTTTATAATTCTTACAAAAAAGCTCTGAAAGAAATGCTACCTGAAGAGGATTTATCGTTTGCACTTCGGGCCGCGCGCGCCACTTGCCTATAGGCAGTAGATAGGGCGACAGAGGCCTCTTCAGAAGGAGTGTCAGCACGAGGAATAGTGCTAGGGCCCGCTCCCGTGGCCAAAGCAGCTCGGCGCGCCTTTGCTTCGCGTCTCAGCCGCTTCCGCTTCTCCCGAGCCGTTGAGACGGATGCCACTAGGGCTTCTCTAATTGAGGCGTCCTCGTCCGTGAATAGGGATGCCTCTAGATTTTTCAGGGCATCCCTCGTCGTCTTGTCAAGTCGAGGCCCCTCCAGCAGCCTCGACGGGACCGGGACTTCAGTAACAGGCTCAGGAGGGATCCCCGCGTCAACTGATATAACCCCTGCAAAGAAACGAAAGAAGGTTAGGTTGACCATCAGAAAAGATGACAAACTTTCCTTATAAAAGAGAAAGGGATGAGACATACCAACGCCTGCTAGAGCGCGCTTCTCCTCCTCCTCTTGGAAGGTTTTCAAAGAGGCAGCAATAGCCTCTTCAGAAGAGACACCTGTTGAAAATCGGGCGAACATTAGTTAAAGATAATAATAAAAAGTGCAATAAAATAACGAAGAAGGTGGCTGATGATTACCTGACTCAGCGAGTTTACTTAACATCGCTTCGAGCCTCGCCGATCGCTCCGAAGCTGCAATGGCGGCAGCCAAATTAGTGTCTGCAGGGTCTACCAAGAAGCCCTCGTAGCTGCCATATTCACTTATGCCTTCGTTGGGAGGAGCCGCAGGCTCTAGGCTAAGGATCGCATCGAGGGAAAGGGTGGACTTTTTCTTCTTCTGCCCGCCAGCTTTAGGTCCACCCGGGATAGATTTGCGCTTGGCAGTTACTTTAGGGCGGCGGGTCCCAATATCTGCTCCTACGCCTGACTCTGGCGATACTACATTAGCCGCCTTCGTGGGAGCATGAGGCACCGATGGTGCATCCACCGTAGCGGGCAGCGGCAATCCCCACGGAGGACTCAACACGCGTGGTCGATCGACTCCAGCATCTTTTAGCGGAGGGACGACCGGGAGCCTTGGCTGCAAAGGGGCCTTGCGATCGCCGCCAGGAGGCGCACCCCTACGGTCAACCAGCATACGCTTCTCCGTTAAGATAATTGGGCCCATCGCGTGCGCATACCAGGCCACATATGAATTAAGCATCTTAGGGGCACAGCCGGGTTCACTAATGAAGAAATAGGAACCTGTGTTAAGCCGTGTAAAATGATGCATCGCATTCTTTATCCCCTCTGGGCCGACCACGGGCGTTTCCAAGAAAGCTTCCAGCGGGATCCCTTGGTTGTAGCTTAACTGCCGGGCAAATCGGTGTGGGTTGTATCTCATAAACAAGGCTGTTTCATTCTGCCTGAACACTAGATAGCCCGGCCGGATGGAGTAGAGATGGAGGATTTCCCGAGCTTTCAATACAGAAGCCCCATCTTTGAAGTCATCACGCAGGGGCACCACTGACTTGGTGGTCTCTGAGCCTATGGTTATGACCTTATCCACAAAGGAAACCTTCGCTCCGACCAGATGTGGACGAAGGAGCAGCCCTCTAGACTCCCGTGGTGCTGGAACCACAATTGAAGCCCCGACCAACCGCATGACTCTCGGGAGTCTGTATCTCTCGAAGAATGGAGGAGTCTTGTGAGCACCAAACACCCCTCGCACATGCATCTCCATCCAAGAAGTGAAGTAGTGCGTCGGGAAGTTAGCAGGCTGTACCCCAGGCTCACTGGCGTCCGCCGCTACGCTAAGTCCGTGATAAAGGTAAGCCAGCCCGGCAATTCCTACTGATAACTGCAAACCAGCCACCATCCGATGCGCTGGGTAAAAGACAGAGGGCCGCATGAGGCGAGGGTGCATAGGGAGTGCAAAGTTGCATAGCCACAAGCCCGAGAATCCAATAAAAAAGGTTTCCTCATCCATGCCTGGGATGGCGATTTCTGAGAAAGCAGCGATGGCAGCGTTGGGGAGATAGAAATTCCGCTGGTCATTTTCCGATATAGGTCGGCGATCCAAGCCGAAACCAAAGGGGTCAACAAGCTGAGCGAACTTCTCACTCTGCTCTGATAAGAACTCCGGGCGAATAAAGCGGGCAATAAAATCTGTGAAACTGACGCCCCGGTCGCCTGATTCCAAATGGAGTTCCTCATATATCTCCAATACCTTCACTAAGCCCGGGTACTGGTGCTGAATAGCGTTCTCCGGCGTCAGGTCAAACACCAGCGGCTTGGTGGCAAAGACGTATTCATCGGGAGGAAGCAGCTCCTCATAAGGCTCTCCCCTCATCGGCAGACCCGAGATTTCAGCAAAATCCTCCAAGGAGATAGAGACTTCCCGGTCCGTCATCAGGAAGGTATGTGTGGGAATATTCCATTGCTCGATAAAAGCCTTAACCCACCACGTTGGAGGAGAAGGATATTCAAAGAGCGAGACGTAAATGGCCGAGTACAAACCAATCCTCATCAGATGAGTCCTCCTCGCTGATAGGATGTACCAGGCCCATTGCAAATATCCAGCAGGCGGCCGTGGGATCAGTCCAATATTATAAGCCTGTCCCCAAGGGCGCGCTTCATCCTGACAAATTCTCCTCCCTAAAATATCTATTGCCGGCGGTGGCTGCACAGGGATAGCACCAATCGCAGGCTGGAGGAGGTCATCCGAATTCCAATTTTTGACCTCCACGGCATACTTCACCGGGGGTTCATCTGCGTAGGGGAGTGAAGATGTTGGCTCAGACGGCGTGGCGGAACTGAAGCTGCGACGGCCCTGGATGATCTGGCTGTACCACCTTCCCCACAGGTGGAGCTTTTTGCACTCAGGGTCATGATCTTTAATCAAGGCGAACGCCACCCGGTCCACTGGAGAATGGGGGAACCCTCCCTCCGAGCGAACAAAAGGGAAAGACAAATCTTCAGACATGTTTCCTGTAGAAAAAAAACAAAAAAATAATAATAACCGTTAGTGTTTCAATGCTTCACATTTTAAAATATTACATCACATTGCAATGCAGTGGGTAGAGGGACCAAAGGGGGACCCACAAAATCTGGATGACGGCGCATCATTTGATAGGACAGTCCCATCATTGGATGAGACTGTCAGTTAATGAAAAAGACCCTCAAGAGAATATCCTCATTGGGGGAAATCCCTAGAGACAAGGAGGAATATTCTCTTTCAGAGCAAAGCTCTGTCACAGAGTGACATTTGTCAAACTCTGGTCTCAGGGGAACAAGATTCCTTAAAAGAGCATAGCTCTATGGTAGTGGTGTAAAGATCCATCAATTTTATTTAGAAGAATTGGAGTTTTGGAGTCTTGAAAAATCCATGAAAACTTATAAGACAAAAATTTTCTCCGTTTATCAGATCTAAAAAGATCTACATTTGATCTAAGAGCAATGCTCTGTTCATGGGTTAGAGCCCATGGATCAGATCTCTGTAAATCTGTAAAAATTTTGAGAGCAAGGCTCTGTTGAAGAAAACCCCAAAGGGGTTTTTCTTTAGATCAAAGATCTATAAGAGCAAGGCTCTGTTAATTAAATTTAATTTAAATTAATTTAATTTAATTAATTTTACCTAGAGTGATTCTAAAACTAGAACTTTGAAGTTCTCACAAGAGCAAGGCTCTGGAAATTCTTAAGCAAGAGCAAGGCTCTGAAATTCAAATTCTTGAAAATGGTAAAGAATTACCAAGGACCAAGGGTCCTATTTATAGGCGCCTGCGCCTTTTCACCTGACCCCCTTGATCCAACGACTAGGATCTTGCCACCGCTGCACTCACGTGCACGCCACGTAAGCGCAACGGTGGGGGGGCATTTGTTTCCCCAATCAGAGCAAGGCTCTGTTTGAATTTTGAAAATTCAAATTTTTGAAGCAACGCTTCAGATCCCGTGCGCTGTGTGCAACGTGCCACGTGTCAGAAGTTGACACGCCAGCACAACGCCCAAGGCAGTGCGTCCAATCAGAGCAAGGCTCTTTTAAAAAACAAAAGCAATGCTCAGGTGCGCAAGCGCACCGCTGCGCGACACGTGTCTGCGCAGTTGCGTAAGCACGACTGCGCAAGCGCACCGCTGCGCGACACGTGTCTGCGCAGTTGCGCAAGAGCAGTTGCGCAAGCGCTTCATTGTGCGACACGTGTCACTCACTGGGGGAGTTGCGCAAAACAGAATAAATCTTGTTGAAATAAGAAGATTTTCCTGTATAAGGCAGGGGCCTTTGGATCAAAGATCCAACGGTGGGGAAAATTCCCCAAATCACTCAGAGAAAGATCTCTTTAACAAATTTAACTAATTTGTGAGCACTATAAAAAGGATCCCAGGCCTCATTTCAAAGGCATCAACATCTTGCAAAAAGAAAAAGGAGAGAAATAGAACTCTTGAGAATTCTGGAAGAACAAAAAAAAAGGTAAAACCTTTAAAAGAGAAAATTCTCTTGGGAACAGATCATTGATCTAAGAACAAGATCATGGATCTTCAATAAATAAATAAATAAAATAAATAAATAAGAAGTAGTGCCTTGCACTTGTTATGAACCCTTGGTTCTCTGAAGAAAGGAAAAACAAGAAAAAAAGAAAAAAAAACTTGTTTTTCTTTAGATCAAAGGATTAAAAAGTGCTCTGCATTTCTGTTTCTTGAAGATTCTCAATGCAATGCATTGCTTGAAGGGCCAGGCCCAAATTAAATTGCAGAGCAATAAAAGGGAAAGCCCAAATGAAATTGATAGAGGGCAGAGCCCAAACAGAATTGATGCTCTGCATCATTTATAAATGGGCAGAGCCCAAACAAAATAATAAATAATGCAATGCATTATCTTAAAAGGGGCAGAGCCTAAATAAAGGTCCAACAGAGACCAGGATTTAATGCTATGCATTATTAAAAATGGGCCAAGCCCTAGCATAGGCCTAATAGGCCCAAAAAAAAAAGAAGAAACAAATAAAAATATTGAATATTCTGAATTGGACTTAGCCCAATCGTGGCCGTAAGTCCTCAAATTAAATTGACTGAGCATAATTGCTCTCTCTCTCTCTCTCCCTCTCAAATCAATTTATATCCGGTTCGAGGGTACATCTCCGAACTCTTTTGATATCCATCGTTGTAATTCCTCAACGACGTCAAAGAGGTGACGGGTCCCAACGACCACACACCCATATGGACTGCGGGGTCCTTAAACTCGTGGACCGAAACGTCCCTAAACTAATATCGGACCACCACGTCCCTAAACTGGCACAATAGAGCCCAAATGCTCTTTTGTCGGATCTAAACGGTCCCGTTAAGTTGATCTTAGTCTCAAACCGGACTAACGTATCCTTAACAAACGTTTGAGTCGATCTTAGCCTCAAAAATGGCTAACATATCCTTCAAACAGACTTTAGTCCCAAATTGGACTATGAATCTCCCAAACTGGAACAATAAAGCCCAAACGCTCTTTTGTCGGATCTAAACGATCACGTTAAGTTGATCTTAGTCTCAAACAGGACTATCGTATCCTTAACGAACGTTTAAGTTGATCTTAGCCGCAACGCGACTAATGCATCCTTAAACCAAAAACACCAAACCCAAATCTAAGTAAATACGGATTTGGAATAATCCACGTCCTACGGGCGACGGCATTACTCAGTCTCCGTATACAATTCACGGGCAACCACAAACAAAACAAACACACACGACACGAAGTGAAATTCTGGAGAAGGAGAAAGTTGTTACCGCGATGCGGTAGCGTAATTAACTGCAGGGGCTTGCGCTTGCAGGGAAGAGCGTCCCCACAATCAAAAACCCCTCACCCTGAGGGGGAATCTGACGAAATCTGCTATATCGGCCGCATCCGTCTAAACCTCCGATACACGGTGCCATAAATCAACTTGGCATCTTTGGAGAGGTAGACGGATAAAACCACATAGCATCTGCCCCGAATATCAGGCAAGACGCAAAGTCTGCGCCGCCATTCGGAGGGGAACAGGGAGTTCTCGGCGAGTCCGTCCAGTGTACCCAGTCTCTACTGAGCACCCGTATATCGTTTCTGATGTCAAACACCAATGGATATGGGATCATCTATCGCCCATCTGTATGGGTCGAGAAGGTATACGCTAGTCTACTCTGGTATATCGATGCCCCGTCTCGATACACCCATGACTAGGGACCTTGAAGGATGTACTTATGGACTACCATGTCCCCACTAGTATGATCCGCATCATAGTCCAGGTAGTCAAGTACACATCCTAAGGGCTTTACCAACATGTAACAGAGAGACAATCAATGTACACGTTAAGGTAAAGAGTAACCAGATAGTATACTATCATGTCGAGCAAGAAAGTCCTCCCTATATATGTCCAAGCATCCACTACAATATACATCCTATGTACAGTAATGGCCTCTAGGGCATACATATAACTAACAATCTCCCACTTGCACTAGGGCCATCTGTAGCAGTGGTTGTAGTATTTCATACTCATCCATCCCATAAAAGTCTCTCTCTGGGAATAGGCCTTCATGAGTGGATCCGCCGTGTTATCCTCTGAGTCTGCTCTCCTAAGCTCGATCACCTTAGAGATCAGCCATCTCTATGATCAAGTGATACTGCCTTAGAATATGTCTGGATCACTGATGGGACGGGTGTTCCTTGGCATAAGCCACAACTCTATTGTCACACAATGGGAGGAACGAAGTTCATCTCATGAACTAATATACATCCAGACTGCCTCTTTGGTAGCATCTTAAGTAGCGATGTATCCAGCCTTTATCGTCTAGTATGTCACGGTATCTAGCTTGGAACTCTTCCAACATACCGTCCCTTTACTGAGGGTAAAGACAATGCCTGTGACTGACTTTCAGTCGTCCTTATCACCCTGGAACACTTCCAGTGATTCTTCCCAGGACCAATTGATACCATCTCACTACAACTAGTGAGTATCCTAATATCCAATTAGATCTATCTCATAGATGAAAACTTAGGATTTAGGAGGTATCACTTTGATCCTATATGGAGAATCCTTGTTATAAGCGGAGATTGATCGAGCGTAGCATAGGAAACTCCTTCCCTATCAAGAGTATGTCATCCACGTACTCTACGAGGATTACTACCATACTCCCTACTACCTTTTTATATATACAAGGTTCATCTACCATTTTGATGATGTCAAACTGTTTGACTAACTCATCAAAACAGATGTTCCAACTCCGCGATGCCTGCTTTATCATATAAAACATCTTACACACGTTTCCGCTGCTCCCACTGTTTACGAATCCCTCTGACTGTGTACTTATAGACTCTGTCTTCTAAATCATTATTTAGAAAAGCAGTCATGACACCCAACCGCCAGATATTATAGTCATGGTGTGTAGCCGTGGCAAGTAGGATCTGGATGGACTTAAGCATAGCTACTTAGAAAAGGTTTCAACAAAATCCATACCTTGTCAATGATGCAAACCTTGAACAAGTCTAGCTTTGAAAGTCTCAACTTTTCCAAGTACACCAAGTAATCTTCTCAAGATATACTTGCTCCTGATGGGAATTTAACCCTTCAGATATAGCAACCAAAGTCCATACTTTGTTGGTGTATAAGGATTCCATCTCAGATCGATAAACATCCAGCCATTCTTACAGAGTCTCACTCCTGATGGCCAGCTCGAAACTAGTTGGGTCATCATCTCATGATGCAATACTCGCTCCCACTGTCATAGAGAAACCGAAGTAACTCTCAGGTGGGTAAGGAACCCTACTAGATCGGCGGAGAGGCTGAGGTTCGTTGGTTACTATTGAATCCATCAGCTGCAGTTTGTATAGCTGGAACATTTCCAGTTCTATATAACAGACCTTGCCTCGATCTTGTCCGGATTTTGCTTTTAGACATAGGCCGGACAACCCCAGATCTTAACTAACTTAAGATATGGGCTCTTCCCTTTCCATATCACATATGAAGCGGTAGGCTTCTGATTTGATCGGAACCCTATTCAATAGGTATGCAACTTCATAAGTGCATAACTCCCTAAAGGAAATAGGTAACTCAGTAGTACTCATCATAGAGCACACCTAATCATATAGGGTGTGATTGCTCCGCCCCGATATACCATCATGCTATGGTGTATACGGAGGAGTAATGCTGAGAGAGAATCTCATTCTCCTTTAGAATAGTCCAGGATTTCCGTGCTCAAGTATTCTCCTCCTTGATCTCATCAAAGGACATAATACTTATACCCGTATTGGTTCTCTACTTCTAACTTATATTCTGAGAATATCTCAAAAGGTTCGGACTTGTGTTTCAACATGAACATATGTCTGAATCTTGAGAGATTATCAGAGAATGTAATGAAGTACAAAGGACCGGTCTTGGTATGTGTAGACAGGGGACCTTCATACATCAACATGTATCATCCCAAGAGTTCACTAACTTTTTCTCTGTTTCCAGTAAACAGAGCTATGGTCATCTTATCTCTGTGACATGACTGGCAAGTTTCACAAGATGTAAATTCAAACTGATTTAAATATGCATCTAAAATGTAACTTAAGCTAGTCGGGTTATATTGATATGACCTAGTCTACAATACCTCAAGAAGGAATCGTTCATTTCTGAACTCTTCCTCTTGTGTGTGTTCTTTATACTAAGAACTGTAGTTTGATTTAGAACGTCAATGCTTTTAGATAACGCGCCTGAACCGATCAACTTTTGATATAGGAAATGTTCAAAACATTATCTATCAATACAAAATTATATCCTTCTTTACTAATAAAGAGACTGATATGATTTTGTATATCAGGTTCGGTATCTAATAACATTCGTTCAGAATCAATGTATTTGTAATACAGGGTGATAGTGACCAACAGACTTGGCTGCAACACTTGCCCCGTTTTCTGCCTCATAAAACTTATCACCCGTTCTCAGTTCTCTACCTTTCTGTAGCCCTATGTAACTGATTACATATCTGGGATCCTGATCCGGTATCAAATACCCAGGACGTAGAGGATATTGAGAAACAGTTCTGTGTAACGAACACACCTGAAGATGATGCATCATATGCACTTTACTCGTTTGGGCGGCACAGGAAATCTGGTATTCCCCAATTTCCTGCTCTGTCTTATAACATTTATAAGTTGGAGCGGGACCAACGTTCCCCAGCTCAGTATAACAAGCGGGTTCGGTCAATATATCCGTTTTATTATCTTGATTAAGGCGTGATATGGTCGCTACCTGGAGAGAGAGAGAAGAAAACACTCAGCGTATGCTCTTGCAAGATCAGATTGGTTATTATTTTATCTAATCAGGATGGCTCCCACTGCTTTTTATCAAATCTTCCTTCAAACCCTAAAAGGAAAGACTAGCCGGGATTAATTACACGCTACAAGTTCGCCAATCTTTCAGCCAGGCCAGTGTCGGTACTTTGAGGGAGGTTCCCCGTGCTTTCGTACGGACCTAATTAATGTAAACCTCGTTTTCCCAGAGGCGTAACCTCGTTAACACCTTTCTAGACACCTACTTGATCGGCTAATTGTAATGTGTAAAACTCTCCCAGGAGTAACTCTTACTCGCAGCGGGTATCGGGATCCAACTATCTCATAGAAGGTATGCAATCTCATTGCAAATTTCAACACTTGAAATTCCCGATAATATTTTGCCCCTAACGTGCTATGACCTTGACGAAAGCCAACAAACCATAGCCCGCTAGTCAAGTTCAACCCGTCATTTCTTGATTGAATTAAACCCACCCGCACGACCCTTGACGAAAGCCAACAAAGCCGCACGACTATCCTAATCCAATCGCATCGTATGCAGCAGATAAGCAGCATATAGCTACCGCACACTGCATCTTGACGAAAGCCAACAAATGCAGCACGAATATTATATACAACTTATCTGAAATGACGAAGGGCTACGACAGGTTTTTCTGAAAACCTATTGCGTAATGAACTTGATATCGTTGTAGGATCGAATGAATTTTGAAATGGAGTGTTTTTGAGGCTTTTCTAGTTTTGCTAAAGGAGTCACTCCCGGTGAAGGGATCGTCGGTCCTTTCCTCGTCGAATGAGGTGCGGGATATATCATATATATCACTGTGCAAAGCAGAAACTATAGAAGCAATCAAAAGACAAACCGAGGGTTGTAGCATCTGCCAGTTATTGCTAAAGGAGTCACTCCTGGTGAAGGGATCTCGGTCCTTTCCTTATCGAATAAGGTGCAGGATGTTCTACAAGGAACACCGCGATGCAAAGCAAGAACTGTAGCTACCTGTTTTTTTTTGAAAATTCGATTCCACAATATCTTAGGTTTCTTTTACTTTCATTAATCTCATTAATTAAGTCCCATCATTTAAATTTACCTAAACATCACAGATAAATACGACGTACACTTAAGCCATCCGCATTCGCCTCGATGTCCCCTCGTGCACCGTTAGGTTAGGTAACTAACGGCAGAGCAGGACAGGGCTCGCGCGGGTGTAAAACATAAGTAACGCCTATATAATATATCATATATACTATATACTGTATCTATCACAGAACATCACATGATCACATCACAGATATCGCAGCAGAAGAAACATATGAAATATTGGATATACTAGGACGTCCATGTTTTCAATATGAACCAGTATAAAACACGGATTCCACGGTCGTGAAGAATAGCCAAACCCACACCCCTAGACCCCTACGAGAGCGGCAAGCAACCCTACCAGTTCTAGAGTTAGGAGACCTGGACTCGACTCCTCGAGTTGGTCTCCCACTGGACTCCAGAACCCAGTTACTTGTGCCCTCCTCCTTGGGTCTATCCTAGTGCGGAAAAGTAAGTAATATACAAAAGGTGACATCTTCCACAACCTGGAAGTGCCCCAATAAAAGAATATTACATACAAGTTTTTACATGAATGAAAATGAAAAACACTCATCTCACATAAAAAAAAAACCCGGCTATTCAAACACGACGATCCAATATAACATATCCAGCAACACATAATATCACATGTCATCAACGTAAGTAAACATGCGTATCCCAATTGTCGTTGACATATAGCAACGAAACCGGCGATATCACATATTACACTTACGGTCACAGAAAAGAAAATGTAAAACTACAACAGTTGGAATCCACAACCTCCTTAGATATCGCATGCCTGACCAAATGAATTCCTTAGACATCACATGCCTAACAATTATAAACCCCGCATTTTAGTCTCAAAATCGAAAACACTTTTCAATATCGGGCAATTCAACAAGATTCCCGATAACTTGATCGAATGCTCGTTGCAAACTTTAGTAGGCGGCCGCACCCCCGATACCGTCGACGAAGTGTACCAAGGCGGAATACCGCTACCGCGAGCATCCGGACGGATGCTTTCGGCGACGGGGTTCTCCTACAGTCACTTGGTCGGGGCTAAGGGGTGTAGCTGTCTATTAAGTTTATCCGGCGAGTATCCGCGTACGCTACGTGATTGCGACGGACTTTTGATCACATCAAAATTCCGTGGCAACCGATCAAGTGAGACTAAACTGCTATGTTTATAACATTCATTCAGTTATCTCATAACTCCTTGTGGATTCCAAATATTGTATCACATTCCAGATAAATAGAAAATGTTAAACTTTCCGATCGAACAGTCAAACACCCAAGTTTTTCCCTAAACAGATCAACACATGAAATAGGTTTAAAAACATTCACTTCATACCTCAGTACCAACGGTCCAGCCGTAGAAGGGTCAAGCCAACGCCTCACATATGGCATGCCGTACTGCCCCAAACCCTAAGGTTCAAAGGGCAGTTCAAGACGGTCACATAATCGAGTTAAGGTTTGTTGTCTTCTAGAGGGACCATCACGTTACTTGCACTACTTAGAACGTCGTTAAACTACGGAAAAATCCAACAATTGGAAATTTTCCGACAGGGGAAAAGGTGGGTATTTATATCCGGTCGAACTTTTTAACATATACTAAAATTATCCGGAAAAACAGATAGACAAGATTAGACAATCCGATCGAATCCACGAAGCTCCAAAACACCCCAGAAAACTCAACTCTTGAGTGCAAATTAAAAATTCCCAGAAAACTCAGCACCTGAAGAGACAAATTACTGTGCAAAAATGGAAGTCTGATCTCATAACTTGGCCGCGGAACCGCCGCAGAAGCCAGGCTTCTGCCGCGGTTCCGCCGCGCTTTTGTCGTATCTCTTGATCAATTTTGCACCATAATTCTTAGAATTTCCTGCTGCATTTTTTAAGAATTTTTAATCTGGAAAAAACCCAGTTTTGAAAAAATGTCCAGAGAGGGTCATTTTTAGGGTTTCGGGGTTCGATCGGAATTCTAACATCGTCTACACTTCGCCTAAGGCTCTAGCTAGGCTCTAATACCACTGTAGGGTTCCTAGGCACTCTAAGGAGATCTTACAAGGCATCAACCATGCCAATTTCAAAAATTTCCGGTGCCGAGAAACCCTAACTAGATCGTTGACTAGAGATTAGGAGAAATTAGAAGCTAGTTAACAACTTAACTAAAGGGTGAACGGAAATACAACCTTTGTAGATCCGGTCCTCCACCTCCATAGCACCGCGATGAAGTCCCTCCGCTTTACCCATCGGATCCCGGACTCTCGCGGTGGTTTCATCGAAAGAATGATCGGGCTAGGTCGTCGACTTCGATGCCGAAGATGATCTACGTCGAGGCAACACAAGATCAAGCTCCAACTTCACCAAGCCATGAAACTTGTGAAGAAAACATCCTATACTACTTGGCAAGTGGTAGAGGATGAAGAAATAGGAAGTGGGTTCATTTTAGAATTGGATTTCTCACTCTTTTCATGAAATCACCATTGAAGGTTGCAAGCTCTCTTCTTCTTGAAGAAGAAGAAAAAGGATATCATAAGTATTATCCAAAATAGAAAATAAAATGAATACTTATCATATAGCAACCATGGTTAAGTGTAGAGACTAAACTAGGGTTAGGTGAATGGTTAGGTTAGGCATGAAACAAAAATGGTAGACTTTTTCAAAGCTTCATGAAGCTTCAACAAAGAAACAAAATTAGCCACCATTTTTCCTTTTGCCAAAATGAATAAATAAATGAATAAGTAAATAAAATCAAAACCCTAACCATTACATAACCATGGTTTAATCTAAACATACACCCAAACATTCATGTATCATCAAACATGATACAATCAAGTGTACAAAATATATCACATATACAATGTGCACATCAAGTGAGAAAATCCATTTTAAGTGAACAAATACTAGTTAATGTAAAGTAATATATCAAATATATAATTATACATTAAATCATTAAATCAACACTTGATTTAACGATCCGGTCATATCGCATGTGACCGACTAATATCCAATGTATCGGCTTATCGAATCAATCCTCGATTCGATAACTAGGTTATATCGCATACAACCAATCGATATATTCATCGCGAGAATAGAATACGGTATCACATACACGCATTATTCTCGGTCCCGCACATATCTCATATGCGCTCCTATTTCGTTTCGCTTGAGCCAGGAAACCTCTGTGTAGGACTCTAAAGACTCGTCAATACGCCGGCAGTAGGTGATGATCATATCAAACACCCACAAGCTGCAAGCGGTCTGCTAAACGTAACGGCCACCCGGGTATTGAGCGATCAGAAGATCGACGAGCAAGCCCGCTCATACTCTTGTGAATCCAACCAGTAACACTTACCGTACAGTCCGGTCTGATCGTCTGATATGTCGCATATCTCGCCTAGGGGTGGTAAACGTCAGACCCCAATAACTCGATAAGTCGTGTCGATATGAGGTCTATAACAGTTCGAGATACTACTGATAACACTTACCAGTAAATCTCAGCAACCCTGGCCAGGGATTTCCAGTTATAGCCAATCGAACACAGCGTAACATCAACTCCCTATACCGGGAGAGACGAATCCCCTCCTATCGCTCATTGCCTCCATGTGATTCGGGACTGTACCCAAAAGCCACCGTTTTGCACGCCCTCTTGGACGTGGTAAGGTGGAAATCAAAGCACAGTGGGAATCACACAAGACTCTATGACGATCTCGGGTCTACAGACTAACCTATACCAGTGTCACCAGAGAGCTGCCATCTGACGTAAGGTATAATACCATTTGGGAGTTCTCGGCGAGTCCGTCCAGTGTACCCAGTCTCCACTGAGCACCCGTATATCATTTCTAATGTCAAACACCAATGGATATGGGATCATCCATTGCCCATCTGTATGGGTCGAGAAGGTATACGCTAGTCTACTCTGGTATATCGATGCCCCGTCTCGATACACCCATGACTAGGGACCTTGAAGGATGTACTTATGGACTACCATGTCCCCACTAGTATGATCCGCATCATAGTCCAGGTAGTCAAGTACACATCCTAAGGGCTTTACCAACATGTAACAGAGAGACAATCAATGTACACGTTAAGGTAAAGAGTAACCAGATAGCATACTATCATGTCGAGCAAGAAAGTCCTCCCTATATATGTCCAAGCATCCACTACAATATACATCCTATGTACAGTAATGGCCTCTAGGGCATACATATAACTAACATCCACAGTCCAACGTTAGTTTAAAGACATCACGGTCGAGGTTAAGGACATCATAGTCCATGAGTTTAAGGACCCCACAGTCCGTTTAAAGACGGCATAGTCTGTGAAATGTGTGGTCGTCAGGACCCGTCACCTCTTTGAAGACGTTGAGGAATTACAACGACAAATATCAAAGGAGTGAAGAGATGTACCCTTGAACCAAGATGGATTATGTGATCTGTAGTCCGATTTGGAGCTAGGATCAATTAATTATATTATGAGCACAATGGCTCAGTTAAGTCTGAATTGAGGACTTATGGCCAACTTGGGCTAAGTCCAATTAGATTCAAAATGTTGGCCCTTTGTTGGACCATTAGACATTTGTCTGGTTTCAGCCCACATTATTTAGCAATGCTAAACAAGAGTTTGAGGGCTTTGGTAATATTTTTATCTTTGATTGACTCAATTTTGAGATTCAGTTAAGGGGGAGTCTTTTGCCTCTGGAAAATTAGCCAATTTGGCTAAAAGTAGTGTTATGTAAGTCCACGTTACCCACCCCGGTTCTTACGGGGAGGCGGAATAGGTAAAAAAATGATTTTTGACGCAAGGTAACATGGACTAGAAATGGAGGATCTTTGCTAAACAAAAACCTAGCAAACTAACTACAAGTTTAGCTACTCGGTTAGAAGGTTATACCTTGGTCTTGAACTCCTTCTCTTCTTGCTCCTTGGAGTGGTTTGAACGGCTCCTCTTTGTCGTCTTCTCTTTGCTGAAGAAGGATCCACCCGAAGGCCTCTACCTTGAGCTCCTACCTCAACCTAGAGGTAACTAAAGTGCTTGGCTTGCTAAACCTAGAACCCTAGAATGAGTAGAGAGGAGTTTTGGTGGTTTTATCTCAAGAGCTCATGGTTCTCAACACAAAAGAGATGAGAGCTTTGAGAGAGAGGAAGAAGATGAGCTAAACATATGAGAGAGAGAGAGCAGGTGAGAATGAGCTAGACTTTTTACAACCATGCTCTCAAAATAAGAATAATGATAATAATAATAATAATTAAGAAATTATGATGGTTAGTTTATGAATGACCATTATCATTTCATCATTTAATGCATTTGCAAAAAACAAGAAGCATCTTACAAGTGAAATGATGATGGTCAATTGGTCAACAACCGGTCAACCGAAGTCAAAAAGTCAACAAAAGTCAAATGGTCAACTCAACCATGGCACAATTATCCGTAATTAATATTATAATCATATTTCTCATTCTCATTAGGGTTTAGAAAAAGTCAACGGTCAACAACCCTAATGAGATTCCTCTGCCCCTGTCAACTGTGCATACACACCCGCATCCGTGTTCCGAGGAACACAAATACAATGAGATAAAACCAATCCCAAAACATATACTAGGATCTGGCTTAAACCAAAGCCCGCTAGTAATAACTGCCCGGACAACAAACGTGCACAAGTGCGCGGATGTGAACGAACCCCGTCGCAAAACCATGCGACCTCTACTCTGTTTTGCCCAAAGGCGAACAGCCCTCTGTGTGGGACTCTAAAGACTCGACACTATACTGGCAGTGGGTTTAACCACAGGCCGCAAGTGGTACTAGCTGTACGTAACGGTCCCCAGGTAGATGCCGACAAGAAGAGTGATGGTGAACCCATCCGAACTCCTACTGAGCCTGAATGTGACAATCTCCGTACAGTCCGGTCTGTTCGTCTGAGAGTATCTCATGTCGGGCCTAGGGGGCGGTAAACGTCAGTCCCCTAATAGCTGTACAAGTCGTGTCGGAGTGTAGCCCAGAACACCCTGAGATAACACTGGAAACGCTACCAGTATATCTCGCTTGCCCTGGTTAGGGACTTTGTGTAATGGCCTCCTAGACACAGCGTGATATCAACCCCCAATACCGGGAGAGACGAATCCTGTCTAACCGTCACTGTCTCTAAGTGCTTCGGGACTGCACCCAACTACTACCTGTTTGCATGACTCATTTGAGCCGTAGTAGGGTAGTAATCTAAGAACAGTGGGAACACACTCGAGGCGAAGTGACAGTGTCAAGTCAACGGACTATGCTGTACTCATGTCACCTGGGAACTGATAACTGACGATAGGTATAATACCAAACCAACTGTTCCCCGCGTGTCCTGTCCAGTGTACTCGTAACCTAATGAGCACCTGCATACTATCTCCAGTACGACGTACTGCTGGCTGTGGGACAGACCATCTCCCCTTCTGGGATGAGAAGCGTATACACTAGTCTACTCTAGAGTATCGATGCCCTGTCTCGATAATCCTACGACTAGGGACCTGTATAAGGATGTGCTTGTAGATTACCCAGCCCCCACTAGTGTGACTGCCATCACAACGCTGGTAATCAAGCAAAGATCCTAAGGGCTCCACTAATATGTATAAGCTATATGCTAAAAGAAACATACGCACATATTGAAGTAGAAACAAACCAAGTAGCATACTACCATTTTGAGCAAGATTGTCTATACAACTGTGAATATCCCAAGCTTCCATTAAGTAATATACACACTAGTATGATACAGTAATGGCCTCTAGGGCATATACACTAACAATCTCCCACTTGCACTAAGGCCATGTATTGGCGTATCGAAGACCTATCATCTCGATCAGCCGCTCGAACTGAGTCTGGGGTATGGCTTTCATGAATAGATCTGCAGTGTTGTCTTCTGTAGCAACCCTCCGAACCTCGATCTTCCGGCGATCCACGATCTACCTGATCAGGTGATACCGCCTCAAGATGTGTCTGGACTTCTGATGGGACCTGGGTTCCTTTGCTAAAGCTATAGCCCCGTTGTTTTCACAATACAGAGGTATTGGATCAACAATGGACGGAACCACCTGAAGTTCTTTCAAGAACTTTCTCATCCAGACGGCTTCTTTTGCGGTATCAGATGCAGCGATATATTCCGCTTCCATCGTCGAGTCAGCAACGGTTTCTTGTTTGGAACTCTTCCAACACACCGCCCCTCCATTGAGGGTAAAGACATAACCTGACATGGATTTGGAGTCATCCTTGTCACTCTAGAAGCTGGAGTCAGCAAAGGCCTCCATCTGGAGGTCTTTTCCGCCGTAAACCAAAAAAATATCCTTAGTCCTTCTCAGGTACTTCAGAATGTTCTTTACCGCTATCCAGTGTTTCTCCCCAGGGTTTGACTGTTACCGGCTTACCACACTCAGTGCATAAGCTACATCTGGTCTGGTACACAACATCGCATACATTATAGAGCCTACCACAGATGCGTAGGGTATAATAGACATGCGATCCCTTTCCAAATCAGTCTTGGGAGACATCTTTTTGGAGAGGGTGATCCCGTGACAAGCCGGTAAATTATCGCGCTTGGAATCTTCCATACGGAATGTTTTCAGTATGGTGTCGATGTACCTGGATTGTGAAAGTCCTAATATCCTCTTGGACCTATCACGATGGATCCGGATCCCCAGAATGTAAGAGGCATCACCCAGGTCTTTCATGGAGAACCTGTGTGACAAGAACCCTTTGACAGATTGTAGCATAGGAATGTCATTTCCTATCAAGAGAATGCCATCCACGTATAAAATGAGGAATACGACAGTTCGTGCTACAACTTTACTATAAATGCATGGTTCGTCTGGATTTTTGATAAAGCCAAATTCTTTGACCGTCTCATCAAAACAGATGTTCCAACTCTGGGATGCCTGCTTTAGTCCATAAATGGACTTAAGCAACTTGCACACTTTCCCGCTGCTCCCACTCTGAATGAAACCCTCTGGCTGGTCCATATAGACACACTCCTCTAAATTTCCATTTAGAAAAGCGGTCTTTACGTCCATCTGCCAAATCTCATAATCGTGGAAGGCAGCAATGGCAAGAAGGATCCGAATGGATTTGAGCATAGCCACTGGAGAAAAAGTTTCGTCATAGTCCAAACCAGGTCTTTGACGAAAACCTTTTGCAACAAGTCTAGCCTTATTGGTTTCAACCTGTCCATCTACACCAATCTTCCTTTTGAAGATCCATTTGCAGCCTACGGGTTTTACCCCTTCTGGAGCAACGTCCAAAGTCCATACTTTGTTGGTGTACATGGACTCCATCTCGGTCCGCATTACATCCAGCCATTTTACCGAGTCAGTGCTCTGAATGGCCTGCTGGAAGCTAGTCGGCTCATCATTATCAATGATGCAATCCTCTCTATCCCCGTCTATGAGAAAACCGTAGTATCTCTCGGGCGGATGAGACTGCCTACTACTCCTGCGGAGCGGCGCAGGAATGTCCTGTTCTTTCGAACCTTCTGGTTCTTCTAAGCTTTCAGTAATAGCTTGTGGTTCTGGAATTTCCTCCAGTTCTATTACGCTCCCACTTTTTTCTTTTTCTAAGAACTGATGTTCCAGAAAGTGGGCATGACGAGAGACAAAAACCTTTTGTTCTTCTGCGTAATAGAAAAGATACCCCCTGAAGTTCTTTGGGTATCCCACAAACTTGCACTGTACTGAGCGTGCCTCGAGTTTGTCCGCATGCTGCTTTTTGACAAAAGCTGGACATCCCTAAATTTTCAGATATTGAAGATAGGGTTTCTTCCCACTCCACATCTGATATGGTATGGTAGGTACAGTCTTAGTTGAAACTCGGTTCAAAAGATATGCAGCTGATTCTAGTGCATATCCCCAGAAAGATCGCGGTAACTCAGCTTTACTCATCATGGAGCGTACCATATCCAATAGGGTTCGGTTCCGTCTCTCCGATACACCGTTATGTTGTGGAGTGTATGGAGGAGTAAGCTGAGAGAGAATTCCATTCTCTTTTAGGTAATCCAGGAACTCGGCACTCAAGTATTCACCACCTCGATCAGATCTCAGTGTCTTGATACTTTTGCCTGTTTGTTTTTCTACTTCATTTTTGTATTCCTGGAATTTTTCAAAGGCTTCAGATTTATGCTTCATTAAGAATACATGCCCGAACCTTGAAAAATCATCAATAAAAGTAATGAAGTAAGAATAACCACTTCGCGCATGTGTAGACATTGGACCGCATACATCGCTGTGTACGAGTCCTAAGAACTCGCTCGCTCTTACTCCATGTCCAGTGAACAGAGTCTTTGTCATCTTTCCTTTGAGACATGATTGACAAGTTGCATATGATTGATATTCGAACGGATCTAAATATCCTTCTTTATGTAACTTAGTCAACCTTCTCTCATTGATGTGACCCAGTCTACAATGCCATAAGAAAGCATGATTTTATTTCTGGAGACTTTCTTTTGTGTGTATTCTGGACATTGAAAATCTGTGGTTGGTTCAATACGTATAAACCGTTGCTTAATGTACCCGACCCAATCAGAACATGATTAAGGTGAATGTTTACAACATTGCTTACAAATGCAAAATCATAACCTTCTTTAGACATTAAAGATACAGATATGATATTACAAGTCGCACTGGGTACAAAATAACAATCACGCAAAACCAAAACATGTCCATCTGACAATCCCAAGTGATAGTCCCCCACGGACTCGGCATCCATGCCAGCTCCATTTGCAACTCTGAGGGTCATATCACCTGCCTTCAAAACCCTACGCTTTCTCAGTGCCCGCAAAGAATTACAGATATGAGATCCTGATCCGGTATCCAATACCCAGGAAGTAGAGTTTATTAATAGATAGTTTTCAATAACATACACACCTGAAGCCGAAGCCACAACTTGCTTCGGGTCCTGGTTCTTGGCCTTCCAAGCCCTGCAATCTTTCTTCTAGTGTCCTTTCTTATGACAATAAAAGCACTCTTCTTTCCCCACAAGCTGTCCCGCTACCTTTGCCACCTTTGCCTTTCCCTTGGCTTCCACTTTACTAACACCGCCCCTTAGTTTGGTGGGGGCTTTCTTCTTCTTTCCTTTGGCTTTCGCCTTAGACCTAGAAGAAGAAGGTCCTCCAACAGACAAAGCGGGTGTTTCCCTTACTTTCTTCAGGGTGCCCTCTGCACTCCTCAACATGTTGAGGAGTTCCGGAAGTTCAACTTCTTTTCCTTGCATGTTGAAGTTCAGGATAAACTGGGCGTAAGTGGAAGGAAGGGACTGGAGAATCAAGTCAGTGTAGAGCTCGTTCTCTAACGTGGTCCCGAGGTCCGCGAGCTCTTCGATGTAGCCAATCATCTGAAGCACGTGTTCCGCTACAGATGATCCAACGGCCAATCTCACCGAAAACAACTTTTTCGAGACTTCGTATCTTGCGATACAGGATTGCTCTCCATACAGATCCTTTGTATGGAGAAATATGGATTCTAGGTCCATATCCTCGTGCCTCCTCTGATGTTCATTGTCCATAGAGGCAAGCACGATGTACTTGGCCCTCGCGCAATCAATCTCCCAGGTCTTACGGATTTCCATATCCGCGACGCTGGATTGAGGACCTGGGACAGGGGGAGCTTTGGTGGTAAGAAGATACCCCAACTTGTCATAAGTGATTGCCATTTTGACATTCCTGAGCCAATCTTTGTAGTTTGGCCCTGTCAGTATGTTTTTATCTAGTAGTAACTTAAGGCCGGTCATGATGTTTAGTCGCTGCAATTAGGAGAGAGAGAAGAAACACTTTAGCATGATGCTCTTGCAAGTTTAGAGTGGTTTTTAATTTGTCTAAACAGGATGGCTCCCACCATTTCTCGAATCCTTCCTCAAACCATAAAAGAAGAATTAGTCGGGATCAATCTCACTGTACAATACTTACTTAACCGTTCAGCCAGGCCAGTGTTGGTACTTCGAGAGAGGTTTTACGACGCTTTCGCGAAGTTCCTTAATTAAATAACCTCTTTTCCCTGTGGGCGTAGCCCCGCTAACACCTTTCTAGACACCTACTTGGTTTATATCATTGATCGTTAAGTGAGAAAGTTTCCCGAGGAGTAGCATATACTCACAGTAGGATCGGGATCCAAATATCATCGTGTGATAAAGCTGAAGGAATCCTACCAGAATCTTCACACTCCAAATGGTATGCAGCACTAGCAAGTTTCAGTTTCTTTAGAAACTCCTGATGTGGATTTTTGCCCCATTCTCTTATGACCTTGACGTAGGCCAAAATATCATAAGTCACATGTCAAGTTCTACCCATCCTTTACCAGGTTAATTTGAACCCACCCGTACATACCCTTGACGTAGGCCAAAATGGCAGTACGACTGTCTCAAACCAACACATCTATCTATGCAACAGATAAATATCCGGCAGCTATCAATCACTATACCTTGGCGTAGGTCAAAATACATAGCTTGAATACTACCGAATATTTAACTGAAATGATGGAGGGCTACGAATGGTTTTGGCGAAACCGTGAACGTAGTGAACTTGAGATAATCGAAGGAACCTGATAGGTTTTAAAAGGAGTGGTTTAAGCTCCGCGTTTAAAAGTTGTTTTGAAAAGAAACTGAGTGGTTTTGAAATTGTTCCAACGATTTTAACTTTGGTTTATTTTCTTGCATTAATTTAATGCGTCCCATCAATTAATCCTACCATTGCAGAAAACAACGAAAATATGACGTACGCTTATGCCATCCGCATTCGCCACGGGGCCCCGTCATCACCCGTTAGGTTACTTAACTAACGACAAAGCGGGGGCTGGACTAGCGCGGATGTAAAACATAAGCAACGCCTACTAGATATCATATATAGATATATACATTCGTCAGATGCAATGATAGCCATTCCAGATCACAGATGAACACATTGGATATGCTAGGAATCCGTGTTTCGTTCGAGCCTGCAACGAAAGACGGATTACACGGTCGCGATGAATAACCAAACCCTACCCTAGACTCCTACGGGTGCGGCAAACTACCCACCAAGTACCCGAAGTGAAGCAACCTCCCTCAACAACATGAGTAGGCCACTCGGCACTTCAAAGTACCCGGTAGTTTGTGCACCCCACCTTGGGTTTATCCTAGGAGCAAAAACAGTGAAAGAAATAATATACAATGGCGGCTACAACCTCATCCCGGATGTGCGGCCATAAAAAATAATATTACATCAATTTACATATTACATCAAATGAAAGATAAAGAAAACTCTCATCTCACAACCCCCGGCTATTCATCCGCGACAATCCAACAAGTTCATATACACAATCCAAAAACATTACAGATCACAGATATGCACAACCCCCACTAATCGACGTATAGCGATTAGTCGACGTTCAGTGCATATATCACATTACAGATATAACCATTTAGCAAAAGTCTGTAGAACTTCGATCAAAATACCAATTTGTAACTACCCCAAACACAACATTGTTCTCTGGATAATCTGGGCAGAAACAAAATATCTCAAAAATCCCAAAACAAAATACTGAAGAAACTGCAGCAAACCCGAGTCGCGGCCGAGTCAATTCGGCCGCGGATCCGCGGCGAAACGCGTGGTTTCGCAGCGGTTCCGTGGCGCGTTGACCGAGTCGTGGGCTCGTTTTTGCTGCATGTTCCTAAAAAACCCTGCACCGATTTTTAAGGTATGTGGAATTATTTTTAGAGCAGTTTTAAAAATCGGCAGAAAGTATGAATTTTTGACATGTTTCGCGATTTTTTTTTCGGATCGATGTTCCAAACACTTTGCTAACATGCTAGTTGTTGTTTAGCTAGGCTCTGATACCACTGTAAGTCCACGTTACCCACCCCGGTTCTTACGGGGAGGCGGAATAGGTAAAAAAACGATTTTTGACGCAAGGTAACATGGACTAGAAATGGGGGATCTTTGCTACACAAAAACCTAGCAAACTAACTACAAGTTTAGCTACTCGGTTAGAAGGTTATACCTTGGTCTTGAAATTCTTCTCTTCTTGCTCCTTGGAGTGGTTTGAACGGCTCCTCCTTGTCGTCTTCTCTTTGCCGAAGAAGGATCCACCCGAAGGCCTCTACCTTGAGCTCCTACCTCAACCTAGAGGTAACTAAAGTGCTTGGCTTGCTAAACCTAGAACCCTAGAATGAGTAAAGAGGAGTTTTGGTGGTTTTATCTCAAGAGCTCATGGTTCTCAACACAAGAGAGATGAGAGCTTTGAGAGAGAGGAAGAGGATGAGCCAAACATATGAGAGAGAAAGAGCAAGTAAGAATGAGCTAGCCTTTTTACAACCATGCTCTCAAAATAAGAATAATGATAATAATAATAATAATAATAATAATAATTAAGAAATTGTGATGGTTAGTTTATGAATGACCATTATCATTTCATCATTTAATGCATTTGCAAGAAACAAGAAGCATCTTGCAAGTGAAATGATGATGGTCAATTGGTCAACAACCGGTCAACCGAAGTCAAAAAGTCAACAAAAGTCAAATGGTCAACTCAACCATGGCACAATTATCCTTAATTAATATTGTTAATCATATTTCCCATTCTCATTAGGGTTTAAAAAAAGTCAACGGTCAACAACCCTAATGAGATTCCTCTGCCTCTGTCAACTGTGCATACACACCCGCATCCGTGTTCTGAGGAACACGAATATAATGAGATAAAACCAATCCCAAAACATATACTAGGATCTGGCTTAAACCAAATCCCGCTAGTAATAACTGCCCGGACACCAAACGTGCACAAGTGCGCGGATGTGAACGAACCCCGTCGCAAAACCATGCGACCTCTACTCTGTTTTGCCCAAAGGCGAACAACCCTCTGTGTGGGACTCTAAAGACTCGACACTACGCTGGCAGTGGGTTTAACCACAGGCCGTCAGCGGTACTAGCTGTACGTAACGGTCCCCAGGTAGATGCCGACAAAAAGACAGATGAGGTGAACCCATCCGAACTCCTACTGAGCCTGAATGTGACAATCTCCGTACAGTCCGGTCTGTTCGTCTGAGAGTATCGCATGTCGGGCCTAGGAGGCGGTAAACGTCAGTCCCCTAATAGCTGTACAGGTGGTGTCGGAGTGTAGCCCAGAACACCCTGAGATAACACTGGAAACACTACCAGTATATCTCGCTTGCCCTGGCCAGGGACTTTGTGTAATGGCTCTCCTAGACACAGCACGATATCAACCCCCAATACCGAGAGAGACGAATCCTATCTAACCGTCACTGCCTCCAAGTGCTGCGCAAAAGATCCTAAGGTATCAAATGGCAGCGATACGCTTAAGAAAATGCAAACCAGTATTTTCCAGGCTGTATTTTGACAAACTCCCGAATGAGAAACAGCTAAATTCTGATGGTATCGAAAGCGTCTCGAAAAATCCTTCGATTTGATATATTATGGGCCTCATAATTCATCCGGGATCAAAAGTTATGAGGCATCACGTGCTCACACGTGATCGGGGGTCACGTGCCGACACGTGGTGGTTTCCTAAGCCTTCTGAAATAATAAGAATTAAATTCTAACAATGGGGTCACGTGCCAACACGTGATGGGCCTTAAACCCACTGAAAAGAATTAAAAATATATATAATAGAAACAACAACAAAAGATCCCAATGAGGCATCACGTGTCTACACGTGACCAAGGGTCACGTGCTGACACGTGATGATTTCTTAATTCTTTAAACCAACAGAATTAAATTCAGGTTAAAATGTTAATCAAGGGGGTCACGTGTCAACACGTGATGGGATCCTAAGATCTCTGAACTAATAGAATTAAATTCTATTTAAATGATCAAATAGTGGGATCACGTGCCAACACGTGATAGGCTCTTAAGACTTCTGAAATAATAGAATTAAATTCTAATTAAGGGAAATAAAGAAAACCTAATATTTTCTTAAATCTTTCCAAACAAAAAGATTGTGCTCTGTAAAGTGGAGCACCGTTGAATTAAAAATCCAACGTTGATTAAAAATCACCAATTTATAGAAAGATTCTATACAAGGAAAGATTTTCCTGAAATATGAATAACAGATAAAAGATCTTTTGGATTAAAAATCCAATGTTGAATAAAATTCACTGAGTGATCTAAAAGATTATGTTGGTAACAAAATCAATTAGAATCTTTCAATGAAAGATTGACAAAACAAATTGATTCTTTTCTTTCTCCTATAAATAGGAGCCAAAAAGAGAAGAGAGGGGGATCTACCTTTTTTTTTGAGAGAAGAACAGAGAGATAAAAAAAGAAAGAGAGGAGAATTTAATTCTCAAGAGAGAAAAGAAGATTTCTTAAAAAGAGAAAAGAAACCCTAAGGGTGAAAGGGGAAAGGGATTAAAGCTCCATAAAACAAAAGAGAATTTAATTCTCAATCTAAGAGTTTAACTCTTCTGCAAAAGAACTTAGTTCTTCCTCTGGTTGAAGATCTGCAGAAGCAAATCTCCCTACATGTTGAGAATTTAATTCTCATCGGGGAGATTCTGCCATGCAGATCCAAAACCTAGAGGGAGAATTGAGTTTAGAGAATTTAATTCTCCCAAATTCACAGGAATTTAATTCCTCCCAAAATAAAACTAGGGTTTAACCCTATATGAGAATTTAATTCTCTCAAATTTACAGGAATTTAATTCCTCCCAAACAAAACTAGGGTTTAACCCTATATGAGAATTTAATTCTCTCAAACTCATAGGAATTTAAATCCTCCAAGATAGACAGAACTAGGGTTTAACCCTACTTGAGAATTTAATTCTCCCAAATTCATAGGAATTTAATTCCTCTAAAACAGAACAAGTAAAGAACTTGGTCACGTGGTGACACATGACCCCAATCCTCCGTGATCAGAAAAGAAAGAATAAAACTAGGTCACGTGCCCCCTAAACAGATCCCCCAAACTGAGAAGGAAAAAAGCTCGGAGGCAATGCCTCACGCGTTCCCACGTGACTCTCATAATAAAGGGAACAAGGCCAATGGCAAAATCGAGTTTGGGCGCCCTCACGTATTCCCACGTGACCCCTAGTAAAACACTTTAATAAATCAGTGCATGGGTGTCTATCACGTGCCTACACGTGATGGCTGTGAAGACTTAAGTGTTTGACACCTTTGAATACTCTGTGAACAAAACAAAGGAAGACTGGTCCCCACCTTCAGAGGCCTCATATGGCCCCACGTGACCAATCCAATTTTAGTGTTTGACACTATTTTTGAGCGTTTTGTCCTTAGTGTTTAACACTATTTTCAGCACATCACGTGGGAGCACGTGACCATCAAATATACGTTAGTGTTTAACACTATATTCAAATCAATCCTAGCCTAAATTGGCTAAGCCCTTCTGAAGCAAGACTTCTCTTTTTACTGAGTCTCAAGTACGTCCTTGCCTTCTAAAATTGATCACTCTATATGGCATATGAGTGCTCAGCACAATGTTGTTAGAACCCCTGTTTAGCATTGCTAAATAATGAGGGGCTGAACCCAGACAAATGTTCAACAGGCCAACAAAGAGCCAACATTTCAAATTTAATTGGACTTAGCCCAAATTGGCCATAAGTCCTCAATTCAGATCTAACTGAGCCAATGTGCTCATAATCTAATTAATTAATCTTAGTTCCAAAATTGGACTATAGATCTCCCAACCAACTTTGGTTCAAGGGTACATCTCTTCACTCCTTTGATATTTGTTGTTGTAATCCTTCAACGTCTTCAGAGAGGTGACAGGTCCCGACAACCACACATTTCACGGACTATAATGTCCTTAACCTTAACTGTGAGGTCTTTAAACTCACGGACCATGATGTCCTTAACCTTGACTGTGAGGTCTTTAAACTCATGGACTATGATGTCCTTAATCTCGACCGCGATGTCTTTAAACTAACATTGGACCGTAATGTCCTTAAACTAATTGTCGACCGCAATGTCCCTAAACTAAACAATAGAGCCCAAATGCTCCTTTGTTGGATTTAAACGATCCCGTTAAGTTGATCTTAGTCTAAAAATTAGACTAACGTATTTTTAACAAACGTTTAAGTTGATCTTAGTCTCAAATGAGATTAACGTATCCTTAAACTCAACCCCCTCAAACCCAAATCTAAGAAAATACGGGTTTGGACTAATCCACGCCCTATGGGCGACAACATAAATTAGTCTCCGTATACAATCCACGGGCAACCAAAAACAAAACAAACACACACGACACGAAGTGACCATCTGGAGAAGGAGAAAGTGGTTACCGCGATGCGGTAGCGTAATTAACTGCTGGGGCTTGCGCCTGCAGGGAAGAGCGTCCTCACAATCAAAAACCCCTCAATTGAGAGGGAATCTGACGAAGTCTGCTACGACGGCCGCATCCGTTTAAACCTTCGATACACGGTGTCATAAATCAACTTGGCATCTTCGGAGAGGTGGACGGATAGCACCTAATAGTATCTGCCCTCGAAATTCAGGCCTGACGTCCCAACGTCCCGGTCTCCGTCTTTCGGCGGGGAACAGTGTCCCCGGGCTGTCAATTGTCTTTTCTGCGAGATCTCTGCATTTAAGGAAGGTGCGCCGGTTCGTGCATTCTATCACTGAAGCGACGGTCCACGTGTCAAGCGTCTGTTGGCCGACGCGACGTGTGCAGACCTGCGGTGTTTGATGGGGTGCGGCCCAGTGTAGGAACGAGAAGTGGAGCGATCGAAGCCGTTGGACGCGAGGAGGCGCTTTGGCGGGAGATGAAGGGCGCCCTTGGATGAGGGCGATTGCAGGGATAAATAGGGGCGGGGCCCACTCCAGGGCCCCTGCTCCTTCATATTTCCTCGCTATAAGTCCTGGTTGCTCGGTGCTCGTCTTGTTTCTTCTGCTTTCGTTTCCCGAGGATCCCTCTTCTCCAGGTTAGATGTCTTCTTTCGTAGAATCTGGAGATGTCGTGGGAGTAGGTTCTAGGGACCCTTTAGTTGAGCCTGAGTCTTCTCGGAGAGCAGGGATCGGATACTCTTCCCGGGATCGTGCGGCGGGGGCAGCCCTCAGGGAGGAGGCGGTAGACGCTGCCCCCGGCGCCTCGTGTTGGGTGAGGCATGAGGACAAGCTTACCAATGCTCGGGCTCGCTTCCACATCCCCCCACGTTATACGCTTCGTCTGGCCAAGGAGGGAGAGAGGGCAGACCAAGTACGGGGTAGGGATATCGCCCTGTACTTGGAAGCTTTTTGGGGTGGAATGCGCCTGCCCTTCTCTCCCGAGGTCGTCGAAGCGCTGAACTTCTTCGGGCTAGCCCCTGACCAGTTAGTGCCGAACTCATGGAGGATTCTCCTCGGGTTCCTGATCCGCCTGAAGCTACAGGCGGTTCCCTTTAGCCTCTCCATCCTTGATTCTTCTCTTATTTTCAAAAATCATCCCGGGGGTCGAGCGGGCGACCCGAGGTGGGTCTACCTCTCTTTTAGGAAGCGACAAGGGGGCGCCGCCGGGACAGGAGTTGTAGCCCTGCCTTCTTCCATTCACGACTGGAAGAAGAAGTTTTTCTTCGTCACGCCGCCAGAGGGCGAGGACTGGCCCGTGCCCACCAGGTGGTCGAGGGAAAAATGCTTGCCGAGGAACCAGTCCAATGACCCCGCCGCGATGAGAGTAGCGTCGTGGGAGCCCGTCCCCCGATTTAACGTGCTGATGTCTGAGAGGGTCCTGAGTTGGGCCGGGCTCAGCCCCGTTGAGTTCGTTGGTAAGTTAGGCTTGATTTTTGGCTTTTATATTGCATGTGTCGCTGACTTCTTTGCATTTGATTTTGTGCAGGACCTATGGATATGGATGAGCTCCGAGCCTCCATGCGCCAGCCGAGGAAGGTCACGAAGGCTGGAGGCGCCAGCTCATCCCGTTCGAAGCCTGCCCTGGCTTCTTCGGTCTCCGTCCCAGTGCCTCCGGTGGCCGCGTCCCTTGAGCGTTCGGGGGCGGATCCCGCCCCCGGGCCTAGCAGAGTGCCGGGCCGGAAGTGGGCTCGAATTCTGGAGGACCCGGTCTCGGAGGAGGAGACCGGCTCTCCATCGAAGCCACTCAAGAGGGGTTCCCGGAGGTCTTCTCGGGGCCTGCCCTCACCGATCATGGTGGAGGGGGGCCTCCGGTTCGCGGTGCCCTCGGGGATATCTGTCGCGGATAGCCTGCTGTACGAAATAGAGAGGTCGGCAGGGGGCAGGGTCCCCGGGGGGACCTTCAGGGCCCAGATGGCGTCCATCGCCCAAGCGTCCGTGCAGATAAGTGCTCGGTTGTTTATGAGATTTGGTGCTTCCTTCGTCTTCCTGACCTCTTTCTTATTTTTTCATGTCCCCCAGCACGTCGCCCTTGCCTTACGCATGGAGGCCGAGGTGATAGCCATGGCGATGAAGGCCGCGAAGCAGCTTGCCTCGCTGGAAGAGTGCTCCAAGCGGGAGCTGGAGGCGGCGATGGCGAGGGTTGCCGCCCTGGAGGGCGAGGTGGAGGCCGGGAAACGGGAGGTTGCCCGGCACCGCGAGGCCTCCTTGGCTACCGAGGTCATGCTTGAGGACGCTCAGACACTCGCCGGCAACCTGAAGAAGACGGTGAGGACCCTCCGGAAGGAGCTGGGTGCGGCGGTCAAGGCGGCAGAGCGGGTCGACCTCTCGGCGGCGAAGGCGGTTGAGGGCTACAAGAAGTCGAAGGACTTCTACAATGACTTAGCCGTGGCCACTACCCGCATCTGGCACGAGACCCTCGACGCCGTTAAGGCCCGGTGTTCCCCTCCAAATGACGCGACGGAGACGTGATAAACGTCTTGCCTGAAATTCGGGGCAGATGCTATTTGGTTTTATTCGTCCACCTCTCCGAAGATACCAAGTTGATTCATGGCACTGTGTATCGGAGGTTTAGACGGATGCGGCCGATGTAGCAGACTTCGTCAGATTCCCCCTCGCTTGAGGGGTTTTTGATTGTGGGGACGCTCTTCCCTGCAGGCGCAAGCCCCTGCAGTTAATTACGTTACTGCATCGCGGTAACAACTTTCTCCTTCTCCAGAATTTCACTTCATGTCGTGGGTGTTTGTTTTGTTTGTGGTTGCCCGTGGATTATATACGGAGACTAATTTATGTCGTCGCCCGTAGGACGTGGATTAGTCCAAATCCGTATTTACTTAGATTTGGGTTTGGTATTTTAGTTTAAGGATACGTTAGCCATATTGAGGCTAAGATCAACTTAAACGTTCGTTAATGATACGTTAGCCTAATCTCCAGACTAAGATCAACTTAACGGGATCATTTGGATCCGACAAGAGAGCAATTGGCTATATTGTTTAGTTTAATGACGTTGCGGTTGATTTCCAGTTTAGGGACATGGTGGTCCATCATTCCCATTTGGGGACGAGCATTAATTTAAGGACATTTCGGTCCAACATTCCCATTTTGGGACGAATATTAGTTTAAGGACGTTTCGGTCCACGAGTTTAAGGACCCCGCAGTCCGTATCGATGTGTGGTTGTCGGGACTCGTCGCCTCTCTGACGTCGTTGAAGGATTACAACGATAGGTGTCAAAGGAGTTCGGAGATGTACCCTTGAACCGGGTGTAAATTGATTTAAGAGAGCAATCGTGCTCAGTCAATTTAATTTGAGGACTTACGGCCATGGTTGGGTTAAGTCCAGTTGAAAATGTTCAACAATTTATTTGCATTTGGCCTGTTAGGCCTTTATTTGGGATCTGCCATCTTTAAATGATGCACAGCATCTAAATTGGTCTGTTGGACCTTTATTTGGGCTCTGCCCCTTTTTTATAATGCATTGCATTTTTTTATTAGGCCTGTTAGGCCTTTTAATTGGGCTCTGTCCCTTTTAACAGTGCACAGCACATTTTCTCTTTGGTCTGATAGACCTTTTTATTGGGCTCTGCCCTTAATAATGCATTGCATTAAATGCTCTGACAACGCCCCACGTGGCTTGTCAGGCGCTTTGCGCCGATTGAGGAGCGCAAGACGCAAACTCATGTGGTGGTGACACGTGTCACGCTCTGGTGAGCGCAAGTGCAGTGCGCTGCGCTGTTGCACTGCTGACACGTGGCGCTCTCTGGTGAGTTGCGCCAATTTAAGAGAGCAATGCTCTATCTTAAGAGCGCACAACGCAAGTGGTCTTGGAGCTGACACGTGTCGCTCTCTGGTGGCTTGCGCCAACCCAGGAGCGCAACAGTGCAGATTTACAAGTGCAAGGCACGGTTTTAATTTCTTGATCCAACTTTGGATTCAAGAAAAGAATCTTTAAGATTCCAGAACCATTGGTTCATAAAAAAGTGCAAGGAATTGTTATTATTTATTTTTGAAGATCATTGATCTTGTTCTTAGATCAATGATCTATTCAGAAGAAGTTCTTATTTTATAAAGGTTTTACCTTTTTTTCTTCTTCTTCTTGAGTTCTTCTCACAATTTTTTAGAGCTCTCTCTATTCTCTGTGTTGTTGTTTTTGATCTTGATGTCCCTTTTTTTTTGAATTGGGGTCTAGGGGCTTTTATATAGTGCCCATTAATTTGTTAAATTTGTTAAAGAGATCATTCTCTGAGTGATTTGGGGAATTTTCCCTACCGTTGGATCTTTGATCCAAGGGCTTCTGTTTTACAGAAGACAATCTTCTTGTTTTAACAAGAACAGAAAGATCTTACTGGAATTTTAATTCTGTTTGGCGCAGATGCACCAGCGCTTGACACGTGTCGCGCAGCGCAGAGCGCGACGCAACTGCGCTGCCACGTGTCGCGCAGCGCAACTGTGCTGCCACGTGTCGCGCAGCGCAACTGCGCTAGCGCAACTGCGCTGCCACGTGTCGCGCAGCGTAGAGCGCAGATCATCTGAAGCGTTGCTTCCTTTAATTTTGTTTTAAATAGAGCCTTGCTTTGATTGGGCGCGCTGCCTTGGGCGTTGCGCTCTCTGCGCCGGCGTGTCTGATTTTGACACGTGGCGCTCTGCGCGCAGCGCAGGGGATCTGAAACGTTGCTTCATTTATTTTAACTTTAATTTTCACTTCAATTTTCAAAACAGAGCTTTGCTCTGATTGGGGGAAACAGAAGCGTTACTTCGTCTCCCGCCTTGGAATTTGAACAGAGCTTTGCTCTGATTAGGGTAAACAAATGCCCCCCACCGTTGCGCTTACGTGGCCCCAAACGTAAGCGCAGCGGTGGCAGAATTCCAACCGTTGCGGCAACTCAGAAGTTGAAGGGGCGCCGAGCGCCTATAAATAGGACCCTTGGTCCTCAATAGATGATCACCATCTTCAAGACTTCTCATTTCTCAGAACTTCAGAGTTTTGCTCTTGCTTTCAAGAACTTAAAAGTTAAACTCTAGAAAACTTTTTAGGTAAAATTAACTTAAATTAAATTAAATTAATTTTAAATAACAGAGCCTTGCTCTTATAGATCTTTGATCTAAAGAAAACCCATTTAGGGTTTTATTAATAGAGCTTTGCTCTCTTTAGATCATGATCATTTCCTGGGGCTTCTTAGCCCATGAATCAGAGCTCCGCTCTCTTGATACAAGTAGAATCTTAATCTTCCGCGAAGAACTCTTAAGAGTTTGATCATGAATAATGAAGATCAAAAATGGAGTTTTATCTTTGATGGATTCTATCATCTTTTCATAGCAAGGCTCTCGGCGTTCTCGGGAAATTTCTTTAAATTCCTCTCATTACTGAATTTGATAGGTGTCACTCCTGTTTGCAGAGCATTGCTCTCGAGGAGTTTAACTCCCTGTGCCTGTTTTTAATAAGAATTCGCTTAATCAATCTGTTTGCTAATTCTGTTAATTTTCTCTTACAGGAGCAATGGACGCCCACATGTACGATCTTGATGAAATCATCTCTTACGGGGACATCCGCCGACTCGGCCGTTCCCAAAATCGAGAATTTACTAATGCCGAGTGTGCCGAGATCATGAGTCGCTTCGACGCATACAACGGTCAATTGCTTCCCCGACGTTCCTCTCTCCTGAAGCTTATCGTGGGAGCCATCTGGGAAGCGCTTCCCTTATTTTGTTCCGGTGTGCCGCTTAGGGCGTTGGATGCCGCCGAGGATAAGGTGCACTCAGTGTACCTGATGAGCTTAATCTCGAAGAGACGGCGAGACAATCTTGTCGATCTTCTACACCAGGCCTTCCAACAGTCTGCCATACTCGCTGCTTATTGGACGGAGGAGGACATCAGTGGGGACCCCGACGCTCGTGCTCGCGAAAGAAAGCACACCAGGATGGTTCGCCGGGCTTGGAAAGTTTTAGATAATGTTACTTTCGAATTCCTCAACCCATGTCCTGGGTTCGAGGTTATACCGTTGTAAACATTTTAATAATGTTGTTGTTTATTTCTTTATTGATGTAAAAACTTTCCAAGTATGATTGACAACTCTTTTGCCTCCTTCCTTTTATTTTCTGCTTTGTTACTGGCACATTCCTTAAATAAGCATAGCCTATAAGCGATATATAACATTCTGTCTTGAACATCTTGGGGAGTAGTGATGACTTAGAAAGCAGGTTCAGGTCTGCTACCTAAGGCTTTTCAACTTCATGAGTCGTGAGGGTCTCATAAAGACTTTTCTCCCTACAGATCGAGAGGATCTCGTAGGTGGACTTTCTCCTTAGGAATCGTGAGGATTCCTAAGTGTGTTTTCTCTTATAAGTCGTAAGGATCTTATAAGAGAAATTTTCCCTCTTACGAGTTGAGAGAACTCGAAAGCGATTGTTTCCCTCTTTGTCGAGATCCGACTTTGGAGAGTGAGACCCGTGAATAGTATGCAAGAGACCGTTTTAGACCAACTTGCAGGGTCCCAGTGCTTAGGAAACAAGTTTTTTATTCCCTGCTGCCTAAGGCTTTATCTTCCAAGTCGAAACGAATCGGGAAGTCCTCGCGAAGACACTAATTTCCTCACGGGTCGAGACGAATCGAGCAGTTCTCGTCAAGGACACTAATTTCCCTGAGTTGAAGTATTTTGCCGACACTGGTTTCTTCGGGATTGAAACGAATCGAAGTATTCCTACAAAGACACCGGTTTCTCTACGGGCCGACGCGAATCAGGAAGCTCTCATCAAGGACGCTGGTTTCCCTGAATTGAGGTATTTGCCAGGGACACTGGTTTCCCTGGGGTTGAAACGAATCGATGTATTCCTGCAAAGACGCTAGTTTCTCTGCGGGTCGACGCGAATCAGGATGTTCTCGTCAAGGACACTGGTTTCCCAGAGTCGAAGGATTTTGCCGAAAACACTGGTTTCTTCGGGGTTGAAACGAATCGGAGTATTCCTGCGGAGACACTGGTTTCTCTGCGGGCCGACGCGAATCAGGAGGCTCTCATCAAGGACGCTAGTTTCCCTGAATTGAGGTATTTTCTAGGGACACTGGTTTCCCTGGGGTTGAAACGAATCGATGTATTCCTGCAAAGACACTAGTTTCTCTGCGGGTCGACGCGAATCAGGATGTTCTCGTCAAGGACACTGGTTTCCCAGAGTCGAAGGATTTTGCCGAAGACACTGGTTTCTTCGGGGTTGAAACGAATCGGAGTATTCCTGCGGAGACACTGATTTCTCTGCGGGCCAACGCGAATTAGAAGGCTCTCATCAAGGACGCTAGTTTCCCGGAATTGAGGTATTTGCCAGGGATACTGGTTTCCCTGGGGTTGAAACGAATCGATGTATTCCTGCAAAGACGCTAGTTTCTCTGCGGATCGACGCGAATCAGGATGTTCTCGTCAAGGACACTGGTTTCCCTGAGTCGAAGGATTTTGCCGAAGACACTAGTTTCTTCGGGGTTGAAATGAATCGGAGTATTCCTGCGGAGACACCGGTTTCTCCGCGGGCCGACGCGAATCAGGAGGCTCTCATCAAGGACGCTAGTTTCCCTGAATTGAGGTATTTGCCAGGGACACTGGTTTCCCTGGGGTTGAAATGAATCGATGTATTCCTGCAAAGACGCTAGTTTCTCTGCGGGTCGACGCGAATCATGATGTTCTCGTCAAGAACACTGGTTTCCCTGAGTCGAAGGATTTTGCAAAGACACTGGTTTCTTCGGGGTTGAAACGAATCAGAGTATTCCTGCAGAGACACTGGTTTCTCTGCGGGCCGACGCGAATCAGGAGGATCTTATCAAGGACGCTAGTTTCCCTGAATTGAGGTATTTTCCAGGGACACTGGTTTCCCTGGGGATTGAACTGATCTATGGCGGTCTTTCAGGTTTTATATAAATTACCGTCAAAACCGTGAAGCTAGGAATTTGATCTTCGCTTCGTTTGCTGGCACTGCGTCTGTTGTATCGAGACGAATGTCATGGTTGTCTCTATGTTGTTGGTGAACCGTCGAGATTTGGCTTTGCTTTCTAATGGAGCCTGTTGGGAAGGTATGGTTCCCTCTTTGTTTGTGCCCTTGGATTGTATACAGGGATCGATGTGATCTCAACTGTAGGGCAAAAGTTTCAACATTTTTTTATTGCTTTATTTCCGCGATGCTCTATCATTTCAGCTTTTATATCGCGAAGGTCACGATTGCCCAATCATTTCGGCTATTTTTCGCGGTGCCCAATCATTTCGGCTGTTTATTTTATTTTTACTCGCTGCTTTTTATTACGAGTTGCCCAATCATTTCGACTGTTTTGTTTGCATACATTTTTACTTGCTGCTTTTTATTGCAAGTTGCCCCATCATTTCAGCTATTTTGTATGCATGTGCGGCCTACAGGATTTTCGCCGTAAACCTGAAATTAGACACCGTTTTCGGCATCAGCACCGCTGCAACTGGGATATTGCCAGGAGCGAATCATCATTTGCCTCTGTCGATGTCGAACAAAGGTGGCTTAGCGAACAGGGTTAAGGTCCTGTCGACTAAGGCTTTTGACTTCATGAGCCGTTAGGGTCTCACAAAGGTATTTCTTCCTACAAGTTGTGAGGATCTTGTAGGTGTATTTTCTCCTTAGGAATCGTGAGGATTCCTAAGTGTATGTTCCTCTGTAAGTCGTAAGGATCCTACAAGAAGGTTTTCTCCTTGTAAGTCGAGAGGACTTATAAGGGTTGTTCATCATGCGTACATATCCCCAGTCACGGATGGGACTTGGTTAGGGAAATGTTTATTCGCGCCCGTGGATTGTATACAAGGGTCAGTATTGAACCACTTGTAGGGCAATATCGAAGGTTTTGGGGGTTGCTTAAGCACAGGTTTAGGTCTCTGTAACTTAAGACTTTCAAATCTTATGAGCCGTGAGGGTCCCATAAGAGAGTTCTCCTTACGAGTCGTGAGGATCTCACAAGTGTATTTTCTTCTTAAGAATCGTGAGGATCCCTAAGTGTGTTGCTCCCTTATGAGTCGTAAGGATCTCACGCGGGTGGTTTCTCCTTACAAGGTTGAGAGGACCCTGTAAATGTCTTTTAACGAGGTTACGCCCTTTCGGGTTTTCACAAACACTTGCCGGTAGCCCTGCTGTTTTTACTCACGGAGCCCTTTCGGGTTTTCATCCGTGCCCATTTTGCTTATGGACATACTGTTTTTTTTATTCTTTTTATTCTCTTTTTTTTTACGAGGTCGCGCCCTTTCGGGTTTTCACGAAAACTCGCCGGTAGCCCTGCTATTTTTACTCACGGAGCCCTTTCGGGTTTTCATCTGTGCCCATTTTGCTTATGGACATACCGTTTATCTTTTTTTTATCTTTTTTTTTATCGGCTTTGGGATGTTTCAATCCACCATAGTTTATCGACATCTCGGTCAACAGCTAGTTTTAGGACGTAGTGGTCCGTCATTAGTTTTAAGGACGTTTCGGTCCGTCATTAGTTTAAGAACGTTTCGGTCCGTCGTTAGTTTAAGGACATTTCGGTCCGTCGTTAGTTTAAGGACATTTCGGTCCGTCATTAGTTTAAGGACGTTTCGGTCCGTGGTGTAGAAGGTCGACTACTACTTATAGAGTTCGGGCTTAGGAAGATAGCGAGCGGACATAGTCGTCGCCGTCTATCATTGACCTAGGCTGTGACTCATTAAGCGTAGTATTTTTTCAGGAAGTGACCGTTTATTGGCCTGAAAGGCCTTTCACCGTGCATATCCATGAGTAGATAGGCTCCACCCTGGTAGACCTTGTCTATTATGTACGGGCCTTCATAGTTCGGCTCGAATTTTCCCCGCTTGGCGCGATTGGGGATCATAGGCCTTTTGACCACTAGCACGAGTTCGCCTTGGTGGAATTTCCTCGGCCGGGTCAATCTTTCATATGAGCACGTCATCTTTGCTTTATAAGCCTCCAGATTTTGTTGCGCTATGAGCCGTGTTTCATCAAGGGCATCAAGCTCCTCAAGCCGAAGGTGAGCATTTTCTTCGTCCGTCAGCTCGTAGTAGACTGCCACCCTTAGAGAAGATAGCTCTATTTCGAGGGGGAGTACTGCTTCTGTACCGAATACCAACGCGTACGGCGTTGTGTTCGTGGCCGTCTTGAACGTAGTTCGATACGCCCAGAGAGCTTCTTGCAGTCTCTCGTGCCAGTCCTTCTTATTTCGGGACACCGTTTTCTTCATGATCTTCGTCAAGGTCTTGTTGAAGGCCTCGGCTAGACCATTAGCTCGCGGATTATAAACTGATGAATATCTCCAGTCTATATTATGCTGCTGCGCGAAGCGACTGATCTTGTGGCTTCTATAAGCTGGCCCGTTATCGGAGATGATCCGTCGCGGAGTTCCAAACCGATAAATGACATGCGTTTTGAAGAAATGGAGGATATTCTCCATTTTCACTTCCCTCAACGGTACTGCTTCTGCCCATTAGGAGAAGTAGTCAGTCGTCGCCAGGATGAAACGATGTCCTCTAGACGATGCTGGTTCGATGGGGCCGACTATGTCAGTTCCCCACATTTCGAATGGCCAGCTAGCCACTGTCGGGTGTAGAGGATTTGGGGGTTGATGGATGAAGTCCCCATGAATTTGGCATGAGTGGCATTGCTTCGTATATTCAAGGCAGTCCTGAATCATCGTTGGCCAATAGTAGCCCATCCGTTTAATTTTCAATTTCATCTTCGGGCCTGCTTGGTGAGAACCGCAGAGTCCGTCGTGAACTTCCTGAACGACTCTTTTCGCCTCCTCAGGTCCCAGACATCTCAACCGCAGAGAATCAAATGACCTCTTATACAGAGTATCATTGACGAAGGCGAAAGACAGCTCGTTTCATGAGCTGATGTCTTGAGGACGCATCTTCGGGCGTTCGACGGTATTTGAAGTAGTCTATAAATACTTCTCTCCAATCCTCAGCCTTTTCCCGGTCTTTTATTTGCATAGCCATTTGCTCCGTCGCTCCCTTTTCTTCGGATGATTCCGGAGATATTTCTGCTGGGGCAAGCACCCGACGACTTTGTACCACGATTCTGACGTCATCGAGGTTCTCATCAGCCAGTTCTTTTAGCGAGCTTGGCTAACGCGTCCGCCTTGCTATTCTCTGCACGCGGTATGTTTTCCAAAGTGTAGGAAGGAATTTGGATCAACAGTTGTTGCACCTTTTCGCCGTACTTCACCAACTCTGGTTTGCACATTTGGTAGTCGCCATTTACTTGACTAACGACCAGTTGGGAGTCTCCGTATATGAGGAGGTTTTCAATTCCCATGTCAATGGAGATCTCGAGGCCTGCTATCAGAGCTTCGTATTCGGCTTCATTGTTCGTCCTCGGTTCTGTTAAGGAGAAAGCAAAGCGCATTATCCCTCCTTGTGGAGTTACGAAGATGAGTCCTACCCCCGATTTGATTATAGGGGTGCTTTGTTTGCGCTTCTTCATGGAGGATGCTCCATCGAAATAAAGCTCCCATCGGGTATCACCACCGTCGATCGCGTCAAATGCATGTTCGTCTGACAGATCGCAATTCAGAGGAGAATCGGCAGGTATCGGATGTTCAGCGAGGAAGTCGGCGATGGCCTGGCCTTTCACCGCCTTGAGAGGTTGATATGTTATCGAGAACTCCATCAAGAGCAGGGCCCATTTAGCGAGTCGACCAGTCAGTATGGCCTTCGACATTAAATACTTAAGGGGGTCCACCTTCGAAATGAGACGGACTTCATGCGCCAACACGTAGTGCCTGAGCTTTGTTATCGTGAAGATCAACGCCAAGCAGTGTTTTTCGATGGGGGAGTAGTTGCTTTCTGCCCCCAGGAGAACTCGACTTAAGTAATAAAGAGCTCTTTCTTTCCCTTGGTCATTCTCTTGTGCCCATAATGCGCCTAAAGAACCTTCGAGGGCGGTTGTATAAAGGATGAGGGGCTTTCCCTTGACCGGAGTAGTCAACACTGGCAGGTTCTGCAGGTATTGCTTGATCTCGTCTAGCGCGCTTTGGTATTTTTGGTCCCAGACGAACGGGGTTCCCTTCTTCATCGGGTGGCTGTAAGGACGGCACTTGCCTGAAAGGTTGGCTATAAATCGTCGTATATACGCGAGCTTCCCTTGGAGAGACCGCACCTGTTTGAGAGTTCTTGGCGGGGGCATTTCCATGATCGCCTTAATCTTTGACGGATCTATCTCAATACCTCGGTGTCGGACGATGAATTCCAAGAATTTGCCCGAGGAAACTCCGAATGCACACTTGAGAGGGTTCATCTTCAAGTTGTATTGTCGAAGGCGTTGAAATACGGTCTTCAGATGCTCAAGATGTTCTTCGTATGATCTGCTTTTCACCACGAGGTCGTTGATATAGCACTCGACGATTTCATGTATGAGGTCATCGAAGATCTTTGTCATGGCCCTCTGATAGGTGGCTCCGGCGTTCTTTAGACCGAAGGGCATCACCTTATAGCAGAATATACCTAGCGGAGTCCTGAAGGCGGTGTGCTTCTGGTCTTCGGGATGCATCTTTATCTGATTATACCCTGATGAGCCGTCCATGAAGGAGAAAACTTCATGAGTGGACGTATTGTCTATCATCAGTTCGGTGACTGGCACTGGGAAATCGTCCTTCGGGCAAGCTTTATTGAGATCCCGGAAGTCCACGCATATGCGCACTGTCCCATTTTTCTTCATCACCGGGACGATGTTGGCGATCCATTCAGGATATTGAACCTCCTGGATAAAGCCAGAGTCGATTAACTTCTTGATCTCGGCATTGATACTCATCTCAAGCTCGAGCCGCATTCTCTTCGGCGCCTGTTTGACTGGCTTGACGTCCGGGGATATCGCCAATTTGTGCACAACAATTTCTGGATCTAGTCCCGGCATTTCGGAATAGTTCCATGCGAAGCAATCTCTATGCTGTACAAGTACGTCTTTTAACGCAGCCACCCTTTCTTCAGATAGCAGCTCGCTGACGAATATCGGTCGCGGGTCATTCGTCGTCCCCAACTCAATTTTCTTGAGGTTATCTGCAGTAGTATGTATTCTATCCTCTAGCTCTTTCGGCGCTGGTGGAAATTCTGAAATCACCTCGTCGCTGCTGTTTTCGAAGCACCAGGGAAGGTCATCCATGTTCTCGGGCTCTTCCTTTGATATCGTTATCATGTGACAAGTACGAATTCGCTTCCAAGACCAATGTGGAGCTGGTTCTGCTCTCGTGGCTTTGGGTTCGTGCTTCTGTGGCGGCGTTACCCTCCAGTTGTCAGACAGAGCGAACTTGCCGAGCTGATATTGATCTTCGACCCAATTCTTAAAGGTGAAGCAGTCTTCGAGAGGGTGCCCTATTACTCGGTGATAGGAGCAATAGTTTGGGTGTGAGACTTTGTCTGCTTGTTCGGGGTGTTTAGACCCCGGCAGTGTAAGCATATGATATTTTAGAGCTTGGTCAAGTATCTTCTTTGTCTTGTCTCGAGGAAAAGAGTATGCTTGACCCATTTTCCTCATGAGGGATGGATCAGAACCGCTCGATTCCCGCTTGCGTGGCTTCTTAGTCCCGCTTTGTTACCGTTGAGAGCCTTTTTCGCGTTTTGACTTGTTTCCGCCTCTGCGTCGAGCCTTTTTTATAATAGGTTGACAGGGAGTGGCATTTTCATCTTTCACGGCCTGTTGGAGGAGGCGTTGCATTTTGGCTTTCTCGTAGATGGTCATCTCACGGTTGTGGTCGTCTCTGACTTTTTGGCCAGCTTCCCTTATAAGCTTGTCCATTTGTTCTTCGAACGACGGACTGGGCACTTTTGCATCAGGAACTTTTACTGGTTCAGAATTAGCGTCCTCCCATTGAGCATCCGCTTCTTCATTGAAGTCATGCACGACGTAGCAATCATAGAGTAGCTCTCGTTTCTTGGACCGAATGTAACCAAGCTCGATTGTTTCCATTCTCCCATTAGGCAACTTGTGCTGAGTCCCGGGAACGTTCCAGACCCTGTCATAGAATTTGGCTTTTCGAGCGGTTTGTTTGAAGGATATCCCCTGGCGCTTTGGCAGCCTCTTCAAACCTTATGTATAATATCTGGGCAGACGGATGGGCTGAAGCCTGTCAAGCGTAGGATCCATACCGTGCCAGATTTCTTTCTCCACTTTGGTTTCTTCAGAGCGGTAGAATAAAATTGCCTTTTCGCCTTCTCGCCTGGGAGGGACATAGAACGTCCGCAGCTCCTCTACACTGTAGGTATCGAGCACATCTAGTTCTTTATGATGTTTAAGTGGAACCATGGCGACTTGTAGACTTTGCTCTTCGTCAGCGGACGTTTGTATTGAAGGCCGAGCAGAGAATACAGCATGGACCTCATCTTCTGAGTCACTACCAAAGATCAACGTAGGAGCGGATGGTCCCGGTTTGTTGTATTGGGGTGGACCCGCATAAACCATCTCCTCTTCCTCCTCGGTGTCACTCTCGAAGACAGGGAAGGTGGCGTTAGCCTTGTTCTCCGGCTTGTGACACCTCTCCGTGTCTTCGAAATTCGGTAAGAAGTATTTGGCATCTTCATATTTGCGGACCTCGTTCACGGAGAACGGGTTCAGTTCTCCCGTCACTGTATACTCGAGACCATCCTTAAAATATTTCATACACTGATGCTGTGTAGAAGAGACGATGTTGTACTCGTGTAACCATGGTCGGCCGAGCAAAGCATTATAGCATGTCTTGGCGTCTATGACGTGGAATTTAATGTCCGTGACGAGCAGCCCAAAGTGTAGCGTCAGTATCACAGACCCAAGAGTTCTTGATGATTGAGAGTCGAACCCGGAGATGGTGATCTTATCCCGAGCAAGGTGCTGGACGCTCATGCAGATTTCCTTTAACACCTGCACGTTAAGGAGATTAACGGAAGATCCATTGTCGACCAGGATTTTACCTATCTTTATATCATGGCAGTATCCTGAGACATAGAGGGGGCGATTGTGTTCGCACGTCCCAAGGAGAAGGTCTTCATCGCCAAAAGTGATATCGGCCGTGTGCACTTCCTCCAATTCATCCTTCATCTTTTCCTCGGCAAGGAAAGCTTGGAATTGCTCTGGCTCCTGTAGCGCTTTGATCAATGATTCTCTTGCTTCTTTTGATAGTAGAAGGGCGTCGAGAATGCTGAGCTGCGAGGGTAACTTTCTCAAATGCGCCAAGACGTTGTAATCCACCTTATTTTTCTGTGGCGGGTCCTTGGCAGTTAGCTCTTCCATGACTTGGTCATCTAAGACGATATCTTCAGAGACCTTTTCTTTCCCTTTATCTTTTTTATTTGAGGGTCCAAGATTCTTTTCAGGTAGCGTACGATTACGCAGCCGGATATTTTCGCACACTTTCGGCTCTTCTTCTTTTCCCGAGGTAGACTCTTTAAAGAGGGGGCTAAGAGCCATTTCCTCATCAGAGTCGCTCCCGAACGTGAGAACTTGCGATCCCCCGGCATTAACCATGCGACAATCACCGGTAGTTCTGTTAAGCCCCTCGGTTGTACCTTTCCGCTCCCAACGAGTTTTGCGCTTTTCTCGCTTAAAATGTTGTCGGTGAGCGACATATCCCTGCCACCATTTATTGAAAGCTTTGCACTCTTCGGTGGGGTGCAAAATCTTCCGATGATACAAGCAGTGGGAGGGGTGCATTTCCGCTTCACCAGTAATGTTTCCTTAAGAGGATGGTAGCTTCATACCCATTGATATGGCTTTAGCAAACCTTTGCCTCATCTTGAATTTGATTTTGTCCGCAATGGATGTACTTTGATTTGACGGGAGTGTCTCGGCCTTTTCGTCTAATCGCCGGTGCTTGGCCTTTTCAAATAAGAGCGTCTCACGTTCACGATCAGCCTTACTTTTCAACAAAGCTTCATTGAGGAATGCGTCAATTGTTTCATCCGATGGCCCCAGAATTTCCGGTTTAGGATCTGCCCCTAGCTTTTCAGTGCAAGGAGTTTCCTCATCGTCTGTAAACGAATGGGAAATCATATGACAGCTCGCCACGTATCCCTCAGATTCATCCGACGAACTCTCCCCCTCATCTTCCTCTTGAAAGACGTGGTTGAGGAACTCTTGGAGTGTGATGGGAGTCCGTGCTTTCTGGTTATATTCCTCCAGCGCGTCAATCTGTCTTTGTAAGTCTGTACGCTTGTCGCCAGGCTTCACAGGCTTCTTGGATTTCTTCTTCTTCTTCTTCGAAGATTTTGACGGCTGGTTGTGAGTGCTTGGGCCACCACCATCGGTCTTTGGAGTTGAACGCGGCTTCAACATCCCTTCAATGACCTGTGGTTCCAACGGGTTTTTCCACCTGATTGCTGGGCATGTTTGAAGCTCGTTTAGCATCCTCTTTGTCTTGGCTGATAGCATAACCTCCCATGGAGCTTCTTCAACGAGAGAGCACGTTTCCCCCGGCGTATTCATCCTTTTAGAGGTGTGAGGTTGCGGCGGATTCACCTTCCATCGGTCGGACAACGCGAACTTGCCCTTTTGGTACCGGTCTTCAATCCAATTTTTGAAGACGTAGCAATCTTCGATCGGATGACCCAGTACTCGGTGATAAGGACAGTAATTGGGATCATAGACGTCATTTGGCTGCGACGGACGTCTTGGATCTGGCAGATTAATGAGTCGGTTGTGTAATGCCAGCTCGAATAATCTTCTCGTTTTATCTTGGGGAAATGAGTAAGGACGTCCTAGCCTCTCCTCAAGGGGTACGTGCAGACGCATATTATTTTGACGGACAGCCGGTTTCAAGTTGCCCGGCTGTTGTTGAGCATTAGCGACAACAATTGCTTTTCCCTTCCCCTTCTCATTTCGAGAGTCCGGCTTTGGAGGGGGAGGTCTATGGCCCATCTGATCCATTTGAGCTAGCTTGTCGATCAGGGCCTGAAAGGTAGTCGGCTTAAAGAACATCATGAATTGCGAGATGGTCACTTGCGGATCGAGGGTTCCCACAAATATGCCTACCGCAGGAGCCTCTTCGATGCGTTGTTCGCATTTTGACCATAAGTTCCGCCATAGTACTCGCCTGGCTTCACCCTGGCATTAATTAATGCCGTCATCGGGGTGCGTTCGCTGGCGCTTGCGAAACGCTGGGTAAACAGCAGTTCCATCTCCGCAAATGTCTTGATAGAGTCGTTTGGGAGCTCAGAGTACCACTCGAATGCTGTATCTGACAAGCTGCCGACGAACTGGCGAAGCAACAATTTATCATCACCGCCGGTGTTGCCGCAAAGCGTCCTGAACTAGGCAACATGCTGGTGGGGATTGCCCGTTCCCCTTATAGACATGGAATTTCGGTATCGTATAGCCCGGCGGGTACTTGATCTGATCGTACCTGCTCGGATATGGTCGTCCTGTTTTTACGACCTGACCTGCTGCCTCAGTCGCATGATGAACCCGTTTCTGCTGAGCTATATATTCGTCCAAGTCAGCTTTGGAGATTGTCTCCTCCTTGGCTGTTGACAGAGCCGGTGGAGGATTTGACGTTTCTCCTCTGTCGTCTTCAAGAACGATCAGAGGATCTTCAACAGGAGGATCTTGTTGGATCATCATACCCACCATGTCCTGGAACAGGAGGGCCATTCGCTTTATATTGGCTGCTTGTTCCGCAGCCTCTTTGTCCTTCTTTTCCAGTACCCTACGAAGGAATTCAGCGTCATTTTCTTGCTCCTGGCGTTGATCCGAGGACGCTTCAGGTCTTTCTTTAGGCCCGGTGAGTGCGGCCATCGCATTCATCATTTCCTGGAGCTTCTGCTGTTGCTCCTGAGCTTTGGTCACTGACCGTGTAAGCGGTTTATGACCTGTAGATGCACGGCTGTCCTCCTTTCCCGATGCCATGTATACAGTATGGACTACAATGCCCCCGGACTTAGGGCGTTTGGGCTCGCCGCCTTTGGCATTTGCCGCAGGCGTAGGGACCTTCTCCGGCCTTCTTCTCTTGTGGGCCGTTGAAGTTGAAGGGGCCGTTGCAGTGGGCACCCTGACGGTTGTCGTCCTTTGCTGTTTGAAAAGATGGTTCTTTTCTTCTTGAACCTTCACCCTCTTCTGCCGGCAAAAGTGATCTTGGTCTATTACTGAGTCTTGAACCTTCCGCCAGACCTTATAAATTTTGGAGGATAGCCGTTGAGGGGGCTGCTCCAGCTTTGTATCTGTAACACTCTCCGCAGGTGGAGGAGATCTTTTTAGCGTAGCGGTCGGAGAGTTCTTGCGTACCCTCCTTAGCAGTTCAAAGTTGTTCCCAGTTGGAACAGCAGCATTAACTTCCACCACTGGAGAGGGTGGAGTTAGCCCTGAGGGGGAGTTGCCCCCGGCCTTCCTTACTCGGGGCCAGTGGCGACGTCGAGCATGACGAGCCGTTGGGACTGGCTCGGCGATAAAGACAGCTTCGTCTTGCCCCCTGTCCGAACGAGGCGCTGCCGGTGCCAGCCTCTTAAAGACTGATGTTGTCCTTTAAGTGGCGACGTTCAATCTGTCAAAGACAGACCCTCGAGCAGGAGCAGGAGCAGGAGCCGGAATAGTCAGCCTTGAAAAGACTGACTCTTTAACAGGAGAAGCCGCCTTGACGACTTCTAGAGCAGGGGTGGCTGTCTTTCTCGGGACGGCTATTTCAGGGTTTATGGGCTTCCTGGCGGGCCCATCAAGGTTCTGGCTCAGCCTGGAAAAGACAGAGGCTGCCGGTTTGATATTAGACGACCCGTTGAAAGGGGCCGTTGTAGCAGTGAGCCGATCGAAAACCGACTTCTTGTTCGCTTCTGGTGCGGGCACCGGCATGGTGAAGCTTGCAGGCGGGAGCATGGTCCCGAAAAACAAACCGGTGGTGGCCTCGGTCACCTGTTCCACCGGCATGGCAAGGATGGAGGCCGCTTGAGGCCCATAGGCTACACCTCCAGGTGAGGCGGAGCGTTGGTTGCACTGGCACTTTGAGCAGCTCGAGCAGTTGGAGGCATTGATGCTTGATTTCTGCGCCAGGCAAAAGAACAAATCTTAGTAACTTGAAATCCAAAGGCAACCATTAACAAACCGCGATTCGTTCGCGAAGACGACACACGAAGTGTGGAGTGGAAAGAGGAAAAGGTCCCACCGGGCGTGCCAGAATCTGTTCCCCTCCGAATGACGCGGCGGAGACGCGATAAACGTCTTGCCTGAAATTCGGGGCAGATGCTATTTGGTTTTATTCGTCCACCTCTCCGAAGATGCCAAGTTGATTTATGGCACCGTGTATCGGAGGTTTAGACGGATGCGGCCGATGTAGCAGACTTCGTCAGATTCCCCCTCGCTTGAGGGGTTTTTAATTGTGGGGACGCTCTTCCCTGCAGGCGCAAGCCCCTGCAGTTAATTACGTTACTGTATCGCGGTAACAACTTTCTCCTTCTCCAGAATTTCACTTCATGTCGTGGGTGTTTGTTTTGTTTGTGGTTGCCCGTGGATTGTGTACGGAGACTAATTTATGTCATCGCTCGTAGGACGTGGATTAGTCCAAATCCGTATTTACTTAGATTTGGGTTTGGTGTTTTAGTTTAAGGATACGTTAGCCATATCGAGGCTAAGATCAACTTAAACGTTCGTTAAGGATACGTTAGCCTAATCTCCAGGCTAAGATCAACTTAACGGGATCGTTTGGATCCGACAAGAGAGCAATTGGCTCTATTGTTTAGTTTAATAACGTTGCGGTCGATTTCCAGTTTAGGGACATGGTGGTCCATCATTCCCATTTGGGGACGAGCATTAGTTTAAGGACATTTCGGTCCAACGTTCCCATTTTAGGACGAATATTAGTTTAAGGACGTTTCGGTCCATGAGTTTAAGGACCCCGCAGTCCGTATCGATGTGTGGTTGTCGGGACTCGTCACCTCTCTAACGTCGTTGAAGGATTACAACGATAGGTGTCAGAGGAGTTCGGAGATGTACCCTTGAACCGCGTGTAAATTGATTTAAGAGAGCAATCGTGCTCAGTCAATTTAATTTAAGGACTTACGGCCATGGTTGGGTTAAGTCTAGTTGAAAATGTTCAACAATTTATTTGCATTTGGCCTGTTAGGCCTTTATTTGGGCTCTGCCATCTTTAAATGATGCACAGCATCTAAATTGGTCTGTTGGACCTTTATTTGGGCTCTGCCCCTTTTTTATAATGCATTGCATTTTTTTATTAGGCCTGTTAGGCCTTTTAATTGGGCTATGTCCCTTTTAACAGTGCACAACACATTTTCTTTTTGGTCTGATAGACCTTTTTATTGGGCTCTGCCCTTAATAATGCATTGCATTAAATGCTCTGACAACGCCCCACGTAGCTTGTCAGGCGCTTTGCGCCAATTGAGGAGCGCAAGGCGCAAACTCATGTGGTGGTGACACGTGTTACGCTCTGGTGAGCGCAAGCGCAGTGCGCTGCGACAGTGCGCTGCGCTGTTGCGCTGCTGACACGTGGCGCTCTCTGGTGAGTTGCGCCAATTTAAGAGAGCAATGCTCTATCTTAAAAGCGCACAGCGCAAGTGGTCTTGGAGCCAACACGTGGCGCTCTCTGGTGGCTTGCGCCAACCCAAGAGCGCAACAGTGCAGATTTACAAGTGCAAGGCACTGTTTTAATTTCTTGATCCAACTTTGGATTCAAGAAAAGAATCTTTAAGATTCCAGAACCATTGGTTCATAAAAAAGTGCAAGGCACTGTTATTATTTATTTTTGAAGATCATTGATCTTGTTCTTAGATCAATGATCTATTCAGAAGAAGTTCTTCTTTTATAAAGGTTTTTACCTTTTTTTCTTCTTCTTGAGTTCTTCTCACAATTTTTTAGTGCTCTCTCTATTCTCTGTGTTGTTGTTTTTGATCTTGATGTCCCTTTTTTTTTGAATTGGGGTCTAGGGGCCTTTATATAGTGCCCATTAATTTGTTAAATTTGTTAAAGAGATCATTCTCTGAGTGATTTGGGGAATTTCCCCACCGTTGGATCTTTGATCCAAGAGCTTCTGTTTTACAGAAGACAATCTTCTTGTTTTAACAAGAACAGAAAGATCTTACTGGAATTTTAATTCTGTTTGGCGCAGATGCACCAGCGCTTGACACGTGTCGCACAGCGCAGAGCGTAGCGCAACTGCGCAAGTGAAAACTGCGCTGCCACGTGTCGCGCAGCGCAGAGCGCAGCGCAACTGCGCTGCCACGTGTCGCGCGGCGCAGAGCGCAGATCATCTGAAGCGTTGCTTCCTTTAATTTTGTTTTAAATAGAGCTTTGTTCTGATTGGGCGCGCTGCCTTGGGCGTTGCGCTCTTTGCGCCGGCGTGTCTGATTTTGACACGTGGCGCTCTGCGCGTAGCGCAGGGGATCTGAAGCGTTGCTTCATTTATTTTAACTTTAATTTTCACTTCAATTTTCAAAACAGAGCTTTGCTCTGATTGGGGGAAACAGAAGTGTTGCTTCGTCTCCCGCCTTGGAATTTGAACAAAGCTTTGCTCTGATTGGGGTAAACACCCGTATGCCGGAGTTCGCCGATAAAGAGCTCCGAGCCGAATACCCCCTCGCGGACGCCGATGAGCAGGAGGAAGAGATTCCTAACGAGGAGTTGGCCGAGGACCCTGCTCGACTTGTGGTAGATATCGAGGACCACGAGGTCGTGCCTGGCCCCGAGGCCTAAAGCCCCCGTCTTCCTCCTCCTTTTATTTTGCTGCTTCTGGAATTTTTGTAAGCCTCCGGGCAGTCTGTAAGGCTGGGGAGCCCAAAATACCCTTTGTAAAGACTTCGCTTTTTGTAGTAAAACTTTTTTTTGTTTCATCAGTTTGCTCTTTGTCTTCTATTTGTGTAGAATGCTCGTAAAATATCTTTGCTTGCACTGTTGGGCTTCCATGTCAGGTCGGCTATTTGTATTTCGATCACTTGCCAAGTGTGCCAAGCGCTGTTGAGAAGGAGGCATCTCCATGGTCCCGAAGTCGAGGGGGGATCGCTTAGACTTGGATAGACCTGATGTCCCTTGTTGGGGCTTCGGATCCGCTGCATGAGATAGGCAGAGGGATGTCTGCCGGGTATGACCGAGCAGGGAAGCTGCTCGGTTGCCTCTTGGTGAGGGCTTTGATTTCTGGCGTTGCGAGCAGGCAACCACCAGCCGGGGATAGCCGAGCGAGGGTTGGGCTCGACTGCCTCTTGGAGAACTTTTTGATCCCTGGCGTTGTGAGTAAGGAAGCTACCGGCCAGGGATAGCCGAGCAGGGTAGCTGCTGAGGTGCCTCTAAGGAGGACTTTGATCCTTAGCGTTGGAGGGGCCGTAGGAGGCCTGCTAAGGATAGCCGGGCAGCGAAGTTGCGCGGTGGCCTCTTGGCGAGGGCTTTGATCTTTGGCATCGTGGGTAGGCAACTACCAGCCTGGGATCACCGAGCGGGGTAGCCGCTCAGATGCCTCTTACGAGGGCTTTGATCCCTAGCGTCAAGGGTAGGGAGCTACCAGCCGGAGATGACCGAGCAAGGGTCGGGCTCGGTTGCCTCTTGCGAGGGCTTTTGATCCTTCAGGACGGGGACCGAGCAGGGTTACTGCCCAGTACCTCTTGGCGAGGACTTTGATCCCTGTCGGTTGTGGTAGGAAGCTACCAGCCGGGGATAGCCGAGCAAGGGTCGGGCTCGACCGCCTCAAAGGAGGACTTTGGTCCTTAGCGCCGGAGGGGCTGTAAGAAGCCTGTTCCCCTCCGAAAGACGGCGCAACAGGACGTTGTTCCCCTCCGAATGGCGGCCTGCGACGTTAGGACATCACGTGCCTGAGGTTCGGGGCAGATGCTATTTGGTTTTTATCCGTCCACCTCTTCGAAGATGCCAAGTTGATTTATGGCACCGTGTATCGAAGGTTTAGACGGATGCGGCCGTTGTAGCAGACTTCGTCAGATTCCCCCTCAGGGTGAGGGGTTTTTGATTGTGGGGACACTCTTCCCTGCAGGCGCAAGCCCCTGCAATTAATTACGCTACCGCATCGCGGTAACAACTTTCTCCTTCTCCAGAATTTCACTTCGTGTCGTGTGTGTTTGTTTTGTTTGTGGTTGCCCGTGGATTGTGTACGGAGACTGAGTAATATCGTCACCCGTAGGACGTGGATTAGTCCAAATCCGTATTTGCTTAGATTTGGGTTTGGTGTTTTTAGTTTAAGGATGCATTAGTCGCGTTGCGACTAAGATCAACTTAAACGTTCATCAAGGATACGCTAGTCCTGTTTTGGACTAAGATCGACCTGACGTAGTGATTGATTTAATTATCCGGCCGTCGGGACTCGTCACCTCTCTGACGTCGTTGAGGGATTACAACGACATACGTCTGAGGAGTTCCGAGATGTACCCTTGAACCAAAGTTGGTTTGGGATTTTATTGTTTATTTAGATGTCTAAGGACACGTTAACCGTATTTGGGGTTAAGATCAACTTAGACGGGACCGTTTAGATCCGACAAAAGAGCGTTTGGGCCCTATCGTGTCAGTTTAGGGACGTAGCGGTCCATATTCCAGTTTAGGGACGTGGTGGTCCATTATTAGTTTAGGGACGTTTCGGTCCGTCGCCAGTTTAGGGACATAGTGGTCCGTCATTAGTTTAGGTACGTTTCGGTCCGATTTTAGTTTAGGGACGTTTCGGTCCGATATTAGTTTAGGGACGTTTCGGTCCGATTTTAGTTTAGGGACGTTTCGGTCCGATATTAGTTTAGGGACGTTTCGGTCCAATATTAGATGAGTGGTCGTTGGGACCCGTCGCCTCTTTGACGTCGTTGAGAAATTACAACGACAGATGTCAAAGGAGTTCGGAGATGTACCCTCGGACCGGTCGTGACTTGGTTTATGAGAGGCATTTAATTTAAGGACTTACAGCCAGAATTGGGTTAAGTCCAATTTTTATTTTAGACTCTGCCCGATTAAAAGAATCAACCTAAACAGGGCTCTACCCCTTCATTATTTTGCAATCTGATTTGGGCCAGGCCCTTTAAAATAATGAGTTACAAAAAACTCAGGAATTTTCTGAACAGGGCTTTGCCCTTTTATTTTTCTGCAATTGGGCTAGGCCCTCTTAAGTAATGAGTTACAGAAACTCATGAGTTTTCCAAACAGGGCTTTGCCCTCTTATTATTCTGCAATTGGGCCAGGCCCTTTTAAATAATGAGTTGCAGAAACTCAATAATTTTTTTTGAGTTGGGCCAGGCGTTTTTGAATGATGAGTTGCACTTAAGCAGAAATTCAAGAATTTTCTTGATTTGAGAACAAAAAGTGCATAGCACTCTTGATCTAAATTTAGATCAAAGGAAAACAAGTTCTTCTTGTTTTCCTTGATTTTACAGAACCAAGGGTTCATATCAAGTGCAAGGCACTATTTATTATTCTTTGATTTTTTAGAACCAGGGGTTCATATCAAGTGCAAGGCACTATTTTTCTTTTTTCTTTTATTATTCCCTTTTTTTTTCTGTTCTTCAGAAATTTTACCTTCTCTTTTGTTCTTGATTAATCTTTAAGAGCTTTTTTTTTCAGAAGTTTATCCTTCTCTTGATGATTCTTTCTTATGATTCTCCTTTTTTCTTTTTCCTTTTTTTTTTTTGAATGAGGTCTGGGCTCTTATTTATAGTGTTCACAAATTTGTTAAATTTGTTACCAAGATCTTTCCTGAATAATTTTGGGAATTTTCCCACCATTGGATCTCTGATCCAAGGGTCTCTGTTTTACAGAAGAACAGAAAAGATTTACTTAAATCTTCATTCAGTTGCTGCGCAACATACCAGCACGTGACACGTGTCGCGCATTCGTGCGCTTGCGCAGTTGCGATTGCGCAACTGCGCAGACACGTGTCGCGCATCCGTGCGCTTGCGCAGTTGCGATTGCGCAACTGCGCAGACACGTGTCGCGCATCCGTGCGCTTGCGCAGTTGCGATTAAGTCTTAATTTTGTTTTCTGAAGAGCCTTGCTCTGATGGGACGCACTGTCTCGGGCGTTACGCCGCCGAATCACCTTCTGCCATGTGGCAAATTGCGCGCTGCGCACGGAAACCGAAGCGTTGCTTCGAATTTTGAATTTTCAAAATTCAGTAGAGCCTTGCTCTGATTGGGGGAAACAGATGCCCCCCCCACCGTTGCGCTCACGTGGCGCGCGCGTGAGTGCAACGGTGGCAAGATCCTGACCGTCGGATTGACGGGTCAAGTGAACAGGCGCAGGCGCCTATAAATAAGACCCTTGGTCCTTGGTAATTTTTTTACCATTCTCAAGAAATTAAATTTCAGAGCCTTGCTCTTACTTGAGAACTTCCAGAGCCTTGCTCTTGTGATTTCCTTAAGAACTTCCAAGTTCTAACTTCAGAACCATTATAGGTAAAATTAAATTAATTTAATTTAATTTAAATTAGACTTAATTAACAGAGCCTTGCTCTTATAGATCTTTGATCTAAAGGAAACCCCTTTGGGGTTTCTTCAACAGAGCCTTGCTCTTATAGATCTTTGATTTAAAGGAAACCCCTTTGGGGTTTCTATTCACAGAGCCTTGCTCTCAAAAATTTGCAGAGACTCTGTTCTTAGGTTTTAACCCATGAACAGAGCCCTGCTCACAGATCAACTAGAAAACTTTTTAAAAGTTTCCATGGATCTTTAAGACCCCAAAATTTTAATTCTTAGGAGTTGTGAATTTTTATTACTGCTACAGAGTTAGGCTCTTTTTTAAGAAGTTTTATTCTTTTGAAACAGGAGTTTGACAAATGTCACTCTGTGACAGAGCTTTGCTCTGAAAAGAGGAGATCTTCTCCTTGTCTCTAGGGGTCCCCCCCAATGAGGATATTCTCTTGGGAGTTCTTTTTATTGACTGATAGTCTCATCCAATGGTGGGATTGTCTCATCAAATGATGCGCCGTCATCTTGATTTTGTGGGTCCCCCTTTGGTCCCCTACCCGCTGCATCACAGTGTGGAGCAAGATTTTTATTTATTATTATTTTTTTATCATTATTTTTTTTTAATGTTTAAGCGCCAGGCCACTAATGATATATATATATTTTATGCAGGAAAGATGTCTGACGACTTGTCTTTTCCCTTCGTTCGCTCAGAAGGAGGGTTCCCACATGCACCAGTGGACCGGGTAGTGTTCGCCTTGATTAAAGATCACGATCCTGAGTGCAAGAGACTTCACCTATGGGGAAGGTGGTACAGCCAGATTATCCAAGGCCGCCGCAGTTTTAGTTCCGCCTCGCCTTCCGAACCCATAGTTACGATCCCCTATGCGGACAAACCCCCGGTGGAGTATGCCATGGAGGTAAAAAATTGGAATTCAGACGACCTTCTCCAGCCTGCAATCGGCGCTATTCCGGTACAGCCGCCGCCGGCCATAGATATCTTGGGAAGGCGAATCTGTCAGGGTGAAGCACGCCCTTGGGGACAGGCTTACAATATTGGATTGAATCCGCGACCGCTTGCTGGATACCTGCCATGGGCCCGGTACATTTTAGCGGCGAAAAGAGCTCACCTGACGAAGATAGGTTTATATTCCGCCGTCTACGTCTCGCTTTTCGAGTATCCTCCTCCAACGTGGTGGACAAAGGCCTTCATCGAACAATGGAATATCCCCACGCATACTTTCCTGGCAGCGGATAGGGAAGTTTCAATTTCTCTAGAGGAATTCGTTGAGCTTTCTGGTTTACCGGCGAGGGGGGAGCACTACGAAGAGCTGCTTCCTCCTGATGAGTACGTCTTTGCCACCAAGCAAGTGGTACTCGACTTGACTCCGGAAAATGCCATCCAGCATCAGCATCCGGGCCTGGTGAAGGTGTTGGAGATTTACGAGGAGCTTCATTTGGAATTGGGCGACCGAGGAGTTAGTTTTGCGGACTTCATTGCTCGTTTTATTCGCCCGGAATTTTTATCAGAGCAAGGTGAGAAGTTCGCCCAACTTGCTGATCCTTTTGGTTTCGGCCTGGACCGCCGACCTTCATCGGAAATTGATCAGCGAAGTTTTTACCTTCCCGGCACTGCTAGCGTTCCTTTCTCAGAGATCGCCGTTCCTGGCATGGATGAGGAGACCTTCTTCATCGGGTTCTTAGGTCTGTGGCTGTGCAGCTTCGCGCTTCCCATGCACCCACGCCTCATGCGGTCTTCTGTCTTTTACCCGGCGCATCGAATGGTGGCCGGTCTGCAGTTATCAGTGGGGATCGCCGGGTTGGCTTACCTCTACAATGGACTTAGCGTAGCGGCGGACGCTAATGAACCTGGGGTACAGCCTGCTAACTTCCCGATGCACTACTTCACTTCTTGGATGGAGCTGCATGTTCGAGGAGTGTTTGGTGCCCACAAAACTCCTCCATTCTTTGAGAGATTCACACTTCCAAGAATCATGCGATTGGTCGGGGCTTCCATCGTGTTTGCACCTCCGCGGGAGTCTAGGGGACTGCTTCTGCGTTCGTATCTAGTCGGGGCGAAGACCTCTTTTGTGGATAAGGTCATCACCATGGGTTCCGAGACCACTAAGTCGGTGGTGCCGCTGCGTGATGACTTTAAGGGCGGTGTCTCCGTGTTGAAGGCTCGGGAAATCCTCCATCTTTATTCCATTCGGCCGGGCTACTTGGTATTCAGGCAAAATGAAACGGCCCTCTTCATGAGGTATAACCCGCATCGGTTTGCCCGGCAATCGAGTTATAACCAAGGGATCCCGTTGGAAGCCTTCTTGAGAACGCCTGCAGTCGGTCCAGAGGGAGTACGGAATGCGATGCATCACTTCATCCGGCTCAATACAGGCTCCTACTTTTTTATCAGTGAGCCCAGCTGTACCCCTAAGATACTCAATTCGTATGTGGCCTGGTACGCGCACGCGATGGGCCCAATTATCTTGATGGAGAAACGTCTATTGGTCGATCGTAGGGCTGCGCCTCCCGGCGGCAATCGCAAGGCTCCATTGCAGCCCAGGGTTCAGGTTATCCCTCCGACGAAAGTGGCCGGAGCTGATCGACCACGGGTGTTGGCCCCTCCGCGTGGACTGCCACTGCCTACTACGGTGGATGCCCCAATGGCGCCCCGTGCTCCGACAAAGACGGTTAAAGCGGCATCGCCGGAGTCGGGTGCAGGAGCGGACATCGGGACTCGCCGCCCGAAAGTGACTGCCAAAACTGGCAAGCGCAAAGCTGCTCCCACTGGGTTCAAGGCTGGCGGGCAAAAGAAGAAGAAGTCCACTTTATCCCTCGACGCGATTCTTAACTTAGAGTCCGCGGCTCATCCTGCCGAGACTATATGTGAGTATGGCAGCAACGAGGGTTTCGTGGTGGACCCTGAGGACACCAACCTAGCCGCCGCCATTGCAGCTTCGGAGCGATCGGCGAGGCTCGAAGCAATGTTAAGCAGACTCGCTGAGTCAGGTAATCCTCAGCCTCCTTATTTGTCATTTTATCCCACTTTTTATTATTATCTTTAGCTAATATTTGCCTCATTTTCAACAGGTGTATCCACTGAAGAGGCCATTGCTGCCTCTCTGAAGACCTTCCAGGAGGAGGAGAAGAAGCGTACCCTAGCGAGCGTCGGTATGTTTTATCCCTTTCTCTTTTATACGAAAGTTCGTTATCTTTTTATGATAGTCGACCTGACCTTCTCTTGTTTTTTTTACAGGGGTTGTATTAATCGGCGCAAGGACCCTTCCCAAGCCCGTCATCGAAGTCCCAGCTCCGTCGAAGCTGCCGCAAGAGCCTCGGCTTGATGCAACAACGAGGGATGCTCTGAAAAATCTGGAGGCATCCCTCTACACGGATGAGGAGGCTTCGCTCAAGGAAGCTCTGATGGCATCTGTCTCATCGGCTCAAGAGGAGCGAAAGCGGTCCAGACGCGAAGCTAAGGCGCGCAGAGCTGCTCTGGCCGCAGGAGCGGGCCCTAGCACTGTTCCTCACGCTAGTACTCCTTCTGAAGAGCCCCCTGTGGCTCTGTCTACCGCTCATCGGCAAGTTGCGCGCGCGGTTCGGAACGCCAATGATAAATCCGCTTCAGGTAGTACTCCTTTCAGAGCCTTGTTGTATGACTTGCAAAACTATTGGCTTATACATATCTCATCTTGCAGGGTCAAGTCCAACTGAGGGGGAGGCGGAGACGACCGTCGAACCCAAGGGAGCGGAAGAAGCGGTACTTGCCGAACCCGAACCGACAGTGGACAACTTTGTCGAGGCCATGGGGCCTGGAGCCGAGATTGAGGAACCTACCGCGGAGAAAGTCATTGATGCGGTACCCGAAGTGGCGGCAGATGAGATGATTGTCTCGACCGAGCCGAAGGCGGTAGAGGGCGAGGTACTTGAGGCTGGGGACCTCGTAGTGCCGATGGACGGGGCAGCTGTAATCGCTGATCCTGAGGGAGCAGCAGGTGAGGCGGCCATGATTCCTGAGGACGAGCTAGGCGCTCCTTCTCAGGAATCTGGCAATGTTCCTATCTTGGCCCTCCCTGTCTATGGTTCCCCGCCGCCTGCAGAGCTTGAGAGCATAACAACGGTTCCCCTTGAGTCGGGTGATGAAGCTACAGGCGGTGGTCTTCCGTCAGTGGAGGAAGGGACCGCCTCAGTTTCTGCTGGCAGCTCGTCAGGTAAAATTTTTTTATCACCAGCATTTCCCCTTTTTTTTGTATATATCTTGTGATCTCTTCTAACAAACTTGTTCTTGCAGGTGCGGCCAGTACCGATGCTCCATTGCTCGAGGGGGCACCGTCAACTACTGCTTTGGCAGTAGTCACCTCCCCGTCTTCCCTTGTACCGTCACGGATGTTGGAAGGTATGGATTTACGACTCATGCATTAATCTTTCAAAAATGCGGCTTTTGTACTAACGTTACACCATTGTGCCTTTGCAGGAGTGCTTTTTGATCACTTGTATCAAGTGTTGCTCCCGCACTTTTCTTTCCCATCCGAACTCGCTTCTCCTTCTAGTGGCGCCGGTAATATCTTTATTTACTCCTTTTTTCTAGCAATGGGATGATTTCTGACTTTTCCTTTTCTTTATTGTAGTGCCACAAATCGAAGGAGAGGATGTAAGCCCTGTCGCGCTACCGGCCCTTCCGGCTCTGCCGTCCGTTGCTGCTGGTATAGTAGATCTCCTTTTTGGTAATCCTTTAACATCTTTTGAACCATCATTTAACCCTGTTTTGTTTTGCAGCTATTGTTCCGGTTCCGGTCCCCTTCGAGGCTCGCGTCCTTTTACCGGCAGGCCCCTTTCTGAGACGTCCGTCTTCAAAGGGTGCGGTGATGAGTCTAGGCATGCTGAGCGGGTATATTGAAGAGCTCAGCATGGACGCTCTCCCTTCTGCTGTCGATTTCGCTGCGGATGTTAACCCAATGTTAGCGGCGCTCGTAACTTTTCATGACGAGGGCGTCGTTGAATCTTGGGTTAACCACTGCAGGGAGATCGAGGCCTGCTTGTATCGGCTGGAGTTGATGCGCCCTGCTCCCGAAGTTTTAGCTCTGAGCGCCCAACGCACAACTTGGCTCGAGCAAAGCACTTCGCACTCCCGCCACTTGGAGCAAGAAGCAGCTCGGAGACTAAGGGAATGCCAAAAGACCTCAAACGAAACGGCCCATCTGCGCGCAGAGGTTGAGGCAAATGCTGCCCAAGTGAAGACTATATTTGAGGGTCTCTTGGAGGGCATCTCCCATGGGCTAAACTTAAAGAGGAAGCTTGACGTGGCTGAGCGCCATGTCCCAAGTCGGGAGGCTGCTTATCAGGGCGTGAGGGAGCAGGTTGCAGTGGTCTTGCGGCAACGAGCCCAAGTGGAGGCAGAGCTGGCGGTGGTAGCCGATCAAGAGAAGGCATGGAAGGACATCTGCGAGCGATTGCTACACCTATGCAAGACGCTTCCTTCCCAATAATTCTCCTTGTATCATTTGCCTTTGTATATATTTTTTTCTTTAGCACAATGTATCCTGTACTCGATCAATATTTATGAATAAAAGATGCACATTTTTGTAATGTCTTGTGTCATTTCTCCGTCTTTTCTTTCTTTTATTATCAGTATGCCACCTTAGTAACCATGATTGGCGGATGATTAGGACGAGTATCCCTGACCTTCTTAAGAAATAGCGATGGCTTAGGCCGCGGGTTCAGATCTGCTGCCTAAGACTTTTCAACTCTATAGGCTGTGAGGGTCTCATAGAGACTTTTCTCCCTACGGATCGAGATGATCTCGTAAGTGGACTTTCTCCTTAGGAATCGTGAGGATTCCCAAGTGTGGTTTTCTCTCATAGGTCGAAAGGATCTTATGAGAGAATTTCTCCCTCTTACGAGTCGAGAGGGCTCGTAAGCGGTTGTTTCCCTCTTTGTCGAGAATCGACTTCAGAGAGTGAGACCCGTGAATAGTATGCAAGAGACCATTTAGGATTGACCTGCAGGATCCCATTGCCCTTCTTACGAGTCGAGAGGGCTCGTAAGCGGTTGTTTCCCTCTTTGTCGAGAATCGACTTCAGAGAGTGAGACCCGTGAATAGTATGCAAGAGACCATTTAGGATTGACTTGCAGGGTCCCATTGTTCAGGAAGCAAGTTTTTGAATCCTTACTGCCCGAGATGTGAGTCAGAAAAGCTCTCGTCACGGAGTGTTTGTATCCGTGAGTTGAGAAGTTTTGCGAGGGATTATTTGTTTCCCAAGCGCCAAGGATTATTTGTGTCCTTGGGGTTTGAAACGAGTCGATGGTTCCCACGGAGGCGCTGGTGGCTCTGCGAGTCGACGCGGATCAGAAGGCTCTCGTCAAGGAGTGTTTGTATCCGTGAGTCGAGGAATTTGCTGGGATTATTTGTTTCCCAAGCGCCAAGGATTATTTGTGTCCTTGGGGTTTGAAACGAGTCGAGGGTTCCTACGGAGGCACTGGTGGCTCTGCGGGTCGACGCGGATCAGGAAGCTCTCGTCAAGGAGTGTTTGTATCCGTGAGTCGAGGAATTTGCTGGGATTATTTGTTTCCCAAGCGCCAAGGATTATTTGTGTCCTTGGGGTTTGAAACGAGTCGATGGTTCCCACGGAGGCGCCGGTGGCTCTGCGAGTCGACGCGGATCAGAAGGCTCTCGTCAAGGAGTGTTTGTATCCGTGAGTCGAGGAATTTGCTGGGATTATTTGTTTCCCAAGCGCCAAGGATTATTTGTGTCCTTGGGGTTTGAAACGAGTCGATGGTTCCCACGGAGGCGCTGGTGGCTCTGCGAGTCGACGCGGATCAGAAGGCTCTCGTCAAGGAGTGTTTGTATCCGTGAGTCGAGGAATTTGTGTTGAAGTCACTGGCTTCTTCGGTTGAAATGAACCATTGAGGTTTAGCTTTATCGTTCGACGGAATCCGCCGGGAAAGTATGGTTTCCTCTTTGTTTGCGCCCTTGGATTGTATACAGGGATCGATGTGATCTTAACTGTAGGGCCAGAGTTTTATCATCATTCTTTTTTTTTGTTTTATCTCCGCGATGCTCTATCATTTCAGCTTTTATATCGCGAAGGTCGCGATTGCCCAATCATTTCAGCTATTTTTCGCGGTGCCCAATCATTTCGGCTATTTATTTTATTTTTACTCGTTTTTTTTTTATTGCGAGTTGCCCAATCATTTCGGCTATTTATTTTATTTTTACTCGCTGCTTTTTATTGCGAGTTGCCCAATCATTTCGGCTATTTATTTTATTTTTACTCGCTGCTTTTTATTGCGAGTTGCCCAATCATTTCGGCTATTTTGCATGCATACATTTTTACTTGCTGCTTTTTATTGCAAGTTGCCCTATCATTTCGGCTATTTCGTATGCATGTGCGGCCTATTGGCTTTTCGCTGTAAACCGATTTCGGCATCAGCACCGCTACAACTGGGATATTACCAGGAGCGAATCATCATCTGCCTCTGTCGATGTCGAACAAAGGTAGCTTAGCGACCAGGGTTAGGGTCCTGTCGGCTAAGGCTTTTGACTTCATGAGCCGTAAGGGTTTCACGAAGTTATTTCTCTCTACAAGTCGTGAGGATCTTGTAGGTGTATTTTCTTCTTAGGACTCGTGAGGATTCCTAAGTGTTCGTTTCCTCTGTAAGTCGTAAGGATCTTACAGAAGGGTTTTCTCCTTGTAAGTCGAGAGGACTTATAAGGGTTGTTCATCATGCGAACATATCCCCAGTCTCGGATGAGACTTGATTAGGGAAATGTTTATTCGCGCCCGTGGATTGTATACAAGGGTCAATATTGAGCCACTTGTAGGGCAATATTGGAAGTTTGTGGGGGCTTGCTTAAGCACAGGTTTAGGTTTCTGTAACTTAAGACTTTCAAATCTCATGAGCCGTGAGGGTCCCATAAGAGAGTTCTCCTTACGAGTCGTGAGGATCTCGCAAGTGTATTTTCTCCTTAGGAATCGTGGGGATTCCTAAGTGTGTTGTTCCCTTATGAGTCGTAAGGATCTCACGCGGGTGGTTTCTCCTTACAGGGTCGAGAGGACTCTGTAAGGGTTCTTTAACGAAGTTGCGCCCTTTCGGGTTTTCACAAACATTCGCCGGTAGTCCTGCTGTTTTTACTCACGGAGCCCTTTCGGGTTTTCATCCGTGCCCATTTTGCTTATTGACATACCGTTTTTATTTATTATAATTTTTTTTTGTCAGCCTAAAGATGCTGCGGTAGTAGTTTAAAGACGTTGTGGTCTGCTATTAGTTTAAGGACATTTCGGTCCGCCGTTGAGAGGGCTGGCTACTGCTTATAAAGCCTGAGCTTAGGAAGATAGCGAGCGGACATAGTCGTCGTCATCTATCATTGACCTAAACTAAGGCTCGTTAAGCGTAGTATTTCTTTAGGAAGCGACCGTTTATTGGCCTGAAAGGTCTTTCACCGTGCATGTCCATGAGTAGATAGGCCCCGCCCTGGTAGACCTTATCAATGATGTACGGTCCTTCATAGTTTGGCTCAAACTTTCCCCGCTTGGCGCGATTGGGGATCATGGGCCTTTTGACGACTAGCACGAGTTCGCCTTGGTGGAATGTCCTCGGGCGGCTCAATCTTTCATATGAGCGCGTCATCTTTGCTTTATAAGCTTCCAGATTTTGCTGTGCTAGAAGCCGGATTTCATCAAGGGCGTCAAGCTCTTCAAACCGAAGGTGAGCATTTTCTTCGTCCGTCAACTCGTAATGGACTGCCACTCGTAGAGAGGGTAATTCTATCTCGAGGGGGAGTACTGCTTCCGTCCCAAATACCAACGCGTACGGCGTTGTGTTTGTGGCCGTTTTAAATGTAGTTCGATACGCCCAAAGAGCCTCTTGCAATCTTTCGTGCCAATCTCTCTTATTTCGTGACACCATTTTCTTCATGATCTTCGTCAAGGTCTTGTTGAAGGCCTCAGCTAGACCGTTAGCTCGCGGGTTATAAACTGAGGAATATCTCCAGTCTATATTGTGCTGCTGTGCGAAGCGGCTAATCTTATGACTTCGGTAGGCTGGCCCATTGTCAGAGATGATCCTTCTTGGGGTTCCAAACCGTATATGACATGCGTTTTGAAGAAATGGAGGATGTTTTCCGTTTTCACTTCCCTCAACGGTACCGCTTCTGCCCATTTGGAGAAGTAATCAGTCGTCGCCAAGATGAAACGATGTCCCTTTGACGATGCTGGTTCGATGGGACCGACTATGTCAGTTCCCCACATTTCAAATGGCCAACTAGCCACTGTTGGATGCAGTGGATTGGGATGCTGATGGATGAAGTCTCCATGAATTTGGCATGAATGACATTGCCTCGCGTATTCTAGGCAATCCTGCATCATCGTGGGCCAGTAGTAGCCCATCCGCTTTATCTTTAACTTCATCTTAGGGCCTGCTTGGTGGGAACCGCAGAGTCCGTCGTGAACTTCTTGGACGACCCTTCTCGCTTCGTCAGGTCCTAAGCATCTCAACCACAGAGAATCGAATGACCTCTTGTACAGAGTATCATTGACGAAGGCGAAAGACAGAGCTCGTTTCGTGAGCTGATGTCTTGTGGACGCTTCTTCAGGTATTCGGTGGAACTTAAAGTAATCTATGAAGACTTCTCTCCAGTCCCCGGTATTTTCCCAGTCTTTTACTTGCAGGGTTGTCTCCTCTTTCGCTCCTTTTTCTTCAGACGATTCCGGAGATATTTCTGTTAGGGCGAGCACTCGACGGCTTTGCACCACGATTCTAACGTCGTCGAGGTTCTCGTCAGCCAGTTCTTTAGCAAGTTTGGCTAGTGCGTCTGCTTTGCTGTTTTCCGCGCGCGGTATGCTTTCCAACGTGTAAGAGGGAATTTGGGTTAGCAGTTGTTGCACTTTTTCACCGTATTTTACCAATTCCGGTTTACATGTTTGGTAATCGCCGTTTACTTGACTGACGACCAGTTGGGAGTCCCCGTATATGAGGAGGCTCTCAATTCCCATATCAATGGCGATCTCAAGGCCTGCTATCAGAGCTTCATATTCAGCTTCATTATTCGTCCTCGGCTCCGTTAAGGAGAAGGCGAAGCGCATTATTCCTCCTTGGGGAGTCACAAAGATGAGTCCCACCCCCGATTTGATCGTTGGCGTACTTTGTTTGTGCTTTTTCATAGAAGACGCTCCATCGAAGTAAAGCTCCCAGCGGGTATCACCACTGTCGATTGCGTCAAATGCATGTATGTCTGGCAAATCGCAGTTTAAAGGAGAGTCGGCAGGTATGGGATGCTCGGCAAGGAAGTCAGCGATGGCCTGGCCTTTTACTGCCTTGAGAGGTTGATATGTTATGGAAAATTCCATCAAGAGCAGGGCCCATTTGGCGAGTCGTCCTGTCAATATGGCTTTTGACATTAAATATTTGAGAGGGTCCACTTTTGAAATCAGACGGACCTCGTGCGCCAACGCATAGTGCCTAAGCTTTGTTATTGCGAAGATCAATGCCAGGCAGTGTTTTTCAATGGGAGAATAGTTGCTTTCTGCCCCCAGCAGCACTCGACTTAAGTAGTAGAGTGCTCTTTCTTTCCCTTGATCGTTCTCTTGTGCCCATAATGCGCCTAAGGAACCTTCGAGGGCGGTCGTATAAAGAATGAGAGGCTTCCCCTTAACCGGGGCAGCCAACACCGGCGGGTTCTGCAGGTACTGCTTGATCTCGTCTAGTGCGCCTTGGCATTTTTGATCCCAAATGAATGGGGTTCCTTTCTTCATCAGGTGACTATATGGCCGGCATTTTCCTGAGAGGTTGGCTATAAATCGCCGTATGTATGCGAGTTTTCCTTGGAGAGACCGCAGCTGTTTGAGAGTCCTCGGCGGAGGCATTTCCATGATTGCTTTAATCTTTGACGGATCTATTTCAATACCTCGGTGTCGAACAACGAATCCCAGGAATTTGCCCGAGGAAACCCCGAACGCACATTTAAGAGGATTCATCTTCAGGTTGTACTGCCGAAGGCGTTGAAATACAGTCTTCAGATGCTCGAGATGTTCCCCGTATGATTTGCTTTTAACCACGAGATCGTCGATATAGCATTCAACGATTTCGTGTATAAGGTCGTCGAAGATCTTTGTCATGGCCCTCTGATAAGTAGCACCGGCGTTCTTCAAACCGAAGGGCATCACTTTATAACAAAATATCCCGAGAGGGGTCCTGAAAGCTGTGTGTTTCTGATCTTCAGGATGCATTTTTATTTGATTATACCCCGACGAGCCGTCCATGAAGGAGAAAACCTCATGAGTGGATGTATTGTCTATCATAAGTTCAGTAACTGGCACTGGGAAATCATCTTTTGGGCAGGCTTTATTAAGATCCCGAAAGTCTACGCATATGCGCACTGTCCCATTTTTCTTCATCACTGGGACGATGTTAGCGATCCATTCAGGGTATTGAACTTCCTGGATGAAGCCAGAGTCTATCAGCTTTTTGACTTCGGCGTTGATGCTCATCTCAAGCTCGAGTCGCATTCTTCTTGGCGCCTGTTTGACTGGCTTGATGTCCGGGGATATTGCCAATTTGTGTACAGCAATTTCTGGATCTAGTCCCGGCATTTCGGAATAGTTCCACGCGAAGCAATCTTTGTGCTGTAGAAGCACATCCTTCAACACGGCCATCCTTTCTTCAGATAGCAGCTCGCTGATGAATGTCGGTCGCGGGTCATTTGCCGTCCCCAACTCGATTTTCTTGAGGTTATCTGCAGTAGTGTGGATTCCATCCTCCAGTTCTTTCGGAGCTGGGGGAAATTCTGAGATTACCTCATCGCGGTCATTTTCAAAGCACCAAGGGAAGTTGTTCATGTCCTCGGACCCTTCTTTTAATGTTGTTATCACATGACAGGTGCGAGTTTTCTGCCAATCCCAATGCGGGGTTGGTTTTATTCTTGTGTTTTTGGGTTCGTGCTTTTGCGGCGGCGCTACCTTCCAACTGTCAGACAATGCGAATTTGCCAAGCTGATATTGGTCCTCAATCCAATTCTTAAAGGTGAAACAATCTTCAAGCGGATGCCCTACTACTCGATGGTAAGAGCAATAATTTGGGTTGGAGACTTCGCCTGCTTGCTCAGGGTGTTTAGACTCTGGCAGAGTAAGCATTTGATGTTTTAGAGCAAGATCAAGTATTTTCCTTGTTTTGTTCCGAGGAAACGAGTATGCTCGACCCATTTTCTTCATAAGGGCTAGGTCAATAACGCTCGCCTCTCGTATGCGTGGCTTCTTAGCTTTGTCTTGTGGTTGTCGAGCACCTTTTCGGCCCCTCGACTTGCTTTCGCTTTCGCGTCGAACCCTTTTTGTAGCAGGCTGACGTGGGGTAACATCTCCGTTCTTTACTGCCTGTCGAAGGAGACGCTGTGTCTTGGCTTTCTCATAGATTGCCATTTCACGATCGTGATCATCTCGGGCTTTTTGACTCGCATCCTTTATAAGTTTGCTCATCTGGTCTTCAGACGATAGACTGGGAGGTCTTGCATCAGGAACTCTTGCCGATTCAGGATTAGCGTCTTCCCATTGAGCGTCCGCTTCTTCATCAAAGTCATACATGGCATAACAGCTGTTTACTAGCTCCCGTTTCTTTGGCCGGATGTACCCAAGCCCTTTTTTTTCCGTTCTCCCGTTAGGCAATTTGCATTGAGTCCCGGGAACGTTCCAGACCTTGTCATAGAATTTGGCTTTTCTAACGGTCTGTGTGAAGGACATCCCCTGGCGCTTCAGTAGTTTCTTCAAACCTTCGGTATAATATCTGGGAAGACGGATAGGCTGAAGCCCGTCGAGCGTGGGATCTGCGCCATGCCAAATTTCTTTTTCCACCTCGTTTTCTTCAGAACGGTAGAATAGGATTGCCTTCTCGCCTTTTCTTCCGGGAGGGATATAGAATGTCTGCAATTCTTCTACGCTGTTGGTGTCGAGTGCATCCAGTTCTTTGTAATGTTCAAGCGGCACCATGGTTACCTGCAGACTTCGCTCTTCATCAGTGGAAATCTGTATTGAGGGCCGAGCGGGGAATACAGCATGAACTTCATCCTCTGAGTCACTACCGAAGATCAATGAAGGAACAGATGGTCCTGGCCTGGTGGACTGGGACGGACCTGAATAAATTATATCCTCCTCCTCCTCGGTGTCACTGCCGAAGACAGGGATGGTTGCGTTAGTTTTTTTCTCCGGTTTGTGACACCTTTCCGTGTCTTCGAAACTCGATAGGAAGTATTTGGCATCTTCATACTTGCGAACTTCGTTCACGGAAAATGGATTCAACTCTCCTGCCACTGTGTACTCGAGGCCGTCCCTAGAATACTTCATGCACTGATGCTGTGTAGAAGGGATAATATTGTATTCGTGTAGCCATGGTCGGCCGAGCAGAGCATTGTAGCACGTCTTGGCGTCTATAACATGGAATTTGATGTCTGTGACGAGCACCCCGAAGCGTAGCGTCAAAATCACAGATCCAAGAGTCTTTGAGGATTGAGAGTCGAAACCGGAGATGGTGATTTTGTCCCGGGCGAGGTGTTGGACACTCATGCAAATCTCCTTTAACACTCGCACATTGAGTAAATTGACAGACGATCCGTTATCGACCAAGATTTTTCCTATCTTTATGTCATGGCAGTATCCGGAGACATAAAGGGGGCGATTGTGTTCACACGTCCCGAGGAGAAGGTCTTCATCACCAAAAGCAACGTCGGCTGTGTGCACCTCTTCCAATTCATCCTTCATCTTTTGTTCGGCTAAGAAGGCTTGGAACTGGTCTGGATCTTGTAGGGCCTTAATCAAAGAATCCCTCGCTTCTTTCGATAGCAATAGGGCATCGAGAATACTGAGTTATGAGGGTAGCTTTCTCAGATGCGCCAAGACATTGTAATCTACTTTATTCCTTTTTGGGGGATTCTTGGCGGTTAATTCTTCCGCAACTTGGTCATCCAAAGCGATGTCTTCAGAGACCTTCTCTTTCCCTTTGTTTTTCTTATTCAAGGGTCCGAGGTTCTTTTCGGGTAATGTTCGATTGCGCAGCTGTATATTCTCGCAGGCCTTCAGTTCTTTTTCTTTTCCCGAAGTGGATTCTTCGAAGAGGGGACCAAGCTCTAGCTCTTCATCGGAGTCGCTCCCAAATGTAGGCACTTGTGACCCGGTAGTGTTAACCATGTGACAATTGCCGGCAGTTCTTTCAAGCTCTTTAGTCGTATTTCTTTGCTCTCGGCGCATTTTACGTTTTCCCGTTTAAATCGTTGTCGATTAGCGACGTATCCTTGCCACCATCCATTGAAAGCTTTGCAATCTTGGGTGGAATGTGAGACCTTCTGATGGTATAAGCAATAAGAGGGGTGCATTTCTACCACGCCGGTAACTTTTTCTTCAGAGGGTGGTAGCTTCATGCCCATCGATATGGCCTTAGCAAACTTCTTTTTTATCTTGAATTGGCTTTTGTCAGCGGTGGAGGCATTTTGCTCCAACGGGATTATTTCAGCTCCTTCCTCAAGTCGCTGACGCTTAGCCCTTTCGAATATAGCCGTCTCGCGTTCTCGATCAGCCTTGCTTTTCAACCGAGCTTCATTAAGAAACGCGCTAATCATTTCAACCGGTAACCCTGGGGTTCCTGATTCGGCATTTGCCCCCAGCGTTTCAGTGCCAGAAGTTCCTTCATCGTTCGTGGTCGAATGGGAGATCATATGACAGCTTGCCACATATTCGTCAGATTCATCCGATGAACTTTCTCCTTCATCTTCTTTTTGGAAGACGTGATCAAGGAAATCTTGGAGCGTAATGGGAGTTCGCGCCTTTTGGTTATATTCATCCAGCGCGTCGATTCGCTTTTGTAAGTCCGTGCGCTTGTCATCAGGCTTCACAGGCTTCTTAGATTTCTTCTTCTTCTTTTTCGAAGATTTTGACGGCTGGCTATGAACGCTTGAACTACCACCATCGGTCTTCGGAGTCGGTCGTGGCTTCAACATCCCCTCAATAACCTGCGGTTCCAAGGGGTTCTTCCACTTGACCGCTGGGCAGGTTTGAAGATCATTTAGCATTCTCCTCGTTTTGGCCGATAATACAATCTCCCAGGGAGCCTCTTCAATGACGGAGCATGTTGCCCCCGGCGCATTCGTTCCCTTATAGGTATGAGGCTGCGGAGGGTTCACCTTCCATTTGTCAGATAGTGCAAATTTTCCCTGACGGTACTGATTCTCCAGCCAATTTTTGAAGACGTAACAGTCTTCGATTGGATGTCCCAACACTCTATGATAAGGGCAGTAATTAGGATCGTTAACGTCACTTGGTTGCGACGGACGTTTTGGATCTGGCAGATTTATGAGCCTGTTGCGCAATGCCAGCTCGAATAACCTCCTTGTTTTATCACGGGGGAAGGAGTAAGCCCGTCCCATCCTGTCCTCAAGGGGTACGTACGGGCGTGTATTATTTGGACGAGCAACCGGCTTCGAATCGTTCGGTTGTTGTTGGGCATTAGCGACGACGATCGCTTTTCCCTTTCCTTTGTCGTTTCGGGAATCCGGCTTCGGGAGAGGGGGTTTATGGCCCATCTGGTCCATCTGCGCCAATTTGTCGATCAAAGCCTGGAAGGAAGTCGGCTTGAAGAACATCATAAATTGTGAAATGGTTGCTTGTGGATCGAGTGTTCCAACAAACATTCCCACCGCAGGGGCTTCTTCTATGCGCTGTTCACACTTAGACCATAGATTACGCCACCGTATAGCGTACTGAACCCATGTCTCGCCGGGTTTTACCCTGGCATTGATCAGTGCCGTCATCGGGGTACGCTCGCTGGCACTTGCAAAACGTTGGGTGAAGAGCAGCTCCATCTCCGCAAAGGTTTTAATAGAGTCGTTGGGGAGCTCGGAATACCACTCGAAAGCCGTATCTGATAAGCTTCCAACAAATTGGCGCAGTAACAACTTGTCGTCGCCGCCTGTATTACCACAAAGCGCCCTGAACTGGGCAACATGTTGATGGGGATTGCCGGTCCCTTTGTAAACGTGAAACTTGGGAATCGTGTAACCCGGCGGGTACTTGATTTGGTCATACCAGCCCGGATATGGCCGTCCCGTTTTTACAACGTGGCCGGCTGCTTCGGCCGCCTGATGCACCCGTATTTGTTGAGCAATATATTCATCCAAATCATCTTTTGATATGGTATCCTCTTTAGCTGCGGATAGAGCCGGTGGAGGATTCGATGTCTCTCCCCTATCATCTTCAAGAATGATCGGGGGATCTCCAACAGGTGGATCTGGTTGAATCATCATACCCACCACATCCTGGAACAGGAGGGCCATTTTCTTTATGTTGGTTGCCTGTTCCGCAGCCTCTTTGTCTCTCTTTTCCAGTGTTCGGCGGAGGAACTCAGCGTCGGTCTCTTCCTCTTGGCGTTCATCTAAGGACGTCTCAGGATTCTCTTTTGGCCCCGTGAGTGCAGCCATTGTAGTCATCATCTCCTGGAGCTTTTGTTGCTGTTCCTGAGACTTGGTCACTGACCGGGTAAGCGGTCGGTGGCCCGTAGAAGTACGACTTTCTTCCTTTCCTGAAGCCATATAGACCGTATGAACTGTTATGCCCCCTGATTTGGGGCGTTTAGCTTCGCCGCTTTTAGATTTTGTCATCGTCGCGGGAGCTTTCTCTGGTCTTTTCCTTTTATGGACCTTTGAGGTTGAAGGAGCCGCTGAAGTGGGCATCCTAGCATTTGTTGCCCCCTGCTGTTTAATGGGGGGGTTCTTGTCTTTTTCCACCTTCGCCCTTTTCTGGCGACGGAAGTGGTCTGAGTCAATCACGGAGTCTTGAACTCTCCGCCAGACTTTATAAATTTTGGACGACAGCCGTTGAAAGGGCTGTTCTTGTTTTGCCTCCGGAGCTTTCTCCACGGGCGGAGGAGATCTTTTCAATACGGCGATTGGGGAGTTCTTTCTCACTTTCCTCAGTAATTCAAAGCTGTTCCCAGTTGGAACAGCAGCGTTGACCTTCGCCACTGGAGCAGGCGGGGTTAGCCCTGAAGGGGAGTTGCCCCCTGCTTTCCTTATTCGTTGCCAATGACGACGTCGCGCACGACGAGCCATTGGGACTGGCTCGGAAATCGGGATAGTTTCCTGTTGCCCCCTGTTTGGGTGTGGGGCAGCTGCCAATGTCAGCCTATCAAAGACTGATGCTTTCTGACCAGCTGAAGGAGGAGTAGGAACCGTCAATCTTGTGAAGACTGACTTTCTGATAGGAGAAGCCGCTTCAACGACTTCCGAAGCTGTGGCCGTTGCCCTCTTTGGGACAGCCACTTTATGATCCTGACCTAGCCTGGTGAAAACAGAGGCTGTCATCTTAGTAGCGGGCGACCCGTTGACAGGGGTCATGGTAGCAGTGAGCCGGTCGAACACCGACTTCTTGTTCGCTTCTGGTGCGGATATCGGCATGGAGAAGCTTGTAGGCGGGACCATGGTCCCGAAGAACAAGCCGGTGGTGGCTTGAGTCACCTGGTCTACCGGCAGAGTCAGGAAGGAAGCCGCTTGGGGCCCATATGCTATACCTCTCGGTGAGGTGGAACGTCCGCTGCAATGGCACTTCGAGCAGTTGGTGCAGTTGGTGGCCATTGGATCTTGAGTTCTGCGCCAGACAAAAGACCAAATCTTAGCAACTTGAAATCCGAGGACAACCATTTAACAAACCGCGATTGGTTCACGAAGACGACACACGAAGTGTGGAGTGGAAAGAGGAAAAGGTCCCACCGGGCGTGCCAGAATCTGTTCCCCTCCGAACGGCGGCCTGCGACGTTAGGACATCACGTGCCTGAGGTTCGGGGCAGATGCTATTTGGTTTTTATCCGTCCACCTCTTCGAAGATGCCAAGTTGATTTATGGCACCGTGTATCGAAGGTTTAGACGGATGCGGCCGTTGTAGCAGACTTCGTCAGATTCCCCCTCAGGGTGAGGGGTTTTTGATTGTGGGGACACTCTTCCCTGCAGGCGCAAGCCCCTGCAGTTAATTACGCTACCGCATCGCGGTAACAACTTTCTCCTTCTCCAGAATTTCACTTCGTGTCGTGTGTGTTTGTTTTGTTTGTGGTTGCCCGTGGATTGTGTACGGAGACTGAGTAATATCGTCACCCGTAGGACGTGGATTAGTCCAAATCCGTATTTGCTTAGATTTGGGTTTGGTGTTTTTAGTTTAAGGATGCATTAGTCGCGTTGCGACTAAGATCAACTTAAACGTTCATCAAGGATACGCTAGTCCTGTTTTGGACTAAGATCGACCTGACGTAGTGATTGATTTAATTATCCGGCCGTCGGGACTCGTCACCTCTCTGACGTCGTTGAGGGATTACAACGACATACGTCTGAGGAGTTCCGAGATGTACCCTTGAACCAAAGTTGGTTTGGGATTTTATTGTTTATTTAGATGTCTAAGGACACGTTAACCGTATTTGGGGTTAAGATCAACTTAGACGGGACCGTTTAGATCCGATAAAAGAGCGTTTGGGCCCTATCGTGTCAGTTTAGGGACGTAGCGGTCCATATTCCAGTTTAGGGACGTGGTGGTCCATTATTAGTTTAGGGACGTTTCGGTCCGTCGCCAGTTTAGGGATATAGTGGTCCGTCATTAGTTTAGGGACGTTTCGGTCCGATTTTAGTTTAGGGACGTTTCGGTCCGATATTAGTTTAGGGACGTTTCGGTCCGATATTAGTTTAGCGACGTTTCGGTCCGATATTAGTTTAGGGACGTTTCGGTCCGATATTAGTTTAGGGACGTTTCGGTCCAATATTAGATGAGTGGTCGTTGGGACCCGTCGCCTCTTTGACGTCGTTGAGAAATTACAACGACAGATGTCAAAGGAGTTCGGAGATGTACCCTCGGACCGGTCGTGACTTGGTTTATGAGAGGCATTTAATTTAAGGACTTACAGCCAGAATTGGGTTAAGTCCAATTTTTATTTTAGACTCTGCCCGATTAAAAGAATCAACCTAAACAGGGCTCTACCCCTTCATTATTTTGCAATCTGATTTGGGCCAGGCCCTTTAAAATAATGAGTTACAAAAAACTCAGGAATTTTCTGAACAGGGCTTTGCCCTTTTATTTTTCTGCAATTGGGCTAGGCCCTCTTAAGTAATGAGTTACAGAAACTCATGAGTTTTCCAAACAGGGCTTTGCCCTCTTATTATTCTGCAATTGGGCCAGGCCCTTTTAAATAATGAGTTGCAGAAACTCAATAATTTTTTTTGAGTTGGGCCAGGCCCTTTTGAATGATGAGTTGCACTTAAGCAGAAATTCAAGAATTTTCTTGATTTGAGAACAAAAAGTGCATAGCACTCTTGATCTAAATTTAGATCAAAGGAAAACAAGTTCTTCTTGTTTTCCTTGATTTTACAGAACCAAGGGTTCATATCAAGTGCAAGGCACTATTTATTATTCTTTGATTTTTTAGAACCAGGGGTTCATATCAAGTGCAAGGCACTATTTTTCTTTTTTCTTTTATTATTCCCTCTTTTTTTTCTGTTCTTCAGAAATTTTACCTTCTCTTTTGTTCTTGATTAATCTTCAAGAGCTTTTTTTTCCAGAAGTTTATCCTTCTCTTGATGATTCTTTCTTATGATTCTCCTTTTTTCTTTTTCCTTTTTTTTTTTTTTGAATGAGGTCTGGGCTCTTATTTATAGTGTTCACAAATTTGTTAAATTTGTTACCAAGATCTTTCCTGAATAATTTTGGGAGTTTTCCCACCATTGGATCTCTGATCCAAGGGTCTCTGTTTTACAGAAGAACAGAAAAGATTTACTTAAATCTTCATTCAGTTGCTGTGCAACATACCAGCGCGTGACACGTGTCGCGCATTCGTGCGCTTGCGCAGTTGCGATTGCGCAACTGCGCAGACACGTGTCGCGCATCCGTGCGCTTGCGCAGTTGCGATTGCGCAACTGCGCAGACACGTGTCGCGCTTCCGTGCGCTTGCGCAGTTGCGATTGCGCAACTGCGCAGACACGTGCGATTTGCGCAGTTTAAGTCTTAATTTTGTTTTCTGAAGAGCCTTGCTCTGATAGGACGCACTGTCTCGGGCGTTACGCCGCCGAATCACCTTCTGCCATGTGGCAAATTGCGCGCTGCGCACGGAAACCGAAGCGTTGCTTCGAATTTTGAATTTTCAAAATTCAGTAGAGCCTTGCTCTGATTGGGGGAAACAGACGTCTTGCCTGAGATTCGGGGCAGATGCTAATTGGTGCTATCCATCCACCTCTCCGAAGATGCCAAGTTGATTTATGGCACCATGTATCGAAGGTTTAGACGGATGCGTCCGATGTAGCAGACTTCGTCAGATTCCCCCTCGTTTGAGGGGTTTTTTGATTGTGGGGACGCTCTTCCCTGCAGGCGCAAGCCCCTGCAGTTAATTACGCTACCGCATTGCGGTAACAACTTTCTCCTTCTCCAGATGGTCACTTCGTGTCGTGAGTGTTTGTTTTGTATTTTGTTGCCCGTGGATTGTTTACGGAGACTGAGTTATGTCGTCGCCCGTAGGGCGTGGACTAGTCCAAATCCGTATTATCTTAGATTTGGGTTTGGGGTTTTGGTTTGAGGATACGTTAGCCATATTTGAGGCTAAGATCAACTCAAACGTTTGTTAAGGATACGTTAGTCCAGTTTGAGACTAAGATCAACTTAACGGGATCGTTCAGATCCGACAAAAGAGCGTTTGGACTCTAATGTTCCAGTTTAGGGACATAGTGGTCCATCGTATGTATGGCCGTCGGGACCCGTCACCTCTCTGACGACGTTGAAGGATTACAACGACGGATGTCAGAGGAGTTCAGAGATGTACCCTCGAGCCAGGGTTAATTGGGGGATTCATAGTCCACTCTGTTTGAAGGTTTAAGGATACGTTAGCAGTTTTTTGAGGCTAAGATCAACTTAAACGGGACCGTTTAGATCCGACAAAAGAGCATACGGGGCTCTATTGTTTTAGTTCAAGGACGTTGCGGTCCATGGGTAGTTTAAGGACATTGCGGTCCATGGGTAGTTTAAGAACATTGCGGTCCATGGGTAGTTTAAGGACATTGCGGTCCATTGTTAGTTTTAAGACATCTCGGTCAAGGTTAAGGACGTCGTAGTCCATGGGTTTAAGGACCCCACAGTCCATTGTTAGTTTTAAGACATCTCGGTCAAGGTTAAGGACGTCGTAGTCCATGGGTTTAAGGACCCCACAGTCCGGTATGTGCTCTGGACGCTTCACACGGGTTCACTGCCGCGCTTGGCGAGAACCAGGCTCCGCTCTGGACGCTTTCCACGGGGTCAAAGAGTGACATTATCCGCGTTCCACGTAACCAGGAATTTGCATTAGACATGAGTTTAAGGACCCCACAGTCCATATCAATGTGTGGTCGTCGGGACCCGTCACCTCTTTGAAGACATTGAGGGATTACAATGCCAAGTATCAAAGGAGTGAAGAGATGTACCCTAGAACCGGAGTGGATTAAATAGTCCTTGGCCCAATTTGGGGTCAAGACGAATTAATTATGTTATGAGTCCATTGGACCAGTTAATCACCAATTGAGGACTTATGGCCATCTTGGGCTAAGTCCAATCAGGAGAGGCTTTGCCTCTATCCATTTAGGCCAATTGGGCCAAACGTCTAGTGTTAAACACTACAGAGCAGTCAGTGTTGAACACTGGGAATGAGGTTGACAAGTTAGTGTTTAACACTAAGAGATAATTGGTGTTAAACACCAGCAACAAGGCTTTTCGAATTAGTGTTAAACACTAAAAACAGATCAGTGTTGAACACTGCAAATGAAGATCTCAGATTAGTGTTTAAACGCTAAGGTAATCAGTGTTGAACACTGCAGATAAAGCTTTTTAATTAGTGTTGAACACTAAAGCCCAATAGTATTTTAACACTGAGTTCGAGAGTTTCAATTTAGTGTTAAACACTAAGACAAGAGGGGTCACGTGGCAGCACGTGAGAGCGCCCTCCCTTCATTTATTCTGAGATTATCGTGTCTTTCAGAGCATCACATGCCATCACGTGATGGGCATTCAAATGCCTATGTATTAGAGCTTCTGTCGAGGGTCACGTGGGTCACGTGGGGTGCTGCCTCAAAGGGGCTCTCTGTAGATCTCTTGGAGGGTCACGTGATGACACGTGACCCTGCCTCTATGTATTTTGTTCAGAGGCTTTGTTAATCTTCTTTCAGGAATTAAATTCCTCGAACTGTAAATTTCAGAGGAATTAAATTCCTACTTCCTTTCGAAGACTTTGTTTTCTGGAATAGAGTTTAACTCTGAATTTTCCGTAGGAATTAAATTCCTCATATATGTGAAGGGCTGAATAGGGTTAAACCCTAATAAAAGTTTTTAAGGAGTTTAAACTTCCATCCTCTGTTAAATTATGATTAAGGGAATTAAATTCCCGATGTTTCAACAGAACTGGGTTTTTTAATTAGGGTTAAACCCTGTTTCTTTTTTGTTCTGGAGGAATTAAATTCCCATGATATAGGGTCAAGCCCTACTTTTATTTTAAAGGAATTAAATTCCTACAGTTCTGTGAGAATTAAATTCTCGTGCTTGCATTCCTTCTCTATGTTTTGGATCTGCATGGCAGGATCTCAACCCATTGAGAATTAAATTCTCAACCTTAAGGGGAGATGTGCACTTTGCAGATCCTCTATCAAAGAGAGAAGAAATATGTTCTTCTGTTTTTACATTATCAGAGTTAAACTCTGTTGAGAATTAAATTCTCTTTCTTTCAAAAGGCCTTCCCTTTCTTACCTAGGGTTTTTTTGCAGAAGATCCGAGTCTTTTCAAAGTATCAAAGCTCTTCTCCTTTTTTCTTTTTTCTTCTCTGCGCCTGTCTCTCTTTCTCTGTGTCTTTTGGCTCCTATTTATAGGAGAAGCAGCCGAATCAATCAGTTTTTGACGAATCTTCATTGAGATTTGATTTGCATTCATCATTCATTTTGGGCCGTTGGATTATTAGGTGAATTTTATTCACCATTGGATTTTGAATCCAGAGATTCTCCTTTGTTATTTTGGTTAGATTTAAAGGGGAAATCTTTCCAAACCCGAGATTTTCCCATAGATAGATGATATTTCATCACCTCTGAATCTTTAATTTGATTGGTTCCAGATAGTTGCTTTCCTTTGGAAAGATTTGAATTCCTCTCAGAATTTAATTCTGTTGACAAAATGGGCTTTGAAAGCCGGTCACGTGTGACCACGTGACCCATGGTCACGTGTGAGCACGTGACCCCCTTTGGAATGAGCCTTTTCCTTTCTTTTGCGCTCTGTCTTCTGATTGCTGCTTAAACGTCACGTGCTACCACGTGACCCCTGGTCACGTGTGAGCACGTGACCCTTGTTTGAACTCTCTTTCTTTGGTTCTTTTGGAGAACGAGTCTGCTGCCTTGAACGTCACGTGCCAACACGTGACCCTGGTCACGTGGGAGCACGTGACCTCTTCTGAAGCCTTTTCCTTGACTTGATCAGGGAACTTGTGTGCCTTTGACGCTTGCATTTAAATGTCACGTGTCGCCACGTGACCCTGGTCACGTGGGAACACGTAACTCTTTCTGAAGCCCATTTTCTTCAGCGTAGTCAGGAAACTGAACTTGACTTGATGATGCTTTTTTAGGTGTCACGTGCCAACACGTGACCCCTTTCTGAAGCTTTTCCCAGAAGCTTTCCTGATTTTAAATCAGGAAACAAAGCCTACCAAGGACCCTTGGCCGAGCAGGGTTACTTCCCGGTGCCTCTTAGCGAGGGCTTTTGTCCTGAAGGATAGCCGAGCGAGGGTCGGGCTCGACTGCCTCTGGGAGGGCTTTTGATCCCTGTCAGTTATGGTAGGAAGCTACCAGCCGGGGATAGCCGAGCAGGGTAGTTGCTGAGCTGCCTCTAAGGAGGACTTTAATCCTTAGCGTTGGAGAGGCCGTAGGAGGCCTGCTAAGGATAACCGGGTAGTGAAGCTGCACGGTTGCCTCTTGGCGAGGGCTTTGACCTCTGGCGTTGCGAGTAGGGAACCTACCGACCAGGGATAGCCGAGCAGGGTAGCTGCTGAGCTGCCTCTAAGGAAGACTTTGATCCTTAGCGTTGGAGAGGCCATAGGAGGCCTGCTAAGGATAACTGGGCAGTGAAGCTGCGCGGTTGCCTCTTGGCGAGGCTTTGACCCCTGGCGTTGCGAGCAGGGAAGCTACCGGCCAGGGATAACCGAGCAGGGTAGCTGCTGAGCTGCCTCTAAGGAGGACTTTGATCCTTAGCGTTGGAGAGGCCGTAGGAGGCTTGTTAAGGATAACCGGGCAGTGAAGCTGCGCGGTTGCCTCTTGGCGAGGGCTTTGATCCCTGGCGTTGCGTGTAGGGAAGCTACCGGCCAGTGATAGCCGAGCATGGTAGATACTTGGCCGATTCTTCATGAGGTTTCGCCCGACCATCCAGTTGCAGGTATGGGGAACAGGAACGGTCGCGGCGAACGTGCGCATAGCATGCGCATTGAATGTGTGGGGAGGCGCAGGCCAGAGTCGCGTTGTTTCGATTCCGCCAGAGAAGGCTCAATGATCGCCGCATGGCAGCGACTTTGTGGGTGAAAACGGGCGACTGTTGGGTTCCGTTGGGGCGCAGTGGGCTTTATAAAGCTGAGGGAGCGCTGGTCCTTCCTTTCTTCACAAACATATCGTTGAGAATGGAAGACTTCCCCTTTACCATCCCCGAAATCATCCACTTCGAAGACGTATACCTCTACGACCAGAACTGCGCCGAGGACACGGTGTAGTTGGTCTATGGGAGCATCGAAGACTACTTCAGCAGGCTGCTCCCCCGGCGCTCCCCTCTGCTGCAGCTGCTGATGTACTCCATCTGGAGAGCGTTGCCGGGGCTTTACAACCCCCTGTCCGAGCGGCTCTACGATGAGGGGGTGGGCATGCTGCGGTCTCTGAGGCGCTTCGGCCTGATCTCCGCAGGTCGGCTGGCTCGCTCGGTGGCACTCGTCCGTGAGTGCTACGAACTGAGGCTCGAGGTCAACGCGCGCGGGGGGAATCGAGGGCGGAGGCTGGATCTCGCGATGCCTCGGCTGGCGGAGATCTTTACTGAGTACCATGAGCAGTGCTCTCTGCACCCCTTCCCCCGCTGCTGTAATTTTCTTTTTCTTTTTGTATGTATGGCTGAGGATCCCATAATACCTTTTTGAATAAATGAGACATTTCCTTCTTTTTCGCAATGTTCCATTGATCTTTATTAAATTAACAACAGACCCTAGGAAGAGTTTACATTGCCCTTAAAAAAAAGTACATACTAATAGATGACCTCATTAGCTTGCCCCAAGCTCTCCGGAGGCTTGTTGGTCTCCGTGCTCGGCACCGGGTACGGGGCTCCCTGGGCTCCGGACTGGTCATCTGCCGAAACGAGCATGATCTGGCCAATGGTCAGCTCGCCGGGAGGGGGACGCTGCTCCTGCTCGTGGTCGCCCTGACGCTTATCCCTCAAGTAGGCAGCGAAGTGCCCTGATCGGATGAGCTCCTCGATGTAGTCCCGGAGTTGCTTACAATCCTCCGTGGCGTGGCCCAGCGTCCGGTGGAAGGCGCAGTAGGGGCCCCGGGTTCGCTTCGAGGCCTGACGCGGGATTGGAGGGAACTTGAAGAACCTCTCGCCCTGGGCCTCCTCTAGTAACACTGCGAGGGAGACGTTGAGCGGGGTGTACTCCTGGAACTTCAGGGTGATCGCTTGCCATGTGGATGGAGATCGGAAGGCCAACTTTGTTTTTCGTGGAGTTTCGTGTTCCCACAGACGGCGCCAACTGATGGAGGTCCTTTTCGGGTCTCCGTCAGATGTTGTCTTCCGTCGATCTCCCAGTGGATCTTGGAGGTGATCTCCTATTGCGTGTGGGTCTCAATGGGTTTTGAGGAGATTGGTGGTTTTGAGGAGTTTGCGCCGAGCACCGGCAAGGAAGTCCCGAGGTGGTTTAGTACCACCGAGGACCCTCCGACGATCAAGTTAGTGCAAGATCCGACGATTGAATGCGCCTGCCCTTCTCTCCCGAAGTCGTCGAAGCGCTGAACTTCTTTGGGTTAGCCCCTGGACAGTTAGTGCCGAACTCATGGAGGATTCTCCTCGGGTTCCTAATCCGCCTGAACTTACAGGCGGTTCCCTTCAGCCTCTTCCTCCTTGATTCTTCCCTCGTTTTCAAAAATCTTCCTGGGGGTCGAGCGGGCGACCCAAGGTGGGTCTACCTCTCTTTTAGAAAGCGACATGGGGGCACCGCCGGGACAGGGGTTGTAGTCCGGCCTTCTTCCATTCACGACTAGAAGAATAAGTTTTTCTTCGTCGCGCCGCCCGAAGGCCAGGACAGGCCCATGCCCACCAAGTGGTCGAGGGAAAAATGCTTGCCGGGGAACCAGTCCGATGACTCCTCCGCGGTAAGAGTGGCGTCGTAGGAGCCCATCCCCCAATTCGACGTGCTGCTGTCTGAGAGGGTCCTGAGTTGGGCCGGGCTCAGCCCCGTTGAGTTCGTCGGTAAGTTAGGCTTGCTTTTTGGCTTTTATATTACATGTGTCGCTGATTTCTTTACAATTGGTTTTGTGCAGGACCCATAGACATGAACGAGCTCCGAGCCTCCATGCGTCAGCCGAGGAAGGTCACGAAGGCTGGAGGCGTCAGCTCTTCCCATTCGAAGCCTGCCCCGTCTCCTTCTCCTCCGGTGGCCGCGTCCCATGAGCGTTCAGGGGCGGATCCCGTCCCGGGGCCTAGCCGAGCGCCGGGCCGGAAGCGGGCTCGAATTCTGGAGGACCCAGTCTCGGAGGTGGAGATCGGTTCTCCATCGGAGCCACTCAAGAGGGGTTCCCGGAGGTCTCCCCGAGGCCCGCCCTCGCCGATCATGGTGGAGGAGGGGGGCCTCCGGTTCGCTGTGCCCTCGGGGCTATCCATCGCGGATAGCCTGCTGCACGAAATAGAGAAGTCGGCAAGGGGGGACCTTCAGGGCCCAGATGGCATCCATCGCCCAGGAGTCCGTGCAGGTAAGTGCTTGGTTGTTTGTGAGATTCGGTGCCTCCTTCGCCTTCCCGACCTCTTTCCTATTTTTCAGGTTCTCCAGCATGTTGCCCTTGCCATACGCATGGAGGCCGAGGTGATAGCCCCGGCGATGAAGGCTGCGGACCAGCTTGCCTCTGTTCCCCGCCGAAACACGGAGGCGCGACCGTGTAGGTCCGTCTTGCCTGAATTTCGGGGCAGATGCTAATTGGTGCTATCCGTCCACCTCTCCGAAGATGCCAAGTTGATTTATGGCACCGCGTATCGAAGGTTTAAACGGATACGGCCGATGTAACAGATTTCGTCAGATTCCCCCTCGTTCAGGGGTTTTTGATTGTGGGGACGCTCTTCCCTGCAGGCGCAAGCCCCTGCAGTTAATTACACTACCGCATCGCGGTAACCACTTTCTCCTTCTCCAGATGGTCACTTCGTGTCGTGGGTGTTTATTTTGTTTTTGGTTGCCCGTGGATTGTATATGGAGACTAATTTATGTTGTCGCCCGTAGGACGTAGATTAGTCTAAATCCGTATTTTCTTAGATTTGGGTTTGGGGGTTTGGTTTAAGGATACGTTAGTCTCATTTGAGACTAAGATCAACTTAAACGTTTGTTAAGGATATGCTAGTCTAATTTCAGACTAAGATCAACTTAACGGGATCGTTTAGATCCAACAAAAGAGCGTTTGAACTCAATTGTTTAGTTTAAAGACATGGTGGTCTAGTGCCAGTTTAAGGACATGACGGTCGATGACCAGTTTAAGGACATGGTGGTCTAGTGCCAGTTTAAGGACATGGTGGTCCAAGGTTAAGGACATCGTAGTCCGTGGGTTTAAAGGGACCCCACAGTCCGAGGTTAAGGACATCGTAGTCCGTAGGTTTAAAGGGATCCCACAGTCCAGTTTAAGGACATCGTAGTCCATGGGTTTAAAGGGACCCTACAGTCCAGTTTAAGGACATCGTAGTCCATGGAATGTATGGTTATCGGGACTCGTCGCCTCTCTGAAGACGTTGAAGGATTACAACGACATGTATCCGAGGGGTTCAGAGATGTACCCTTGAACCAGTTTGAGTTGGTTGAAAGAACTGTAGTCCCATTTGGGGCTGAGATCTGTTAAAAGATTTATGAGCATATGGGCTCAATTAATCTAAGTTGAGGACTTATGGCCAAACTTGGGCTAAGTCCATTCAAGTTAAAATGTTTAACATTTATTTTGGGCTGTTGAGCATTTGTTTGGGCTTGGCCCTTTTAACAATACTGAGCATTGATTTGAATTTTGAAAGTATTTCTGTCCTTTAGTGCTGATGCACTCATAATAGCTCTGAGGCTTACTAAAGAACAATTTATGTTCTGTCAGCGCCCACATGACGGATACGTGGTGCGCTTGGTGCTTGGCGCCAGTTAAAGAGCGCAGTGCGCTTCTGCTGAGTAGCGCATACGTGAGTGACCCGTGGCGCACTTGGCGCTTTGCGCCAGATGATGAGCGCATTGCGCTAGTATATGAGCGCATTGCGCTATTAATTTAGTGGCGCACACGTGAATGACACGTGGTGCGCTTGGCGCTTTGCGCCAGTCTATAAGCGCAGTGCGCTTCTGCCGAATAGCATACATGTGAAAGATACGTGGCGCGCTTGGCGCTAAGCACCAGTCAAAGGGCGCAGTGCGCTATATTTGGAGCGCTATGGCTCTTCTCTTATGCAACTTAAATCAGTTTGCGCCCTGAGAATTAAATTCTCCTTTCTATAAGAGACTTTGTCTCAAGATTTTAAGAACAGAAGTTCTTATTTTGTAGGAGATATCTTCAATCTCTTTTGTTGATAAAAGGCTTTGCCTTTATAGATCTATGATCCTTAAGAGAATTTTAACAATTCTCTCCCCTTTTATAATGAGATATTCATGATCTCAGAAAGACAATTTGTCTTATAGATCTATGATCTGTGAAAGAAGTACTTCTTTGTTTTATGATGAGATCTTTTTGATCTCTTTTATAAAAGACTTTAGTCTTTGTAGATCTATGATCTTTTAAGAAAAGAAATCTTCTTTTTAATTGTGAGATGTTTTCATCTCTTTGTTCATCATCATTCTTTTTACCTTGAAGAAACAATCTTCTTTCTTGAGACCTGGGCTCTTTTTCCTGAGATCTCAAAGCTTATGGGGGAATTCCACTCTACAAGACTTGAAGTCTTGGGTCCTTTATATAGGGGAGGCTGATCTGTTGAATCAGTTAAGGAGATTCTTTCGGCCCTTTGGAGGAATGGGGGGAAAGGGCTTTAAAGCAGGCCGCTTCAAAAGACGCAACTGATGCACTCTCTTTGTGGACCGGCGGTCATGAGTCTACGCTTGAACCCCGGCGAGCCTACCTCCTTGAGAAGGAGCAGCGGCTTGAAGAAGCCATATTGAGGGCTTCTTTGCGTATAGGTACGTTGTGCTTCCTTTGTAGTCTCTCGGATTATTTATGCCTGTGCATATACATCATTATTCTTATTTGAATCATGCAGAATCTTCGACGCTGGGGGAGCTTCCTACGGGCCTATTAAAGCTAAAGCCCGCCGAAACTCCCAATGAAGCCTTGCTGGATGTGGAGGGGGCTGACGAGGCTGCTCCTCTCACGGTGGGACTTCCAGCGGCGGTTCTTGACCAGGGAGTGCCTGCCCCTCTGGGGGAAGCTCCTTTGGAGGCCGCCGCCCCAATGACTCTTACTGAGGGCGGCCCAAGGGCTGAGAGTGAGGTAGTCGGGACTATTCTCCCTTTGTTAGAGTCTGAGGTTACGGCAGAAACCGTTGAAGCTGCTATCCCCCCGGCTCAGAATGGGAGGAGTGTTGAAGGTATCCCTCCGCGTTTTAATTTAGCAACCCCTTCATAGTCTGAACTCTTTTATCTTTCTCAGAATTGCGCGGTTTGGCGGCCACGATCGCGGATCTGTCGCCTCGACAGTCATTTCAGCGTTTATTGGAGATGGCAGCTCCGCAGGCGATCTCCCCTCAGCGCATTGTCCTCTCGTCTGGGCAAGGTTGGTGTCGTCCATCCCTTCTCATAGCATCGTCGTTATTATTTTTTTTTGTACTGACATTGACGTTTTCTGCAGTTCTGGAAGCCGATGACGAGGTCGAGATTCTCGAAGGGCCAGGGGAGCCTTCAGCTCCTACTTGCACGACTGTCGGTGAGTGACATTTCATTCCACTCTCACTCGTTCCTTGCTTGAGCATTTTGTTGACGTCTTTTAAATTTGAACAGCTCTGCCAGTCTCCACGGCGTTGGAGTCGCGCATCGTGATGCCACCCGGCCCTTATGCCTTGCGGGCTTCAGAACGCTTGGCCCAATTAAGCATCGTCTCCTTGTCGTCTCTGATCGAGGAGCTTCGTGCTGGCAGCACGACCACGGCTGAAGCATTCGCTGCTGAGGCTAACGGTTCTCTTTCTTTTCTTGCCACCTACCACAGCGAAGAGGTGGTGCGAGTCTGGGTGGAGTTCTGCCGGCGAGTGGAGGCTTGCCTGCACACTCTCGAGTGTTCTCGCCTTTCCTCGGAGGTCGTGGCTGCAAAGGCGGAGTTACGAGGGTTGATAGCACGGTGCGCGGACAACATGACGTCATGTGAGAAGAGGCTCGGTCGCAAGTTCTCGGAAAGGGAGTTAGCCTCCAAGGCGCTGAGCGAGCTTCAAGCCAATCTCACAGCCAGGGCCAACAAAGCGTATGAACTCTGGCGGGTGCTTCAGGAGTCCATCAAAGAGGTGGTGGTTCTCGACAAAGCTGCCACGTTTACTCGTGAGAGGGTCGAGGCTCATAAGGCCACTGAGAAAGAGCTTGAAGCCCGGCTTGCTTCGTATCAGGCTCAGCAAGCTCAAGCGGAGGCTCATCTTCTGGAGATCTTGCGTCATGAAGCCGTGGCTCAGCAAAAGCAGGATGAGCTGACCAAGCTGCTGAATCGCCCGCCGGCTTGAGACATTTGTATCTTTTCCTTCCTTTTTGTACATACTCATGGATGAGAGTATTTTCTTTTTGTTTCTTTCATGAATTGTACTTTGTACCCGTTTTGGTTTATGAATAAAAGATACATTTTTCTTCTAAATAGTGTGTCTCCTTTTCACTGAATGTATTATGTGGATATTCTATCTTGATTTCCTTGCAGGACAGCGACGGCTTAGGATTCAGGGTTAAGATCTGCTTCCTAAGACTTTTGCATCTTACGAGCCACGAGGGTCTCGTGAGGAGTTTTTCTCCCTACAGGTCGAGAGGATCCCATAGGTGCGAGTTCTTCTTAAAGATCGTGAGGATCCTTAAGCGGGTTTTCCCTTGAGAGTCGTAAGGATCTCACAAGAGAGTTTTTCTTCCTTACAGGTCGTGAGGGCCTGCAAGTGCCGGATGTGATCACCCTTATCCGTGTTTCACGGAGTCAGGGATCTCTCAAGGTATCGTAGTTTAAAGACGTCACGGTCAAGGTTAAGGACCTCATAGTCCGTGGATTTAGGGACTCCACAGTCCGGTGTTTGGTTGCAGGGACCCGTCACCTCTTTGAAGACGTTGAGGAATTACAACGCCAGGCATCAAAGGAGTGGAGAGATGTACCCTTAAACCAAGGTAGAATTCGTAGGGAATTGGGGTGGTTGGTCGTTAGTTTTAAGACATCACAGTCGAGGTTAAGGACGTCATAGTCCGTGGATTTTAAGGACTCCACAGTCCGGTATTTACTCTGGATGCTTCACACGGGTTCACTGTCGTGCTCGGCGAGGACCAGGCTCCGCTCTGGACGTTTTCCACGGGGTCAAAGAGTGACATCATCCGCGTTCCACGTAACCAGGAATTTTGCACTAGATGCTTCACGCGGGTTCACTGCCGCGTTAGGCGAGGACTAGGCTCCGCTCTGGATGCTTCGCACGGGTTCACTGCCATGCTCTGCGAGGACCAGGATCCGCTCTGGACGTTTTCCACGGGGTCAAAGAGTGACATTATCCGCGTTCCACGTGACCAGGAATTTTGCACTAGATGCTTCACACGGGTTCACTGCCGCGTTAGGCGAGGACTAGGCTCCGCTCTGGATGCTTCGCACGGGTTCACTGCCATGCTCTGCGAGGACCAGGATCCGCTCTGGACGTTTTCCACGGGGTCAAAGAGTGACATTATCCGCGTTCCACGTGACCAGGAATTTTGCACTAGATGCTTCACACGGGTTCACTGCCGCGTTAGGCGAGGACTAGGCTCCGCTCTGGATGCTTCGCACGGGTTCACTGCCATGCTCTGCGAGGACCAGGATCCGCTCTGGACGTTTTCCACGGGGTCAAAGAGTGACATTATCCGCGTTCCACGTGACCTGGAATTTTGCACTAGATGCTTCACACGGGTTCACTGCCGCGTTAGGCGAGGACTAGGCTCCGCTCTGGATGCTTCGCACGGGTTCACTGCCATGCTCTGCGAGGACCAGGATCCGCTCTGGACGTTTTCCACGGGGTCAAAGAGTGACATTATCCGCGTTCCACGTGACCAGGAATTTTGCACTAGATGCTTCACACGGGTTCACTGCCGTGTTAGGCGAGGACTAGGCTCCGCTCTGGATGCTTCGCACGGGTTCACTGCCATGCTCTGCGAGGACCAGGATCCGCTCTGGACGTTTTCCACGGGGTCAAAGAGTGACATTATCCGCGTTCCACGTGACCAGGAATTTTGCACTAGATGCTTCACACGGGTTCACTGCCGCGTTAGGCGAGGACTAGGCTCCGCTCTGGATGCTTCGCACGGGTTCACTGCCATGCTCTGTGAGGACCAGGATCCGCTCTGGACATTTTCCACGGGGTCAAAGAGTGACATTATCCGCGTTCCACGTAACCAGGAATTTTGCACTAGATGCTTCACACGGGTTCACTGCCGCGTTAGGCGAGGATTAGGCTCCACTCTGGATGCTTCGCACGGGTTCACTGCCATGCTCTGCGAGGACCAGGATCCGCTCTGGACGTTTTCCACGGGGTCAAAGAGTGACATTATCCGCGTTCCACGTAACCAGGAATTTTGCACTAGATACTTCACACGGGTTCACTGCCGCGTTAGGCGAGGACTAGGCTCCGCTCTGGATGCTTCGCACGGGTTCACTGCCATGCTCTGCGAGGACCAGGATTCGCTCTGGACGTTTTCCATGGGGTCAAAGAGTGACATTATCCGCGTTCCACGTGACCAGGAATTTTGCACTAGATGCTTCACACGGGTTCACTGCCGCGTTAGGCGAGGACTAGGCTCCGCTCTGGATGCTTCGCACGGGTTCACTGCCATGCTCTGCGAGGACCAGGATCCGCTCTGGACGTTTTCCACGGGGTCAAAGAGTGACATTATCCGCGTTCCACGTAACCAGGAATTTTGCACTAGATGCTTCACACGGGTTCACTGCCGCGTTAGGCGAGGACTAGGCTCCGCTCTGGATGCTTCGCACGGGTTCACTGCCATGCTCTGCGAGGACCAGGATCCGCTCTGGACGTTTTCCACGGGGTCAAAGAGTGACATTATCCGCGTTCCACGTAACCAGGAATTTTGCACTAGATGCTTCACACTGGTTCACTGCCGCGTTAGGCGAGGACTAGGCTCCGCTCTGGATGCTTCGCACGGGTTCACTGCCATGCTCTGCGAGGACCAGGATCCGCTCTGGACGTTTTCCACGGGGTCAAAGAGTGACATTATCCGCGTTCCACGTGACCAGGAATTTTGCACTAGATGCTTCATACGGGTTCACTGCCGCGTTAGGCGAGGACTAGGCTCCGCTCTGGATGCTTCGCACGGGTTCACTGCCATGCTCTGCGAGGACCAGGATCCGCTCTGGACGTTTTCCACGGGGTCAAAGAGTGACATTATCCGCGTTCCACGTAACCAGGAATTTTGCACTAAATGCTTCACACGGGGTGAAGGTTTGACTATTGGCGATATGTACACTACCGAGCCATGGAATTGGGAGTTGCCGCTGTTCCGCTTAGCTTGAAGTTGTGTCCGTTGTTACGAGACGAGTATTGGGATGATCTTTAGGTCGCTCGTGGCCCGTCAAGATTCGGCTTCTTCTTCTAATGAAACCTGGGGAGGAAGAGTGCGACTCCTTCTTTGTTTGCGCCCCTGGATTGTATACAGGGATTGATGTAGCGTCGCCTGTAGGGCATGTATTTTATTTTTATTTTATTTCTTTTCCCGCGATGCTCTATCATTTCAGCTTTTTATATCGTGAAAATTGCGACTGCCCAATCATTTCGGCTATTTTTCGCGGTGCCCAATCATTTTGGCTGTTTATTTATTCTCTACTCGCTGCTTTTTATTGCGAGTTGCCCCATCATTTCGGCTATTTTTTATGCCTTCATTCTTACTTGCTGCTTTTTATTGCAAGTTGCCCCATCATTTCGGCTATTTCGTAGGCATGTGTGGCTTGCTAGCTTTTTCGCTACAAGATCGGATTTTGGACGCCGATTTCGGCATCAGCATCGCTGCAACTGGGACGTTGCCAGGAGCGAATCATCATTTGCCACGAAAGAATTTGTGATTTGATACCGGTTTAGGCGTCAGCATCGCTGCAACTGGAATATTGCCAGGAGCGAATCATCATTTGCCTCTGTCGATGTTGAACAAAGGTGGCTTAGCAAACAGGGTTAAGGTCCTGCCGACTAAGGCTTTTGACTTCATGAGCCGTAAGGGTCTCACAAAGGTATTTCTCCCTACAAGTCGTGAGGCTCTTGCAGGTGTATTTTCTCCTTAGGGATCGTGAGGATTCCTAAGTGTATGTTCCTCTGTAAGTCGTAAGGATCCTACAAGAGGGTTTTCTCCTTATGGGTCGAGGGGACCTACAAGGGTTGGACTTTGCTGGGGAAATGTTTATTCGCACCCGTGGATTGTATACAAGGGTCAGTATTGAGCCTCTTGTAGGGCAATATCGGAGGTTGTGGAGGATTTGCTTAAGAACAGGTTCAGGTTTCTGTAACTTAAGACTTTAAAATCTCATGAGCCGTGAGGGTCCCATAAGAGAATTCTCCTTACGAGTCGTGAGGATCTCGTAAGTGTATTTTCTCCTTAGGAATCGTGAGGATCCCTAAGTGTGCTGCTCCTTTGTGAGTCGTAAGGATCTCACGCAGGTGGTTTCTCCTTACAAGGTCGAGAGGACTCTGTAAGTGTCCTTTAACGAGGTTGCGCCCTTTCGGGTTTTCACAAACACTCGCCGGTAGTCCTGCTGTTTTTACTCACGGAGCCCTTTTCGGGTTTTCATCCGTGCCCATTTTGCTTATAGACATACCGTTTTTTTTTCTTCTTCTTTTTTTTTTACTTTTCTTTTTTACAAGGTCGCGCCCTTTCGGGTTTTCACGAACACTTGCCGGCAGCCCTGTTGTTTTTACTCACGGAGCCCTTTCGGGTTTTCATCCGTGCCCACTTTGCTTATGGACATACCGTTTTTTTTATTTTTTATTATTTTTTTTATTTTTTTTATATTTTTTTTTTATCCATCTCGTCAACCTAAGGACGTTTCGGTCCGTCGATAGTTTAAGGACGTTTCGGTCCGTTGTTAGTTTAAGGACGTTTCGGTCCGTCGATAGTTTAAGGACGTTTCGGTCCGCCGTTAGTTTAAGGACGTTTCGGTCCGTCGTTATAGGAAGGCCGGCTGCTGCTTGTAAAGTCTGAGCTTAGGAAAATAGTGAGCGGACATAGTCGTTGTCATCTATCATTAACCCAGGCTGCGGCTTATTAGGCGTAGTATTTCTTCAAGAAGCGGCCGTTTATTGGCCTGAAAGGCCTTTCACCGTGCATGTCCACGAGTAGATAGGCTCCACCCTGGTAGACCTTGTCTATGATGTACGGGCCTTCATAGTTTGGCTCAAATTTTCCTCGCTTGGCACGATTGGGGATCATAGGTCTTTTGATCACTAGTACGAGTTCGCCTTGGCGGAATGTCCTCGGCCTGGTCAATCTTTCGTACGAGCGCGTCATCTTTGCTTTGTAGGCTTCTAGATGTTGTTGTGCTATGAGCCGGGTTTCATCGAGGGCATCAAGCTCCTCAAGCCGAAGGTGAGCATTTTCTTCGTTCGTCAGCTCGTGGTGGACTGCTACTCGTAGAGAGGGTAACTCTATCTCGAGGGGGAGCACTGCTTCTGTCCCAAATACCAACGCGTACGGCGTTGTGTTTGTGGCTGTCTTGAATGTCGTTCGATAAGCCCAAAGGGCTTCTTGCAGCCTTTCGTGCCAGTCTCTCTTATTCCTGGAAACGGTCTTTTTTATGATCTTCGTCAAGGTCTTATTGAAGGCCTCGGCCAGACCGTTAGCTCGTGGATTGTAAACTGAAGAATATCTCCAGTCTATATTGTGCTGCTGTGCGAAGCGGCTAATCTTATGGCTTCGGTAGGCCGGCCCGTTATCGGAGATAATCCGCCGTGGAGTTCCAAACCGATAGATGACGTGCGTCTTGAAGAAGTGGAGAATATTCTCCGTCTTCACTTCCTTCAGCGGTACTGCTTCTGCCCATTTGGAGAAGTAATCAGTTGTCGCCAGGATAAAGCGGTGTCCCCGGGATGATGCTGGCTCAATGGGGCCGACTATGTCAGTCCCCCACATTTCGAATGGCCAACTAGCCAACGTCGGGTGCAGTGGATTCGGATGTTGGTGGATGAAGTCTCCATGGATCTGGCATGAGTGGCATTGCTTCGCATACTCGAGGCAGTCCTGGATCATCGTGGGCCAGTAATAACCCATCCGTTTAATTTTTAACTTCATCTTTGGGCCTGCCTGGTGAGAACCGCAAAGTCCGTCATGAGCTTCCTGAATGACTCTTTCTGCTTCGTCAGGTCCTAAGCATCTCAGCCATAGGGAATCAAACGATCTCTTGTATAGAATGTCGTTGACAAAAGCGAAAGATAAAGCTCGTTTCATGAGCTGATGTCTTGAGGACGCTTCTTCGAGCATTCGGCGGGATTTAAAGTAGTCTATGAAGACTTCCCTCCAGTCTTCGGCCTTCTCATGGTCTTTTATTTGTAGAGTCATCTGCTCAGTCGTTCCCTTTTTTCCGCATGATTCCGGAGATATTTCTGCCGGGGCGAGTACTCGACGGCTTTGTACCACGATTCTGACGTCATCGAGGTTCTCGTCAGCCAGTTCTTTAGCAAGTTTAGCCAACGCGTCTGCTTTGCTGTTTTCCGCGTGCGGTATGTTCTCCAAAGTATAGGAGGGAATTTGGGTCAATAGTTGTTGCACCCTTTCGCCGTACTTTACCAACTCCGGCTTGCACGTTTGGTAGTCACCATTTACTTGACTGACGACCAGCTGAGAATCCCCGTATATGAGGAGGTCCTCAATTCCCATGTCGATGGCGATCTCGAGGCCTGCTATCAGGGCTTCGTATTTGGCTTCATTGTTTGTCCTCGGCTCTGTTAAGGAGAAGGCGAAGCGCGTTATCCCTCCTTGTGGAGTTGCAAAGATGAGGCCTATCCTGATTTTAATCATTGGGATACCTTGTTTCTGTTTCTTTATGGAGGACGCTCCATCGAAATAGAGTTCCCATTGGGTGCTTCCGCCGCTAATCGCATCAAATGCATGCTCGTCCGACAAATCACAGTTCAGAGGAGAATTGGCCGGTATCGGGTGCTCGGCGAGGAAGTCGGCAATGGCCTGGCCTTTCACTGCCTTGAGAGGTTGATACGTTATCGAGAACTCCATCAAGAGCAGGGCCCACTTAGCAAGTCGTCCCGTCAGTATGGCTTTCGACATCAAATATTTGAGAGGGTCCACCTTCGAAATAAGACGGACTTCATGTGCTAATGCGTAATGTCTAAGCTTTGTTATTGCGAAGATCAATGTCAAGCAGTGCTTTTCAATGGGGGAATAGTTGCTTTCTGCCCCCAGTAGAACTCGACTTAAGTAGTAGAATGCTCTCTCTTTCCCCTGATCGTTCTCTTGTGCCCATAATGCGCCTAAAGAACCTTCGAGGGCGGTCGTATAAAGAATGAGGGGTTTTCCCTTGACCGGCGCGGCCAACACCGGAGGGCTCTGCAGGTATTGCTTGATCTCGTCTAGTGCACCTTGACATTTGTGATCCCAAACGAATGGGGTTCCCTTTTTCATCAGGTGGCTGTAAGGACGGCATTTGCCCGAAAGATTAGCGATAAACCGCCGGATGTATGCGAGCTTCCCTTGGAGAGACCGCAACTGCTTGAGCGTTCTTGGCGGAGGCATTTCCATGATCGCTTTAATCTTTGACGGATCTATTTCAATACCTCGGTGTCGAATGATGAATCCCAGGAATTTGCCCGAGGAGACTCCAAACGCGCATTTGAGGGGATTCATTTTCAAATTATATTGCCGAAGGCGTTGAAATACAGTCTCCAGATGCTTTAAATGATCTTCGTATGACGTGCTCTTTACTACGAGGTCATCGATATAGCACTCGACGATGTCATGTATGAGGTCGTCGAAGATCTTTGTCATGGCCCTTTGATAGGTGGCGCCAGCGTTCTTTAGACCAAAGGGCATAACCTTGTAGCAAAATATACCCAAAGGGGTGCGGAAAGCGGTATGCTTCTGGTCTTCGGGATGCATCTTTATCTGATTGTATCCTGACGAACCATCCATAAAGGAGAAAACCTCGTGAGTTGACGTGTTATCTATCATTAGCTCGGTTACCGGTACTGGGAAATCATCCTTTGGACAGGCTTTATTGAGATCCCTGAAATCCACGCATATGCGTACCGTCCCATTCTTCTTCATTACCGGGACGATATTGGCAATCCAGTCGGGATATTGGACTTCTTGGATAAATCCAGAATCGATCAACTTCTTGACTTCGGCGTTGATGCTCATTTCAAGCTCGAGTCGCATCCTCTTTGGCGCCTGCTTGACTGGCTTAATATCTGGGGATATTGCTAATCTATGCACAGCAATCTCCGGATCCAATCCTGGCATCTCGGAGTAGTTCCACGCGAAGCAATCTTTATGTCGTAGAAGCACGTTCTTTAACGCAGCCACCTTTTCTTCGGATAACAGCTGGCTGACAAATGTCGGTCGCGGGTCGTCTGCCGATCCCAACTCAATCTTCTTGAGGTTATCTGCAGTAGTATGTATACCATCTTCCAGTTCTTTGGGAGCGGGCGGAAATTCTGAGATCACCTCATCATTGCTGTTCTCAAAGCATCGGGGAAGGTCATCTACGTTCTCGGGCTCTTCTCCTAATATCGTAATCGTATAACAAGTGCGAACCCGCTCCCTGGACTGAGGTGGACCCGGTTCTGCTCTTGCGGCCTTGGGCTCATGCTTTCGCGGCGGCGTTACCTTCCAGCCGTCGGATAAAGCGAATCTATCCCGTCGGTACTGGTCCTCGACCCAGTTCTTGAAGGTGAAGCAGTCTTCGGTAGGATGTCCTATGGCTTGGTGATAAGAGCAATAACTCGGATGAAAGACCTTGCTAGCTTGCTCAGGATGTCTAGACTCTGGAAGCGTGATCATTTGATGTTTTATAGCGAGGTTGAGTAACCTCTCCGTCTTGTCTCGGGGGAAGGAATACGCTCGACTCATCTTCTTCACGAGGGACAAACCCGAGCCGCTTCTTGATTTATTTTCGTCTCTGCGTCGGGCCTTTCGTACAATGGATTGACGAGGATAAGCGTCTTTGTCTTTTCCAGTACGTTGAGATAGACGTTGCGTCCTGGCCTTCTTGTAGATGGACATCTCGCGGTTGTGGTCTTCCTGAGCTCTCTGACCCATTTTCCTGATAGGCTTGTTTGTTCGTTCTTCAAACGACGGACTCGGTGCTTCAATCGCGGGGTCTAGTTTTAATGAAGGGTTGGCGTCTCCTGACAGGGCGTCCTCTTCTTCATCAAAGGTATATATAGTGTAGCTGCTGTGAGTCCGTTCCCGTTTTCCAGCTCTTGCGTATCCAAGCCCGAGTGTTTCCATCTTCCCGTTGGGCAATTTGCGTTGAGTCCCGGGGACATCCCAAATCTTGTTGTAGAACCGAGCCTGCCGAACTGCCTGTTTTAAGGGTACTCCTTGGCGCTTCAATAGCTTCTTTAATCCATCCGTATAGTATCTGGGCAGACGGATGGGTTGGAGCCTGTCGAATGTAGTATCTGCGCCATGCCAGATCTCTTTCTCTATTTTCGACTCTGAGGATCGGTAAAATAGGATCACTTTCTCACCCCTTCGCCTGGGAGGGACGTAGAATGTTTGCAGGTCCTGCACATCGTGAGCCTGAAGCGCGTCGAGATCCTTGTAGTGTTCTCGCGGTACCATGGTGATTTGCAAACTATGGTCATCGCCAAGGGGTGCTTGTGTTGGCAGCCGATTGGAAAACACAGCATTAACTTCATCTTCTGAATCACTTCCGAAGATTAATACGGGGGCGGGTGTCCCCAGGTTGTTGCGTTGAGATGGCCCTGCATAAACTATCTCTTCCTCTTCTTCGGTATCGCTCCCGAAAATAGGGATGGTGGCGGCGGTTTTGTTCTCCGGATTGCGACACCTTTCTGTATCCTCGAAATCTGGCAAAAAGTACTTCGCATCTTCGTATTTACGGACTTCGTTCACGGAAAATGGGTTTAACTCACCTGTTACGGTATACTCGAAACCATCCTTGAAGTACTTCATACACTGATGTTGTGTAGAAGGGATGATATTGTACTCGTGTAGCCAAGGACGGCCGAGCAAGGCGTTGTAGCAGGTCTTGGCGTCAATGACATGGAATTTGATGTCTGTGACGAGAAGTCCAAAGCGTAATGTTAATATCACAGATCCGAGAGTCCGTGACGATTGTGAATCGAAACCGGAGATAGTGATCTTGTCACGAGCGAGGTGTTGCACGCTCATGCAGATTTCCTTCAACACCCGAACATTAAGGAGGTTGACGGAGGATCCATTATCCACCAGGATCTTGCCTATCTTGATGTCATGGCAGTATCCGGAGACATATAGGGGGCGGTTGTGGTCGCACGTCCCGAGAAGGAGGTCTTCATCACCGAAAGTGACGTCGGCCGTATGCACTTCCTCCAGTTCATCCTTCATCTTTTCAGTGGCGAGGAAGGCTTGGAATTGCTCGGGTTCCTGTAACGCCTTAATTAGTGAGTCTCGCGCTTCTTTCGATAATAGGAGGGCATCGAGAATGCTAAGCTGTGAAGGTAGCTTCCTTAGGTGCGCGAGGATGTTATAGTCCACTTTACTCTTCCTAGGAGGGTCTTTGGCAGCCAGCTCTCTCATGACTTGGTCAACTAAAGTGATATCTTCAGTGACTTTTTCCTTTCCCTTATCTTTTCTATTCCCGGGCCCGAGATTCTTTTCTGGGAGTGTGCGATTGCGCAGCTGAATGTTCTCGCAGATCTCCGATTCCTCCTCTTTCCCCAAAACAGATTCTTTAAAGAGAGGGCCCAGAGCCATTTCTTCATCAGAGTCGCTCCCAAAGGTGAGAACTTGTGACCCCCTGGCGTTAACCATGCAACAGCTGCCAGTCGTTCTGCTGTGCCCATCGACAGTACTTCTTCGCTCCCGACGGATCTTGCGTTTCATGCACTTAACATGTTGCCGACGAGTAACATATCCTTGCCACCATATCTTAAAGGCGTCGCACTCCTCCGTGGGGTGTGAGACTTTCCGGTGATATGCGCAATAGTCAGGGTGCCTCTCCGCCCCATCGTGTGTATTTCCTTCCGAGGGCGGTAGCTTCATCCCCATTGACATGGCTTTGGCAAACCTTTTTCTCGTCTTGAATATCTTCTTATCTACTTCGGATACCTTTCGCTCTGGCGGAGGTAGTTCAACTCTTCCGTTCGGTCGCCCGCATTTGGCTCTTTCCGACGTGGTCATTTCACGCTCCTGGTCCGCTTTACATTTTAGACGAATCTCGTCTAGAAAAGTGTCGATCATTTCGTCTGTTGGCCATGCACGCTCTGGTACAGGCTCTGCCTCCAGCTTCTTAGTGCCGGGAGTTTTCCCATCATTGGTAAACGAGTGGGAGATTACGTTACAACTCGCCACATATCCTTCGGATTCATCCGACAAGCTCTCTCCATCATCTTCCTCTTGAAAGATGTGGTTGAGGAATTCTTGCAGTGTGACAGGAGTTCGCGCCTTTTGATTGTATTCTTCCAGCGCGTCGATCTGCTTCTGCAAGTTCGTGTGCTCGTTTCCAAGCTTCACGGACTTCTTGGATTTCTTCTTCTTTTTCTTCGAAAATTTTGACGGTTGGACGTGAGTATTTGGGCTCTTATCGCGAGTCTTCGTAATTGGGCGGGGCTTCAACATTCCTTTGATAATTTGAGGTTCAAGAGGGTCCTTCCATTCGATCGCAGGGCACGCATGAAGGTCTCTCAGCATTCTTTTGGTTTTAGTTGATAGCACGACCTCCAATGGAGCTTCTTCAATAAAAGAACATGTTGCCCCCGGTGTATCCGCTTTCCTAGGAGCATGCGGCTGTGGTGGGTTCACCTTCCACTTTTCGGACAGTACAAACTTCCCCTGGAGGTACTGGTCTTCAATCCATCCTTTGAAGACGAAGCAATCTTCAATCGGATGGCCTACCGTTTGATGGTAAGGGCAATAGTTAGGGTTATTCGCCTCGGTGGGTTGCGGCGGTCGCCTTGGATTTGGTAGGCTTATAAGTCTGTTGCGTATTGCCAGCTCGAATAACCGTTTCGTCTTGTCTCGTGGGAACGAGTAGGGACGCTTCATCTTCTCATTATAATACCGACGCCTTTCCTCGAGTTGATCTGCCGGTTTCGGGGCGTTAGGTTGCTGTTGGGCATTCGCAACAAAAGTTGCCCTTCCTTTACCCTTGTCATTCCGAGGTTCCGACTTCGGGGGAGGTGGTCTATAACCCATCTGGTCCATTTGAGCCAACTTGTCGATCAGAGCCTGGAATGTGGTTGGCTTAAAGAACATCATAAACTGGGAGATAGTTGCGTGAGGGTCTAGAGTTCCCACGAACATGCCCACCGCAAGCGCTTCCTCAATGCGTTGCTCACATCTCGACCACAAGTTCCGCCAGCGTATAGCGTACTGGACCCAGGTTTCACCCGGTTTTACCCTGGCGTTAATAAGTGCAGTTATTGGAGTGCGTTCGCTGGCACTTGCAAATCGCTGAGTGAACAACAACTCCATTTCAGCGAACGTTTTGATAGAATCGTTCGGGAGTTCCGAATACCATTCGAACGCTGTTTCTGATAAGCTGCCCACGAACTGGCGGAGCAACAATTTATCATCACTGCCGGTGTTACCGCAGAGGGCCCGAAACTGGGCGACATGTTGATGGGGATTGCCGGTCCCCTTAGACACGTGGAATTTTGGTATCGTATAGCCTTGCGGGTATTTGATTTGGTCGTACCAGCTCGGATACGGCCGCCCCGTTTTCACGACTTGACCAGCTGCCTCAGTCGCGTGGTGAACCCGGATTTGCTGGGCTATGTAGTCAGCCAGGTCAGCCTTAGAGATTGCCTCCTCCTTGGCCGTTGAGAGGGCTGGTGTGGATTTGACGTTTCTCCCCGGTCGTCTTCAAGAACGATCGGGGGATCCTCGGCGAGTAAGTCCTGCTGGATCATCATTCCTATCACATCTTGAAAGAGAAGGCCCATCCGTTGTATGTTGGCCGCTTGTTCAGCAGCCTCTTTGTCCCTTTTCTCCAGTGTCCGGCGAAGGAATTCAGCGTCGGTTTCTTCCTCCCGGCGTGCGTCTGAGGACGTTTCTGGGTTTTCTTTTGGTCCGGTGAGCGCGGCCATAGCATTCATCATTTCTCGAAGCTTTTGTTGCTGCTCCTGGGCTTTCGTCACGGATCGGGTTAGCGGTCGGTGGCCCGTAGAAATGCGGCTCTCCTCTTTTCCAGAGGCCATGTAAACAGTGTGCACCACCATGCCCCCAGACTTAGGGCGTCTGGGCTCAGTGCTTTTAGCCGTCGCTGCATGCTGTGGGGTCCTCTCTGGCCTCCTCCTTTTATGAGCCATGGAGGTTGAGGGGGCCGTTGAGGTGGGCGTCCAGACAGCCTTTTGGGGTTTAGCCTGGTGACCAGCTTCCGGTTGGATTTTCAGCTTCTTGTGCTGGTGGGAGAAGTTTGGATCGATGATCGAGTCTCGGGCCTGCCGCCAAACCTTATAGATTTTGGAAGACAGCCGTTGAGGAGATCGGGGCTGTTCGGGTTTTATTTCCACAACCTTTTTTAATGAGGGAGGAGACCTCTTCAGTACTGCCGTAGGGGAATTCTTTCGCACCTTATTTAGCATTTCAAAGCTGTTCCCAGTTGGAACAGCAGCATTAACCTCTGCCACCGGGGCCGATGGAGTCAACCCGGAGGGGGAGTTGCCCCCAGCCTTCCTCACTCGGCGCCAATGGCGACGTCGAGCGTGTCGAACGGACGGTGTAGGGTCAGCGGTAAGAATGGTTTCGTCTTGCCCCCTATCTGGGTGGGGGGTCGCAGTTGGTATTAGCCTGTCAAAGACCGATGTCCTTTGGGCAGTAGGAGCGGGAGCTGAAGCCGTTAATCTTGTAAAGACCGACCTTTTGGCCGGAGGAGCTGCCTTAACGACTTCTGGGGCAGGAGCGGCCACTTTCTTAGAAGCAACCTTCTCTGAGATTGTAGGTCCCATGATGGGTTCGAAGGATTTCTGGCCCAATCTAGAGAAGACCGAGGCGTTGACGTTGGGCGACTCGTTGAGAGGAGCCGCGGCAGGGGTAAGACGATCAAAGACCGAATTCTTGAGAGCTTCCGTTGTCAGCGCTAGAGCGGTGAAGTTTGTCGGCGGGAGCATGGTCCCAAAGAACAATCTTGTGGTGGCGCGAGTGACCTGTTCCACGGGCATTGTGAATAGCGAAGCAGCTTGGGGTCCGTAGGCTATACCTCCTGGCGAGGCAGAGCGTTGGTTGCAATTGCAGTCTGAGCAGTTGGAGAATTTCACGGAAGTAGAAGCCATCGATCCTTTGCTTTCTGCAATAAGCAAGACGCCAATTCTTAGTATCTTGAAACCCAAGGGCAACCATTAGCGAACCGCGTTTGGTTCGCGAGTCACGACACACGAAGTGTGGAGTGGAAAGAGGAAAAGGTCCTACCGGGCGTGCCAGAATCTGTTCCCCTCCGAAAGACGGCGCGACAGGACGTCTTGCCTGAGATTCGGGGCAGATGCTAATTGGTGCTATCCGTCCACCTCTCCGAAGATGCCAAGTTGATTTATGGCACCATGTATCGAAGGTTTAGACGGATGCGTCCGATGTAGCAGACTTCGTCAGATTCCCCCTCGTTTGAGGGGTTTTTTGATTGTGGGGACGCTCTTCCCTGCAGGCGCAAGCCCCTGCAGTTAATTACGCTACCGCATTGCGGTAACAACTTTCTCCTTCTCCAGATGGTCACTTCGTGTCGTGAGTGTTTGTTTTGTATTTTGTTGCCCGTGGATTGTTTACGGAGACTGAGTTATGTCGTCGCCCGTAGGGCGTGGACTAGTCCAAATCCGTATTATCTTAGATTTGGGTTTGGGGTTTTGGTTTGAGGATACGTTAGCCATATTTGAGGCTAAGATCAACTCAAACGTTTGTTAAGGATACGTTAGTCCAGTTTGAGACTAAGATCAACTTAACGGGATCGTTCAGATCCGACAAAAGAGCGTTTGGACTCTAATGTTCCAGTTTAGGGACATAGTGGTCCATCGTATGTATGGCCGTCGGGACCCGTCACCTCTCTGACGACGTTGAAGGATTACAACGACGGATGTCAGAGGAGTTCAGAGATGTACCCTCGAGCCAGGGTTAATTGGGGGATTCATAGTCCACTCTGTTTGAAGGTTTAAGGATACGTTAGCTGTTTTTTGAGGCTAAGATCAACTTAAACGGGACCGTTTAGATCCGACAAAAGAGCATACGGGGCTCTATTGTTCTAGTTCAAGGACGTTGCGGTCCATGGGTAGTTTAAGGACATTGCGGTCCATGGGTAGTTTAAGGACATTGCGGTCCATTGTTAGTTTTAAGACATCTCGGTCAAGGTTAAGGACGTCGTAGTCCATGGGTTTAAGGACCCCACAGTCCATTGTTAGTTTTAAGACATCTCGGTCAAGGTTAAGGACGTCGTAGTCCATGGGTTTAAGGACCCCACAGTCCGGTATGTGCTCTGGATGCTTCACACGGGTTCACTGCCGCGCTTGGCGAGGACCAGGCTCCGCTCTGGACGCTTTCCACGGGGTCAAAGAGTGACATTATCCGCGTTCCACGTAACCAGGAATTTGCATTAGACATGAGTTTAAGGACCCCACAGTCCATATCAATGTGTGGTCGTCGGGACCCGTCACCTCTTTGAAGACATTGAGGGATTACAATGCCAAGTATCAAAGGAGTGAAGAGATGTACCCTAGAACCGGAGTGGATTAAATAGTCCTTGGCCCAATTTGGGGTCAAGACGAATTAATTATGTTATGAGTCCATTGGACCAGTTAATCACCAATTGAGGACTTATGGCCATCTTGGGCTAAGTCCAATCAGGAGAGGCTTTGCCTCTATCCATTTAGGCCAATTGGGCCAAACGTCTAGTGTTAAACACTACAGAGCAGTCAGTGTTGAACACTGGGAATGAGGTTGACAAGTTAGTGTTTAACACTAAGAGATAATTGGTGTTAAACACCAGCAACAAGGCTTTTCGAATTAGTGTTAAACACTAAAAACAGATCAGTGTTGAACACTGCAAATGAAGATCTCAGATTAGTGTTTAAACGCTAAGGTAATCAGTGTTGAACACTGCAGATAAAGCTTTTTAATTAGTGTTGAACACTAAAGCCCAACAGTATTTGAACACTGAGTTCGAGAGTTTCAATTTAGTGTTAAACACTAAGACAAGAGGGGTCACGTGGCAGCACGTGAGAGCGCCCTCCCTTCATTTATTCTGAGATTATCGTGTCTTTCAGAGCATCACGTGCCATCACGTGATGGGCATTCAAATGCCTATGTATTAGAGCTTCTGTCGAGGGTCACGTGGGTCACGTGGGGTGCTGCCTCAAAGGGGCTCTCTGTAGATCTCTTGGGGGGTCACGTGATGACACGTGACCCTGCCTCTATGTATTTTGTTCAGAGGCTTTGTTAATCTTCTTTCAGGAATTAAATTCCTCGAACTGTAAATTTCAGAGGAATTAAATTCCTACTTCCTTTCGAAGACTTTGTTTTCTGGAATAGAGTTTAACTCTGAATTTTCCGTAGGAATTAAATTCCTCATATATGTGAAGGGCTGAATAGGGTTAAACCCTAATAAAAGTTTTTAAGGAGTTTAAACTTCCATCCTCTGTTAAATTATGATTAAGGGAATTAAATTCCCGATGTTTCAACAGAACTGGGTTTTTTAATTAGGGTTAAACCCTGTTTCTTTTTTGTTCTGGAGGAATTAAATTCCCATGATATAGGGTCAAGCCCTACTTTTATTTTAAAGGAATTAAATTCCTACAGTTCTGTGAGAATTAAATTCTCGTGCTTGCATTCCTTCTCTATGTTTTGGATCTGCATGGCAGGATCTCAACCCATTGAGAATTAAATTCTCAACCTTAAGGGGAGATGTGCACTTTGCAGATCCTCTATCAAAGAGAGAAGAAATATGTTCTTCTGTTTTTACATTATCAGAGTTAAACTCTGTTGAGAATTAAATTCTCTTTCTTTCAAAAGGCCTTCCCTTTCTTACCTAGGGTTTTTTTGCAGAAGATCCGAGTCTTTTCAAAGTATCAAAGCTCTTCTCCTTTTTTCTTTTTTCTTCTCTGCGCCTGTCTCTCTTTCTCTGTGTCTCTTGGCTCCTATTTATAGGAGAAGCAGCCGAATCAATCAGTTTTTGACGAATCTTCATTGAGATTTGATTTGCATTCATCATTCATTTTAGGCCGTTGGATTATTAGGTGAATTTTATTCACCATTGGATTTTGAATCCAGAGATTCTCCTTTGTTATTTTGGTTAGATTTAAAGGGAAAATCTTTCCAAACCCGAGATTTTCCCATAGATAGATGATATTTCATCACCTCTGAATCTTTAATTTGATTGGTTCCAGATAGTTGCTTTCCTTTGGAAAGATTTGAATTCCTCTCAGAATTTAATTCTGTTGACAAAATGGGCTTTGAAAGCCGGTCACGTGTGACCACGTGACCCATGGTCACGTGTGAGCACGTGACCCCCTTTGGAATGAGCCTTTTCCTTTCTTTTGCGCTCTGTCTTCTGATTGCTGCTTAAACGTCACGTGCTACCACGTGACCCCTGGTCACGTGTGAGCACGTGACCCTTGTTTGAACTCTCTTTCTTTGGTTCTTTTGGAGAACGAGTCTGCTGCCTTGAACGTCACGTGCCAACACGTGACCCTGGTCACGTGGGAGCACGTGACCTCTTCTGAAGCCTTTTCCTTGACTTGATCAGGGAACTTGTGTGCCTTTGACGCTTGCATTTAAATGTCACGTGTCGCCACGTGACCCTGGTCACGTGGGAACACGTAACTCTTTCTGAAGCCCATTTTCTTCAGCGTAGTCAGGAAACTGAACTTGACTTGATGATGCTTTTTTAGGTGTCACGTGCCAACACGTGACCCCTTTCTGAAGCTTTTCCCAGAAGCTTTCCTGATTTTAAATCAGGAAACAAAGCCTACCAAGGACCCTTGGCCGAGCAGGGTTACTTCCCGGTGCCTCTTAGCGAGGGCTTTTGTCCTGAAGGATAGCCGAGCGAGGGTCGGGCTCGACTGCCTCTGGGAGGGCTTTTGATCCCTGTCAGTTATGGTAGGAAGCTACCAGCCGGGGATAGCCGAGCAGGGTAGTTGCTGAGCTGCCTCTAAGGAGGACTTTAATCCTTAGCGTTGGAGAGGCCGTAGGAGGCCTGCTAAGGATAACCGGGTAGTGAAGCTGCACGGTTGCCTCTTGGCGAGGGCTTTGACCTCTGGCGTTGCGAGTAGGGAACCTACCGACCAGGGATAGCCGAGCAGGGTAGCTGCTGAGCTGCCTCTAAGGAAGACTTTGATCCTTAGCGTTGGAGAGGCCATAGGAGGCCTGCTAAGGATAACTGGGCAGTGAAGCTGCGCGGTTGCCTCTTGGCGAGGCTTTGACCCCTGGCGTTGCGAGCAGGGAAGCTACCAGCCAGGGATAACCGAGCAGGGTAGCTGCTGAGCTGCCTCTAAGGAGGACTTTGATCCTTAGCGTTGGAGAGGCCGTAGGAGGCTTGTTAAGGATAACCGGGCAGTGAAGCTGCGCGGTTGCCTCTTGGCGAGGGCTTTGATCCCTGGCGTTGCGTGTAGGGAAGCTACCGGCCAGTGATAGCCGAGCATGGTAGATACTTGGCCGATTCTTCATGAGGTTTCGCCCGACCATCCAGTTGCAGGTATGGGGAACAGGAACGGTCGCGGCGAACGTGCGCATAGCATGCGCATTGAATGTGTGGGGAGGCGCAGGCCAGAGTCGCGTTGTTTCGATTCCGCCAGAGAAGGCTCAATGATCGCCGCATGGCAGCGACTTTGTGGGTGAAAACGGGCGACTGTTGGGTTCCGTTGGGGCGCAGTGGGCTTTATAAAGCTGAGGGAGCGCTGGTCCTTCCTTTCTTCACAAACATATCGTTGAGAAGACTTCCCCTTTACCATCCCCGAAATCATCCACTTCGAAGACGTATACCTCTACGACCAGAACTGCGCCGAGGACACGGTGTAGTTGGTCTATGGGAGCATCGAAGACTACTTCAGCAGGCTGCTCCCCCGGCGCTCCCCTCTGCTGCAGCTGCTGATGTACTCCATCTGGAGAGCGTTGCCGGGGCTTTACAACCCCCTGTCCGAGCGGCTCTACGATGAGGGGGTGGGCATGCTGCGGTCTCTGAGGCGCTTCGGCCTGATCTCCGCAGGTCGGCTGGCTCGCTCGGTGGCACTCGTCCGTGAGTGCTACGAACTGAGGCTCGAGGTCAACGCGCGCGGGGGGAATCAAGGGCGGAGGCTGGATCTCGCGATGCCTCGGCTGGCGGAGATCTTTACTGAGTACCATGAGCAGTGCTCTCTGCACCCCTTCCCCCGCTGCTGTAATTTTCTTTTTCTTTTTGTATGTATGGCTGAGGATCCCATAATACCTTTTTGAATAAATGAGACATTTCCTTCTTTTTCGCAATGTTCCATTGATCTTTATTAAATTAACAACAGACCCTAGGAAGAGTTTACATTGCCCTTAAAAAAAGTACATACTAATAGATGACCTCATTAGCTTGCCCCAAGCTCTCCGGAGGCTTGTTGGTCTCCGTGCTCGGCACCGGGTACGGGGCTCCCTGGGCTCCGGACTGGTCATCTGCCGAAACGAGCATGATCTGGCCAATGGTCAGCTCGCCGGGAGGGGGACGCTGCTCCTGCTCGTGGTCGCCCTGACGCTTATCCCTCAAGTAGGCAGCGAAGTGCCCTGATCGGATGAGCTCCTCGATGTAGTCCCGGAGTTGCTTACAATCCTCCGTGGCGTGGCCCAGCGTCCGGTGGAAGGCGCAGTAGGGGCCCCGGGTTCGCTTCGAGGCCTGACGCGGGATTGGAGGGAACTTGAAGAACCTCTCGCCCTGGGCCTCCTCTAGTAACACTGCGAGGGAGACGTTGAGCGGGGTGTACTCCTGGAACTTCAGGGTGATCGCTTGCCATGTGGATAGAGATCGGAAGGCCAACTTTGTTTTTCGTGGAGTTTCGTGTTCCCACAGACGGCGCCAACTGATGGAGGTCCTTTTCGGGTCTCCGTCAGATGTTGTCTTCCGTCGATCTCCCAGTGGATCTTGGAGGTGATCTCCTATTGCGTGTGGGTCTCAATGGATTTTGAGGAGATTGGTGGTTTTGAGGAGTTTGCGCCGAGTACCGGCAAGGAAGTCCCGAGGTGGTTTAGTACCACCGAGGACCCTCCGACGATCAAGTTAGTGCAAGATCCGACGATTGAATGCGCCTGCCCTTCTCTCCCGAAGTCGTCGAAGCGCTGAACTTCTTCGGGTTAGCCCCTGGACAGTTAGTGCCGAACTCATGGAGGATTCTCCTCGGGTTCCTAATCCGCCTGAACTTACAGGCGGTTCCCTTCAGCCTCTTCCTCCTTGATTCTTCCCTCGTTTTCAAAAATCTTCCTGGGGGTCGAGCGGGCGACCCAAGGTGGGTCTACCTCTCTTTTAGAAAGCGACATGGGGGCACCGCCGGGACAGGGGTTGTAGTCCGGCCTTCTTCCATTCACGACTAGAAGAAGAAGTTTTTCTTCGTCGCGCCGCCCGAAGGCCAGGACAGGCCCATGCCCACCAAGTGGTCGAGGGAAAAATGCTTGCCGGGGAACCAGTCCGATGACTCCTCCGCGGTAAGAGTGGCGTCGTAGGAGCCCATCCCCCAATTCGACGTGCTGCTGTCTGAGAGGGTCCTGAGTTGGGCCGGGCTCAGCCCCGTTGAGTTCGTCGGTAAGTTAGGCTTGCTTTTTGGCTTTTATATTACATGTGTCGCTGATTTCTTTACAATTGGTTTTGTGCAGGACCCATAGACATGAACGAGCTCCGAGCCTCCATGCGTCAGCCGAGGAAGGTCATGAAGGCTGGAGGCGTCGGCTCTTCCCATTCGAAGCCTGCCCCCTCTCCTTCTCCTCCGGTGGCCGCGTCCCATGAGCGTTCAGGGGCGGATCCCGTCTCGGGGCCTAGCCGAGCGCCGGGCCGGAAGCGGGCTCGAATTCTGGAGGACCCAGTCTCGGAGGTGGAGATCGGTTCTCCATCGGAGCCACTCAAGAGGGGTTCCCGGAGGTCTCCCCGAGGCCCGCCCTCGCCGATCATGGTGGAGGGGGGGCCTCCGGTTCGCTGTGCCCTCGGGGCTATCCATCGCGGATAGCCTGCTGCACGAAATAGAGAAGTCGGCAAGGGGGGACCTTCAGGGCCCAGATGGCATCCATCGCCCAGGAGTCCGTGCAGGTAAGTGCTTGGTTGTTTGTGAGATTCGGTGCCTCCTTCGCCTTCCCGACCTCTTTCCTATTTTTCAGGTTCTCCAGCATGTTGCCCTTGCCATACGCATGGAGGCCGAGGTGATAGCCCCGGCGATGAAGGCTGCGGACCAGCTTGCCTCTGTTCCCCGCCGAAACACGGAGGCGCGACCGTGTAGGTCCGTCTTGCCTGAATTTCGGGGCAGATGCTAATTGGTGCTATCCGTCCACCTCTCCGAAGATGCCAAGTTGATTTATGGCACCGCGTATCGAAGGTTTAAACGGATACGGCCGATGTAACAGATTTCGTCAGATTCCCCCTCGTTCAGGGGTTTTTGATTGTGGGGACGCTCTTCCCTGCAGGCGCAAGCCCCTGCAGTTAATTACACTACCGCATCGCGGTAACCACTTTCTCCTTCTCCAGATGGTCACTTCGTGTCGTGGGTGTTTATTTTGTTTTTGGTTGCCCGTGGATTGTATATGGAGACTAATTTATGTTGTCGCCCGTAGGACGTAGATTAGTCTAAATCCGTATTTTCTTAGATTTGGGTTTGGGGGTTTGGTTTAAGGATACGTTAGTCTCATTTGAGACTAAGATCAACTTAAACGTTTGTTAAGGATATGCTAGTCTAATTTCAGACTAAGATCAACTTAACGGGATCGTTTAGATCCAACAAAAGAGCGTTTGAACTCAATTGTTTAGTTTAAAGACATGGTGGTCTAGTGCCAGTTTAAGGACATGACGGTCGATGACCAGTTTAAGGACATGGTGGTCTAGTGCCAGTTTAAGGACATGGTGGTCCAAGGTTAAGGACATCGTAGTCCGTGGGTTTAAAGGGACCCCACAGTCCGAGGTTAAGGACATCGTAGTCCGTGGGTTTAAAGGGATCCCACAGTCCAGTTTAAGGACATCGTAGTCCATGGGTTTAAAGGGACCCTACAGTCCAGTTTAAGGACATCGTAGTCCATGGAATGTATGGTTATCGGGACTCGTCGCCTCTCTGAAGACGTTGAAGGATTACAACGACATGTATCCGAGGGGTTCAGAGATGTACCCTTGAACCAGTTTGAGTTGGTTGAAAGAACTGTAGTCCCATTTGGGGCTGAGATCTGTTAAAAGATTTATGAGCATATGGGCTCAATTAATCTAAGTTGAGGACTTATGGCCAAACTTGGGCTAAGTCCATTCAAGTTAAAATGTTTAACATTTATTTTGGGCTGTTGAGCATTTGTTTGGGCTTGGCCCTTTTAACAATACTGAGCATTGATTTGAATTTTGAAAGTATTTCTGTCCTTTAGTGCTGATGCACTCATAATAGCTCTGAGGCTTACTAAAGAACAATTTATGTTCTGTCAGCGCCCACATGACGGATACGTGGTGCGCTTGGTGCTTGGCGCCAGTTAAAGAGCGCAGTGCGCTTCTGCTGAGTAGCGCATACGTGAGTGACCCGTGGCGCACTTGGCGCTTTGCGCCAGATGATGAGCGCATTGCGCTAGTATATGAGCGCATTGCGCTATTAATTTAGTGGCGCACACGTGAATGACACGTGGTGCGCTTGGCGCTTTGCGCCAGTCTATAAGCGCAGTGCGCTTCTGCCGAATAGCATACATGTGAAAGATACGTGGCGCGCTTGGCGCTAAGCACCAGTCAAAGGGCGCAGTGCGCTATATTTGGAGCGCTATGGCTCTTCTCTTATGCAACTTAAATCAGTTTGCGCCCTAAGAATTAAATTCTCCTTTCTATAAGAGACTTTGTCTCAAGATTTTAAGAACAGAAGTTCTTATTTTGTAGGAGATATCTTCAATCTCTTTTGTTGATAAAAGGCTTTGCCTTTATAGATCTATGATCCTTAAGAGAATTTTAACAATTCTCTCCCCTTTTATAATGAGATATTCATGATCTCAGAAAGACAATTTGTCTTATAGATCTATGATCTGTGAAAGAAGTACTTCTTTGTTTTATGATGAGATCTTTTTGATCTCTTTTATAAAAGACTTTAGTCTTTGTAGATCTATGATCTTTTAAGAAAAGAAATCTTCTTTTTAATTGTGAGATGTTTTCATCTCTTTGTTCATCATCATTCTTTTTACCTTGAAGAAACAATCTTCTTTCTTGAGACCTGGGCTCTTTTTCTTGAGATCTCAAAGCTTATGGGGGAATTCCACTCTACAAGACTTGAAGTCTTGGATCCTTTATATAGGGGAGGCTGATCTGTTGAATCAGTTAAGGAGATCCTTTCTACAATTGATTTGGGAAATTTCCCATCGTTGGATCTTTGATCCAAGGGCTTCTGATTTACAGAAGGTAGTCTTCTTATTATTAATAAGATTAGGAAATCTTTCCAAACAGAATTTATTCTGTATTTTGGTAATTTTTATTTACCATTGAATCACTGATCCAACGGTGCTCTGATTTACAGAGCACAATTTTGTTATTTGGAAAGACTTTGAGAAATCTTTCCTTAACAGAATTTAATTCTGATTAATTAATAATTTATCATTATTATTAGATTTTTTATCTGACGGTGGGGAGCTTTTAGTTCCAGCACTATCGCACCCGTGCTTTGCACGTGGCGCTCTACTGAGAGCACAGCGCACTTGGCGCTAGCGCACCCGTGCTTTGCACGTGGCGCGCTGCTGAGAGCGCTGCGCACTTGGCGCTAGCGCACCCGTTCTTTGCACGTGGCGCGCTGCTCAGAGCGCAGCGCACTTGGCGCTAGCGCACACGTTCTTTGCACGTGGTGCACTGTCTAGGGCGCAGCGCACTAGGCGCTGGATCTGAAGCGTTGCTTCATTTTAAAATTTGAATTTTGAACAGAGCTTTGCTATGATTGGGGGAAACAAATGCCCCCCCACCGTTGCGCTCACATGGCCCACACGTTAGTGTAGCGGTGGCAGATTCTCTGCCGTTGGATCAACTCAGAAGTTGAAACGACTATTCATGCCTATAAATAGGACCTTTGGTCCTTAGGATGATTTCTGTTTATCTTCTTTCTTATTTTCTGAGAATTTTTATTCTCTCACAGAGCATAGCTCTCCATCTTAAGAATTTTCTTAAGGACAAAAACTCTGTCAAAAGTTAGGTAGAGATTAAATCTTTTAATAATCTAGGGTTTTACCCATTAACAGAGCCTTGCTCTTCATAGATCTTTGATCTAAAGAAAACCCATTTAGGGTTTCATTAATAGAGCTTTGCTCTCATGGAATCATAGATCTAAAGAGATCTTCTTCAGGGTTTCTTAACCCATCAACAGAGTTTTGCTCTTTTGAAAACAAGTAGATTTGTTAATCTCTTATGAAGAACTCTTAAGAGTTCGTTCATGGATCTTGAAGATCTTAGAATTTTAATTCATAAAAAATTGATTTCAATTTTTCTGATGGACTATTCCATCATCATTTTTTCCAGAGCAAGGCTCTTGAGGAATTTTTATTCCTTCATGATTAGAGTTTGACAAGTGTTACTCTGTCACAGAGCACTGCTCTCAAAGGGAGATTTACTCCTCTGCCCGAGGGATCTCTCATTTAATGAGAATTTCTTGAGGATTTCCTCATTACTAATCTTTTAATGATGTTCCTTTTCAGGCACTATGGCTGTTCATTTATATAGTATGAACGAGTTTATCTCTTATGAGGATATTCGCGTACAGGGTCGTCGCCAGAACCAAGAGTTTACGGATGTCCAATGTACAAAGATTATGGCTCATCTATACGCACACAGCGGTCGACTGCTTTCTCGTCGCTCCGCTCTTTTGAAGATCGTAGTGGGAGCAATTTGGGGAGCACTTCCTGGGTTTTATGAAGCCATGCCGCTGAATGCGCTGGATGATGCTGAAGACAAGGTGCACTCGGTGTACCTGTCTGGCCTGATCTCAAAGAAGCGTCGAGATAACCTCATTGATATTCTGCATCAAACTTTCCAGCAGACAACGATAATCGCTTCTTATCAAAGGGAGGAGGGCATTGGCGAGGATCTCGACACCCGCGATCGCGAGAGGATGCACACGAGAATAGTCAGAAAGGCCAGAAAGATTCTAGACGGCCTTACTTTCGAATTCCTCAATCCATGCCCTGGATCTGAGGTTTTACCATTGTAAACATCTCGATGCATCTTTTGTTTATTGTCTTTATTGATGTAAGAATTTTCTGAATTATGAATGACAAATCTTTCGCTTCCCTTCCTTTATTTTATGCTTTGTTGTTAGCATATTACTTTAGTAAGCGTCGCCTGCAGATAATAGAGAGAGCATTCCATTTTGAATTCTTCGAGAGGTAGTGATGGCTTAGGAGGCAGTTTCAGATCTGCTGCCTAAGACTTTTCAACTTCATGAGCCGTGAGGGTCTCATAAAGACTTTTCTCCCTACGAGTAGAGAGGATCTCGTAGGTGTATTTTCTCCTTAGGAATCATGAGGATTCCTAAGTGCGTTTTCTCTTATAAGTCGTAAGGATTTTATAAGAGAGTTTTCTTCCTTACGGGTCGAGAGGACCCGTAAGTGTTTAATGAGATTGACATCATACGCGTTTCATGGCGTCGGAAGTTGCTCCGGGCGTTTCCCACGGGGTCAAGGTTAACTTTGGCCGTGTTCCACGGGATCGTTGGATGACGTATTTCCGAGGCGGGGTCATGTGGATGACGTATTTCCGCGACGGGGTCATTTGGATGACGTATTTCCGCTACAGGGTCATGTGGATGACGTATTTTCGTGACGGGGTCATTTGGATGACGTATTTCCGCGATGGGGTCATGTGGATGACGTATTTCTGCGACGGGGTCATTTGGATGACGTATTTCCGCGACGGGGTCATGTGGATGACGTATTTCCGCGACGGGGTCATGTGGATGACGTATTTCCGCGACGGGGTCATTTGGATGACGTAGTTCCGCGACGGGTCATGTGGATGACGTAGTTCCGTGACGGGGTTATGTGGATGACGCATTTCTGCGACGGGGTCATTTGGATGACGTATTTCCGCGACGGGGTCATGTGGATGACATATTTCCACGACGCGGTCATGTGGGTGACGTATTTCCGCGACGGGGTCATGTGGATGACGTATTTTCGTGACGGGGTCATTTGAATGACGTATTTCTATGACGGGGTCATGTGGATGACGTATTTCCGCGACGGGGTCATGTGGATGACGTAGTTCCGTGACGGGGTCATGTGGATGACGTATTTCCGTGACGGGGTCATTTGGATGACGTATTTCCACGACGGGGTCATTTGGATGACGTATTTCCGCGACGGGGTCATTTGGATGACGTATTTCTATGACGGGGTCATGTGGATGACGTATTTCCGCGACGGGGTCATTTGGATGACGTATTTCCGCGACGGGGTCATTTGGATGACGTAGTTCCGTGATGGGGTCATTTGGATGACGTATTTCCGCGACGGGGTCATTTGGATGACGTATTTCCGCGACGGGGTCATTTGGATGACGTATTTCCTCGACGGGGTCATGTGGATGACGTATTTCCGCGACGGGGTCATTTGGATGACGTATTTCCGCGATGGGGTCATATGGATGACGTATTTCCGCGGCGGGGTCATTTGGATGACGTATTTCCGCGGCGGGGTCATGTGGATGAGTATTTCCGTGACGGGGTCATTTGGATGACGTTGCATCTGTTGTAATGAGACGAATATCGAAGTGGTCTCTAGGTTGTCTGTGAACCGTCAAGATTTGGAGTAGGGACTTTGCCATGACTCTAAGGTCGATCGCAGCGTCTGAATCCTGCTGGAATGAGGAAGAACGCTGTTGATGATCTCTAAGCTGTCTGCGAACCGTCGAGATTTGGCTTCGTTTCGATGGAGCCTGGTAGGAAGGTATGGTTCCTTCTTTATTTGTGCCCCTGGATTGTATACAGGGATCGATGTGATTTCACCTGTAGGGCAAAAAATTTAATTTTGTATATTTTTCTTTCCGCGATGCTCCATCATTTCAGCTTTTATATCGCGAAAGTCGCGATTGCCCAATCATTTCGGCTATTTTTCGCGGTGCCCAATCATTTCGGCTATTTATTTTATTTACTCGCTGCCTTTTATTGCGAGTTGCCCAACCATTTCGGCTATTTTGTATGCATACATTTTTACTTGCTGATTTGCAAGTTGCCCCATCATTTCGGCTATTTCATATGCATTTGTGGTTTGCTGACTTTTTGCTGCGAGTAAGGGTCTTGAGATCTAATACCGATTTAGGCATCAACATCGCTACAACTGGGATATTTCCAGGAGCGACTCATCATTTGCCTCTGTCGATGTCGAACAAAGGTGGCTTAGCGAACAGGGTTAGGATCCTGTCGACTAAGGCTTTTGACTTCATGAGCCATAAGGGTCTCATAAAGGTATTTCTCCTTACGAGTCGTGAGGATCTTGTAAGTGCGTTTTCTCCTTAAGAATCGTGAGGATTCCTAAGTGTATGGTCTCTTATAAGTCGTAAGGATCTTACAAGAGTATTTTCTCCTTATAAGTCGAGAGGACTTACAAGTGTCCTTTGCCATATGAGCATATCCCCAGTCTCTGGTAGGACTTCGTTAGGGAAATGTTTGTTCGCGCCCATGGATTGTATACAAGGGTCAATATTGAACCGCTTGTAGGGCAAAAAGAAGGTTGTGATGGCTTAAGAACAGGTTCAGATCCCTGTAGCTTAAGGCTTTTGAATCCTATGAGCCGTAAGGGTCTCAAAGGAGGGTTCTCCTTACGAGTCGTGAGGATCTCGCAAGTGTGTTTCTCCTTAGGAATCGTAGGGATCCCTAAGTGTGTTGCTCCCTTGTGAGTCGTAAGGATCTCACGCAGGTGGTTTCTCTTTACAGGATCGAGAGGACCCTGCAAGCGTCTTTTAACGAGCTTGCGCCCTTTCGGGTTTTCACAAAACTCGCCGGTAGCCCTGCTGTTTTTACTCACGGAGCCCTTTCGAGTTTTCATCCGTGCCCATTTTGCTTATGGACATACCGTTTTCCTTTTCTTTTTTTATTTTTTTTTTTTTGTCAGCCTTGGGATGCTGCGGTCCGTAGTAGTTTATCGACATCTCGGTCAATTGCCAGTTTTAGGACATAGTGGTCCATTGTTAGTTTAACGACGTTTCGGTCTGTTGCCAGTTTTAGGACATAATAGTCCATTGTTAGTTTAACGACGTTTCGGTCTGTTACCAGTTTTAGGACATAGTGGTCCATCGTTAGTTTAATGACGTTTCGGTCTGTTGCCAGTTTTAGGACCTAGTGGTCCATCGTTAGTTTAACGACGTTTCGGTCTGTTGCCAGTTTTAGGATATAGTGGTCCATCGTTAGTTTAACGACGTTTCGGTCTGTTGCCAGTTTTAGGACATAGTGGTCCATCGTTAGTTTAACGACGTTTCGGTCTGTTGCCAGCTACTACTTACAAAGTTTGGGCTTAGGAAGATAGCGAGCGGACATAGGCTTCGTCATCTATTGTTAACCTAGGCCGTGACTCGTCAGGCGTAGTATTTTTTCAGGAAGCGACGGTTTATAGGCCTGAAGGGTCTTTCGCCATGCATATCCATGAGTAGATAGGCTCCCCCTTGGTAGACCTTGTCAATGATGTATGGGCCTTCATAGTTCGGCTCGAATTTCCCCCGTTTGCCACGATTGGGGATCATAGGCCTTTTGACCACCAGCACGAGTTCTCCTTGGCGGAATGTCCTTGGTCTAGTCAGTCTCTCGTATGAGCGTGTCATCCTCGCTTTATAAGCCTCCAGATTTTGTTGCGCTATGAGTCGGGTTTTATCAAGGGCGTCGAGCTCCTCAAGCCGAAGGTGAGTATTTTCTTCGTCTGTTAGCTCGTAGTGAACTGCCACTCGTAGAGAGGGTAACTCTATCTCGAGGGGGAGTACCGCTTCTATGCCGAATACCAATGCATACGGCGTTGTATTCATGGCTGTTTTGAACGTAGTTCGATACGCCCAGAGAGCCTCATGCAGTTTCTCGTGCCAGTACCTCTTATTTCAAGACACCGTCTTTTTCACGATCTTTGTCATGGTCTTGTTAAAAGCCTCAGCTAGACCGTTAGCTCGGGGATTATAGACCGAAGAGTATCTCAAGTCTATGTTATGCTGTTGTGCGAAGCGGCTGATTTTGTGGCTTCTGTAAGCGGGCCCGTTATCGAAGATAATCCGTCGTGGAATGCCGAACTGATAGATGACGTCTGTCTTGAAGAAATGGAGGATGTTCTCTGTTTTCACTTCTCTCAGCGGTATCGCTTCTGCCCACTTAGAGAAGTAATCGGTCGTTGCCAGTATGAACCGATGTCCTCTGGACGATGCTGGTTCGATGGGGCCGATTATGTCAGTTCCCCACATTTCGAATGGCCAGCTAGACACCGTTGGATGTAACGGATTTGGATGCTGGTGGATAAAGTCTCCGTGAATCTGGCATGAGTGGCACTGCTTCGCGTATTCAAGACAGTCTTGGATCATCGTGGGCCAGTAGTAACCCATCCTTTTGATCTTCAGTTTCATCCTTGGGCCAGCTTGATGAGATCCGCAGAATCCGTCGTGAATTTCTTGGACGACTCTTTTTGCTTCTTCCGGTCCCAGGCATCTTAGCCATAAAGAGTCAAATGATCTCTTATATAGAGTGTCATTGACAAAGGCGAAGGATAGAGCTCGTTTCATGAGCTGATGTCTTGAGGACGCATCTTCAGGCGTTCGACGGGATTTAAAGTAGTCTATAAAGACTTCTCTCAAATCCTTAGACTTTTCTTGGTCTTTTATTTGTAAGGCCGTTTGCTCGGTAGCTCCCTTTTCTTCGGACGACTCTGGAGATATTTCTGCTGGGGCAAGAACCCGATGGCTTTGCACAACGATTCTCAGGTCATCGAGATTCTCATCGGCCAATTCTTTAGCGAGCTTGGCTAATGCATCCGCTTTGCTGTTTTCCGCACGCGGTATACTTTCCAGCATGTAGGAAGGAATTTGAGTCAGCAGTTGCTGTATACTCTTGCCGTACCTTACCAACTCTGGTTTGCATGTTTGATAGTCGCCGTTTACTTGGCAAACGACCAGTTGGTAGTCTCCGTATATGAGGAGGTTTTCGATTCCCATATCGACAGCGATCTCAAGACCTGCTATCAAAACTTCATATTCGGCTTCATTGTTTGTCCTCGGCTCTGTCAAGGAAAAGGCAAAGTGCATTATCCCTCCTTGTGGAGTCACAAAGATGAGGCCCACCCTAGATTTTATTATGGGGGTACTTTGTTTGCGTTTATTCATGGAAGACGCTCCGTCGAAGTAGAGTTCCCATTGGGTATCATTCTCTCTTTTCTCCCTGTCGATCGTGTCAAACGCGTGCTCGTCGGGTAATTCGCAGTTCAAAGGAGAATCGGCAGGTATCGGATGCTCAGCGAGGAAGTCGGCGATGGCCTGTCCTTTTACTGCCTTGAGGGGATGGTAAGTTATCGAGAATTCCATTAAGAGTATGGCCCATTTAGCGAGCCGTCCCGTTAATATAGCCTTCGACATTAAATATTTGAGAGGATCCACCTTCGATATAAGATGGACCTCATGTGCCAAAGCGTAGTGCCTGAGCTTCGTTATCGCGAAGATCAACGCCAAGCGGTGTTTTTCAATGGGGGAGTAATTGCTTTCTGCCCCCAGTAGAACTCGACTCAAATAGTAGAGGGCTCTCTCTTTCCCTTGGTCGTTTTCTTGTGCCCACAGCACGCCTAAAAAACCTTCGAGGGCGGTTGTATACAGAATGAGAGGCTTTCCCTTGACGGGAGCGGTCAGCACCGGCGGATTCTGCAGGTATCGCTTGATTTCATCCAGTGTTCTTTGGCATTTGTGATCCCAGACGAAATGAGTCCCTTTCTTCATTAGGTGACTGTAAGGACGACACTTGCCGGAAAGATTGGCTATAAATCACCGGATATACGCGAGCTTCCCTTGGAGAGACCGCAGTTGTTTGAGAGTCCTTGGCGGAGGCATTTCCATGACCGCTTTGATCTTCGACGGGTCTATTTCGAAGCCTCGGTATCGGACGATGAATCCTAGGAACTTGCCCGAGGAAACTCCGAACGCGCATTTAAGAGGGTTCATCTTCAAGTTGTATTTCCGAAGGCACTGAAACACAATATTCAGATGCTCTAAATATTCCTCGTATGATTTGCTTTTAACTACGAGGTCGTCAATGTAGCATTCGATGATTTCATGTATGAGATTATCGAAAATCTTCGTCATGGCCCTCTGATAGGTGGCACCGGCGTTCTTTAGACCGAAAGGCATCACCTTGTAGCAGAATATACCCAACGGGGTCCGGAAAGCAGTATGCTTCTGGTCCACGGGATGCATCTTTATCTGATTATATCCTGATGAGCCGTCCATGAAGGAGAAGACTTCGTGAGTGGATGTGTTATCTATCATCAGCTCGGTGACCGGTACTGGAAAGTCGTCCTTCGGGCAAGCTTTGTTGAGATCCCGAAAGTCCACACAGATGAGCACCGTCCCATTTTTCTTCATCACTGGGACGATATTGGCAATCCAGTTAAGGTATTGAACTTCTTTGATGAAGCCGAAGTCAATTAGCTTCTTGAACTCAGCATTGATGCTCATCTCAAGCTCGAGCCGCATTCTTCTCGGTGCTTGTTTGATTGGCTTGACGTCCGGAGATATCGCCAATTTGTGGACAGCAATCTCTGGATCTAGTCCTGGCATCTCGGAATAGCTCCATGCGAAGCAATCTGTATACTGCATGAGCACGTCTTTTAGCGTAGCCACCCTTTCTTCAGATAACAACTCACTGATGAACGTCGGTCGTGGGTCGTTTGCCGTTCCCAAGTCAATTTTTCTGAGGTTATCTGCAGTAGTATGTATTCCATCTTCCAGCTCTTTTGGTGCCGGTGGAAATTCTGAGATTAACTCATCTTCATTGTTTTCGAAGCACCAAGAAAGATCAGTCATACTCTCAGGTTCCTCTTCCGACAATGTTATCACGTGACAGGTACGAGATCGCTTCCAAGACCGATGTTGGTCTGGTTCTACTCTTGCCACTTTCGGTTCATACTTCTGCGGCGGGGTTACCCTCCAACTGCTGGATGGAGCGAACTTGCCAAGTTGGTATTGGTCTTCGACCCAGTCCTTGAAGGTGAAGCGGTCTTCGAGAGGATGCCCTATTGCTCGGTGATAGGAGCAATAGTCCGGGTGAAAGACCTCGTTTTCTTTCTCGGGGTGCTTGGACTCTGGGAGCGTCATCATCCGATGTTTCACGACAAGGTCGAATATCTTCCTTGTCTTGTCTCGGGGAAAAGAATACGCTTGATCCATCTTCTTTATAAGAGACGAATCCTGGTTGCTCGATTCTGCTTCGTGTGTCTTTTTGGACTCGCTATGCTGCCGTCGAACATATTTTCCGTTCTTGGGTTTATTTATGCCTCTGCGTCGGGTCTTTTGTATGACAGGCTGGTGACGAAGAGCATCATCATTTTCCGTAGCCTGTTGAAGTAGGCGCTGCATTCTGGCTTTCTCGTAGATGGCCATCTCGCGATTATAGTCATCCCGAACCTTTTGACCCGCTTCCCTTATAAGCTTGTCCATTTGTTCTTCGAACGACGGGCTTGGTATTTTCACGACGGGAGCTTGTTTTGGTTCAGGGTTAGCATCTTCCCACAAAGCATCTCCTTCTTCATCAAAGTCATGTATGACGTAGCAGTCGCGGAATAGCTCCCGTGTCTTGGATCGAACATATCCAAGCCCGGTCGTCTCCATTCTCCCGTTAGGCAACTTTCGTTGAGTTCCGGGAACGTTCCAGATCCTGTCGTATAACTTAGCCTGTCAGGCAGTCTGCTTAAGGGGTACGCCTTGGTGCCTCAATAGCCCTTTTAAGCCGTCTGTGTAGCACCTGGGGAAATGGATAGGCTGGAGCCTGTCAAGTGTAGAATCCGCACCATGCCAAATTTCTTTCTCCACTTTGGTTTCCGTGGATCGGTAGAATAGGATCACCTGTTCGCCTCTTCGCCTAGGGGGAACGTAGAATGTCTGCAGTTCTTGCACCCTATAAGTTTCAAGTGCATCGAGCTCTTTGCAATGCTCTTGCGGAACCATTGCAACTTGCAAACTTTGATCTTCGTCAGCGAAAGCTTGTATCGATGGCCGAGCAGAGAATACGGCATTGACCTCATCTTCCGAGTCGCTGCCGAAGATCAGAATAGGGGTGGACGGTCCCGGCTTGTTGTATTGGGGCGGCCCTGAATAAACTATCTCCTTTTCCTCCTCGGTATCGCTCCCGAAGACCGGAATGGTGGTGATTTTTGCTTGTCCTCCAGTTTGTGACATCTTTCTATGTCTTCAAAATCTGGCAGGAAGTACTTGGCATCCTCGTATTTGCGGACTTCGTTCACGGAGAATGGGTTTAGTTCCCTCGTTACAGTGTACTCGAGACCATCTTTGAAGTACTTCATACACTGATGTTGTGCAGAAGGGATAATGTTGTACTCGTGTAACCAAGGCCGGCCGAGCAAAGCGTTATAGCAAGTCTTAGCGTCAATGACGTGAAACTTGATGTCCGTGACTAGTATCCCAAAGCGCAGCGTCAGTATCACAAACCCGAGCGTCCGTGATGACTGGGAGTCAAACCCGGAGATAGTGATCTTATTTCGAGCGAGGTGTTGAACGCTCATGCAGATTTCTTTCAACACTCTTACATTGAGAAGGTTAACGGAGGACCCATTGTCGACTAGGATTTTTCCTATCTTGATATCATGACAGTATCCGGAGACGTAAAGGGGATGGTTGTGCTCACATGTTCCGAGGAGAAGATCTTCATCGCCGAAAGTGATGTTAGCAGTGTCACTTCTTCCAGTTTGTCCTTCATCTTTTCTTCGGTGAGGAAAGCTTGGAACTGTTCGGGCTCTTGTAACGCCTTGATCAGAGAATCTCTCGCTTCTTTTGATAGCAGGAGGGCGTCGAGAATGCTGAGTTGTGAGGGTATCTTCCTCAGGTGTGCCAGAACGTTGTAATCCACCTTACTTTTCTTAGGTGGGTCCTTGGCTGTCAGATCTTTGACGACTTAATCATCTAAGGCGATGTCTTCAGGGATTTTTTCTTTCCCCTTATCTTTTCTATTCGACCCACTGTTCGCGGGCCCAAGATTCTTTTCAGGCAGTGTACGATTGCGCAACTGAATGTTCTCACAGGTCTTCATTTCTTTCGCCTCGGAGGTGGGTTCTTTGAAGAGAGGGCCAAGGGCTATTTCTTCATTAGAATCGCTCCCGAAGGTGAGAACTTGTGATCCGCTGGCGTCGACCATGTGACAGTTGCCGGTAGTTTTCATATACTTCTCGATCGTATTTCTTTGCTCCCGACAAGTTTTGCGTTTCATCCGCTTGAAATGTTGTCGGTGAGCAACATATCCCTGCCACCAGTTTTTAAAGGCGTTGCACTCTTCAGTCGGGTGCATAATCCTTTGATGATATAAGTAATAGCTAGGATGTATATCCACTTCATCAGGGGCGTTTCCTTCGGAGAAAGGCAGCTTCATTCCCATTGATATGGCTTTGGCGAACCTTTTCTTCGTTTTGAACCTGCTTTTGCTGGCCAAGGGAATGTCTTGATCTGGTCGGAGTGCTTCAATCTTTTCATCCAGTCGCCGACGTTTGGCCTTTTCAAATATGGCCATCTCACACTCTCGATCAGCTTTGCTTTTAAGGCGGGCTTCGTTCAGGAATGCATCAATCATTTCGTTTGATGGTCCTAGAAGTTCCGGCTCAGAATCTGCTCCCAGTTTCTCTGCGTAAGGAGCTTCTTCACTGTCTATTGACGAGTGAGAGACCATATGGCAGCTTGCTACATAATCCTCGGGTTCATCCGACGAGTCTTCTCCACTGTTATCATCTCCGTCCTCAAGGACGTGACTAAGAAATTCTTGGAGTGTGACTGGAGTCCGCGCCTTCTGATTATATTCTTCCAGTGCGTCAATCTGCTTTTCCAGGTCCGTGCGTTTGTCACCAGGCTTCATGGGCTTCTTGGATTTCTTCTTCTTCTTCTTCGAAGACTTTGACGGCTGGGCGTGGGCATTTTGACTATCACCGCCAATCTTTGGAATTGGGCGCGGTTTCAGCATCCCCTCAGTGACCTCAGGTTCCAGTGGATTTTTCTACCTGAGTGCCGGGCATGTTTGGAGATCCTTCAGCATTCTTTTCGTTTTGGCTGAAAGTGCGATCTCCCATGGAGCTTCCTCTACAAAATTGCATGATGCCCCCGGTGTGTCCGCCTTTTTGAGAGCGTACAGCTGGGGCGGGTTCACCTTCCAGTTTTCGGATAATACGAACTTGCCCTGTTGGTACTGATCTTCTATCCAGCTTTTGAAGATGTAACAATCTTCGATCGGATGGCCCAACATTCGGTGATAAGACAGTAATTAGGATTGTTAATGTCGCCTGGTTGCGCTGGGCGTCTTGGCTCTGGCAGAGTGATGAGCCTGTTGCGCAGTGCTAGCTCGAATAACCTCTTCGTCTTGTCTCGAGGGAACGAGTAAGGGCGTCTCATTTTATCTCCAAGAGATCGTGTTCTATCATTTTGGCGATCGACTGGTCTTGGACCACTGGGCTGCTGATTAGTCGAAAATATTGCATATTTTAGCCGGCAATTTCCTCATCGTTTGCATCCATATAGAAGTGTTCGGTATTCATATTTTACATATTAGCAAAACTATCGCAAAATATCAGATTACATGTATTAGACTCTAAAACCGACATTATAAAGGAAATTGACTGCATTTCATGGCATCGCATCTTCGCTATATTGCACAACACTTGTTTTGAGATCTGTGCAGGGAAATCCAGAAGAAAGGACAAAAATGTACATGGTATCGATCAAACGTTACGCCAACTCAATGATTTCAGTTCTGGTATCAATACAAAAAGGAAAATACAAATCAACATATCAGATGAAGCCCCAAATATCATCAAAAGACCACACCAGAAGAACCAAACCCCAAGGCTTCAACATGGTCGCGGAACCGCGGCCGGAGCTTGCTTGCGCCGTGGTTCCGCGGTGGATATGCCACGTCAGCACCAAAAATTTGCAGCACAATGCTTCACTCTGGTCCCACATTCAGCTCGTATACTTCAAATTCCAGAATACACCAGAGACTTGTGCCAGATCAGCAAACCCTTGTTCCTACACTAAACTAAGCCTAATATTCTAGAACCTTCTCCCTAAACCCTAGCTTAAACCCTAAGCTAAGCCTAACAAACTACTTCTAGAAGTCTTTCAAAAAACTTTTGGAGGGAACACAAAGGCTTAGGGTTTGGGTGCTCTATAAATAAGACCCTAGGCTCATTGTAATAATAATTCAACCTTGGGAATTATTCATCCAATTATTGAATCTATCCCCATTCTATCTCTCTCTTCATCTTCTTCTTCCACAAGTCTAGTGACAAGACTTGTGTGAAACCCTAACCCTAATTCCAATCAAAAGCCAAGATCCCGAGTATCCATTTAAGCAAGAAGCCTTGCGACCTTTTAGGAGCCGAGCCGGTCTTCAACAGAGCAAGTGGTCCAAGCCGATCCGTGACTCATGGAGCCGAGCAACGCCAATTCAACAATTTAGATTCTTCCTCTTGTAGTTCTTGAGCGACTGTAATCAAAGTGTTGATATAAATAAAAGGTGATATTCTTTTATCTTGTTTTCTTTAAATTCTTGCATCATGAATCAATCTAAATTTCTAGTTATAATTCTTGTTGTGATGTTTGAGTAATACTCCGCTCGTCGAGGAGTCGAGACGATCAATAGAATGATGTTGTAATATATCTGAAAACAATTCTTGATTCCTACGAGTTTTGTAAACCCTAGCAAGTTCAAGAATCGACAACCCATTTCGTTGCGATGCTTTCTTGATTGACATCGCTCGAAATTGGGAAGTTACGATCGTTTCTTGAAATTGCTAGAGGCTAGAATGTGAATGATATCGACGAAAGAACAAGGGTGAAATGATGAAACCCTAGTTTCACGAGAAAACCCTAACTCTCGTCGATCATCATCGATCTAGTATCAATCCTTCGAAGGACAAGAACACGTTATCTTTAGATTACATCACGTCTATAGATCCGATCGATTCCTACGAGCCTCATTTAGATTCTTGACATTTTGGTTGGAAATATTATCGAAACCCAATTCTTGATTGTTTATCAGTTTCTTGATTCTTGATTAAACATCGTGACACCTGAATTAATTGATAAATTCTTGAATCATGCTTTCTTCTCTTTTCAATTAACTTTTCGATTCAAACAAATCAAATATAAAAACGAATCGCACAATCCCTGTGGACGATCCGCACTCGCTTGCGATCTACAACTGACACCGTAGTTGATTGCGGTCAAAAATAATTCTTTGATTGTGAATTTTATTCAATTTTCTAATTACCGACACAAAGAAACTATTATCAATCAAATGAAACCGTTATCGGGAATCACTTGATTTGATTTACACAGTCTAGAATCTTTTCATAACAATCAGCTGCTATTGAGCATTGGCAACAAAGGTCGCTTTCCCCTTTCCCTTTTCGTTTTGAGGCTCTCTTTTCGAGGAAGATGGTCTATGACCCATCTGGTCTATTTGGGCCAGCTTGTCAATCAAGGCCTGAAAAGTAGTCGGCTTGAAAAACATCATGAACTGGGAGATGGTCGCCTGCAGATCAAGAGTTCCCACGAACATGCCCACCGCAGGCGCTTCCTCGATGCGCTGCTCACATTTTGACCATAAATTCCGCCACCGTATTGTATATTGCACCCATGTTTCGTCTGGCTTTACCCTGGCGTTAACCAATGCTATGATTGGGGTGCGCTTGCGAATCTTTGCGTAAATAACAGCTCCATCTCCGCAAATGTCTTGACAGAGTCGTTCGGGAGTTCAGAGTACCATTCGAACGCTGTCTCTGACAAGCTGTCGACGAACTGGCGGAGTAGAAGTTTATCATCACCTCCGGTGTTGCCGCACAAGGCTCTGAATTGAGCGACGTGCTGATGCGGATTTCCTGTCCCTTTATATACATGGAATTTAAGGATCGTATATCCCGGCGGGTACCTTATTTGATCGTACCAACCCGGATAGGATCGTCCAGTTTTAACGATCTGCCCAGCCGCTTCATTCGCCTGGTGAGCTCGTATTTGCTGAGCAATGTAATCATCCAGAGCGACCTTAGAGATGGTCTCTTCCTTGGCTGCTGAAAGAGCAGGAGGAGGGGTCGATGTCTCCTCTCTGTCATCTTCAATGATAATCGAGGGGTCTTCAGCTGGAGGTTCCGGCCGTAACATCATCCCAGCCATGTCTTAGAACAACAGAGCCATTCGTTTGATGTTGGCTGCCTGTTCCGCAGCCTCTTTCTCTTTCCTCTCAAGCATTCTTCGGAGGAAATCAGCATCAGTTTCTTGTTCCTAACGCTGTTCTGATGTCTCCGGATTTTCTTTCGGCCCAGTGAGTGCGGCCATTGTAGTTAGCATCTCTTGAAGTTTCTGCTGTTGTTGTTCCTGAGCCTTTGTTATCGATCGAGTAAGAGGTCGATGACTCGTAGAGGCACGGCTTTCCTCTTTTCCGGAAGCCATATAAATAGTGTGCACCACCGTGCCCCCAGACTTAGGGCGTTTAGGCTCGGTGCCCTTGCGGTTCGCCGCGGTCACATGGGCTTTCTCCGGCCTCTTTCTCTTGTGAGCGGTTGATGTTGAGGGAGTCGTTGCAGCGGGCACCCAAACGGATGACATCCTCTGTGATACCGCGGGGTGGCTCCTTTCTTATTGAGCTTTAAGCTTCTTTGGCCGGCGAGAACAGTCTTGGTCAATCACCGACCCTTGAACCTGTCGCCAGACTTTGTAAATTTTGGAGGACAGCCGCTGAGGGGGCTGCTCCGGCTTCGTTTCTGTAACATTCTCCACGGGTATAGGAGATCTTTTCAGTACGGCGGTGGGTGAATTCCTGCGCACTCTGTTAAGCAGCTCAAAACTGTTCCCAGTTGGAACAGCAGCATTGATTTCCACCGTTGGGGCTGGCGGAGTTAACCCAGACGGAGAGTTGCCCCAGACCTTCCTTACTCGACGCCAGTGACGACGGAGAGCATGTCGTGCGGTTGGTTCAGCTATGGGGATGACTACATCATGCCCCCTGTCTTGGCGGAGGGTTGTCACCGGTGTCAGCCTTTTGAAGACCGACGTCCGTTGAGAAACAGTATCCAATCTGTCAAAGACAGACCTCTGGACAGGAGCGGGAGCCGGAGTGGCTAGCCTTGTAAAGATTGATCCTTTGATGGGAGAAGCTTCTTTGGTGACCTCGAGAGTAGGAATGGCTATCCGTTTTGGGATGGCCGCTTCAGGTATCGTGGGCTTCTTGACAGGCCCATTGGAGTTCAGGCTCAGCCTATCGAAGACTGATGTTGTCGGCTTGGTAATGGATGACCCGTTGAGATGGGCCGTGGTGGTAGTGAGCCGATCAAAGACCGACTTCTTCTGCGCTTCTTGTGGCAGCGGGATGTTAACGCTCACTGGTGGGAGCATGGTCCCGAAGAACAATCCGGTGGTAGCCTGCGTTACCTGCTCTACCGGCATTGTGAAAAGGTAGGCCGCTTGGGGACCGTATGTCACTCCTCCGGATGGGACGGAGTGGGAGTTGCAGTTGCAGTTAGTGCAGGTTGAAGCCATTGATCTTCTGTTTTCTGCACGGAGCAAGACACCAAATCTTAGTACCTCAAACCCAAGGGCAACCATATCAAACCGTGATTCGTTCGCGAACACGACACACGAAGTGTGGAGTGGAAAGAGGAAAAGGTCCCACCGGGCGTGCCAGAATCTGTTCCCCGCCGAAACACGGAGGCGCAACCGCGTAGGTCCGTCTTGCCTGAATTTCGGGGAAGATGCTAATTGGTGCTATCCGTCTACCTCTCCGAAGATGCCAAGTTGATTTATGGCACCGTGTATCAAAGGTTTAAACGGATGCTTCCGATGTAGCAGACTTTGTCAGATTCCCCCTCGGAGGGGTTTTTGATTGTGGGGACACTCTTCCTTGCAGGCGCAAGCCCCTGCAGTTAATTATGCTACCGCATCGCGGTAACCATTTTCTCCTTCTCCAGATGGTCACTTCGTGTCGTGGGTGTGTATTTTGTTTTTGGTTGCCCGTGGATTGTATACGGAGACTAATTTATGTTGTCGCCCGTAGGACGTAGATTAGTCCAAATCCGTATTTTCTTAAATTTGGGTTTGGGGGTTTGGTTTAAGGATACGTTAGTCTCATTTGAGACTAAGATCAACTTAAACGTTTGTTAAGGATACGTTAGTCTAATTTCAGACTAAGATCAACTTAACGGGATCGTTTAGATCCAATAAAAGAGCGTTTGAACTCAATTGTTTAGTTTAAAGACATTGCGGTCGATGACCAGTTTAAGGACATGTGGTCCAGTGCCAGTTTAAGGACATGGTGGTCCAAGATTAAGGACATCGTAGTCCGTGGGTTTAAAGGGACCCCACAATCCAGTTTAAGGACATCGTAGTCCATGGGTTTAAAGGGACCCCACAGTCCAGTTTAAGGACATCGTAGTCCATGGAATGTATGGTTATCGGGATCCGTCGCCTCTCTAAAGACGTTGAAGGATTACAACGACATGTATCAGAGCTAGGGGTTCGGAGATGTACCCTTGAACCAGTTTGAGTTGGTTGAAAGATCTGTAGTCCCATTTGGGGCTGAGATCTGTTAAAAGATTTATGAGCATATGGGCTCAATTAATCTAAGTTGAGGACTATGGCCAATCTTGGGCTAAGTCCATTCAAGTTAAAATGTTTAACATTTATTTTGGGCTGTTGAGCATTTGTTTGGGTTTGGCCCTTTTAACAATGCTGAGCATTGATTTGAATTTTGAAAGTATTTCTGTCTTTTAATGCTAATGCACTCATAATAGCTTTGAGGCTTACTAAAGAACAATTTATGTTCTGTCAGCGCCCACATGAAGGACACGTGTTGCGCTTGGCGCCAGTTAAAGAGCGCAGTGCGCTTTTGCTGAGTAGCGCACACGTGAATGACACGTGGCGCGCTTGGCGCTTTGCGCCAGATGATGAGCGCATTGCGCTGGTATATGAGCGCATTACGCTATAATTTAGTGGCGCACACGTGAATGACATGTGGTGCGCTTGGCGCTTTGCGCCAGTCCACGAGCGCAGTGCGCTTCTGCCGAATAGCGCACATATGAAAGACACGTGGCGCGCTTGGCGCTAAGCACGGTGCGCTATATTTGGAGCGCTATGGCTCTTCTCTTATGCAACTTAAATCAGTTTGCGCCCTGAGAATTAAATTCTCCTTTTTATAAGAGACTTTGTCTCAAGGTTTTAAGAACAGAAGTTCTTATTTTGTAGGAGATATCTTCAATCTCTTTTGTTGATGAAAGGTTTTACCTTTATAGATCTATGATCCTTTAGAGAATTTTAACAATTCTCTCCCCCTTTATAATGAGATATTCATGATCTCATAAAGACAATTTGTCTTATAGATCTATGATCTGTGAAAGAAGTAAGTACTTCTTTGTTTTATGATGAGATCTTTTTGATCTCTTTTATAAAAGACTTTAGTCTTTGTAAATCTATGATCTTTTAAGAAGAGAATTCTTCTTTTTAATTTTGAGATGATTTCATCTCTTTGTTCATCATCATTCTTTTTACCTTGAAGAAACAATCTTCTTTCTTGAGACCTTGGCTCTTTTTCCTGAGATCTCAAAGCTTATGGGGGAATTCCTCTCTACAAGACTTGAAGTCTTGGGTCTTTTATATAGGGGAGGCTGATCTGTTGAATCAGTTAAGGAGATCCTTTCTCCAATTGATTTGGGAAATTTCCCATCGTTGGATCTTTAATCCAAGGGTTTCTGATTTACAGAAGGTAGTCTTCTTGTTATTAATAAGATTGAGAAATCTTTCCAAACAGAATTTATTCTGTATTTTGGTAATTTTTATTTACCATTGGATCACTGATCCAACGGTGCTCTGATTTACAGAGCACAATTTTGTTATTTGGAAAGATTTTGAGAAATCTTTCCTTAACAGAATTTAATTCTGATTAATTAATGATTTATTATTATTATTAGATCTTTGATCTGACGGTGGGGAGCTTTTAGTTCCAGCGCTAGCGCACCCGTGCTTTGCACGCTGCTGAGAGCGCAGCGCACTTGGCGCTAGCGCACCCATGCTTTGCACGTGGTGCGCTGCTCAGAGCGCAGCGCACTTGGCGCTAGCGCACACGTTCTTTGCACGTGGTGCGCTGCCTAGGGCGCAGCGCACTGGGCACTGGATCTGAAGCGTTGCTTCATTTTAAAATTTGAATTTTGAACAGTGCTTTTCTCTGATTGGGGGAAACAACCTAGCTGGAAGAGAGCTCCAAGCGGGAGCTGGAGGCGGCGATGGCGATGGTTGCCGCCCTGGAAGGCGAGGTGTTGGCCGGGAAACGGGAGGTTGCCCGGCTCCGCGAGGCCGCCGTGGCTACCGAGGTCAAGCTTGAGGATGCTCAGGCGCTCGCCGGCAACATGAAGAAGACGGTGAGGACCCTCCGGAAGGAGCTGGAGGCGGCGGTCGAGGCGGCGAAGTTGGCCGACCTCTCGGCGGCGAAGGCAGTGGAGGGCTACAAGAAGACGAAGGACTTCTACAATGACCTAGCCGTGGCCACCACCCGCATCTGGCACAAGGCCCTCGACGCCGTTAAGGCCCGGATGCCGGAGTTTGCCGATGAAGAGCTTCGGGCCGAATACCCCCCCTCCCCCCCTCCCGCGGACGCCGATGAGCAGGGGGAAGAGATTCCTGACGAGGAGGTGGCCGAGGACCCTGCTCGACTCATGGTAGATATCGAGGATCACGAGGTCGCTCCTGGCCCCGAGGCCTAAAGCCCCCGTCTTCCACCTCTTTTTATCTTGCCGCTTCGGGAATTTTTGTAAGCCTCCGGGCAGTCTGTAAGGCTGGGGAGCCCAAAATACCCTTTGTAAAGACTTCGCTTTTGGTAGTAAAACTTTTTATTTCACCAGCTTGCACTTTATTTTCTGTTTGTGAAGAATGCTCGTAAAATATCCTTGCTTGCATTATTAGGCTTCCATGTCAGGTCGGCTATACCGATCGTCCGTCGAGTTGATTTCGATCACTTGCCAAGTGTGCCAAGCGCTGCTGAGAAGGAGGCATCTCCATGGCCCCGAAGTCAACAGGGGATCACTCAGACTTGGATAGACCGATGTCTCTTGTTGGGGCTTCGTATCTGCTGCATGTGATAGGCAGAGGGATGTCCGCCGGGGATGACCGAGCAGGGAAGCTGCTCGGTTGATCTTAGCGAGGGCTTTGATCCCTGTCGGTTATGGTAGGAAGCTACCACCCGGGGATAGCCGAGCAAGGGTCGGGCTCGACTGCCTCTGGGAGGGCTTTGATCCTTAGCGTTGGAGGGGCCATAGGAGGCCTGCTAAGGATAACCGGGCAGAGAAGCTGCGCGGTTGCCTCTTGGTGAGGGCCTTGATCCCTGGCGCTGTGAGTAGGGAAGCTACCAGCCAGGGATGACCGAGCAGGGTAGCCACTTGGTTGCCTCTTGCGAGGGCTTTGATCCTTAGCGCTGGAGGGGCTTTATGAAGCCTACTAAGGATAACCGGGCAGTAAAGCTGCGCGGTTGTCTCTTGACAAGGGCTTTGATCTCTGGTGTCTTGGGTAGGCACCCATCAGCCGGGGATGAACGAGCGGGGTAGCCGCTCAGATGCCTCTTGTGAGGGCTTTGATCCCTGGCGTCATGGGTAGGGAGCTACCAGCCGGAGATGACCAAGCAGGGTAGCCGTTCGGTTGCCTCTTGCGAAGGCTTTGATCCTTCAGGACGGGGACCGATCAGGGTTGCTGCCCAGTGCCTCTTGGCGAGGACTTTGATCCCTGTCGGTTGTGGTAGGAAGCTACCAGCTGGGGATAGCCGAGCAAGGGTCGGGCTCGACAGCCTGAAAGGAGGACTTTGGTCCTTAGCGTGGGAGGGGCTGTAAGAAGCCTACCAAGGACCCTTGGATGGGCAGGGTTACTTCCCGGTGCCTCTTGGCGAGGGCTTTTGTCCTGAAGGATAGCCGAGCGAGGGTCGGGCTTGACTGCCTTTGGGATGGATTTTGATCCCTGTCGGTTGCGATAGGAAGCTACCAGCCGGGGATAGCCAAGCGGGGGTCAGGCTCGACTGCCTCTGGAGGACTTTTTGATCCCTGACGTTGCGAGTAGGGAAGCTACCGGTCAGGGATAGCCGAGCAGGGTAGCTGCCGAGCTGTCTCTAAGAAGGGCTTTGATCCTTAGCGTTGGAGGGGCCGTAGGAGGCCTGCTAAGGATAACCAGGCAGTGAAGCTACGTGGTTGCCTCTTGGCGAGGGCTTTGATCCCTGGCGTTGCGAGTGGGGAAGCCACCGGCCAGGGATAGCCGAGCAGGGTAGCTACTCGGCTGCCTCTAAGGATGAATTTGATCTTTAGCATTGGAAGGGCCGTAGGAGGCCCGCTAAGGATAGCCGGACAGTGAAGCTGCGCTGTTGCCTCTCGGCGAGGGCTTTGATCCCCGCGTCGCGTGTAGGGAAGTTACCGGCCAGGGATAGCCGAGCATGGTAGATGCTTGGCCGATTCTTCATGAGGTTTCGCCCGACCATCCTGTTGCAAGTATGGGGAACAAGAACGGTCGCGACGAACGTGCGCGTAGCATGCACATTGAATGTGTGGGGAGGCGAAGCGCCAGAGTCGCGCCGTTTCGATCCCGCCAGAGAAGGCTCAATGATCGCCGCGTGGCAGCGACTCTTTGGGCGAAACGGGCGACTGTTGAGTTCCGTTGGAGCGCAGTGGGCTATATAAAACTGAGGGAGCGCCGGTCCTTATTTTCTTCACAAACAGATCGTTGAGAATGGAAGACTTCCCCTTTACCATCCCCGACATCATCCACTTCGAAGACGTATAGCTCTACGATCAGAACTGCACCGAGGACACGGTGCAGTTGGTCTACGGGAGCATCGAAGACCACTCGGTTTCTCCCCCGGCGCTCCCCCCTACTGCAGCTGCTGATGTACTCCATCTGGAGGGCGTCGCCGTGGCTTTACAACCCCTTGTCCGAGCAGCTCTACGACGAGGCTGTGGGCAAGCTGCGGTCTCTGAGGCGCTTCGGCCTGATCTCCGCGAGTCGGCTGGCTCGCTCGGTGGCGCTCGTCCGCGAGTGCTATGAACTGAGGCTCGAGGTCAACGCGCGCGGGGGGAATCGAGGGTAGAAGCTGGATCTCGCGATGCCTCGGCTGCCGGAGATTATTACTGAGTACCATGAGCAGTGCTCTCTGCACCCCGTTCCCCCGCTGCTGTAATTTTCTTTTTCTTTTTCTTTTTGCATGTATGGCTGAGGAGCCCATAATACCTTTTTGAATAAATAAGACATTTCCTTCTTTTTCGCAATATTCCATTGATCTTTTATTAAATTAACAACAGACCCTAGGAAGAGTTTACATTGCCCTTAAAAAAATGTACATGCTAATAGATGACCTTATTAGCGTGGCCCGAGCTCCTCGGAGGCTTGTTGTTCTCCGTGCTCGGCGCCGGGTACGGGGCTCCCTGGGCGCCGGACTGGTCATCTGCCGAAACGAGTATGATCTGGCCGATGGTCAGCTCGGCGGGAGGGGGACGCTGCTTCTGCTCGCGGTCGGCCTGTCGTTTATCCCTCAAGTAGGTGACGAGGTGCCCCGATTGGATGAGCTCCTCGATGTAGTCCCGGAGTTGCTTACAATCCTCCGTGGTGTGGCCCAGCGTCCGGTGGAAGGCGCAGTAAGGGCCCCGGGTTCGCTACGAGGCCTGACGCGGGATTGGAGGGAACTTGAAGAACCCCTCGCCCTGGACCTCCTCTAGTAACACTGTGAGGGAGACGTTGAGCGGGGTGTACTCCTGGAACTTTAGGTGATAGGGCTGCTGACGCTCCGGCCTCTCTTCCTGAGCCCTCTTCTTCTGGTCGGACCGTTCTGCTCGAGAGAGGTTCACGTCCACCTCGGACTCCAGCTGGACCTCGCGCTCGGTCCACGCCTTGACCTCGGCCATGGTCTTAGGCTGCGCTAATGCGAAGGAGCGCAACCACTCCTTGTGCCTAAGACCAGATCTGAGCGCCGTGATAACGGTCTCGTCTCGGTGCTCGGGGACTTCGAGGAGGGCATTGTAGAAGCGGGTGACGTAAGTTTTGAACGTCTCATTGTCCTCGCTATTAATTGTGAAGAGGTAGTTGACCGTGCGTTTCTGCCGATGGTTCCCGACGAAGTGGCCGAGGAACTGAGTAGCCAGCTCGTCAAAGGTCAAGATTGAGTGAGGCTCAAGTCCTTGGAACCAGTCCCGACCAGAGCGGATGAGGGTGGCTGGGAAGGCTCTGCACTGAGCGGCGTCGGAATGGTCCTGGAAGCTCAACCCCGCGGTGAAAGCATCCAAATGGTCTTTCGGGTCGGTTTTCCCGTCGAACAGAGAGACCTTCGGGGGCTTGTTGCGCGAGAAGACGTGAACAGCGAGCAGTCCCTTGGTAAATGGCTTGGTGAGCGAGTCGACGGCGTACTTAGCCTCGTCGCCCGAGATGTGACCTTCTCGGCGTAAACCCTCGATCTTCTTCTCGAGAGCGTCGAGTCAGCCGTGTTACCCCGAGGATTCGGCGCCTTGTGATTCCCGGCCCCTACTGTGGGAGATCTGCGTCTCGGCGCGGCCCCGGTTCCTCTTGATGAGGTTCCTCAGATCCCCGGACGAGGTGGCCCTCGAGCCGCCGTGGCGAGCCCCTTCCATGCGACCCCGTCGAGGGAGGGGGTGTCGGTCATGCCTGGGGACAGGCGAGGTGTCCGACATCTCCTCAAGGGGTGGGGGTCGCGAGGAGGCTCGAGGCGAGGCACTCTGGCGGCAGATCTTGGTGTGGAGCTGTGGGGCGCCCGGCGGGCCTCAAAGAGTATCGGCCCGTGAGATCTGTGGCCATGGGATGTAGCCTGCCGGTGGTTAGCCGTGCCGAAGAAGGCAGAATCTTCTGGAGGCGGAGGAGCGGCGATCTGGGGCCCTGGCCCGGCCATTTAGACGCGGATGAGCGCCTCCACGATGGACTGTAGTCGGTCTATTCGGCCGGCGAGAGCGTTGATGACGGTCGCCGGAGGAGGTTCATCCGTGCCTCCGTTGAGGGGGAGGCGGCAGCTGGTACCTGGATCTTCAGGATGATCGCTTGCCATGTGGATGGAGATCGGAAGGCCAAGTTTGTTTTTTGTGGAGTTTAGTTTGCCACAGACGGCGCCAACTGATGGAGGTCCTTTTCGGGTCTCCGTCAGATGTTGTCTTCCGTCGATCTTCCGGTGGATTTCGGGGGTGATCTCCTGTTGCGTGTGGGTCTCAATGGGTTTTGAGGAGATTGGTGGTTTTGAGGAGTTTGCACCGAGTACCTGCAAGGAAGTCCCGGGATGATTTGGTACCACCGAGGACTCTCCGACGATCAAGTTGGCACAAGATCCGAGCAGAGTAAGGCTAAGTGGGGTGAAAAAACTTACTTGACCCCTCTGTGATGGGGGTTTATATAGCGGCGGCAGAACAGAATAGCAGGTGCGAGAATCTCGCCGGCAGTTACGCTCCCGACGTCACGCCCACGTAATAAGCGGATCGCCCGTTACTGGAGATCGTGATGGCGTGGAACGTAGGATGTTGCCGGTGGAGAATCCGCGCATAGCGAGATTTACGGAGCGGCGGTTACGCCTGTGAGCGGTGGAGTTGGTCGGTCGGAGGGACTGAGGAAGATGGCCTCGGTGGGAGAGCTCGGAAACGAGCGGGAGGGCCGAGATATCTTGGTCCTGTGGTAGCTCAGGGGCGAGCTGAGAGGCCGAGGATGCCAATTTGCAGGGGGCTCTGAGGTGAGCCAGCTTGTGCTTGCAGGTCGGGTACAAGACGGCCTGGTCAGCACCTATGGGCCCTTTCTTCTGAGTTCTGGAACACGTCATCTGCCACGTGTCCTGATCTGGAAAATCGTCAATATAGACCATCATCAGCCAACATAATAAAAAGCAAGCACATGTTCCTTCAAATAAAAGAAATAATAGAACCAGAGTAGGCAACTGGATAAGATATAGGACAAGTAAACTGCTAAACTTTTGTGGTGCCAAACCAGCTAGTATTTGATAATTTATGTTCATTAAATTATCAACCAGGCATTTACTAAACTTTTAATATCGCCAATCATAGTTTACAAGAGAAACTATTATGCACCTTAAACTTTATTGGATGCCATTGGCTATTTGGGTGGAGTGTTTTGTTTGGTTTTGTTTTCTAAAGAAGGGTCCCTTCTTCGTATCCTCTCCAAAATATACTGCTATGTGAATTCACACGCCAAAATTATTAAGAAAAATAAAAAGGGCATACGAGTGTACATATATTTCTTTCCACGGCATTCTTATTTTTACCGTTGATAAAAATGCAACCTTTTAAATTGCAGTAAACTCTTTTACTTTCAACCTAAAGGTTTACAGATTCGTTTAACTTCTTCCCGTATCAAATCGTTTTTATTGTTGTCTCTACTGAAGTTCTCTGTTGTATTTCATTTTTCTTGATTTTTAGGAAAAGCTTAGAAATTAAATATATAGTTGTGTAAAAGCCTATGAGGAGTAGACTCGTTGGATCTAAAAGGGTTGCTAGAAAAAATTTACTAGCGACCAAATTAAGCTGCCTCATCATTAGAAGATAATGTCATGATAAAGTACTATTTGGATTTAACTTATTAATATACATGAGATAAAAGTAAGGATGATTAAAAAAGAGAGAAGGTCCAAATTGGAGGGTGACAATAGTAACAACTGCAATGACACATGCAAGCATAGCTGGTCCTCGTTATTTTATACATGCATCCTTGCATTTATCTACCAAAAATGAAAAAGAGCAGAACTTTTAAATACACCTGAAACTTCTTCACTTCCTTATGCACCTTTCCTTCTTGAGAACCCACGCGTCGTTACCGTCATCACCAAGCAACTGAATCTAATCCGACGATACCTCTTGCTTTAGGGGTTGTTTGGCTGCTGGATTATGAAATTTGGATTTCTAATTAGCACAATTGAAAAAGTCTAGATTAACTAATTTTGTGTTTGGTTGGTATTAGATTCCCTGTATTGAATTTGTAGATTCTTATAATGCTTGTTTAGTTGGAAAAAAGTAAATGAGATTTGGACTTGAGAATTAAAGTGAGAGTGAAGGATTTTTTTAATAACTAGAGTACACGCGGGGTCACCAATAGCGAGAAATCCTCAAGAATCCTTTCATTTTTTAAGGATTTTGGGATCCATCTTTTTTGTGGGCCCCATCACACGGTCTATGCAAATCCATGTTTGTGATCCAAACCAACCAAACGGAAAATTTGTGAATCGGAGAATTCTCAAGTCCAAAACTCAAGAATCTTACAAAATCCTTCAACCAAACATGCCCTTAGCATATACTAAAAACCTAGTGAAACATGAAGACATCTCTTGGAAAATGTGTAAATCATGATGAGTTTTCATTGTAATCTAGCTGGGTCTTTAGTTACTAGACTATATTCAAAACACCAGTTTACAATACTCCTAATAATTTGTTACCGCTGTTCCATTATATAAACAATGCCCAAATTTGTTTATTCAAATGCTTTGGCGACCTGCCACTTAAGAAGCATGACATGTACATCATTTTTAGTAGCTTGAAACCCAACCATCGAAATTATAGTGGCAGGTCTTCCATTTTGCTAGTTACAACCATATAGCTAGTAAATATAACTATCTTCTAATGCAATGCAGATAAATTTTTACCGGGACCGCGGTTTCACGGTCCAGCTTGGGATGGGCGACCTTTTGGATCCGCCCCTCCCCTGTTTAGCGCCGGATCGGCTCCGCTCCGACCGTACCACTAATATCTAACCAAGCAAACCAAAAGGGGCAAACTATGCAAGTGGGTCCCACTCCAAATTTATCAGAGGTCAAGGTATGCGGTTCAAAAAGTGGGTGGCAATTTTATTTTTAGAGAAGGAAAGCGATGAGGGGACGGCTGCCTGTACCCTAAATTTTAAAAAGAAAAAAAGAATTGAAGAAAAATGGGGGTGGTGGGGCCCCCACACAGGTAACCCCCGTCCTTAGATAGGTACGGGCTGGCGACACGTTAGCGGGGCCCACCTCTGCCCCCGTCCACAGTACGGCACGCCATCGAAAAAGCATTGTTATATACGCATAAAAAGGAGCTTGGTTCTCATTCTGTACCCGTTACACGTCTGCTTTGCGCGAAACTCCCTCAATCTCTCCTTATTTGCAGAAACTACCTCCTTTTAGTAAATATTTGCTCTTTTTTTTTTGTGTGTGTTTAATTTTTCCATTTCAAATTAGGGATAGAATTTTGAGTCTGGGGTAATTTAGTTTGTTTTTTTTTAAAATTTATTTATAAAGAATTATAAATAAGAATTATTTTGAGAGTGCTGCCTAAACCTTAGAAATATAAACCTATATAAATAGTGTCGATTTCATTATAAAAAAACAATCAAGTCCTTTTATTCACAGATTAAGAACTTCAATTTAAGCATGCATTATATTTTTAATCAAATTTGTTATCCTTAGGCCGCGTTTTCAGTAAGCTGCTTTCACACATAGAACGGTACATATGAAATTAAAGAACTATATTTGTACTGATCAAGATAAATTATATCTTAATATAATACGGATGTACTTGGACAACCATGAGGTTAACTTTTTCAATTTTAATTACATAAGCAAACTTAAACAATTAGTGATCTACTTTAGGGATGTTAATTATTTGTTAATCTCAACATTTTAAGTAAGGGCCTCGTTTGGTTGCAAGATTATGAAATTTGGATTCCAGCACGGTTGAAAATTTATGGATTTGGTAATTTGTTGTTTTGTTGGTTTTGAATTTCTAGTATTGGATTTGTGGATTCTTGTCATTTTTGTTTGGTTGGTAAAAATAAAGTGGGATTTGGATTTGAGAATTTTAGAGAGAGATAGATATAGAGAGGATTATTAAATAAATAAATGACACGGGTCCCATCTAAAAGTACAATGAATAGTGTCGAATCCTTGAAAATCCTTGAAATTTTTTAAGATTCAGGAATCCATGTTTTGTGGTGCCCCCATAAAAAACAAAGGAATCCCAGAAATCCAAATTCTCCAACCAAACACAAAATTATGGAATCCTAGAATTCCACAATCCAAATCCTAACAAATCCTGCAACCAAACAGGCCCTTAGGGGGCCTGTTTGGTTGCAAGATTATGGAATTTGGATTCCCAAATAGCACGGTTGAAATTTCTGGATTTGGTAATTTGTTGTTTGGTTGGTTTTGGATTTGTAGATTCTTGTAATCTTTGTTTGGTTGTTGAAAATAAAGTGAGGTTTGGATTTGATGATTTTAGAGAGAGATAGATTGAGAGAGGATTATTAAATAAATAAAGCACACGGGTCATATCTAAAAGTACAATGAATAGTGTCAAATCCTTGAAAATCCATAAAAAATTTAGGATTCAAGAATCCTTGTTTTGTTGTGGGCCTATTTGGTTGTGGGATTATTGTAGATTTGGATTGTGGAATCCTAGGATTCCATAATCTTGTGTTTGGTCGAGAGATTTGGATTCCTAGGATCCCTTTGGTTTTTTGGAGGGCCCACCACAGAACAAGGATTCCTGAATCCTAAAAATTTTGAAGGATTCGGCACTTTTCATTGTACTTTTAGACGAGACTCATGTACTTTATTTATTTAATAATTCTCGCTCTATCCATCTCTCTATAAAATCCTTAAATCCAAATTCCATTTTCTTTTCACCAAACAAACAAAAATTATAAGAATCTACAAATCCAATATAAGAAAACCAAAACCAACCAAAAAAACAAATTACCAAATCTAGAAATTTTCAATCGTACTATTCTAGAATCCAAATTTCTAAATCTTACAAAACAGCACTAATCAAACACAAAATTAGGGTCCTATTTTTTTTAAGAAACTCAAACCGTACTGCAACGAATTGACCAAACCATGATGTCATGGGATACACTTTGACCACAAATAATAATAATCAAACAATTTTAGTTACACATCAAGCCCTTCCTCTCTCTTTTGCACTAATTTCCTAAAATGTGAAGGATTCATCTGCAAAGATTCCTCAAGATGATAAAGCAAGTGGTGGAACAAACCGGTCCGCACGAACCTTGAACGGCAATGTACTTGGCCCGGTACCTTCCCTCTTCCCCAAACTACCCTCCCTTGTTTCTCTATATTTACAAACCCAACCCAGTCCCACCCTCGTAATTTCCCTCAACTTCAGCCCCATATTCGTATTCTCCACAAGTGCAGGCTTCATCTTCTTCCTCTAATAAAAATCTAATCTTTCTCGCTTCTCTCTTCAATCTCCATTGCTGAGAGCTTCATCATCTTCTTCTTCTTCTTCTTCAAATCCCTAAGCCATGCACTCGAGCATCAAGCCCTCTATCTTCCATAAGCTCTACGTTCTCTTCTTGCCTCCTTCCTCCTTCCTCTTCGTCCCCACTTAAAAAAACCCCAACTTTTTTGAATCCGAACCCAAACAGGACCCAAATCCAAGAGAAAAATCCGAGCTTTTGGTCTCCAATGAAGAAACAGCAGCTGCAAGATTCGAGCTTTTCGTCGATCTCGCTCGATCTCGTCCTCCAGATCCTAGATCGCATCGACGAGCCCTCAGATCTCAAATCCTTCCGTCTCGTTTCCCGCGCATTTTCCCGCGTCGAGTCGCTCCACCGCCGATCTCTCAAGATCCTCCGCCGCGAGTTCATCATCCCGCTCCTCCGCCGCTACCCCAACCTCGAAACCCTAGACCTGTCCCTCTGCCCTTCGTTCCCCGACGAAACCCTAGCCGCCTTCAGTGGCATGATCCGTAGCTTGAGACGCATCAACCTCTCGAGATCCTCCGGCGTCCAATGGCGAGGGCTCGAGGCTTTGGTGAGCTCGTGCCCGAAGCTCGAATCGATCGATTTGTCGCATTGCGTTGGGGTCGGGGATCGAGAGGCGGCGGCGATCTCGATGGCGAAGGACTTGAAGGAGGTGAGGCTTGATAAGTGTTTGGAGGTGACGGATGTGGGGCTGGCGAAGGTGGCCATCGGGTGCGGGAGATTGGAGAGGTTGGGGCTGAAATGGTGCTTGGAGATTTCGGATATCGGGATTGAATTGTTAGTGAAGAAGTGCAGGGAGATTAAGGAGCTGGATGTTTCTTATCTCAAGGTGAGACTTTTATTCCTTTTTTTTATGGTTCGATTATTTTGATATCGAATATGTCATATATTGAAATTAATGAAATAATGTTGAGCCATTTGTTATGCTGATTATAGAGTATTTATAATTACTTAAACCTTTATTAAAGTATGGCTCAATGATAGATTTGATAAACTTTTTCGATTGGCTGTTAACTATTGTCAAATACTTGTTAGAAAATTATAAACAAGAGAAGGGCTTGCCATAATCCTGAACGTCAGGCTGTTTTTTTTATCTCAATTTCTTTTAGACTAGGAAGACGTCTAGAATAAAGGAAAAAGTGATTGATTGTCTATAGGAGGCTTTGTTGAACTCCAAGGCGGAGATGATCATAAAGCCATGAGCAAAACATAACTTTCTCCTTGACACCATTAACATTCCTTTCGTTTGAGCAACGTTTGGGTACACGATATGCTGTTCCATATTGCTATGCCGTAAAGCGTCTTAGAATTAAACTTGTAGGTAATGATTCATGATAATTTCTTCTGGAAATTGTACTGTGTTTGTTAATATAATACATGGAGCTCCAACGACACCAAAAATATTGTAGCTGTATTTTGGCATCATCGAGTGTTTGAAACTGTACATAAAGGTTGTAAAACCCGTATTCGGTATCCGTTCGGTTTGTTGGTAGATAAAGGATAACCGAATTATTCGATGGTTTTTCGGCTTACCCTGATTATTAGGCCATCAATATTTTAAAATAAAATCAGTATATTATATAGTATATAGCGTATGAGTGTGTCAAGTATATAGCATATAATGTATTCGGTATTTGTTGGGAACTTGGAATTTTAGGTATTTTTTTAAAAATATATAAAAAAGAAATATTTATACTAATGGGCTTGGGCCAGGTTTAAAGTTTATTATTTGACTTAATACGGACAAGGTTATCTGACATTCGGACGGATAACCTGTCTATTTGGCGGATCTCCAGTTTGACCGGATATTGTGTTTTTCATTCGTTTTTGTGACCAGATCCATTTATCAGGCCGGATAAACTAGATTTTACAACCTTGCTTTATATTAGGTTCCATCTACCATCGCCCGAACCTTAATGGAGTATAATTGAAGGAAAAAAACACCCTTTTTATAAAAAAAAATTCTCTAATTTGCTATTGTGAGAGGACGAGAAGAAAACGAGTCACTGTGAATTAGCTGGGAATTTGATTCCTTTCGCATGTACTGCCAGTTTCTTTTTGATAGAGAATATATGTACCATATATTATTCTCGATCTTTTAATTCATAGATTCTTTTGCAATTTTTGATGCTGAAATCTCTATTGTTTTTTATCGACTATTTGACAGTACATAATTGATTCTTTACAGGTGACTAATAAATCCCTTCTTTCGATCTCCTCCCTTGAGAAATTAGAAGGTCTCTCCATGGTTGGATGCTCCCATATAGATGACGAGGGTTTGAGCTATCTCAACAATGGGAGCAATTCATTGCGGGTGAGTTGTTGATTTTTTCATATTTTACCTTTATTATTAAATGCTCATGCTGACTTTGGCATTCATTACCTGTATAAACAACAAAAATAGTTTCAAGTTATTAAAAGCAGTAGTCGCTAGAGTAGTCTTAATTATCAGTTAAGAATGTGAAAAGAACTGCATTTACAAATCAATATAACTGTAAACAAATTGTTAATGCATTAAATCTCAATCTCTTAGTCTCGTTCATATTTTATTGCATGCATGTAAATATCCTTTATCTAATATCCATGCAACATAGAAATAAGGGTAGTTAAACTATTTAACTATCCTGGCGTAGGGACTTTTTTTTTGACGAAAGGCATATACAATTTTACATATGGAGTAAATTATTTTATAATAAACCCTTAAATATAAAATAATGTAGATTGTTGATGTTTCCCGATGTGATCACGTGACTTCCTCTGGATTAATCTCGGTAATCGAAGGCCACAAGTATATACAGAAGCTCAACATTGGCGATTGTTTTCCTGTGAGTCCACTTATAGATTGTATCCATTATTATTTTAAAATTACTTCTTTCTGCTAATCTGAAAATTTCAATCTGGTGTTTTTAGGAGCTTGCACCACTTTTCCTTTCAAAGCTGAGTATTCTAAAGACTACCCTGACAACTTTAAAACTTGATGGGTTTCAAGCCTCAGCTTCAACCCTTCAAGTTATTGGTATCAACTGCAAGAGCTTGACAGAGATTAGTCTTAGCAAATGCTATGGTGTCAACGATGAAGGCATTTGTGATCTTGTAAGCAACTGTGTTGAACTCATAACAATCGATCTCACATGTTGCCGTCTCATTACAGACAAAACTTTGTCTGCGATATCAGATTACTGTAAGAAGCTTGAATGCCTCCGGTTAGAATCTTGCTTTCTAATTACTGAAAAGGGTTTTGATCAGATTGGTACCTTTTGCACCAATCTTAAAGAGATGGATCTTACTGGTTGTGACATCAATGATGCAGGTAAGGTTAGAATTTTTTCTCAATTTCCCCCATTTTTGCTGTAGTGTATGAATTATAAAGTTGGGCATCTTTTTCTTGCAGTACTACAGGGTTTATCTCGATGTTTGAAGCTCGTGGTATTAAAATTGGGCCTTTGCTCTAGCATCACCGATGAGGGACTAGCTCATATTAGCTCAAAATGCAGAAATCTCCGGGAACTTGATCTCTACCGGTAATTGTTTCACCCCTAAATGTTGGTTGTTGTTTGTCCCCTCGCTGTTTGGTGTATAGCAGAAATTCCCCTCTTTCCAAAACCTCACATCCTTGCAAGTCTAAGGCAAGGTTTAAAATCTTGGTATCTCGGCCTTCTCGGATCGGAGTATCAGGTTTATATTATTTGAGAAAAAGAACTTTAAAGAATTCAAAGAAGTTTATAAATGAACGGTTAAAAGTAATTATATACAATTTGGAAAATTCCTTAGTAATTAATGATGTATAAAATTGAATTAATAATTACAAACTTACCATACTAACCCAATAACCCATAATAAACCCACTTAACCATTCGTGAATCAGCGGACAATCATAAACTTAAAACTAAAACCCTGATATGCAATTATGCAAATGGTAAATCCAATATTGCTTGCTATCGGATCGTATCACTCACGGAAATCAGACAATCAATTTTAGGATTAGAATCGGCCATCTCGGATCGGGATTGGCCGAGATTTCAAACCATGGTCTAACGGTGTTATTATTTTTGTTAGTCGTTTCACTAGTCGGTTGTGTATAATATTCTTCTCTAGGTAACTTTCAAAGTTTTTTGGCTTTAATGGAAAGTTTTCACAGGCCATTGAAATAGGGGCTATGTGCAGGTTTTAATAAAGAGGGGTATTTACTGATATAATTAAATGTGAGGGATGTTTTTTTGCAATTTAGCCAACATTTACCTATCTTACATTTCACATTCCTTGAAAATTTTCTAATACCCGACAAACAAATAACAGCTGCACTAGAATCAGCGACGATGGGTTAGCTGAAATAGCCAATGGATGCAAAAAGCTGAAGAAGCTAAACTTGTGCTATTGCAATGAGATAACCAACCAAGGGATGAAGCATTTGAGTTCTTTGAAAGACCTTTCAGAGCTCGAGATGAGGGGGCTCGATCAGGTCACGGGTTTAGGAATTACTTCAATCGCCATGGGATGCAATAGCCTAGTCGAACTAGATATGAAGCGGTGCTACTCTATCGATGATGTCGCAATGTGTGCTCTTGCACAATATGCTCCAAATATCAGACAAGTAAGCCTTCTAACATTATTTAATTGTGATTTTCATTATTGTTATTTATTTGCACATAACACTGTCCATGTACACAGTATACATGCTCTTGCACTTATCACCATTTAAGTGGTTTGTCAGTTTGTCAGAAATTAAATCAACTTTTCTCTTGAGCACAATGAGACGAATAGGCCTGAACTTTACTGGAATAGCAAAGCAAAGCACAACAATAAAAAAATATAAACCAACAACATCAGAAAACGGCTTAAAAGTGAGCCACAGCTCTCTAGCCTAATGCTAATGCATCGTATATCCAGTTTTTGAGCCAACAAATCTCTCTCTCCAAGAGTAGGCTCTGATTTTTCTGCATGCTTCACTTTCTCCGCCTTCACCAACCAAAAATATAATTGCATTGTCTGAAGTAAACGGATATACTGGTTAGTATAGTGTTCATGGTCATATACCTTTATGTCAGTCTATAACTGCCCATATACGGATTTACCTGTATTTTGTACTATATCAATATATTTAATAGTAATTTATCACAATCATATGTTTTATAAGGCTAAAATGCTATTTTGTACTATATAGTTATATTAATTTTTAACATTTTACCAATTTTATTATACTGGTCACTATATCGGCGTTGACCATGGACCAATACACCAGTAAATATAAGTCCCTCAAACATTGTATAACTGTGTTATATTTAATTGTCAATGGACGTTGATTCTGATTTCTTTCTTTTTTCCTTTTTTTAAAAATTGTAGATTAATATATCATACTGCTCTGTTACTTCGACTGGGCTATGGAAGCTGCTTGGAAGCCTGAGGTGCCTTCAAGACGCTGACTTGGTGCACCTGACCAAAGTGTCCGTGGATGGGTTCGAGCTCGGGCTTAGGGCGACATGTGGTAGGTTGAAGAAGATGAAGTTGGTTAGAGGGTTAAGCTTTCTACTCTCCCCAGGATTGATCCAAATGCTGCAGGCTAGAGGCTGCAGGCTTCGATGGGTTAACAAGCCGCTTATCTTTGGATCGCCTTAAAATTTTGGTTGAATGGTTATGAGATATCGTTTCACAAAAAATCTGTCATGGTAGTTTAGACCTTGGTGAGTACTTAATTTGATATTTTCGAAAACCCGTTGCTTAAAGATTGGAATGTGTTCAGAATGCGGGCTTCAAATCTGAGACAAAGGTGTTGTTTTGACTTTTATTGTTGAGACTTGAGAGAGCTGCAAGTATGGTGTTTATCTTTCAGACTAATCAGCAAAGATTTCATAGTATGTGAAATAAAGTTTGCTTTGTTGTGTTGAAAGGTGTTCTGCTTGATGAATGCTGTGAATTTATTTCTGAATTTCACCCTCCCTCTTTCCGATGGTTTTCGATCTTCGATCGGAACAAAGCCTTTTTTTCCTAGATGCAGAAAAAGAAAGAACAGAAAGAAATAAAGACCGATGCGCTTCCTGCCTTGCATATGGGTAGCAAGGGGGCGCTTGCAGTGGGGTTTTATGGAGAAGGCCCCGTAGCAGAAGGCACCCTGCAGATTGCTACTGTATATGCCAGAAATAGGAAACAAAGGAGGGGTAAGCGCTTTGGAAGTGCTGAAACATATCTGGTAGTTTTTTTATTCCTTTCCCTATTCCAGTAAAACATCCGGTGGTTGTTAGATATAGTTGGAAATGTGTTATTTTCTATTTATTGTACACAAGACATAGTTCTAAAAGTTTTTAGATTTATGGGTATATTTATATATTTATTCGCTTTATTTATTGTACAGCTTTGTGATTTGTTTGCATGAAACTGCCCTTCAGTTTCTGTTCTGTTCAAGTGAAGTTCTCTTGGTTTCATTTGGATGCAAGTATTTTCTGTGGGTATTTACATTTGTTGAATCTTCTTTTGAATTTATGATCCACAATTTCTAACAACAAAAGGTTGTTGAATTAATTAATGGTAGCTATCCTAATGCGAGAATTGATTCTTTGATCACTTACCATGGAGCTGTTCAAAGCATCTTATTCATTTAGAAAAGCTTTAGAACCATCCATTCAAATAAGGATGCTGACTGCTATGTGAGTACATGTTCTAGAGTGGAAACATATTATTCTCTTAAAAAGAGCAAGATGGATACTTTTCTACGAAAACTATGCTTGCTTTCCACAAGCTCGCTAGTAATGTTGAAAACACCATCTTTGTTATTAACATAGTTTTGCGACTTGAACATGAGATAAAACCGGTAGGTGCTAAACCTATCATTGCATATGTGAAGCCTTTATAAAAGATAAGGGATGCATAACCGGTTAGAATCTATGTGGTGATAAAACCAATGCATCAGCGTATATGATACATCAATCGAATCCAACGTTGCAGGACATGATCAAAACCAGAGGATTTATGTGTTACATTGTATGTACCGTCGGATTTATACACTAAATTTTTCTCAGTGAAACCATGTTTAAATGTTTAAATGACGAGAACACATTACATGCCACCATCCAAATGAAACATAAACCACACCTTAAATGCACCACCAATAACCACAACATGAGGGCCACAAAATTCTTGGTCAATCTAAACACTAAATCTCACACAAAAAGAAAAAGAAAAGATCCCCATTTGGAAGTTTGGAGACCCAAAAAATTCTTTTGGAGCTAAAATAGAACTTTTGAAAAAAATTCCCCGCGGTCCCAAAGCTCTTTTGGAGCAAAAACAGGAAAAGAAAATCTTCTTCCTAAAAATGTTAAAAATTGAAGCCTTCTGAAAAAAGCTCTTTTCGAGCCTTTGGGTATTGATCAAACTTTTGATATTATTGTAGAGGTTTTTCATCCTCTCGAGCTCGCTCGAGAGCTTTCGATTCTCCGTCGTTAGCCTGTCGTTCTCCTACACTAGATCCATGGGCCCCGCCGCCGCCGCCATTGACGGCGGCTTCAGCGGCTACGGCGACGAGTTCGACGACAGAATCTGCTCCTCTCCCGAGTTCGACGGCGAAATCTCGACAATCGCCGCGACAGCCAACGGAATGGCCGCCGCCTTAGAGATCTTCCGGCGCTGGATATTGCAGAGGAGCCGCCACTCCACTCGCCAGAACGAATCGTTGGAGAACTCCCACCGATCTGGTACGATCTTCTAAAATCCCTAACAAATTTAAAAAATCTTAAAAAATCAGATCAATAAATCCCACAAAATACATGTATTGAATTTGGAATTGAGAAGAGACTGATCGTAGGTGTTGATCTGGCGAACGAAGCTGGATAAATTGTTGTGTTTGAAGTATTTGGACAGTTGACCGCTGGCGAACTAGGTGGTTTCCACACGATGAACGTCGATCCGCAGTCGTTCCACGAGATGACGTCGTCGACCGATGGATTGTCGACGAGTTGTTACGTCTTGCTCAGGAAATACCATTGACACATATTAAACTATAATTGTTTTTTTTTATTTTGATCCAAATGTTGAGTTTGTGTGAAATTATGTATGAAATGGTTGGATCGGCTCCTTAGCTGTAACCAGCAGAATTTTTGAAACCAAACAATTTTTCAAATTAAAAAGCACATTCTACAATAGCATTTTTGTCTAAAAAGCTTTTATCAACAACATTCTTGCTAAAATATCCTTCCGCGGCGGCCCAACAAAACGGGCCCAAATCGAAGTTATGCATGTAAAATTCCCATTGGATTCAACTATCCAAATCACATGCCTGAATCTAGACTACTCCAGCGGGCCCCACCAATCAAGATCCAATGGCCCAAACATTCACCCCCACTCAGCTGAGATCCCAATACTGATCTTCCTCCACATCCCAAAACAAGACAAGACAAAACTTTGTATCACCACATATGCGAATGGGTTAAGTTGAAGAAACCAAAACCTTGAGGGCTCCTCACACAAAAACAATGGAGAAAACCCAAATTGATCACAAAAATACCATGAAAAAAGGCAAAAAAGGGGAGGGGTTGAAGATCGAATCGAGCAGCGGAGGAATTCTGGTGGTCGGTGGCACAATCATCGTTGCGGCGATTGGAGCTGCCTTTGTAGCTCATAGAGCTAGATATAGTAGGAAGGGTAAATTACACTGAAATACCATGACCTTTTCTCGTTTTTCATATGAAATCCATATGTTTTATTTATTACAGATAAAGGAAGAGGAAAGAAGCAAGATGAGACCCAGAGACTACTTGATCTTGGGTAATTTTTATGCGTACCAGAAAATTTCTTGATTTTTGTCAATTAATTTTAGATGAAATAAATTTTAATGAACCATTTTTTCTTTCTCTTTATATATATATATATATGAGAATAATGGAGAAAAGATGCCATTGGAGGGAATTCTCTTCTATGGCGTCGAAAAAATACAATCCCCATCGTGTTTTCCGACGATCGGCACCCATCATCTTCATCGCTATCATCTAAGATATGAGTACACCAAATTTCATGTGATTCTACGACATTTTCACCGTTGAATTAGTGGGTTCAAAATTAACGGTTTACCGACAATAGAACTTTTTACATTGCTAATTCAAAGGTGAAAAAGTTGTAGAATCACATGAAATTTGGTATATCCATATCTTAGATGATAGCGATGAAGATGATGGGTGCCGATCATCGGAAAACACGGTGGAGATTGTATTTTTTCGACGCCATATGATGAAATTCCCTCCTATGGCCTCTTTCCTCCATTACTCTCTCTCTCTCTCTCTCTCTCTCTCTATATATATATATATATATATATATATTTGGGCAGGAAAGAGACAGAGAATGGGGATTCTTCAATTGAATCAAATGGGGAAGATGTATGGCCTTTAGAGGCAATTGAACAAGATAAAGAAATTGATCATGGCTAATTGAAATATATAGTTGCTCTTAATCTACGATTTGTTTATAAGATTGACAACGGTTTTTTTATAAAACCTTTTCCTCTATTTTTTTGGCAGGAAAGAAGAGTTTGCATTCGGTAACTCAATTGAAATACAGGTATTTGTTAGAAGGAGAATTATTCTTTCAATAAAATTCTAGCAATTAGTAAATGTATATTAATGTGTTCTACATTTTGTTTCAGGAAATAGAATCCAAGAAGTCTTCTATCGACCTAGAAGTGATGGAAAGTAATGCTAATGGCCATAATGTTGTTACGGATGATTTCTCATTTTGGAGTGACAAAGTAAACACAAGTCAGATGGAAACCGAGCAATATTTGAGAAAATTGGAGATTGTTCATGCCACCGAAGAGAGTGAACTAGACAATGGAGAAGATAAAAAATCAACCATTGATACGAAAGTCAGGAACAAAGAGGAGCTAGAAATCTCTGAGCCTGTCGAGGATATAATTGGGTCTAAGGGCGAGGAAGAAAACACAAGTTTGCTTCAAGACTTTGCTCCCTCCATGCATTGCATCAAGCAGCCGTAATCATTATACCTGAAAATATTACTAACTTCGTTATCAATCACTGAAATAACAGAGTTAATTCGGTTTCATCTGTCTGCAGGAATGGACAGGCATTTGTTTATAGTTCAGAGGCAGAAAAGGTAACTTTTTAACTGAAAATCCCAATATTATTCCGTGAAATAGTGGATGGCCATTTTATATGTCCATTAATCTCTGTTTCAGGAAATTACCTGCAATGATTCTAAAAGGGTTATAAAAATATTGGAGAATCAAAATACCTGCAAGAATTTTCAGATGCTCGTGGAAATGAAAGAGAGTCAACCGGAAGTAAATAACGGTGCAGAAGAAGCAAAGGAGGGAGAAGAAGAAATTGAGTTCCAAGTCGAGGATGTCGGTGAGAGAGCGGAAGAGGAACCAGAAGGACCGAGAAATTCTTATGATGAATCTAATGGCGAAGCAGCCAAGCCAGCAGATATAATTAAAGAAGAGAAGATGAATGGCTCAATGACAACAAGTGAGATTATACATCAGTTCGAGACTATCAGGAAGATCGAGGACATAGATGGCTTAAAAGAAGGTGGTGCCAACTATAATGATTATCCTATTCAAGATTCCTTGTCTGATAGAGTGAAGTCTAACACACCCATTAAAGAAACTGGTGAAAATTCGGAAGGCTCTAAGTTTGCCGATATAGAAGAAGAACAAGAACAAGGGTTAATAGAAGAAAAGGAAGATGAAAGAGGAACAAGCGACATCGCTAATACTGAAGTAGAAGTACTGAAAGAGGAAGGAAAAGAAAAAGGAGGAGAAGACATTGTCCACATTGAAACAGAAGAAGAAAAAGGAGTAGATAGCGTTGCCAATATAGAAGTTGAAGCAGTGAAAGAAATGGTAGACGAAGATATTGGCGAAGACGGCATCACGGATATAGAAAAAGTAGAGATTGAAGAAGAAGAAAAGGATGAAGCAAACACAAGGTTGCTTCAAGGCTTTGTTCCCTCCATATTTATATATATACCTGAAAATGTTGCTTACTTTCTTACCGATCTATGTAAAATGAAAGTTAATCCAGTTTCATTTCTTTGCAGGAATGGACAGCTAACTTTTGATGGTTCTGAGGCTACAAAGGTAACTTTTTGACTGAAAATCAAGAAATTATTCGGAATAATATAGGACGCCTTTTATATATGTATCTTTGCTTCAGGTCAATGCCTGCAACAATTTCGAGGACACCGAGGCGCTTGTGGAAATGAAAGAAAGCCAATATGAATCTAATCCCGACGTTGAAGGATCAATGATAGAAGAAAGCTCATGTATCAGATCTGAAGAATCAAGATCTTATGATAAGGCTGAGCATGAGAAGACAGAAGTATTAGGTGAAAAAAATATAAATTATGACGGCGTGGAGTTTAAAATGCCCAAAAACGAGACTGGTGAAAATTTGGAAGACCTGAAGACTGGGAGTACCAAAGCAGCAGCAGGAGAAGGAAAAGAAGATGATGGTGTAGCTTATATAGAAGTAGAAATAGTTGAAGAGGAGAAAGAAGTAAAGAGAAATGGCATCGCCCATTTAGAAGTAGAAGTAGCAGAAGAGGAAGAAATGGAAGAAAGAGGAGATGAGATCATGCCTATTGAAGTTGTAGAGGAGGAAATAAAAGCAAAAAGAGAGGACATCGCACACACTGAAGCAGGAGAAGAAAATGGAGGCATCACCAATATAGAAATAGAAGCAGCGAAAAAAGTAGAAGTAGAAGAAAAAGGTGAAGGTATGACCCATATTGGAGACTACATAGCAGAAGAAATAGACAAAGTATCAAAGGAAGGAGATGGCACGGCCTATATAGAATCAGACAAAGAAACAAAAGAAGGAGATGGCGCCTCTTATTTAGAAGCAGAAGGAGAGTTAAAAGGAAGAGATGACACCACTTGTGTAGAAGCGGATGAATCAGAAGAATCAGAAAATGACACTTGCATGGAAATAGAAGAAAAATCAAAAGTAGGAGACGACACAACTTGTATAGAAGTAGAACAAGAATTAAAAGGAGACAGCTACCCTCATATTGAAGTAGTAGAAGAAAAGGGAGGAGATGACACCATTCATATAGAAGCAGAAGCGGCTGACAAACTAGAAGAAGTAAAGGGAGGAGATAGAATTCACCATATAGAAGTACAAGCATCGGAAGTAGCAATAGAAGAAAATGGAGATGACAATGCCCATGCAGAAAAAGAAGGAGATGAAGGAGGAGACACCATCACCCATGCAGAAGTAGAAGAATCAGAAGAAGAAAGAGGAGGGAAAGACATTGTCCATGTAGCAGTAGAAGAATCAGAAGAAGAAAGAGGAGGAAAAGACATTGTCCATGTAGAAGTAGAAGAAGAAGAAAAAGGAGAAGATGAAATCGCCCATATAGAAGAAGATGTCATTGCCCATATAGAACGAGAAGAGGAAGAGGGAGATGACATCGCCGATATAGAAGTAGACGGAGTAGAAGAAGAAGGAGAAGACGAAGAAAAAGGAGGAGATGGCATCACCCGTATAGAAGTAGAAGAAGTGGAAAGTGAAGAAAAAGGAGGATATGCAATAGCCCATATAGAAGTAGAAAAAGAAGAAAAAGAAGGAGATGACACCGCCGACATAGAAGTAGAAGTGGAAGAAGAAAAAGAGAGAGATGAAACAACCCATTTAGAAAAAGAAAAAGGTGATGGCATAGAAGAAGTAAAATCATTGGACGATGAAAAAATGTCACATATCAAGGAGGATAGCAAGAGTGAAGAATCGATAGGAACAAGAAATTCTTGCACTCGATTTGATAGAGAGGGGGTTTGTCCAGATGAAGCAGTCGATTCGGAGATAGAACTTGTGCCAACCGCCGAAATGAATCCAGATCCGGAGATCCCAGAAAAGATCAATGAAATGGTTGTTGTAGTACATTCTGAAGAAGATGTGAACGTAAATGGGGTCGAAAACCAGAGTTTCCTTGCCTCCAATGACAGGTAATTGTGAACACTCTCAAAATGCTTCTCAATTTTCTCTAACTCTAGAAAATCAATCGCATGAGTTTTCTTTTCTTTTGAAGGAATAGAGAGATTGCTGCTGATAATCCTGTGGCGATTCAGGTATAATTTAGCCAAATATAGTTAGCACTTGCTGCAAAATTTTCATGTAACCAAGACAATGATGTGTTTGTTTATGCTTATTTGCAGGAGAAACCGTATATGAATTCTGAGATGGTTATGGAAGTAGCGGAGAGCCTGCCAATGGATAATATCGATCATTGTGACGACGCTATGAAAGAATGTACATATAGCGACAAAATTTCCAACTTTTCCCAATATCAAAAGAAACAGGATTTAGAAGAGTTAGATACCTCTCAGGCGAAAGAAGTAGTAGTTTCATCGGAGGAATCACAAAAACCAGAAGTTGAGTCATATATCGAAGAAGCCAGCGAGAGGCCAAAGGTCGCCGAAGATGAAAAAGAATTACCATTAATCGAGAATGAGATGAAAATGACATCTGATCTCACCCAAAAGACTTCAGACTGGCTGGAGCTTGAAAGAAATGTGTTGAAGAAAGAATCAGAAATAATAGTTACAGAAAAGGAAAAGAAAATTGATTTACTCACTTGGCACTCAAAAGGCTTGTTTCTGTTAATGCTGGCATTCACGATCGCCGTTGCGCTCCTTGCATTTGCTCCTAACCACCGTCTCCAAGATTATGATCACAGGCTTCGGAAAATTTTTCGCCAGCTGAATCAGTTTTTGTTTCCTTCCTATAACGGAGATATAGGTGAGCTCTGAAACGCCTTCAGCTCATGTTTGGTATATCATCGATCGATAGCTTTTAGATTAGTTTTAGACGAGCACCTTCAAAATTGAACAAAAGAACTAAGTTTTGATCGTATGTAATGTTGATGTCGGTTTGATAAAATTTTCCTATATGAGTAATGTTATCAAGTCATTTTAATTTTTCTAAAGAAGAATGTCAGAGAACAGCGATGCAATCTTTCATTTACTTTTTTGTCCCGTGATTTATGTTTAATTTGGTGAATTGTTTCAGGCTTTTAGTTTGAAGAGCTGATAAAACATTGACAGAATCTGTGTGCCTGATACACACTGAATTTTTCTCTCTCTAAGGTTTTGATCAATACAAAGTTGGCAAATTAAGCTTGGTGCTGACATTCAGTACATAGTGAACTCGAAATATTGCAGCAGTTTTTCGAATTTGGATGTTCCATTCTATCTGCATTTTTATGAAATGAATATTTCAACATACATTTTATTAGTTCTAATGATTCACAAGGGTAGTGAGCTTTCATATTGCAAAATGTAATTAGAATGAATACACCCTTTAGTTAGGCATAGGTTAAAAATATCAAACATTGGGAAAACTTGGTCTCCAATTTTTCTTTTAGAAATAAAAATGTAGATTGAATTAATTTAAACAATTAAGTTTGAGATACATTATCAATCTCATTAAGGAAAATGTAAGCAAGGTCAAGAGAACTCCAAGAACCAATTCTGATGCTTAGTGCAGCATTTTCACAAACACCTTGATAACGCATCATGGATCAAATTCGAGAATTAATGCCGCAATATCAGCACCTTTCTCCTAATCATCACTGCTATATCAGTAAGAAATTTGTTATATAAAAAAAAGCAAACATTTTTCGAGTAATTTTGGGTAAGCAAGTACAAAATATTTAAATCTGCCGGTTAAACTTTGCGATTAGTTTGCAAAACTCTCTCCATTCACAAAACAATCCACTAATATTTTTCAAGTTATTCTAAAATTTTCCCCATCCTTTTCAGTTTGGAGTTTATAGAGATATATTTTAAGGAAAAATGACCATAAAATAGAAGAAGTTAAACTGTGCTAAAACAGTGAGATTGGAGCAAAAGCCAGGTTGAGATAGCCGATGTATCCAAACCAACTGTGTTTAGCTCGATACAAATTTCCTCTCCAATACGAAAGGTCGCAAGTTTAATACCCGAAGGGGTTGATTTTTGAAAAAAATTAAAGCTGATGTATTCAACATAAAGTCAAACTTGAGAAAGTTGTAGAAAATTAAAATTAAGTTTACATTAGATTTATTAACTTCTACTATCCCAACTTCAAATTGACTGCTATCTTAGTAATAATTTCTGTTGCCTTTTCAAATCTGACAACACAATCTAATACTCCTGAATTAGCCAAGAAATCAGCTCGTGCATTTCCTTCTTGAAATATAAGCGAGCAAAATATTACCGCAGGCTTCTAAATTAACTTTTGGTACCACTTGCTTGGCAGTGGTGCAAAAGGTTCAAAACCGAGGGTTTTTGTGCAATTTATCCCACTTGGCAAGGTGGCAAATGGGCCGGCCGGCTGATGGCCAGGCCCGGCCAGGACAACCCGACGGCCCAGCTAGGGCCCAGGCATTTTTAAAAAACAAGAAGCCCGTCATTTATTTTAGTTTTGAATTTTAAAATTTTTTTGTGGGTCCTACATAAATAGATCTGTACATGGGAATCAGAATATGGTTGTAGTGCAGGTAACAGAGTTTTGAGCAACATGAGAGCGATATTGTCGTATAAAGTAGTGGAGGTCGCAGTGTGTCAAAAAAATTGGTTCGATACAGAAGCTGGAGAACAACACATTAAAAGTATTGAAAACTCCGACACTGGTGAAGAGTAAAGACTTTAGTGAAGTTCACTAATTGTATTTTTTTATTTTTTTGGCAATTAGATGAGGGGTAAGCTTTGCCAACTTATGTTCCCTCAAAACAAATTTAATCAATAAAATATTTAGATCTGATCCGGGCTCTACGCGAAGTTTAGCTTAAAAAATACCCAAAAAAAACCTATTTTTTTAAAAATTAATATTTTAATTGCTTTCGAGACAACCCGGGCCTTGGGCCGGACTGGGCTGGGATTTGGGGCACCAGGGCCAGCCGCGCCGAGGCCTGGTCAACCGGGCTTGGTCCGGCCTATTGACCGGCCGGCCTGGACCACCTTGATCACCCCGAGAAGCTTATGCTCCCCAAAATTCGAGTCCTCTCTCTCTCTCTCCCTCTCCAATTGCAATGGTCGCCTCATCGCCGTTCGATTCGTCATCTTCAGACTCGTCCTCTTCGTCTTTATCGAGACGCGATCGCCGTCGCCGTCGCCCTCGCCGACAAAAGGAAACCAAGGAGTCTCTCAAGATTCGCAGAAAGGATCGATCCCGATCCAAGCGCAAACGAAGGCACCGATCTCATCTCGATTCCTCTTCTTCATCCCAGTCCGATACTTACAGGTGATCTCATTTCCTTTAGACCTAGATCTCCTAGGGTTAGGGTTAGGTTTCGAAGGAGATCGTTGTTCTGTGATTAGATCTTATTTATACTCGTAATTATAAAGGTCCTTTCTTGAATTACATTAGTGGAGAGCCCTAGTTTGAAGTTTGTATAAGCGTTGTGCTTTTGAGGAAATTTAGCCCTGATTTAAGACCATTTTTGTTAATTTAAGGGAGGGCCGTCTTTGAAGTTATGGTTGCTTGAATATCTAGAATGAGGAAGATTTGGAGAGCCAATTAATGTAGGTGTCTGGGTTATATAAGGTATTGGAAAGTTCTTTTCCAGCAATTTCTGTTCTTTTGTAATATATGGCCTCGCAGTAGATTGGGTGTATTGAGTTATTGGACTAGCAATCTAGAAATTTCCCCCCAGGTTGAATGTTGATTTTGGACATGAATGAGGAGGATAATGTTGTTTGGCCTAGGAGTTTCGTTTATTGCCAGCATATGTACTAGTTTTGTCGATTAACTAGCATGTGACTCGTGCACAAGGTTTAAGAACTCGGTTTCGGTCTCTCATAATTTTATTAGTTTCGTTGGGTTTCGACTAGTTTCGCTAATCCCGGTTTCTCGGTTTCGACGATAATACAACATACATAAGTGCAGATATATTAAATGCTTAAATTTATGGTTCTATATCACAAGACAATGATTCTAGCGTTTAAAAATCCAATCATGATGCAAAATATATTGAAAAGTATACTTAAATAAGTATTAATATAGGGTTCACTTTTTTGCGGTTTTCTAACAACGAAGGCCTACAATGATCACAATGACATTAAAAATGGTATTAAAAAAAATAAGTTTTAAAGGTTTCAGCCGAAACGATATTGTATGGTTGATTTCGTATCGGTTTTGGGTTTCGTATCGGTCTCCACCAAAACCGATACGAAACCACCACGTATCCGTGGTTTCGGCCGAAACCTCGAACCTTGTTCGTGCATGCTTGTTATACAGTTTATTTCAACTTAAAAAATCTTATACTCGGAGAAAAATATGCCTTATCATGCCAATACCTTACAGCTCTTCGAAGCTAAAAATGTTTCTTAAGCACTCTCCATAGAACCCTACTCAATTTTTCATCATAAATGCCAGATGCCAAAAACCCTTACCTTCGTGACCGGAAACTTTCTATATTTTTGCTCCTGTAATTGAAGGAGAGGAATATTGAAATAGAATATACAATTGGAAGAAATATGAAGGTGGGGGCAAAATCATAGATGCTTGTAGTTAGTTGAGGACATCAGTATGAGTAGTAGATGTGGGTCCCGCCATAAGTTAGATTTGCTTTACTTTCCAAGGAATTTTTAATTATCCTTGAGCAACATTTATATGTTTATATCCCGTCTTAGTTATATTTAAATTCCGATATATATTTATATTAGTCTATTGCATGAGTCTAAATTTTACAAAATTTCATTCAGATTTTAACTACGAGTATACTATATATGTAGCATGTGAACCATGGTTAGCTTATCCTCTTCACATCGGTTCTCAATTTAGCCTTGTATATATATCCTTTAAGTTTAGTTTTGTATCTATATCTCTAATGTAATATAATTTTTTTCTTCCATTTTTAGCTTTATTGACACATGCATCACCTGTGCAAAAACACTAGTAGGGTTAGAGGGGCAAATAATCCTAAAGTTCCACTTCAGTTAAATTAATTCCAAATATATCTTTCAATAGGAGCTCGACCAAGCCTTATTTTCCAAATCATGTGGGCCCTACATTATTAAGTTGTCTATCTTATCATTGCACAAACCAGACATTACTCCTAATTTATGTGGGCACATCTTGATTAAGTAGTTTCTATTTCTTATGAATCAAAGAGCGCAAGCCTGACTTTCATTCTATATAATAAAACACACATTTAGCTCAAAATTATATTAGACATTATATGTAATGTAGTTAATATGGTCGACAAAATCAGTCGTATAATAACTTATTAAAAAAATCAAGATTATATAGTCATAATAAGTCATAGAAGGATTACTATTTAAACACTATTCTACGATACCTTCAGGTTTGTACCATGAAGAAAAGAGTGTACTAAGGTTAAAGGTTGAATGTGGATAAATTAAGAAGATGATTGTCAGATTTTCAAAGATTAATCAGGAATCTTTAAATTTATCTTATAATATTATAATATTTTTTGAATAATTTGGATGAATCCAAAAATAATTTTCCAACCTTATAACGAGTTAAAACGAGTTAAAGCGTGTTTGAATGATTTATATTTCAGTAGAATATCATGAGTTCAATTTTGTTTGTATTCTAGTATGAGCTAAATAAATCAATAGTTGATTTTTACTTGCGTTGGGCCTGTTAACATCCTAGCCAACTCTGTTTACATGTCTAATCAATCAAAGCGTACCAAGAGAAATCCATGAAGGTTTGTATAAAGCGAAATCCAAATATAGATCCCGTCTTGAATAGCGTTTAAGATATTAGTTTTATAGAAGACTTTTGCATATTAACCATTACTATTGAAAATTGAGGATTACTGCAAATGAGATAACTAAATGAGTAGTTGATAGAACATATGAATAGATAAAATAAATTGAATGATGTCCAGAGTTTTATGTTAAAAAAACACAACAATTTTCAAATATTTTATATTCTAAGCTTTTCGTAATCATCTTCGTATATTCAATCCGGATTTAAGTGTTTACACATATTTGTAGTAGACTTTATGGTAATTGAAAAACGTTAAGAATAGACTTAAAATTTTAAAAAAAAGGTGATATTTTGTTTGGTAAAGGGTGTGTAAATAAATGTTAAAGCTTATGTTGGGGGTTAAAGGGATGCTATATGCAAATCAAATCTGTTGAGGGTTGGCTAGAAGTATGTTTTTTATTCTTTAATAAATGACCTAAAGACTAAATCTGGATCAGGATTGTGGAAAGCGGAGCGAAGCGGTGAGGTGTCAATTTTGCTTTAGCGGGGTTAAGCGGAAAAAAGCGCTAACATTTTTTTAACTTTAAAAAATTATATATATATATATATATATATATATATATATATATATATATAAAGAGAGCGAGAGTTCGACTAGAATCCTATCGGAAGGATTTGTTCCGAGTTGGAAACAAATCCTTCTACTTTTTCATAATTAGATTAACTTTTGGATTTGTGTATTCAATTATATTATGTTTGATAATAAATGAAACCTTTTATTCATAATTATATAAAAAAAATATAACTAAATTTAAGAATGATATAAATAAGCATGAAGCAGTCGACGATCAAATAATTATTAACTTTAAATAACCAAGTTGAAGAAACCATACTTTTTTATGCTAAGAAAATTCATCGTATGACTTTAGGATAAACAATCTAAAACAATATCATAATATTATCATGAACAACATTTTAAAGCAAAAATCACATAAAACGGTCCATTTTCATCCAGATTTAAAACATAGAAGTCTAAAATCAACATGCAACATTACAAACTAAAAGTCTAAGATAAACATAACATCTCAAACCAACATACCCAAGTTATTAAATACCCAAAACATTCTAAACTAAAAAAAAACGAAGCAATCTCACTCATCACTGTATGAAACGGTTCCAAGCCGCAAGTTTCCATCTTAAACAGCATCGCCATCACCATTAGAACGTCAACCAGGACATTCTCCTCGTTCGAATTCATCTTCTCATCAGATATCGATCATTTCATGAGCTGACCTAGAAGTTCATGCTTCTAAAAAAGTGCCACTCACTCGGTTTCCCATGGTCTTTCTAGGTTTCAAGATGTCATAAACATCGACAGTCTCCGAAATCACCCACAACGGAATGTTAGTACTTGGATATAGACCGTCGTCATCAGAAGTGCATCACGTCACCATCCATGGAGTAGCATGCTTTGTATCCTTGACCAAAACCAAAAGGATGTTCCTTTTCTTTTCACCCTTTCATTTTGTATCTGTATCTGTTTTTGTTTTTATCCTTAAATTAAATTGATTTGAAAGAGGTGGAGTTGTGGGGTTCCTTGCCTTCCAACCATATCAATGTTTTTGCATGTGTGATCCACATATAGCTAAAACTAAACATGAAAAATTTATATAACTTTATTGATGTAGCGAATCTATTTTTATAGTTAGATAAAATAGGATGGTATAGATAGATACGATGTGGAACCCATATGAATTGAAAGTCAAGATAATCAAGAATAATTATGGAATTGATTTAAAAGGAGCAAAAAACTATTGAGTTTCCACGACCACTGATCTGTTTTAGCATATAAAATAGATGCTTTTTGGTTTTGCTTTGTAGTGTGGTTCTTTGGATTTTTACAATATTGGGTTGTGTCATGGCCTTGAGTTTTGGATGAGCGAACATGTTTAGGGCAACTTAGCTTTTGTTAGTAGCAGTATACAATAAGCCACAAGGCCCACAACTCAAAAGGTTGTATCTCTAAAGAACAAGAATATTTATCTCTACATATGTAATGCGAACTCTTCATGGATTTACCATTTTGAAACCAATTTCGTGAATTCACCCCCGTCTAAATCGCTGAGATGTGCGCCCTCATCACTCTTGGTGAGTTTCACTTGGGGTTGGTTTATGTGTCCTTCAAGTAAATAGAGAAAGCAAATTGGTGGGGCCTAGCAGCAGCACAACTCGTATATAGGACTAGGTTAATTTTAACTATAACCCTACTAAAATATTATTCTACATTCGAAGTTTTTTGGAGAAAGAAACTCAAAACAAAGTCTATATTCTATTCACATTCATCATGACTATTTTGTATTTTCATGCATTGATACATGGTTAATCTAAGTTTTAGATTCTTAATTAAATACAAATTTATTTAATCACAAGCCTTTGCAACCTTCTTGTTCGATACAAAGACTCGTTTGTAGAGCAATGATTCCACAAGACCACAACACTAGAATGTTTGCAAAACTGACTAAATATAATGCAATACAAATATTTAAAATACTTATATTTACTATATTTTAACTCAAATAAATCAAGGCTGCAATTTGCATTCTCAAATTGAATTGTCATAATATTGTCACTTGGTGTAATATAGAAAAAAATAATTCAAGTAAAACTTAGTCTTTTTCTTTCAGAGTTGAACAACTATTTGCCATCTAGGCATCTTACATATGTGCAACACACATGCATAACACTAGTAGTCTAATGATTGATATGCCCACATGTGAATAGACGACAATGGTTCATCATTATGGAATATGACCTGTCAATATTGTAAAGAACGGATTCAGAGTTTGTTCGGTTAATTGGCGAATAAAGAATATCCATTTTATTCGATGAATATTCGGTTTATTCAGATTATACCGTCATCAATATTTTCATATAAATATTACATATAAAAAATTCAAAAAAATATAAAAATATAGAAAATTAATATACTTGCGGCTTAATGGTAAGGCGTCTGAACTGAATCGGAAGATTGTTGGTTCGAGTCTCGGTTGAGAAAGAAGAATGAGGAGAGAGTGAAATAATAAGTGTGGGTCCTACTTGTTTTTTTAATTAAACTGTGAATCCCACACATGATTTTTTAGTAGTGTTTTTTTTTGTTTTGGTCCTAATAGGCCAATCGGCCGAATATTCCCGATATTCACCCGAATATACGGTTTACGTGGCGAATATTCGGGTTGGCCGCATATTTGACCGAATATTGCAGTATTTGTTCGTTTTGGCACCGAATATTCCGTTTTTTCAACACCGTGACTTAGTTGCATATTCCAGTATTAGAGCATATTGGAGGTGAATGTAGAACTAAATGTATGAAGTACCAATTTTTTTAAAATTAAATGTGATGGATCTTTTCTTTGAAATAAGTAGTTCTCAGATCATAATGAATGTATCTGTTGGTTTTTATCCAAATTAGAATTTTGGTTAAAATTTTTGTATGATGGTTTTGCTACATTGGGGACTTCCACGTCATTGATCAAATTGCCATTTGTTTTATCCTGGATTATTAATAAGCCCTCATGATTTGACAACAGTTCCGTGAGCTCATCTGACAGTGATCGTAAGGAATCTAGTCGCTTGAGGAAACACAAACATAATGAGAAAACAAAAAAGGTGAGGTTGAATGTTCATTTTGATCCTCGCTTTCCCCCCCTGTATTTCTCTAATGAAAGTTTTATATAGGTTATTAGAATTCTAAATGCATTTTATGTTGTACTCTTTTACCCTCTCTAGGTCAAGGACAATGATAAAAGGTCTCATAAGCACAAACGCAACAAGCATAAACACAAAGAGGAGGTAGGCTACCTTTCTGCAGTTTGTTTAATGCACATTCTTTTACGTCAGATCTCTTTTGCAATTGCCTCCATAAATGGATATATTTTTTGGTATAATCAAAGTCTTGTAGGACTCACGACATGTAGGCCAAAGCTTTACTGATATCATGACTAGCAGAAACCTTTGCCTTTTATTTTGAGGAAAAGGGTCCAATGAATCCTCTGCGAAGCGTGGACTGACAGGCCCCCCACGTGTATGGATATATTTTTTGGTATAATCAAAGTCTTGTAGGACTCGCGACATGTAGGCCAAAGCTTTACTGATATCATGACTAGCAGAAACCTTTGCCTTTTATTTTGAGGAAAAGGGTCCAATGAATCCTCTGCGAAGCGTGGACTGACAGGCCCCCCACGTGTTTGCAGGACCCGGGTTCCCCTGTTTTACCCCCTCCCCCATTCGCCAGGGGATTCATAGGCCTGCTTCGCAGGCCATCTAATTTCTTTAATTATAGCTTCTTTTAGATCATCATTAATTCACCACCGATAGGCCATAGCTTAAACTGTTGCCCTGGATTTTTTGTTGTATTTTATTTTAACGAAATGTCTTTATCTATAGTATCGGTTGAAAGTTTGATGCTCATAATTCTGGTCCTTATGCTATTTGATTCTTGTTTGGGTTGGCTCTTTGACATTGGAGCTGTGGTCAATAACCGGGTAATTGGTTTGGTGATTTCTTGGCAATGGGAGCTATATATAGAAGCTGAAGGCCGAGGGAAGCAGTAGTCCTGTGCAGCTTTCCAAGGTACATCTTGTTAGATTTTAGAAGTATTAACCCTAACCCTCACAAAAACTTTAAAATTTTTCGTATAGTGGTAGGACTTCAAATGGTATTTAGAGACAACCACATGTTCATACCCACCCTGCTCACATACGTAAGCGGATTTAATAGAAAACAGACAAACAACAACAACTGAGCCTTTTATCCCAAGCATATGGGGTAGGCTACATAAACCAACATGAGAATCACGCCGGGTCCAGCACATGAATCCTTCGCCTCCACTCACTCCTATCGAACAATATACTTTTATTGAGGCATTTGGCAATCATATCTTTTCGTATCATCTCCATCGTTTTCTTCGGTCTCTGCTTTGTTTTTTTGACATTGCATATATCGAGAGTATCCATTCGTCGAACCGGTGTTTCTATAGGTCTGTGTCGCACATGACCAAACCATCGTAGCCGGTTTTTCCGCATCTTCTCCTCCACATGTGCTACACCAACTTTTGCATGAATATCTTTATTTCACACCTTATCTTTTCTTGTGTTACTACACATCCAACGAAGCATGCACATCTCCGCCACGTGCATCTTCTGTGTATGATGTTTCTTAGGAGCTCAGTATTCTGTACTATATAATACCATATAATAAAACAAGCTGAATATCGTTCCAATAAAACCTTCCTTTCAATTTTAACGGAAAGTTACTATCGTACAAAATCTTTGTTGCACTCCTTCATTACAACCAATTAGCCTCGATCTTTTAGTTGACACTGCTATCGATCTCCCCATCCTTTTGGACGATAGAATCTAGATATCTAAACGGATCGCTTGGTGATATCTCTTGCCCATCCAGTGTTATACCACTATAGCCTCGACTTCTCTGTTTGCGAAATTTGCATTATATATATTGTCTTGGACCTGTTCAATTTGAACCCCCGATATTCCAACGTTTGTCTCGATAATTCCAATTTGGCATTAACCTTTGCTTTCGTCTCATTTACCGGAACAATATCATCAGTGAATAATATACACCAAGATACATCATCCTAGATAGTTCTAGTACGATGGTAAACATGAATGAACTTAATACAGATTATGCAAACCAATTGTAATCGGAAAATCACTCGTTAGGCTGCTACAAGTTTTAACATTTGCCACTACTTCATCGTACATGTCCTTTATTATGTCAATATACTTGACTGAGACTCCTTTTCTCATCATCGTCCCCCATAATACCTCTCTAGGGGGAAATGATGAAGAAGGGAGTCCCAGTCAAGTATATTGACATAATAAAGGACATGTACAATGGAGAATGTGAAGCTCGGCTTTTGGAAGAATGTTAGTAAATTAGACTAGAATACCATCGAACAAACCCTATCACTTTTTTGTCTTCGGATGTGCATTGCAATGTGTGATTGCAATCATACGATTATTTGAAAGAGTGGAAGCTTCTCTCATAACTGTCAGCACACATCCCAATGCGAATATGAAGGCTAAAAAGTTGATGGGATCTAATTGCAAATCCATTCAGTAGGATCCTAGCCACCCTTTATAAATTATACCCCTAATCCTCTAACTTTAAGAAATTCTAAAGTTTGTTCTTGAGAGTTGAGGGCAGTAGATTTTAGAGTCCTCTATTGACTTTCTTAATTTATTTTTTAATATTAGTTCCTTGGGCGCGAGAAAGATGATAATGTTCGGTACAGTTCTGTTTCTGGTAAAAAGGTATGATCTCTCTATTTTGCTCTTTTATTTTCAGAATTCCCCATAGGCCACGTGTATTATTTTCTTGGATTTTGTCATTTTGTAGATCCAATTGAAGGTTGACAAATCGAAGCAAGACAAATTGGCTGAAAACAACCGCAACGAGTTGCTGAAGTTTCTGAATGCTAGTTATGATTGATTGGCGAGCAATAATGATTTTGAAAGAAAAAGAATTCTTGAACTATGTTATCAAGATTCGCCCTCTTCGGTGATTTCTTAGCAGATTGGGATCGTCTTGAAGCTGCCATTGATCCGTATTGCTTCTTTTACTTAAGAGGATAATACCCTTTTTTCGCCTTTCCCCCCTCCTTTTTCCATGGCGGCCCTTTTGTCTATATGAATTAAAAACCATTATGTTGTGAAGTTGCGATTACCTGACAATATGGCTTGCGTTTATATATATAACTGCTCGCTTTAAATTATATTTTATTGTATTCGGTTCGTATATCTTTTATGAGAACGTTTTAAATTAAGTATCTGGTACGATTATTGGCTCTGATTTTGGGAATAGACGCCGGATATTCTTCCTTGATAATCTTTTACGATGGTTAGCTCCTACCATGGCGAATATCGACAGATTTCTGCCTTGTTAATTGCTTATCCTATTTATTAAATTTATTTTCATGATTATCCTGCACGTTTACAAGTGTTTATGCTCATAAAATGATTAGCAATTCAACTTTTCAACTCCTTTTAGGGAGCCAATATATTGGTTGTTTTGCTTCTTACAAGCTATATGCTCAAGATTAGAAGAAGGTTTAGGTTTATAAAATTTCTGCGTAGAAATGTTAGCCATTAGAGGCATTTTATATCAATAAATCAAAGCAGAACTTGGGTATTCAGATATGCTCACATCAAATTGCAACACAAAAGAGAAGAGCTCTCTTTCCTTTTCATCACAAAGAAGAAGAATTTTCTTTCCCTAAAGCAGTAAATTAGTGAGCATCTTCATGCATACATCTATATCTATTAAAAACAATCCAACATTTATCCTACATTTCATCTCAGATAATAATCAACCTCATGCAACGCAACGTCACTCAGTAATAGAGGGGAAAAAAGAGAGAGAGAAACACAATCAAATCACTTGTCAGCAAGTTTGCTAAGATCAAGAGCAATTCCACAAAGATTCATAAACTCGTCGGCCTTATTCTTCAGCTCCGCCGCCTCCGTCTCCTTACCCAAATGCTGCTCGCACCCCTCGTTGCATGACGTTGCATCCGCCACAGCTGCCGAGACCCAGGTGTCGAGATCACCATACGCGCGCTTGTCCAGAGCGGCGGTCGAGGTGTCGAGCTGCTCGATTGCATTAATGAAATGCTCGGAACAGTCGTTGAGGCACTGGTCGAGCCCGGGGCTGACGCTATTACTGGTGCGGCTGAGGTCTTGGATGAGGGAGAGAACGTGCAGGGCAGTCTCCGCCCCGTTGTTGGCTGCAAACCTGTGGAATCACCACGATTAACGCATGGTGAATTGTATGATTGAGAATTCGTATCTGGATCCTCTCAAGCAATGAAAATGTCGGCAATGTCCACCCATCGATCGTTCCTTTGGATGCGAGACAAGAGGGCTCATGTTTGCATCCAGTCGGAGACGGTGGATGGGCATGTAATCTGCTCTTCGGTATCGAAAAGGATCTGATTATATAGTTATACATATGCGGGTTCTTGATCGACGTGTTAAAAAAAAAAGTTAATATCCAATGAAATAATTCAAAATTATATAATTATTAATTTCAAAATGGAAAAATGTCTTTGCAAGATGAAACCCCTTATATGGATTCCTGGAGTACGTTTCCTATCCGGTTGAGCGTCCTTTTGAATGGAGAATCTAGTGGAATCTAAGTTTGCTACCATTCAAAATTAAGTCTCTACCGTTAGACAAGCTAGGTACATGCAACTCTGAAGTTGTGATCATAAAGGTCTCAGCTTTATATTCGGCCGAATAATTAAGGTGGCGCAATGATATAAGTACTGCATTGATATACAGAGAATAATGCAATCTTAAGAACCTAATGGCGAGACCGGCGAGCTGATGGTTGTCGGCAGTGCGGCTCTCAGGGAAGGTGAGGAGCGATTGGACGCAGAGATCAGGGTGTTGGGTGTGGCTGCATGCTTCTTGAGGGTCAGCAACGATGCCAACGGCGAAGGATTGCACGGCAAAGACGAGGGCGAGGAGGCGAAGCATTAATGGTGGTGGTGCCATAGTTATGCGTGTGTGGAAGAATTTGAGAGAATAAGAGAGTTGGTTCTGAGTTTTTGGAGATTAAGAGAGTAGATGGTCTTTGATTTGTTAGTATGGTTGGGAGAAGATGTGGAGTTGAGAGAGAGTTTTGGGAGTTAGTGTCCTATTTTTAGGTTAAAGAGAGTGTTTGTGAGGTGAGGAGTTAATTCAGGAGTCAAGTTCTGTTTTTTTGTTGTGTTTTTTGTGGTGAAGATTGATTTGAGGTGAGCATGCAGTGTGCATCTGAATATGATCCTTTGTGCTAAGAGTTGCATCTTGAATGGTGGTTAAAGTTTAAGCAAAGACCACCACCAAGTTTTACCAGTTCAAAGCTTCACAATCTCATGCACAATTCAAGCATAATCTTTTAGGACTTGTTCCACTTTCATCACAGTTATCACCTTTTGATTTAAGATAAATGTTTTCAAAGCTTGACAATGAACTTTAAGATGCATGTTTATATAGCTGAGGATAATTATGTTAGATTTTATATGTGTGCAGGGGTTTACTTGAAAGTTAAGTAGAGTGATCCAATCCATTTTAATATCACTTCACTTGTCTAATTTCATCATTGTAATTAATTTGTTCAGCAGAACCTCCCATTTTATCTCTTCAGGTAAAATTGAGAAGAAAGATGGCAAGGGTGTTTGTTCATTTGATCTCCGTACTTAATTTTTTTTTTACATCATTAATCCAGTAGAATCACCTTCAACCTCTCGTTAGAACAATCCACTGAAATTAAGAATCAAGCTTTGCTAAAACATCGAGTACCAAGATGCAAAGGTAGAGTTATGGTATTTAGCTCAGCTTGAAAAACAATTTAATGTAATATAAATATATATATATATATATATATATATATATATATATATATTGAGAGAGAGAGAGAGAGAGAATAATGGAGGAAAGAGGCAATAAGAAGGGATTTCTTCATATGGCGTCGAGAAAATACAAGCTCCACCATTTTTTCCGACGATCGGCATCCCTTATCATCATGATTATCATCTAAGATGTGCATACACCAAATTTTATGTGATTCCACCAGTAAACTATTAATTTTGCACCAACTAAATCAACGGTAACACATGAAATTTGGTGTATCCACATCTTAGATGATAAATACGTGTTGTATGCCGATCGTCGAGAAAAATCATGGAGGGTGTCCATTAACCTCATATATATATTGATAACGGAAGATTGTCAAAAGGCCCCACGCCCCGCTTCAAACTTGTGTAAAACCCCCTGGGCTTTTTTCTCTTGTTGAAAAACCACTGGATCCAATCAAAACCCCCTATATACAAGTTTTCTGTAATATCAACACGGTTGCTTATAATATCTAAGCGGTTATAGTTGCTTGTAATATCCAAACAGTTGAGTGAATACATTGTAAATAATGCTTAGGGGTCTTTTCATAAAGATTTTTGAACAGTAGGCCTTTTCAAAAATTTCCAGAATTAAATTGCATTTTAGATAACTGCCGGGTTTTTTTTGACAATTTACCCTATATATAAATATAAACCCATACGATTACTAGCAGTTTTTTAGTCTGATTCCAATATTACACTTAAAACAGTATTTCCTATTCAAGATAAGAGACTGGCGAGGAACCCACGCATCATGAGTAGGTTCCACGTCATATGAAAGATTTTTAAAGTTGTTATTATAGTGACATTAATGACTTCTAAATCACATAGAAAATTTCACAACAAAAAAGGAAAACTTATATTATGTTATAATAGGATAATAAGAAACAGAAAATCACAAAGAAAAATACAATATTATAGCGGTGAATATAGGAATAGAGCAAAAAAATATAGTAACATACTAACATGGAGTAAATAAAAAAGAAATGCTTGTATATTCGGAAAAAATAAAATGCTCTTTGAAGATAATCTCAAATTACATTCGGTTAAATCTAACTTAAAATCACATACTGCAAACTCATGAAGTTTGATTCCAAAAAATTAAACTCAAGATTAAAAAATTAAGTATTAGTTGTAGGAACAATTTAAAATGATGGTCTAAAACCACGCTTTCATTTTTTATTTACAATACGGTAAGTTTATGGTATTATATGATATATATTCTTTATGAAAACAGCAAAGGAAAAAAAGAAGGTTTTCTAGTGAGATTGACTTTGGCTGAAATGATAGAAAAGCACTAAAATACCAATAATGTTTAATTAAAGTACCCAGAAACCTAAGCAAAGACCCGCCTCATACCAATTTTGGTATTCTAACTGATGCTATATTTCCTTTTGATATGATTTTAATAAAACAAAATCACTGTGCATACATAGTTTCAAGTCCAAGAGTAGAAACGGAAACGGAAACGGAAGTTGCTTGAACACAATTTGAAACCAAATTGTCAAGAGGTTCATTCCCCAAAATACACAGAATACAACTATCCTTTGCTTTTACATTTTACCCACGAAGTGCCATCGCAACACAACAAAGCCCAAGACATAAAAAGTTGAAACAATTTAGTAATTTCCTAGAAAATAATTATGAAGGAATAAATTAATTGCTATTGGAGGAGAATCCCTTTTATACAAAGCTCCTCCCTAACTTTCATAGAAAACAACCCCCAAAAAATTATCTTCATAGGATCGACAACAAACGGGTCAATCTCTTACAAAAATCCATGGCAAACAATCCAAAAAATCCGAAGAGAACAAAAAATGTTCAAATATTTCTTAGAGTTTTCTTATGAAATAGAGAAAAAAGATCGAAAAAATTGTCAACTCACTGAAGTTTAGCATGTAGACAATTGAGATTGTTTGTTTGAAGGCATTATTGTTTTTGTTTAAATTGACCACATGGTCTTATCATTCGCATTCTAAGCTACTAAAATGTATTATTAAAAATGTGAATTTAATATTAATATTGTATGAAACAGCCTGGAATTATCTTTTTCTAATTTGTAATATGCCTGAAACTAAATAAGTATATATATGAAATAACATGTATATTTGGAATTTAATATAAACATTAAATGGACCGCAATATGCATGCAAATTTAATATATATAAAACTCAGGTAAATTTTACCAAACCTTGTCTACTTTTTGAGATTTTTGAGATAACCCTATTAAAATTTAAAAATGCTATAAAATAATATAGTATAATATAGTGGTAGAAGAAATGCAACTATCCATAATAATAATAATAATAATAATAATAATAATAATATATAAATCCATGTGAGAGAAAATTCCATTGAATATTCCATTATCTTGCATGGATTTTAATGGTCAAATTGTTATCTAGCCCTTATTTAATTCTCTTAGTACATCGGGTCATGCATTTTTTTATAGTCTCCATACTCAATATTTATCAATCTTTTATCCTATAAAGCTACGCTTATATGGTGGAAAATTTGATTGTCCCCTTTCTTTTTTTGAGATAAAATTAGCCCCTTTCTCTAAAAAAATCTTTCTAGTTTTTTCTTATTACTTAGGTTTTACTAGAAAAATATTACTAAATTTCACGAGTTTTGTGTGCTGAGCAACAAAATATTGAAAAGCCAAACAAAAATGAGACTAAAAAATTATGTGATATACGTTTGGTATTGTAAAATCAGAGAAAGCGTGTGTGTAAATCAAAGAAAACATAAGCTTTGGACATTTTTGAAAAATTTGCTATTTTCATGTGCTATAGCATATAAAATATTAATTTTTTTTGAAGAAAATAGAAAATTTGATATTTTTGAGAATTTCACGACTTTTATATGCTATATGCATAAAATTGAAGAAACAGAGGAAAACAAAAAAATTTGCGATTTTCGTATGCTATAAAATATAACATATAGAAAAATGAAGAAAGAAAAAAATATTGAGACTTTTGAAAATTTTGTGATTTTGGTACAAACAAACAATATTGAAAAACCTAAGAAACCAAAAAAAATGACGTTTCTGAAAAATTCGTAACCTTCGTCGTGCAAAATATAAAAAACAGATTTTTTCTTTTGAGTATTTTGAAAATTATGCGGTTTTCATATATTATATGATGCAAAATAATAAAAAAGTGAAGAAAATAGAAAATTTTAAGATTTCTGAAATTTTTTGCGATTTTCATTTGTTATAGCGAGAAAAAATGTTGATAAACGAAGGAAAAAAAGTAGGATTGTTGAAAATATTATAATTTTCTTACGCCATATAGCAAGAAAAATAATAAAAAACTCGAAGAAAATTGAAAAGTTTGAGATTTTTAAAAATTTCACGACTTTCGTGTGTTACACAGCACCACGAAAAATTGTAAAACCGAAAAAAACACAAAAGATATAGAATTTTAAAATTTTAGTGATTTTCTTGTGCTATTATTGAAAAACAAAAAAAATTAATATTTTTGAAAAGTTTGTGGTCTTTGTTTGTTATATCAGATAAAATATTGAAAAACCGAATTAAACATAAAATATTAAAATTTTAAAAAATTTCACGATTTTTTTGTGCTAGCATGCAAAATATTGAAAATTTGAGAAAATAATTTTTTTAATGATTTACATGAGTTATAGAGCGCAAAATTGTGAAGGGAACAGAAAATAAGATTTTTAAAGATATTGCAATTTTGTGTGCTATATAGCAAGCAAAATATTAAAAATATGAAGAGCACAAAAAATTTTAAGATTTTTGAAAATTTCTCGTTTTCGTGTGCAATATAGCAAGCAAAATTTTTGAAACTAAATAAAACAGAAAATTTTAAGATTTTTAAAAATTATGCAATTTTCATATGGTATGGTAACGTGCAGAATATTGTAAATTTGAAGAAGAAAAATAAATTTAAGATTTTTGAAAATTCCATATTTTTCGTGTGCTTTTAGCATGCCGAATATTGAAAAAAAAACATAAAATTTTAATAATTTCGTGTGCTATATCATAGAAAAATATTAAAAATCGAAACAAACAAAAAATATATTGTACTTCTGAAAATTTTCATGATTCTCTTATATTATAACAAGCAAAATATTGGAAAATAGAACAAAATAAAAATTTTGAGATTTTTAAAATTTTGTCATCTGCGTGTAAAATGTTGAAAATTTGAATTTTTTAAAAGGATTTTCATAAATTTCATGATTCTCTTATGCTATAACAAACAAATCTTGATCCCCTCCTGTAAAATACAATGAGTAGGGAAGAGGGAAACATATTGAAAATCATTAAAATAAATTGAGATATTTAAAATTTTACGATTTTCATATTGTAGGTAAGGAAAAAAATTTAAAAACCGAACAAAAATGTTCAAATATTTGCAGGTTAATCTTTCATATTTTTTACACATGAAGTTCATAAATATGTGATATTACAACTTACAAATCATATAACAATAAAATTTTAAATTAATATATTTTTTTTCCTTTGGACTTTGTACCGACACAAGTCGTGGGGACCGTTGCTAGTAATAATTTAAATATTGTCGGTAGGGTCAAAATAAATACTAGTTAGGATGGCATGGAATAGTATGCTGTAATTCATGTAATATAGATAACACTGCTTTTTGATTATTGAGAAAAGTTTCGTTTACAGAATGCAGTAACAGAATTCCTTATATTATTAACATTAAAATTATAATTAAATTATATATTCTATTGTTTTTCCTTCTTGCAGTAACAGAATTACTTTTATTTTTAACATTAAAATTATAATATTCTGATAGGATATAGTGTAAAATTGGACTTTTTTTTTTACCGCAACGAAGCCAATCGGTCCCGTATGCCGCTCTCCGAATCACTAAATAGGAGATCCCGGATTCAATCCCGGGTCTCCCTACACAAACTTCTATTACCGGGCTGTGTGCCCCGCACAAAATTAGATATATTTTGAGAGAGCTCGGATCTAGTTTCCATGTTAAATTTGAGCTCAATGTGATTGTTGTTGTCATGAACAAAACTCTTATCATATTATTACACTAATTCCTTCTCAACAGTCATAGTTATCTTTTGTATCTTCTCCCTTTGAGACTTGCAATACTCGTCAATGCAAAGGGTTCAATGGTGGACTGCAGTATCGATAATATTCTGTGCTGAGTTTAAATTTCTTGTAAATTACATTTTCACAGGATGCTCATGACTCTTTACGTTCTTATTTCTCTGTGTATTGTATTTTGTTTTCTTATATAATATCAATGAATTTGTGCATTTAAAAAACTACATCCATGCATGCGAGATGTATCATCCTTACACGTTTGTTACATTAGACATTCATGCTCAAGATCAATTGCATGATATTTATACAACGAATCTTGCAACCAAACTCATGCATAACACAGCACAAGGCTTTGGCCTTTGAATGCTTTGAAATGAAGCATTTTTCAACAAATTATTGATTTAAAACACAATTTCAATACTGTAAGATGAGATGCTTCTTTTAGGTCTCCTTCAAATTCTCTCTACACCTTAATTTCATATTTAACAACTCAGAAAACCTGTCATTTAGCACAGTGAAATATAATTGTTCAATTCATTTTTATAAAGGTACATTGCTTGCTTCTTTCATCAAAATCATCACAATGAACTATACAGCAGCAATATCGTATCTTACCACTAAGTTACAAAATCATTACGCAATAGCTAACGGGAAAACCCCTCAATAAAGGATTGAGACTGCTTTTGAGTAGGACTAACACTACCACCACGACTAATCTTGAGAGATTCGATAGCCTTCTGAATCTCCAACTTCATAGCGCTATCTACACTCCCTGACGATATTTTCCTGTGCGATTTCTGCAGGTGAAGCTTAAGCGAGCTGCTGCTCAAACCTGCATTTTTTCCACATATAGGGCAAACTTTCATCACCGGTCTCCTCTGCTGCCACTCCATTGAGATTTTGCCGTGAAGACTTTTATCGAGATTTGAAAGAATTTTAGCAAACCCGTCATTGGGATGGGCACGGCGATGAACTTTCTTTAACGTATTCCATGCCTCCCAAAGAGTGTGTCTCCTGATGAGAAATGAAATTTCAAATTATGAAGGTTATCATTGGATAGAGGTTAGAAATATATATTCGGGTGATTCACAAAACCCTCTCGTAGTTTACCCCATAAAGGACTGGTGTTCCTTCATATGATTTATACCCCAAACACCCAATCTGATTATAAACCAAAACCCTTAGAACACTCATATTCAACTCTAAACAACTTATCATTGTCTAATGTAACTACAGAACGTGTTTATGTTATTTATAGTAGAAATTTAAATGTTCTTGCGGGTATTGGTGGATGTACAAAGAAAGTGTTTGCGCTAATAAACCACTTAAAGGCACATAAGATTTATACAGGTTAAATGCCCCGGGGGGGGGGGGGGATGAAATTAACCACGATGCCTTACTTCCTTAGCATTAGGTAAGCAAGAACAACAGTTGCGCTTCGACTTTTCCCTTCAAAGCAGTGAACAAGTACTTTTCCTCCCAAATATTCAACATAATCGATGAAATCAGAAGCTTCGTCAAATAGGTCGCTGATATCTTCATCTTCAGTATCATCTATCTGGGGACAATGCCATGTGGTGTCAATAAGTAAAATTAGACCAGCGGCCAAAAATGTGAAAATTGATATTCTAGTCATTTGAGTTCTCAAGTTTAAGTAATATTCAAGTTTAAATTAGTGCAATAACTGAATGTACATTATGACTTGACTCTTCATCATATGAACTTATCCTAAATGTCAAATTTGTGCAATCTAGAATATACATTATGAGTTAACTCTTCATCATATGAACTTATCCTAAATGTCAAATTTGTGCAATCTAATTAAGAATTCACAGTAGGAGTTGAGTTAACTCTTCATCATATGAACTTATCCTAAATGTCAAATTTGTGCAATCTAATTAAGAATTCACAGTAGGAGTTGTTTGAGCAATCTAATCACTTCAAGAGATAAGGTTTATTGATAAGTTGCTTACTGAAAAGTTCCTGTATTCAAAGAGATCTGGGTATTGAGAATCGGCTTGTCCAATTTCATTAGAACACAAGCAAAGTACATGTGTGATGCCCAAATGCTGAAGTGTGTACATTGACCTTGCAGCTAGAGCTCCACCGATATAAAGATACTCTGTAATGGATGAAGGCCGCTCGGTACTTGCAGCATCTGAGATCAATCCTATTCTTTCAAGTATATGTTCAAGCCGGACCTGCAAAAGACTAATAGCTGCATGAATCAATCCGAATAGAGTTTGGCAGACTTCAAGAGGATACCTGAGTAACACAGGACCGATACCCAGAGCTTTTTCTTTTCTTTTCTTTTTTTGGTGAAAAAAAGGCGGACTAGAAAAACATTGTTACAAAAGGCCTATCAACCAGGATGGGCATGTTAAAATACAAAATATATTCAGCAAGGCCCTGTTTGGATATAGAGTTAGGATAACTATGGTTTATTTTTAAGTGGAGGTGGAGATGATGCAAACTGTGGTTTGCAAGCCTCAAACTCCAAAAATAGAGTTTTGTAAACTTTGGTCAGATTGGAGTTGAGATAACTGCAGTTATTTCAAGTTTTAGGTTGAGATAACTGCAGTCAACTTCAAAATGGTCCCCAAATAGGGTTTAGTTAGCATCTTGCAATTCAGCTTTCTAAACTTTATGAAACTACAGTTTACTAAACTAAATCGTGTTCCCAAACAGGTTCCAACTTTTCAATTTCGGAGTTTTGGTATGGTGGCAGAGAACTAAAGAGAGATGTTAGGCAACACCTTGAACTCATAAGCATCAACAGCAATGTTATTATCGTTCCCCTCGAAAAATCCAGAATTGAAGTTGTTTTCTTGGCAAAGTTTTACAATATCTGTCCTTAGCAATTCATTCCACTGCTCCAACTCCTTGCTCAACTCAGAATCTATCTGCAACCAGGGAATGGGTTAGGAGCAGCTTTTAGCCTAACTCTCATTTGAATGTGTGCGTGCACATGCATGCGCATGTGTGTGTGTGAGTGTATGTGTGTGTGTTACCATTTTTTTACACATTCTCTTGAAAAAGGCACAATAATTGTCATTTTAAGATCCTAATAGTTGTCGGTTTTAATTTTTAAGTAGGGTTATTTGCGGCTGAACGCCCTTGTAGTGTACATTAGTGTAGCACTTATATCCCCTCAATCTACTTATTAGCGCAAACACCCTCAAACTTTTCCAAACCATAACACAATTATCACTCGGAGCAATCCCTTCTATAAATATTTAATTCTCCGATTTAACTTTAGAACTTATTCTTAGTAGAATTTGAATATCATTTGGGGTTTTGGTTGATGAGCAAAAGAGGTGTTTGAGCAGATAAGTCTCTTCAGGGGTATAAGAGCAATTCAGGTAATTTTTTCCTTTCCGTTTTCTTCTTCTTCTTTTTTTGGGTGGGGGGAAGGGGGTGCAATTAAATATCTAACCTTCGCGAATCTGATAAAATCACGTAGTTTCATCGTCATGCGCAAGCTACGAGGATCTCCATTTCCTTTAAAATAACGCCCGCTCCAATTTTCTCTTGAGACAGGAGAATTCAATTCTATACTTTCTCGAGAAACTGCACGTGACAATCTCCTAGTAAGTCTATGCATTTCAAAATCACCTGATTCTTGATTTGCTTCGCTTGCATCCCTTTCCTTGCATCCAATAAAGGAAGAAGCATTACTAGAGACATTAGAATGTGATGGTGACTCGTAAGGCCCAAAATCATCCTTTTCAATCTCGCCACTGCTTTTGTTAAGTATGGGAAGAAAGAGTCTTAAAAGAGCATCGAGTTTTTGGTGGATTGTGAGAAGAAAAATATGGAAGCCTTGTAAATCTCTAAGAGCTGCACGAAAACCTCCTCTAAACTCATTAATAACTGATATCATGTCGCTATCGGACCAAGAACATGAACCCGATGTCGAAGAATCCGTTGGCGAATCACATTCTTCAAGTTTAGGAAACCCTATTTTGCCACCGGATACTTCGTATAGCAAGTTCGAACAATACTCAAAATTGTTTAATAACAACTCGACTGCCTTCGGATAATTTTCTTGATCTTGCGCCCTTTTTCCTATTGGGGGTCTTCGAGGAACCCCTGAATCAATGGCTACGACGTGGAAATCTCGGTGCTTGAATTCATTTGACGCATTTTCCCCTTTGGATTTATGAGTTATATCATGTTCATCGTTATGGGAGCCTAATCTTCCGTTTATGGATATTGCTCTTCTTTCTTTTTGAAGGCTTTTAACTATCCTCGGTTTATATATTCTAATGGCCGAATCGTAAGCTTCCTCCATTGCATCCATGTAAGAGGAGGCGACGGTATCTGCAAATAAAAGATTTGCGCTATTGCCCCGCCAACCTAGTTGACGACAAGGGAGTCGGTCCTCATTTCTAAGTATAAGATCCAACATTAAGACCCGACCAAGGGCTGAAGCAGTAGTTTCTGCAGCTTTTTGCGAATCAAATGCTTCGGAGTTTTCTAGCAATGGTGAGCCATGAACATAACTACAAAAAAGGAACAAAGAAAATATCTTTATAGCATGTTCAAGAGTTAATTACTTATACCACCCTTCGACCGTACCTCATCTAGCACTCATAAAAAAAAATCCGTGCATCAACTATTCATGATTAAATCAATTCATAGAAGCATTATGTAATTTGCCCGCTTTCTTAACAGAAATTATAAATGAAAATGATTGTTCAGGTGACTACTGCTTTACATAAATAAAATGACAGGTTATCGTCCTTCAAATTCTCTTTGGAAGAATCTAGAAGAAAAGGAAAGAATCCAGGATTTCCATTTAGACTAGTGAAATTATTTGTATTATTGGTTAATATTTTGCTAAAATAATAATATTTTGTTGTTATTACACACACAATAAAAACTTGGCTCATCTCCAATGAATTATATCCTAGACGTTTGGAAACTTGTGAATTTGTAAATCAGGCTTGTGTTGAATTATGAATCAGCTACTTAGATTATGTGTTAAATGAGGTAAAGATGAAGGGTGCTATATGCAATAAACTCTAATTTCAAATAGTTATCAACTAAACGACTGGGTGGAGTACATACGTCATTAGGAAAACGCATCTACTCAATTCAAGAGCTTCCAATAACTCTGAACAGCTCAATTCACCAACTTCATCGCCATTACAGACGGCTGCATCTCGTACTTTCTCTGTAGCATCCTTGATTTGTTGCCACTCATAGCTCGAATTATGAATCACTCTAGCCTGCAACACTCACCAAATGATCTTAGTAAGCTATAACTAGTAGTTTGGAATGTGAAAATATTGAAAGTGCTTATTTCTGGTATATAATTATAATTTCGGATATTATTACATTCAAGGAACCATAAGACTGAATTACCTGCGATGCCTGTGCCCATAAGAAATCCCGGCCTTCCATAGATGAAGAAAGTAGGGATTCTCAATTGACTGTCTTATAAAAGAGTTCGGCATAGGAATAATGGGTTTATGAAGCCATGGGCTGGACATAATCATTCAGAAAGTCTGTTCTAATTGTTCAAACAAGGGATTCTTAACCTTATAGGATCTCCCATTCGTCAAAAAGGGCCTCATTGAGAAAAGTGCGGGGATTGGGTCGAGTCTCCGCTTTCAACCGACACTTTCAGTAAGTAAACTGAGTGAGAGAGCGGAGATGATCTCTATCATCATCTCTATTCCCTTTATCAATTCCACTTCTAATAAACGTGATTGACCCAATTCTGGATCATCTTCTGGAATCGTATAACTGTCAAAAGTGAGTGACTGCTCCCTTTTGTCTTTCCTTGAGCCGAGTCAAGTAAAGGCATCCGAAGACCCGTTCATTTTGGATCCAATTCGGGATTTTCCTCCGAGCTCGGGTTATGGAAGAAGGAACCGAGAAGGAGGTATCAGTCAATCTCCGAAGAACGGATAGGCTTGAGTGTACAAAGAAAAGATTGGATTGTCTACACACTTTCCTATAAAATTAAATGACTGCAAAACTATATGTTTTGAAGGGCTTTTATGCCCGAAAACATCCTTTTGCTAAAAGAGTGGCGTGTGACATCCAAAAGATGGCCACATTGTTGGGGTCAAAAGTTACACCCCGATCGACCAAGTCAAAGTCAATCAACCCTCAAGCCAAGTGGGTCCAAGCCCAAATCAGGACCAAGCATGGAAGGGACCGGCTTCATGCCAAGAATGAAACAATAAATTAGTTTAATGCAATTTTTTAAGAAATAAATGTATGAAAAATGGGCAGAAAGCCAAAATTTTGTAAACCCCATGGCTTATGTGCAAAAAGAAATAAGCACATAAGGCATGGGGTGGCACAAGTGCCATTTGGCAAAACCAAAGGGCTATATGTAAAGTGTGTAGCCTATAAAGACAAACTTGATGAAAATTCAAGAACAATCTTTTCACTCTCTCAAAAATTAGGGTTACGTGCCTCCTCTTTCCTGAAGGTTCTAAACCTTCTTCTTTTTTTTAAAATTAAATTAAGAGTTTAACTCTTCTTTTTTAAAAAAGAAACAACTTTTCACCATAAAACCCTTGAAGGAGAGCTCGAATCTTCCATCAAATTCTCAAAAAGGGGAGAACCGGCCAACAGAAAAGAGGAGGAAGGAGACCCATCTCCAAAAACCCCACTTCGGAAAGATCTAAGGCTCAAAAGAAAATCCAGGACTAAAGAGAAGAAAAAAGGGGTCCCCTTTGATCATCTACAAAGATTAATAGGGTCAAAATCTTTTGGAGTTTAACTTCATAAATAAAACCCTTTTTAGGAGTTTAACTCCATTCAACATCTTTTGGAGTTTAACTCCATAAATAAAAATCCTTTTTTGGGAGTTTCACTCCACTTAATCTTTTAGAGTTTAACTCCATAGAGAAGAATCTGTTTCGGGAGTTCAACTCCTCATTCCGGGGGCCAAGCCTCTTCTTTCTGCGGGCGCCCAGCGCCCATGTGCCGGGCACGCCCAGTGCCCACACGTCCTTAGGATGTTACCCACCCTTTTTTCTTCTTCTTTCTTCTTCTTTTTTTCATACACTCCACACTCGAAACACGTCCCCCACTAGAAAAAAATTTCTAACGGGGTGTTGTCCCGCACCCCGCAAGGGGCTGTTAGCCCCCTTGACCCCAGCCCGCTATTCGGGTAGCGAGACCCCCGTAAACTCTGTGAGGCCCCTGATATACCCAAAACCCCTCAAGACACACACATATGCACACTGCATATTGAGTTCGCATGACTAGTTTGACTCGCCAATCAGAGGTTCTTTCGCTTTAAGGGCGATGGGTAATTAACAGCAGCTTAGTTCACTGCTTCTGAAGATTCAGATCCCCACAATCAATAAACCCCAGCCTACCTTAAGCAGGGAGAATCTGATACGCCTGACAAGGGATGCATATTTCCCATCTCAATGGGGTGATGAAAAACACCCTACAGACTCTGGCACGTCCGGTGGGACCTTTTCTCTCTTCCCATATTTCGGGTTAAACGTTCATGCGAACTCAATCAACATATATATCGATTGCGTGTACTGAAGTCATTTTTTGTATAGGTTAATAGCTTTCAGTCACAATCTCGAACTCAGCAATAATGTCTCCCAAGACGAGTTTCGTTTTTGACGCCACTCTGATTCTCTACGTGGTCAAGATCAATGCCCGCGTGGTTCTCCCTGCAAGTCTCAGTCGGCAATGAAAGAAACCACCCCGTCAATTTGGTTCCGTCATTATCTACCCTGCCAGAAGCGATCATCTGGCGGAGGCCCCGGCAAATCAAGCGGCCAAACCGACCTCAAGAGGCAGCAGGCCGAACGTTGTGGTCGCCAAAGCATCCCATCCCAAATGCAAATCTGTATTTGATCGGATCTCCACTGTTCCGACTGGGGGCAAGGTCGTTAACACCAAAGGAGCCACAAAGCATCTCTAGCAAAGCTCAGACAGTGCCCTTGACGATCGCACGAGCAGGCATATTTTCTGGACTCTCTATCAATTGGTCTACGGCGTCTTCCCGAAGGGTTGAAGCTTGCCGAGTGCTCAAAACGGAAAAATTGAGGCAGAAACGGCTCAGATATAGAGCAAACAAAAGGGCCAGGGCTCCGGCCAAATTGAACCTTGTGAGGTTCTAAGAACAGGGTAACTCCGCAACAACAGCTGAGTCAGCCATAAAAGTCAGCAATTCCTTCAAACCTCTGAAGTGGGTTCAGAAAAACGCCATGACTACCAGAATCAGAAAGACAGCTGTCCGAATGACGCTACAAAGAGACGTATCCCAGCCTCAACAGAGAAAGCATGACACCGTCTTCAAGAGTCTATCAGGCGTTCTGTGTCGCACAAAAACAGCGGGGCAAAACCAAAAAGGAAGCGTCAGCACCATTTAAGAACCCGGTCAGGCCAGCCGCTTTCAATCGATTGTTCGTTCCCGAAACAAATACCACGACAAACGTCCGCAAAGTCAGCCGACGGTGTTGAAAAGATGGCCGGATGTGTTATCCACACGGTCTATGTGGCGGGCGGGCGTCCCAGCGACAACTTGCGCAGCAAAAGGATGGGGCCACTACATCCCAAGTCTAATCTGGCTTGAATGCGATCGTTTCCCAAGATTAGCCGCCTCCGCTGGACGATGAAAACCCCCTCGATGAGGCCGATAGGCAGAAGGACCCGCAGTCCATGTGGAGTTAAGCTCGGACAGCGAGAAAAGGGCCGATTTTCCGCCCCAGGACCGCAGAGTAAGAGCTACTTCAAGAATTTCGAAAACAGCTCAGAAGAAAAGATAAAGAGATGGCCAAGATCTACTCAAAAATTGATGTCCTGACGAATGTTGTGATGTAGCTCACGGCTCAAATTGCTCTGGCGCCTTTCAATCAGGCACATGTCTCTACTCATGAGCCGGGTGATGACAACCCGAAGCAACCGATACCCGTCCCCTTGGGTCCAAAATTGGGTGAGCCGCACGAAAGCCGGCCACATTCCGTTTCTCAGGATGCCTTGGCCTCAGATAGCACTATCCCGCTAACACAAGATCGGATAATGGATTTGGTCATCAACAAGATTAAAACATTGGTGGTTGAAGCGAAACTCAGAAAGAAATTGGCAGTAGTGGACGGCCATATCTCGCACAGTATGATCTGATCGAGTTTCCGAGTGGCTACGTCATTCCTAAGTTCGGAAGATTTGATGGAACGGAAAACGCAAATCAGCACGTCGCCCACTTTAAAACGTTGTGCGGAAATACAGGGGGCAATGATGTGCTCCTTCTTCGTCAGCTTGTCAACAGCCTGATTGGTGTCGCTTTCGACTGGTACGCAAGTATACCAGACGGGTCCGTCACTACTTTCGCCCAAATGGAGTCTCTGTTTCGGCAAAAAATCATGAGTGTTGGTGACAAAATCTCCATTGCTGATCTTGTGAGAACCAAGCCGGGGAAAGTAGATTTTATTGCCCGATGGCGCAACCTCACTGTTAAGTGTGAACCGCCGCTAGAGCAGGACCAATCCGTTAGCCTCCTCATTGGGAAACCTCAGCAATTTGATGGTCCCATTCTTGTGTACAGCAGGCCTCAAGACGTTTCAGGAGCTGACCAAAAGAGTTCAAATGTTGGAACGCTCGAAGTAAGAGTCTGCCCCGGAGTCTCAGAGAAACAAGACTTGGAAAAGCAAGAGAGACGACAACCGTAGAAATGGGAATTTCAGCAATACTAATGCCTTCAACGCGTCCGATAATGAAGATAAGCGAAGAGCAGGCGAATCCAAAACCAACCGGTCTCGAAAGCCAATGCTGGGAGGAGAAGCGCTTTTCCTGAAGAAAAAAACAAGGTTTACTCTTTCAGAAGGGACAATATTTGCAAGATATTCAAAGATGTCTTGAACAACGGTCTATAAATGCCGGAGTCGAAGAGACCTCACGAAGCAAAAATGACCGACAATCCCCTGTATTGCCCGTACCACAGAGTGATGAGCCATGCGATCGAGAATCGTTATATTTTCAAAGACTGGGTCGAGAAGCAGTATAAGACCAGAGAGATCGAGCTGTCTAAGAGTGTGTTGGTGAACAATCAAGTTGTAACCACCAATTTTATACAGACAGAAGCTGGAGCCTTCTGGGAGTAGACAGCTGAACCCACTGCCCTGAGAAATGAAACCGACTCACCGCAACCTCCGTGGAGTACACACATATCTTATAAGACGAAGAAAATACTAAAGCTACTTCAGAAAGAGCCCAGAACAGAATGGGAAGGGCAGAAGAAGTCACCATTCTAGCTGCCAATTCGGCTCAATCAAGCCTAAAGTCTAAGAAGCTCAAGAAGAAGAAAAGTATGGCTCGACGCGAAAAAGAGTGCGGGGAGATCGACTATGCAAAAGTACATCGATTTCCTCGAAAACTATGAACAAAAGGAAAGAACTTTGATTCAATTGAAAGAGTTCTTCCCCGTAGAAGCGGCTGAGATTCTGGAGGAGCTAGAAGAAGACTCCAATGACGAGATCCCTATAGTGACCTGCTACGTCGTCCATCTTGATAGCGACTCTGAGGAAGAGCTAAGTTTTCCTGAAGAGCACGAGGAGCTCGCCACAAAGGCTAACCAAATCCAGCTCAGAGACGGCAGGGCTCTTCCGCCAAATCATGGCAACGCCGCAAAAGGAAAGGAAAAGCAAGTCGCTAATAAAGAAGATGGCGGAGAGCCGGCTCATGAAAACTCGAGTCCTTCCTCAGCGGACTATAATGTCTTGGCCCATCTTCGGAAGCTTCCGTCTCTCCTGAGCATCTACGATACCTTGGTCTTATCTAAGGAGCTTAAGGATGTTCCCATTCATGCTTTACAAAACCCCGAGCGGTACCAGGCTCGCTTTGCGGAAATTAATATGAAAGAAATCCAGTACGCTCTGCATGTCGCCGCAGTCACGTTTAAGGACGAAGACCTGCTACTGGGAACGACTGAGCATAATCGGTCTCTTTACGTGACCGGATACAGCGACGGAGATCGGATTAATCACATATTAATTGATCCGGGATCTTCAGTGAATATTATGAACTTGCGGACTCTGAAGAGTTTGTCAATGGACGTCCGACTCCTATCAAGGGAAAGGATTATCATTCAAGACTTCAATCAAAATTACCAGCATGTTCTGAGATCCATAGCTTTGCCGATCAGGTTCGGAGACCTATAAACCGAAACCAAAATATACGCGATCGACGCCGACACGTCTTATAAAATTCTCTTAGGACGGCCGTGGCTCCACGATTACGGTATTGTTCCGCCAACTCTCCATCAATGCATGAAGTATACTAAAAGTGGCGAAGAAAGACGCATTAACGGAGACATCCAGTCGTTCGGTGTGCATGAAGTCCGATATGAAGATTCTCGGTACTTTGTGAACTCCCAAAATGCTAAGCCACAACCGACCGAGGACAGAGCGGTCTCGAAACTCAAAAGCAAATCTGAGCTGGCTGTCACTTTCAAAAGCAAAAAACCTCAAGTGCGTCCGTGTTTCGGTAGTGACACCGATGAATCCGACACTGGAAGTCCATCCTTCCGTAAAACTCGCTCTCATTTCGGTAGCGATATGGACGAGTCTGATGCTGAAGACCAATCCGGCAGCAAAATTCACCTTCATTTCGGCAGTGACACTGAAGAGTCGGAGGGAGAAGACCCGCCTTGCAACAGCTATGCAGATTGAGCCCTCATGTAAAAAGAGAAGCTAAGAGAAACCTTCGAGATTACAGAAGGATCCCTAGCTATCACAAGAATGCCGGAACAGATGTGCAAGGAGCTAGATGCTTTGTCGATCTCCACCGTGAACCAACTGCAAACTTTCTATGTTCCCGGAAGAAAAAATGGACAAAAGGGCATTCTGTTTTATGGGTCAAATCCTATCGTATACCCGTACGATTTGTCTGTCACGTGCCTTCCCTATGAGAGAGGCATAAAAGCCGTCCTTAATCCTAGATACTATGTGCCGGAGATGCGGGAATATTTCAAAAAGTGCGGATGTCGGTTATATCAAACGGAGTTCGAAGCGAAGTTTTATGAGAGGTTGTGGCATCCATCTTAAGTCCGAGCACTCATCGATGGACGAATCCGCGATAGACGGGGTATAGGTTTCATTCAACCTAATGCTAAAGCATGTTATATGATCCATATTGGTGAAGCTAACGGAAAGTCAAATGATGACGACGAGCTAGCCGAACCAGAAAAATCCCCTCGATAGCTTGAAGATGGTGGACAAGCAACCTTCGACGAGCTAACTGAGGTTGATTTGGGAATACCCGATAATCCAAGGTCGACATACATCAGCTCACTCTTATCAGAGAAAATGAAAGAACAAATAATCGTCCTGCTAAATGAGTTCGTCGACTGCTTCGTATGGACTTACAAAGAAATGACTGGCCTTTCTCTTGAAGTGGCCGTGCATAAACTGGTTATATCTCCCGATGCTAAGCCAGTCAAACAAGCCCCTCGAAGAATGAGAAGGGAGCTAGAATAAAAGGTCATCGAGAAAACTAAGAAACTTATCGATGCGGGCTTCATCAGAGAAAAGAAATATGCAGACTGGATGGCATGCATCGTCCCAATGAAAAAAAATTGGCAGATCCAAGTTTGCGTCGATTTCAGGGACCTCAACAAGGCATGCCCTAAACACGACTTCCCGCTACCGGACATGGAAATGATGGTCGATGACGTCTCAAATTACGAGCTGTTCACCTTCATGGATGGCTCGTCTGGATAAAGTCAGATCAAAATGTCGTCCGAAGATGAGAAACACACAGCATTTCGAACCCCGATCGGAATATACTGCTATAAGGTGATGCCGTTCGGACTGAAGAATGCAGACGCCATATATCAAAGGGCGATGACTAAAATCTTTGATGACCCAATCAATAAAGTCGTCGAATGTTATCTTGATGATTTGGTCGTTAAGACTAAAACCAAGGCCGATCACATCCGAGATCTCAGGACCGTTTTCACCCGACTGAGAGAATACGATCTGAAAATGAATTCTCTGAAGTGCGCTTTTGGCGTGTCGTCGGGAAAATGCTTGGGCTTCATATTCCGACGTTGGGGGATCGAAGTTGACCCATTAAAGATAAAGGTCATCATGGAGATGCCTCTTCCAAAGAATCTGACGCAGCTAAGATCCTTTCAAGGCAAGCTCGCTTACGTACGAAAATTCATCTCGAACCTATCGGGGAGATGTCGGCCTTTATCGAAGCTCATGAAGAAGGGAGCTCCTTTTGTCTGGGATGTCGAATGTCAAGAAGCGTTCGAAAGCATCAAACAGTACCTGTTGAACCCTCCAGTGCTTGCAGCCCCTATTCTAAATAAACCGTTGATTCTCTATACTGCCGCGCTAGATGGGTCACTCGGTGCACTCCTTGCCCAGAACAACTAGGAGAAAAGAAAATGCCCTCTACTATCTCAGTCGAACTTTAGTCTGGACGAAACACAACTATTCCCCGATCGAAAAGCAATACCTGGCCTTGATATTTACCATAAAGAAGCTAAGACACCATATTCTCGCTCATCGGGTTATGCTGATTTTCAAGGTCAACCCACTCAGACACTTAATGACCAAAACAAGCCTAGCTGGTAGAATGGTAAGATAGACTGTCATGCTGCTTGAAATCAACATAATCTATGCTCCCCAGAAAGCAGTAAAAGGGCAAGCCCTCGCCGACTTCCTTACTGCTCATCCCATACCAGAAGGGTCACCACTCAATTGCGAGTTACCCGACGAACAAGTGCCGCATCTCGAGAATGACGAGCCATATTGGGAGCTCTACTTCGATGGAACCTCATCAATAAGGAGCTCCAGTAAATCAAGCATCCCGCAGATAAAAATAGGGATATGATTGGTGTTCGTTACGCCATCAGGAGAAACCCTATGACGTTCTTTCGCTCATACCGAGCCTTGCACAAACAACGAGGCTGAGTATGAAGCTCTGATAGCTGGTCTGGAGCTCGCCATAGAAAAGGAAATCTTTCAGTTACGGGTTTACGGTGACTCCCAACTTGTCGTCTACCAAGTGAGCGGCGACTACAAGATATATAAGCCCGAGTTAGCTCGATACAGAACCCGGATGGTAGAACTTATGAAACGGTTCACTCACATTGAACTAATGAGAGTCCTAAAGGCGTTGAACGGAAAAGCCGACGTACTCGCTCGCCTAGTTAAAGAGTTGGCCGATCCTGATATGGACGAAATTCTAATCACAGTCAGAAGTCGGCAAATTCTGCCTCCAGTCTCTTTGCGTGAAGAAGAAAGTGTAGAACAAGAAAACAATCCTGCCAAAAAAGCTATGATCATTCAAGACGAGCCCAATTGGAGAGAACCCTTCATAGAGTACCTCCGATACGATAAGCTGCGCGAAGAAAATCTGCAAGAGTTCAGTTGAAGAAAAGAGCCCTCCGATATGTGTTTGTAAATAACACGCTATACCACAGATCGTATGACCAACTCTGGCTCAGGTGTTTGTCATCAGCCGAAACCAAAAAAATTATGAAAGAAGTTCACTCGGGATTCTGCGGAGCTCGCCAGTCCGGCCCTAAAATGTGGCTTCAAATCAAACGGCTTGAATATTACTGGCCTACCATGATAAAGGATTGTGAAGAGCATGCAAAGAAATGTCACCTCTGCCAAATTCACGGTGACTACATTCACAAGCATCCCAATCCACCACATCCTACGGTAGCGTTATGGCCATTCGAAGTTTGGGACACCGATATAGTAGGCCCAATTAATCCTCTGTTGTCCAAAGGCCACCGGTTCATATTGGCCGCAACTGACTACTTCTCTAGATGGGTTGAAACTGTTCCGCTAAAAGAAGTCAAGACAAAAGATATTCTGACGTTCTTCCGGCATAATATTCTATACCGCTTCAGTACACCGAGAAGAATCATATCTGACAACGAGCCTTCTTTCAAGAGCTTCAAAATCTCAAGCCTCGCTACTCAGTATAAGATAGACTGGAGATATTCATCCATCAACAATCCAAGAGCCAATGAGCTAGCTGAAATTTTCAAAAAAACTTTATGCAAGCTCCTGAGAAAAAATGCTTTAGCCAATAAGAGAAACTGGAATCTCAAACTTCACGAGGCGTTGTGGGCATATCGTACCACGCACCGCACTCCAACTCAGTCCACTCCATACTCATTACTTTTCGAAGTGGAGGCAATCCTCTCTCTCGAAGTCGAAGTTCCAAGTTTAAGAATGGCCATCCAGCACGAGTTGACGAAAGAGGAAAACGTATTTTTTCGGCTCAAAAAGCTCAGCGCCTTCGAAGAAAAGAGGCTGGCGGTGTAGCAAAATCTGAAGCTATACCGAGCCCAAATGTCATGGGCCTATGACAAAATGACCCGTCTACATGCTTTCAAGAAAGGCGAATTGGTATTGGTCTTCAAAAGACCGATCATCCCCAATCGACATGTCAAGGAAAAATTCGAGCCAAATTGGGAAATGTCATACGTCATCGAGAAAGTGCTCGACGAAGGATTCTACCAACTAATAAGCATCGAGAGAGAACGGCCCATGCCACCCATCAATGGACGATATCTCAAGAAATACTACACGTGAATGCTCCAAGTCACAGACGAATTAAGCACACCGGCCCTACGATCTGGATCATACATTCTATAAAATCGTATACAATCCATAGGCGTAAACAACCCCTACCTCTCCCAAGTCCTACCGGCGATACTACATTTAAAGTCTCACCAGCGATTAAACTAAAAAACGGGTAGTCCACAAGTGAAACGGGCACGGATGAAAACCCGAAAGGGCTCCGTGAGTAAAGACAGTAGAACTGCCGGTGGGTTTGTGAAAACCCGAAAGGGCGTAAACTCGTGAAAGGAGATGAAATACACTCGCAAAGTCCTCTCGGCCTTTGTTTCCTGATTTAAAATCAGGAAAGCTTCTGGGAAAAGCTTCAAAAAGGGGGTCACGTGTTAGCACGTGACACCTAAAAGGGATCATCAAGTCAAGTTCAGTTTCCTGACTACGCTGAAGAAAATGGACTTCAGAAAGAGTCACGTGTTCCCACGTGACCAGGGTCACGTGGCGACACGTGACATTTAAATGCAAGCGTCAAAGGCACACAAGTTCTCTGATCAAGTCAAGAAAAGGCTTCAGAAGAGGTCACGTGTTCCCACGTGACCAGGGTCACGTGTTGGCACGTGACGTTCAAGACAGCAGACTCGTTCTCCAGAAGAACCGAAGAAAGAGAGTTCAAACAAGGATCACGTGCTCACACGTGACAAGGGGTCACGTGGTAGCACGTGACGCTTAGGCGGCGATCAGAAGACAGAGCGCAAAAGAAAAGAAAAGGCTCATTCCAAAAGGGGTCACGTGCCCACACGTGACCATGGGTCACGTGGTCACACATGACCAGCTTTCAAAGCCCATTGTGTTAACAGAATTAAATTCTGAAGGAGATTTAAATCTTTCCAAAAGAAAGCAACTATCTGGAACCAATCAAATTAAAGATTCAGAGGTGATAGAATATCATCTATCTATGGAAAATCTCGGGTTTGGAAAGATTTCCCCTTTAAATCTAACCAAAATAACAAGGGAGAATCTCTGGATTTAAAATCCAATGGTGAATAAAATTCACCTAATAATCCAAAGGTCCAAAATGAATGATGAATGCAAATCAAATCTCAATGAAGATTTGTCAAAAAACTGATTGATTCGGCTGCTTCTCCTATAAATAGGAGCCAAGAGACATACATACATATACATGCGCAGAGAAGAAAAAAAAAGGAGAAGAGCTTTGATACTTTGAAAAGACTTGGATCTTCTGCGAAAAACCCTAGGTAAGAAAGGGAAGGCCTTTTGAAAGAAAGAGAATTTAATTCTCAACAGAGTTTAACTCTGATAATGTAAAAACAGAAGAACATATTTCTTCTCTCTTTGATGGAGGATCTGCAAAGTGCACATATCCCCTTAAGGTTGAGAATTTAATTCTCAATGGGTTGAGATCCTGCCATGCAGATCCAAAACATGGAGAAGGAATGCAAGCACGAGAATTTAATTCTCACAGAACTATAGGAATTTAATTCCTTTAAAATAAAAGTTAGGGCTTGACCCTATATCATGGGAATTTAATTCCTTCAGAACAAAAAAGAAACAGGGTTTAACCCTAATTAAGAACCTAGTTCTGTTGAAACAGCGGGAATTTAATTCCCTTAATCATAATTTAACAGAGGATGGAAGTTTAAACTCCTTAAAAACTTTTATTAGGGTTTAACCCTATTCAGCCCTTCACGTATATGAGGAATTTAATTCCTACAGAAAATTCAGAGTTAAACTCTATTCCAGAAAACAAAGTCTTCGAAAGGAAGTAGGAATTTAATTCCTCTGAAATTTATAGTTCGAGGAATTTAATTCCTGAAAGAAGATTAACAAAGCCTCTAAACAAAATACCTAGAGGTAGGGTCACGTGTCATCACGTGACCCCCCAAGAGATCTACAGAAAGCCCCTTTGAGGCAGCACCCCACGTGACCCATGTGACCCTCGGCAGAAGCTCTAATACATAGGCATTTGAATGCCCATCACGTGATGGCACGTGATGCTCTGGAAGACGCAATAATCTCAGCAGAACAAAGGAAGGGAGGGCGCTCTCACGTGCTGCCACGTGACCTCTCTTACCTTAGTGTTTAAACACTAAACTAAAACTCTCGAACCCAGTGTTAAAACACTGTTGGGCCTTAGTGTTCAACACTAATTAAAAAGCTTTATTTGCAGTGTTCAACACTGATTACCTTAGTGTTTAAACACTAATCTGAGATCTTCATTTGCAGTGTTCAACACTGATTACCTTAGTGTTTAACACTAACCTGAAAAAGCATTGTTGCTGGTGTTCAACACCAAATATTCTCTTAGTGTTAAAAACTAACTTGTCAACCCCATTCCCAGTGTTCAACACTGACTGCTCTGTAGTGTTTAACACTAGACTTTGGCCCAATCGGCTTAAATGGATGGAGGCAAAGCCTCTCCTGATTGGACTTAGCCCAAGATGGCCATAAGTCCTCAATTTGTGATTAACTGGTCCAATGGACTCATAACATAATTAATTCATCTTGACCCCAAATTGGGCCAAGGGCTATTTAATCCACTCCGGTTCTAGGGTACATCTCTTCACTCCTTTGATGCTTGGCATTGTAATCCCTCAATGCCGTCAAAGAGGTGACGGGTCCCGACGACCACACATTGATATGGACTGTGGGGTCCTTAAACTCATGTCTAATGCAAATTCCTGGTTACGTGGAACGCGGATAATGTCACTCTTTGACCCTGTGGAAAACGTCCAGAGCGGAGCCTGGTCCTCGCCAAGCGCGGCAGTGAACCCGTGTGAAGCATCCAGAGCACATACCGGACTGTGGGGTCCTTAAACCCATGGACTACGACGTCCTTAATCTTGACCGAGATGTCTTAAAACTAACAATGGACTGTGGGGTCCTTAAACCCATGGACTACGACGTCCTTAACCTTGACCGAGATGTCTTAAAACTAACAATGGACCGCAATGTCCTTAAACTACCCATGGACCGCAATGTCCTTAAACTACCCATGGACCGTAATGTCCTTAAACTAGAACAATAGAGCCCCGCATGCTCTTTTGTCGGATCTAAACGGTCCCGTTTAAGTTGATCTTAGCCTCAAAGATGGCTAACGTATCCTTAAACCTTCAAACAGAGTGGACTATAAATCCCCCCAATTAACTCCGGCTCGAGGGTACATCCTTGAACCCCTCTGACATCCGTCGTTGTAATCCTTCAACGTCGTCAGAGAGGTGACGGGTCCCGATGGCCACACATTCATGGACCACTATGTCCCTAAACTGGAACATTAGAGTCCAAACGCTCTTTTGTCGGATCTAAACGATCCCGTTAAGTTGATCTTGGTCTCAAATTGGACTAACGTATCCTTAACAAACGTTTGAGTTGATCTTAGCCTCGAGTAGGGCTGACGTATCCTCAAACCAAAACCTCCCCCAAACCCAAATCTAAGATAATACGGATTTGGACTAGTCCACGCCCTACGGGCGACGACATAACTCAGTCTCCGTAAACAATCCACGGGCAACAAAATACAAAACAGACACCCACGACACGAAGTGACCATCTGGAGAAGGAGAAAGTTGTTACCGCAATGCGGTAGCGTAATTAACTGCAGGGGCTTGCGCCTGCAGGGAAGAGCGTCCCCACAATCAAAAACCCCTCAAACGAGGGGGAATCTGACGAAGTCTGCTACATCGGACGCATCCGTCTAAACCTTCGATACGTGGTGCCATAAATCAACTTGGCATCTTCGGAGAGGTGGACGGATAGCACCTATTAGCATCTGCCCCGAATCTCAGGCGAGACGCGACGTCGCGCCGTCTTTCGGAGGGGAACAGATTCTGGCACGCCCGGTAGGACCTTTTCCTCTTTCCACTCCACACTTCGTGTGTCGTGACTCGCGAACCAATCGCGGTTCGCCAATGGCTGCCCTTGGGTTTCAAGATACTAAGAATTGGCGTCTTGCTTATTGCAGAAAGCAAAGGATCGATGGCTTCTACTTCCATGAAATTCTCCAACTGCCCAGACTGCAATTGCAACCAACGCTCTGCCTCGCCAGGAGGTATAGCCTACGGACCCCAAGCCGCTTCGCTATTCACAATGCCCGTGGAACAGGTCACTCGCGCCACCACAGGATTGTTCTTTGGGACCATGGTCCCGCCGACAAACTTTGCCGCTCCAGTGCTGACAACGGAGGCTCCCAAGAATTCGGTCTTTGATCGTCTTACCCCTGCCGCGGCTCCTCTCAACGAGTCGCCCAACGTCAACGCCTCGATCTTCTCTAGATTGGGCCAGAAATCCTGCAGACCCATCGTGGGACCTACAATCTCAGAGAAGGTTGCCTCTAAGAAAGTGGCCGCTCCTGTCCCAGAAGTCGTCAAGGCAGCCTCTCCGGCCAAAAGGTCGGTCTTTACAAGATTAACGGCTTCAGCTCCCGCTCCTACTACCCAAAGGACATCGGTCTTTGACAGGCTAATACCAACTGCGACCCCACGCCCAGACAGAGGGCAAAACGAAACCGTTCTTACCGCTGACCCTACACCGTCCGCTCGACACGCTCGACGTCGCCATTGGCGCCGAGTGAGGAAGGCTGGGGGCAACTCCCCATCCGGGTTGACTCCATCAGTCCCGGTGGCAGAAGTTAATGCTGCTGTTCCAACTGGGAACAGCTTCGAAATGCTAAATAAAGTGCGAAGAAATTCTCCTATTGCAGTACTGAAGAGGTCTCCTCCCCCGTTAAAGAAGGTTGTGGAAATGGAGTCAGAACGGCCCCAATCTCCTCAACGGCTATCTTCCAAAATCTATAAGGTTTGGCGGCAGGCACGGGACTCGATCATCGATCCGAACTTCTCCCGCCGACACAAGAAGCTGAAAACCCAACCGGAAGCTGGTCACCAGGCCAAACCCCAAAAGGCTGTGGAACAACTGACTCATAAAAGAAGGAGGCCGAAGAAGACCCCACGGCACGCAACGACGGCTAAAAGCACTGAGCCCAGACACCCTAAGTCTGGGGGCATGGTGGTGCACACTGTTTACATGGCCTCTGGAAAAGAGGAAAGCCGCACTTCTACGGGCCACCGACCGTTAACCCGATCCTTGACGAAAGCCCAAGAACAGCAACAGAAGCTGCAAGAAATGATGAATGCTATGGCCGCGCTCACCGGGCCAAAAGAAAACCCAGAAACGTCCTCAGACGCACGCCGAGAGGAAGAAACCGATGCTGAATTCCTTCGTCGGACACTGGAGAAAAGGGACAAAGAGGCTGCTGAACAAGCGGCCAACATACAACGGATGGGCCTTCTCTTCCAAGATGTGATAGGAATGATGATCCACCAGGACTTACCCGCCGAGGATCCCCCGATCGTTCTTGAAGACGACCGAGGAGAAACGTCAAATCCACCACCAGCCCTCTCAACGGCCAAGGAGGATGCAATCTCTAAGGCTGACTTGGCTGACTACATAGCCCAGCAAATCCGGGTTCACCACGCGACTGAGGCAGCTGGTCAAGTCGTGAAAACGGGGCGGCCGTATCCGAGCTGGTACGACCAAATCAAATACCCGCAAGGCTATACGATACCAAAATTCCACGTGTATAAGGGGACCGGCAATCCCCATCAACATGTCGCCCAGTTTCGGGCCCTCTGCGGTAACACCGGCGGTGATGATAAGTTGTTGCTCCGCCAGTTTGTGGGCAGCTTATCAGAAACAGCGTTCGAATGGTACTCGGAACTCCCGAACGATTCTATCAAAACGTTCGCTGAAATGGAGTTGTTGTTCACTCAGCGATTTGCAAGTGCCAGCGAACGCACTCCAATAACTGCACTTATTAACGCCAGGGTAAAACCGGGCCAAACCTGGGTCCAGTACGCTATACGCTGGCGGAACTTGTGGTCGAGATGTGAGCAACGCATTGAGGAAGCACCTGCGGTGGGCATGTTCGTGGGAACTCTAGACCCCCACGCAACTATCTCCCAGTTTATGATGTTCTTTAAGCCAACCACATTCCAGGCCCTGATCGACAAGTTGGCTCAGATGGACCAGATGGGTCATAGACCGCCTACACCGAAGTCGGAACCTCGGAATGACAAGGGTAAAGGAAGAGCAACATTTGTTGCAAATGCCCAAGAGCAACCTAACACCCCGAAACCGACAGATCAACTGGAGGAAAGACATCGGTATTATAATGAGAAGATGAAGCGTCCCTACTCGTTCCCACGGGACAAGACGAAACGGCTATTCGAGCTGGCAATACGCAACAGGCTTATAAACCTGCCAAATCCAAGACGACCGCCGCAACCCACCGAGGTGAATAACCCTAACTATTGCCCTTACCATCAAACGGTAGGCCATCCGATTGAAGATTGCTTCGTCTTCAAAGGATGGATTGAAGACCAATACCTCCAGGGGAAGTTTGTACTGTCCGAAAAGTGGAAGGTGAACCCACCACAGCCGCATGCTCCGAGGAAAGCGGATACACCGGGGGCAACATGTTCTTTTATTGAAGAAGCTCCATGGGAGGTCGTGCTATCAACTAAAACCAAAAGAATGCTGAGAGACCTTCATGCGTGCCCTGCGATCGAATGGAAGGACCCTCTTGAACCTCAAATTATCAAAGGAATGTTGAAGCCCCGCCCAACTACGAAGACTCGCGATAATGGCCCAAATACTCACGCCCAACCGTCAAAATCTTCGAAGAAAAAGAAGAAATCCAAGAAGTCCGTGAAGCCTGGAAAAGAGCACACGAACTTGCAGAAGCAAATCGACGCATTGGAAGAGTACAACCAAAAGGCGCGAACTCCTGTCACACTGCAAGAGTTCCTCAACCACATCTTTCAAGAAGAAGATGATGGAGAGAGCTCGTCAGATGAATCCGAAGAATATGTGGCGAGTTGTAACGTGATCTCCCACTCGTCTACTGATGATGGGAAAACTCATGGCACTAAAAAGCTGGAGGCAGAGCCTGTACCAGAGCATGCATGGCCGACAGATGAAATGATCGACGCTTTTCTAGACGAGATTCGTCTAAAATGTAAAGCGGACCAGGAGCGTGAGATGGCCACATCGGAAGGAGCCAAATGCGGGCAACCGAACGAAAGAGTTGAACTACCCCTGCCGGAACATAAGGCATCCGAAGCAGACAAGAAGATATTCAAGACGAGAAAAAGGTTTGCCAAAGCCATGTCACTGGGAATGAAGCTACCGCCCTCGGAAGGAAACACACACGATGGGGTAGAGACGCACCCTGACTATTGCACATATCATCGGAAAATCTCACATCCCACGGAGGAGTGCGACGCCTTTAAGATATGGTGGCAAGGATATGTTGCTCATCGGCAACATTTTAAGCGCATGAAACGCAAGATCCGTCGGGAGCGAAGAAGTACCGTCGATAGGCACAACGGAACGACTGGCAACTGTTGCATGGTTAACGCCAAGGGGTCACAAGTTCTTACCTTTGGGAGCGACTCTGATGAAGAAATGGCTCTGGGCTCTCTCTTTAAAGAATCTGTTTTGGGGAAAGAGGAGGAATCGGAGATCTGTGAGAACATTCAGCTGCGCAATCGCACACTCCCAGAAAAGAATCTCGGGCCCGGGAATAGAAAAGATAAGGGAAAGGAAAAAGTCACTGAAGATATCACTTTAGATGACCAAGTCACGAGAGAGCTGGCTACCAAAGACCCTCCTAGGAAGAGTAAAGCGGACTATAACATCCTCGCACACCTAAGGAAGCTGCCTTCTCAGCTTAGCATTCTCGATGCCCTCCTATTATCAAAAGAAGCGCGAGACTCACTAATTAAGGCGTTACAAGAACCTGAGCAATTCCAAGCCTTCCTCGCCACTGAAAAGATGAAGGATGAACTGGAGGAAGTGCATACGGCCGACGTCACTTTCGGTAATGAAGACCTCCTTCTCGGGACGTGCGACCACAACCGCCCCCTATATGTCTCCGGATACTGCCATGATATCAAGATAGGCAAGATCCTGGTGGATAATGGATCATCCGTCAACCTCCTGAATGTTCGGGTGTTGAAGGAAATCTGCATGAGTGTGCAAAACCTTGCTCGTGACAAAATTACTATCTCCGGTTTCGATTCACAATCGTCACGGACTCTCGGATCCGCGATACTAACATTACGCTTCGGACTTCTCGTCACAGACATCAAATTCCATGTCATTGACGCCAAGACCTGTTACAACGCCTTGCTCGGCCGCCCTTGGCTACACGAGTACAATATCATCCCTTCTACGCAACATCAGTGTATGAAGTACTTCAAGGATGGTTTCGAGTATACCGTAACAGGTGAGTTAAACCCATTTTCCGTGAACGAAGTCCGTAAATACGAAGATGCGAAATACTTTTTGCCAGATTTCGAGGATACAGAAAAGTGTCGCAATCCGGACAACAAAACCGCCGCCGTCATCCCTATTTTCGGGAGCGATACCGAAGAAGAGGAAGAGATAGTTTATGCAGGGCCATCTCAACGCAACAACCTGAGGACACCCGCCCCCGTATTAGTCTTCGGAAGTGATTCAGAAGATGAAGTTAATGCTGTGTTCTCCAATCGGCTGCTGACACAAGCACCCCTTGGCGATGACCATAGTTTGCAAATCACCATGGTACCGCGAGAACACTACAAGGACCTCGACGCGCTTCAGGCTCACGATGTGCAGGACCTGCAAACATTTTACGTCCCTCCCAGGCGAAGGGGCGAGAAGGTGATCCTATTTTACCGATCCTCAGAGTCGAAAATAGAGAAAGAGATCTGGCACGGCGCAGATACTACGCTCGACAGGCTCCAACCCATCCGTCTGCCCAGATACTATACAAATGGATTAAAGAAGCTATTGAAGCGCCAAGGAGTACCTTTAGAACAGACCGTTCGGCAGGCGCGGTTCTACAACAAGATTTGGGATGTCCCCGGGACTCAACGCAAATTGCCCAACGGGAAGATGGAAACACTCGGGCTTGGATACGCAAGAGCTGGAAAACGGGAACGGGCTTACAGCAGCTACACTATATATACCTTTGATGAAGAAGAGGACGCCCTGTCAGGAGACGCCAACCCTTCATTAAAACTAGACCCCGCGATTGAAGCACCGAGTCCGTCATTTGAAGAACGAACGAACAAGCCTATCAGGAAAACGGGTCAGAGAGCTCAGGAAGACCGCAACCGCGAGATGGCCATCTATAAGAAGGCCAGGACGCAACGTCTATCTCAACGTACCAAAAAAGACAAAGACGCTTATCCTCGTCAATCCGTTGTACGAAAGGCCCGACGCAGAGACGGAAATAAATCAAGAAGCGGCTCGGGTTTGCCCCTCGTGAAGAAGATGAGTCGAGCGTATTCCTTCCCCCGAGACAAGACGGAGAGGTTACTCAACCTCGCTATAAAACATCAAATGATCACGCTTCCAGAGTCTAGACGTCCTGAGCAAGCTAGCCAGGTCTCTCATTCGAGTTATTGCTCTTATCACCAAGCCATAGGACATCCTACCGAGGACTGCTTCACCTTCAAGAACTGGGTCGAGGACCAGTACCGACGGGGCAGATTCGCTTTATCCGACGGCTGGAAGGTAACACCGCCGCGAAAGCATGAGCCCAAGGCCGCAAGAACAGAACCGGGTCCACCTCAGTCCAGGGAGCGGGTTCGCGCTTGTTATACGATTACGATATTAGGAGAAGAGCCCGAGAACGTAGATGACCTTTACCGGTGCTTTGAGAACAGCGATGATGAGGTGATCTCAGAATTTCCGCCCGCTCCAAAAGAACTGGAAGATGGTATACATACTACTGCAGATAACCTCAAGAAGATTGAGTTGGGATCGGCAGACGACCCGCGACCGACATTTGTCAGCGAGCTATTATCCGAAGAAAAGGTGGCTGCGTTAAAGAACGTGCTTCTGCGGCATAAAGACTGCTTCGCGTGGAACTACTCCGAGATGCCAGGATTAAACCCGGAGATTGCTATGCATAGATTAGCAATATCCCCAGATATCAAGCCAGTCAAGCAGGCGCCAAGAAGGATGCGACTCGAGCTTGAAATGAGCATCAACGCCGAAGTCAAGAAGTTGATCGATTCTGGATTTATCCAAGAAGTCCAATACCCCGACTGGATCGCCAATATCGTCCCGGTAATGAAGAAGAACGGGACGGTACGCATATGCGTTGATTTCAGGGATCTCAATAAAGCCTGTCCAAAGGACGATTTCCCGGTGCCGGTAACCGAGCTAATGATAGATAACACGTCCACTCACGAGGTTTTCTCCTTTATGGACGGTTCATCAGGATACAATCAGATAAAGATGCATCCCGAAGACCAGAAGCATACTGCTTTCCGCACCCCTTTGGGTATATTTTGCTACAGGGTTATGCCCTTTGGCCTAAAGAACGCTGGCGCTACCTATCAAAGGGCCATGACAAAGATCTTCGACGATCTCATACATGACATCGTCGAGTGCTATATCGATGACCTCGTAGTAAAGAGCATGTCATACGAGGAGCATTTAAAGCATCTGGAGACTGTATTTCAACGCCTTCGGCAATATAATTTGAAAATGAATCCCCTCAAGTGCGCGTTTGGAGTCTCCTCGGGCAAATTTCTGGGATTCATCATTCGACACCGAGGTATTGAAATAGATCCGGCAAAGATTAAAGCGATCATGGAAATGCCTCCGCCAAGAACGCTCAAGCAGCTGCGGTCTCTCCAAGGGAAGCTCGCATACATCCGGCGGTTTATCGCCAATCTTTCAGGCAAATGCCGTCCTTACAGCCACCTGATGAAAAAAGGAACCCCATTCATTTGGGATCACAAATGTCAAGGTGCACTAGAAGAGATCAAGCAGTACCTGCAGAACCCTCCAGTGTTGGCTGCTCCAGTGAAGGGAAAGCCTCTCATTCTTTACACGGCCGCCCTCGAAGGTTCTTTGGGCGCATTATGGGCACAAGAGAACGATCAGGGGAAAGAAAGAGCACTTTACTACTTAAGTCGAGTGCTGCTGGGGGCAGAAAGCAACTATTCCCCCATTGAAAAGCACTGCCTGGCGTTGATCTTCGCAATAACAAAGCTTAGACATTACGCATTAGCACATGAAGTCCGTCTTATTTCAAAGGTGGACCCTCTCAAATATTTGATGTCGAAAGCCATACTGACGGGACGACTTGCTAAGTGGGCCCTGCTCTTGATGGAGTTCTCGATAACGTATCAACCTCTCAAGGCAGTGAAAGGCCAGGCCATTGCCGACTTCCTCGCCGAGCACCCGATACCGGCCAATTCTCCTCTGAATTGCGATTTGCCGGACGAGCATGCATTTGATGCGATTAGCGGCGGAGCCACCCGATGGGAACTCTATTTCGATGGAGCGTCCTCCATAAAGAAACAGAAACAAGGTATCCCAATGATCAAATCAGGGATATGCCTCATCTTTGCAACTCCACAAGGAGGGATAATGCGCTTCGCCTTCTCCTTAACAGAGCCGAGGACAAACAATGAAGCCGAATACGAAGCCCTGATAGCAGGCCTCGAGATCGCCATCGACATAGGAATTGAGGACCTCCTCATATACGGGGATTCTCAGCTGGTCGTTAGTCAAGTAAATGGTGACTACCAAACGTGCAAGCCGGAGTTGGTAAAGTACGGCGAAAGGGTGCAACAACTATTGATCCAAATTCCCTCCTATACTTTGGAGAACATATCGCGCGCGGAAAACAGCAAAGCAGACGCGTTGGCTAAACTTGCTAAAGAACTGGCTGACGAGAACCTCGATGACGTCAGAATCGTGGTACAAAGCCGTCGAGTGCTCGCCCCGGCAGAAATATCTCCGGAATCATGCGAAGAAAAGGGAACGAATGAGCAGACGACCTTACAAATAAAAGAGCATGAGAAGGCCGAAGACTGGAGGGAAGTCTTCATAGACTACTTTAAGTCCCACCGAATGCCCGAAGAAGCGTCTTCAAGACATCAGCTCATGAAACGAGCTCTATCCTTCGCTTTCGTCAACGACATTCTATACAAGAGATCGTTTGATTCTCTATGGCTCAGATGCTTAGGACCTGACGAAGCAGAAAGAGTCGTTCAGGAAGTTCATGACGGACTTTGCGGTTTTCACCAAGCAGGCTCAAAGATGAAGTTAAAAATTAAACGGATGGGTTATTACTGGCCCACGATGATCCAGGACTGCCTCGAGTATGCGAAGCAATGCCACTCATGCCAGATCCATGGAGACTTCATCCACCAACATCCGAATCCACTGCACCCGACGTTGGCTAGTTGGCCATTCGAAATGTGGGGGACTGACATAGTCGGCCCCATTGAGCCAGCATCATCCCGGGGACACCGCTTTATCCTGGCGACAACCGATTACTTCTCCAAATGGGCAGAAGCAGTACCGCTGAAGGAAGTGAAGACAGAGAATATTCTCCACTTCTTCAAGACGCACGTCATCTATCGGTTTGGAACTCCACGGCGGATTATCTCCGATAACGGGCCGGCCTACCGAAGCCATAAGATTAGCCGCTTCGCACAGCGGCACAAAATAGACTGGAGATATTCTTCAGTTTACAATCCACGAGCTAACGGTCTGGCCGAGGCTTTCAATAAGACCTTGACGAAGATCATAAAAAAGACCGTTTCCAGGAATAAGAGAGACTGGCACGAAAGGCTGCAAGAAGCCCTTTGGGCTTATCGAACTACGTTCAAGACAGCCACAAACACAACGCCGTACGCGTTGGTGTTTGGGACGGAAGCAGTGCTCCCCCTCGAGATAGAGTTACCCTCTCTACGAGTAGCAGTCCACCACGAGCTGACGAACGAAGAAAATGCTCACCTTCGGCTTGAGGAGCTTGATGCCCTCGACGAAACCCGGCTCATAGCGCAACAACATCTAGAAGCCTACAAAGCAAAGATGACGCGCTCGTACGAACGATTGACCAGGCCGAGGACATTCCGCCAAGGCGAACTCGTACTAGTGGTCAAAAGACCTATGATCCCCAATCGCGCCAAGCGGGGAAAATTTGAGCCAAACTATGAAGGCCCGTACATCATAGACAAGGTCTACCAGGGTGGAGCCTACCTACTCATGGACATACACGGTGAAAGGCCTTTCAGGCCGATAAACGGCCGCTTCCTGAAGAAATACTATGCTTAATAAGCCACAGCCTGGGTCAATGATAGATGACGACGACTATGTCCACTCACTATCTTCCTAGGAGCAGCCAGCCTTCCCATATCAACGGACCGAAACGTCCTTAAACTAACAACGGACCGAAACGTCCTTAAACTAACAACGGACCGAAACGTCCTTAAACTAACGGCGGACCGAAACGTCCTTAAACTATCGACGGACCGAAACGTCCCTAAACTACTACCGCAACGTTCTTAGATGGACGAGATGGATAAATAAAGAAAAAATAAAAAAAAATAAAAAATAAAAAAAACGGTATGTCCATAAGCAAAATGGGCACGGATGAAAACCCGAAAAGGGCTCCGTGAGTAAAAACAGCAGGGCTGCCGGCAAGTGTTCGTGAAAACCTGAGAGGGCGCGACCTTGTAAAAAAATAAAAAAAAATATAAAAAAATAAAAAAAACGGTATGTCTATAAGCAAAACGGGCACGGATGAAAACCCGAAAGGGCTCCGTGAGTAAAAACAGCAGGACTACCGGCGAGTGTTTGTGAAAACCCGAAAGGGCGCAACCTCGTTAAAGGACACTTACAGAGTCCTCTCGACCTTGTAAGGAGAAACCACCTGCGTGAGATCCTTACGACTCACAAAGGAGTAACACACTTAGGGATCCTCACGATTCCTAAGGAGAAAATACACTTACGAGATCCTCACGACTCGTAAGGAGAATCCTCTTATGGGACCCTCACGGCTCATGAGATTTGAAATGCTTAAGTTACAGAAACCTGAACCTGTTCTTAAGCAAATCCTCCACAACCTCCGATATTGCCCTACAAGAGGCTCAATACTGACCCTTGTACACAATCCACGGGCGCGAATAAACATATCCCCAGCAAAGTCCAACCCTTGTGGGTCCCCTCGACCCATAAGGAGAAAACCCTCTTGTAGGATCCTTACGACTTACAGAGGAACATACACTTAGGAATCCTCACGATCCCTAAGGAGAAGATACACCTGCAAGATCCTCACGACTTGTAGGGAGAAATACCTTTGTGAGACCCTTACGGCTCATGAAGTCAAAAGCCTTAGTCGACAGGACCTCAACCCTGTTGGCTAAGCCACCTTTGTTCAACATCGACAGAGGCAAATGATGATTCGCTCCTGGCAACATCCCAGTCGCAGCGATGCTGATGCCGAAATCGGTGTCCAAAATCCGAGCTTGCGGCGAAAAAGCTAGCAGGCCACACATGCCTACAAAATAGCCGAAATGATGGGGCAACTTGCAATAAAAAGCAGCAAGTAAAAATGTATGCATGAAAAATAGCCGAAATGATGGGGCAACTCGCAATAAAAAGCAGCGAGTAAAAATAAAACAAATAGCCGAAATGATTGGGCACCGCGAAAAAATAGCCGAAATGATTGGGCAATCGCGACCTTCGCGATATAAAAAGCTGAAATGATAGAGCATCGCGGAAAGAATAAAAGAAATGATGGAAAAATGAAACCTTTTTGCCCTACAGGTGATGTTACATCAATCCCTGTATACAATCCAGGGGCGCAAACAAAGAAGGAGTCGTACTCCTCCCCCAGGTTTCATCATGAGAGGAAGCCAAATCTCGACGGTTCACAAGTAACCTGGAGATCATCTCGACGCAGCAGACACAACATTAAGCGAAATGGAACAGCGACAACCCCCAGTTCCATGGATCAGTGATATACGCATCACCAAGAGTCAAACCTCCATTCCGTGAAATGCGGATACAATCGATAAAATTCCTGGTTACGTGGAACGCGGATAATGTCACTCTTTGACCCCGTGGAAAGCGTCCAGAGCGGATCCTGGTCCTCGCAGAGCATGGCAGTGAACCCGTGCGAAGCATCCAGAGCGGAGCCTAGTCCTCGCCTAACGCGGCAGTGAACCCGTGTGAAGCATCTAGTGCAAAATTCCTGGTCACGTGGAACGCGGATAATGTCACTCTTTGACCCCGTGGAAAGCGTCCAGAGCGGATCCTGGTCCTCGCAGAGCATGGCAGTGAACCCGTGCGAAGCATCCAGAGCGGAGCCTAGTCCTCGCCTAACGCGGCAGTGAACCCGTGTGAAGCATCTAGTGCAAAATTCCTGGTCACGTGGAACGCGGATAATGTCACTCTTTGACCCCGTAGAAAACGTCCAGAGCGGATCCTGGTCCTCGCAGAGCATGGCAGTGAACCCGTGCGAAGCATCCAGAGCGGAGCCTAGTCCTCGTCTAACGCGGCAGTGAACCCGTGTGAAGCATCTAGTGCAAAATTCCTGGTCACGTGGAACGCGGATAGTGTCACTCTTTGACCCCGTGGAAAGCGTCCAGAGCGGATCCTGGTCCTCGCAGAGCATGGCAGTGAACCCGTGCGAAGCATCCAGAGCGGAGCCTAGTCCTCGCCTAACGCGGCAGTGAACCCGTGTGAAGCATCTAGTGCAAAATTCCTGGTCACGTGGAACGCGGATAATGTCACTCTTTGACCCCGTGGAAAGCGTCCAGAGCGGATCCTGGTCCTCGCAGAGCATGGCAGTGAACCCGTGCGAAGCATCCAGAGCGGAGCCTAGTCCTCGCCTAACGCGGCAGTGAACCCGTGTGAAGCATCTAGCGCAAAATTCCTGGTTACGTGGAACGCGGATAATGTCACTCTTTGACCCCGTGGAAAACGTCCAGAGCGGAGCCTGGTCCTCGCCAAGCACGGCAGTGAACCCGTGTGAAGCATCCAGAGCAAATACCGGACTGTGGAGTCCTTAAAATCCACGGACTATGACGTCCTTAACCTCGACCGTGATGTCTTAAAACTAACGATCAACCATCCCGATTCCCTACAGACTTTGCCTTGGTTTAAGGGTACATCTCTTCACTCCTTTGATGCCCGGCGTTGTAATTCCTCAACGTCTTCAAAGAGGTGACGGGTCCCTGCAACCAAACACCGGACCGTGGAGTCCTTAAACCCACGGACTAGGAGGTCCTTAACCTTGACCGTGATGTCTTAAAACTAACAGCGGACTGTGGAGTCCTTAAATCCACGGACTATGAGGTCCTTAACCTTGACCGTGACGTCTTTAAACTACGATATCTTGAGAGACCCCTGACTCCGTGAAACACGAATAAGGGTGATCACATCCGGCACTTGCAGGCCCTCACGACCTGTAAGGAAGAAAAACTCTCTTGTGAGATCCTTACGACTCTCAAGGGAAAACCCGCTTAAGGATCCTCACGATCTTTAAGAAGAACTCACACCTATGGGATCCTCTCGACCTGTAGGGAGAAAAACTCTTTATGAGACCCTCGCGGCTCATAAGATGCAAAAGCCTTAGGAAGCAGATCTTAACCCTGAGTCCTGAGCCATTGCTGTCCTGCAAGGAGATCAAGATAGAATACCCGCAGAATACATTCAATGAAAAGGAGACATATCATTGACAAAAAAAATGTATCTTTTATTCATAAACCAAAATGGGTACAAAATACAATTCATGAAAGAAACAAAAAGAAAATACTTTCATCCATGAGTATGTACAAAAGGGAAGAAAAAGATACAAATGTTTTAGGCCAGTGGGCGATTCAGCAGCTTGGTCAGCTCATCCTGCTTTTGCTGAGCCACGGCTTCATGACGCAAGATCTCCAGAAGACGAGCCTCCGCTTGAGCTTGCTGAGCCTGATACGAAGCGAGCCGGGCTTCAAGCTCTTTCTCAGTGGCCCTATGAGCCTCAACCCCCTCACGAGTGAACATGGCAACTTTATCGAGAGCCACAACCTTATGTTCGCTACGTGTCGCCCTATCAGGTCATGAAAGCTCACTCTGCGACCACAACCTTAGCAGTAGGACATACACGCTCGAGACCATATAAATGGGCTCTCGATCGATAGCAATAATCGATCCAGAACGCGCTCACACAACCCGGTATGGCAGGCAACAGAAAACTTTCAGATGATTATCCTATCAAGCATGTGCTCGCAATCATATGAACATCCGAAAAAGAAGTAAAATTAGAAGCTTTAATGTGCACGCGACATGACAACAGTATTGATAATTGAAGAAAATTTTCATAAAAAGAACGCAAAATTTATTCATGCAAGCGGAAACATACATACGAGTACCAAGCCTACAGGGAAGTTCAACATAAAGCATGCAAAAAGGAGGGACTAATTTAAAAAGGTTCTACACTAACGGAAAAGGTCACCAAACACAGGATCAACGGCACAAGGGTTGACGAAGCAAAGGATAAAATTCTCCATCTCTCTCTCCGCTTTCTCCAGCACATCGAAACGACGATTCTCGCGAGAAGTCGCCCCCCATCGGTTGGCGCCATGCTCGTCCGCGAATGCAAACATAACAGCTCGCCGGGCCCTTATCTCGCTCAGCAGATGAATTGAGCAGTCCTTCAGAGCCTGAGTAATCAGGCATGCTTCATGAAAGCCCTCGAGCTTTTCTTCCGCCGCATCAAGCATCGCCAGGGTCATCTCTGCCGGGTGAGGAGGAATGTCGGCGAGCACGGCCATGAGGATCATCCGGAGCCAGAGAGAACCCATCGGGAGGGGAGACCCCCTACGGATCGAGAGTTCATGCATGGCTGAGTCGCATTCGTTGTCGGTAAGGAGGGGGTCCACCAACCGAGCAGCAAAGCGGGGGATCATCCCCTCAAGGGGAACTTCCCACGGCTGTCGACGAGCATGAGGGCGATTACAGGCCATGGCACTCGTTTCTCCCTCAAGAAAAAATATATGTATGATATGAATCCCTCTGTGAAAAGAAAAGAAGGCTATAACCTCATATATAATGAAGTGCATTAAGTGCTGTGCGCGGAAAATCCTGCATGGTGAAATTATTTCCAAGGCCTAAAAAAGAAAAGGCACCGAAAATCAAGGAGATGGAACTATTTCCAAGGCCCTTTTTCTGCACCTAACATTGTGCACTGAAAATATGGTATGAGGAGAATCTTGTGAACAGCCACATCAGGGGGTCCCACGTGTAGAACACGTGAGGCCTAAACCTGATGTGCAGTTAAAAGGAAAATATGGAATGGTACCCTGTATGTTAAAAAGCACAACCAACAATAGTAGCAAAATAATAAAATCTCAGAGAAAAAGCGTGCAAACATACAAGGACACAACAAAACTTATCATCCAGACTTCAAGAAGGCAATACAAAACAAAAAGAGAAACTTTTACAATGGTAAGGCTTCGGACGCGGGGCATGGGTTGAGAAACTCGGAATTGACTTTATTCAAGATCTTCCAAGCATTTCGAACCTCCCGAGTATGCTTTCTCTCACGGTCACAAGCATCGGGGTCCCCGCGGATGTCCTCTACCCTCCGGTAGGCGCCCAGTATGGCTGATTGCTGAAAAATCTGATGAAGGAGATCAATGAGATTATCCCGCCTTCTCTTTGAGATCAAGCCCATAAGGTACACCGAATGCACCTTATCCTCGGCAGTGTCCAAGGCCTCGAGCGGTATGCCGGCGCAAAAGAGAGGAAGTGCCTCCCGGATCGCCAGCACGATCAGCCTCAGAAGAGAAGAACGACGGGGGAGTAGCCTATGGTTGTACTCGTCGAAGCGGCTCATGATCTCGGCACACTGAGCATCAGTGCACTCCTGATTCTGACTGCGGCCCAGCGCACGAATATTCCCATAGGAAATGATCTCATCAAAACGGTACAGATGGGCATCCATGGTACCTAAAATAAAAGTCATAAGACATCATTACAAAACCCCCATTGCACTAATTGCAGGAAGAACAACCTCGGGCCAAGAGACCCCAGGAAGCCTCTGTGTGAAGAAATCGAGTTCTTCGTTGGAATTAAATTCCTTATTAAGAAAAGAGAATTAAATTCCCAAAAACATTTTTGGATGGAATTAAATTCCATGGATTTGAACCGCCATCATCATCTCTCCAAAGATCATCTAAACCCTAAGAGATCTACAGTTGAAAGATTAAACAGTTTCATGTTCTTATGGAAAATATGAAGAAAGAAGGGTAAAAACCCTTGTTTTGGATTTAAAATCCAGGAAAATGTGAAGGTCCATCGTTGTCCAAGAACATTACCTGAGGAAAAAGGATTCCTTTTGAGCAGAGTTAAACTCTGAAAATATTTTAAAACAGAGAACTAAGCTCTGGAAGAAGAGAATTAAATTCTCAGAAAAAGTTCTCAGAAGAAGAAGATGGGCAAAGTGAAGGCTTCTATGAAGAGACAGAGGTATTTATAGAAGGCAATGGAAACGTTTCGTCTTCCCAGATCCCTAGAGGAATCCGACGGTCACAAGAGGTGACAGCGTTGCACTCACGTGCAGACACGTGAGAACAACGCTGTGGGGGCATTTGTTTCCTGATTTAAAATCAGGAAAGCTTCTGGGAAAAGCTTCAAAAAGGGGGTCACGTGTTAGCACGTGACACCTAAAAGGGATCATCAAGTCAAGTTCAGTTTCCTGACTACGCTGAAGAAAATGGACTTCAGAAAGAGTCACGTGTTCCCACGTGACCAGGGTCACGTGGCGACACGTGACATTTAAATGCAAGCGTCAAAGGCACACAAGTTCTCTGATCAAGTCAAGAAAAGGCTTCAGAAGAGGTCACGTGTTCCCACGTGACCAGGGTCACGTGTTGGCACGTGACGTTCAAGACAGCAGACTCGTTCTCCAGAAGAACCGAAGAAAGAGAGTTCAAACAAGGGTCACGTGCTCACACGTGACAAGGGGTCACGTGGTAGCACGTGACGCTTAGGCGGCGATCAGAAGACAGAGCGCAAAAGAAAGGAAAAGGCTCATTCCAAAAGGGGTCACGTGCCCACACATGACCATGGGTCACGTGGTCACACATGACCAGCTTTCAAAGCCCATTGTGTTAACAGAATTAAATTCTGAAGGAGATTTAAATCTTTCCAAAAGAAAGCAACTATCTGGAACCAATCAAATTAAAGATTCAGAGGTGATAGAATATCATCTATCTATGGAAAATCTCGGGTTTGGAAAGATTTCCCCTTTAAATCTAACCAAAATAACAAGGGAGAATCTCTGGATTTAAAATCCAATGGTGAATAAAATTCACCTAATAATCCAAAGGTCCAAAATGAATGATGAATGCAAATCAAATCTCAATGAAGATTCGTCAAAAAACTGATTGATTCGGCTGCTTCTCCTATAAATAGGAGCCAAGAGACATACATACATATACATGCGCAGAGAAGAAAAAAAAAGGAGAAGAGCTTTGATACTTTGAAAAGACTTGGATCTTCTGCGAAAAACCCTAGGTAAGAAAGGGAAGGCCTTTTGAAAGAAAGAGAATTTAATTCTCAACAGAGTTTAACTCTGATAATGTAAAAACAGAAGAACATATTTCTTCTCTCTTTGATGGAGGATCTGCAAAGTGCACATCTCCCCTTAAGGTTGAGAATTTAATTCTCAATGGGTTGAGATCCTGCCATGCAGATCCAAAACATGGAGAAGGAATGCAAGCACGAGAATTTAATTCTCACAGAACTATAGGAATTTAATTCCTTTAAAATAAAAGTTAGGGCTTGACCCTATATCATGGGAATTTAATTCCTTCAGAACAAAAAAGAAACAGGGTTTAACCCTAATTAAGAACCTAGTTCTGTTGAAACAGCGGGAATTTAATTCCCTTAATCATAATTTAACAGAGGATGGAAGTTTAAACTCCTTAAAAACTTTTATTAGGGTTTAACCCTATTCAGCCCTTCACGTATATGAGGAATTTAATTCCTACAGAAAATTCAGAGTTAAACTCTATTCCAGAAAACAAAGTCTTCGAAAGGAAGTAGGAATTTAATTCCTCTGAAATTTATAGTTCGAGGAATTTAATTCCTGAAAGAAGATTAACAAAGCCTCTAAACAAAATACCTAGAGGCAGGGTCACGTGTCATCACGTGACCCCCCAAGAGATCTACAGAAAGCCCCTTTGAGGCAGCACCCCACGTGACCCACGTGACCCTCGGCAGAAGCTCTAATACATAGGCATTTGAATGCCCATCACGTGATGGCATGTGATGCTCTGGAAGACGCAATAATCTCAGCAGAACAAAGGAAGGGAGGGCGCTCTCACGTGCTGCCACGTGACCCCTCTTACCTTAGTGTTTAAACACTAAACTAAAACTCTCGAACCCAGTGTTAAAACACTGTTGGGCCTTAGTGTTCAACACTAATTAAAAAGCTTTATTTGCAGTGTTCAACACTGATTACCTTAGTGTTTAAACACTAATCTGAGATCTTCATTTGCAGTGTTCAACACTGATTACCTTAGTGTTTAACACTAACCTGAAAAAGCATTGTTGCTGGTGTTCAACACCAAATATTCTCTTAGTGTTAAAAACTAACTTGTCAACCCCATTCCCAGTGTTCAACACTGACTGCTCTGTAGTGTTTAACACTAGACTTTGGCCCAATCGGCTTAAATGGATAGAGGCAAAGCCTCTTCTGATTGGACTTAGCCCAAGATGGCCATAAGTCCTCAATTTGTGATTAACTGGTCCAATGGACTCATAACATAATTAATTTATCTTGACCCCAAATTGGGCCAAGGGCTATTTAATCCACTCCGGTTCTAGGGTACATCTCTTCACTCCTTTGATGCTTGGCATTGTAATCCCTCAATGCCGTCAAAGAGGTGACGGGTCCCGACGACCACACATTGATATGGACTGTGGGGTCCTTAAACTCATGTCTAATGCAAATTCCTGGTTACGTGGAACGCGGATAATGTCACTCTTTGACCCCGTGGAAAACGTCCAGAGCGGAGCCTGGTCCTCGCCAAGCGCGGCAGTGAACCCGTGTGAAGCATCCAGAGCACATACCGGACTGTGGGGTCCTTAAACCCATGGACTACGACGTCCTTAACCTTGACCGAGATGTCTTAAAACTAACAATGGACTGTGGGGTCCTTAAACCCATGGACTACGATGTCCTTAACCTTGACCGAGATGTCTTAAAACTAACAATGGACCGCAATGTCCTTAAACTACCCATGGACCGCAATGTCCTTAAACTACCCATGGACCGTAATGTCCTTAAACTAGAACAATAGAGCCCCGCATGCTCTTTTGTCGGATCTAAACGGTCCCGTTTAAGTTGATCTTAGCCTCAAAGATGGCTAACGTATCCTTAAACCTTCAAACAGAGTGGACTATAAATCCCCCCAATTAACTCCGGCTCGAGGGTACATCCTTGAACCCCTCTGACATCCGTCGTTGTAATCCTTCAACGTCGTCAGAGAGGTGACGGGTCCCGATGGCCACACATTCATGGACCACTATGTCCCTAAACTGGAACATTAGAGTCCAAACGCTCTTTTGTCGGATCTAAACGATCCCGTTAAGTTGATCTTGGTCTCAAATTGGACTAACGTATCCTTAACAAACGTTTGAGTTGATCTTAGCCTCGAGTAGGGCTGACGTATTCTCAAACCAAAACCCCCCCCAAACCCAAATCTAAGATAATACGGATTTGGACTAGTCCACGCCCTACGGGCGACGACATAACTCAGTTTCCGTAAACAATCCACGGGCAACAAAATACAAAACAGACACCCACGACACGAAGTGACCATCTGAAGAAGGAGAAAGTTGTTACCGCAATGCGGTAGCGTAATTAACTGCAGGGGCTTGCGCCTGCAGGGAAGAGCGTCCCCACAATCAAAAACCCCTCAAACGAGGGGGAATCTGACGAAGTCTGCTACATCGGACGCATCCGTCTAAACCTTCGATACGTGGTGCCATAAATCAACTTGGCATCTTCGGAGAGGTGGACGGATAGCACCTATTAGCATCTGCCCCGAATCTCAGGCGAGACGCGACGTCGCGCCGTCTTTCGGAGGGGAACAGCCTTGTGAGGAGAAAATCCCCGCGTGAGATTCTTACAACTCACAAAGGAGCAACACACTTAGGAATCCCCACGATTCCTAAAGAGAAATACACCTACGAGATCCTCTTGACTCGTAGGGAGAAAATGCTTTTATGAGACCTTACGGTTTATAAAATCGAAAAGCCTCAGATGATAGGGATCTAAACCTGTCTCTTAAGCCATCGTTCCCTAACGGGCACGGCAAATGATGAGTCGCTCCTGGCACTACGCTTTAGTGTTAGCGGTGCTGATACGGACCCAAAACTCAAACTCCAAATTCCCAAACGGCGAATGATGAGTTGCTCCTGGTATCATATTCCAGTACAGCGATGCGGACGCCAACCAAAACTCAAACCCCAAGATTCCCAAATGGCGAATGATGAGTCGCTCCTGGTACTATATTCTGGTGCAGCGATGCATACGCCAACAAAAATCCAAATCTTCTAAATTCTCTCAGTCATATAGCCAGTCCTCAACTAGACTACCGTACACAATCCACGGGCATAAATAAGCTAAATCACACCCATGTCCCATGGCAATCACCAGCCCCGCGGCCGGTCTCCGCCATCGGAATTATATTCCATTTAGGAAGACCCACTCATGTGTCCTCACGATACATGAGGAGAACAGAGCTTACGAGATCCTCTCGACTCGTAAGAAAATACCTTTATGGGATCCTTACGACTCACAAAGGAAAAACACACTTGGGAGTCCTCACGACTCCTAAGGAGAAAATACACCTATGAGATCCTCTCGATTCGTAGGGAGAAAATACTTTTATGAGACTCTTACGGCTCATAAAATTGAAAAGTCTTAGATGACGGAGGCCTAAAGCTGTCTTCTAAGCCATCGTATCCTAACGGGCATGAAAAATGATGATTCGCTCTTGGTACCACATTCCAGTGTAGCGATACTGATACCAAAATCTCCAAATCCTCCAACGGCAAATGATGAGTCGCTTCTGGCACTACACTTCAGTGTTAATGATACTGAGGCCGACCCAAAAACCAAATCCCAAGTTCTCCCGGGGCAAATGATGAGTTGCTCCTGGTATTATTCCAGGACAGCAATGCTGATGCTAAATAAATTCCAAATTCCAAATTTCTCTCAAATTCAAAAGCCCCGCCAAATAAGACAGAAATCAAACAGATCAAATCAACATCCCACCCGGCAGCATTTCTAAGCTCAAAAGTCTCGCTGGACGAGTAGGGAACTCCCAAAACAAATCAAATCAAACAAGTCAACCAATTACCTTATCGGTGGAATCAAACTCCATCTCGGAAACAAATCAATCCTGACACCGCAAAAAGCGGAGGAAGTCAACTTCAATCTCGACACCACGGAAAATGGAGCAAGTCAAAACAAATCCTGATACCGCAAGAAGTGGAGCAAGTCAACTTCAATCCTGACACCGCAAGAAGCGGAGCAAGTCAAATCAAGCACCGACTGTCCAAGTCGTAAAAATGACAGCACCGACCGTCCACCGACTGTCCACGCAAAAAGGGCAGCACCGACCGTCCACGTCGCAAAAAGGCAGCACCAACCGTCCATGTTGCTAAAAGGACAGCACCGACCGTCCACGTCTCAAAAAAGGCAGCACCGACCGTCCACGTCGCAAAAAAGGCAGCACCGACCGTCCACGTCGTTAAAAGGGCAGTATCGACCTTCACGTCATCAAAACGGGAACCAGATCAAGTCAATCTCCACGCAAAAGAAGATCCATCAATTTCATGCACACGACCCATATATGTGGTGTGTATTTATTGATGAGGGGCATTTTGTTGGGGTCAAAATTTACACCCCGATCAACCAAGTCAAAGTCAAACCCCCAAGGCAAGTAGACCTAAGCCCAAGTCAGGACCAAGCATGGAAGAAGCTGGCTTCATGCCAAGAATAAAGCAATAAATTAGTTTAATGCAATTGTTTAGAAATAAATGTATGAAAAATGGGCACAAAGTCAAAATTTTGTGAACCCCATGGTTTATGTGCAAAAAGAAACAAGCACAAAAGATATGGGGTGGCACAAGTGCCATTTGGAAAAGCCCAAGAGGCTAAATGTAAAGTGTGTAACCTATAAAGGCAAACATGATGAAAAAATTAAGAACTACCTTTTCACTCTCTCAAAAATTAAGCTTATGTGCCTTCTTCTCGTTCCTCAAGGTACTAAACCTTCTTTGTTTTTTTGAATTAAATCAAGAGTTTAACTCTTTTTTCCCAAAAAGAAACAATTTTTCACAATAAAACCCTTAAAGGGGAGCTCGGATCTTCTATCAAATCCCCCCAAAAGAAGATTTTTAAGTCTCACCCCCTTTTCTCCAAGATCCAACCAACAGAGAGGAGGAAGGAGACCTATCTCCAAAAACCCTACTTCAGGAGGATCCAAAGCTCAAAAGAAGATTCAGGACTAAAGGGAAGAAGAAAAGGGTCCCATTTGATCATCTCCAAATATTTCTGAGAGTTACTCCATTTGTCAAAATCCTTTGAAGTTTAACTGCATATATAAAACCTTTTTTAGGAGTTTAATTCCATTCAACATCTTTTGGAGTTTAACTTCATAAATAAAAATCCTTTTTTGGGAGTTTAACTCCACTCAAAATCTTTTGGAATTTAACTCCATAGATAAGAATCCCTTTCCGGAGTTCAACTCCTCATTCCGAGGCTAAGCCCCTTCTTTCTGCTAGCGCCCAGCGTCCACGTGCCGGGCGCGTGAGGCGCCGACCCCCAGCGCCCACATGCTGGGCACGCGAGGCACCGACGCCCAGTGCCCATACGTCCTTAGGACGGTACCCACCCTTTTTTCTTCTTTCTTCTTTCTTTTTTTCATACACTCCACACTCAAAACACGTCCCCCGCTAGAAAAAAAATTCTAACGGGGCGCTGCCAGCGCCCTCGACCCCCAGCCTGCTATCCGGATAGTGAGACCCCTGTAAACTCTGCGAGGCCCCCGATATACCTAAAATCCCTCAAGACACACATATACGCACACCGCACATTGAGTTCGCATAACTAGTTTGACCCGCCAATCAGAGGTTCTTTCACTTTAAAGGCGGGGGTAATTAACGGCAGTTTAGTCCACGGCTGTTGGATATTCGGATCCCCACAATCAATAAACCCCAACCTATCCTAAGCAGGAGGAATCTGTATACGCCTGACAAACAACGCGTATTTCCCATCTCAATGGGGTGACAAAAAACACCCTACACACATGACATCAAAAGATCGACTCATTTAGACAAATTTCAAAGGCTAAACTATACTTACTATGAGCCTTTTGCATATAACCACCTTATATGCTTTTTTACTATAGTGATAGCCCTTAAAATACTACATTTAGGGCAATTTTGGTGGGGAGAAAACTTCGTTAAAACCAAAATTTAAGGAAATTTAAGGGAGTTCTACCGTAATTAGAAAGCTTTAAGGTAGTTTAGAGTAAAACAGTGATAGTTAAGGTTAGTTTAGTGTAATTTATCCACTTTCAAATTATAAATGTGTTGGGTTTGCAATGTAATAGCAGAGATTTGCTTGATGTATGAGAGGAGCATGGATTATAAGGGGAAATTACACACTAGAGGTGTTCGAACTCCAAGCCATTTAGCAAATTCGTAACCCAAGCGTTCCGATTGTGTGGCCATCCTAGATGATGCAAACTTAATCACCGCAGCAGATTCCCTAGGCGATAGATCGTCATTTGCCAAGGTGTTCTTAAATAATGCATAGAAAACTACTCCCCCGGAATGCACGGTCACCTGCATCAAACCAAGTGAAACAAATGTAAACTAACATTGTTAAAAGCTGCTTTACCCATAGGCTTTTTTGAGCTGCAGAATAGCAAATGTAAATCAAGCTAACATACTTTTACGACTCCCCTGAAGTGAGAGCCTTTGAGCTATGTCTAATGGCCTCTAGCCACAAGACTCACTATTCAAGGTGGGATAAATAGGGTCGGTTAAGTATATTTTAAATTGACAGTGACAAGGTTTGGAGTTTGAACCTACCACCTCTTGAAACCTGGTGCTTTGGTACCATGTAAATAACCACTTCATTCAAAAGCTTAAGATGTTGGGGGTGTAGTTGTGGAATATCAATATATATCGAACTAACATAATATTTAAAAAATATACAATAGACGATACCAGATTATTTACATTCCAGCAATATCACTTAATGAAGTTTAAAGATCATGGAATCGGCTGATCTCTACATTAGTCCATCCTGATCAAGAGTTATCCAATAAGGCAATTCTTAAATGAGGTTAATGGAGAAAAGAGGCCATAGGAGGGAATTTCCTCCTATGGCGTCGAAAAAATACACCCTCCATCAATTTTTCCGACGATCAGCACCCACCATCTTCATCGTTATCATCTAAGATGTGGGTACACCAAATTTCATGTGATTCTACAACTTTTTCATCGTTGATTTAGTGAGTTCAAAATTAACGGTTTACCGACAATAGAACTTTTTATATTGCTAAATCAACGGTGAAATGGTTGTAGAATCACATGAAATTTGGTGTACCCACATCTTAGATGATAACGATGAAGATGGTGGGTGCCGATCGTCGGAAAAATTGAGGGAGGATGTATTTTTTCAACGCCATAGGAGGAAATTCCCTCCTATGGCATCTTTCCTCCATTATTCTCTTCTTAAATATCGTAGCTGTATAAATTCGGTATTGCTTGCAATAAGCGTTCATTGCGCATTAGGCAACCCAAGCATTTATCTTGTAGACATTTGTTTTATCTATATTAGAGTTGCATAATTCTGCTAATTTTTGCAGTAGCATACCTCTAAAGCTTTGTTCATTTCATCCTCGGAATTCTCTGCACTTGTAGTATGTTTTGTATGGAGAAGAGACGAGAGAGAATCCCAAGGGAAGTCAGTGGATTCAATATCCAATATAGCTGCATTCCTAAGCCTATCCCACAAACTTAACTCTGGAGCTTGATCATCACAATCTAAATTCAGCGTTTCCTCAGATTTTGGCCCTCCTGCACTGAAAAGTTAAGAAAATTACATCAAAAGTTTTTTGTGTATAGATCATGATTATCTTTGTTATAGTTTAAGGTATCTTTTGGATGCAAGCAAAATGAAACCTAGACTACATGTCGTGTGATAGAAAAAGGGTGAGAGGAAATATCTCCCAATGGTGGTAAAAAATTCAAGCTTCAACCACTTTTTTGAATGATCATCGGCCATATAAATCATTAATCTCCATGGCTGGTACATAAACTTAATACAATGTTGTAACTTAATCAGATAGCTGCATAATTAACTGTTCTTTTGATAACATAATTTACATGATTTTTTGTATATCTATGTTTTAGGCTAGATATATCAAGATGGACCACTGCAATCATATAAGAAAGCTTTGAATTTTTTTTTAAAAAAATTGGGGTGTGAAGGTTGCTAGCGCGCCGATAGTATAATAAGTAAATCTAGCTGCCAAATGCTAATTAGATGCTCAAAGTTATCCACACCATTCACCAATGTTTCATGCCCTAATACAAGCATCTACGAGAAATCATATAAATTTAGCAATTTTATCACGTGGTCATATTGTAGTATTTCTGAAATCATACAAAATTTCAACCACCAAGTGCAAAGATCATAAAGACATGATGATAGTGCAATCCATTTTCAATCCATCCCCCCCCCCCCCTCCCAAAAAAAAATTTGTTCGAATCAATTGAATCAAAAAAGTTAGATAAAGATGAAATTGAAGAAGACCCATTTCATAATACGACGAGATCTGGGACATAAATCACAAGTTGCAAGGTAGGCAAACCTATCAAGAGGAAGAAACAATGGCTGCTGAATTGCCTCGATCTGAGGACGGTTGAAGCTTCGCCTTCGAGCCAATGCGTCGCAGTCCTCGGACGAAAGCCCTGCGCCTGTTCCAGTTACATCTCCTAACTGATACCAAATGGACTTAGGGTTGCTCACCTTATGATGTTCTTGCGCCATTGTTTCTTTAGAGAGAGAGAGAGAGAGAGAGAAGGGAGAATGTTGTTAAGGGGGGCTGTTTGTGTTTGGCCCATGAATATTTGAACGATAAAGCAGGTGAGATGTAATTCCATTTTCTTGTGGGTAAATTGTCAAAAAGGACCGAGCACTTTTTTCTACTGTCAAAATGTCCTGAAATTTTTTCTTGCAATCTCGTAACCTGCTATATCTAACCAATTCATACAAACTACTTAGATATCTTAGGAAACAATTTAGATATCACGGGCAACTGCTTAGATGTGGCTGGCTACCGCTTAGATATCGCAAGAAATTAGATATAACAGGAAACCACTAGATATCACGAGCAAGGGGTTTTTTGACAGCCAAAAACTTTTTAAGAGGGTTTTGACTACAGTTTTGAGGCCATGGGTTTTTGGCAACAAAAAAAAGTGGTTCGGGTTTTTGACAATTTACCCTATTCTTTTTCTATTGCTTTTATACTTAGCATGTGGTATTTGAAAATACTACAAAAGAGAAGGCGGTATTTGAAAATACTACAAAAGAGAAGAGGGGAAAACTTGGGTAAATTGCTATGTATAATTTTCGCCTATGTTGCAGTTCAAGAGCTTAATGATTTTTTTTCCTGAAGGTATAGATAGTCTAAATACAGTGCCTTGCTAGCTAAACTACGCTCGGTATCTCTCTTATTAATTATCGGTCAGAAAGCACTATCACAGGCGCCTAAGTATTGATTAGATAATTGCATTTTAAAATAATTGGAGGTTTAATTATAGGCAGTTAATTAGTAATTAAGGTAGTTTACACAGGGAAAAAATCATTAAGGAGTTCATGCGCAACAGGGATGAAGCTTTGGAAGATTATATAGCAAGTGCTCAATTAACTTGGCAGAAAGAAAAAGAAAAGGAAGAAATTAGGCATAAATTCTCACATATCATAGTTTACTCAGCTAAAACAAACCATGAATATAGATACTTGGATAAATGAAGATATTGAGTTTATATTTGCTTGTTCACAGCTCTAATATTTCTGTTTATACATTGATGGTATTCAGTTTACTTTCGCATGTTCGCAACTTGCTCACCACATTGCTTGTTCACAACACAATTCACGGAATTATAGCTGTGTTGCCGGAATTATGATTGCTTGTTCACAATGGCCATAATTTTTATAGCTTGTACACAATGCGCATGATCATGCATGATCGTTCGGGTTTGGCTCATATCAAATTGATTCAAGTTCTATAAATGTACAGTCAAATCCCAACATAAGATTCCTGAATATGTATCCTGCACATAATAAACAAGGCTATACAATTCAAATCAGGTTAAGGATTGAAACCTACTTGACAAAAACAATTACGTGCACTTGAAAAACACAAGCTAGAGATAACTTCTACACTCAGAAAATGCACAATTCTATACCCGTAAACAAGCTGGGCAGCTACACAAAACAAGCGAACAAACTTCCTCACCTTTAGCTAAATCTCGCTGATTGTATTTGTTATCAATTTAAAATAAAGAGAGAGAAAATAACTATCAAATAAATAAAATGCCATCATATCATAAACACCAAACAGAATTGCATGAAATAAGCTACAGAGGAGTTTCTTAGAGCAAGGAGAACTCAGAAAAAACTAAAAACAGTTCAGGCAAAATGTTTCAGACAATAAGCAGCGATTCAGAGCAAACTTCAACAAAAACACCAATGTGCAACTAGCTGTAGTAGACTTGGGAGTAACCTCCTACTTCTTCGATTTTTTGACTGGGGCACTGCAAAACCAATAGATTATTGGTCAGTGGATCAACGTTTCATGAGATAAATTGCAAAAAAAAACCCAGCAGAATACCACCCACACTTTTAAAACCATGCATTTTAACGGAAAAATGTAATTCTGTGAATAATCAAACACACGCCACATTCCCCACAAATAATCCCCTTGTTATCAAGGAGGCTTTCATCGGTTGTAAGGCGACTAGATCCAGAAACAAGAAACGATTTTAATTTTCTTGTGTAAAAATAAAAATGGGAAGACATAATAAAATAAAGCTCATCAACGTTTTGAAATTAAAGGGCAGGACTTAAAAACTTCATGGAGAATCCTTGCGATACGGTCAAAATTATTGGGGAATGTAGCATACTGCATAAAGGAAAATTTTCTTACGCTGCGGTTTGGGCAGCTGGGGCTGCTGCTGGAGCTGGAGCTGCAACTGGTGTTTTCTCCACAGGTCCCTGCTTGCAAATATACAATGTAATTAAAATAATAGCATTTTTGAAATAATGAGCAGTTATTGGCAATATATTAGCAAGGCAGCATGGCATAATTGGCAATATACTGATGATCTTTAAAAAAATTGATTTTGAAGTTAAGAAAAAACCATATACCAATACAAGGCTTGTCACAATACTAACATGTTAACAGGAAGAATACCAAGTAGAAATAATAGAATCACAAAGGAGAATGCAGTGTTGTGGTAGTGGTTAGACGTTAAGCGCAACAGGAACAATCAAGCTACTGCTACTAGTCAAGAAATAATAAATTGCTGAGACACTCAATAATTTGCTGAGACGGTCAAATGAATAAAAAGAGGCGAAGCCCAAAATCATCATAAAAAAAAATCTTCTATGGCTGTTGAAACTTATTCCATCCTGTATTGCAACCCAAAACATCGGGAGAAGCATAGAATGAAGCATTTATAAAGGAACTTCAGTAAATTTCTGATTGGAGCTGATATCACACAGATCCAAGTTACAGTGAATAAAATAATAAGAGGCAGAATCAAAATACAAATATCAAGTGATAGGAAATGTATGTGCTTCACTGTATTAAAAAAATATCTGAATATTTCCTTTTTTAGAACAATCATATTTGAAGACATCACCACCAAAATTGCAAAAATTATTATTCCTTAAAAGTAGAAAAACAAAGGGTCCAATTACAAGGAGGAAATCAGTATAGATAATTCTTTTCTTCAGGTGAGAAAAGATGCAAATACAAACGCCTAGCATAGGGACCTGAGAGTTTGAATGCAATTATTAATCATAACCTTGTAATTGATATTCTGAAGCCTGAAAATACATGTTCCAAATTTTATTGTGTGGTATGTTGTGTGTTTGCTTGCCCTTCTTTTTAACTACTTAAACTTGTATCGACAAACACATGCCTGTTTCGTGATTATTAACCATATAAGTGCAATATTTTACATCATAGGTGTGCTCATTACAATTACTTATGGATTCTAAAGCTTGTAAATATTAATGCATATCCATAATCAACTTATTACATAATAACTTTAACCTGAAACATTCTACACGAATTAAGAAACAATTTGAAAAGCAAACAGCAGATAGGTAACAAAAGAAAGTTGCGCAGTAGTTAGCATTAAGCATCAAGCATCAAGGTAAAAAGAAAACTTAAACTCACTTGGGCAAAGCGTTCCTCTCTCCTGGCAAGCTTTCTCTCCCTACTTGCCTTGCTCTTGGCACGCTTGGCCTCAAACTGATCAGCTATATTCTTCTCTCTAGCCTTCTCAGCCTTGGACTTATGAATGCTCTCCATGAGCACCCTTTTATTCTTAAAAACATTACCTTTCACTTTCATGTACATGTCATGGTACATGTGCTTGTCGATTTTCTTTGCCTCACGGTATTTTCTCAGGAGACGTCTCAGAACTCGCATTCTCCGCATCCAAAGGATCTTAGTTGGAAGCCTGGCTTCCCTTGTACCCTTCCTTTTACCTGTTAGTAAATTAGAAGTCAGATTTGAGTTATAATACATTTATTGTTGGGTAAATTTCACAAAATCCCCAAACAATTGATTTTTCTTACTAAAATACATAATTCTTATTGTATTTATCTCACTAAAAGTGCTACCTTTAAGGGTAATTTAGTGTAAAAACTTCTCGAAATACTAAGTTTGAGAGAGTTCGTTTTAATTTAAGAAAAAATTAAGGTAGCTTGTGTATTAAAAAATACCGTTTGATCTTCTAACTAATAATAAAGTGCAGCTTACCATAGCCAGAATGGCGCCCTTTCCTCTTTGCCTCCATGGCTCTCCTTGCACGAGATCGGGAGTGGATCTTCTGCGGCTTCCTGATGATAAAGCCATCTTTCACCAGCTTCCTAATGTTTTGGCCTGCATTATAAGACAAGAGAATGTTGCATATCAGAGATAACAATCAATACTCAGACGCTAATATATACTCTCTTTAATAAATATTTGTCTTTGATTTTAGAGGGAACCCAATCAGCCAAAAATTGCTTTCCTAATACATAAACATGAGAGATGATTTCAACAACAATTTTGATTTCCAACAATGCATTTCCCAGGTGTCAGAGATTTACACAACTCTTTGGCACAGTATAGAGGTATTAAAAAACATACATCTATAACCATAGTTCAGACAGAAATTGTTAGAAACAAGGGTAAGGTTACGTGAACAGTAATGAGTTGATCTTAATGATCATTGCATTGGATAGAACTACAAAGAAAATGTGAGGGGGAGAGATTTATAACCATGTAGGTAATAGCATGGGAATGGACTGCAATGGAAAAATCTACAGAAACCATATTTTAGATACTTTAATGTGAGAGATTAGGACAGCATGTTTGTCTAAGTAAACATGCCTGATACAAAATATTCCACTATAGCTCTATCACACAGAATGGAGACGATTGGAACACACACACACACACACACACCTGAAAATGTTTCTATCATAATCGGTTAAGAGCGAGGATTAAGTAACATGAACAGCAAAGCTAAACTTAAAGATTCTTTAAGGATCAACATTTGAAATAGACTACAAGCATGGAAATGGAACTAAATAGTATGTAAAAGCTTGATTATATAAAAGCGTGGAACTAATTCTTAGAACATACAACTTAGTGCAGCTAGAAGCATGTGTTAATACAGAGCAGATTCATCATTATCATCATCAGCAGCAGCAGCAAATCATTTATCCTCGTGAATAATTTGTTAGATGCTACCATTAATTACCAAAATAATAGTCTCTAGACTGCAAGAACCAAACAATAATTGTGATTCAAGACACTAAGAAGAGCAAATATTGGATTTTTAAAGACAGATCCAGACAATAATCAAATCACAGACCTTTAATCGTTCTAATCTGGTCGAAACTACGAATCAGAGAGCTAATCCTACCAAATAAAACCCTAGGAAAAATTTAAACCGTTTCAGTATCGAAAGAAGAAAGAGAAGCTCACGAGAGTTGGCCATGGAGATCTCGTTGACCTCATTTGGATCCAGCCAGACTTTTCCCTTCCCGCACTTGAGCACGCTGGAGGCGAGCCGCTTCTGGAGCTTGAGAGCAACCATGTCTCTCTCTCTGGGGAATGAAAACCCTAGAAGAAGAAGGATGATGAAGGCGGCGGTAGGGGAATTATATATGGCTAGGGTTTCCTATCCCAAGAGCTAATGGGCGGGGTCGGATTGGATTTGGCCCATAAGAAAGGCCTGTTTCTAAGGTACTGTTTTATGTGAAAGGCCATGATTCTATAAAATATTTTAAAGTCTGTACTGTTCTGCTTGTATATGTGCTTGACAGATCAACAATAAACACCCTTTGAGTTTCCAGCGTTTTTTGGATCATTTCATTATTTATCTCTATCCCAGTATAATAATAAGCACCGGTTTTGGTCTTATTGCTTATTAGTATTGGAAACAATTAATTACAGTTAGATATCTAAAATAATTTCTATCTTCAGTTTTTAATGGGAAAAGCTTGTTATGAACAAAATCGGTTAACAAATTTAAGAATGCGTGTTCACTATTTTTAGAAAACTATCAGCAAACCATCACTATAAATAAGATGGACTCTTTTTTTTAAAATGCATCAACAACGGATTATTTTAGTAGAGTATAGCAAATCAGAAAGATGGCAAAAAATAGATCATAAGCTCAAAAAAATTCAGCTAAAAAATATTGCATAGGAAATGCGGCAATATATATTTTTAGCTATTAGGTATTCGATACAGTTGTAACCGGTTCAAATCTCATCCAAAACAAAAAAAAAATGTCTATTTTTTTGCAACAATGTTTAGATCCATTACTCCTAACAATCAGAATAGGCATTTGGCATTTTGCTCGGTATCGATCTAATCTGTATTGGAGCATTCATAAAAAACCATCCTCATCCTTTTACGAAAACTATCACCTGCCTTTTTCGTTAGGAAAAGAGCATTTTGATGTATGTGTTGTTAGCAAAAAACTGATTTTGGACGAACAGTGCATATTTTAGAGTGTTTTTCGATAAAACTATTAATCTATATGGTAATTGTCGGTGAATACCCTAAATTTTAGTTAAAATAAAGGTAGAAACGTCATTTTATAATATATTTAAGGGCGGGCTGGTTTTTTGCTGGTATTGCATATCCCATATGATGGTTTGTTGTGAAAGAATCATACCAGAATGGTGATTTTTAGTAAATACCCATCTATCTATATTTAAAATTAAAAATTTAGTTTAGTTTTATAAACTTCCCAATAAAAAGATTTGGATAAAATTTCATAATCTTTTATAAAAGAAACAAAATTAAATTTCAGTCAATCCTGGCCTAAGTCAACATCCGCAAGAAACTCATGAGGAGCAAACCTCCCCTATATATACACACTCAAGACAAAAACCCATTACCTCCCGTATCCGTATCCCCCACCCCCAAATTTTCTTTTCTTTCTTCCCAATTTTCTCTTTCATCGAACCCTAACCCTAATTTCTCAAATCCCAATGGAGATCTCAGCGGCGATCGCAAGCTCCACCCTCGCCAAGCTCCTCCTCCCTCGCCTCGCCCACGCCCCTGTCTCCACAGTCCGATCCGACCCCTACCGCTGCACCTGTGCCCCTCGCGCCCTCGTGCGCCGCACTCGCCGCACGCGCCGGAGATCCCTCGACGGTGGCGAAGACGGCGACGATCTCCTCTCCGGCGACGGCGATGACGGCCCCTTTGGCGGTGGTGGTGGCGGGAGCGGTAGGGGGTGGAATTTCGGGGGAGATGGAGGGGCGAATTGGGACGAGAGTGGTGGTTCGTCCTCGAATTCGTCGGATCCTGCGTTTGATTTCGTTTATGAGGCGATGCTTTGGATCGCGCTCTCGAACTGCACGCATTTTGCGTTGAAGAAGTTGAGGAGGATCTTGGAGGAGAGGGGCAAGGTGGAGCCGATCAGATTGGTCCCGTCAATTTACTGAATTTGGATTGGTAATTGTTTATACTTCGTAAATAAATGTAGATAACAATTGCTAAAATATTTCTTGTTTTCATATATGTAATTGATTTAACCATTAATTTTAGTGCTGATCTCATAAGAGTATGGATTGTTTAGATCGATCTTTTGTATGCATTTGAGTATTATGGATTGTCAGTCATATGCAGAATTTGTTTATGCAATGTGGTTATTTATTTGATGCGTATAATTTTGCAAAATTAATGTAGATAACATTAGCTAAACTATTTACTTGGGTGTTGGTATGAATTGATTATATTGATAATTCACATTGTGATGTGTTCGAGTATTTTGGAATTGCTACGCCAAAGGCGTTTGATCAGTACTATCGTTGTCTATTCAAAAATCTTTTTGGATCAAAATGTAAATTTGGTTGATTTTGTTGATCATTGGAACTGTGGTAGAAGCAATTAAGTATTGTGGAATCAATACCTTTAATTATTTGCGAAGGTGCTTGATCGCTATTGTTATCATTTAGACCTTTTTGAATCAAAATATAATGTAACATTTCGGTATACAAAATCAAGATACTAGTGGAAAATACATATGATTGTATAAGCAATTGAGCTTGGAATTGCAACTTAGCAAGTTACTCCTAATCCATTATATGGATCATAATCTAATAATCAAACAAAAAGCCTTAAAATACACGACTATTTTAACAAAAATAAGGAAATTATGATATAATATTATAAGATTTATAAGAAAATTTCTATACAATTTTACCAACATGTAGAGACATACAATTTTAAACAAGTATTTTGATATTTACCAATAATTATCAATATATTGACCGGCTAAATATCATATTTAAGCCTCTCCAAAATGATAGAAAATGATGAACAATATTAAATTCGATTAAATTAGTTTCTTTCAATATCTTGATATTATTATTCATAGCTTTTATAGTTAAAATAAAGAAAGATTAAAACTTTAACGTTCAAAGACATAGTTTAGTTCCATGGCTTTTTTGGTTTTAGTTGTCCATTACTTAAATAGAATAAAATCACCATAGATGACAAACCACATCTTCATGAGTAAAGCATTGCAAGCACATCTATGTCATGATTTATCGACTTATTTGTAGGCAAGAGTGATTAATATAACATGCTTTGTTTTGTGAATCATTAAAAATTTTGAGAAAGAAGGAGGCTTTAGATGAGGATGATGTGCAGAGGAACACAAAGTTTAAATGGAAAGACAATGTTAAATTGGCCGAAATTTCTCTTAAACCGCTCTTTGAAATGAAGGGTGGTAAAATAATTTTTTAGATTGAATATAGGTGTTTTCAAGTCCTTTTGGAAATATCATCACCTTAGGAGAAGGTGGAAGAGGAGAAGAAAAAATATATGTATTTCTACACCATCAAAAACTCGTTATGGAAAAAATGATATTTATATGGTGTTGTATTTTAGTTCATGACAGGTACCTTGAGTCATGTATATTTGTTTGAGACTTTAAGGTAGGTTGCATAGTCTGAATATTCTGTCTTTTTTCTAAACTTATTCTGACCTACGAGAATTTATATATCCATTACTTGAGGTCTTGAGTTGAATTGGCTCTCATTCTCCTATATTATTTCTTATTGAGACCAGTCTATCTTCCCTCTATCTAACTATCTGGCTTTGAGAACACGATTCTACGTTTGGTTTAACAAAGAGCATACTTATATATTGCTTTCGTGTTCTTCTTTCGCAATATGACGGAAACATGCCCTTCTTTTTAATGCTTTCGTTTTTAACTTGAGAATCGACAGCTTTAAAGTAAGAAAAAGCCTAAGTATGTCTGATGTGGATTGAGCTTTCTTAGTATATTGTTATGCCACAACTATATGCGAGTTTAAACTTTATCGCTCTATAGCTTATTGCTGACAGGATTGCAAGTAGTTTCATGTTTCCGTGCGCCTTGGTTACCTTTTTTTGCTGGTTAGATGCAAGAACTTGGGTTTTTACAACATTAGAAAGAGTAAATAAGAACCAGCAAGGAGAAATCTAGAGCATCTTTATAACATGTACTGGGAGAAATATATGTATATGTTTGCCTGTTTTGATAGTTTGGGGATAAATTTGCTTTTTCATTCAATTGTTGCTCTAATCTTATGAGTGGCTGGTCACTCAATGCACACAGCAGATATCATGAAGTTTCAGATAATGGTGGATTTAGGTTGTCTTCTCGATAGGAATTCGCGGAGTAACGCAGCACAAGTTTTGCCGGGTTTAAGGATTTCAAACCTGAAATTTTGAGGAAAAATAGCAATCTTTGCTATAACATTAGTGATTTTTGGAAACTATGATATTTACTGTATTAATACAATGTTATGGTATAGTTCATACCATTAATTCGTTATTGAGTTAGGTAGCTGCTAGGTTGAATGGTCTAATGATGATAATGAGCAAATATTTATATACAGTTGCAAATTCCAATATGAGAAGCAGATTATTAATACTTGTACTCTTAAATTATGCTATATTAAGCTATAAAATAGTATCTTTCATTAGTCTGCTACTAAATTATGTAATAGAGTGATATATAATAGTACAATTTTCATAAACGACTTTGATAGTTATCATGACTTGCACATGAATATAGTCTCATTCTTTTTTAAGTTCAATGAAACTTGGGTTTGTGTGACGATTACTGGAAAGAACAAATATGTATATGCAATAACAAGTTTAGAGCTAATTTATGATACCTATAAAGTGCAAATTGGTTTATTATGGAAAAATTCTGGTTTAATTGTCGGCTCAAATATTGAACTTCTTTCACTATTTATCACATTTAAATGAAATAAATGGGCTTTTGAATTTTAGTAGTAATCATGTAAGTTTTATCTCAAAATGAAAATCCACATAATGACATAAATAATTCGCTTTGAACTAAATTGATTCTCAAGTTTACATTATTTATCAAGGATCCGTAGGATTTTGTATACTTTTTTAGTTTTTCTAGTACATTAGTTTCGAGTTTACATCCTGTATTATAGTTCTATGCCTGGAAGATTAATGTTGGTCGGCTTAAGGCTTTGGCTCTGATTCTGCGGTGGGCCAAATGGCGGACGACTGACGATAGGCTGCGGGGCCGGCCCGGCGGCGAGTAGCAATGGAGGCCAGTGGTGGATGGTCATGGCTCTTTTCATGTTTGACGGGTATATTTTATGGTAATTTATGATAGACACATGTTTTGGTGGGAATATGATTACCATGAAATGAGGTCATTTGGTTACCACGGTAATCGTATATTTCCGGAAATACCGTTTACATCTAAACAAGTATGGTAATATTTCATGGTAATTTAGGATTACCGTCTAGATTACCTTCTACCAAGTGCACGGTAAATATGGCAGGGACGCATGCAAACAAAGGAAAATAATTATATACATGTGCTGCACTGAAGCAAGTAATACTCAATCCTGATAAAGAGTCAATTGCTGTCAACGATATGGTTCCTTTGCTCGAGAAGAAGATATTGAAAAAATGCAAACAAATAAGGGGGGAAAAAATAACTTCTCAACCAGAAAAAAAGACAGCAAGATGAAAATGAAATTTAGGTGAATATTTTCGTACTTTGGGATTTGAATCACAAATAACAATGTAAAATTATTATTTGGTCCGCAAAAATTTATTTTCATGGTAGCATTTACACTTGTGGAATATGATTTTGGTCTCATATAGAATGTGTTGAAGCATCACATTCGTATAATTTTTTTTCCCGAGAACATTATGATAGGTTCACAAATGCAAATATTCTTGAATTTAATTGTGCAAGCAATATTTCAAAATACCGATATGTATGCATTACCATACCTCTACCCACGTGCACATGCAAAAAGCTAGTAATATGGAAGAAAATACTTCTAGTCGAACCAAGGTTTATGAATTGAATCTCCTTAAGTTAGTACCCAAACATTGAAGGCGAATTGTCATTATCCTATCAAAATACTTGAAAATTTATAAATGTACATTATCCTGAACGCAAATTCTTTTTAATTGAGAACTAACCAAGTTAATATAAAAAGCTATAAATTTTCTTAATTAAATCCAAATTAGACTTTCAGTGTGTTGTGTGGCCAGAATTATTCTCATAATCGTGAGAAACAAATGTTTTAAAAAATAAAATTAATTGTGGATGAAATCATGTAGAAAAACTCTTTCAGAACCTCTGTTATTTAAATATAAATGTTTAAAAACCATTTCAAATCGTTGTCCATGATATGTAGTGCAAAAATATTAATTGTTATAGAACCAAAAAATCAATATATACATTTTTAAATTTTTTTAATTTTCAGTTACTTCCAACCCGTCCCGCGAAGTCTCCGTCGCCGTCCGGCGAGGGATGCAGCTCTTTTGCCAGGTACAATGAGACGCGTTTTACTTGTGTAGCTTAACTTGGTCCAGTGGCTGATGTGCGATTTTTTGTTCCTGAGAAGGGCGATGTTGAGGGATCGATGGTAGAGTTCAACCGAGCTATCGAGCTGTTGATCCTCGCCAAAAGGCTTGTAGGTAATTTATATCCTCCCCCTCTCTCTTGTAATGTATGTTTGGCGTGAGTTATTAGAAAAAAGACGGTTCATTTGCGCCCACTTTGATAGCACGCTATTTGCTGGTTTAATTGATCAATGCACTGGAATGAATGAGAAGAGAACACTTGTTTTGGAGTTTGAATAACTCCAAAACAACCATTTTGGACTTTAGACGAGTCCAAAGCCAAACAACTCATCAAAGCTAAATTTTTAAGTGGAGTAGTCTCATTTTTAAGGGCCGACCGATGCAAGCGGAGTAGTCTCATTTTTTTGTAAAAGAAATTTGTACTTGCCCTTTCACATGAGAAATTAAGATCGGTGAAGCCTTCTACCTCGTCTTGTGTAAAAACACCTTCTGATTCCTCACTTATATGAATGGATGCACTTGTTCAGTGGTCATTTCACCAAATCTTTACATTAATTTTGATTTTATCTAAATATTGAAATTAACATTCATGTATGTAGATTGTAGAGTAATACAAAACCGTAACCATCCTTTATTCATCTCCTAAATCTTAAAACTATATAATTTGGTCCAATTTATATGCATGTTAAAATGGCATTCATGAAACCCCCTTTAGACGTACATGAACCTATATATTTGATAACAATTGACAACATGTTGTAGACCTATTGACTTTTACAAGGATCCAAATATGATTCAAGATATTTACCATTTCACTTTTGTATATTGACCAGAGATATCTTTAGGTGATACATTTCTTGCTATGGATTTTGATGCCCAACCTATATGGCGATCAAAGGTTTTTGTCTTTTGGATTGATGTCACTGGTCAAACATTTGTAAATATTTAGTCAAGAACAGTGCCTAACTGTTTATTAAGTCAAAATATTTTTGTGGCTTGGTTAGCAACTTAGCTAGTAGAAAACTGAGACGAGCATTGCTTAACTTGGGTCAGGATTTAATATAAATATTAATGAATTCATCTTTATTTGAAACGTGAACGAGGCAAAAACGTGGGTGAGCTTGAGTGAGGTAGAGAGCATAGCAGAGAGCATGTGAGATCGAGGTCGTTATGTAGTGTTAAAAGGAGTTGGAAATGCTTTATGCGGAGCAAGATGCTCAGAAAAAAAGGAAGTAGACCAATATCAAGTTTCTATCGAGTGTTTCTTTTAGTGCATTAAAACTTCTTTCATCTCTCTTACTGTATAAGGCTAATTTCTTTGGATGAATTTGTCACCCGAATTTGACATTAATATTGCCAAATTTAGTAGTGATGATATCCAACACATAGATCTTTAAAATCTTATAGATTAGCAATAGCCATCATTAAGCGAGATCTTCTTTAAAAGATTGAGTAATGCCTAAGTAGAGACTGCAGAGCATTATTTATGTAAATAGGTTGATGGTATTCTATCTTTCTCCATGGAATTTTCTTTTTTCATGCAGTGATTCATATATCGGTTGTATACATTATGACAGGTTAATTGTAAAAACTTAAGCCTCTGCTTAAATTTTGGCTGGCCATGCCACTTTAGACTGATAAAAGAAAAGCAGGTTTCCTTTCTGAGCTCTCTATCTTCATGAGGCCTTTTTCTCTTTCCGGTGTCCATTGTCGATCTTTTTCCTTTTCTTGTCATACCTCGTCAAGTCTCAATTCCATTATCTTACAAGTCGAAGAGTAGGAAGGAAAAAGGAAAAAAAATAGAAAAGAAAAGGGCAGACAAAATTTACTCACTAATCCAACAAATTATTTCCAGATCTTTGGCAGCGGGGGTTGTCTCTCTACTTTCTTAATAGGTATGAGCTCTCTGCTAATATGAATCTTTCATGGTAATCGGCAGTCAAGCTGCATTGGTAGCATTTAGTGTCACAGAAAGTTTAAATGTTTATGTAAATTGTGTGAAGATTTGAACAAGCTGCAGAGCAGTTCAGATTGGATGTTGCAGCGAATCCAAAACCCCCCTCTAAAACAACACACACGTACACTGCACATTGAGTTTGCATGACCAGTTTAACCCATTAATCGGAGGTTCCCTCGCCCCAAAGGCGAGGGATAATTAATGGCAGCTTAGTCGGTGGCTGCCGGAGATTCGGATCCCCATAATCAATAAACCCCCGCCTATCCTAGGCAGGGGGAATCTGTAGTACGCCCGACAAGCGCGCGCGTATTCCCATCTCAATGGGGTGACTAAAAACACCCTACAGTGCTTAATTCTTATGTGAAGCTCAGTTGTATGGAGTTGCAGAAGCTAAATGAAAACGATTCCTAGAGGCAAGGATTTTCTATATTTTCTTGTTATACTACTCTGAGCTATAACTGATAGTTGCTACCTCTCACCGTGCTCATTGCATATAAGGCAAGCATAATAGTCTTTGGTAACAGTTGCAAACCGTTCTCTCCCATGGACTCATAAGTAATTCAAAGATTATAATTATATTCTGCAGGTTGGACGACATCCAAGGCCTGTTAGGCGAGAATCTTATAGTATGTCTAGAGATGGCGGGGACCCAGAAAAGGTTTATGCTAAATCCTTTACACACCTTTAGATCATTATTGTAGTTATTATTTGTTATGTTTGATTTAAAGGATTCACTTCACTTCAAAATACCAAGATGAGCATCCCTTCTTTCCAAACTGCTACTTGTATTAATTTGTTGATGGAATACTGGAATCCCTGCATGAAAACAACCTGTTATTTCTGTAATTCAATATCTGTTATCCTACGTTACTAAGAACTCTATTAATTTCTTGCTGGTTTGTGCAGCTTGTCTCAGAGTTTGTGAATCGTCGACAGAATGAGTATTTTTATGCTTCACTATATGCCGGCCTTTATCACGAGTCTCAGGTTTGCCTTTATCAATCCTTCATCATCTTCTTACTTTTTAGTAGGGCCACGGCGAGTCGGCGACCAAAGCAAGGAGCACCTTTCTAATCGTTTCTTCTCATTTCCCTATTATTATATGGGTTTTAAAATACCCTCATTGTATCTCCAACTAAAAGAACCCCCTACTTTATTTATATCGGCAACATCAAACCGATGCTTACGTACGACCTTTACATGGATTTCGGCATCGATTCATTGAACTACTAACATTTACAGATGCTGGCTCTACATTTAGAATGCATTATCAATCATCTTCAAAATATATAAGGCCAGATACAAAATAACTATGGTTATAGATATTGTGGATTCAAGCAACGGACCAAAAAGTCATTTTATACAAATCACCCACAGAAACAAAGGTGTGTAGAGTCTATTTGATGCATGCAACCGAAATTTCATTCTAAACGTACCTCGGCAGTTTGCAAATCATTCTTAGCTGCAGTACCTCATAGTCTAAACTTTGACCCAATGTGCATGCTAAGAAACCTAAAAGTTGAGAATTCTGCAATGTTGAGCCATATACACTTCAACTTACCAATCTTACAAGATAGTTCTGTGTAATCAAGTTTTTATTTTATTTTATTATTATTTAATTATATTTTTTATGGCCCTCTTTTAGTCTTTACAATTGTATTTTTCTTGCCGCGTCTTGGCGTTGGTTTCTTTTATGGTTAACAAATCAAAATTCGAAGTTTGATTTTCTTTTACGTTTCTTAATTTTGGATTTCTCGGAAGTAATAGTCTTCTTTCATAGCTCAACCTATCTTTGATTCAAGGATACTTGGAAGATAATGATGCTTATTCTCTTGATAATAGTTAAGCATATATAAATGTTGTTAATTACAGGTCAGATGACTACATGGCTTCTCTTGCAAAGGTTCATTGTTCTAGTCGAAACTGGAGCCTCGTATACCCTTTGTGCACCTATGAATCTCATAGATAATCAATGTCTTGTAAGCTCTCTGCCCCCTGATTTGGTTTCCCTATGTTCACAAGAAATTGGCTCTTATTTGTTTCAAACAAGAAAAGTAGGTTATAATTTATATATAGTATCCAATCCTTGTGCCTATTAGAAATTACCATGTTTCTATGTTTTTCTTAAACTATGGCAACGATGCTAGTTTGAGAGGCTGATGAAAAAAAGGAGGAAATATGAAATAAATTGTCATAGTTTAGCAAAAGCTTCATCGTCTCCTTTGCAAGCTTAACGAGATTTAACCCTTGTTTTTGAAAGCTGTTCCTGTATTGCAGTCGTTGCTTTAACATTTATTTGTTATATACTTATATGATCTGATGCAAAAAGGCCGCAACATTTGACAAGAACTCTGGAAGTTTCTGTATCTTATGTGGCCAGCAGATTGATCATATTCCAGAGTTGCTAGTCTCTTGAACCGAGTTAACAGACACAGGGAATCGGCTTGTGGATGTAAAATCAATACGATAGAATTACCGCAAGTGTGTTCACTTCTCCTCTCAATTGTTATGATATCTGATCTCTATATGTATTTATGTATGGATGAAATAAGAGTGTGAATGTTACAAGACAACAACTATTATCACTATTTTGTACTAGTAAACCTTTTTTTTTTTTGGGAATAAGCAGTGTTAAATTTGTTTATCTTACCTAGTATTGATACATTTACATCGCTTTTCATGTACTGTTGCATTTATTTGTCAGTAGTATGGAACATACATGATTGCTGTGATTTGGCATCAATTCTATGGCATTATTACTCAAGTCCATGCATTATTTCTTATAATATTTCTGGCATGATCACAAAATTTCTTACGTATATCATTACTTGTAAAAGGATATATATAATCCATTTGAAAGGTTAAGGAAAGAATTGATGCTCATCGTCAAGAATCGACTTCTTCACTATATATATCTCATATGGGTGAGAGATACAAGGGGCCACAGAAATATAGCTTGTAGGCCGATTGTTTGTGGCTCCTCCCTCCTGTGGTGTGAGAGCAGGGATAGCCAATGCTCGTCGATAAAAGTTGAGTTCAAAGTTGAGTTCTTTAAAATAGGTTGAGCATTTCAGCGTGATGCATGCTCTCATCGTATCATCTGTTAATGTTTCTTTTCATGCGCTTTTGTTCTTTTGGGTTAAAATTTAATTGGGTTATTATCAGACTACATGAATGTGTATTTGCCATATATTGGAAATATAAAAGAAACATTTATCATCACTAGTTTGGTTCAAGTTCTAGAGATTGAATCCTTTGCTAAGATTTGGACTCTAAGATATATACGTTAATAACGGTAACTAGCATTTCACCTGAATTTCTCTCTAAGAAGTTCGGTGGTGTAGATTCTGTCTTTTCATCAAGAAACCTTTTTGTGGTATGTTTTTTGTTGGGTTATGATGGAAACACAACGGTTGGCTCGTCGGGCGTTGTCTGGAGAGCCCGAATAGTTCATTTTCGATACCTCTAGATCATCATGATCGTCAATTTCCGTAACAAAATTAAATCCAGATCAAATCCTCCAAGTTTAAATGCAAAGAAGATTTCTTGACGAAAATAAAATCCGATGAATAATGAACGTACACTCCAGGAATTTGGGGACAAGAACGGCAAAGCTATTGCCATAAACCTAATCAGGGGAATCTCGACGCTGTTATTAAATCTACTGTCGCTCTAGGTATACGCCGACAGCTCAAAGCTGTCGTCTTATCCAACGACGGGTTCAAGCCGTTGACGATAAATGTTTCAAGATCTGGTCGAGTAACAAGGTGGGTCCCAAAGTCGACAGCTTAAAAGCTGCCGGCCTTGGACCCGTGCAATTTTTTTTTCTAGAAACAATTAATTCCAGATTACAATAAATTTTCAAATCACAACAATATTTTAAAAAAAACAATAAATTTCCAGAATATTACAAAAATTTCCAGATTATAAATTGCAAACAATAATTTCAAACAAACAATTATATCAACACATTGCCTTCGGCACCATCAATAATTACATAACCTCCACCACATCCAAAATCAACACACCTCCGCCACATTACAACCAAAATCAACACACCTCCATCACTCGATATAAAACACACACATACGCGCGCACTCACACATACACACATATTACTGTTCAAATTATTGAAATAATTGAATAGGACTGTAATTAAAAGAAGGTTAAACTGTCCCCGCGTTTTATTAAAAGATAATTTAATGAAACTAATTAAGGTCCCAAAAAAAGAAAAAAAGAAAAAAGAAAAGAAAAGTTACAATGACCATTCGCCAATCTCCCTATGTTGGGAAGTGCATATCATGAAATAGAACCATGAAATGCATTCGGTCATTCACATTTAATTTTCCAAACACAATTGTCTCATGAGTCCAAAAAAAAGGTGGTGCTATCAAATTAATTCTTTATTTTATAAATTGCAAACCGATTGTCATCGACTCATCGTCTATGCGCGAGCCACAGGCCGAACCCTATAAAATGTAAGAGTCGATCAGTAAACATGTGTACTTTAATTAAAACTGTGAACATAAAATCGATAATGCTCCTGAGCTAACTGATATTCTGTATCTCGGTAGTTTTAGCAATAATGTATCTGCTTGGTGAAATTAAAATGTATAGTTGAAATTTATAGAGTCAGGCATAGATCATGTACCTGAAACTGTCTGATTTTTTCTTCTTCTTCTTAGGTGCAGAATTCAATTCGATTTCTTTTCTTACCTGTCGAGATGTTATTTCACAGGTTCGGTAATTTAGCTTTATTCCTCTGCTAGCTTTATTCTATGTCACTATCTGGAATTTTGTGATATTCATGCCTATCTCTTAAACTTTCTGTGATATATATAGTCATATTAAGAATCATATCCTGTAAACGAGTTGTCAAGCACAAGTGACGAAGAAGAAAGGGAGAATCATGGCATCTGTAGACTACATCGACGGAGACAGCCTCGTTCTCCAGGTGTACAGCGCCTGGAAATCCCTCGATGAAGATTCCGCGGCAAGTTAATTTCCATAACATCCAGATCTTCTATTAACTGTAATCGTATAATTTTCTGCAAAAAAAGTTCAGATGTTCTAACGATTGACCTTCAACGATTTAGATGCGTTGGATCAAGAAATCATCGAAATTTGACAGCTTCATGATCTTTGCAAGGGGACTTGATGTTGCGCATAGCGATGATCCTAAATACTGGCTGTGGAAAAAGCTTAGCGGGTCAGTGGAAATTATCTAAAATGCATCTGAAATAAATATTTTTAGTACATTTTTGTTTATTAATAGCAATAATGGGTATCAGATGCCATAAGAAGTAAATCTTCATTAGTGACGGCCAAAAGTAAACTCAAATTCTTTTTCGCCCAATAGACGGTATTGTTCATCTGACCTATAACTTATCACATACCAAATTTTATGGCCAATAACTTATCGCATGCCAAATTTTATGAGATATTGGTGTTATTTGCTTATTGAGTGAAAAAAGGTTTTATTATCAAAAGACCGCCAACTTTGCAACCAGCCGATGCAAGTATGGTAAAAATTACCTAAGCCAAAATTCAACATACACAAGAAACTATATTTTACAGGGATCCTATCGCGGAAGTTGCAACGCTTATAGAAATCTCATGGCTTGAGGTGGTTGGATCGATGAGGATGGGCTATTTGAGGCCGGATCAAAAGTATGCGGTCATGTTTGTGATAAAGATGACGGAGAAAGCTTACTCTGAAACTGTAACGACTCTGCAGCTGAAACTTCCTGACGGTACTGTGAAGACGAGGGTGGTGAGCCTAACGTCCTTGAAAAAAGGCCAGTGGCTGAATGTGAAGGTTGGCACGTTCGTAGCTACCCAGAGCGAAGGAAACATCGAGTTCGTGCTTAAAGACACCGATAGACGAATCAAGGCCGGGCTTAAGATTGCGGGCGTGCTTATTCAGTCTCGTGTTTGAAAGTAATTTCAACAAATTTATGCATGTACGTGTGTCGAATGTAATAATATGAATTACGATATCGAGAATAAAAGCTCTTCATTGGAACGTTTGACGACATATATAATAAAAATGATAGAGCACAGGAAAGAAATTAATTTCCAATACAAAGAATTTTGCAGAATACAAGAAATTATTTCAAATTATGGCTATATTTGAAAAGGGAATACACAATAAAAGAATTACGATATCGAGAATAAAAGCTCTTCATTAGAATTTTTGACGACATATATAATAAAAATGATAAGAGCATAGGAAAGAAATTAATTTCCAATACAAAGAATTTTGCAGAATACAAGAAATTATTTCAAATTATGGCTATATTTGAAAAGGGAATATACAATAAAAGAATTACGATATCGAGAATAAAAGCTCTTCATTAGAACATTTGACGACATATATAATAAAAATGATAGAGCATAGGAAAGAAATTAATTTCCAATACAAAGAATTTTGCAGAATACAAGAAATTATTTCAAATTATGGCTATATTTGAAAAGGGAATATACAATAAAAGAATTACGATATCGAGAAAAAAAGCTCTTCATTAGAACGTTTGATGACATATATAATAAAAATGATAGAGCATAGGAAAGAAATTAATTTCCAATACAAAGAATTTTGCAGAATACAAGAAATTATTTCAAATTATGGCTATATTTGAAAAGGGAATATACAATAAAAGAGCATGAGATTGAATGATTGATGTTGTCATTATCTTTGATAAAAAAGATATTAGGTGCTTAAATATATTCTCCATCCATATATGTGTGTGTGTGTGTGTGTGTGTGTATATGTATATATGTGTGTGTGTGTGTGTGTGTGTGTGTGTGTAGTAGAATTTATTATTTAATCACATCTTTCATAATAATATACCAAATTCCTATTAAGTCAAAGCCTCACTTATTTTTATTTCAAATAACAGAAATCCTTCTGATCCTAAATAATATGTAACTTTGCCTAATTAATTAACCTATGTCTCCAATGAGGTTGGGCGCCAATGATTCTCCAATTATGTAGGGATATTAATGATGCGACCCACTCGAATTATTCTTAGTCTTTTTATATCTATTAATTCTTAATGTATTCTTCTCTCTATATATAACCATCTTGTTATCAATTGAGTACATAGAAGTAGCAAGAAGTAAAGATTTAATTTTTTTTTTCTTAAAGAAGCTGAAAATATGGGGGAGAAAACCAAGGCAAGTTCTATCAAACCCTGCCAGTATTATGCATGCGTGATGCACATATGTAATTTAGAAAAAAAATTCTAACAACAATTGATATCAATGATAAGAAAAAATTATGGAGGCTTTTAAGTAATTTTTTCTTATTAGATTTACAAAGCTATAAATAACCATGGAACAATTAGAAATTGTTGTTTTCTTGAGGTTTTCGAATTTGCTTCTTGATGACTTGATCACATATACTCCACGTCTCGAGCATTAAATCTCATAAAAATAATTAGAATCATGCTAAAAGATTGATTATTTCATGTTTCAATTACATGATTAATCCATGCATGCATTTAAAATTAAATATGGGTTTTATTGAAATTTGAAATTTCAGGTTAATTGGAGCAAGAAATCAAGTGAACTTGGGAATCACATGATCTCTGCAAGGGAGCTTTACATCGCCTACTCCGATGATGATAGATACTGGAGGTGGCGTATTCTCCCCGAGTACGTACGATCAATATCAATACAATATCAATTAGATTTTAGATTGTAATTAATAGGAAAATTAATTTCGGACTAGTATGCTAGTATGATTTCTTGCTACATGTTGATTCAATTGGTCTTAATTAACTAGCTATATACATAAATAGTACTGCTAACTAATCTTCACAGAGACGAGGATGTGGAAATAGCGGAACTGATAAAAATCTCACATCTCCAAGTCACTGGCACCGCCCCTATGAAGATATTCAAAACCGGAGAAAAATACGAGGTTTTATTTATAATGAGAAGGACTAAATCTGCTTCGGTAACGACTGTGGCGACATTCTATTTAGACCTCCCAGATGGGAACAAGAAGCAAAGGCTAGTGAGCATCATGAAAAACATCCAGCCAGATCAATGGGTGCATGTGAAAGTTGGTGCTTTCGATGGAGATCAGAACAGCGACGGAAACTTGAGCTTCGGCCTTAAGATCAGCGATAGAAAATCCTGGAAGCAGGGGTTGTTCATCGGAGGGGTTCTTATTCAGCATGTTGCATGAGTAGTTTGAATGTTATATATATATATATATATATATATATATATATATATATATATATATATATATATATATATATATATTCAAGTATCTCAAGTTAAGGGTACTGCAAATAAAGTTATGACGCGGTTTGAACTCCTGGGGTTGAAGGGATGTATATTTAATTATAACCAGCGCTTTTCGAATCTCTGATCTCTCCAATATTTGCTTTTGTTACTTTCTTACCATATGACTTCTTTCATTTCTATGATGAGGCGTCACTCGACTCTCTTTTTCTCATTATTAATTTTGAGAATTTAATGGGAGATTAGCTAACATATTTCTGAGCTAAAACAGATATTCTATGTTGGCCGTGCCACTGTTTAATTGATTATCTCAGATTAAGCTTATCCATGGTTCATTTTTCATATAGAAATATGTTGTTGATCGCAAAAACCAAATAAATTACAGTAGGTTCCTTGTATAAGAGATTTGCAATTTGTTGGAATTGATACTGAGAGTCATTTTTCTTCATTCATATTCTTTAGTGCAGTAATAATGACTTCAATTTAAAATGCTACACCCAAATGAGCACTAAATTTTTCCATGATAAAATTGATATCTTTATTATATATTTGCATAACCGATTTCTAAATATCAACCAATATAAGTGCTAGAAATTGATTTCTGTGCAAATATTATTGAAAAAAAAAGTTTGACGTTAAATTGGATGTCTGCTGTGTGTGTGTGTGTGTGTGTGTGTGTGTGTTTCTGGAAAAAGTTTGGAATTAATTGGATGCTTAACTACTATCAAAAGATAAAACTGTTCAGTAGATAATCAACATGGGCTCATTTATAGATATGACTATGGTTAAACTGTTTCGAGCCATAACTTTTTATCCAAATTCAGTTAACTGCATTAAGTTAATTTGCCATACTGCTAATACATTTTGCATGGGGCGGACTCTCCTGGAATCCTGCTCTTTACTCAGAAAAAAAAAAGAAGAAGTAAATTTGCGGTATTGCTTTGAATGAATAATGTTTCACTTATGTTCTGCCCCATTGCATACATATTCTTTTTTTTAAGGAAGGAAAAAGTGCATCACTTCACTCAAATTATCTTTCCTAACAGTTTCATTAGTCCCAAAATATGAATTAATTATCAACCTTTATACCAGTTAAAGGTGTGGAAGATATGCATATTTTTGACCTGAGTGATCGATTCTGCAATACAACTATATATATGATAGTCGGTGTTCGAGTCACAGTCTGAACCCTCTAACACGCAAGAGTTTGATATATGGACACGTAAGACATGTAAGCTAATAATAATTATAGCAAGAATGTACTATCTGTTTTAACCTGTACATATATACAACTCGTCGGAAACTGTTGAAACGAGATATCCATAGAAATATTCCACTGAGGCAACCGAAAGCTTCGATTATTTTGTGTGTGCACGTAGAGAGTTTGGCATGGAATCATCTGTAACTGTCTGATTATTATTATTTTTTCAGTTCAACACCTTTCGGTGCTTCGATTCAATCCTTATTCGTTACGTGTCTACCTATCATCTTCACAGGTTAGATATGTTGGCTAGCTTTATTCCTAAGCTTGCTTTATTCTGTAGCGTTGCTGATTGGAATTACGACAGATTCAAGTCTATCCTGAACTTTGTGCAGTATATAGTGGGGTAGGAATCATATCCTGCAAGGGCAAGTCGTCAAGCACAAGCGAAGAAGAAGAAAGGAATAGAAAGGAAAGAATCATGGCATTTGTAGACTACATCCAAGGAGACAGCCTCCTCCTCCAGTATTTCAGCGCGATGCAGTCCCTTGATGCAGTTTACGCAGCAAGTTTCCATAACATCATGCATCATGCTCTTTTATAATCAGTATCAATTCCGTATAACATACATCCATTATTGGCATCTTGAAAGCACATATACAAAATATCTTAAGATGACGATTAGAATCATGTTAATATAATGGATCTTTTAACAATTTAGATGCCATGGACTAAAAAATCAATGGCATTTGGCAGCTTCATGATCTTTGTGAAAGGGCTTCATGTTGCGAATTGCGACGATCCTCAATGCTGGGCGTGGGCCGGGTCAAGATTCCTGGATGAGTGCAGACTCTTAATGCAACACACAGAAAAATTTCCCTTCCCCGTTTCGGTTTTCTCAATACTGACTATGGCGAAACGATAGATTATACTAAAATACCGTGAAGTTTCCCCATCTTTTGACATATATAACACGAAACTGTATAAATTGTATATAAACGTTCATGAGCTTTTTTTTGCTTGTGGACCAGGAATATCATTATTCATTTATTACTCATCTTTCCAAAACCATTATTATTTTTTTAATCTTTCTAACTACAATTGATCAATTCAAGATATAGAAGTTGAAGGGAGCCAATCATCCGTCGGATGTCCCACAGAAAGTTTCGGGTCTTTGAAAAACACAAACTTGTCCTAAAGGATCCAACCTCTCTATATGTCCAATACACAAAAAAAATGAGATCATGATGCGTTCGGGGTCTCCAAATCTCATGAAATTTCACTCTTAAAGGTTCTAAAACATATAGATCACAATGATGGTTACAGATCGGTGAAAAACACCGTGTATGGTTACGTGTTGAGGTATTCGCCTCAAATTATAAATTAAAAAAAATGAGGCCTAGCCTCATTGGATCAGTTCCGTGCTTGCGTGTGCGCGTGTGAACGCCGTCATTAGGTATGAAACTGTACTATTTTCAGGGATCCTGTCGCGAAATGTGTACTGGCCAGAGAAATCTCATGGCTTGAGGTGGTTGGATCAATGAAAATGAGCTATTTCACATTGAATCAGAAGTACACGGTTATGTTTGTGATAGAAGTATCCGATGAAACAGCTTGCTCGGATACGATAGTGACTCTAGAGCTGAAACTTCCCGATGGTACCAAGAAGACGAGGATGGTTAGCTTTCCTTCACTGATGAAAAATACATGGATAAACCTGAAGGTCGGTACGTTTGTAGCTACCAAAAGGGATGGAGTTGTCGTGTTTGCTCTTAGAAAACACCGATGAAAGGATCAAGGCGGGGTTTTACATTGCAGGGCGTTCTTATTCAGCCCCGTGTTTGAAACAATGGTAAAAATCTTATGTATGCGTGTTGAATGCAGTAAAAATTAGTATAAAGAAGAATAAAATCTATGTTCTGATGAATTTCTCTATTGGTGTATAATTTTCTATGAAAAATGTTAGAAATCTTAGTAAAGAAATTTCCTGTACAAGGATTCTAGTGAAAAATATACAAGAAATTCTTTCGTTCGCAATATGGCTACACGATTAAAAAAGCATTTAACGAATCTCTACTGTTCTATATCTCCTAATAGAATCCGAACCCCTGCGGAAACACTTTTTTTTTAATATTTGCTTTTGATAAAAAAAAAAGTTGAGTCCGGGCTCACCTCAGAAGTATATTAAGCATAAACACCAAAAATATGTAGAGTAAACTTTAAATAAATGTACTCAAAACTCTTCACATTTATATATACTAGTGTTTTGGCAAATTGTTATTATTATTGGATTTTTTATTTATAGATCTCTTTTTCAATAATAATCACACACATAAATCATTCTAAGTGTAGGACAAGATGGCGGATCGCCGATTTGACCATCGGATTGAGCCATCTTGAGACACTAGGTTTAATATCAGCCCCCAATGGATAACAATCCTTCATCAATTTCGCAAACTATTTGTCGTATGTCTAATCGACGATCCGTTTCGTTCAAATTGATAGTCATATCCTAAATACAGTTTGTTTACAAAATCACTTTTTTAGGAGCTCTTTGTTAGAAGCCCGATTGATGGCATATGATCCAATAAATTATTAATTTTAGTTTAGTACGTACTGACGACAATCTCATAGATCATAGTAAGAAATGGGGAATAAATACAATAAAACATAGTATGGATATGCAAATAAATAGTTAGTGATGACAGGCCTATAAAAAAACTCCATTTACCATTAGATGAAACTGTGCAACGATGAAAATATAAGAAGAGAATAGTATATATGAGTTGGAATATATATATATATAGAGAGAGAGAGAGAGTAACGGAGGAAAAAGGTCATTGGAGGGAATTTACTCCTATGGCGTCCCTCCATCATGTTTTCCGATGATCGGAATCCATAATCTTCATCGTTATCATCTAAGATGTGGGTGCACCAAATTTCATGTGATTCTTCAATTTTTTCACTATTGATTTAGCAATGTAAAAAGTTCTATTGTTGGTAAACCGTTAATTTTGAACCCGCTAATTCAACAGTGAAAAAATTGTAGAATCACATGAAATTTGGCGTAACCAAATCTTAGATGATAACGATGAAGATGATGGGTGCCGATCGTCGGAAAACACGATGGAGATTGTATTTTTTCGACGCCATAGGAGGAAATTCCCTCCTATGACATCTTTCCTCCATTATTCTCATATATATATATGAAAAACCTGCAACTTATATTTAAGAAAAATGCGTAACCTACCGGGCTTGAAATCCTACAACCACTTATCCAAGAGACAAACGCCATGGGTCTGCTTATTTGGCACTAGTATCTAATAAGCTTGTTTGGCAAGCGAGTCTTACCATTTTGTCTTTTGGATAGATTTAGTATGAGATGACGATATTGCCAAACCTTTATTTGATAAATCCACACCAAAATTTGTGTATGAACAAGATTAACCTCAACAATATCAACTTTTAATTCCCTCATCTTAAGGGGGTGCTTGGTAGGGGGTAATCTATGAGGTAATTCTAAATTCCCATAAATATTACCTTACTTGTTTAGGTGTAAAAAATATTCCCGGGGATATTACATTACCGGGGCAATCAAATGATCCCGTTTCATGGGAATCCGATCCATCCAAAACACATGTCTATCCTAAATTATCATAAAATATGCCCACCAAATACAACATGTGCTATGACACTCGCCACCTGCCGTCGGCCTCCCTTGCCGCTCGCTCGCCGGCTTGCCGACCTCCCTCATCGGCCATCATCGGTTGGAAGTTCACCGCTGGCCGTTCGCCGGTAAAAAATTCGTCGCCGGCCTCGCTTGCCTACCAACGTCGGTCTGACATTTGCTGTCGGTCTCCCTTTCTGGCCGCCGGTCGGACGTTTGCTGTCGTCCTCCCTCGCCACCAGTCGGCCTCTAGTCGGAACTTCGCCACCGGCCTCCCTTGCCGCCAGTCGCCGTTCGGTGGGATGTTCGCCGTCCGCCGATGGTCGGACGTATGCCGCAAACTGCCGTCCTCACCGCCATTGTTCACCGTCGGCCGCTCCTCTCATTGTCTGTTGCCGGTTGCAAACTTATATTACCGTGGATGATTAAAATGTACCAAGTACGGTAATGCAAGATTCCTTGGAATTAGATGCCTGGTCATCACATCCCCAGAATATGAGGATTCCTGGTAATCTTTCATTCCATATACCAAGCACCCATCCTCTGCCTGCGGCTCTCACCAGTCATGTTGTCGCCCTCGACCTCTCCTACCTCCGACTCCTCAGCCACCATCTCCTCCCTCCTTATCTCCTTCCTCTCCCACCTCCGACTCCTCAAGCTCTTCAATCTCCACACTCTTCTCTAACCCAATTCTCTTGCTCTGGCGTTTCTCGATCCTAACGGATCTGCTGACCAAAATCGACGGTGTGTTGGGGGGCAAGATCAGCGCCGTCAAGTACTAGCTCCCCGAAAAGGATCTCGACGTTCTCATCTTGATCTCGTCGCAGGAGAATCTCGGTAACATGATAGAGGAGCTCGACCGCGTTGATGACGAGCCCACGATGTTGTGAATCTTCATGATCTCACCGACGACGACCATATCCTGCGATCGACACGAGACAATGCTACGTCGACGCCGTGAAAAGGATCCGAATCGGGATCAAGAGGAGTGACAGCATAAAAAGACAAAAATTAAGGGCTGATGCGGTTAGGGATAATTTTGTCCAAACATGTACAAGTTTTTGTGTGGATTTATATATCAAATAAAGATTTGGCAATATCGCCGCCGCCCTTAGCAGGATTTCAACCCGGTAGTTAAAGTAGTTAAAGTATTACTCTGAGTGCTTATAATGCATATATAAGGTTCAGTTTTATGAATGCATGTCATTTAATTAGAATTATAATGTTATGTACATGAGTTGTCATGAGCTTTGACGATACATGTATACATCTCACAAGTTAATTCAGATATATTGGAATAAGAAGACACCTCGTTTTGGGAACTACGTAAGTAATCTCTGCAGCGGAGCTTCAAATCAACATACATGCTATCTGTTGATCACAGATGCTGCAACTTTCATACTCTCCCCGAGGTGTACGTATACGTACGCATTGATCCATATAAATTACTTATACTTAATATCATGTTGATGGAGCTCCTTATTCGGGCCTCCGTCAGATGTTGTCTTCTGTTAATCTCGAGGTGAACTTGGTTGATTGTCCTTCGTTGCGTGTGGGTCTCAATGGGTTTTGAGAGAAGAAGGTGGGGGTGAGGAGGCTGTCGCCGAGTACCTGCAAAGAAGTCCCGGGATGGTTTGGTACCACCGAGGACCCTCCGACGATCAAGTTAGTGGTGAAGTCCGAGCAGAGTAACGACGTCAAGTGTAAAGAATGGCATGCCTGACCCCTCTGTGATGGGGGTTTATATAGCGGTGGTGGCACGCAGCAGCAGGCGCGAGAATCTCGCCGACAGTTACTCTCCCGACGTCACGTCCGCGTAGAGAACGGATCGCCCATTAATGGGGATCGTGATGGCGTGGAACGTGGGATGTTGTTGGCGTAGAATCTGCGCACGGCGAGATTCACGGAGTGGCGGTTACGCCTGTGAGCGGTGGAGTTGGTCGGAGGGCCGAAGAAGACGGCCTCGGCCGGGAGCTCGGGGACGAGCGAGGAGGCCGAGGAGTCTTGGTCCTGTGGCAGCTCGGGGCGAGCCGAAGGGCCGAGGAGGCTAATTTGCAGGGGGCCCCGAGAAGGACCGGCTTGAGCTTGCAGGTCGGGCATAGGGTGGCCTGGTCGGCCCCTGTGAGCCCCTTCTTCCGAGTCTTGGGATATGTCATCTGCCACGCGTCCTGATCTTGGAGGTCGCCAATATCGAGTATTATCATTAGTCCCCCACTCTTGTCCCGACCAGCTAGTGGTCGGGTTAGGAGTGGACTGCCGGGCCTCCTGAGGTGAGCTCCTTCTCAGGGTTATGCCGGGATGAGTCCTCGAGCCGTCGGTTGTCTTTTCCGCTAGCGAATCGAGGCGAGATCTTTGCATTTAAGGAGGGTGCGCCGGTTTGTGCACTCTGCAGTCGAAGCGACGGTCCACGTGTCGAGCGCCAACCGGATGACGTGACGTGCGCAGGTCTGCGGCGTCTGACGGGATGCAGCCAATCGCTGGGCTGCCACGTAGAGTGATCAGAGCCGCTGGGCGCAAGAGGCCGTTTCGGCAGGAGACGATGGGCGCCATTGGATGAGGCCGTATGCGGTAATAAATACGGGTGGGGCCCGCCCTAGGGCTGTTGGAGATAGTGCCCTCAGAGTCAATTATTGGATCACAGGCACCTGATTGCAATGATTGAGGGAGGACCTATACCGGTAGGAAAATCTTACTCAAGATGATAGTATGCTGTCTGGTTTATCTTTATCATCGTGTACTGTTTTAGGTGACCTTACGAGTCGCTATTACACGTTGATAGAGCCCCTAGGATTCTTGCTTGACTGCTAGCAGTATGAGGGCGATCATATACGTGGGAGCTGGGGTCTATAAGCACATCCTTAAAAGGTCCCTAGTCGTGGGAGTTTCGAGACAGGGCATCGATACTCCATAGTAGACTAGTGTATACAGTCGAGACCCCGACGAGAGGCGGTGGCCGGTCTCACAAGCCATTGGTGTCAGTTGGTTCACCTAAAATGTATACAAGTGCTCATTGGGTTATGAGTACACCGGACAGGACTCGCTGGGAACTTGCTAGTTGGGATTATACCAGACGTCAGATAGCAGTTCCCTGGTGACATGTGTACAGGTTAGTTCATCGACCTGAGATCGTCATTTGTCTCGTGTGAGTTCTCACTGTGCTTTGATTACTACCCTACCACGGCTCAAAGGAGTCGTGCAAACAGGTTTTAGTTGGGTACAGTCCCGAACCACATGGAGGCAGTGAGTGGATCTGCAGGGGTTCGTCTCTCCCGGTATTGGGGTGAGGTCGCGCTGTGTCTAGGAGAGCCATTACACAAAGCCCTCGGCCGAGGCAAGAGATTTACTGGTAGGTATTCCAGTAGTATCTCAGGGTGTTCTGGGCTTCACTCCGACACGACTTGTATCGCTTTTGGGGGTCTGACTTTTACCAACCCCTAGGCCCGCCATGTGATACTCATAGACGAACGGACCGGACTGTACGGATATTGTCACTGACAGGCTCAGTAGGGTGTCAGGATGAGTTCGCTCATCGACGTCCCTTTTGGTCAATAGCTGGTAGCCCGTCACGTATGGCTAATACCTCTGACGTGCTAGTGGTTAAATCCACAGTCATAGTATTGACGAGTCTTTAGAGTCCACCACACACAGTTACTCAAGTTTCGGGTGAAACGCTGTAGAGGCCGTATGGAGATATGGCAGGGTTCGATCAGATACGTGCGGTATTGCACGGATCGTGATCGGACGGATAATACTAGCGGGCTTTGGTTTAAGCCGGATCCTAGTATTGTACAGTGTAGATTTTGTCTCTTTGCATTTGTATTCAGTGGGAATACAAATGCGGATATGTATATACAGTCGCGGGGTTTTTCTGTAATTTATTACGGATCAGTTTTCTGAAGTTGCCAGTTTGCATTCCGTTCCGGCCAGTTTTCCTTTGTTCCTTCCCGGCCGGACTTTTCTGATGGAGGGACTAATTTGCAGTTGTGCAAATTATCTTTTGTGGAGGGTTTCTTTGTGAAATGGTGGCATCATGATGGTTCTTGCATGATGAGATTCTTTTTCCATCACTTGCTTGCATTAATTGAGATTAGAACGGATTAGAAGTTGATGTGAGGCTTGCTTTTGGATGTGGTCACCCTTTGGCTTCTACTACACTCACCTCCCTTCTTGCTTTAGTTTTTCCTCTCCTCATTTTTCCTTATAGGGGGCCGGCCACATATTAGAGGTAAGAAGAGAGAGTTCATTTTAGATGAGGGAATTATTCATATCTCATTTGCATGCTTGCTAAATTCTCAACCTCTCTCCAAAGTTCTTTCATTCTCTTCTCCATCAAAAGGCAACTTTACCCCATTGAGACAAAGGTTTTCTACACTAGTCTACAGCAAACCTTGGACGTGTCGGCTAGCCAACTTCGCGCCCGAGTTGCCTCGGTCTAGAGGTGGGAGCCCGTAAAAGAACCCGGCGATGTGGTGCCCGTTTCGACGAGGAGGCGATGACCGGAGATTCCGCGAGGAGATCGGAGTGGGGACGAAGACCGAAGGACACAGATCGCTCGGTATATCTCTCCCCCATTCTCTTGATAGCTAGGATTAGGTTAATGGTTACGATCCGGGTTTATTGTCCGCGGTAGCGCCGGTTTAAAGTTAAGAAAAATTTTGATTCCGCATTTTGGCCTCGAGTAGACGGCCGGGGCGCTGCCGTGGCATAACATGGTATCAGAGCCACGCCATTAACCTAGTCTAGCTTGCTCTAACGTGTTTACAAGTTCGATCGATCGGATTTTCCAAAAACCACATTTCCATGTCGCACTTTCTGTCGATTTTTTCCTTGCTCTAAAAATTATTTGGTACATTGGAAAATTACGTGCAGGGTTTTTTTATGAATTCTGTGAAAATTTGGTACGCTGATGTTACTATAGCGCGGCGGTTTAGTAGCCAAAACCACGTTTTGGCCGCGGAACCGCCGCCGTTTATTGGCCAAACCGTACCAAATTTCTACAGTGGTTTACTGACATGGAAATAGGGTTTCTGGTATATTCTTTTTGGGCCCAGATGTTTTTGAGTGCTACAGTTGTGCTTGGGGCCCACTTCGGAAAATTCAGTCGATCGAAAATTTTAAACATGTTAGTTCACAGTATTTACATTATATCTGCGACCATGAATGTCATTCGATCGGTAAATCCAGTCTATCTGCTATAGCCCTTTTAGACGGATTTGCGAATGTGACATTCACGTTGATGTTCTGTGTTGTGCTGTGATGTTGCGGATTGGTCGTGGGGGATAGCTTGGATGCAATGTTAGTACAGTTTGGTTTATTATGTACATTTGATATTGCGGGACGAGCGTCCGACATGTGGACTGCCGTCACTGCCTGTTTGTATATTATTCTTTTGGGGCACGACCGGGTCGAGGTCGATGTATCCGTTGTATGTATATTTTACTTTCTGTACTAGGCTTACCCCAAGGTGGGGTGCACGGATAGCCGGGTTCTAGAGGGCAACAAGCCCGCATCTCATGGCATTGAGACGGAGGGGGCTTTACTCTAGAATTGGCGGGCTATTCGCCGCACTCGTAGGGGGTACAGGTTGACCCAGGAGGGGTGCCCAAGTTACCGGATTCCGTGAAGTGCTGGGTGGTCCATTCACGTTGCTGAAGGGGGCTGCCTCGCTTCAGGTTTTGGCGGGTAACTTGCCGAGCCCGTAGGGGTCTAGGATTTCATTGCACAGGCTATACACACGACCAGTGGAACTTCGGGTTTCAGCAGCGGCTCTGTGAAACCCGGGGCTTCCAGATTATCTGTATTATTCTGTGATGCTTATTACTTTTCTGTGATGTTGCATTTTATCACGCCTTGAGCGAATATTATATATTGATTTATATACTAGTAGATGTTGTATATGTTTTACACCCGCGCTAGTCCAGTCCCCGCTCTGTCGTTAGTTAAGTAACCTAACGGGTGATGACGGGACCCAGTGGCGAATGCGGATGGCATATACGTACATAATTATTTTCGTTCTTTGTGGTGTGATCAATTGATGGGACTGCGTTGATTCGGATCAATGCAAGCTAAACAAACCTATTCTGATGTTGTTGGAACATTTTTCAAAAAGCTGTTATTGCAAGGACGTTCTCTTTTGTTTTGCATCGTGGTATTCAGTTGGAATATCCTGCACCTCAGTTGACGAGGCAAGGGCCGAGATCCCTTCACCGGGAGTGACCCCTTGGACAGAAGTTTGCGTCAAGGTAATAACTTCACTATAGCCGATTACTTTTGCTTTGCATCGTGGTATTCAGTTGGAATATCCTGCACCTCATTCTACGGGGAAAGAGCCGAGATCCCTTCACCGGGAGTGACCTCTTTAGCAAAGGTTTTTGTCACTATATTTTTATAAAAAGGCTATGCAGTTCCTTCAACGATATCAAGTTCATTACGTTAAAAGTTTTTCGCCAAAAACTAGACGTAGCCCTCCGTCATTTCTTACAAGCATTGCTTAGTATTCGTGCTGCGTTTGTTGACTGTGTCAAGGCGTAGTGTTCGGTAGCTAAGTAGTGTTCGTTTGTGGCATATTAATGGGATTGGTTAGGATAGTCGTGCGGCCTTGTTGACTGTGTCAAGGGCTTGTACGGGTGGGTTTAATGCAATCCAGGATAATGATGGGTTGAACTTGACTAGAACTCTTTGATTTGTTGACTGTGTCAAGGTCACTTGGGTCCTAGGGGTAAAAATCATATCGGGAGTTTCTAAAGAAACTGTAACTTGCCAGGCATGCGCATACCTTCTGGAGTGTGATAACGTGAGTGGATTCCATCACGTTATCATGCGATGATAGTTGGATCCCGATTCCCACTGATGAGTTGGTTTACTCCTCGGGTTATCCCGACTAATTCTTCTTTTGGGTTTGGAGAAGAATTTGGGGTTACAGTGGGAGGTTTCCTGATTAGATAAAGTGAAAACCATTCTGATCTAGGTTAGAGTGCACGCTGAGTGTTTCTTTTCTCTCTCTCTTTGGCAGCGACCATTGACCCGACCCTAGACTATGACTCAGTGACCAAAATTAACTGAACCTTCTTAACACTGGCTTTTGGATTGTCAGAGTTGCATATCTCATTGCCACTCCCACTTTTACCCTTTTTTCCAGGACACCCCGTATTACTACGAACGTCCACTTCCATTGGATAAAACCATCGTATGGTTATATACGAACTCGAAGGAATTTATTCGAGGATGGTTTCCGGTTCTGGAGAAAACGAATATGACTATTCAGTTTTCTTTTCCTTTTACCTTCTCTCAGGTTGCGAGTACTCCTTGGTTTAGGAGATAGTATACCTATTACGCAAATTGGATAGTCTTCTTTCAAACCATAGGCTGGTGCCGAACGGTAGGGAATGAAGAAAACCAATTAGCCTAACTAAGGTGTACAGAAGGTATTAAGTAAAGACATATCAAGGGATTTGTAAGAGGGCAAAGTAAATTGCGACAGCTATTCACGACCAAACCAAGTATTTCATTACCACTCCCACTTCACCTTTGTATTTCTCCAGGACACTTCGTATCACTACGAAGATCCACAGTTTATTGGATACTCCATCGTATGGTTATATACGAACTCGAAAGGAACTTCTTCCAGTTCGGGGATGGATTCTGGTTCAGGAGAAATAGAAATAAGGTTTATTCGGTTGTCTTTTATCTTCACCTTCTCTCGCATTGCGAGTGCTCCTAGGATTAGGACAGTACACCTATTACGCAAATTGGATAGTCTTCTTCCAAACCATAGGCTGGTGCCGAACGGTAGGGAATGAAGAAAACCAATTAGCCTAACTAAGGTGTACAGAAGGTATTAAGTAAAGACATATCAAGGGATTTGTAAGAGGGCAAAGTAAATTGTGACTGCTATTCACGACCAAACCAAGTATTTCATTACCACTCCCACTTCACCTTTGTATTTCTCCAGGACACTCCGTATCACTACGAAGATCCACAGTTTATTGGATACTCCATCGTATGGTTATATACGAACTCGAAAGGAACTTCTTCCAGTTCGGGGATGGATTCTGGTTCAGGAGAAATAGGAATAAGGTTTATTCGGTTGTCTTTTATCTTCACCTTCTCTCACATTGCGAGTGCTCCTAGGATTAGGACAGTACACCCATTATGCTTATTGGATAGTCTTCTTCCAAACCATAGGCTGGTGCCGAGCGGTAAGGAAGGAAGAAAATCATTTGGCCTAAAGGGGTGTACAGAAGGTAATGACTAAAGACATATAAAGGGATTTGGAGAGATGGCAAAGAAATATACGGTTACAGTTGTGAATCTGGATAATGGAAGAGGCATTACTAGGAATACCGGGATACCCCATCGAAACATTTCAATGTTTCAGTTTCACTGTGTACTGTTAAAAGAGAACTGATTTCCCAATTAGACACTTGCTCCAGAGTATGTATTTACCAGGTTTGATTCTCACATCTATATGGTTTTACAGATGATGAGTGGGAGTAAGTTATTAGAAATTAGGTGATCATTCTCATTATATCGGGATTCGTTGTAATTGGTGATATTTGAGAAAATCGCCTGGGTTGTTTGCCGGACGACAAATATTTGGTTTTGAATATATGTTGTTATGCACCAATTTCAAATTGATATATCTGTACGTCTATTTTTATAGAGTGAGATATGACTTTTTGAAATTATGTCTGTGACATTTACCTATATCAGTAGATGGTTAGGTAAGGAGCATTAAACAGCGGTGTAATTCTTCTTAACCATAAGTACAGTTTTCAACCTACGACACACAGTGAATGAGTCACTAGACTCAGGGGACTTATACAGAGTATTGTATGTTGTCCAGTGTCCGTTAGGACAGAGGGGTTGGTACTCGTACTATATTCTGTTTACTTGTGACTTCTTTAGTTCTTAGACATGTGTTTCGTAGAAGCACAAGGTCGAAGTTTTGAGAAGTTATAGGTATATGAATAAAGTAGAGGACCAGGTATTGCAAGTATCAGGATTCTTCAAGGTGATCGAAGATGTAGATACTTGTGTATGGTATTCGGTTGATAGTAATGATTAAGAGAACTTGCTTCTCTTTCAGGTTACTCATAATTGGAAGCGTTCCTAAGTTGAGTAACGCTGATCAGCCTCCTTCCATTTAGTTGACATGCACTGGAGACAGCTGCATGTTTTGAATCTGGTTCAATTAAATCAGTGCCTCTGTTTCTGTATTGGATACAGAACAGTTCATATCTTAACGATGTTAAGGTACGGGGAGTTGTTCAGCTTATGCTTAAAACCAGACTCTGGATAACTCAAGGCACGTTTCTGTAATGGCTGTTTGTGGGTTGACCCGGGCTATGACGAGGGTTGACCTTCTACTATCTGGAAGATCAATAGTGATATTGTTCTTAACTCGCCACAGTTTTAAATAAAAATGTATTTTTTTTCCAGAAAACAGTAGTGAGAGTATGGTAGAACTGGAAGTGATTCCAAAACCGCAAACGATTACTGAAGATTTGATAAGAACCTAAAGATTCAATCTAGTTTGACATTCCATTGGCTACTCCGCAAATAAAGTGGGTAACCTCAGGCACTCGAGAGGTACTTCGGTATGCTCAAGGACGGTGGCAGGGAGGTTCTTGTTTACCCAGACTTTCCATTGCTGTTGTTCCAGATTGTGAGACCCGGCAGGAGGATGAGTATAGCGTCGTTCTAAACTAACTTTAGAAGTGTACGTTTATATGACTCTGCCAGAGGGTTGTCGTAGTCAGTGGGAGCAGCGGAAGCATAGTGGACAAGTAGCTTATGTCTATTTATAGACTAAAGCAGATACAGCGGAGATAGATCATCTATTTCTGATGTGACAGTCATAGGTTTGACTTCATCAGAATAGGGGATGGATCTGTTAAGAAGGTAGTAGGGTGTGATGTCCTGGTATTTGATGACATACACAGAGTAGGAAGTGATATTTCTATACTACGATCGGTGATACTTTGGTTGTCACACAGTAGTTTATCCATATAGGAATTGGATCTTATATCGTACATTCTGGTTACTAGATCTATGGTTTTAAATCTAGATTTGGGTGGTTTCCCAATCTGGGTACTTAGACAGCATTCTATGAGTATTTAGAATGGAGGACTCCTGGCACGGTAGTGTACCTGCAGGTGATGGAGTCAGCCTCTCTTAAGATGTCTTATAGACTAAAGTGGAGAGGGATGTGCATGATTGGCAGATCACTTGCTTAGGCAATTGAGTCAATCATGAGATGTCAAGTACCACACCAGATGTTGTTTTTGCACGAGATGCAGTAAGTAGATATTAAATCCAATCCTGGAGAAATGATCGGAAGCAGTTTTAGAACACAAGTTGATGTTCTAGGAATATGATAACGACGGCCTCATTCGGGAGACAGTTATCATTCCAGGCTTCCAAGGTAACCTGGATGACAGAGTGACTGTCAGAGTTATAGTTTTCCCTCCGAAGAGGGGCAGTATTTTGGACAGGTGGTCCAAACGGATACTGAGGGAGGTATGGCGCAGGATACTGATTGGTTTCAGTTGACGATACAGTCTAAGAAGTTTGGATTTGGAGTTCATTTATGAACTAGGTCCCATCAGATATCCAGACATATTCTAAGAAAGGTATTGCTCATTTCGGGAGATGGGTTTCTCCGCGAACTTGAGATAAAGAGAGACATAGAAAGAAACATCAAAGCGGATCCACTCACTGAGGCTATTCCTCGAACGCAATAGTTTCGCAAACGAGTTTTGTGAGACTGACTAGTAGAGGAATTGGGTGTTCGGTATCACACGGGCTGTGAGTATGCGACATCGCAATAATTAGCCTTGAGTGCAAGTGGGAGATTGTTGGAGATAGTGCCCTCAGAGTCAATTATTGGATCACAGGCACCTGATTGCAATGATTGAGGGAGGACCTATACCGGTAGAACAGTCTTACTCAAGATGATAGTATGATGTTTGGTTTATCTTTATCATCGTGTACTGCTTTAGGTGACCTTACGAGTCGCTATTACACGTTGATAGAGCCCCTAGGATTCTTGCTTGACAGCCAGCAGTATGAGGGCGATCATATACGTGGGAGCTGGGGTCTATAAGCACATCCTTAAAAGGTCCCTAGTCGTGGGAGTTTCGAGACAGGGCATCGATACTCCATAGTAGACTAGTGTATACAGTCGAGACCCCGACGAGGGGCGGTGGCTGGTCTCACAAGCCACTGGTGTCAGTTGGTTCACCTAAGATGTATACAGGTGTTCATTGGGTTATGAGTACACCGGAAAGGACTCGCCGGGAACTTGCTAGTTGGGATTATACCAGACGTCAGATAGAAGTTCCCTGGTGACATGTGTACAGGTTAGTTCATCGACCTGAGATCATCATTTGTCTTGTGTGAGTTCTCACTGTGTTTTGATTACTACCCTACCACGGCTCAAAGGAGTCGTGCAAACAGGTTTTAGTTGGGTACAGTCCCGAGCCACATGGAGGCAGTGAGCGGATCTGCAGGGGTTCGTCTCTCCCGGTATTGGGGGTGAGGTCGCACTGTGTCTAGGAGAGCTATTACACAAAGCCCTCGGCCGAGGCAGGAGATTTACTGGTAGGTATTCCAGTAGTATCTCACGGTGTTCTGGGCTTCACTCCGACATGACTTGTACCGCTTTTGGGGGTCTGACTTTTACCAACCCCCTAGGCCCTCCATGCGATACTCATAGACGAACGGACCGGACTGTACGGATATTGTCACTGACAGGCTCAGTAGGGTGTCAGGATGAGTTCGCTCATCGACGTCCCTTTTGGTCAATAGCTGGTAGCCCGTCACGTATGGCTAATACCTCTGACGTGCTAGTGGTTAAATCCACAGCCATAGTATTGACGAGTCTTTAGATTCCACCACACACAGTTACTCAAGTTTCGGGCGAAACGCTGTAGAGGCCTTATGGAGATATGACAGGGTTCGATCAGATACGTGCAGTATTGCACGGATCGTGATCGGACGGATAATACTAGCGGGCTTTGGTTTAAGCCGAATCCTAGTATTGTACAGTGTAGATTTTGTCTCTTTGCATTTGTATTCAGTGGGAATACAAATGCGGGTATGTATATACAGTCGCGGGTTTTTCCTGTAATTTATTACGGATCAGTTTTCTGAAGTTGCCAGTTTTCCTTTGTTCCTTCCCGGCCGGACTTTTCTGATGGAGGGACTAATTTGCAGTTGTGCAAATTATCTTTTGTGGAGGGTTTCTTTGTGAAATGGTGGCATCATGATGGTTCTTGCATGATGAGATTCTTTTTCCATCACTTGCTTGCATTAATTGAGATTAGAATGGATTAGAAGTTGATGTGAGGCTTGCTTTTGGATGTGGTCACCCTTTGGCTTCTACTACACTCACCTCCCTTCTTGCTTTAGTTTTTCCTCTCCTCATTTTTCCTTATAGGGGGCCGGCCACATATTAGAGGTAAGAAGAGAGAGTTCATTTTAGATGAGGGAATTATTCATATCTCATTTGCATGCTTGCTAAATTCTCAACCTCTCTCCAAAGTTCTTTCATTCTCTTCTCCATCAAAAGGCAACTTCACCCCATTGAGACAAAGGTTTTCTACACTAGTCTACAGCAAACCTTGGACGCGTCGGCTAGCCAACTTCGCGCCCGAGTTGCCTCGGTCTAGAGGTGGGAGCCCGTAAAAGAACCCGGCGATGTGGTGCCCGTTTCGACGAGGAGGCGACGACCGGAGATTCCGCGAGGAGATCGGAGTGGGGACGAAGACCGAAGGACACAGATCGCTCGGTATATCTCTCCCCCATTCTCTTGATAGCTAGGATTAGGTTAATGGTTATGATCCGGGTTTATTGTCCGCGGTAGCGCCGGTTTAAAGTTAAGAAAATTTTTGATTCCGCATTTTGGCCTCGAGTAGACGGCCGGGGCGCTGCCGTGGCACAACAAGGGCCCTTACTCTCTCATATTCCTCATTCTCAAGCCCCAGCTGCCCGGGGCTCATCTCCCCTCTCTCGTTCCCAACCTTTGAAGAGTTTCCTTCTCAGGTTAGATGTCTTCCTCTGTAGAATCAGTACACGTCGTAGGAGTAGATGTTAGGGTTCCTTTAGATGTGTCCGAGTCCCCTCGAGGATTAGGGGCTGGGCCCTCTCCCCGAGGTCGTGAGGCGGGGGCCGCCTTCAGGGAGGAGGCGGTAGATGTAGCCCCCAGCACCCCGTGCTGGGTGAGGCACGAGGACGAGCTCGCCAATGCTCGAGCTCGCTTCCACATTCCCCCGCGCTACGCGCTTCGTCTGGCCGAGGAAGGAGAGAGGGCAGACCAGGTACGGGGCAGGGAGATTGCCTTGTATTTGGAAGCGTTTTGGGGCGGAATGCGCTTGCCCTTCTCTCCTGAGGTCGCCGCCGCTCTGAATTTCTTCGGCTTGGCTCCCGGCCAGTTAGTGCCGAACGCGTGGAGGAAACTCCTTGGGTTCCTGATCCGCCTGAAGCTGCAGGCGGTTCCTTTCAGCCTTTCCCTTCTCGATTCCTCCCTTGCTTTTAAGAGTCACCCCGGCGGTCGAGCTGGCGACCCGAGGTGGGTTTATTTTACTTTTAGGAAGCGGCCCGGGGTTGCTGCCAGGACTGGGGTCGTGGCCTTGCTCTCTTCTATTCACGACTGGAAGAAGAAGTTTTTCTTCGTCTCCCCTCCCGAGGGCGAGGACTGGCCGGTGCCCACCAAGTGGTCGAGGGAGAAGAGTCTGCCGGGGAACCTGTCCGATGACCCCGCTGCGGTGAGAGTGGCGTCGTGGGAACCTATCCCTCGATACGACGTGCTGCTGTCCGAGAGGGTTCTGAGTTGGGCCGGGCTTAGCCCCATCGAGTTCGTTGGTAAGTTGGGCTTGCTTTCTGGGTTTATGTTTTACTCGCGTTGCTGATAAGTAGGTGTTCCCCTCCGAATAGCGGCGCGGACGACGTAAAGACGCCTTGCCTGAGATTCGGGGCAGATGCTATTTGGTTTTATCCGTCTACCTCTCCGAAGATGCCAAGTTGATTTATGGCACCGTGTATCGGAGGTTTAGATAGATGCGGCCGATGTAGCAGACTTCGTCGGATTCCCCCTCGCTTGAAGGGTTTTAGATTGTGGGGACGCTCTTCCCTGCAGGCGCAAGCCCCTGCAGTTAATTATGCTACCGCATCGCGGTAGCCACTTTCTCTTTCTCCAGATGTTCACTTCGTGTCGTGTGTGTTTGTTTTGTTTGTGGTTGCCCGTGGATTGTATACGGAGACTAAGTGATGCCGTCGCCCGTAGGACGTGGATTAGTCCAAATCCATGTTTACTTAGATTTGGGTTTGGTGTTTTAGTTTAAGGATACGTTAGCCATATTGAGGCTAAGATCAACTTAAACTTTTGTTAAGGATACGTTAGCCTAATCTCCAGACTAAGATCAACTTAACGGGATCATTTGGATCCGACAAGAGAGCAATTGGCTCTATTGTTTAGTTTAATGACATTGCGGTCGATTTCCAGTTTAGGGACATGGTGGTCCAATACCAGTTTAAGGACATAGTGGTCCATCTCCAGTTTAGGGACATGGTGGTCCATCATTCCAGTTTGGGGACGAGCATTAGTTTAAGGATATTTCGGTCCAACATTCCTATTTTGGGACGAATATTAGTTTAAGGACGTTTCGGTCCACGAGTTTAGGGACCCCGCAGTCCGTATCGATGTGTGGTTGTCGGGACCCGTCACCTCTCTGACGTCGTTGAAGGATTACAACGATAGGTGTCAGAGGAGTTCGAAGATGTACCCTTGAATCGGATGTAAATTGATTTAGGAGAGCAGTCTTGCTCAGTCAATTTAATTTGAGGACTTACGGCCATGATTGGGCTAAGTCCAGTTGAGAAATGTCCAACGTTTTAATTTATCTTTGGCCTAGTAGGCTTGTGCTAGGGCTTTGCCCCTGTTTAATAATGCACTGCATTTTATTCTGGCCTGCTAGGCCTTTTTGATTTGGGCTCAGTCTCTTTGTAAATGATGCAGAGCATCTGTTTTGGTTTGGGCTCTGCCCTTTTTAAGATAATGCATTGCATTTTATTAGGCCTGTTAGGCCTTTTTAATTGGGCTTGGCCCTTCTGTAAATAATGCAGTGCATTAATCAAACTGACAGTGGCCATGTGGCCTGTCAGGCGCTTTGCGCCAATTAATGAGCGTAAGCGCATATGGTGGTGACACATGTCACGCAAGCGCAGTGCGCTGTTGCGCTGCTGACACGTGGCGCGCTCTGGTAAGTTGCGCCAACTTCAAAAAGCAATGCTCTATTTTAAAAGCGCACAGCGCAAGTGGTCTTGGAGCTGACACGTGGCGCTCTCTGGTGGCTTGCGCCAACCCAAGAGCGCAACAGTGCAGATTTGCAAGTGCAAGGCACTGTTTTAATGACTTAATCCAATTTTGGATTTAAGAGAGGAATCTTTAAGGTTCCAGAACCAATGGTTCATAAAAAAGTGCAAGGAACTGTTTTTATTTATTTATATATATATATTTTTATTGAAGATCGTTGATCTTGTTCTTAGATCAATGTTCTATTCAGAAGAAGTTCTTCTTGAATAAAGGTTTTTACCTTTTTTGTTCTTGAATTCTTCTCAAGATCCTTCAAAGTTCTCTCTGTTTTGTTTTTGAAGTTCTTGATGTTCTCAATGTTTATGTCTTTGAATTGGGGTCTAGGGACCTTTATATAGTGCCCATAAATTTGTTAAGTTTGTTAAAGAGACCATTCTCTGAGTGATTTGGGGGATTTTCCCCACCGTTGGATCTTTGATCCGAGGGCTTCTGTTTTACAGAAGACAATTTTCTTGTTTTAACGAGAACAGAAGGATCTTACTAGAATTTTAATTCTGTTTGGCGCAAACGCCCCAGCGCTTGACGCGTGTCACGCATGGCACAGCGCAGCGCAACTGCGCTGCCACATGTCGCGCAGCGCGCAGCGCAGCGCAACTGCGCTGACACGTGTCGCGCAGCGCACAGCGCAGCGCAACTGGGCTTGCGCAACTGCGCTGACACGTGTCGCGCAGCGCACAGCGCAGCGCAACTGCGCTTGTGCCACTGCGCTGACACGTGTCGCGCAGCGCAGTGCTTGCGCAACTGAAGCGTTGCTTCCTTTAATTTTGTTTTAAATAGAGCCTTGCTCTGATTGGGCATGCTGCCTTGGGCACTGCGCTCCCTGCGCTGGCATGCCTGATTTTGACACGTGGCGCCTTGCGCGTAGCGCAGAGGATCCGAAGCGTTGCTTCATTTATTAAAATTTAAATTTTCAAAGTAGAGCTTTGCTCTGATTGGGGGAATCGGAAGCGTTGCTTCATCTCCCGCCTTGGAATTTGAACAGAGCTTTTCTCTGATTGGGGTAAACAAATGCCCCCCCACCGTTGCGCTTACGTGGCCCCAAACGCGAGCGCAACGGTGGCAGAATTCTAACCGTTGCGGCAACTTTTGGAAGTTGAAAGGGCATTTGATGCCTATAAATAGGACCTTTGGTCCTCCACAGATGATCATCATCTCCAAAAATTTTGCTTTCAGAATCTCAGTGCCCTGCTCTTTTGTTTAAGCACTTTTAAAAGTTCAAACTTTAAAGAATTTTAGGTAAAAAAATTATTTTGGATTAAATTAAATCAATTTTAAGAGCCTTGCTCTCAATAGATCCCTGATCTAAAGAAGACCCATTTAGGGTTTCACTTAGCAGAGCTGTGCTCTAAAGGGGTCTAAAGAGGACTAAGGAGAACCCTATTAGGGTTCCATTAATAGAGCTCTGCTCTCTAAAAGATTTTCCTTGGATTTTCTTAATTCATTAATGGAGCTTTGCTCCTTCCAAATCATATAGAAGAACTCTTAAGAATTCTTCATGGATCTTGGAAGTTAAAGATGGCATTTTGTATTATTATTATTATTATTATTATTATTATTATTATTATTATTATTATTATTATATCATCTTTTCAGAGCAAAGCTCTCAATGTTCTTAGGGGATTTTCCTCAAATTCTCCTCATAATTGATTTTGACAGGTGTCACTCCTGTCTGCAGAGCATTGCTCTCGAGGAGTTTTAACTCCCTGTGTCCCTCCCCTTTTTTTTATCGCTAATCTTCCAATGATGTTTCCTTCAGGCATTATGGCGGTGCGTCTATACAGTCTGCACGAATTCATCACCTACGAGGATATCCGTGTACAGGGCCGTCAACAAAACCAAGAGTTTACAGATGCCCAGTGTGCGGAAGTCATGGGTCGTCTGAACGCACGCGTTGGTTGGCTGCTCCCTCGCCGTTCTGCCCCCTTGAAAGCCGTGTTGGGAGCAAACTGGAGAGCACTCCCGGGGTTCCACGAGGCCCTACCGTTCAATGCGTTGGATGATGCTGAAGACAAGGTGCATTCAGTATACCTGTTGGGGCTGATCTCGAAGAAACGGCGGGATAGCCTCATCGACATCTTGCATCAAATTTTCCAGCAGACGACGATAATCGCTGCTTATCAAAGGCTGGGGGGCCTCGCCGAAGATCTTGACACACAAGAGCGCGAGAGGCTGCGCACGAGAATAATCAGAAAGGCCAGAAGAACTCTGGATGACCTTACTTTTGAATTCCTCAATCCGTGCCCTGGATATGAGGTTATTCCATTGTAATAATTTTGAATAATGTTTCTCGTTTATTGCTTTTATGATTGTAAGAATTTTTGGCAATATAAATGGAAAGTTTTTATCCCAGCTTGTCTTATTTCTCGTTCTGAGTCTTTTGCCTATGCATGAATGAGTGTGTCTTGAACGCTTGATCAAATGTAAATCGGATGTTCTTCCTGTCACTTTCTTCTTTCTTTTATTGTCAACATGTTGTCTTAATAAAAAAGGTCGACAGATAATAGAGTAAGCATCTTAGTTTCTCCAAGAAATAGCGATGGCTTTGCCCGTAGGTTCAGATCTGCTCTGCCTAAGACTTTTCAACTCTACGAGCCGTGAGGGTTTCATAGAGATTTTTCTCCCTACGGATCGAGAGGATCTCGTAAGTGGATTTTCTCCTTAGGAATCGTGAGGATTCCTAAGTGCGTTTTCTCTTATAAGTCGTAAGGATCCTATAAGAGAATTTTCCCTCTTACGAGTCGAGAGGACCCGTAAGCGGTTGTTTCCCTCCTTGTCGAAATTCGACTTTGGAGAGTGAGACCCGTGAATAGTATGCAAGAGACCGTTTTAGACCGACTTGCAGGGTCCCAGTGCTCAGGAAACAAGTTCTTTAATCCCTGCTGCCTAAGGCTTTATCTTGCAAGTTGAGATGAATCGGGAAGTTCTCGCGGAGACACTGGTTTCTCTGCGGGCCGACGTGAATCAGGAGGCTCTCATCAAGGACGCAAGTTTCCGTGAGTTGAGGAGTTTGCCAAGGACACTGGTTTCCCTGGGATGGAAACGAGTCGAGCTGTTCCTGCAAAGACGCTAGTTTCTCTGCGGGTCGATGCGAATCGAGGTGTTCTCGTCAAGGACACTGGTTTCCCTGAGTCGAAGTATTTTGCCGAGGACGCTAGTTTCCTCGAAGTTGAAACGAATCGGAGTATTCCTGCGGAGACGCTAGTTTCTCTGCGGGCCGACGCGAATCAGGAGGCTCTCATCAAGGACGCTAGTTTCCTTGAGTTGAGGAGTTTGCCAAGGACACTGGTTTCCCTGGGGTTGAAACGAGTCGAGGTGTTCCTGCAAAGACGCTAGTTTCTCTGCGGGTCGACGCGAATCGAGGTGTTCTCGTCAAGGAAGCTGGTTTCCCTGAGTCAAAGTATTTTGCCGAGGACGCTAGTTTCCTCGAAGTTGAAACGAATTGGAGTATTCCTGCGGAGACGCTAGTTTCTCTGCGGGTCGACGCGGATCAGGATTTTCTCGTCAAGGATACTGGTTTCCCTGAGTCGAAGGATTTGGCCGAAGACACTGGTTTCTTCGGGGTTGAAACGAATCGGAGTATTCCTGCGGAGACACTGGTTTCTCTGCGGGCCGACGCGAATCAGAAGGCTCTCATCAAGGACGCTAGTTTCTCTGAATTGAGGTATTTGCCAAGGAAACTGGTTTCCCTGGGGTTGAAATGAATCGATGTATTCCTGCAAAGACGCTAGTTTCTCTGCGGGTCGACGCGAATCAGGATTTTCTCGTCAAGGACACTGGTTTCCCTGAGTCGAAGGATTTTGCCGAAGACACTGGTTTCTTCGGGGTTGAAACGAATCGGAGTATTCCTACGGAGACGCTAGTTTCTCTGCGGGCCGACGCGAATCAGGAGGCTCTCATCAAGGACGCTAGTTTCCCTGAATTGAGGTATTTGCCAAGGACACTGGTTTCCCTGGGGTTGAAACGAATCGATGTATTCCTGCAAAGACGCTAGTTTCTCTGCGGGTCAACGCGAACTAGGATTTTCTCGTCAAGGACACTGGTTTCCCTGAGTCGAAGGATTTGGCCGAAGACACTGGTTTCTTCGGGGTTGAAACGAATCGGAGTATTCCTGCGGAGACATTGGTTTCTCTGCGAGCCGACGCGAATCAGGAGGCTCTCATCAAGGACGCTAGTTTCCCTGAATTGAGGTATTTTCTAGGGACACTGGTTTCTCTGGGGTTGAAACGAATCGATGTATTCCTGCAAAGACGCTAGTTTCTCTGCGGGTCGACGCGAATCAGGATTTTCTCGTCAAGGACACTGGTTTCCCTGAGTCGAAGGATTTTGCCGAAGACACTGGTTTCTTCGGGGTTGAAACGAATCGGAGTATTCCTGCGGAGACACTGGTTTCTTTGCGGGACGACGCGAATCAGGAGGCTCTCATCAAGGACGCTAGTTTCCCTGAATTGAGGTATTTGCCAAGGACACTGGTTTCCCTGGGGTTGAAACGAATCGATGTATTCTTGCAAAGACGCTAGTTTCTCTACGGGTCGACGCAAATCAGGATTTTCTCGTCAAGGACACTGGTTTCCCTGAGTCGAAGGATTTTGCCGAAGACACTGGTTTCTTCGGGGTTGAAATGAATCGGAGTATTCCTGCGGAGACACTGGTTTCTCTGCGGGCCGACGCGAATCAGGAGGCTCTCATCAAGGACGCTAGTTTCCCTGAATTGAGGTATTGGCTAGGGACACTGGTTTCCCTGGGGATTGAACTGATTTCTGGTGGTCTTTCAGGTTCCATATGAGTTACCGTCAAAACCGTGAAGCTAGGAATTTGATCTTCGCTTCGTTCACTGGCACTGCTTCTGTTGCATCAAGACGAATGTCGCGGCTGTCTCTAGGCTGTTGGTGAACCGTCGAGATTTGACTTTGCTTTCTGGCGGAGCCCGTTGGGAAGGTATGGTTCCGTCTTTGTTTGTGCCCTTGGATTGTATACAGGGATCGATGTGATCTCAACGGTAGGGCAAAAGTTGCATTCATTTTTATTGTTTTATTTCCACGATGCTCTATCAATTCAGCTTTTGATCGCGAAAGTCGCGACTGCCCAATCATTTCGGCTATTTTTCGCGGTGCCCAATCATTTCGGATATTTATTTTATTTTTACTCGCTGCTTTTTATTGCGAGTTGCCCAATCATTTCGGCTGTTCTATTATGCATACGTTTTTACTTGCTGCTTTTTATTGCAAGCCGCCCCATCATTTCGGCTATTTTGTATGCATGTGCGGCCTGCTGGCTTTCCGCTGTAAGCCTGGAATTAGACACCGATTTCGGCATCAGCACCGCTACAACTGGGATGTTGCCAGGAGCGAATCATCATTTGCCTCTGTCGATGTCGAACAATGGTGTCTTAGCGAACAGGGTTAGGGTCCTGTCGACTAAGGCTTCTGACTTCATGAGCCGTAAGGGTCTCATAAAGGTATTTCTCCCTACAAGTCGTGAGGATCTTGCAGGTGTATTTTCTCCTTAGGAATCATGAATTCCTAAGTGTATGTTCCTCTGTAAGCCGTAAGGATCCAACAAGAGGGTTTTCTCCTTGTAAATCAAGAGGACTTACAAGAGTCATGCGAACATATCCCCAGTCACGGATGGGACTTGGTTAGGGAAATGTTTATTCGCGCCCATGGATTGTATACAAGGGTCAGTATTGAACTACTTGTAGGGCAATATTGAAGGTTGTGGAGGTTGCTTAAGCACAGGTTTAGGTCTCTGTAACTTAAGACTTTCAAATCTTATGAGCCGTGAGGGTCCCATAAGAGAGTTCTCCTTACGAGTCGTGAGGATCTCGCAAGTGTATTTTCTCCTTAGGAATCGTGGGGATCCCTAAGTGTGTTGCTCCCTTGTGAGTCGTAAGGATCTCACGCGGGTGGTTTCTCCTTACAAGGTCGAGAGGACCCTGTAAGTGTCCTTTAACGAGGTTGCGCCCTTTCGGGTTTTCACAAACACTCGCCGGTAGTCCTGCTGTTTTTACTCATGGAGCCCTTTCGGGTTTTCATCCGTGCCCATTTTATTTATGGACATACCATTTTTTTTATACTTTTTATTCTCTTCCTTTTTTTTACGAGGTCGCGCCCTTTCGGGTTTTCACGAACATTCGCCGGTAGCCCTGCTGTTTTTACTCACGGAGCCCTTTCGGGTTTTCATCCGTGCCCATTTTGCTTATGGACATAGCGTTTATTATATATTTTTATATATATATATTTTTTATATTTTTTTTATTCATCTCGTCAGCCTAAGGATGCTGCGGCAGTAGTTTAAAGACGTTTCGGTCCTTCGTTAGTTTAAGGACGTTTCGGTCCTTCGTTAGTTTAAAGACGTTTCGGTCCGTCATTAGTTTAAGGACGTTTCGGTCCATCATTAGTTTAAGGACGTTTCGGTCCATCGAGGAGAAGGCCGGCTACTACTTATAGAGTTTGGGCTTAGGAAGATAGCGAGCGGACATATTCGTCGTGATCTATCATTGACCTAGGTCGTGGCTCATTAAGCGTAGTATTTATTTAGGAAGCGGCCGTTTATTGGCCTGAAAGGCTTTTCACCGTGCATATCCATGTGCAGATAGGCTCCACCCTGGTAGACCTTGTCTATGATGTACGGGCCTTCATAGTTCGGCTCGAATTTTCCTCGCTTGGCACGGTTGGGGATCATAGGTCTTTTGACCACTAGCACGAGCTCGCCTTGGCGGAATGTTCTCGGTCGGGTCAATCTTTCATATGAGCGCGTCATCTTTGCTTTATAGGCCTCCAGATTTTGTTGCGCTATGTGCCGGGTTTCATCAAGGGCATCAAGCTCTTCAAGCCGAAGGTGAGCATTTTCTTCGTCCGTCAGCTCGTAGTGGACTGCCACTCGTAGAGAGGGTAACTCTATCTCGAGGGGGAGTACTGCTTCTATACCGAATACTAACGCGTACGGCGTTGTGTTCGTGGCTGTCTTGAACGTAGTTCGATACGCCCAGAGAGCTTCTTGCAATCTCTCGTGCCAGTCCTTCTTATTTCGGGACACCGTCTTTTTCATGGTCTTTGTCAAGGTCTTATTGAAGGCCTCAGCTAGACTGTTAGCTCGCGGATTATAAACTGAGGAATATCTCCAGTCTATATTATGCTGCTGCGCGAAGCGACTGATCTTGTGGCTTCTGTAAGCTGACCCATTATCGGAGATGATCCGTCGCGGAGTTCCAAACCGATATATGACGTGCGTCTTGAAGAAATGGAGGATATTCTCCGTCTTCACTTCTCTTAACGGTACTGCTTCTGCCCATTTGGAGAAGTAGTCAGTCGTCGCCAGGATGACTAGACGATGCTGGTTCGATGGGGCTGACTATGTCAGTTCCCCACATTTCGAATGGCCAACTAGCCACCGTTGGATGTAGTGGATTTGGATGCTGGTAGATGAAGTCCCCATGGATTTGGCATGAGTGGCATTGCTTCGCATATTCGAGGCAGTCCTGAATCATCGTGGGCCAGTAGTAGCCCATCCGTTTAATCTTCAACTTCATCTTTGGGCCTTCTTGGTGAGAACCGCAGAGTCCGTCGTGAACTTTCTGAACGACTCTTTTCGCTTCGTCAGGTCCCAGGCATCTCGACCACAGAGAATCAAACGACCTCTTGTACAGAGTATCATTGACGAAGGCGAAAGACAGAGCTCGTTTCATAAGCTGATGTCTTGAGGACGCATCTTCGGGCGTTCGACGGTATTTGAAGTAGTCTATAAATACTTCCCTCCAATCCTCAGCCTTTCCCCGGTTATTTATTTGCATGGCCATTTGCTCAGTCGCTCCCTTTTCTTTGGATGATTCCGGAGATATTTCTGCTGGGGCAAGCACCCGACGGCTTTGTACCACGATTCTTACGTCATCGAGGTTTTCGTCGGCCAGTTCTTTAGCGAGCTTGGCCAACGCGTCCGCCTTGCTATTTTCTGCACGCGGTATGCTTTCCAGCATGTAGGAGGGGATTTGGGTCAACAGTTGCTGCACCTTTTCGCCGTATTTCACCAGCTCTGGTTCGCACGTTTGGTAATCGCCATTTACTTGACTAACGACCAGTTGGGAGTCTCCATATATGAGGAGGTTTTCAATTCCCATGCCGATGGCGATCTCGAGGCCTGCTATCAAATCTTCGCATTCGGCTTCATTGTTCGTCCTCGGTTCTGTTAAGGAGAAAGCAAAGCGCATTATCCCTCCTTGTGGAGTCACGAAGATAAGGCCTACCCCCGATTTGATTATAGGGGTACTTTGTTTGCGCTTCTTCATGGAAGATGCTCCATCGAAATAAAGCTCCCATCGGGTATCATATCCGTCTATCGTGTCAAACGCATGTTCGTCTGGCAGATCGCAATTCAGAGGAGAATCAGCAGGTATCGGATGCTCAGCGAGGATGTCGGCGATGGCCTGGCCTTTCACTGTCTTGAGAGGTTGATATGTTATCAAGAACTCCATCAAGAGCAGGGCCCATTTAGTGAGTCGATCAGTCAGTATGGCCTTCGACATTAAATACTTAAGGGGGTCCACCTTCGATATGAGATGGACTTCATGCGCCAACGCATAGTGCCTAAGCTTGGTTATCGCAAAGATCAACGCCAGGCAGTGTTTTTCAATGGGGGAATAGTTACTTTCTGCCCCCAGTAGAACTCGACTCAAATAATAGAGTGCTCTTTCTTTCCCTTGATCGTTCTCTTGTGCCCATAATGCGCCTAAGGAACCTTCGAGGGCGGTTGTATAAAGAATGAGGGGCTTTCCCTTGACCGGAGCAGCCAATACTGGCTGGTTCTGCAGGTATTGCTTGATCTCGTCTAGCGCGCTTTGGCATTTTTGGTCCCAGACGAACGGGGTTCTTTTCTTCATCAGGTGGCTGTAAGGACGGCACTTGCCTGAAAGGTTGGCTATAAATCGCCGTATATACGCGAGCTTCCCTTGGAGAGACCGCAGCTGTTTGAGAGTCCTTGGCGGAGGCATTTTCATGACCGCCTTGATCTTTGACGGATCTATTTCGATACCTCGGTGTCGGACGATGAATCCTAGGAATTTGTCTGAGGAAACTTCGAATGCGCACTTGAGAGGGTTCATCTTCAAGTTGTATTGTCGAAGGCATTGAAATACAGTCTTCAGATGCTCGAGATGTTCCTCGTATGATCTGCTTTTCACCACGAGGTCATCGATATAGCACTCGATGATTTCATGTATGAGGCCATCGAAGATCTTCGTCATGGCCCTCAGATAGGTGGCACCGGCGTTCTTTAGACTGAAGGGCATCACCTTGTTGCAGAATATACCTAGCGGAGTCCTGAAGGCGGTGTGCTTCTGGTCTTCGGGATGCATCTTTATCTGATTATACCCTGATGAGCAATCCATGAAGGAGAAAACCTCATGAGTGGACGTATTGTCTATCATCAGTTCGGTGACTGGCACTTGGAAATCGTCCTTCGGGCAAGCTTTATTGAGATCCCGGAAGTCCACGCATATGCGCACTGTCCCATTTTTCTTCATCACGGGGACGATATTGGCGATCCATTCAGGATATTAAACCTCCTGGATAAAGCCGGAGTCGATCAGCTTCTTGACCTCGGCGTTGATGCTCATCTCAAGCTCGATCCGCATTCTTCTCAGTGCTTGTTTGATTGGTTTAACGTCCGGGGATATCGCCAATTTATGCACAACAATTTCTGGATCTAGTCCTGGCATTTCGGAATAGTTCCATGCGAAGCAATCTCTATGCTGCATAAGCAAGTCTTTTAATGAAGTCACCCTCTCTTCAGACATCAATTCACTAATGAATATCGGTCGCGGGTCATTCGCCGTCCCCAACTCAATTTTCTTGTGGTTATCCGCAGTGGTATGTATTCCATCCTCCAGCTCTTTCGGTGCTGGTGGAAATTCTGAGATCACCTCATCATTGCTGTTTTCGAAGCACCAGGGAAGGTCATCCATGTTCTCGGGCTCTTCTTTTGATATTGTTATCATGTGACAAGTACGAATTCGCTTCCAAGCCTAATGTGGAACTGGTTCTGCTCTCGTGGCTTCGGGTTCGTGCTTCTGTGGCGGCGTTACCCTCCAGTTTTCAGACAGAGCGAACTTGCCAAGCTGATACTGATCTTCGACCCAATTCTTGAAGGTGAAGTAGTCTTCGAGAGGATGCCCTATTACTCGGTGATAAGAGCAATAGTTTGGGTGAGAAACTTTGCCTGCTTGTTCGGGGTGTTTAGACTCTGGCAGTTTAAGCATCTGATGTTTTAGAGCGAGGTCAAGTATTTTCTTTGTCTTGTCCCGAGGAAAAGAGTACGCCCGACCTATTTTCCTTATGAGGGATAGATCGGAACCGCTCGATTCCCGCTTGCGTGGCTTCTTAGTCCCGCTTTGTTGCTGTCGTCTTTTTCGCCTCTCGACTTATTTCTGCCTCTGCGTCGAACTTTTTTTTATAACAGGTTGACATGGAGCGGCATTTTCATCTTTCATAGCCTGTTGGAGGAGGCGTTGCGTTTTGGCTTTCTCGTAGATGGCCATTTCACGGTTGTGGTCGTTTCGGACTTTTTGGCCAGCTTCCCTTATAAGCTTGTCCATTTGCTCTTCGAACGACGGACTGGGCACTTTTTCATCAGGAACTTTTACTGGTTCAGGATTAGCGTCCTCCCATTGAGCATTCGCTTCTTCATTGAAGTCATGCACGACGTAGCAGTTACGGAGTAGCTCTCGTTTCTTGGACCGAATGTATCCAAGCCCGATTGTTTCCATTCTTCCATTAGGCAACTTGTGCTGAGTCCCGGGAACGTTCCAGACCCTGTCATAGAATTTGGCTTTTCGAGTGGTCTGTTTAAAGGATATCCCTTGGCGCTTTAGCAGCCTCTTCAAGCTTTCTGTATAATATCTGGGGAGACGGATGGGCTGAAGTCTGTCAAGCGTAGGATCCATACCGTGCCAGATTTCTTTCTCCACTTTGGTTTCCTCAGAGCGGTAGAATAGAATTGCTTTTTCGCCTTCTCGCCTAGGAGGGACATAGAACGTCCGCAACTCCTCTACGCTGTAGATATTGAGCGCATCCAATTCTTTATGATGTTTAAGTGGAACCATGGCGACTTGTAGACTTTGCTCTTCGTCAGCGGATGTTTGTATTGAAGGTCGAGCAGAGAATACAGCGTAGGCCTCATCTTTTGAGTCACTACCAAAGATTAACGTAGGAGCGGATGGTACCGGTTTGTTGTATTGGGGCAGACCCGAATAAACTATCTCCTCTTCCTCCTCGGTATCACTGCCAAAGACAGGGATGGTGGCATTAGCTTTGTTCTCCGGCTTGTGACACCTCTCTGTGTCTTCGAAATCCGGTAAAAAGTATTTGGCATCTTCATATTTGCGGACTTCGTTCACAGAGAATGGGTTCAGTTCTCCCGTTATGGTATACTCGAGACCATCCTTAAAATATTTCATACACTGATGTTGTGTAGAAGGGATGATGTTGTACTCGTGTAACCATGGTCGGCCGAGCAGAGCATTGTAGCATGTCTTGGCGTCTATGACGTGGAACTTAATGTCCGTGACGAGTAGCCCAAAGCGTAGCGTCAGTATCACAGACCCAAGAGTTCTTGATGATTGGGAATCGAACCCGGAGATGGTGATCTTATCCCGAGCAAGGTGCTGGACGCTCATGCAAATTTCCTTTAACACCCGCACGTTAAGGAGATTAACGGAGGATCCATTGTCGACCAGGATTTTACCTATCTTTATATCATGGCACTATCCTGAGACATAGAGGGGGCGATTGTGTTCGCACGTCCCAAGGAGAAGGTCTTCATCGCCAAAAGTGACATCGGCCATGTGCACTTCTTCCAATTCATCCTTCATCTTTTCTTCGGCCAGGAAAGCTTGGAATTGCTCTGGCTCCTGTAGCGCCTTGATTAACGAATCTCTCGCCTCTTTTGATAGTAAAAGGGCGTCAAGAATGCTGAGCTGCGAGGGTAGCTTCCTCAAGTGTGCCAGAACGTTGTAATCCACCTTATTTTTCTTCGGCGGGTCCTTGGCGGCTAGCTCTTCCTTTACTTGGTCATCTAGGGCGATATCCTCAGAGACCTTTTCTTTCCCTTTATCTTTTTTGTTTGAGGGTCCGAGATTCTTTTCGGGCAGCGTCCGATTACGCAGCCGGATATTTTCGCAGGCCCTCAGCTCTTCCTCTTTTCCCGAGGTGGACTCTTTAAAGAGAGGGTCAAGCTCCAGCTCCTCATCAGAATCGCTCCCGAATGTGAGCACTTGTGATCCCCCGGCGTTAACCATACGATAATTGCCGGTAGTTCTGTTAAGCCCCTCAGTCGTACTTTTTTGCTCCCGGTGAGTTTTGCGCTTCTCCCGCTTAAAATGTTGTCGGTGAGCAACATATCCTTGTCACCATCTATTGAAAGCTTTGCACTCTTCGGTGGGGTGCGAAACCTTCCGATGATATAAGCAATAGGAGGGGTGCATTTCCGCTTCACCAGTAATGTTTCCTTAAGAGGATGGTAGCTTCATGCCCATTGATATGGCCTTAGCAAACCTTTTCCTCGTCTTAAATTTGCTTCTATCCGCGGCGGATGTACTTTGCTCCAGCGGGAGTGTCTTAGCTCTTTCATCAAGTCGCTAGCGCTTGGCTCTTTCAAATATAGCCGTCTCGCGTTCCCGATCAGCTCTACTTTTCAACAGAGCTTCGTTGAGGAATGCGTCAATTGTTTCATCCGATGCCCCAGAAATTCCGCTTTAGGATCTGCCCCGAGCTTTTCAGTGCAAGGAGTTTCCTCATCGTCTGTAAACGAATGGGAGATCATATGACAGCTCGCCACGTATTCCTCAGATTCATCCGACGAACTGTCTCCCTCATCTTCCTCTTGAAAGACGTGGTTGAGGAACTCTTGGAGTGTAATGGAAGTCCGTGCTTTCTGGTTATATTCCTCCAGTGCGTCAATTTGTCTTTGTAAGTCCGTGCGCTTGTCGCCAGGCTTCATAGGCTTCTTGGATTTCTTTTTCTTCTTCTTTGAAGATTTTGACGGCTGGCTGAGAGTGCTTGGGCCACCACTATCGCTCTTTGGAGTTGGGCGCGGCTTCAACATCCCTTCAATAATCTGAGGTTCCAACGGGTTCTTCCACTTGATCGCCGGGAATGTTTGAAGATCGTTCAGCATCCTCTTTGTTTTAGCTGATAGTACGACCTCCCATGGAGCTTCTTCAACGAGGGAGCATGTTGCCCCCGGCGTATTCATCCTTTTAGAGGTGTGAGGTTGCGGCGGATTCACCTTCCATTTGTCGGACAACGCGAACTTGCCCTGTTGGTACTGGTCTTCAATCCAATTTTTGAAGACGTAGCAATCTTCGATCAGATGACCCAGTACTCGGTGATAGGGACAGTAATTGGGATCATGGACGTCGTTCGGCTGCGACGGACGTTTTGGATCCGGCAAGTTTATGAGTCGGTTGCGCAACGCCAGCTCGAATAATCTTCTCGTTTTATCTCAGGGAAATGAGTAAGGACGTCCTAGCCTCTCCTCAAGGGGTACATGCGGACGCATATTCTTTTGACGGACAGCCGGTTTCAAGTTGCCCGGCTGTTGTTGAGCATTAGCGACAACAATCGCTTTTCCCTTCCCTTTTTCATTTCGAGAGTTCGGTTTTGGAGGGGGAGGTCTATGGCCCATCTGATCCATTTGCGCTAGCTTTTCGATCAGGGCCTGGAAGGTAGTCAGCTTGAAGAACATCATAAATTGGGATATGGTCGCTTGCGGATCGAGGGTTCCCACAAACATGCCTACCGCAGGAGCTTCTTCGATGCGTTGCTCGCATTTTGATCATAAGTTTCGCCACTGTATTGCGTATTGGACCCATGTCTCGCCCGGCTTCACCCTGGCATTAATCAATGCCGTCATCGGGGTGCGTTCGCTGGCGTTTGCGAAACGCTGGGTAAACAGCAGTTCCATCTCCGTAAATGTCTTAATAGAGTCGTTTGGGAGCTCAGAGTACCACTCGAATGCTGTATCTGACAAGCTGCCGACGAACTGGCGAAGCAACAGTTTGTCATCACCGCCGGTGTTGCCGCAAAGCGCTCTGAACTGGGCAACATGCTGGTGGGGATTGCCCGTCCCCTTATAGACATGGAATTTGGGTATTGTATAGCCCGGCGGGTACTTTATCTGATTGTACCAGCTCGGATATGGTCGTCCTGTTTTTACGACTTGACCGGCTGCTTCAGTCGCATGATGAACCCGTATATGTTGGGCTATATATTCGTCCAAGTCAGCTTTGGAGATTGTCTCCTCCTTGGTTGTTGACAGAGCCGGTGGAGGATTTGACGTTTCTCCCCTATCGTCTTCAAGGACGATCGGGGGATCTTCAGCTGGAGGATCTTGTTGGATCATCATTCCCACCATGTCCTGGAACAGGAGGGCTATTCGTTTTATATTGGCTGCTTGTTCAGCAGCCTCTTTATCCTTCTTCTCCAATATCCGACGAAGGAATTCAGCGTCAGTTTCTTGCTCCTGGCGTTCATCCGAGGACGCTTCAGGGCTTTCTTTTGGCCCCGTGAGTGCGGCCATCGCGTTCATCATCTCCTGGAGCTTTTGCTGTTGCTCCTGAGCTTTGGTCACTGACCGTGTAAGCGGTCTATGACCTGTAGATGCACGGTTGTCCTCCTTCCCAGACACCATGTAGACGGTATGGACTACAATGCCTCCGGACTTAGGGCGTTTGGGCTCGCCTCCTTTGACATTTGCCGCGGGTGTGGGAATTTTCTTCGGCCTCCTTCTCTTATGGGCCGTTGAAGTTGAGGGGGCCGTTGCAGTGGGAACCCAGGCGGTTGTCGTCCTCTGTTGTTTGACGGGACAGTTCTTTTCTTCTTGCATTTTCATCCTTTTCTGTTGACGAGAGTGACCTTGGTCAATTACGGAGTCTTGAACCCTCCGCCAGATTTTATAAATTTGGAGGATAGCCGCTGAGGGGACTGCTCCAGCTTCGTTTCTGGGACCCTCTCCGGAGGTAGAGGAGATCATTTTAGCATAGCAGTTGGAGAGTTCTTGCGTACCCTCCTTAGTAGTTCAAAGCTGTTCCCAGTTGGAACTGTAGCATTAACTTCCACTACTGGAGCAGGTGGAGTTAGCCCTGATGGGGAGTTGCCCCCGGCCTTCCTTACTCGGCGCCAGTGGTGACGTCGAGCATGACGAGCCGTTGGGGCTGGCTCGGCGACATAGACAGCTTCTTATTGCCCCCTGTCTGAATGAGGTGTCGTTGGTGTCAGCCTCTTAAAGACCGACGTTGTCCCTTGAGTAGCGATATTCAATCTGTCAAAGACAGATCCTCGAGTAGGAGCAGGAGCCGGAATAGTCAGCCTCGAAAAGACTGACTCTTTAACAGGAGAAGTCGCCTTGACGACTTCAGAAGTAGGGGTGGCTGTCTTCCTCGGGACGGCCGTCTCAGGGTTCATGGGCTTCTTGGCGGGCCCATCAGGGTTCTGGCTCAGTCTGGCAAAGACAGAGGCTGCCGGTTTGATATTGGACGACCCGTTGAAAGGGGCCGTTGTAGCAGTGAGCCGGTCGAAAACCGACTTCTTGTTCGCTCCTATTGCGGGCGTTGGCATGGTGAAGCTTGCAGGCGGGATCATGGTCCCGAAAAACAAATTGGTGGTGGCCTGGGTGACCTGTTCTACTGGCAGGGCAAGGATGGAGGCCGCTTGAGGCCCATATGCTACACCTCCAGGTGAGGTGGAGCGTCGGTTGCATTGGCACTTCGAGCAGTTCGAGCAATTGGAGGCCATTGATGCTTGATATCTGCGCCAGGCAAAAGATCAAATCTTAGTAACTTGCAACCCAAAGATAACCATTAACAAACCGCGATTCGTTCGCGAAGACGACACACGAAGTGTGGAATGGAAAGAGGAAAAGGTCCCACTGGGCGTGCCAGAATCTGTTCTCCTCCGAATGGCGGCGCGGACGACGTAAAGACGCCTTACCTGAGATTCGGGGCAGATGCTATTTGGTTTTATCCGTCTACCTCTCCGAAGATGCCAAGTTGATTTATGGCACCGTGTATTGGAGGTTTAGACGGATGCGGCCGATGTAGCAGACTTCGTCAGATTCCCCCTCGCTTGAGGGGTTTTTGATTGTGGGGACGCTCTTCCCTGCAGGCGCAAGCCCCTGCAGTTAATTATGCTACCGCATCGCGGTAGCCACTTTCTCCTTCTCCAGATGTTCACTTCGTGTCGTGTGTGTTTGTTTTGTTTGTGGTTGCCCGTGGATTGTATACGGAGACTAAGTGATGCTGTCGCCCGTAGGACGTGGATTAGTCCAAATCCATGTTTACTTAGATTTGGGTTTGGTGTTTTAGTTTAAGGATACGTTAGCCATATTGAGGCTAAGATCAACTTAAACTTTTGTTAAGGATACGTTAGCCTAATCTCCAGACTAAGATCAACTTAACGGGATCGTTTGGATCCGACAAGAGAGCAATTGGCTCTATTGTTTAGTTTAATGACATTGCGGTCGATTTCCAGTTTAGGGACATGGTGGTCCAATACCAGTTTAAGGACATAGTGGTCCATCTCCAGTTTAGGGACATAGTGGTCCATCATTCCCATTTGGGGACGAGCATTAGTTTAAGGACATTTCGGTCCAACATTCCCATTTTGAAACGAATATTAGTTTAAGGACGTTTCGGTCCACGAGTTTAGGGACCCCGCAGTCCGTATCGATGTGTGGTTGTCGGGACCCGTCACCTCTCTGACGTCGTTGAAGGATTACAACGATAGGTGTCAGAGGAGTTCGAAGATGTACCCTTGAACCGGATGTAAATTGATTTAGGAGAGCAGTCTTGATCAGTCAATTTAATTTGAGGACTTACGGCCATGATTGGGCTAAGTCCAGTTGAGAAATGTCCAACGTTTTTATTTATCTTTGGCCTATTAGGCCTGTGCTGGGCTTTGCCCCTGTTTAATAATGCACTGCATTTTATTCTGGCCTGCTAGGCCTTTTTGATTTGGACTTAGTCCCTTTGTAAATGATACAGAGCATCTATTTTGGTTTGGGCTCTGCCCTTTTTAAGATAATGCATTGCATTTTATTAGGCCTGTTAGGCCTTTTTAATTGGGCTTGGCCCTTCTGTAAATAATGCAGTGCATTAATCAAACTGACAGTGGCCATGTGGCCTGTCAGGCGCTTTGCGCCAATTAATGAGCGCAAGCGCATGTGGTGGTGACACGTGTCACGCAAGCGCAGTGCGCTGCGCTATTGCGCTGCTGACACGTGGCGCGCTCTGGTAAGTTACGCCAACTTCAAAGAGCAATGCTCTATTTTAAAAGCGCACAGCGCAAGTGGTCTTGGAGCTGACACGTGGCGCTCTCTGGTGACTTGCGCCAACCCAAGAGCGCAACAGTGCAGATTTGCAAGTGCAAGGCACTGTTTTAATGACTTAATCCAATTTTGGATTTAAGAGAGGAATCTTTAAGATTCCAGAACCAATGGTTCATAAAAAAGTGCAAGGCACTGTTATTATTTATTTATATATATATTTTTTATTGAAGATCATTGATCTTGTTCTTAGATCAATGATCTATCCAGAAGAAGTTCTTCTTGAATAAAGGTTTTTACCTTTTTTGTTCTTGAATTCTTCTCACGATCCTTCAAAGTTCTCTCTGTTTTGTTTTTGAAGTTCTTGATGTTCTCAATGTTTATGTCTTTGAATTGGGGTCTAGGGGCCTTTATATAGTGCCCATAAATTTGTTAAGTTTGTTAAAGAGATCATTCTCTGAGTGATTTGGGGGATTTTCCCCACCGTTGGATCTTTGATCCGAGGGCTTCTGTTTTACAGAAGACAATCTTCTTGTTTTAACAAGAACAGAAGGATCTTACTAGAATTTTAATTCTGTTTGGCGCAAACGCCTCGGCGCTTAACGCGTGTCACGCAGCGCACAGCGCAGCGCACCTGCGCAAGCACAACTGCGCTGCCACATGTCGCGCAGCGCACCTGCACAAGCGCAACTGCGCTGACACGTGTCGCGTAGCACACAGCGCAGCGCAACTGCGCTGACACGTGTCGCGCAGCGCAGTGCTTGCGCAACTGAAGCGTTGCTTCCTTTAATTTTGTTTTAAATAGAGCCTTGCTCTGATTGGGCGTGCTGCCTTGGGCGCTGCGCTCCCTGCGCTGGCGTGCCAAATTTTGACACGTGGCACCCTGCGCGCAGCGCAGAGGATCCGAAGCGTTGTTTCATTTATTAAAATTTAAATTTTCAAAGTAGAGCTTTGCTTTGATTGGGGGGAATCGGAAGCGTTGCTTCATCTCCCGCCTTGGAATTTGAACAGAGCTTTGCTCTGATTGGAGTAAACAGTAGGGTGTTTGTTTTGTGCAGGATCCATGTACTTCGGCGTTCTCTGAAATGCTATGCGCCAACCGAGGCAGCCTGCTAGGGCTGGGGGCGCCAGCTCTTCCCGGGCGCAGGCTGCCCCCGCTCCCGCCGCCCCGGTGGCGGTGCCCCGAGGACGCTCGGTGGTGGATCCCGCCCCGGGCCCCAGCAGAGTGTCGGGCCGGAAGCGGGCCCTGATTGTGTAGGACACAGCCTCGGAAGAGGAGATCGGCTCCCCCTCGGAGCCGCTCAAGAGGAGTTCCCGGAGACTTTCCCGGGGTCGGTCTCCGCCGACCGTAGTAGAGGAAGGGGGCTTCGGTTCACGGTGCCATCCAGGCTGTCGGTCGCGGACAACCTCCTCCACGAGATAGAGACCTCGGCCGGGGGTCGGGTTCCCGGGGGAACCTTCAAGGCTCAGCCGGCGTCGATCGCCCAGGAAGCTGTGCAGGTAAGCCCCCCAGTGCGCGGTGAGATTTAGTGTTTTCCTTCATATTTCTGATCCTTCTCCTTTTTATGTCTTCCCAGACTCTCCAGCACATGACCCTCGCCCTTCGCATGGAGACCGAGGTGGTAGCACCGGCGGTGGAGGCCGAGTGCCAGCTCGCCGCGTTGCAAGAGAGCTCCAGACGGGAGCAGGAGGCGATGTCGGCGAGGATAGCCGCCCTGGAGGGCGAGGTGAATGCCGGGAAAAGGGAGGTCGCCCGGCATCGCGAGGCCGCCGCAATCGCCGATGGCAAGTTCGAGGACTCCCAGGTGCTCTCTGGCAACCTCAAGAAGACGGTGAAGACCCTCCGGAAGGAGCTGGGGTCGGCGGCCGAGGCCTATAAGTCGGCGGAATCGAGGGCCGTGGTGAGCTACAAGGGGTCGAGGGACTTTTATGATGACCTGGCCGTGGCCACGACTCGCATTTGGCACGACGCCCTTGATGCCGTCAAGTCTATGCTGCCGGAGTTCGATGACGCGGATCTGCGGGACGAGTTCCCCCTCGTGGGTGTCGACGAGCAAGGGGGAGAGGCTCCCGGTGGGGAGGGGGCCGAGGACCCAGCGCCCCCAGTGGTGGAGGTTGAGGACCTCGAGGTCGTGCCCGGGCCCGAGGTGTAGAGCCCCCGCTCTTCTGTCTTCATTTTGTTTTTCTTTTGAATTTTGTAAGGCTGAGGAGCCAGTGAATACCTTTGTAAAAAAACTTATGTTTGGCAGTAGTAATAAAGTTTTTCTTCTTCAGCTGTGATAAAGTTTTCCTTTCTGCCATCTGTTTGTGAAGAATACTCGCTTTGGGATATTTTTACTTGCGCCGTTGTGCTTTCATGTCAGGTTGGCCCTCTGTCTAACGATCGTCCGTCGAGCTGACTGCAGTTTTTTGCCGATGAGCGTCTCCGAGGAGGTATCTCCTTGGGCCCCGAGGTCGAGGGGGAGATCGTTTAGGCTTGGACAGACCTGACATTTGTTTCTGATTTAGAGTAACGGCCGTCATCTGGGGGTGACCGGGTGGGGTGGCCGAGCAGGGTAGCTGCTCGGTCGTCTTCTTTCAAGGGCTTGGTTCTTTAGAGTTGTGGGTAGGCGACTACCAGCCTTGGAGGGTTGAGTGGGGTAGCCGCTCCGATGTCCTTGTGAGGGCTGGTGATCCTTAAGGACGGTGGTAGGAAGCTACCAGCCGTTGATGGTCAGGCAAGGACCCGACCGCCTCGGGGAGGAATTTTGATCCTCGGCGTGTGGCAGGGAAGCTTCCCGCTGGGGATAGCCGAGCGAGGGAACCTCGGGCTCGGCTGCCTCTGGGAGGGCTTTCAGATCGAGGGGGAGATCGTTTGGGCTTGGACAGACCTGACATCTGTTTCTGATTTAGAGTATCTGCCGTCATCTGGGGGTGACCGGGAAGGGTAGCTGCGCCGTCATCTCCTGCTAAGGCTTCATGCATCTGTTGCGGCATTAGGGCGGGTTACCCGCCAGGGGTGGCCGTGCAGGGTATCTGCTCGGTCGTCTCTTTGGAGGGCTTGGCTCTTTAGAGTTGTGGGTAGGCGACTACCAGCCTTGGGGAGGAATTTTTGATTCCCGGCGTGTGGCAGGGAGCTGGCCGTCGGGGATAGCCGAGCGAGGGAATCTCGGGCTCGGCTACTGTTCAGTTGATAAAACTGCACATTTGTTACTATATTTTTCCTCCCATTTTCATATTAAAAATGACTTTATTATAATATATCATACATATAAGGGTTTATGTGTAAAAATACTATTTTCCATATGTTGATATATTATAATTAGCATTTGGTAGGAAAATGTATGCAAATAAATTTATTGACCTAATCCTAGTAGAACAAAGTCTACTAAATCTTATTTGAGTTGTTGTGCAGAATTTTCCAAGACTAGAATCAAGCAAATCAAGTTGTTGAAGAAGACTTGCCTAATTAAGAATCAAAACTTGAAGACCAAGTCTGGCAGCAACCACGAGAAGATTTCCAAATTCTTAAGGTTCCAGATATCGACACATGTCACAGAGAGCAAGGTCTAAAAGTTTGATCAATTGATCTCGACCATTGGCCGCAGATCCGCGTCCAAAACCCCACTTGGGCCGCGGATCCGCGGCAATATTAAAAGATTACAGTGCGAAATTTTGGTCGACGAATCTATGCTATATTTTACCAAGTTTTCAAGCAAAAGATTTTGGCTTTGGACTATAAATAGGCACCGAGAGCCTCTTGGAAAATTCATCAAGCCGACGCGATCACGAAGCCCCAGACGCTCACGCATCCAGGCTGATCATCAACTGTTCGTCAACCTCCTTAGGAAAGATCGAGAAGCAACTAGTTTGTAATCATTTTCTACGGAATAAAAGTGTAGATTGTTCAAGTGATTAATAAATGTAGTTATTGTTCCCCCAATCAGAGCAAGGCTTTGTTTGAATTTTGAAAATTCAAATTTTTGAAGCAACGCTTCAGATCCCGTGCGCTGCGCGCAACGTGCCATGGGTCAGAAGTTGACACGCCTGCACAACGCCCAAGGCAGTGCGTCCAATCAGAGCAAGGCTCTTTAAAAAAAACAAAAGCAATGCTCAGTTGCGCAAGCGCACCGCTGCGCGACACGTGTCTGCGCAGTTGCGCAAGCGTACCGCTGCACGCCACGCGTCTGCGCAGTTGCGCAAACACTGTTGCGCAAGCGCACCGCTGCGCGACACGTGTCTGCGCAGTTGCGCAATCGCTTCATTGTGCGACACATGTCATTCACTGGGGGAGTTGCGCAAAACAGAATAAATCTTGTTAAAACAAGAAGATTTTCCTGTATAAGGCAGGGGCCTTTGGATCAAAGATCCAACGGTGGGGAAAATTCCCCAAATCACTCAGAGAAAAATCTCTTTAACAAATTTAACTAATTTGTGAGCACTATAAAAAGGACCCCAGACCTCATTTCAAAATCATCAAGATCTTGCTAAAAAAAAGAAAAAAGGAGAGAAAGAGAACTCTTGAGAATTCTGGAAGAACACAAAAAAAGGTAAAACCTTTAAAAGAGAAAATTCTCTTGGGAACAGATCATTGATCTAAGAACAAGATCATAGATCTTCAATAAATAAATAAATAGATAAATAAAATAAAAAAAAAGTAGTGCCTTGCACTTGTTATGAACCCTTGGTTCTCCGAAATAAGGAAAAACAAGAAAAGAAGAAAAACTTGTTTTTCTTTAGATCAAAGGATTAAAAAGTGCTCTGCACTTCTGTTTCTTGAAGATTCTCAATGCAATGCATTGCTTGAAGGGCCAGGCCCAAATTAAATTGCAGAGCAATAAAAGGGAGGGCCCAAATGAAATTGATGCTCTGCATCATCTTATAAAGGGCAGAGCCCAAACAAAATTGATGCTCTGCATCATTTATAAATGGGCAGAGCCCAAACAAAATAATAAATAATGCAATGCATTATCTTAAAAGGGGCAGAGCCTAAATGAAGGTCCAACAGAGACCAAGATTTAATGCTATGCATTATTAAAAATGGGCCAAGCCCTAGCACAGGCCTAATAGGCTAGAAAAACAAATAAAAGTGTTGAATATTCTGAACTGGACTTAGCCCAATCGTGGCCGTAAGTCCTCAAATTAAATTGACTGAGTACAATTGCTCTCTCTCTCTCTCTCAAATCAATTTATATCCGGTTCGAGGGTACATCTCCGAGCTCCTCCGACACATGTCGTTGTAATCATTCATCGACGTCAGAGAGGTGACGGGTCCCGACGACCATATACGTCAATATGGACTGCGGGATCCTTAAACTCGTGGACCGAAACGTCCTTAAACTAATGCTGGACCGAAACGTCCTTAAACTAATGCTGGACCGAAACGTCCTTAAACTAATATCGGACCGAGACGTCCCTAAACTAATATTGGACCGAAACGTCCTTAAACTAATAATGGACCGAAACGTCCTTAAACTAATATTGGACCACCACGTCCCTAAACTGGAGCATGGACCACCATGTCTCTAAACTAATATCGGACCGAAACGTCCTTAAACTAATATCGGACCGAGACGTCCTTAAACTAATATCGGACCGAGACGTCCCTAAATTAATATCGGACCACCACGTCCCTAAACTGGAATATGGACCACCACGTCCCTAAACTGGCGATGGACCACCACGTCCCTAAACTGGAAAATGGACCACTACGTCCCTAAACTGGAACAATAGAGCCTCCAAATGCTCTTTTGCCGGATCTAAACGGTCCCGTTTAAGTTGATCTTAGCCTCAAATACGGCTAACGTATCCTTAGACATTTAAATGAATGATAAAACTCCAAATCAACTTTGGTTCAAGGGTATATCTATGAACTCCTCTGACGCCTGTCGTTCTAATCCTTCAACGACGTCAGAGAGGTGACGAGTCCTGACGGCCATATATTAAATGAATCACTACGTTAAGTTGATCTTAGTCTAAAACAGGACTAACGTATCCTTAACGAACGTTTAAGTTGATCTTAGCCGCAACGCGACTAATGCATCCTTAAACTAAAAACACCAAATCCAAATCTAAGTAAATACGAATTTGGACTAATCCACGTCCTACGGGCGACGGCATTACTCAGTCTCCGTATACAATCCACAGGCAACCACAAACAAAACAAACACCCACGACACGAAGTGAAATTCTGGAGAAGGAGAAAGTTGTTACCGCGACGCGGTAGCGTAATTAACTGTAGGGGCTTGCGTCTGCAGGGAAGAGCGTCCCCACAATCAAAAACCCCTCACCCTGAGGGGGAATCTGACGAAGTTTGCTACATCGGCCGCATCCGTGTAAACCTCCGATACACAGTGCCATAAATCAACTTGGCATCTTCGGAGAGGTGGACGGATAAAACCATATAGCATCTGCCCCGAATCTCAGGTAAGACGCAAAGTCTCGGCCGCCATTCGGAGGGGAACAGATTCTGGCACGCCCGGTGGGACCTTTTCCTCTTTCCACTCCACACTTCGTGTGTCGTCTTCGCGAACCAATCGTGGTTTGTTAAAGGGTTGCCTTTGGATTTTCGAGTTACTAAGATTTGGTCTTTGCCTGGCGCAGAACTCAAGATTCAATGGCCCTCAACTGCACCAACTGCTCGAAGTGCCACTGCAACGGACGCTCCACCTCCCCCGGAGGTGTAGCATATGGGCCCCAAGCGGCTTCCTTCCTCACTCTGCCAGTAGACCAGGTGACCCAAGCCACCACTGGCTTATTCTTCGGGACCATGATCCCACCGACAAGCTGCTCTATGCCAATACTTGCACTGGAAGTAAACAAGAAGTCGGTCTTCGACCGGCTCACTGCCACGACGGCCCCTGTCAACGGGTCGCCCGCTACCAAACCGACAGCCTCTGTTTTCACCAGGCTAAATTAGAACTCTAAATTGGCTATCCCAAAGAGGGAAATGGCCGCTGTTCCGGAAGTCGTTAAGGCGGCTTCTCCCGCCAAAGAGTCAGTCTTTTCAAGACTGATGATTCCTGCTCCTGCCCCTGCACGAAGATCTGTCTTTGACAGATTGGATATTACCCCGTAAGGAATAACCTCAGTCTTTAAGAGGTTAACACCGGCGGCGCCTCATTCAGGCGGGGGGCAAAAATAAGTTATCTTTATCTCTGAGCCAATCCCAACGGCTCGTCGTGCTCGACGTCGCCATTGGCAACGAGTAAGAAAGGCAGGGGGCAACTCCCCCTCAGGGCTAACTCCACCGGCTCCAGCAGTGGAAGTCAATGCTGCTGTTCCAACTGGGAACAGCTTTGAACTGCTGAGGAGAGTACGGAAGAACTCTCCAATCGCTACATTAAAGAGATCTCCTCCGCCTGCGGAAAGAGCGCCAGAAACAAAACAAGAACAGCCCCCTTAACGGCTGTCTTCAAGGATTTATAAAGTTTGGCGAAGGATTCAAGACTCTGTGATTGACCCAGGTCACTCTCGTCGCCAGAAAAAGTCGAAGGTGGATAAAGACAAGGATTGTCCTATTAAACGGCAGGGGACAACAGCTGCTAGGGTGCCCCCTTCAATGGTTCCTTCAACCTCAACGGCCCATAAAAGAAGGAGGCCAGAGAAAACCCCCGCGTCAGCGGCAAAAGTTGAAAATGGTGAACCTAAACGCCCCAAGTCAGGGGGCATAACAGTTCATACGGTTTACATGGCATTGGGAAAAGAAGACAGCCGTACATCCACGGGTCATAGACCGCTTACACGGTCAGTGACCAAGGCTCAGGAGCAGCAATAGAAGCTCCAGGAAATGATGAACGCTATGGCCGCACTTACAGGGCCGAAAGAAACCCCGGAAACATCCTCAGAAGAACGTCAAGAACAAGAAACGGACACCGAATTCCTTCGGCGCGTGCTAGAAAAAAAAGATAAAGAAGCTGCGGAACAGGCAGCCAACATAAAGAAAATGGCCCTCCTGTTCCAGGATATGGTGGGTATGATGATTCAACAAGATCCACCTGCTGGAGATCCCCCGATCATTCTTAAAGACGATAGAGGAGAGACATCGAATCCTCCACCGGCTCTATCCGCAGCTAAAGAGGATACCATATCAAAAGCTGATTTGGATGAATACATCGCCCAGCAAATACGGGTGCATCAGGCGACTGAAGCAGCCGGTCAGGTCGTAAAGACGGGGCGGCCATATCCGGGTTGGTACGATCAGATTAAGTACCCGCCAGGTTATACAATTCCTAAGTTCCATGTCTACAAGGGGACGGGCAATCCTCATCAGCATGTGGCCCAGTTTAGAGCGCTCTGCGGCAACACCGGCGGTGACGACAAGCTGTTGCTTCGCCAGTTTGTTGGAAGCTTATCAGATACGGCGTTCGAGTGGTATTCTGAACTCCCAAATGACTCTATTAAAACCTTCGCGGAGATGGAGCTGCTGTTTACTCAACGTTTTGCAAGTGCCAGTGAACGTACCCCGATGACGGCACTGATTAACGCCAGGGTAAAACCCGGCGAGACGTAGGTTCAGTACGCTATACGATGGCGGAATTTATGGTCAAAGTGTGAGCAGCGCATTGAAGAAGCTCCCGCAGTGGGTATGTTTGTGGGAACCCTCGATCCACAAGAAACCATCTCACAATTTATGATGTTTTTCAAGCTGACTACCTTCCAGGCGTTGATTGACAAACTAGCGCAAATGGATCAAATGGGCCATAAACCCCCTCCTCCAAGGCCGGATTCCCGAAATGACAAAGGGAAGGGAAAAGCGATCGTCGTCGCTAATGCTCAACAACAACCAAGCGACCCGAAACCAGTGGCTCGTCAAAATAATATGCGCCCGTACGTACCCCTTGAAGATAGGATGGGACGTCCTTATTCCTTTCCCCGCGATAAAACGAAGAGGTTATTCGAGCTGGCGTTGCGCAACAGACTCATAAATCTGCCGGATCCAAAACGTCCGTTACAACCAAGTGACGTCAACGAGCCCAACTACTGTCCTTATCATCGAGTACTGGGCCATCCGATCGAAGATTGCTACGTTTTCAAGAATTGGCTTGAAAACCAGTACCGACAGGGCAAGTTCGCGTTATCTGATAAATGGAAGGTGAATCCCCCACAGCCCCACACCTCTAAGGGGACGAATACGCCGGGGGCAACATGCTCCGTCATTGAAGAAGCTCCTTGGGAGGTTGTATTATCAGCCAAGACGAAGAGGATGCTAAACGATCTTCAAACATGTCCAGCGATCAAGTGGAAGAACCCGTTAGAACCGCAGATCGTCGAAGGGATGCTGAAGCCGCGCCCAACTCTAAAGATCGATGGTGAAGGCCCCATCACTCGCAGCCAGCCGTCAAAATCTTCAAAAAAGAAGAAGAAGAAATCTAAGAAGCCCGTAAAGCCTGGCGACAAGCGCACAGACTTACAAAAGCAAATTGACGCGCTGGATGAATACAACCAAAAGGCGCGGACTCCCATTACGCTCCAAGAGTTCTTCGATCACGTCTTTCAAGAAGAAGATGAGGGAGAGAGTTCATCAGATGAATCCGAGGAATATGCAGCGAGCTGTCATATGATCTCCCATTCGATCATGAACGATGAAGAGACTTCTGGCACTAAAACGCTGGGGGCAGATACCGAATCAAGAATTCCGGAGCTATCAGTCGAAATGATTGACGCATTCTTTAACGAAGCTTGACTGAAAAGTAAAGCTGATCGGGAACGCGAAGTGGCTATATTTGAAAGGGCCAAGCGCCGGCGACTTGATGAAAGAGCTGAGATAATCCCGCTGGAGCCAAATGCCTCCGCCGTTGACAAAAGCCAATTCAAGATGAGGAAAAGGTTCGCTAAGGCCATATCAATGGGCATGAAGCTACCATCCTCTGAAGAAAAAATTACTGGTGAAATAGAAATGCACCCCTTATTTTGCTTATATCATCAGACGGTTTCGCACCCCACTCAAGAATGCAAAGCTTTCGATAAATGGTGGCAAGGATATGTTGCTCGTCAACAACGCTTCAAGCGGGAAAAGCGTAAAACTTGTCGAGAGCAAAGAGATACGACCGAAGAGCTTAAAAGAACTACCAGTGATTGTCGCATGGTTAACACTGGCGGGCCATAAGTGCCTGCATTCGGGAGCGATTCTGATGAGGAGCTGGAACTCGCCCCTCTCTTTAAAGAGTCAACTTCGGGAAAAGAAGAAAAGCCAAAGGTTTGCGAAAATATCCAGCTACGCAATCGGACGTTACCTGAAAAGAATCTCGGACCCTTAAACAAGAAAAATAAAGGGAAAGAAAAGGAATCTGAGGATATTACTCTAGATGACCAAGTTGCGGAAGAGCTAACCGCCAAGAATCCGCCGAAAAGAAATAAGGTGGATTACAATGTCTTGGCGCATCTGAGGAAGCTGCCCTCACAACTCAGCATTCTTGATGCCCTGTTACTATCAAAAGAGGCGAGGGATTCTTTGATTAAAGCGCTACAAGATCCGGACCAGTTCCAAGCCTTCCTGGCCGAAGAAAAGATGAAGGATGAGTTGGAAGAGGTGCACACGGCCGACGTTGCTTTTAGCGATGAAGACCTTCTCCTTGGGACGCGCGAACACAATCGCCCCCTCTATGTCTCAGGATACTGCCATGATATAAAGATAGGCAAAATCCTGATCGATAATGGATCGTCTGTTAATCTCCTCAACGTGCGAGTGTTGAAGGAAATCTGCATGAGCGTCCAGCACCTTGCGCGAGACAAGATCACCATCTCCGGGTTTGACTCCCAATCATCAAAGACTCTTGGATCTGTGATATTGACGTTACTCTTCAGGTTGCTCGTCACAGATGTTAAATTCCATGTCATAGACGCCAAGACATGCTACAATGCTCTGCTCGGTCGACCATGGTTACACAAGTACAATATTATCCCTTCTACACAGCATCAGTGTATGAAATATTGTAAGGATGGTCTCGAGTACACTGTGGCAGGAGAATTGAATCCGTTTTCCGTGAATGAAGTTCGTAAGTATGAAGATGCCAAATACTTCTTGCCGAGTTTCGAAGACACGGAAAGGTGTCACAAGCCTGAGAACAAAACTAATGCCACCATCCCTATCTTCGGCAGCGATACCGAGGAAGAAGAGGATATAACTTATTTGGGTCCGCCCCAATACACCAAGCCGGGACCATCCGTTCCTTTATTGATCTTCGGTAGTGATTCGGAAGATGAAGTTCATGCTGTATTCCCTGCTCGGCTGTCAATCCGAACTTCTGCTGATGAAGAGCGAAGTCTACAGATAGCCATGGTGCCGCCTAGACACCATAAAGAACTGGATGCACTTAATATCTATAGTGTAGGAGAGTTGCGGACATTCTATATCCCTCCCAGGAGAAAGACAAAGAAAGCAATTTTGCTTTACCGCTCTGAAGAAAATAAAGTGGAGAAAGAGATCTGGTATGGAGCAGATCCAATGCTGGACAGGCTTCAACCCATTCGTCTACCCAGATATTATACGGAAGGTTTGAAAGAGCTGCTGAAGCGCCAAGGGATACCCTTCGAACAGACTGTTAGGAAGGCCAAATTCTATGACAGGGTTTGGAGCGTCCCCGGAACTCAACACAAGCTACCTAATGTGAGGATGGAGACGATCGGGCTCGGATACATCCGTTCAAAGAAACGACAGCTATTAAACAGCTGCTATGTCATATATGACTTCGATGAAGAAGCGGATGCTCAATGGGAGGACGCTAATTCTAAGCCAATAAAAGCGCCAGATGCAAAGGAGCCCAGTCCATCGTTTGAAGAACAAATGGACAAGCTTATAAGAGAAGCAGGTCAAAAGGTCCAAGACGATCATAACCGCGAAATGGTCATCTACGAGAAAGCCAGAACGCGACGCCTTCTCCAACAAGCCGTGAAAGATGAAAGGGCTGCTCCCTGTCAACCTGTTATAAAGAAGGCTCAGCGCAAAAGCAGAAATAAGTCGAAAGGCCAAAAAGGCGCTCAACAACAACAAAACAGGGCTAAGAAGCCACGCAAACGGGAGTCGAGCGCTATTGATCTATCCCTCATGAAGAAAATGGGTCGGGCATACTCGTTTCCTCGGGAAAAGACGAAGAAGATACTCGATCTTGCCCTAAAGCATCAAATGCTTGCATTGCCGGAGTCTAAACACCCCGAACAAGCGGGCGAAACCTCACACCCGGACTATTTCTCTTACCATCGAGTGATAGGTCATTCTCTTGAAGATTGCTTCACCTTCAAGAATTGGGTCGAAGATCAGTACCAGCTTGGTAAATTCGCTCTGTCCGACAACTGGAGGGTAGCACCACCACAAAAGCACGAACCCAAGGCCACGAAAGAAAAACCAGTTCCACATTGGGACTGGAAGCGAATTCGTACTTGTCACATGATAACAATACTAAAAGGAGAACCCGACAACATGGACAGCCTTCCTTGGTGCCTCAAAAACAGCAATGATGAGGTAATCTCAGAATTTCCCCCAGCTCCGAAAGAACTGGAGGATGGAATACATACCACTGCAGATAACCTCAAGAAAATCGAGTTGGGGACGGTAAATGATCCGCGACCGACATTCGTCAGCGAGCTGCTGTCTGAAGAGAGGGCGGCTGCGTTAAAGGACGTCCTTGTGCAGCATAAAGATTGCTTCGCATGGAACTATTCCGAGATGCCTGGACTAGATCCAGAAGTTGCTGTACATAGACTAGCAATATCCCCGAACATCAAGCCAGTCAAACAGGCGCCGAGAAGAATGCGACTCGAGCTTGAGATGAGCATCAATACCGAGGCCAAAAAGTTAATCGACTCTGGCTTCATCCAGGAAGTTCAATACCCTGAATGGATCGCCAACATCGTCCCAGTGATGAAGAAAAATGGGACAGTGCGTATATGCGTGGACTTTCGGGATCTCAATAAAGCTTGCCCGAAGGATGATTTCCCAGTGCCAGTCACCGAACTGATGATAGACAATACGTCCACTCATGGGGTTTTCTCCTTCATGGACGGCTCATCGGGGTATAATCAGATAAAAATGCATCCTGAAGACCAGAAACATAGCGCCTTCAGGACCCCTCTAGGTATATTCTGTTATAAAGTGATGCCCTTCGGTTTAAAGAATGCCGGTGCCACTTATCAAAGGGCCATGACAAAGATCTTCGATGACCTTATACACGAAATCGTTGAATGCTATATCGACGATCTCGTGGTTAAAAGCAAATCATACGAAGAACATCTCGAGCATTTGAAGACCGTATTTCAACGCCTTCGGCAATACAATTTGAAGATGAATCCTCTTAAATGTGCGTTCGGGGTTTCCTCGGGCAAATTCCTGGGATTCATCATTCGACACCGAGGTATTGAGATAGATCCGTCTAAAATCAAGGCGATCATGGAAATGCCTTCGCCGAGAACTCTTAAACATCTGCGATCTCTACAAGGAAAGCTCGCGTACATACGGCGATTTATAGCCAACCTTTCAGGGAAATGCCGCCCTTACAGTCACCTGATGAAGAAGGGAACCCCATTCGTTTGGGATCACAAATACCAAGGCGCACTGGACGAGATCAAGCAGTATCTGCAAAACCCTCCAGTGTTGGCTGCTCCAGTTAAAGGAAAGCTTCTCATTCTTTACACGGCCGCCCTTGAAGGTTCTTTAGGCGCATTATGGGCACAAGAGAATGACCAGGGGAAAGAAAGAGTACTCTACTACTTAAGTCGGGTTCTGCTGGGGGCAGAAAGCAATTACTCCCCCATTGAAAAACACTGCCTGGCACTGATCTTCGCAATAACAAAGCTTAGACATTACGCATTAGCGCATGAAGTCCATCTCATTTCAAAGGTGGACCCTCTCAAATATCTAATGTCAAAGGCCATATTGACGGGACGACTCGCTAAATGGGCCCTACTCTTAATGGAGTTCTCGATAACGTATCGACCCCTCAAGGCAGTGAAGGGTCAGGCCATAGCCGACTTCCTTGCTGAGCACCTGATACCTGCCGATTCTCCCCTGAATTGCGATTTGCCAGACAAGCATGCGTTCGACGCAATCGACGGTGGTGATACCCGTTGGGAGCTTTATTTCGATGGAGCATCTTCCATGAAAAAGCACAAACAAAGTACGTCAATGATCAAATCGGGAGTAGGCCTTATCTTCGTGACCCCACAAGGGGGAATAATGCGCTTCGCCTTCTCCTTAACAGAGCCGAGAAAGAATAATGAAGCTGAATATGAAGCTTTGATAGCAGGCCTTGAGATCGCCATTGACATGGGAATTGAAAGCCTCCTCATATATGGGGACTCCCAGCTAGTCGTCAGTCAAGTGAACGGCGATTACCAAACATGCAAACTGGAATTGGTAAAATACGGTGAAAAGGTGCAACAACTGCTAACCCAAATTCCCTCCTACACTTTGGAGAGCATACCGCGCGCGGAAAACAGCAAAGCGGACGCACTGGCCAAACTTGCTAAAGAATTGGCTGACGAGAACCTCGATGACGTTAGAATCGTGGTACAAAGCCGTCGAGTACTTGCCCCAGCAGAAATATCTCTGGAATCATCCGAAGAAAAAGGAGCGAACGAACAGACAACCCTGCAAGTAAAAGATTGGGAAAATACCGAGGACTGGAGAGAAGTCTTCATAGATTACTTCAAGTTCCACCGAATGCCTGAAGAAGCGTCCACAAGACATCAGCTCATGAAACGAGCTCTGTCTTTCGCCTTTGTCAACGATACTCTATACAAGAGGTCATTCGATTCTCTGTGGCTGAGATGCTTAAGACCTGACAAAGCGAAAAGGGTCGTCCAAGAAGTTCATGACGGACTCTGCGGTTCCCACCAAGCGGGCCCAAAGATGAAGTTGAAGATAAAACGGATGGGCTACTATTGGCCCACGATGATTCAAGACTGCCTCGAATATGCGAAGCAGTGTCACTCGTGTCAGATCCATGGGGACTTCATCTACCAGCACCCAAATCCACTACATCCAACGATAGCTAGCTGGCCATTCGAAATGTGGGGGACTGATATAGTCGGCCCCATCGAACCAGCATCGTCTAGAGGACATCGTTTCATCCTAGCAACGACTGACTATTTCTCTAAATGGGCAGAAGCAGTACCGTTAAGAGAGGTAAAGACGGAAAATATCCTCCACTTCTTCAAGACGCATGTCATATATCGATTTGGAACTCCGCGACGGATCATCTCCGATAACGGGCCAGCTTACAGAAGCCACAAGATCAGTCACTTTGCGCAACAGCATAATATAGACTGGAGATATTCCTCGGTTTATAACCCGCGAGCCAATGGACTAGCTGAAGCCTTCAACAAGACATTGACAAAAATCATAAAGAAAACGGTGTCCCGAAATAAGAAAGATTGGCACGAAAGACTGCAAGAAGCTCTTTGGGCATATCGAACTACATTCAAGACGGCCACGAACACAACGCCGTACGCGTTGGTGTTCGGTACAGAAGCAGTACTCCCCCTCGAGATAGAGTTACCCTCTCTACGAGTGGCAGTCTACTACGAGCTGACAGACGAAGAAAATGCTCACCTTCGGCTTGAGGAGCTTGACGCCCTTTGCGAAACCCGGCTCATAGCACAGCAAAATCTGGAAGCTTATAAAGCAAAGATGACGCGCTCATACGAAAGATTGACCCGACCGAGGACATTCCGCAAAGGTGAACTCGTGCTAGTGGTCAAAAGGCCCATGATCCCTAATCGCGCCAAGCGGGGAAAATTCGAGCCAAACTATGAAGGCCCGTACATCATAGATAAAGTTTACCAGGGTGGGGCATATCTACTCATGGACAAGCACGGTGAAAGGCCTTTCAGGCCGATAAACGGTCGCTTTCTGAAGAAATACTACGCTTGACGAGTCACGGCCTAAGTCAATGATAGATGACGACGACTATGTCCGCTCGCTATCTTCCTAAGCCCAATCTCTATAAGTAGTAGCCGGTCTTCTTCAACAACGGACCGAAACGTCCTTAAACTAATGACGGACCACTACGTCCTAAAACTAGCTGTTGACCGAGATGTCGATAAACTACTGTGGATTGTAACATCCCAAAGCCAATATATAAAAATAAAAAAAAATATAAAACAAAAAAAAAACGGTGTGTCCATAAGCAAAAGGGGCACGGATGAAAACCCGAAAGGGCTCCGTGAGTAAAAACAGCAGGGCTACCGGCGAGTGTTCGTGAAAACCCGAAAGGGCGCGGCCTCGTTAAAAAAAATATATATAAAAATAAAAAGAAAAATAAAAAAAAAAGGTATGTCCATAAGCAAATGGGCACGGATGAAAACCTGAAAGGGCTCCGTGAGTAAAAACAGCAGGACTACCGGCGAGTGTTTGTGAAAACCCGAAAGGGCGCAACCTCGTTAAAAAGACACTTATATGGCCCTCTCGACCTTGTAAGGAGAAACCACCTGCGTGAGATCCTTACGACTCACAAGGGAGCAACACACTTAGGGATCCTCACGATTCCTAGGGAGAAAATACACTCGCGAGATCCTCACGACTCGTGAGGAGAACTCTCTTATGGGACCCTCACGGCTCATAAGATTTGAAAATCTTAAGTCACAGAAACCTAAACCTATGCTTAAGCAACCCCCACAACTTCCGATATTGCCCTACAAGTGGCTCAATACTAACCCTTGTATACAATCCACGGGCGCGAATAAACATTTCCCTAACTAAGTCTCATCCGAGACTAGGGATATGTTTGCATGGCAAACAACCCTTGTAAAATCCTCTCGACTTACAAGGAGAAAACCCTCCTGTAGGATCCTTACGACTTACAGCGGAACAATACACCTGGGAACCCTCATGATTCCTAGGAAGAAAATACACCTATAAGATCCTCACGACTTGTAGGGAGAAATAGTTTTGTGAGACCCTTACGGCTCATAAGGTCAAAAGCCTTAGCCGACAGGACCCTAACCCTGGTCGCTAAGCCTCCTTTGTTCGACAATGACGGAGGCAAATGATGATTCGCTCCTGGCGATATCCCAGTTGTAGCGGTGCTGATGCCGAAATCAGTGTCTAATTTCAGGTTTACGGCGAAAAGCCGATAGGCCGCACATGCATACGAAATGGCCGAAATGATAGGGCAACTTGCAATAAAAAGCAGCAAGTAAAAATGTATGCATGCAAAATAGCCGAAATGATAGGGCAGCTCGCAATAAAAAGCAGCAAGTAAAAATAAAATAAATAGCCGAAATGATTGGGTACCGCGAAAAATAGCCGAAATGATTGGGCAGTCGCGACCTTCGCGATATAAAAGCTGAAATGATAGAGCATCGCGGAAATAAGATAAAATAAAAAGAAAAAATGATAAAACTTTGGCCCTACAGTCAAGATCACATCGATCCCTGCATACAATCCAAGGGCGTAAACAAAGAAGGAACCATACTTTCCCAGCGGACTCCGTCAGACGACGAAGCCAAACCTCAACGGTTCATTTCAACCGAAGAAGCCAGTGACTTCAGCAAAACTCCTCAACTCACGGATACAAACACTTCTTGACGAGAGCCTTCTGATTCGCGTCGACTCACAGAACCACCAGAGCCTTTGTGGGAACCCTCGACTCGTTTCAAACCCCAAGGAAACAAATAATCCTTGGCGCTTGGGAAACAAATAATCCCTAGCAAACTCCTCAACTCACGGATACAAACACTCCTTGACGAGAGCCTTCTGATTCGCGTCGACTCGCAGAGCCACCAGAGCCTTTGTGGGAACCCTCGACTCGTTTCAAACCCTAAGGAAACAAATAATCCTTGGCGCTTGGGAAACAAATAATCCCTAACAAACTCCTCAACTCACGGATACAAACACTCCTTGACGAGAGCCTTCTGATTCGCGTCGACTCGCAGAGCCACCAGAGCCTTTGTGGGAACCCTCGACTCGTTTCAAATCCCAAGGAAACAAATAATCCTTGGCGCTTGGGAAACAAATAATCCCTAGCAAACTCCTCAACTCACGGATACAAACACTCCTTGATGAGAGCCTTCTGATTCGCGTCGACTCGCAGAGCCACCAGAGCCTCCATGGGAACCCTCGACTCGTTTCAAACCCCAAGGAAAAAAATAATCCTTGGCGCTTGGGAAACAAATAATCCCTAGCAAACTCCTTGACTCACGGATACAAACACTCCTTGACGAGAGCCTTCTGATTCGCGTCGACTCGCGGAGCCACCAGTGCCTCCGGGGGAACCCTCGACTCGTTTTGAACCCCAAGGAAACAAATAATCCTTGGCGCTTGGGAAACAAATAATCTCTAGCAAATTCCTCGACTCACGGATACAAACACTCCGTGACGAGAGCCTACCGACCCGCGTCAACTCGCAGAGCCACCACTGTTTCCGCGAGAGAATTCCCGGTTCGTCCCACCTTGCAAGATGAAGTCTCGGGCAGCAAAGATTGAAAAACTTGCTGCCTGAACAATGGGGCCCTGCAAGTCAATCCAAAATGGTCTCTTGCATACTATTCACAGGTCTTACTCTCCGAAGTCGATTTTCGACAAGGAGGGAAACAACCGCTTACGGGTCCTCTCGACTCGTAAGAGGGAAAAATTCTCTTATAAGATCCTTACGACTTGTAAGAGAAAACACACTTAGGAATCCTCACGATTCCTAAGGAGAAAAACCCACCTACGAGATCCTCTCGATCCGTAGGGAGAAAAGTCTCTCTGAGACCCTCACGGCTCATGGAGTTGAAAAGTCTTAGGCAGCAGATCTGAAACTGCGGCCTAAGCCATCGCTATTTCTTGAGAAAGTCAAGATGCATGCCCTATTATCCGTCAACCATAGTTACTAAGGTGGCACACTGACAACAAAAGAAAGAAAAGGGCGGAGAAATGACACAGGACATTACAAAAATGTGTATCTTTTATTCATAAATATTGATCGAGTACAGGATACATTGTACTAAAGAATAAAAAATATACATATATTTTACAAGTACAAATGATACAAGGAGAATTACTGAGAAGGAAGCGTCTTGCATAGATTTAGCAATTGCTCGCATACTTCCTTCCACACCTTCTCTTGATCGGCTACCACCGCCAGCTCCGCCTCCATTTGGGCTCGTTGCTGCAAGACAGATGCAAGCTGCCCCCTGACGACTTGATAAGCAGCTTCCCGACCTGGGGTATTGCGCTCAGCTACGTCAAGCTTCTGCTTCAAGTTTAGCCCATGGGAGATGCGCTCCAAGAGACCCTCAAAGATAGTTTTCACTTGGGCAGCATTTGCTTCAACCTCAGCACGCAGATGAGCCGTTTCGTTCGAGGTCTTTTAGCATTCCCTTAGTTTTAAAGCTGCTTCTTGCTCCAAATGGCGGAAGTGAGAAGTACTTTGCTCGAGCCAAGCTGTTCGTTGGGTGCTTAGGGCTAAAACTTCGGGAGAAGGATGCGTCGACTCTAGCCGATGTAGACAGGCCTCGATTTCCCTGCAGTGATTAACCCAAGACTCGACGACGCCTTCGTTATGAAAATTTACGAGCGCCGCCAACATTGGGTTAACCTCCACAGCGAAATCTACGGCAGAAGGGAAAGCGTCCATGTTAAGCTCTTCGATGTACCCGCTCAGCATGCCCAAACTCATCACAGCACCCTTTGAAGATGGACGTTTCAAGAAAGGGCCTGCCGGTGAGAGGACGCAAGACTCAAGAGGGACCGGAGCCGGAACAATAGCTGCAAAACAAAACATGGTCAAACAATGATTCAAGAGATGTTGAAGGGTTACCAAAAAGGAAATATACTATACCAGCTACAGCGGACGGCAAAGCCGGAAGGGCCGATGGCGGGGCAGGCCTTGCATCCCCTCCTTCGATTTGTGGCACTGCAATAAGGAAAAGGAAAAGTCATAAATCATCCCATTGCTAAAAAAGGGGGTAAATAGAGACATTGTAGTGAACGTATACTCACCGGCGCCACTAGAGGGTGAAGCGAGTTCGGATGGGAAGGAGAAGTGTGGGAGCAACACTTGATATAAATGATCAAAGAGCACTCCTAAAAGGGCACAGTGGTATAACGTTAGTACAAAAACTACATGTTTAAAAGATTAACGCATGAGTCGTAAATCCATACCTTCCAACATCCGCGATGGTACAAGGGAAGGCGGGGAGGTGACCACCGCCAAAGCAGTAGTTGACGGTGCTCCTTCGAGCAATAGAGCGTCGGCACTGGCCGCACCTGCAAAGACAAACTTGTTAGAAGAGATCGCGAGATATATAAAAAGAAGAACGCTGGTAACTCAAAATTTACCCGACGAGCTGCCAGCCGAAACTGAAGCAATCCCCTCCTCTATTGACACGAGACCACCGCCCGTAGCCTCATCACCCGACTCGATGGGAACCGTTGTTGTGCTCGCAAGCCCTGGAGACGGCAAGGAACCATACGCGGGGAGGGCTATGATTGGAGTATTGCTAGATTCCAGAGAAGGAGCGGCTGGCTCGTCCTCAGGAATCGTGGCCACCTCACCCGCTACTCCTTCGGGTCCTGCGGTCACGGTTGTCTCGTCCACCGTCGCCGCGAGGTCTCTAGCCTCAAGCGCCTCGCCCTCTACCGCCTTCGGCTCGGTTAAGACAATCATCTCACCTGCCGCCACTTCAGGTGCGGCATCAACGACCCTCTCGGCGGCGGATCCCTCAACCTCTGTTTCAGGCCCCGTGGCCCCAACGACGCGCCTCACCGTCGGCTCGGGTTTGGCAGGCACCGCTTCCGCCGTTTCCCTGGGTTCAACGGTCTCCGCCTCCCCCTCAGTCGGACTAGGCCCTGCAAGATGGAATGCATATGAGCCAATGGCTTTATAATTCTTACAACAAAGCTCTGAAAGAAATGTTACCTGAAGAGGATTTATCGTTTGCACTTCGGGCCGCGCGCGCCACTTGCCTATAAGCAGTAGATAGGGCGACAGGGGCCTCTTCAGAAGGAGTGTCAGCACGAGGAATAGTGCTAGGGCCCGCTCCCGTGGCCAAAGCAGCTCGGCGTGCCTTTGCTTCGCGTCTCAACCGCTTCCGCTTCTCCCGAGCCGTTGAGACGGATGCCACTAGGGCTTCTCTAATTGAGGCATCCTCGTCCGTGAATAGGGATGCCTCCAGATTTTTCAGGGCATCCCTCGTCGTCTTGTCAAGTCGAGGCCCCTCCAGCAGCCTCGACGAGACCGGGACTTCAGTAACAGGCTCAGGAAGGATCCCTGCATCAACTGATATGACCCCTGCAAAGAAACAAAAGAAGGTTAGGTTGACCATCAGAAAAGATGACAAACTTTCCTTATAAAAGAAAAAGGGGCGGGGCATACCAACGCCTGCTAGAGCACGCTTCTCCTCCTCCTCTTGGAAGGTTTTCAAAGAGGCAGCAATAGCCTCTTCAGAAGAGACACCTGTTGAAAATCGGGCGAACATTAGTTAAAGATAATAATAAAAAGTGCAATAAAATGACGAAGAAAGTGGCTGATGATTACCTGACTCAGCGAGTTTACTTAATATCGCTTCGAGCCTCGCCGATCGCTCCGAAGCTGCAATGGCGGCAGCCAAATTAGTGTCTGCAGGGTCTACCAAGAAGCCCTCGTTGCTGCCATATTCACTTATGCCTTCGTTGGGAGGAGCCGCAGGCTCTAGGCTAAGGATCGCATCGAGGGAAAGGGTGGACTTTTTCTTCTTCTGCCCGCCGGCTTTAGGTCCACCCGGGATAGATTTGCGCTTCGCAGTTACTTTAGGGCGGCGGGTCCCAATATCTGCTCCTACGCCTGACTCTGGCGATACTACATTAGCCGCCTTCGGGGGAGCATGAGGCGCCGATGGTGCATCCACCGTAGCGGGCAGCGGCAATCCCCGCGGAGGACTTAACACCCGTGGTCGATCGACTCCAGCATCTTTTAGCGGAGGGACGACCGGGAGCCTTGGCTGCAAAGGGGCCTTGCGATCGCCGCCGGGAGGCGCACCCCTACGGTCAACCAGCATACGCTTCTCCGTTAAGATAATTAGGCCCATCGCGTGCGCATACCAGGCCACATATGAATTAAGCATCTTAGGGGCACAGCTGGGTTCACTAATGAAGAAATAGGAATCTGTGTTAAGCCGTGTAAAATGGTGCATCGCATTCTTTATCCCCTCTGGGTCGACCACGGGCGTTTCCAAGAAAGCTTCCAGCGGGATCCCTTGGTTGTAGCTTGACTGCCGGGCAAATCGGTGTGGGCTGTATCTCATAAACAAGGCTGTTTCATTCTGCCTGAATACTAGATAGCCCGGCCGGATGGAGTAGAGATGGAGGATTTCCCGAGCTTTCAATACAGAAGCCCCATCTTTGAAGTCATCACGCAGGGGCACCACTAACTTGGTGGTCTCTGAGCCTATGGTTATGACCTTATCCACAAAGGAAACCTTCGCTCCGACCAGATGTGGACGAAGGAGCCGCCCTCTAGACTCCCGTGGTGCTGGAACCACAATTGAAGCCCCGACCAATCGCATGACTCTCGGGAGTCTGTATCTCTCGAAGAACGGAGGAGTCTTGTGGGCACCAAACACCCCTCGCACATGCATCTCCATCCAAGAAGTGAAGTAGTGTGTCGGGAAGTTAGCAGGCTGTACCCCAGGCTCACTGGCGTCAGCCGCTACGCTAAGTCTATGATAAAGGTAAGCCAGCCCGGCAATTCCTACCGATAACTGCAAACCAACCACCATCCGATGCGCTGGGTAAAAGACAGAGGGCCGCATGAGGCGGGGGTGCATAGGGAGTGCAAAGTTGCATAGCCACAAGCCCAAGAATCCAATAAAAAAGGTTTCCTCATCCATGCCTGGGACGGCGATTTCCGAGAAAGTAGCGATGGCAGCGTTGGGGAGATAGAAATTCCGCTGGTCATTTTCCGATATAGGTCGGCGGTCCAAGCCGAAACCAAAGGGGTCAACAAGCTGAGCGAACTTCTCACTCTGCTCTGATAAGAACTCCGGGCGAATAAAGCGGGCAATAAAATCTGTGAAACTGACGCCCCGGTCGCCCGATTCCAAATGGAGTTCCTCATATATCTCCAATACCTTCACTAAGCCCGGGTACTGGTACTGAATAGCGTTCTCCGGCGTCAGGTCAAACACCAGCGGCTTGGTGGCAAAGACGTATTCATCGGGAGGAAGCAGCTCCTCATAAAGCTCTCCCCTCATCGGCAGACCCGAGATTTCAGCAAACTCCTCCAAGGAGATAGAGACTTCCCGGTCCGTCATCAGGAAGGTATGTGTGGGAATATTCCATTGCTCGATAAAAGCCTTAACCCACCACGTTGGAGGAGAAGGATACTCAAAGAGCGAGACGTAAATGGCCGGGTACAAACCAATCCTCATCAGATGAGTCCTCCTCGCTGATAGGATGTACCGGGCCCATTGCAAATATCCAGCAGGCGGCCGTGGGATCAATCCAATGTTATAAGCCTATCCCCAAGGGCACGCTTCACCCTGACAAATTCTCCTCCCTAAAATATCTATTGCCGGCCGTGGCTGCACGGGGATAGCACCAATCGCAGGCTGGAGGAGGTCATCCGAATTCCAATTTTTGATCTCCACGGCATACTTCACCGGGGGTTCATCTGCGTAGGGGAGTGAAGATGTTGGCTCAGACGGCGTGGCGAAACTGAAGCTGCGACGGCCCTGGAAGATCTGGCTGTACCACCTTCCCCACAGGTGGAGCTTTTTGCACTCAGGGTCATGATCTTTAATAAGAGCGAACGCCACCCGATCCACTGGCGAGTGAGGGAACCCTCCTTCCGAGCGAACGAAGGGGAAAGACAAATCATCAGACATGTTTCCTGTGAAAAGAAAAAAATAACCAATAGTGTTCTAACGCTTGATTTTTTTCTTTTAAATCTTACTTCACATTGTGACGTAGTGGGGTAGGGGATCAAAGGGGTTCCCTTTAGATCAAAGATCTGTAAGAGCAAGGCTCTGTTGAGGAAACCCCAAAAGGGTTTTAGATCAAAGATCTATGAGAGCAAGGCTCTATTAATCAGCTTTAATTTAATTTAATTTAATTTTTTTAAATACCTAAGATGGTTATGAACTCTGGAGTTCTTGGAAAAAATCAAGAGCAAGGCTCTGAAAATTCTTAAGCAAGCGTAAGGCTCTGAGTCAAAATTCTTGAAATAGTAAAGAATTTTCTAAGGACCAAGGGTCCTATTTATAGGCGCCTGTGCCCCTTCAACTGACCCCCTTGATCCAACGACTAGGATCTTGCCACCGCTGCACTCACGTGCGCGCCACGTGAGCGCAACGGTGTGGGGGGGGGGCATTTTTTCCCCCAATCAGAGTAAGGCTCTGTTTGAATTTTGAAAATTCAAATTTTTGAAGCAACGCTTCAGATCCCGTGCGCTGCGCGCAACGTGCCACGTGTCAGAAGTTGACACGCCAGTACAACGCCCAAGGCAGTGCGTCCAATCAGAGCAAGGCTATTTAAAAAAAAACAAAAGCAATGCTCAGTTGCGCAAGCGCACCGCTGCGCGACACGTGTCTGCGCAGTTGCGCAAGCAAAACTGCGCAAGCGCACCGCTGCGCGACACGTGTCTGCGCAGTTGCGCAAGCACAACTGCGCAAGCGCACCGCTGCACGACACGTGTCTGCGCAGTTGCGCAAGAGCAGTTGCGCAAGCGCTTCATTGTGCGACACGTGTCACTCACTGGGGGAGTTGCGCAAAACAGAATAAATCTTGTTAAAACAAGAAGATTTTCCTGTATAAGGCAGGGGCCTTTGGATCAAAGATCCAACGGTGGGGAAAATTCCCCAAATCACTCAAAGAAAGATCTCTTTAACAAATTTAACTAATTTGTGAGCACTATAAAAAGGACCCCAGACCTCATTTCAAGATCATCAAGATCTTGCTAAAAAAAAAGAAAAAAGGAGAGAAAGAGAACTCTTAAGAATTCTGGAAGAACACAAAAAAAGGTAAAACCTTTAAAAGAGAAAATTCTCTTGGGAACAGATCATTGATCTAAGAACAAGATCATGGACCTTCAATAAATAAATAAATAGATAAATAAAATAAAAAAAAGTAGTGCCTTGCACTTGTTATGAACCCTTGGTTCTCTGAAATAAGGAAAAACAAGAAAAGAAGAAAAAACTTGTTTTTCTTTAGATCAAAGGATTAAAAAGTGCTCTGCACTTCTGTTTCTTGAAGATTCTCAATGCAATGCATTGCTTGAAGGGCCAGGCCCAAATTAAATTGCAGAGCAATAAAAGGGAGGGCCCAAATGAAATTGATGCTCTGCATCATTTTATAAAGGGCAGAGCCCAAACAAAATTGATGCTCTGCATCATTTATAAATGGGCAGAGCCCAAACAAAATAATAAATAATGCAATGCATTATCTTAAAAGGGGCAGAGCCTAAATGAAGGTCCAACAAAGACCAAGATTTAATGTTATGCATTATTAAAAATGGGCCAAGCCCTAACACAGGCCTAATAGGCTAGAAAAACAAATAAAAGTGTTGAATATTCTGAACTGGACTTAGCCCAATCGTGGCCGTAAGTCCTCAAATTAAATTGACTGAGCACAATTGCTCTCTCTCTCTCTCTCAAATCAATTTATATCCGGTTCGAGGGTACATCTCCGAGCTCCTCCGACACATGTCATTGTAATCATTCATCGACGTCAGAGAGGTGACGGGTCCCGACGACCATATACGTCAATATGGACTGCGGGGTCCTTAAACTCGTGGACCGAAACGTCCTTAAACTAATGCTGGACTGAAACGTCCTTAAACTAATATCGGAAAGAGACGTCCCTAAACTAATATTGGACCGAAACGTCCTTAAACTAATAATGGACCGAAACGTCCTTAAACTAATGTTGGACCACCACGTCCCTAAACTGGAGCATGGACCACCACGTCCCTAAACTGGAATATGGACCGAAACGTCCTTAAACTAATATCGGACTGAAACGTCCTTAAACTAATATCGGACCACCACGTCCCTAAACTGGCGATGGACCACCACGTCCCTAAACTGGAAAATAGACCACTACGTCCCTAAACTGGAACAATAGAGCCTCCAAATGCTCTTTTGCCGGATCTAAATGGTCCCGTTTAAGTTGATCTTAGCCTCAAATACGGCTAACGTATTCTTAGACATTTAAATGAATGATAAAACTCCAAATCAATTTTGGTTCAAGGGTACATCTCTGAACTCCTCTGACGCCTGTCGTTGTAATTCTTCAACGACGTCAGAGAGGTGACGAGTCCTGACGGCCATATATTAAATGAATCACTACGTTAAGTTGATCTTAGTCTAAAACAGGACTAACGTATCCTTAACGAACGTTTAAGTTGATCTTAGCCGCAACGCGACTAATGCATCCTTAAACTAAAAACACCAAATCCAAATCTAAGTAAATACGAATTTGGACTAATCCACGTCCTACGGGCGACGGCATTACTCAGTCTCCGTATACAATCCACGGGCAACCACAAACAAAACAAACACCCACGACACGAAGTGAAATTCTGGAGAAGTAGAAAGTTGTTACCGTGACGCGGTAGCGTAATTAACTGTAGGGGCTTGCGCCTGCAGGGAAGAGCGTCCCCACAATAAAAAACCCCTCACCCTGAGGGGGAATCTGACGAAGTTTGCTACATCGGCCGCATCCGTCTAAACCTACGATACACAGTGCCATAAATCAACTTGGCATCTTCGGAGAGGTGGATGGATAAAACCATATAGCATCTGCCCCGAATCTCAGGTAAGACGCAAAGTCTCGGCCGCCATTCGGAGGGGAACAGTTATTTTATTTAATTCTTTTGCATTTTACATTATGTTTCCCCTCTCTGTCTTTTTATCTTCTTCTCCCAACATGCGCGAGTAATTCTCCGCTTGTTAAGGTTCGTAGGATTAGGGTAGGCTAATGGATGATGAACATCCCTAAACCCTTTTTAAGTCCTATAAAGTTTATGAACTTTATCAATTGAATCATTAACATCCTAATCGGGCGTGCTAGCAATTCTTTGCTAGTTCCGACCGCGATTAGATATTAGATTAATGATTGTTTTGGTAAAGGATAGATTTGAACGGAGTTCCGTATCGAGATAAGGGTTAAGAGTGAGATTCCTTTTTCCTCCAGAAACCCTAATCTACACGCATCACCGTCGTTCTAGTTTTAAATCTATTAATGGATAAAAAGGGTAACTTTTAATTAATCATCCATGACTACTAAATCCTAACGAACCCTACAAGCCCTCTTATTATATTAACTATATTCCTAAAATAATCTAGATCTATAAATTTACTCTATTGCTTAAAGTAGATCTAGAAACTTTTCACAAAAATTCTTTATTCCTCCTCTCTTTTTCAACGCGTCTAAAGTAAGAGTAAAAGATTCAACGTTTTCCTGAGGACGATCCGTACTCATCTCGGTCTAGCTACACGCGACGCCGTTATTGATTGCGGTTAACTACAAACACACTTTTTCGTAACAATCAAATGGCGTCGTTGCCGGGGATACGTGCGTAATTTTTTATTCTTGCTATTTGTGTTGAATTCTTAGACGATTCATATCATTATTAAAACAAAACTGCAAATTGCATATTTAACGATTTGTGTGTGAATTTTGCGAGGGAATCTGGAGTCACGGACTTGAGGAAATGGGAGATCTAAGGTTTCACACTTCTCTGGTATCTTTCTTAACTCCTTCTCCTCCTCTCAAATCCAATAAAATCTATTTTCTGCAGGATTCTTTGCAAAATATCGCCGCTCAAAAATCTTTTTGCAAAAGTTTTGTGATTGGTTTTGTTTTGCATATTTTAATACGGACTTTAAGGGGCAAAGACCAAATCAAGATTAGGTGGGGATTTCATCACCCTTCCTAAGCCCCACAAATCACAAACCGAGTATATAGATCAACCCTTCATTAATTTAAAAAATATCTAGACCAGACTCTAAGGACTGCCGCGCTCATTAAGGACAGGGGAAGGTCGTGGGTAATCTATCGTTTATCCGCATTACTTTTGTAGTGCCTAGGCAAGTGTGTCAAAGGCTAGTGGTTTTTAATTAGGTCTACTACTGTGGTTCCTTCCCACTTACCTGGCACTTATCTGGCTACAAGGGTAGTACGGAGGCGGTAGAGGATTGATCCTGCGGCTTGTCTTTTGGAAGTCTAGGAGCGGTCTAGAGACTGGACCTAGGTGACCTTAGTTCTAGGGTTGATTGTGCATCTTAGGGAGATTTGTCTTGAGTCCCACATTTTTCAAAACAAGCCAATTTTAAATCACACACACGCTGCCACTTGCACTAAACCCGCTTAGTGCATGCTCGGCTGGACACGGGATCCTAGTGCCCGTCTTGTCCGCGTTCCTGCTATCGACGCCGAAGTCGGTACTTCTTCATCTTCTTTTCCCCCACCACACACGACCGAGATGGACGGTACTCCATCAAATTATAACACCACGTTGCCACCGCCCGAAGGTGCGCAGAACCCACCGCGCATCTCTCTCCAAGAGAGATGCTATCCTATCCGTGGTCATCTTCCCACTTGTCTATCTCTTCCACCACCTAACGGGGATAATTTCGAAATTAAACCCCACTACATCAATCTGCTGCCCAAATTTCACGGGCTTGAGTCGGAAGATGCGTACGTTTTCATCACCAAATTCGAAAACGTATGCGCAATGATGGGTACTTCATAATTGACTTTAGATGCTATGAGCTTACGTCTTCTCCCATTCATACTGTGCGACTTGGCAGAAAAATGGCTTTACAATACTGCCGCACACTCTATCACTAATTGGGATGAATTCGTCATAGCATTTCTTAAGAAGTTCTACCCAAACCATAAGACTGCACGTGTTAGGAGCGAGATCAACCAGTTCACCCAACTTCCCAATGAACCATTTTGGAAGTGCTTTGAACGTTTCAAAGATCTGCTTGTCCAATGTCCTCATCATGGAATCAATAGATGGGATTTATGTCGGATTATATATGAGGGCATTAATTCAGCGACAAAGCAGATGCTTGAAACAATGTGTCAATGCAATTTCATGTCTAAAGACGACGGTGAAGCTTGGAAGTATCTGGAAGGCCTCGCTGAACACACTTTGCAGTGGGAAAGCGTAAGACCACCTTCATCTAGGGGAGGTATTCACCAGATCGATGTTTCTATCGCAGTGAAAGCCGAAATGGCAGCGATGCAGAAGAAACTCGATGCTATTGAGAACAAACTTTCATCTGTCTCCCTAAATCAGGTCACGCTTCCTAAGACCGTCTGTGGTTGCTGTTCAGATTCTTCACACTTAACGGAAGAATGTCCTATGAATGCATCGTTTCAAGCTAATGCTGCTTTTCAGCAACAACCTAGAAACGACCCTTATTCTTCCACGTACAATCAAGGATGGAGGAATCATCCTAACTTTGCTTGGAATCAAAACCAACAAAGCAATTATCAAAGACCTTCTCCACAGCAACCACAACCACAGAATCAGCCCCCCTTTCAGTCACAGAATTTCCAAAATCCGGCCAACATTTCTACACCACAAGTGGCCGGTACTGACAACTCACTTGCACAAACTTTGGATATGTTCATGAAACAATCCATGCAAATTTCGGCTGAGATGAGGTCTTCTATTGATACCATAACGAAAAACTCCGCCTCCCATGGTGAGAGTATTAAATCAATAGAAAACCAAATCGCACAGTTAAACGCCGCAATGAGTGCGAGAGAGAAAGGGAAACTCCCATCTCAACCCATACCTAATCCTGGCCACTCACAAAGTTATAATGTGAGTGTTGTTACCACGTTGAGATCGGGAAAAGTGCTGAATAACCGAGTGGGTGAGCAATGTGATGATAGTGACACCAATGATACCCCAGCTTCTTCTTCTTTCCCTAATTTGTCTAATCTCCCACCTTCACCCGAGCCTATTCTCCGCTTTCCCCAAGGCTCGAACATTTCGCCGAATCTATCTAAGTCGATTCCCACTCCAATTTTGGGATCGAATCCATCCCCACAGTCTTCTCCACAAACGTTGGACCCAAAACTTATTGATCAAGCACCTTATCCAAACAAGTTAAGGGGCAACGGACCAAGTCCACAAATAGAGAAGATTGTGGAAATTTTTAAGCAAGTTAACATAAACACTCCTCTCCTAGATGCTATTCAACAAGTTCCGTCATATGCGAAAATCCAAAAGGACTTGTGCACTAGGAAAAGAAAAGTTCAAGTACCTAAAAAAGTTTTCCTTGCGAGTAATGTGAGCACAGCTTTTACACAACAACTACCCAAGAAACGAAAGGACCCCGGAAGTCCTACAATTTCAATTTCTATTGGGGGTAAAAATATCAATCGTGCTCTACTCGATTTAGGTGCTAGTGTTAACTTGCTTCCGTATTCTGTTTATGAGCAATTAGGGATCGGAGAGTTAAAGCCGACGCATTGCACTCTTCAGATGGCCGATCGATCTATCACCCAACCTAGGGGTGAGCTAGAGGATGTGTTAATCAAAGTCGGGGAATTCATATTTCCTGTGGACTATCTTTATTGATACACAACCTGTGGCAAACCCACGCAATCAAATCCCGGTGATACTCGGTCGATCCTTTTTGGCCACTTCCAACGCAGTAATCAATCGTAGAAACGGCTCTATGACCTATCCTTTGGAAAAAAGTCAATTGAGTTTAACATTTACAAATTAGGAAGTGAACCCTCCGAACCCTATGCTCATGTGTGTTCTGTCGAATTAATGGATATCGACAGCAGCGAATATGATCAACCTCATAATTCTGACTCTTTTCATATGTTGCTGCTTGACACGGACTCTTCCACCGAGTTGTTCGGGTCAACATCTAACGCTGATAAGGAACTTTTTATAGAGTCTGACGATCACCCCATTTTTTCTGATGACATTATTTTTCGGGGTATCGATGAAAGGTTTGAGGAAATTTTCGCTGATGAACTCGCATTTTTACAAGACAAGGGTGTTGAGATGAATCAACTCCAAGATGAAGAAATTTGACCTCCACCCCTTCTTTTGGACAATCATGACAATGCGAGTAATCCATCATTACTATCACTGTGTCGTCTCTCCAAATTGAGACGCAATCCTTTTCCATTACACCTCTTATCACCTCCCCACTTCTTCATGTCGAAAGGTGACATGTTCTTCCACCAACCTTGGTGCTTCATCGATAAAATTTTTGAATGGTTGGTGTTGACTTTCGGTCTTTGCAAAGCTTGGCATTGACCAATAACCTTACCCCCCTCGTATGATTTTAAAACATCAACATTGTTTAACTCAAGTTTTGGGGGGGTATATTTTGGCTCTTGAAATAAAAAGAATTTTTATAAAATTGTGAGCCAAAAATAAGTTTGGGGGAGGATTTCACTTGCATATATTCTTGCCCCCATTAATAATTTCCTCCCAAGTCTACAGGTTTTTGAGCTTAACGGATGACATCAGTGAGGACACTGCTGTAAACAGGTTTGGGGGAGGTTTGTGCTTATTTACACATACTTTGCATTATACTATATTTAAGCACAAATTTTTTTTGATAATAAAAGAATAGAAAGTGAAAAATTACATATGAAAGATAGGAATAGTTTAAGAAAACCAAGAAAATTAGAAGTTTTCTTAAACGAACTAGTAATGGGTAGTTATGAGTTGTTGTCCCAAGGGTTAGTAAGATGAAGGAAGTCACTAATCTGAGGATAAAAATAAGTCTGAAAAATAGTTCTTATTCTGGAAGCCAAATATTTGAATGTTGATACCCTACTATATGCACTTACACACGTCTTGAAACTCGGGATAGTAAAGGATACCTTTAAATGCTCTTGTCTAAAAGCCAAAGTATGAAGGAAATAAAAAATGAAGAAAATATAAAAATTGTGAAAAAAATGAACACTGGTTTTGTTATCACCAAGGCAGCAATAAAAAAATATAGCGAGGGTGCCTCTTCACCTAGTGCCCTAAGGCCAACTGGCCTGGGAGTCACTGCTAAGCCTTAGGTGGTGCAAGATGAGGAAAATATTATCACCGAATCAGCAAGCTCATGAGTAATCGGTTGGTTAGTACCTCAAGAAGTATTAACGGTCGCATGAAAATGTGTGAGCAAACCTAAATATTCATCAAATTAAAAAGTACTGAGGTAGATGGACAAGAGTATGATAGCTTGAATTGAATTCTCCGAGTGTAGGGATGTCCTTTACACACACGTTGGGGTATATGATTGATGTTTGGATGAAAGGTAGGAATGAAAAATAAAGACGATGTTTTATTGAGGGATGATGTGATTTCTAATATCTTTTCATGACTATTAAGATAGGGCTCATGACAACTGAAAAGCTAGTGTAGTTGGAAACTCTTATTTTCAAAGTCTTTCTTTTATGGTTCTTATCTTTATATGTAAATTTCACCGTCTCTCTTTTATTATAGGATTTTGTGGGTGTAATCCACTGAAAACCCTCAGGAGACAACACTCCTCCTATTAGGGAACCTAGAGGTTTAACGGCTTGTTGCACGTGCTCAGTGCAACCGTGTCTGCCTACGAAAGTGTGCTTAGTTTTCTCCTTTCTTTTTCTCCTCTTGAATAAGCTAGTTTGCTCGGGACGATCAAAGATAAGTTTGGGGGTATTTGTTCAGTTGATAAAACTGCACATTTGTTACTATATTTTTCCTACCATTTTCATATTAAAAATGACTTTATTATAATATATCATACATATAAGGGTTTATGTGTAAAAATACTATTTTCCATGTGTTGATATATTATAATTAGCATTTGGTAGGAAAATGTATGCAAATAAATTTATTGACCTAATCCTAGTAGAACAAAGTCTACTAAATCTTATTTGAGTTGTTGTGTAGAATTTTCCAAGACTAGAATCAAGCAAATCAAGTTGTTGAAGAAGACTTGCCTAATTAACAATCAAAACTTGAAGACCAAGTTTGGCAGCAACCACGAGAAGATTTCCAAATTCTTAAGGTTCCAGATATCGACACATGTCACAGAGAGCAAGGTCTAAAAGTTTGATCAATTGATCTCGACCATTGGCCGCAGATCCACGGCCAAAACCCCACTTGGGCCGCGGATCCGCGGCAATATTAAAAGATTACAGTGCGAAATTTTGGTCGACGAATCTATGCTATATTTTACCAAGTTTTCAAGCAAAAGATTTTGGCTTTGGACTATAAATATGCACCGAGAGCCTCTTGGAAAATTCATTAAGCCGACGTGATCACGAAGCCCCAGACGCTCACGCATCCAGGCTGATCATCAACTGTTCGTCTACCTCCTTAGGTAAGATCGAGAAGCAACTAGTTTGTAATCATTTTCTACGGAATAAAAGTGTAGATTGTTCAAGTGATTAATAAAGGTAGTTATTTTATTTAATTCTTTTGCATTTTACATTATGTTTCCCCTCTCTGTCTTTTTATCTTCTTCTCCCAACATGCGCGAGTAATTCTCCGCTTGTTAGGGTTCGTAGGATTAGGGTAGGCTAATGGATGATGAACATCCCTAAACCCTTTTTAAGTCCTATAAAGTTTATGAACTTTATCAAAAGAATCATTAACATCCTAATCGGGCGCGCTAGAAATTCTTTGCTAGTTCCGACCGCGATTAGAGATTAGATTAATGATTATTTTGGTAAAGGCTAGATTTGAACGGAGTTCCGTATCGAGATAAGGGTTAAGAGTGGGATTCCTTTTTCCTCCAGAAACCCTAATCTACACGCATCACCGTCGTTCTAGTTTTAAATCTATTAATGGATAAAAAGGGTAACTTTTAATTAATCATCCATGACTACTAAATCCTAACGAACCCTACAAGCCCTCTTATTATATTAACTATATTCCTAAAATAATCTAGATCTATAAATTTGCTCTATTGCTTAAAGTAGATCTAGAAACTTTTCACAAAAATTCTTTATTCCTTCTCTCTTTTTCAACACGTCTAAAATAAGAGTAAAAGATTCAACGTTTCCCTGAGGACGATCCGTACTCATCTCGGTCTAGCTACACGCGACACCATTATTGATTGCGGTTAACTACAAACACACTTTTTCGTAACAATCAGCTACCTCTGGGAGGGCTTTTATATCCTTCAGGACCGGGACCGAGCAGGGTTACTGCCCAGTGCCTCTTAGCGAGGACTTTGATCCCTGTCGGTTATGGTAGGAAGCTACCAGCCGGGGATAGCCGGGCAAGGACCCGACTGCCTCTGGGAGGACTTTGGCCCTTGGCACGAGGAAAGCTATAAGGCTGTAGGAAGCCCACCAGGGACCCTTGGCCGGGCAGGGTTAATGCCCGGTGCCTCTTGGCGAGGGCTTTTGTCCTGAAAGATGGCCGAGTGAGGAAACCTCTGGCCTCGACTACCTCTGGGAGGGCTTTTTGATCCCCGGCGTTGTGGCAGGGAAGCTCCCCGCGGGGGATAGCCGAGCGAGGGAACCTCGAACCTCGACTGCCTCTGGGAGGGCTTTTTTGATCCCTGGCGTTGTGGCAAGGAAGCTGCCCCCGGGGGATAGCCGAGCGAGGGAACCTCGGGCCTCGACTGCCTCTGGGAGGGCTTTTTTTTATCCCCGGCGTCGTGGCAGGGAAGCTGCCCGCGGGGGATAGCCGAGCGAGGGAACCTCGGGCTCGGCTGCCTCTGGGAGGGCTTTTAGATCCTTCAGGACTGGGACCGAGCAGGGTTACTGCCCAGTGCCTCTTGGCGAGGACTTTGATCCCTGTCGGTTGTGGTAGGAAGCTACCAGCCGGGGATAACCGGGCAAGGACCCAACTGCCTCTGGGAGGACTTTGGCCCTTGGCGCGAGGAAAGCTATAGGCTGTGGGAAGCCCACCAGGGACCCTTGGCCGGGCAGGGTTACTGCCCGGTGCCTCTTGGCGAGGGCTTTTGTCCTGAAAGATAGCCGAGGGAGGGAACCTCTGGCCTCGACTGCCTCTGGGAGGGCTTTTTGATCCCCGGCGTTGTGGCAGGGAAGCTGCCAGTGGGGGATGGCCGAGCGAGGGAATCTCGGTCCTCGACTGCCTCTGGGAGGGCGTTTTTGATCCCCGGCGTTGTGGCAGGGAAGCTGCCCGCGGGGGATAGCCGAGCGAGGGAACCTCGGGCCTCGACTGCTTCTGGGAGGGCTTTTTTTGATCCCCGGCGTCGTGGCAGGGAAGCTGCCCGCGGGGGATAGCCGAGCGAAGGAACCTCGGGCTCGGCTGCTTCTGGGAGGGCTTTTTTGATCCCCGGCATCGTGGCAGGGAAGCTGCCCGCGGGGGATAGCCGAGCGAGGGAACCTCGGGCTTGGCTACCTCTGGGAGGGCTTTTCTGATCCCCGGCGTTGTGGCAGGGAAGCTGCCCGCGGGGGATAGCCGAGCTAAGGAACCTCGGGCCTCGACTGCCTATGGGAGGGCTTTTTTTGATCCTCGGCGTTGTGGCAGGGGAGCTGCTGGCCGGGGATGTTTGAGCAGGGCGGCTGCTGAGTTGAATCTTTGACGAGGCGCGGCCTGGTCGTTCGGCTGTAGGTGCGGGGAATGGGAACGGTCGGGGCAACGGCGCATGCATCTAGTGCATTGAATGCCGGGGGAGACGAAGCGACAGGGGCGCGTCGTTTCATTTTCACCGAGTAACGTTCGATGGACGCCACGTGGCGCGTCGCTTCGTTTCGACCGGGCGACGTTCGATGGACGCCGCGTGGCGGCCGTTGGGTTGCACAGCGGGCTATATAAGGAGTACTGGTTCTTCCCCCTTCGCAGATAGGCCATCGAAAATGGAGGATTTCCCGTTCACTATCCCTGAAATCATCAGTTCTGAAGATGGGTACCTTTATGACCGCGACCGCTCCGAGGACACGGTGCAGTTGGTGGTTGCTCGCATTGAGGAGCACTTCGGTTGGCTGCTCCCTAGGCGCTCCTTCCTGCTGCAGCTACTGATGTACTCCATCTGGAGGGCATCGCCGGGGCTTTACAACCCCCTGTCGGAGCAGCTCTTCGACGAGGCCGTGGGCAAGCTGCGGTCCTTGAAGCGCTTCGGCTTGATCTCCGCAAACCGGCTGGCACGCTCGGAGGCGCTCGTCCGCGAATGCTACGAGCTGAGGCTCGGGGTCGACGCCCGCGGGGGGAACCGGGAACAGAGGCTGGAACTTGTGCGGCCCCGATTGGCGGGGATCTTCGCCGAGTACCACGACCAGTGCTCGCTGCACTCCTTACCCCCGCTATTGTAACCCTTTTTTTTGCATGTACGGCTGAGGAGCCCATAATACCCTTTGAATGAACAAAGATTTCCTTTCTTTTTCGCAATGTTCCATTGGTCTTTATTTAGTCAACAGTAGATCCTAGGAAGAATTTGCATTGCTTTTAGAAAAAAGAAAGAAAAAGAACAGGTACAGGTTAAAAGATGACTTGGTCGGCTTGGGCCGAGCTCCCTGAAGGGCTGTCGGGCCCCGTGGTTGGCATAGGGCATGAGGCTCTTTGAGCCCCGGGCTGGCAATCTGCTGAAACAAGCATGATCTGGCCGATGGTCAGGTCGGTGGGAGGGCGAGGCCGCTCTTGCTCGCGGTCGGTCTGTCATTTGTCCCTTAGGTAGCTGGCGAGGTGCCCAGACCGGATGAGCTCCTTGATGTAGTCCCTCAGTTGTTTGCAGTCCTCCGTGGCGTGGCCCAGTACCCGGTGGAAAGCACAGTAGGGGCCCCGGGTTCGCTTAACGGCCTGACGTGGGACCGGGGGGAACTTGAAGAACCCCTCATTCTGGGCCTCCTCCAGCAACACCGCGAGGGAGACGTTGAGGGGGGTATACTCCTGGAACTTCGGGTGGTAGGGCTGCTGACGCTCCGGCCTGTCCTCCCGAGTCCTTTTCTTCTGGTCGGGGCGATCCGCCCGGGGAAGGTTGGCATTCACTTCGGATTCCAACTGGACCTCGCGCTCGGTCCACGCCTTGACTTCGGCCATGGTTTTAGGTTGAGCCAGCGCGAAGGAGCGCAACCATTCTTTGTGCCTCAGACCAGATCTGAGTGCCGTTATGACGGTCTCGTCCCGGTGCTCGGGTACCTCGAGGAGGGCGTTGTAGAAGCGGGTAATATAGGCCTTGAACGTTTCCTTGTCCCCGCTTTTAACCGTGAAGAGGTAGTCGACCGTGCGCTTCTGTCGACGGTTCCCCACGAAATGACCGAGGAACTGGGTGGCCAGCTCGTCGAAGGTTGAAATTGAGCGGGGCTCGAGCCCCCGGAACCAGTCCCGACCCGCACGGATGAGGGTGGCCGGGAAGGCCCTGCACTGGGCGGCGTCGGAGTGATCTTGGAAGCTCATTCCCGCGGTGAAAGCGTCCAAGTGGTCCTTCGGGTCGGTTTTCCCGTCGAACAGAGAGACCTTTGGGGGCTTATTACACGAGGAGACGCGCACGGCGAGCAGTTCCTCGGTGAATGGCATCGTGAGCGAGTCGGAGGCATACTTAGCCCCGTCGCTCGAGAAGTGAGCTTCTCGGCGCATGCCCTCGATCTTCTTCTCGAGGGCGTCGAGCCGACCGTGGTACCTTGAGGAATCGGCGCCTCGGGATTCCCAGGCCCCGCTGCGGGTGGACTGCGTCTGGGTGCGGCCCTGGTTTCTCTTGATAAGGTGCCTCAGATCCCGGGATAAAGTAGCCCTTGAGTTGTCGGGACGGATCCCTTCTGTGTGTCCCCGCCGACCATGGTGGGGTCGGCCACGCTCGTGGATAGGAGAGGTGACCGACATTTCCTCAGGGGGGTAAGGATCGCGAGGAGGCTCGGGACGAGGCTCCCTGGCGGCGGATCTCGGCGTGGAGCCCTGGGGCGCCCAGCGGGCCTCAGGGAGCACCGGTTCGAGGGACCGGTGGCGAGGGGATGCAGCCTGCTGGTGGTTGGCCGTCCAAACAGGGACAGAGTCTTTTGGAGGCGGAGGAGCAGCGATCTGGGGCCAGGGCGCGATCGTTTGGACGCGGACGAGGGCCTCCACGAGGGATTGCAGGCGATCTATCCGTCCTGCGAGGGCGTTGATGACGGTCATGGGGGGAGGTTCATCCCCGCCTTCGGTGAGCGGAAGGCGGCCGCTGGTACTGAGATCCCCAGGATGGTCGTCTGCCATGAGAGAGGCGATAGGAAGGCCAACTTCGTATTTTGTGGAATTTAAGTTCCCACAGACGGCGCCAACTGATGGAGCTCCTTTTTCGGGCCTCCGTCAGATGTTGTCTTCCGTTAATCTCGAGGTGAACTTGGTTGATTGTCCTTCGTTGCGTGTGGGTCTCAATGGGTTTTGAGAGGAGAAGGTGGGGTGAGGAGGCTGCCGCCGAGTACCTACAAAGAAGTCCCGGGGTGGTTTGGTACCACCGAGGACCCTCCGACGCTCAAGTTAGTGGTGAGGTCCGAGCAGAGTAACGGCGTCAAGTGTAAAGAATGGCATACCTGACCCCTCTGTGATGGGGGTTTATATAGCGGTGGCGGCACGCAGCAGCAGGCGCGAGAATCTCGCCGACAGTTACGCTCCCGACGTCACGCCCGCGTAGAGAGCGGATCGCCCATTAATGGGGATCGTGATGGCATGGAACGTGAGATGTTGTTGGCGTAGAATCTGCGCACGACGAAATTCGCGGAGTGGTGGTTACGCCTGTGAGCGGTGGAGTTGGTCGGAGGGCCGAAGAAGACGGCCTCGGCCGGGAGCTCGGGGACGAGCGAGGAGGCCGAGGAGTCTTGGTCCTGTGGCAGCTCGGGGCGAGCCGAGGGGCCGAGGAGGCTAATTTGCAGGGGGACCCGAGGAGGGCCAGCTTGAGCTTGCAGGTCGGGCACAGGGTGGCCTGGTCGGCCCCTTCTTCTGAGTCTTGGGACACGTCATCTGCCACGCGTCCTAATCTTGGAGGTCGCCAATATCGAGCATTATCACATATTTTATTTAAGGTCGACATTTGTTTTTCATATAGTCTCCATCCTTTAATTAAATAATTATAAAAACTGAACTCATTGAAATTTATTTATTTATTAAAATGTACCTCTCTATAACACATAAGCAATTAAGATAAAGCAATTATATATGTGCACACGAGGTCTACTTTTTTTAAATAAATTTAAAAGAGGTCTAGTTTTATTACTATATTAATAAATAAAATAAATGCTCCTGAATTTTAATCAAAATTTTCTATTTATTTATTTATTTACCATCGAATAATTCTACCTCATCCCTTTTTTCTTTTCTTTATTTGAAAAGACATTATATATACATCAATGAAAATTTTATTATTTCAACAAGCACCTATTTAAGTAATGGTTATATAGTTTGATAATGTTAAAAATTTAAGAGTTGACTATTTTATGAAACAGGATCATTATGTAAAAGAAAAAATATTAATTTTATGACAAGTTTTAGGAAACTCGACCTAAGGTTGATCATCACATATTATACACCATATTTTATTTTTGTTAATTAAGCGCATATCAGACATAGTGGATATCAAATGTTAACTATATTTCTATTACCAATAATAATCAACAACAAATAATAATAGAAATTGGGTTGGCTTTCTTTTGTATATCAATAACCCCATTTATATAGAAAATTTTAAGTTTTGTAAAGAGAATGAATTACAAGAAACATTATCATTTTTCAAATCAATTTGCGTCAATTAAAAACTCGGGTATAGCCTTGGTTACTTTGTAGCTAGCAAATAAAATAATTATGGTGCTAAAACAGTGAGGCCTAAAATATGAACAATAAATCTGATGGTAAATTAATTATAAAAGTAAAAAAACATTTTAAATTTAATATGGTATGAAGAATGTATTTTGTGGCATCAATGTTCTTATAACTTCAATTTCAATACTTCAGTTCGTGTATGATTTTCTCTTAAAAAATGATATAGTAAAATTTGGACAAGTTAATAAAGTTTCATACTGCGCATGGCATGCTCCATAGTGCATGTATGTTTTTCTCTTAATAAATAATCAAGCAAAAAACAAATAACATGGATGACAACATAAGGTTATTTGATGGAAAATAGACAACACAGAAGAATAAATAAATTTTTACATGGGTTTTTAAAGAATAATCTTATTTTAATGTATAATTATGGGAACAGACTTCTTTGAATATTATTTATTAGAATTGATCTCATTATTGCCATATAAAAAATGCCACATAAAGCAAATATTCTTTCGACCTCATTAGTGAGGTGTACTTTCATAATTATTTATCAAAACAAGATTTTTCTAAAATTGTCCTTTATTTAACTTTTATCTAGCTGTATTAATTATATAGCAAAAATCCCTCCTAACTTTTATGAACCTGCACTGTTCTCCAACCTTAATATACAATCCTTGGTGCATGCATGCATCTCTGCCAATTATATTAGTTTTCTGGGGGGTTTCTATATATAACCCCTTGCAATCTTTTTAATTTATATATACTCTTCTTTAATCTTTGTATTTGTATGGAACCGGCTCAAATCCTACATGTTTCAAAATAATAAAAAATTCCTTCGCAGACAAAGCAAATGCACACAAAGCTATCGAACAGTAGGATAGTGAATGCAAAGCCTATTATACTTATTAGTAATTTTTAGCTTAACCTTTTATTTTCAGTGCCTATTGCCATCGCTCATGTTTAACTATTATACTTCAATCTTGGAATTTACTTGTGCTTGAACTTGGATAATAGAAATGATAAACTTGTGTAAACTAAGAAAATTTAATGAAGTTTGAATAAAATATATTTCTTATATATGTTTACTACAATGATTAAAAAGTTAAAAAATCGAGATTAATATTCATTTTCCCTTTTCATACATAGAAAAAATAAAGTTTATCATTACTACTCAAAATGGTGAAGTTTTGAACAAAGAAAGAAAATAACGTTTCTTAAAAATGCTCTAAAGATTTCAAGAGGGATGAAAACAAATATAAAGATTAGAGAAGGGCATGCATGCAGAAGATTGCAAAGAGGTATATACAAAAAAAAAAAAAAAAAAAGCTTCCCCCCAACCCCCCAAAAAATTGTTTCCCGTTTTAGCCTCTTAATTACATCACTATTGATTAAATCCCTATTTTTGAAGGAGAGGGTATTATTCTTTTAAAAAAATTGCAACTTTAATTACATGTGTAAATAGCTTGAAAAAACAACAACAGCACCAGTACTTAATATAAGTTGGCAGAGATGAGATCGTCTGCATAGTAGAAATACTAAGAGTCAAATCGCTCAAAGTCCTCGGCACTGCCCCGATGTCCGCTTTCAAAGGTGGACAAAAGTAGAGGTTATGTTTCGACTGAGAAGGACGAAATTCGCTTCGGAGACAGTTGCCGTAAGCTTCTTTTTAGAGCTCCCTGACGGTACCAAGAAGAAGAGGGCGATGGACATAGCACTGGAACATCCCCACAAATCAATGGATGCATGTGAAAGTTGCTACTTTTGTTGGAAATCCTCATGATTTGAGGTACGTACGGCATTAAGGCTAGTGAAAATACTACATGGGAGGCAGGTTTGTTCATTTGGGGGGAGTGCCTGTTGCATGAAAATGTTGGTTTCTTTTATCTATATATCTATATATATATATATATATGCAATTATCTGGAGTTAAGACTATTAGCAGGTATATATGTCGAAATAAAGTTGCATAAGCGCATATGTTACAACTAGGTTTTAATATATGTAGCTTTAAACAGAGCATATATTTGCAGGTTGAATGTCCTTTTATATATTTTTTTTGATTTATTTAAAACAGGTATTCGAATTCATCTGGTTAGATTTGAATGATTTGGACTGTCTCAAACTCTTTTCCATGCATCAAAATTTTATGGTTGGATGAGATTTGAGTACATGCATATTTTTGTGCAAAGCTTGGTACAAAGAACAAAATACAAAGAGAGGTTCAGATCTTTACTCTTACAATGCAAATTCCCACGCCATAAACCATGCCTCCAGTTGATGGTCCTTTTTTCAATAGAAAAATTGAAGTAACAAGAAAAATAATCATCTAATATATTCCTTAGTTTGTTCAAGATGCCCACTTTATATCTTATTTACAAAATTTTAGACTTTCAAATTCAAATTTCCCCCATGCCAAACCCTCAATCCAAAAACCCTTCTAACCACATCAGAGAGAGAGTGCAATATATCCTGACAGAAAAAAGAAAAAGATAGGACTTTTTCAAATTGTATAGGCAACGTGAGGCCTATAATCCTATTCATTTCTCACTCATGACCATACGCATAGGCCGACACACAAGAATTTTCTACATCCAGACTCGAAAAAATTAAGGTGATCCCTTCATACTTCTAGAGTATCATCATCTAAAATTTCATTCTAAATATTACTTTTGGCGAAAAGTTTTTTTTATTATATTGATCGCAATATGTTTGATATACATGTATATATACAAGTCCATGAAAAAATCTAGAATACAATAAAGAGTTTAGAATATAATATGGGAGTCTAGAATACAAAGAAAAAGTCTAGAATACTCAACATATCTTAACATCCCTCTCAAACTCACGGTGGATCATATACCGAAAGTTTGGATAAAAAGTACCATTATTGAGCTGTAGTCTGTCTGAGCTTTCGTGAAAATATCGGCTAGCTGATCTTTGAAGGCGACATAGGGTAGTGAAAGGTGTCAAGAAATATTATCATGTTGTATAATATGGCAATCAACCTCTATATACTTCGTGCGCTCAGGGAAAACCGGATTAGTAGCTATCTGAATGGCACTGCGGTTGTCACAATGCAACTGAACCGGAAACGGAATGAGAACACCCATATCCTGAAGAAGACGACAGAACCAACTAACCTCAAGATTAGTGTCCGCCATAGCACGGTATTCAGCTTTAGTACTGGATCTAGAGACCGTGTCCTGTCGTTTGCTCCGCCAAGAAATCAACGATGAACCTAGGAAAACACAATATCATGTGGTAGAACGTCAAGTGTCAGGATCATCGGCCTAGACAGCATCAGAGAAGGCCCATAGATTCAATGTCGAATCAGACGAAAACAAAAGAGAACGAGTGATAGTGCTGCAAAGATACTGGAGAATGCGAATAAGTGCAGCATAATGGACATTCGTCGGTGCCGACATAAACTGACTGAGAGTATGCACGGTGTGAGAGATATTCGATCGAGTGGCCGATAGATGCATAAGTGCTCCAACGAGTTCACAATATCTGGTAGGATTGGGTAAAAGTTCACCATCCGATTTTCGAAGTTTGAGATGAAGCTCCATAGGAGTAGTGACAGCTGAAGATGATGCAATCGAGGAGTCAGTAAACGTAGCACAGCTAAGGAGATCAAAAATATACTTCTATTGTGACAAAACATATTCACGAGTAGAGTAAGCAATTTCTATCCCAAGAAAGTAGCGAAGAGGGCTAAGATCCTTCATTTCAAACTGAGACCGAAAGTATTCTTTAAGAAACAGGATGGTAGGCAGATCATCACCGGTAATAATCATGTCATTAACATATAATAAGAGAATAATATGTCTAAGAGAGGATATACGATAGATCATAACATAATTAGCCATACTTTCCGTAAACCCGATAGAAAGAATAGACCGTCGAAATCGCTTAAAGCAGGCCCTGGATGCTTGTTTGAGACTATAGATAGTACGTCGCAGACGACATACATGTGAGAGCGGAGCATTAATTCCAGGAGGGGGCTGCATATAGACCGTATCAGTAAGCTCGCTATTAAAGAATGCATTCTTAACATCCATCTGATATAACTCCTAGCGGTGGCCGACAACTACTGCGATAAGAGTGCGAATAGAAGTGATTTTGACGACTGGTGCAAAAGTATCATTATAATCAATGTTATATTCCTAACTAAACCCACAGGCTACAAGCCTGGTTTTGTATCATTCGAGAGAGTCATCCAATTTGGTTTTGATCTTGATGATCCATTTACAACTAATTGGTTTTACCCCAGGGGGTATTGGAATGAGATCCCATGTGTGAGTGCGCTGAAAGACTTCGAGTTCCTCCTGAATAGCTTTCTTCCATTCGGGGTAATTAACTGCCTAAGTGTATGACTTAGGTTCTTGCAAGGAGTGAATTGCAGTAAGAAAAGAAATAAACTGTGGTGAACAAGAATTTGTCACACAACTATAACGGGGTGGAGGATGGCGATTGCGAAGAGGATTGCGACGTGGTGGCGGTGGTGTGGACGGCACGACGACGGTGTTGGTGGCGGCAGTGGCGCAGAAGCCGACGGAGTGGTGACCGGAGTGGCAGCAGACAGGTCTGCATCAGTGGAGATAGCTTTTGGTGATAGTGGTGGATTCGATGGAAGCGGAGTATATGAGAGTTGAGACAGTGAAGACATAGAAGTGTTGAGAAAGGACAAGTCAGACTCGTTAGCTAAATAAATAGTAGATGTTTTCAAAGAAGATAACATTACGAGAAATGTCACGCCCCGCTTCCCGGTGTACGGTGAAGGGGACGCGACTGGCCAACTACGTATTTACTCAGAAGTAAATATGTTAAGCGTATCTGAGCAATATAAATGAAAAGTACACAAGAGACAACATGTAAATGAACAACAACTTTATTTATTTAACATTCTTTTTACAATACATGTGAAAGTAAATATATGGAATGAAAGCAATGCCTAAGCAATGGTATAACAGAAATGAAAATATGTACAGGTATCTACAGCTCCGGGTCAAACGCTAGCTGCTCCAAGTCCTCGGTGCTGGGCTCGACCTCCAGTGAGTCCGATCCACCTGGTAACATTCCAAAGAAAGAAGAAATGGAATGTCGTCAGCGAACAATCGCTCAGTAAGTCCCAAAAGTGAATAAAGATAGAATAGATAGAAAGAGAATTGTAACAACTCCATTTTCGGTGTACAAAAATTTGCTTTAAAATTAATGTATATTTAGAGTATTTACTTCTGTTGTTATCACTTTAAGTATTTAATTCACTCCTAAATTACAAGAAGGTGCTTGTAGCTCATTGGTAATACCTTTGCATTGCTGAACCAAGCCACCAGAGTTCAATTGCATACCCCACATTGTTTTTAATATTATTTTGTTTTGAATTTTTTAGAATACCAACAGTTACACGTGCATTCCTCACAAAAACCCCCACTACACCTGTAATAGTAAATGTTCCAAAGGCTTCACCAGACGACTCCCCACCTCCCCAGCTCCTGACTCGGCCGGACTCGGCCGACTCGGGCCGGCGCCGCCGGCCGGACTCGGCCGGTCGGCCGAGTCGTCAACAGAGAAAATATGACTCTTGGGCTTCTCAACCCCTCTGCACACTCCAATTACTCAGATCGTTTCCAGAGAGCATTTAATACCTCTTTTACTCCATTTTTAATGATTTTTTAATACATTTTTACATTTTTTTAAATTAAAACCCTTCATCTATCATAACCCTAGCCTAACCCTATAAATACCAACCCTACACACTACCCCCTCACCCCAAAACTCTGAGCCAGCTCTCAAGAATTCACTAGAAACCCTTGGGTGCAATCGAAGTGAGCGAAAGGCGAAGCTCCGGCGAATTCTCCGACGGATTTTCCGGCAACGACCCTAGCAACTCCCGGCGACGAAACGACGCACCGGAGACTCCTCCGGATCCATCTTCCTCTTGTCTTTGATTGAAACCCGTAAGTCCCCAAATTCTACTTCTCTTTTCTTTTCTAAAATACGGATTTACAAAACCCGACGGAATCGGAACCAATCCGATTTTCGATTCGGTTTCTTTATAAAAATTCACTTCTCGTTAATACAATTATACTTAAACTCTCTCATGTTGACTATTAAATACTAATTAACCAAATTGATCAAGTTTCATATCACAAAACAATTGCTATTTCATTTTATCGCATTTTTTTTATGTAAATACTACATAGTTTCAATTCCACCTTCAACATCACAAAACCTTGCTATACTTTTAAGTAGATCACGAGGTAACGACCGAACTCCTCACACACTCATATGCAACATAGCACCATACCCTTGGGAACATAGAATACGGGAAAACGACACATTTTCATTTAAATACCATTTACTTAATAAAACCGTTTTCTAAAGTATTTAGTATTTATACAAATCTTTGCAAAGCGCCGCTACAACCCAATTTGGGGAACCCGACTGGGATGGTGCGGATTATCGCACATCCTTGGGCTTAGTAGTGCGAGATTCAGACCTCCGCAAGGAGCATTCGGTCTCGAAAGATTTAAAATACGAAAATCTAAAGAAAATGAGATTTCTAGAATATTATATATATTAAAAATTATTTTCATATAAATATATGTATATTTATCCTTAAAATATCTATTTTTTAATAATATAAATATTCCACTTTTTCTAAAAATATCACAAGAATCATTTTACACTAAAATACCATGAATTCCATACAAAACTAATATTACCAATAAATACCATTTATTATGAAAGTAGGATATTTTCACTAGAAATATCACAATATAAAATCTACATTCATTACAACTCTAAAGACGACTAATAAATACTTGGGGTGTATTTTGAAAAGTATATAAAAGTATTTTTATATAAAACCCCCTCAAGTTCTATAATTTACCATAAGGACCCTAGTAAATATAGGTTTAAGCGGGACCAATCTCTTGAGCCTCAGGGAGCCGGAGAAGTGGGTGCTTGCCTATCTAAGATAGACAACTTAACAACGGTGTTATCAATACGGTAATCGTCTTTGAAAAAGACACAAATCCTGCCGCTCGTATGCAGCGGTTACCGATAATATCAAAACAATTAGGACTTCAATTTACTTTTCTAATTGTCTGACTCAGTTTGAGTCTCATTATAATCTGACTTGAATATGATTCAAGTACAATCTACAATTTACAATCTACAATCTACAATATTTCAATTCAACATGATTCCATGAATCCATTATACAACTTGACTTAACCGAACCATGGATATACATTCCATTTACATGATTCTCCAGTTACATCCATTTACATGATTCTACGGTTACATCCATTTACTGATATCATGGTTTCGGCCAGTCAATCAATTATACAATCAATACAATTTACAAAACAAACAATACAAACAAGACATCTCGGGGTTTAAAGAGTAGATTGGTACGGAAGGTGTTAGAAGTGGCACGAGACAGTAAGACTTAATACACTTAACATGAATCCAGTTGCTGTTGTACCGTGGCATAAACGGTTCCTTGTACTATACTTGCCCTTAGTCTCTGGCATATAGAGACTCCTCTCGTATACACTGGTATCCTTCTGTACCAAGTTACAAACAACAGCGTTAATACAACATTACAACAATATAATACAACTTTAAAAGATACCTTCTTATTCTGTCTATTCTACTTTCCTCTTATCTTTGGGACTTACCGAGCGATCTGTTCGCTGACGACATTCTATTTTTTTCTTCTTTGAATGTCGTCAGGTGATTTGGACCTGTCAGAGATCGAGTCCACTGCTGAAAACTTGGACCAGTTCAGTGAAGATCCCGAGCTCTAGTCATTGTACACTTTCCATTCAGTACTTTCATTTTTGTTATGCCATTATTTAGGCATTGCTTTTTATTCAGTTGTATTTAATTTTCATGCATTGTACAAAAGAATGTTAATAAATAAAGTTGATGTTCAGTTTATATCTCTCGTCTCTTGTGCTTACTTTTATATTGCTTAGATACACTTAGCATATTTACTTCACAGTAAATACGTAGCGGCCTCGTCGCGTCCTCTGTCCGTACACCGGGAAGCGGGGCGTGACAAGTTTTGTTGGTGGCCCATGCAGGTCAGAGCTGTATAGAACCATACTATGCAGTTCTGTTCTGCGTGAACTACCTAAGCAATATAACACAAGAACCAGCAACTAAAGCATTCTTTACAATTCATGTTCCTTGAATCCTATCATTCTATATACTTTGAATCTGTCCTAACCTAAATTTTTCATAAAGGTTATGGATTCCCCAAACAACACAAGTGACAACTTCAACAACACTCCACCTCCACTACCTATCGTACCTACTGTTCCTGCTCCATCCACCGAGCAAACAGTTCTGCTTGAGGCGATCCGCAACCTCCTTGAGGGACAGCAACAGCTTTTGAACCGTCTCGAGACTGAAGCATCTGGGGTAAAGCAATTCAGGGCTTTACACCCCAAACAGTTCTCAGGAAAGGGAAACCCACTTGAAGCTGAGAAATGGGCACAAGGTATAGAGGATGATCTGGCGGCAGCACAAGTTCCAGACATAGCTTGGGTCCGTGTGGCGAAATTGCAGCTCACGGACAATGCTCGCAACTGGTGGAAGGCGGAAGAAAGTCGTCTTGAACAGCCTATTGAATGGAAGACTTTCCGTGATAAGTTCAACGCGAAGTACTTCCCTGTGACTGCCAGGTTTGCCATAGAACAACAGTTCATTCATTTACAACAAGGTTCTATGTGGGTCAAGTCAGTAGATGAGTATGACGCTGAGTTCACCATACTCAGTCGGTAAGATATGTCACCGTATTTCAATTTTTAAATATCACATACTACACAGCTAACACAATCCTTTAAACATATTCGCGGCACATTTGACACCAACGGACGAGATCAGAGCCCGTCGATTTCAACAGGGATTGGACACGGAAATTCAGGCTGCTCTAGCCACAGGGAAATTTCCAACTCATGAGGATGCTCTGGAAGCTGCCCGCAGTTATGAGGCAGTGATAAAAGCGAGGGGCAGACCTCATTCTGCAGGAGTTAAGCACTCTGCCAATCAGATGGCAGGAAGAGCCTCGTCCAGGCCATCTTTTGTGCCAAGGCAACCCGGAGTACCAAACAACAGGCCCAGCCTAGCCTTTTGTAACTACTGCAAGAGAAATGGGCATCTGGCGAGAGATTGCCGGCGTGCGAACAACCTTTTCTTGATCTGCAGCTCAGCTGCTCGTGGTATTGGGACTTGTCCTCATAAACAAGATCCAATTGCTGCACCCAGACCAGCAAACAATCTGTAGGGTTCCTAGGCACTCTTTTGAAGGTTCATAAGGCATCAAACATGCCCGGATAAAAATTTAGACGTGCCGAACAACCCAAAGCCGGGATCTTTGCTAGATTATTAGGGTTTAACATGCAAGAAGATAACTTTTATCTAAGTGTGAGGGATTACAACCTTTGTAGTCTGCTCCTTCACTTCACAAGCTCCGAGTAGAAATCCCTTTGCCGCGATCCACGATCTCCCGGACTCATGAGAGGCTCCACGACTCGAACGATCCATGCTAGCTCGAAGTATTCCAATTCTCCGATGATCTACCTCGAAGTTGCAAAGACTCAAGCTTTCTCACTCAAAAGAGATGAACACACTAATCCCATAGGCTAGATGAGATGAGGATGAGAGAGTAGTAATTTTGCTTTCTTTTTATATCATTTTCTCATATTTATTCATCACTTAAGGATTTTCTAGCAAGCTTTTCAAGAGAGAAGAAGATGATAATGGAAAATCAATAATAAGATTAATCCTTTTGTGATGAATAGAAAGAAGTGTATATGATTGATTTATAAACCATGGTCAAGGATGAGTGGCTAGGATTTAGTAGAGAATAAACTAGAGTTAGGGTTTGGTTGGGTTAAGAATGTGTCATTCTAAAATATCTTAAGAATGACAAAAGAAAAAGCTTCTAGAAGATGCATGAAGCATCTAACACAAAACAAACCCTAACCTCAATTAATCATCCTTAAACATGTTTAACAATTAATCATATCATGTCACAATAATATATATCACATATATATTATATATTTGCAACAAAAGAAAATAATACAATTAACATATATCGCATATATATCAATGTATCATCCAGTGAGAAAATGAAATAATAAAGCGAGCCAATATTAGATAATGTAATAATATATCATATATATTATTATATACTAAATCATCGAATCAACACTTGATCCGACGATCCGGCTATATCGAATATTACCGACTAATATATCATGTACCGATTCATCGAATCAACACTTGATCCGATGACCCGGTTCATTTCTAAATATCGCGAGAATATAATACGGCATCCCATATCGCATTATTCTCGTTCCTGCACATATCACATATGTGCCTCTACTCCGTTTCGCTTGAGCCAAGAAACCTCTGTGTAGGACTCTAAAGAATCGTCAATACGCCGGTAGCAGGTGATGATCATATCAAACACCCACAAGCTGCAAGCGGTCAGCTAAACGTAACAGCCACCCAGGTATTGAGCGATCAGAAGATCAACAAGCTAGCCTGTGCGTTCTCCTGTGAATCCAACCAGTAACACTCCCTTACAGTCCGGTCTGTTCGTCTGATATGTCGCATATCAAGTCTAGGGGTGGTATACGTCAGACCCCAGTAACCGATAAGTCGTGTGGATGTGTGGCTCATAACGGGTCGAGAAACTACTAGTAACACTTACCAGTAAATCTCTATATCAGCCCTGGCCAGGGACTTCCAGTTATAGCCAATCGAACACAGCACAACATCAACTCTCTATACCGGGAGAGACGAATCCCCTCCTATCGCTCATTGCCTCCATGTGATTCGGGACTGTACCCAAAAGCCACCGTTTTGCACGCCCTCTTGGACGTGGTAAGGTGGAAATCAAAGCACAGTGGCAATCACACAAGACTCTATGAAGATCTCGGGTCTTCAGACTACCCTGTACCAGTGTCACCGGAGAACTGCCATCTGACGTGTGGTATATCACCATCTGGGAGTTCTCGGCGAGTCCGTCCAGTGTACCCAGTCTCCACTGAGCACCCGTACACCATCTCTGATGTCTAACACCGATGGATATGGGATCATCCATCGCCCATCATATGGGTCAAGATGCGTATACGCTAGTCTACTCTGGTGTATCGATGCCCTGTCTCGATATACCCTCGACTAGGAACAACTATAGGATGTACTCATCGACTACGGCGGCCCCACTAGTATGATCTCATCATAGTCCCAGTAGTCGAGTACAGATCCTAAGGGCTTTATCAACATGTGAGAGTAAAACAGTAAACCAATACAAGTCAACATGTTAAGATAAAGTGAAACCAAATAGCATACTATCATGACGAGCAAGAAAGTCATCTCTATATATATCCAAGCATCCATTATAATATACATCATATGTACAACAATGGCCTCTAGGGCATATACATAACTAACAATCTCCCACTTGCACTAAGACCAGCTGCTGTAGTATCGCATACCTAGCATCCCGAATAATCTCTCAAACTGTATCTGGGGAATAGCCTTCGTGAATGGATCCGCAGTGTTGTCCTTCGTATCTACTCTCCTGACCTCGATCTCCCGGCGATCAACTATCTCCCTGATCAGGTGATACCGCCTCAGAATATGTCTGGACTTTTGATGGGATCTGGGTTCCTTGGCTAATGCCACAGCTCCATTGTTATCATAATACAGAGGTATTGGATGCTCAATGGATGGAACCACACCAAGTTCACTAATGAACTTCTTTATCCAGACAGCCTCCTTGGCAGCATCGTTGGCAGCGATATATTCAGCCTCCATCGTCGAGTCTGCAACGGTATCCTGTTTGGAACTCTTCCAACATACCGCCCCTCCATTGAGGGTAAAGACAAAACCCGAATGCGACTTAGAGTCGTCCTTATCAGTTTGGAAGCTGGAATCGGTAAAGGACTCCACCTGGAGTTCTCCGTTACCATACACCAAGAACATCTCCTTAGTCCTTCGTAAGTACTTGAGAATGTTCTTCACAGCTGTCCAGTGACTCTCTCCAGGATCTGCTTGATACCGACTCACTACACTTAGTGAGTATGCTACATCGGGTCTGGTACATAGCATCTCATACATGATAGAGCCTACTGCCGAAGCATAGGGTATCCCTTGCATGCGAGCTCTCTCCAAATCAGTCTTGGGAGACATCTCTTTAGAGAGAGTGAGTCCAGAGATCGTGGGTTGGTTCCCACGCTTGGATTCTTCCATACTAAACCTCTTTAGTATGGTGTCAATGTACCTGGATTGGGACAATCCCAGTATCCGTTTAGATCTATCTCTATAGATCATGATTCCCAATATGCAGGAGGCATCACCTAGATCTTTCATTGAGAATCTCTGCGATAAGAAGAGCTTGACTGATTGCAGCATAGGAATATCATTTCCTATCAAGAGTATGTCATCCACGTACAATACGAGGAAGACAACCTTACCCTCTGCTACCTTCTTATAGATACAAGGTTCATCTATATTTTTGATGAAGTCAAACTCTTTGACTACAACATCAAAACAGATGTTCCAACTCCGCGATGCTTGCTTTAACCCATAAATGGATTTAAGCAGCTTGCACACCTTTCCGCTGCTCCCACTATCTACGAAGCCCTCTGGCTGAGTCATGTACACGCACTCTTCTAAATCACCGTTTAGAAAGGCGGTCTTAACATCCATTTGCCAGATTTCGTAGTCATGGTATGCAGCAATGGCAAGTATGATCCGGATGGACTTAAGCATAGCCACTGGAGAAAAGGTTTCGTCATAATCCACACCTGGTCGTTGACGAAATCCCTTTGCTACCAGTCTAGCTTTGAAAGTCTCAACTTTTCTATCTACACCAAATTTCCTTTTAAAAATCCACTTGCTCCCAATGGGTTTTACCCCTTCAGGAGCATTTTCCAAAATCCATACTTTATTGGTGTACATGGATTCCATCTCAGATCGCATTGCATCCAGCCATTTCACAGAGTCACTACTCGTGATGGCCTGTTCGAAACTAGTCGGGTCATCATCATCCATGATGCAATCCTCGCTTCCACCATCAATGAGAAAACCGTAGTATCTCTCAGGTGGACGAGAAACCCTACTAGATCGGCGGAGAGGCTGAGGTTCGTCGGGTACTACTGAATCCTCTGGTTCCACTAAATCATCTATTGTAGTTTGTGTTGCTGGAACCTCTTCCAGTTCTACCTCATTGCCCTCAATTTCTTTTGCAAGAAATTCCTTTTCTAAAAAGGTGGCATGTTTAGAAACAAACACCTTTTGTTCCTCAGTGTGGTAGAAGATATACCCTTGTGAGTTCTTGGGATATCCTACAAACTTACATAAGACAGATCTTGCCTCGAGTTTGTCCGGATTTTGTCTTTTGACATAGGCTGGACAACCCCATATCTTAACATATTTAAGAGATGGTCTCTTCCCTTTTCATATCTCATACGGAGTGGTAGGCACTGATTTGGTCGGAACCATATTCAATAGGTGTACGGCTGTCTCAAGCGCATGCCCCCAGAAGGAAATAGGTAACTCAGCCTCGCTCATCATAGAGCGCACCATATCTAATAGGGTGCGATTCCTCCGCTCAGATACACCGTTGTGCTGTGGTGTATAAGGAGGAGTAAGCTGAGAGAGAATCCCATTCTCTTTTAGATAATCTAAAAACTCACCGCTTAAGTATTCACCTCCTCGATCAAATCGAAGAATCTTAATACTTTTCCCCGTTTGATTCTCTACTTCGTGCTTATATTCTCTGAATTTCTCAAAAGCTTCAGATTTGTGTTTCATCAGGAACACATGTCCGTATCTAGAGAGATCGTCAGTGAATGTAATGAAGTAGGAAGAACCGTTCCTGGCATGCGTAGACATGGGACCACAAACATCACTATGTATTAGTCCTAAGAGTTCAGTAACTCTTTTTCCGTGTCTACTAAACGGAGCTTTGGTCATTTTTCCTTTGAGACATGAATGGCAAGTATCATAAGATGATAATTCCAACGGATTCAAATAACCATCCTTATGTAACTTAGCCAGTCGTGTCGCATTGATATGACCAAGTCTACAATGCCACAAGTAGGATTCGTTCACATCTGAACTTTTCCTCTTGTGTGTGTTTTGTATATTCAGGACTGTATTCTGATTTAGAATGAATATGCCATTATGTAACGAGCCTGATGCAATCAATTTTTGATCTAGGAATATGTTCATAACATTATCCTGTACTATAAAATTATATCCTTCTTTACTCAATAAAGAAACTGATATAATGTTGCACATCATGTTCGGTATATAATAGCACTCATTTAGAATCAGTGTATTACGACTTGGTAATACAAGGTGATATTCGCCAACTGCTTTGGCTACAATACTTGCACCGTTCCCTACTTGAACGGAATGATCACCTTTTCCCAGTTCTCTACCTTTATGTAGCCCATGTAACTGTTTACATATGTGGGATCCTGATCCGGTATCTAATACCCAGGACGTAGGGTAAACTGAGAAACAGTTCTCAATAACTAACACACCCGAAGAAGATGCATCAACATGCATGTTCTTTTGGGCGGCGTGAGAATCTAGATATTCTCCTGTTTCCTGTTCAGTCTTACAACTCTTATAAGAAAGAACGGGTCCAACATTCCCTAGCTCAGTACAATAATTGGGTTCAGTCAATACATCCATATTATTATCTTGATTATGGCCTGACATGGTCGCTACGTGGAGAGAGAGAAGAAAAACACTTTAGCGTATGCTCTTGCAAGATTAGATTGGTTATTATCTTATCTAATCAGGATGTCTCCCACCGTTTTTATCAAATCTACCTTAAAACCCTAAAAGGTAAGATTAGCCGGGATTAATTACACCCTACAATTTCGTCAATCTTTCAGCCAGATCAGTGTCGGTACTTTGAGGGAGGTTCCCCGTGCTTTCGCACGGACCTAATTAAAGTAAACCTCGTTTTCCCAGAGGCGTAACCCCGTTAACACTTTTCTAGACACCTACTTGATCGGCTAATTGTCTTGTGTAAAACTCTCCCAGGAGTAACTCTTACTCGCAGTGGGTGTCAGGATCCAACTATCTCATAGGAGGTATGCAATCTCATTGCAAATTTCAACACTTGAAATTCCCGATAATATTTTGCCCCTAACGTTCTATGACCTTGACGAAAACCAACAAACCATAGTCCGCTAGTCAAGTTCAACCCAAACATTTCTTGATTGAATTAAACCCAGCCGTACGTCCCTTGACGAAAGCCAACAAAGCCGCACGACTACCCTAACCCAATCTCATCATATGTAACAGATAAGTAATAATTAGCTACCGCACACTACGCCTTGACGAAAGCCAACAAACGTAGCACGAATACTAAGTATTACTTATCTGAAATGTCGGAGGGCTACGCAGGTTTTTCAGAAAACCCTGAGCGTAATGAACTTGATATCGTCGTAGAATCGAGTGTTTTTGAAAGGGAGTGTTTTTGAGGCTTTTCTTAGTTTCGCTAAAGGGGTCACTCCCGGTGAAGGGATCGTCGGCCCTTTCCTCATCGAATAAGGTGTAGGATATATCATATATATCGCTGTGCAAAGCAAAACACTAAAAGCAATCAAAAGACAAACCGCGTTTTGTAGCATCTGCCAGTTTTGCTAAAGGGGTCACTCCCGGTGAAGGGATCGTCGGCCCTTTCCTCATCGAATAAGGTGCAGGATATATCATATATATCGCTGTGCAAAACAAAACTGTAGCTACCCCTTTTATAAAGTTTTTGATTCTACAACATCTTTAGGTTTCTTTTCTTTTATTAATCTCATTAATAAAAATCCCATCAGCTTATGCTTCCTAAGCATCACAGAAGAAACGAAAGCAGTAATATTTATATATCAACATATATATATAGTATAAGCATTCGTCTCAGGCAGTAATATGATCTCATCACAGAATATTGCAGTAGAAGAACATATATGAAATATTGGATATACTAGGACGTCCGTGTTTTCAATACGAGCCTGTATAAAACACGGATTCCACGGTCGCGACGAATAGCCAAACCCACATCCCAAGACCCCTACGAGAGCGGCAAGTAACACTGCCAATTCTAGGGTTAGAAGACCCGGTCTCGACTCCTCGAGATGGCCTCCCACTGGACCCTAGAACCCGGTTACTTGTGCTCCCCTCCTTGGGTCTACCTAATGCGGAAAAGTAAATAATATACACTGGTGACATCAACCGCAACCTGGAAGTGTCCCAAATAAAAGAATATTACATTAAAAATGAATTTTACATGAATGAAAATAAAAACCCTCATCTCACATAAAACCCCCGGCTATTCAGAACGCGACGATCCAATATAACATATCACAGCAACACATAATATCTCATATCATCAACGTAAGTAAATATGCGCATCCCAATTGTCGTTGACATATAGCAACGAAACCGGCGATTTCACATATTACACTTACGGTCACAGAAAAGAAAGTGTAAAACTACAACATTTGGAATCCACAATCACTTTAGACATCGTAAATCCGAAATATCACATACTTCGCATTTCATGCCTAACTCTATGAATTCCACATATTGTATCACATTCCAGATAAATAGACAGTATTAAACTTTCCGAACAGATAATCAAACACCCAAAACTTCCCAAAGTGCTCAACTCTTGAGCGGAGTTCAAATAATCCCAGAATATGTCACAGTACCGGTGATCCAGCCGTAGAAGGGTCAAGCCAACGCCTCACATGTGGCACGCCGTATTGCCCCAAACCCGAAGGTTCAAAAGGCAGTTCAAGACGGTCACATAATCGAGTTAAGGTTTGTTGTCTTCTAGAGGGTCCACCGCTTAACTTGTACAATTTTTCCGAAAGATTTAAAACCGAAAAAGATTTCAACACTTGAAAGTTTGCCGTACCGGGAAACAGTGAGTTAATGATATCCGTTCAAATAGTTTAACAGTTTCTAAATATCCGGAAAGAAATACGAACTTAAATATTCCGATCGAATCTACTATTACAAAATAAACCCCAGATTTAAACAATACTGGAATCACTGTTAAAAATATCCAGAAGCATCAACAAGTACCTACGGACATTTCCATAAAATCCACGTGTCACAAATCCACTGTTCCGCCGCGGAACCGCCGCGCAAGCATGCTTGCGCCGCGGTTCCGCCGCCGTTTAGTCGAATTGGGGGCTCGGGTTTTATGGTAATTCTTAGAATTCCCTGCTGATTTTTTTACATATTTTTAATTCAGAAAAATCCCAAAATTTAAAAAATTTCCAGAGAGGGGTCTAGTTTCGTCGTTTCGGGTTCGATCGGAGTTTTAACTTCGTAAACACATCGCCTAATGCTCTAACTAGGCTCTGATACCACTGTAGGGTTCCTAGGCACTCTTTTGAAGGTTCATAAGGCATCAAACATGCCCGGATAAAAATTTAGACGTGCCGAACAACCCAAAGCCGGGATCTTTGCTAGATTATTAGGGTTTAACATGCAAGAAGATAACTTTTATCTAAGTGTGAGGGATTACAACCTTTGTAGTCCGCTCCTTCACTTCACAAGCTCCGAGTAGAAGTCCTTTTGCCGCGATCCACGATCTCCCGGACTCATGAGAGGCTCCACGACTCGAACGATCCATGCTAGCTCGAAGTATTCCAAATCTCCGATGATCTACCTCGAAGTTGCAAAGACTCAAGCTTTCTCACTCAAAAGAGATGAACACACTAATACCATGGGCTAGATGAGATGAGGATGAGAGAGTAGTAATTTTGCTTTCTTTTTATATCATTTTCTCATATTTATTCATCACTTAAGGATTTTCTAGCAAGCTTTTCAAGAGAGAAGAAGATGATAATGGAAAATCAATAATAAGATTAATCCTTTTGTGATGAATAGAAAGAAGTGTATATGATTGATTTATAAACCATGGTCAAGGATGAGTGGCTAGGATTTAGTAGAGAATAAACTAGAGTTAGGGTTTGGTTGGGTTAAGAATGTGTCATCCTAAAATATCTTAAGAATGATAAAAGAAAAAGCTTCTAGAAGATGCATGAAGCATCTAACCCAAAACAAACCCTAACCTCAATTAATCATCCTTAAACATGTTTAATAATTAATCATATCATGTCACAATAATATATATCACATATATATTATATATTTGCAACAAAAGAAAATAATACAATTAACATATATCGCATATATATCAATGTATCATCCAGTGAGAAAATGAAATAATAAAGCGAGCCAATATTAGATAATATAATAATATATCATATATATTATTATACACTAAATCATCGAATCAACACTTGATCCGACGATCCGGCTATATCGAATATTACCGACTAATATATCATGTACCGATTCATCGAATCAACACTTGATCCGATGACCCGGTTCATTTCTAAATATCGCGAGAATATAATACGGTATCCCATATCGCATTATTCTCGTTCCTGCACATATCACATATGTGCCTCTACTCCGTTTCGCCTGAGCCAAGAAACCTCTGTGTAGGACTCTAAAGAATCGTCAATACGCCGGTAGCAGGTGATGATCATATCAAACACCCACAAGCTGCAAGCGGTCAGCTAAACGTAACAGCCACCCAGGTATTGAGCGATCAGAAGATCAACAAGCTAGCCTGTGCGTTCTCCTGTGAATCCAACCAGTAACACTCCCGTACAGTCTGGTCTGTTCGTCTGATATGTCGCATATCAAGTCTAGGGGTGGTATACCTCAGACCCCAGTAACCGATAAGTCGTGTCGATGTGTGGCTCATAACGGGTCGAGAAACTACTAGTAACACTTACCAGTAAATCTCTATATCAGCCCTGGCCAGGGACTTCCAGTTATAGCCAATCGAACACAGCACAACATCAACTCCCTATACCGGGAGAGACGAATCCCCTCCTATCGCTCATTGCCTCCATGTGATTCGGGACTGTACCCAAAAGCCACCGTTTTGCACGCCCTCTTGGATGTGGTAAGGTGGAAATCAAAGCACAGTGGGAATCACACAAGACTCTATGACGATCTCGGGTCTTCAGACTACCCTGTACCAGTGTCACCGGAGAACTGCCATCTGACGTGTGGTATATCACCATCTGGGAGTTCTCGGCGAGTCCGTCCAGTGTACCCAGTCTCCACTGAGCACCCGTACACCATCTCTGATGTCTAACACCGATGGATATGGGATCATCCATCGCCCATCATATGGGTCAAGATGCGTATACGCTAGTCTACTCTGATGTATCGATGCCCTGTCTCGATATACCCTCGACTAGGAACAGCTATAGGATGTACTCATCGACTACGGCGGCCCCACTAGTATGATCTCATCATAGTCCCAGTAGTCGAGTACAGATCCTAAGGGCTTTATCAACATGTGAGAGTAAAACAGTAAACCAATACAAGTCAACATGTTAAGATAAAGTGAAACCAAATAGCATACTATCATGACGAGCAAGAAAGTCATCTCTATATATATCCAAGCATCCATTATAATATACATCATATGTACAATAATGGCCTCTAGGGCATATACATAACTAACACAATTACCCACAGCGCCAAGCCATCCAAGCACCTGCTCCAAGACTTGCACTACTTGCACCACCCAGAGGACCACAGGCTGCACCACCTCCTCATCAGTTCCATCAAGCTCAAAGGAACGTTCCAAGGAATGCTCCTCAGGCAAGGAGGAATGTACTAAGGCGCCAGGCTTTCATGATGACAGTGGAAGAAGCTGAGGTCACTGGCCAAGTTATCACTGGTACAATCTTAGTATCCTCAATACCTGCACTAGCACTGTTTGATACTGGAGCATCTCACTACTTTATGTCGCAACGGTTCGTCCGAACCCATGCGATTCCAGTCTCACCGCTTGTATCCAGCTGGAATGTCAGTTCAGGCAATGGCGTTCTAAAGGCAACAATGGGATACAGCTTGTGTCCGGTAGTCGTCTGCAACAGAGAATTTTTTGCTGACTTCAAAGTGCTGGACATACCGAACTTCGATGTGATTCTAGGTATGGATTGGCTTGGAACTTTTTATACTACTATCGACTATCATCAAAGGAGGGTACTATTCGAGATTCCAGACCATCCGGTCTTCCATTTCAAAAGCGGAGACCGTACCCTGCAGCCAAGTACCTACAAAGCGAAGCCAAGGGAATTAGTAGTTGCACCAGCACAAGCGGAGGAAGAATCAAGACCAGATGTGGTTCGAGAGTTCGACGATATATTTCCTGACTATATATCAGGTTTGCCTCCCGATCGAGCTCTTGAATTCAGTATTGATTTAGTACCAGGAGCACAACCGGTGATCAAAGCACCCTATCGTTTAAGTCCGGAAGGTTTGAAGGAAGTCCGAACACAGTTGGGCGAATTACTGGCAAAAAGATGGATTCGTCCCAGCACTTCGAGTTGGGGATCACCTGTACTACTTGTAAAGAAGAAGGAAGGTTCATACAGAATATGCATCGATTATAGAGCCTTAAACGAAGTCACTATAAAGAACAAGTATCCACTTCCGCGCATCGACGATTTATTCGATCAGCCAAGTGGATCTTGTGTTTTCTCTAAATTGGATCTTCGTTCAGGTTATCATCAAGTGAAGGTCAAGGAAGCTGATATTCACAAAACAGCTTTCAGAACTCGCTATGGACATTACGAATTTCTAGTGATACCATTTGGAGTGACCAACGCACCAGCAATATTCATGAACCTAATGAATCAAGTTTTACAGGAGTACTTAGACAGGTTTGTTGTCATCTTCATCGACGGCATCCTGGTGTATTCAAGGAGTCGGAAAGAGCATGCAGAGCACCTACGAATTGTCCTGGAAACTCTTCGACAACATCAGCTCTATGCCGAGTACAACAAGTGTGAGTTTTGGCTATAGCAAGTTGGTTTTCTTGGACATATCGTATTAGGAGAAGGAATCTCTTTAGATCCAGCGAAGGTTTCAGCAGTCAGCGAATGGCCTACACCAAAGTCAGTGAAGGACATTCGGAGTTTCTTGGGTTTAGCTGGATATTACAGAAGGTTTATTGAAGGCTTTTCAAGATAGCAACACCCCTGACCAAGCTCACACGTAAAGATGAAGATTTTGTGTGGTCAGAAGCATGCGAACAAGCTTTCGTAGAACTCAAGTCAAGGTTAACATCAGCACCTATTCTCGTCATACCGGATCAATCTGGAGAATTCGAAGTGCATTGTGATGCATCCGGTAAGGGATTATGATGTGTTCTACATCAGCAGGGGAAAGTTGTGGCTTATGCTTCAAGACAGCTGAAGATTCATGAGCGAAATTATCCGACGCATGATTTGGAATTGGCAGCCGTCATCTTTGCTCTTAAGATTTGGCGCCATTATCTACTTGGTGAACGAGTGAACATATACACAGATCACAAAGGCCTGAAATATGTGTTTACTCAGAAGGAGTTGAATATGCGGCAGAGAAGATGATTAGAACTCATGGCGGACTTTGACATCAACTTGCAATATCACCCATGGAAGGTGAATGTGGTAACTGATACTCTTAGTCGTCAACCTTTATTAATGAATCTCACCACTCAGTGGAAGCTTCAACAAGACTTGCATCGTATGGAGATTGAAGTAGTCATGCCAGGTAATGCTTCAAGTTTGATGAATTTACAAGTTCAATCAACCATTGTCAATCAGATCAAAGCGGATCAAGCAAGTGATGCTAAGTTGCAAAAGATCAGAGAACAAGTGGATAATGGACTCAGAACAGACTTCATCATCTATGAAGACGGATCTTTGAGATACGGCAGCAGATTGTGTGTACCAAAAGGTCCTGTTCGGGAAGAGTTAATGAAAGAAGCTCACGGTTCTCCCTATTCAGTACACCCTGGAGGTACTGTTTCCCCCAATCAGAGCAAACCTCTGTTTGAATTTCAAAAATTCAAAATTTGAAGCAACACTTCAAATTCCTTGCGCTGCACGCAACGCGCCACGTGTCAAAAGCTGATACGTCAGTGCAGCGCCCAAAGCAGCGCGCCTAATCAGAACAAGGCTCTATTTAAAACAAAAATTAAAGGAAGCAACGCTTCAGTTGCGCAAGCGCTGCGCTGCGCGACACGTGTCAGCGCAGTTGCGCTGCGCGACACGTGTCACGCGCTGAGGCGTTTGCACCAAACAGAATTAAATTCTAGTAAGATTTTTCTGTTCTTTTTAAAACAAGAAGATTGCCTTCTGAAAAACAGAAGCCCTTGGATCAAAGATCCAACGGTGGGGAAAATTCCCCAAATCACTCAGAGAAAGATCTCTTTAACAAATTTAACAAATTTATGGGCACTATATAAAGGCCCCTAGACCCCAATTCAAATCATGAACATTTGTGAGTGATTAAGAACTTCAAAACAGAGAAAACTCTGAAGAAAGTTCAAGAAAAAGGTAAAAACCTTCACAAAATAGAAGAATTTCTTCTAATAGATCATTGATCTAAGAACAAGATCAATGATCTTCAAATAATAATAAGTGCCTTGCACTTTTTTATGAACCATTGGTTCTCTGAAAACAAGAAAAACTTGTTTTCTTTGATCTAAATTGGATCAAGAAATCAAACAGTGCCTTGCACTTTTTTTATGAACCATTGGTTCTGGAATCTTAAAGATTCTCAAGTTATTGAAACAGTGCCTTGCACTTGCAAATCTGCACTGTTGCGCTCCTGGGTTGGCGCAAGCCACCAGAGAGCCCCACGTGTCAGCACTTGAATCACTTGCGCTATGCGCTTTTAAAATAGAGCATTGCTCTCTGAAATTGGCGCAACTCACCAGAGCGCGTCACGTGTCAGCAGCGCAAGCGCAGCGCACTGGTGCAGGGCACTGCACTTGCATGACACGTGTCACCCCCACAAGCGCTTGCGCTCATTTACTGGCGCAAAGCGCCTGACAGGCCACATGCCTATTGTCAGATAATTGATGCACTGCATCATTAAAAAGAAGGGCTCAGCCCAATTAAAAAGGCCTAACAGGCCTAGTAAATGCTATGCATTATTTTCAAACAGATGCAATGCATCAGAGCCCAAATAAAAATAGATGCAATGCATCATAGCCCAAACAAGGGTCTATCAGACCAAAACAGATGTTGTGCATCATTTAAAAGGGGCAGAGCCCAAATAAAGGTCCAACAGAGACTAAGATTAATGCTATGCATTGTTAAACATGGGCAAAGCCCTGGCACAGGTCTAATAGACCAAAAATAAGAAATAACGTTGAACCTTCTCAACTGGACTTAGACCAATCATGGCCGTAAGTCCTCAAACTAAATTGACTGAGCAAGACTGCTCTTCTAAATCAATTTACATCCGGTTCGAGGGTACATCTCCGAACTCCTCTGACTCCTATCGTTGTAATCCTTTAACGACGACAGAGAGGTGACGGGTCCCGACAACCACATATCAACACGGACTGTGGGGTCCTTAAACCCACGGACTTATGCGTCCTTAAACCAAAACACGGACTGTGGGGTCCTTAAACCCACGGAATTAAGCGTCCTTAAACTAAAACATGGACTGTGGGGTCCTTAAACCCACGGACTTAAGCGTCCTTAAACTACTTATGGACCACCATGTCCCTAAACTGAAATATAGACCACCATGTCCCTAAACTGGAATATGGACCCCCATGTCCCTAAACTGGAATCTGGACCGCATCGTCCTTAAACTACCTATGGACCACCATGTCCCTAAACTGGAATCTGGACCGCAACGTCCTTAAACTACCTATTGACCGCAACGTCATTAAACTAAACAATAGAGCCAATCGCTCTCTTGCCGGATCCAAACGATCCCGTTAAGTTGATCTTAGTCTCAAATCGGACTAACGTATCCTTAAACTGAAACACCAAACCCAAATCTAAGTAAATACGGATTTGGACTAATCCACGTCCTCGGGCGACGACATAAATTAGTCTCCGTATACAATCTATGGGCAACCACAAACAAAACAAACACACACGACACGAAGTGAAATTCTAGAGAAGGAGAAAGTTGTTACCGCGACGCGGTAGCGTAATTAACTGCAGGGGCTTGCGCCTGCAGGGAAAAGTGTCCCCACAATCAAAAACCCCTCAAGCGAGGGGGAATCTGACGACGTCTGCTACATCGGCCGCATCCATCTAAACCTCCGATATACGGTGCCATAAATCAACTTGGCATCTTCAGAGAGGTAGACGGATAAAACCAAATAGCATCTGCCCCGAATCTCAGGCCAGACGTCCTAATGTCTTGGCCGCTGTTCGGAGGGGAACAGATTCTGGCGCGCCCGGTGGGACCTTTTCCTCTTTCCACTCCACACTTCGTGTGTCGTGAGTCGCGAACCAATCGCGGTTTGTTAATGGTTGTCCTTAGGTTTCAAGTTACTAAGATTTGGTCTCTTGCTTGGCGCAGAAAGCAAAACAGCAATGGCATTCACCTGTTCGAAGTGCTCCAATTGCAGCTGCAACTCGCGTCCTGCCTCAACTGGGGGCATAACTTATGGGCCCCAAGCGGCCTCTTTGTTCACGATGCCCGTGGAGCAGATTACTCAAGCCACCACAGGACTGTTTTTCGGAACCATGCTTCCGCCAACAAGCTTCAGCACCCCCGTGCCCGTACCAGAAGCTCCTAAGAAGTCGGTCTTCGATTGACTTACAGTTACTGCGGCCCCTCTCAACGGGTCGCCCAACACCAGTGCCTCGGTTTTCTCCAGACTGGGCCAAAACTCCTGCGGGCCCGAAATGAAGCTTGCAGTCCCAGAAAAGGTTATTCTAAAAAGAGTAGCCAAACCTGCTCATGAAGTCGTCAAAGCGGCTTCTCCTGCTAAGAAATTGGTCTTTACAAGATTGACCGTCCCAACTCCCACTCCTGCTCCTGCTGCTCAAAAGACATCAGTCTTTAACAGGCTGACGCCGCCAACAGCTCCACACCTAGACAGGGGGCAAGAGAAAGCTGTTTCTGTCTCTGAACCAATACCGACAACTCGTCGCTCCCGACGACGCCACTGGCGCCGGATAAGGAAGACTGGGGGCAACTCCCCCTCTGGGATAACTCCGCTAGCTCCAATGGTGGAAGTTAATGTTGTTGTTCCAACTGGGAACAGCTTTGAGCTGCTGAACAGGGTACGCAGAAACTCGCCAACTGCGGTGCTCAAAAGATCTCCTCCGCCGGTAGAGATCGCCCTGGAAGCAGAAAAAACAGAGCAGTCTCCTCAATCACTGTCCTCCAGGATCTACAAGACATGCGACGAGCCCGAGAATCTGTGATTGATCCTAATTTCTCTCGCCACCACAAGAAGTCGAAAGGTCGGCAAGAAGAAAATCCCCCGGCCAAGCAACGAAAGGTGACGACCACTTGGGTGCCTAAAGCAACGGCCCCCTCAACTTCAAAGGCCCATAAGAGAAGAAGGCCGGAGAAAGTCCTTACGCCGACGGTGAATATCAAAGGTGGTGAACCCAAACGCCCTAAGTCCGGGGGCATCGTAGTTTATACCGTCTATATGGAGTCCGGCAAAGAGGACAGCCGCATATCCACAGGTCATAGGCCGCTTACGCGATCGGTGACCAAAGCGCAGGAGCAGCAGTAGAAGCTCCAAGAGATGATGAACGCAATGGCTGCACTCACTGGGCCAAAAGAAAACCCTGAAACATCCTCGGATGAACGCCAGGAGCAAGAAACTGACGCCGAATTCCTTCGTCGAATATTGGAGAAGAGGGATAAAGAGGCTGCTGAACAAGCGGCCAACATAAAGCGTATAGACCTCCTGTTCCAAGACATGGTGGGGATGATGATCCAACAAGATCCTCCGGCCGAAGATCTCCCGATCGTCCTTGAAGACGATAGGGGAGAAACGTCGAATCCTCCGCCAGCTTTGTCAGCAGCTAAGGAGGAGACAATCTCCAAAGCTGACTTGGACGAGTACATAGCCCAACAAATACGGGTTCATCATGCGACTGAAGCAGCCGGCCAGGTCGTAAAAACAGGATGACCATATCCGAGCTGGTACGACCAGATCAAGTACCCGCCGGGCTACACAATTCCCAAGTTTCATGTCTATAAGGGGACGGGCAATCCCCACCAGCATGTTGCCCAGTTCAGGGCACTCTGCGACAACACCGGCGGTGATGACAAACTATTGCTTCGCCAGTTCGTCGGCAGCTTGTCAGATACAGCGTTCGAGTGGTACTCTGAACTCCCGAACGATTCTATCAATACCTTCGTGGAGATGGAGCTGTTGTTTACCCAGCGTTTTGCAAGCGCCAGTGAACGCACCCCGATGACGGCGCTGATTAACGCCAGGGTGAAGCCAGGTGAGACATGGGTCCAATATGCTATACGGTGGCGAAACTTATGGTCAAAATGCGAGCAACACATTGAAGAAGCTCCTGCAGTAGGTATGTTTGTGCGAACCCTTGATCCGCAAGCAACCATCTCGCAATTTATGATGTTCTTCAAGCCGACTACCTTCCAGGCCCTGATTGACAAGCTAGCGCTAATGGATTAGATGGGCCATAGAGCCCCTCTTCCAAAGCCGGACTCCCAAAATGAAAAGGGAAAGGGGAAAGCGATCGTTGTTGCTAATGCTCAACAACAGCCGAGTAACTCGAAGCCGGTTGTTCGTCAAAATAATATGCGTCCACAGGTACCCCTTGAGGAGGGACTAGGACGTCCTTACTCGTTTCCCCGAGATAAAACGAGAAGATTATTCGAGCTGGCGTTGCGCAACCGACTCATAAATCTGCCGGAGTCAAAACGTCCGTCGCAACCAAATGATGTCAATGAGCCTAACTACTGTCCCTATCACCGGGTACTGGGTCATCCGATCGAAGATTGCTATGTCTTCAAAAATTGGCTTGAAGACTAATACCAATAGGGCAAATTCGCGTTATCCCATAGATGGAAGGTGAATCCGCCGCAACCTCACGCCTCTAAAAGGATGAATATGCCGGGGGCAACGTGCTCTCTCGTCGAAGAAGCCCCGTGGGAGGTTATGCTGTCAGCCAAGACAAAGAGGATGATGAACGATCTTCAGACATGCCCAGCGATCAAGTGGAAGAACCCGTTAGAACCGCAGGTCATTGAGGGGATGTTGAAGCCACGTCCAACTCCAAAGACCGATGATGGTGGCCCAAGCACTCGCAACCAGCCGTCAAAATCTTCGAAGAAGAAGAAGAAGAAGAAGAAATCTAAGAAGTCTGTAAAGCCTGGCGACAAGCGCACAGACTTACAAAAATAAATTGACGCGCTGGAGGAATATAAGCAGAAAGCACGGACTCCCATTACACTCCAAGAGTTTCTCAAACATGTCTTTCAAAAGGAAGATAAGGAGGAAAGTTTGTCGGATGAGTCTGAGGAATACGCGGCGAGCTGCCATATGATTTCCTATTCATTCACGAACGATGGGGAGACTCCTTGTACTGAAAAGCTGGGAGCAGATCCTGAACCAAAAATTCTGGGGCTATCAGAAGAAGTAATTGACGCATTCCTCTACGAAGCTCTGTTGAAAAGTAAAGCTGATCGGGAACGCGAGACGACTATATTTGAAAGGGCCAAGCGCCGGCGACTTGACGAAAGAGCTGAGACACTTCCACTGGAGCAAAATACATCCACTACGGACAAAAGCAAATACAAGACGAGGAAAAGGTTTGCTAAGGCCATATCAATAGGCATGAAGCTACCATCTTCCGAAGGAAACATTACTGGTGAAATGGAAATGCACCCCTCCTACTGCTTGTATCATCGAAAGATTTCGCACCCCACTGAAGAGTGCAAGGCTTTCGATAGATGGTGGCAAGGATATGTTGCTCATCGACAGCATTTTAAGCGGGAGAAGCGCAAAACTCGTCGGGAGCGGAAAAATATGACCGAAGGGCTTAACAGAACTACCGGCGATTGTCGCATGGTTAACGCCGAGGGATCACAAGTGCTTACATTAGGGAGCGAATCAGAAGAGGAGCTGGCTCTTAGCCCTCTCTTTAAAGAGTCCACCTCGGGAAAAGAAGAAGAGCAGAAGGTCTGTGAAAATATCCGGCTGCGTAATTGTACACTACCCGAAAAGAATCTCGAACCCTCAAATAAAAAAGATAAAGGGAAAGAGAAGGTCCCTGAGGAGATCGCCCTGGATGACCAAGTTGTGGAGGAGCTAACTGCCAAGGACCCGCCGAAGAGAAATAAGGTGGATTACAACGTCTTAGCGCATATGAGGAAACTACCATCGCAGCTCAGCATTCTTGATGCCCTTTTGCTATCAAAAGAGGCGAGAGATTCGTTAATCAAAGCGCTACAGGAGCCGGAACAATTCCAAGCTTTCCAGGCTGAAGAAAAAATGAAGGATGAATTGGAGGAAGTGCACACGGCCGATGTCACTTTTGGCGATGTGGACCTTCTCCTTGGGACGTGCGAACACAATCGCCCCCTCTATGTCTCGGGATACTGCCACGATATAAAGATAGGCAAAATCCTGATCGACAATGGATCCTCCGTTAATCTCCTCAATGTGCGGGTGTTAAAAGAAATCTGCATGAGCGTCCAGCACCTTGCTCGGGACAAGATCACCATCTCCGGGTTCGACTCCCAATCATCAAGAACTCTTGGGTTTGTGATACTGACGCTACGCTTCGGGCTACTCGTCACGGACATTAAGTTCCACGTCATAGACGCCAAGACATGCTATAATGCTCTGCTCGGCCGACCATGGTTACACGAGTACAACATCATCCCTTCTACACAACATCAGTGTATGAAGTATTTTAAGGATGGTTTCGAGTATACCGTGACGGGAGAACTGAACCCATTCTCTGTGAACGAGGTCCGCAAATATGAAGATGCCAAATACTTCTTACCGGATTTCGAAGACACGGAGAGGTGTCACAAGCCGGAGAACAAAGCTAACGCCACCATCCCTGTCTTCGGCAGTGATACTGAGGAGGAAGAGGAGATAGTTTATTCGGGTCCGCCCCAATACAACAAGCCGGGACCATCTGCCCCTACGTTGATCTTTGGTAGCGACTCGGAAGATGAGGTCCATGCTGTATTCTCTGCTCGACCTTCAATACAAACGTCCGCTGACGAAGAGCAAAGTCTGTAAGTCGCCATGGTGCCGCTTAAACACCATAAAGAACTGGATGCACTTGATATCTACAGTGTAGAGGAGCTGAGAACGTTCTACGTCCCTCCCAGGTGAGAAGGCGAAAAAGCAATTCTATTCTACCGCTCTGAGGAAACCAAAGTGGAGAAAGAAATTTGGCATGGCTCGGATCCTACGCTTGACAGGCTTCAGCCCATCCGTCTCCCCAGATATTATACCGAAGGCTTGAAGAGGTTGCTGAAACGCCAGGGGATATCCTTTAAATAGACCGCTCGAAAATCCAAATTCTATGACAGGGTCTGGAACGTTCCCGGGACTCAGCACAAGTTGCCTAATGGGAGAATGGAAACAATTGGGCTTGGATACATTCGGTCCAAGAAACGAGAGCTACTCCACGGTTGCTACGTCGTGTATGACTTTGATGAAGAAACGGATGCTCAATGGGAAGATGCTAATCCGGAACCAGTAAAAGTTCCAGATGCAAAAGTGCCCAGTCCGTCGTTCGAAGAACAAATGGACAAGCTTATAAGAGAAGCTGGTCAAAAAGCCCGAGACGATCATAACCGCGAAATGGCCATCTACGAGAAAGCCAAAATGCATCGCCTCCTTCAACAGTCTATGAAAGATGAAGATGTCGCTCCTTGTCAACCTGTTATAAAGAAGGCTCGACGCAGAAGCAGAAATAAGTCGAAAGGCGAAAAAGGCGCTCAACAGCAACGAAGCGGGACTAAGAGATCACGCAAGCGGGAATCGAACGGTTCCGATCTATCCCTCATAAGAAAAATGGGTAGGGCGTACTCTTTTCCTCGGGACAAGACGAAGAAAATACTTGACCTCGCTCTAAAACATCAGATGCTTACACTGCCGGAGTCTAAACACCCCGAACAAGCTGGCAAAGTCTCGCACCCAGACTATTGTTTTTATCACTGAGTGATAGGACACCCTCTCGAAGACTGCTTCACCTTCAAGAATTGGTTCGAAGATTAATATCAGCTTTGCAAGTTCGCTCTGTCCGACAATTGGAGGGTAGCACCGCCACGGAAGCACGAACCCAAGGCCATGAAAGAAGAACCAGTTCCATATTGGGATTGGAAGCGAATTCGTACTTGTCACATGATAACAATATTAAAAGAAGAGCCCAAAAACATGGATGACCTTCCCTGGTGCTTTGAAAACAGCAGCGACGAGGTGATCTCAGAATTCCCACCAGCGCCAAAAGAGCTGGAAGATGGAATCTATACCACTGCAGATAACCTCAAGAAAATTGAGTTGGGAACGGCGAACGACCCGCGACCGACATTCATTAGTGAGCTGCTGTCTGAAGAGAAGGTGGCTTCATTAAAAGACCTGCTTATGCAGCATAAAGATTGCTTCGCATGGAACTATTCCGAAATGCCGGGACTAGATCCAGAAATTGCTGTGCACAAATTGGCAATTGTAGGGTTCCTAGGCACACTAATGAAGTCTCCCAAGTGATCAAACATGGCTAATTCAAATTTTACAAGTGCCTACAAACCCTAATACGGATCGTTAACTAGATAATGAGGCGATGCAAGCATGTAAACGAATTAAATGCTAAAGGAAAGTGGCTACAACCTTTGTAGATCCGGTCCTCCACCTCCTAAGCTCCGTGATGAAGTCCCCTCGCTGTCCAAATCGTATCTTGGGCTCTAGTATCGGCTTCATCGAAGAAATGGGCGGGCTTGGTCGTCGGTTCGATGCCGAAGATGATCTACGTCGAGGCATCACAAGATCAAGCTCCAACTTCACCAAGCCTTAAAAACTTGTGAAGAAAACACCCTATACTACTTGGCAAGAGGTAGAGGATGAAGAAATAGGAAGTGGGTTCACTTTAGAATTGGATTTCTCACTTGTTTTCATCACTTGCCATTGATGTAGCAAGCTTTTTCTTCTTGAAGAAGAAGAAGAAGAAGAAGATGATATATCATTAGTCTTTTTAAAAGGAAAATAAAAAGAATACTTATCATGTCTTCAACCATGGTTTAGTGTAGAGATTTAACTAAGGTTAGATGAGTGGTTAGGGTTAGAGAAGAGACAAGAATGGTGGACTTGTTCAAAGCTTCAAGAAGCTTCAAATAAAAACAAAACTAGCAACCATTCTTTTCTCTTTATCTTTTCTAAATGAAATAAATAAATAGATAAATGAATAAGTAAAAGAAATGATACCCTAATCACTAACTAACCATGGTTTAATTCTTTACACAAACCCAAGCAAGAATGTATCATCAAACATGATACAATCATGTGCGCAAAAATATATCACATATACAAAGTGCACAATTCAAGTGAGAAAATCCATTTAAAGTGAACCAATACTAGTTAATGCAAAGTAATATATCAAATATATAATTATACATTAAATCATTAAATCAACACTTGATTCAATGATCCGGTCATGTCGCATATAACCGGCTAGTATCCAATGTATCGGCTTATCGAATCAATCCTTGATTCGATAACTAGGTTATATCGCATACAACCATTCGACACATACATCGCGAGAATGAAATACGGTATCATATACACGCATTATTCTCGGTCCCGCACATATCCCATATGTGCTCCTATTTCGTTTCGCTTGAGCCAGGAAACCTCTGTGTAGGACTCTAAAGACTCGTCAATACGCCGGCAGCAGATGATGATCATATCAAACACCCACAAGCCGCAAGCGGTCTGCTAAACGTAACGGTCATCCGGGTATTGAGCGATCAGAAGATCGACGAGCAAGCCCGCTCACACTCCTGTGAATCCAATCAGTAACACTTACCGTACAGTCCGGTCTGTTCGTCTGATATATCGCATATCTCGTCTAGGGGTGGTAAACGTCAGACCCCAGTAGCTCGATAAGTCATGCCGACGTGAAGTCCATGACATGTGTGAAACTACTGATAACACTTACCAGTAGGTCAATACAACCCTGGCCAGGGATTTCCTGTTATGGCCAGTCGAGCATAGCGCGACATCAACCCCCAATACCGGGAGAGACGAATCCCCTCCTATCGCTCATTGCCTCCATGTGAATCGGGACTGTATCCAAAAACCACCTGTTTGCACGACTCAGTAGAGCCGTGGTAGGGTGGAAATCAAAGCACAATGGGAGACACATAAGACTCTATGACGATCTCGGGTCAACAGACTAAGCTGTACCAGTGTCACCAGAGAACTGCAATCTGACGTGAGGTATAATACCATCTGGGAGTTCTCGGCGAGTCCGTTCAGTGTACCCAGTCTCCACTGAGCACCCGTATACCATCTCTGATGTTAAACACCAATGGATATGGGATCATCCATTGCCCATCGCATGGGTCGAGAAGATATACGCTAGTCTACTCTGGAATATCGATGCCCCGTCTCGATATTCCCTCGACTAGGAACATTGAAGGATGTACTCATGGATTATCCAGGCCCCACTAGTATGATCTGCATCACAGTCCTGGAAGTCGAGTACACATCCTAAGGGCTTTATCAACATGTAACAGAGAGACAGAAAGTATACACGTTAAGATAAAGAGCAACCAGATAGCGTACTATCATGTCGAGCAAGAAAGTCCTACCTATATATGTCCCAGCATCCACTACAATATACATCCAATGTACAGTAATGGCCTCTAGGGCATACATATAACTAACAATCTCCCACTTACACTAGGGCCATCTGTAGCAGTGGTTGCAGTATCACATACTCAACCATCCCCTAAAAGTCTCTCTTTAGAAAAAGGCCTTCGTGAGTGGATCCGCCGTGTTGTCTTCTGAGTCTACTCTCCTAACCTCGATCACCCTGGAGATCATCTATCTCCATGATCAGGTGATGCTGCCTCAGAATATGTCTGGGTCACTGATGGGATCAGGGTTCCAGGGCCAAAGCCACAGTTCCATTGTCACACAATGGTAGGAACCTAGTTCATCCTATGAACCAATATACACCCAAACTGCCTCTTTGATAGTATCTTTAATAGCGATGTTACTAGCCTTTATCGTCTAGTTTGTCACGGTATCTAGCTTGGAAATCTTCCAACATACCGTCCCTTTACTGAGGGTAAAGACAATGCCTGTGACTGACATTCAGTCGTCTTTATCACTCTGGAACCCTTCCAGTCATTCTCCCCAGGATCGATTGATACCATCTCACTACAACTAGTGAGTATCCTAACATTCAATTAGATCTATCTCATAGATCCAAAGCTTAGGATTTAGTAGGTATCACTTTGATCCTATATGGAGAATCATTGTGATAAGCGGAGATTGATCGAGCGTAGCATAGGAAACTCCTTCCCTAACAAGAGTATGTCATCCACGTACTCTACGAGGATCGTCACCATACTTTCTACTACCTTTTTGTTTATACAAGGTTCATCTACCATTTTGATGATGTCAATTTCTTTGACTAATCCATCAAAACAGATGTTCCAACTCCGCGATACATGCTTTATCCTATAAAGCATCTTGCATACGTTTCCGCTGCTCCCATTGTCTACGAGGCCCTCTGGCTGTGTACTTATAGACGCACTCTTCTAAAACATCATTTAGAAAAGCAGTCATGACACCCAACCACCAGATATCGTAGTCATGGTATGTAGCCGTGATAAGTAGGATCTGGATGGACTTAAGCATATGTACTGGAAAAGGTTTCATCATTATCCACGCCTGGTTGATGACGAAAACCTTTAACAAGTCTAGCTTTGAAAGTCTCAACTTTTCCATCTACACCAAGTAATCTTCTCAAGATATACTTGCTCCTGATGGGGATTTAACCCTTCAGATATAGCAACCAAAGTCCATACTTTGTTGGTGTATAAGGATTCCATCTCAGATCGCTAAGCATCCAGCCATTCTTACAGAGTCATACTCCTGATGGCCATCTCGAAACTGGTTGGGTCATCATCTCATGATGTATTCCTTGCTCCCACTGTCATCGAGAAACCGAGGTATCTCTCAGGCGGACGAGGAACCCTACCGGATCGGCGGAGAGGCTGAGGTTCGTCGGGAACTATTGAATCCTTTGGTTCTGTCAAATCATCAGCTGCAGTTTTGTATAGCTGGAACCTTTCCAGTTCTACAGAACTGACCTTGCCTCGAGCTTGTCCGGATTTTGCTTTTGACATAGGCCGGACAATCCCAAATCTTAACTTACTTAAGAGATAGGCTCTTCCCATACCATATCTCATATGGAATGGTAGGCACTGATTTGAATCGAACCCTATTCAATAGGTATGCAACTTCATAAGTGCATAACTCCCAAAAGGAAATAGGAAACTCAGTAGTACTCATCATAGAGCACACGATATCTAATATTGTATGATTGCTCTGATATACCATCGTGATATGGTGTATACGGAGGAGTAATGCTGAGAGAGAATCCCATTCTCCTTTAGAATAGACCAGGATTTCCGTGCTCAAGTATTCTCCTCCTCGATCACATCAAAGGACATAATGCTTATACCCGTATTTTGGTTCTCTACTTCTCGCTTATATTCTGTGAATATCTCAAAAGGTTCGGACTTATATTTCAACAGGAATATATGACTGAATCTTGAGAGATTATCAGAGAATATAATGAAGTATAAAGAACCAGTCCTGGCATGTGTAGACTGGAGACCTTACATCATCATGTATCAGTCCCAAGAGTTTACTAACTCTTTCTCAGTTTTCAGCAAACGGAGCTATGGTCATCTAATCTTTGTGACATGACTGGCAAGTTTCACAAGATGTAAATTCAAACTAATTTAAATATGCATCTAAAATGTAACTTCAGCTAGTCGGGTCGCATTGATGTGACCTAGTCTACAATACCTCAAGAAGGATCCGTTCATTTCTGAACTCTTCCTTTTGTGTGTGTTCTGTATACTAAAGAACTATAGTTTGATTTAGAACGTCAATGCTTTTAGATAACGTGCCTGAACCGATCAACTTTTGATATAGGAAATGTTCAAAACATTATCCATCAATACAAAATTTTATCATTTCTTTACTAATAAAGAGACTGATATGATTTTGTATATCAGGTTCGGTATCTAATAGCATTTGTTCAGAATCAATGTATTGGTAATACAGGGTGACAGTGACCAACAGACTTGGCTGCAACACTTACCCCGTTTTCTGTCTCATGAAACTTATCACCCGTTCTCAGTTTTTCTACCCTTTTGTAGCCCTATGTAACAGATTGCATATCTGGGATCCTGATCCGGTATCATATACCCAGGATGCAGAGGATACTGAGAAACAGTTCTTTGTAATGAATACACCCGAAGGAGATGCATCATATGCACTTTCTTCGTTTGGGCGGCATAGGAAATCTGGTATTCCCCTATTTCCTGCTCTGTCTTATAACAATTATAAGTTGGAGCGGGACCAACGTTCCCCAGCTCAGTATAACAAGCGGGTTCGGTCAATACATCCATATTATTATCTTGATTAAGGCGTGATATGGTCGCTACCTGGAGAGAGAGAGAAGAAAACACTCTGCGTGCGCTCTTGCAAGATTAGATTGGTTATTTATTTTATCTAATCAGGATGGCTCCCACTGTTTTTATCAAATCTTCCTTCAAACCTTAAAAGGAAAGACTAGCCGGGATTAATTACACTCTACAAGTTCGCCGATCTTTCAGCCAGGCCAGTGTCGGTACTTTGAGGGAGGTTCCCCGTGCTTGCGCACGGACCTAATTACAGTAAACCTCGTTTCCCAGAGGCGTAACCCCGTTGACACCTTTCTAGACACCTACTTGATCGGCTAATTGCAAAGTACAAAACTCTCACAGGAGTAACAATTACTCGCAGTGGGTATCGGGATCCAACTATCATATAGAAGGTATGCAATCTCATTGCAAATTTCAACACTTGAAACTCCCGATAAAGGTTTTTACCCCTAGCACCTATGACCTTAACTAAGGTCAACAAATTATAAGTACTATTCAAGTTCTACCCGTCATTTCGTGATTAATTAGACCCACCCACATGACCCTTAACTAAGGTCAACAAAGTCACGCGACTGTCCAAACTAATCGCATCATATGCGGTGTAGGAAGACATCACTTAGCTACCGTACACTGTGCCTTGACTATGGTCAACAAACACAGCACGAATACTAAGTACTCTACTTCCTAAAATGACGGAGGGTTGCGGTTGGTTTTTATGAAAACCTTTAACACTTTGAACTTGATCTCGTTGCGGAATCAAATGGTTTTTAAATGGAATGTTTTTTAGGCTTTTCTAGTTTTGCTAAAGGGGTCACTCCCGGTGAAGGGATCGTCGGCCCTTTCCTCGTCGAATGAGATGCGGGATATATCATATATATCACTGTGCAAAGCGAAAACTATAGAAGCGATCAAAGAAAAACCGAGGGTTGTAGCATCTGCCAGTTATTGCTAAAGGAGTCACTCCCGGTGAAGGGATCTCGGTCCTTTCCTCATCGAATAAGGTGCAGGATGTTCTATAATGAACACCGCGATGCAAAGCAAGAACTGTAGCTACCTGTTTTTATTTTGAAATTCGATTCCACAACATCAATTAGGTTTATTTTCTTTCATTAATCTCATTAATGAATATCCCATCATTTAAGTCCACCTAAACATCACAGATAAATATAACGTACGCTTATGCCATCCGCATTCGCCTCGATGTCCCGTCTGCACCGTTAGGTTAGGTAACTAACGCCAGAGCGAGGCAGGGCTAGCGTGGGTGTAAAATATAAGCAACGTCTATATAATATATCATATATACTATATATAATATCTGTCACAGAATATCACATGATCACATCACAGATAACGCAGCAGAAAATATCATATGAAATATTGGATATACTAGGACGTCCGTGTTTTCAATACGAGCCAGTATAAAACACGGATTCCATGGTCGTGATGAATAGCCAATCCCACACCCCTAGACCCCTACGAGAGCGGCAAGCAACCCTACCAATTCTAGGGTTAGGAGACCCGGACTCGACTCCTCGAGATGGTCTCCCACTGGACCCTAGAACCCGGTTACTTGTGCTCCCCTCCTTGGGTCTATCCTAATGCGGAAAAGTAAATAATATACATCAACGGTGACATCTTCCGCAACCTGGAAGTGCCCCAATAAAAGAATATTACATACAAGTTTTTACATGAATGAAAATGAAAAACACTCATCTCACATAAAAAACCCCGGCTATTCAAACACGACGATCCAATATAACATATCCAGCAACACATAACATCACATGTCATCAACGTAAGTAAATATGCGTATCCCAATTGTCGTTGACATATAGCAACGAAACCGGCGATATCACATATTACACTTACGGTCACAGAAAAGAAAGTGTAAAACTACAACAGTTGGAATCCGCAAACCCTTTAGACATCGCATGCCTAATCAAATGAATTCCTTAGACATCGCATGTCTAATAATTATAAACCCCGCATTTTAGTCTCAAAATCGAAAACACTTTTCAATATCAAGTCGGGTAATTCAACAAGATTCCCGACATTCTGATCGAATGCTCGTCGCAAACTTTAGTAGGCGGCTGCACCCCCGACGCCGTCGACCAAGTGCACCAAGACGGAACACCGCTACCACGAGCACCCTAACGGATGCTTTCGGCGACGGGGTTCTCCTAAAGTCACTTAGTCGGGGCTATGGGGTGAGGCTGTCTATTAAGTTTACCCAGCGAGTATCCGCGTACGCTACGTGATTGCGACAGACTTTTGATCACATCAAAACTCCGTGGCAACCGATCAAGTGAGACTAAACTGCTATGTTTATAATATTCATTCCGTTATCTCATAACTACTTGTGAATTCCAATTATTGTATCACATTCCAGATAAATAGAAAACGCTAAACTTTTCGATCGAACAATCGAACACCCAAGTTTGCCCGATACAGCTCAACACATGAAATAAGTCTAACAGCATTCAGTTCGTGCCTCAGTACCAACGGTCCAGCCGTAGAAGGGTCAAGCCAACGCCTCACATGTGGCACGCCGTACTGCCCCAAACCCGAAGGTTCAAAGGGCAGTTCAAGATGGTCACATAATCGAGTTAAGGTTTGTTGTCTTCTAAAGGGACCATCGCGTTACTTGCACTACTTAGAACGTCGTTAAACTACGGAAAAGTCCAACAATTGGAAATTTCCCGGCAGGGGAAAAAGTGGGTATTTATATCCGGTCGAACTTTTTAACATATTCTAAAAATATCCGGAAAGGCACACTGACAAAATTAGACAATCCGATCGATACACCGAGTCCCCAATACAACCCAGAAAATTCAACTCTTGAATTTCAAATTAAAAATTCCCAGGAAAACCAGCACTAAAAACTAGGAGTTACTGTGAAAACATAATTGATTGATTGGACTCTTTTGCCGCGGAACCGCCGCAATAGCATGCTATTGCCGCGGTTCCGCCGCGCTTCTATCGACTTATGTTCTCGAACTTCACAGTAATTCTTAGAAATACCTGCTCATTTTTCTGCATATTTTTAATTTACAAAAATCCACGAATTTCAAAAATGTACAGAGAGCAATATTAGGGTTACGGTTTCGGTTCGATCGGATTTCTAACTCCGTCTACGCATCGCCTAAGGCTCTAGCTAGGCTCTGATACCACTGTAGGGTTCCTAGGCACACTAATGAAGTCTCACAAGTGATCAAATATGGCTAATTCAAATTTTACAAGTGCCTACAAACCCTAATACGGATCGTTAACTAGATAATGAGGCGATGCAAGCATGTAAACGAATTAAATGCTAAAGGAAAGTGGCTACAACCTTTGTAGATCCGGTCCTCCACCTCCTAAGCTCCGTGATGAAGTCCCCTCGCTGTCCAAATCGTATCTTGGGCTCTAGTATCGGTTTCATCGAAGAAATGGGCGGGCTTGGTCGTCGGTTCGATGCCGAAGATGATCTACGTCGAGGCATCACAAGATTAAGCTCCAACTTCACCAAGACTTGAAAACTTGTGAAGAAAACACCCTATACTACTTGGCAAGAGGTAGAGGATGAAGAAATAGGAAGTGGGTTCACTTTAGAATTGGATTTCTCACTTGTTTTCATCACTTGCCATTGATGTAGCAAGCCTTTTCTTCTTGAAGAAGAAGAAGAAGAAGAAGATGATATATCATTAGTCTTTTTAAAAGGAAAATAAAAGGAATACTTATCATGTCTTCAACCATGGTTTAGTGTAGAGATTTAACTAAGGTTAGATGAGTGGTTAGGGTTAGAGAAGAGACAAGAATGGTGGACTTGTTCAAAGCTTCAAGAAGCTTCAAATAAAAACAAAACTAGCAACCATTCTTTTCTCTTTATCTTTTCTAAATGAAATAAATAAATAGATAAATGAATAAGTAAAAGAAATGATACCCTAATCACTAACTAACCTTGGTTTAATTCTTTACACAAACCCAAGCAAGAATGTATCATCAAACATGATACAATCATGTGCACAAAAATATATCACATATACAAAGTGCACAATTCAAGTGAGAAAATCCATTTAAAGTGAACCAATACTAGTTAATGCAAAGTAATATATCAAATATATAATTATACATTAAATCATTAAATCAACACTTGATTCAATGATCCGGTCATGTCGCATATAACCGGCTAGTATCCAATGTATCGGCTTATCGAATCAATCCTTGATTCGATAACTAGGTTATATCGCATACAACCATTCGACACATACATCGCGAGAATGAAATACGGTATCACATACACGCATTATTCTCGGTCCCGCACATATCCCATATGTGCTCCTATTTCGTTTCGCTTGAGCCAGGAAACCTCTGTGTAGGACTCTAAAGACTCGTCAATACGCCGGCAGCAGATGATGATCATATCAAACACCCACAAGCCGCAAGCGGTCTGCTAAACGTAACGGCCACCCGGGTATTGAGCGATCAGAAGATCGACGAGCAAGCCCGTTCACACTCCTGTGAATCCAACCAGTAACACTTACCGTACAGTCCGGTCTGTTCGTCTGATATGTCGCATATCTCGTCTAGGGGTGGTAAACGTCAGACCCCAGTAGCTCGATAAGTCATGCCGACGTGAAGTCCATGACATGTGTGAAACTACTGATAACACTTACCAGTAGGTCACTGCAACCCTGGCCAGGGATTTCCTGTTATGGCCAGTCGAACATAGCGCAACATCAACCCCCAATACCGGGAGAGACGAATCCCCTCCTATCGCTCATTGCCTCCATGTGAATCGGGACTGTACCCAAAAACCACCTGTTTGCACGACTCAGTAGAGCCGTGGTAGGGTGAAAATCAAAGCACAGTGGGAGACACACAAGACTCTATGACGATCTCGGGTCAACAGACTAAGCTGTACCAGTGTCACCAGAGAACTGCCATCTGACGTGAGGTATAATACCATCTGGAAGTTCTCGGCGAGTCCGTTCAGTGTACCCAGTCTCCACTGAGCACCCGTATACCATCTCTGATGTCAAACACCAATGGATATGGGATCATCCATTGCCCATCGCATGGGTCGAGAAGATATACGCTAGTCTACTCTGGAATATCGATGCCTCGTCTCGATATTCCCTCGACTAGGAACATTGAAGGATGTATTCATGGACTATCCAGGCCCCACTAGTATGATCTGCATCACAGTCCTGGAAGTCGAGTACACATCCTAAGGGCTTTATCAACATGTAACAGAGAGACAGAAAGTATACACGTTAAGATAAAGAGCAACCAGATAGCGTACTATCATGTCGAGCAAGAAAGTCCTACCTATATATGTCCCAGCATCCACTACAATATACATCCAATGTACAGTAATGGCCTCTAGGGCATACATATAACTAACAGCAATATCCCCGGACATCAAGCCAGTCAATCAGGCACCAAGAAGAATGCGGCTCGAGCTTGAAATGAGCGTTAACGCCGAGGTCAAGAAGCTGATCGACTACGGCTTTATTCAGGAGGTTCAATATCCTGAATGGATCGCCAACATCGTCCCCGTGATGAAGAAAAATGGGACAGTGCGCATATACGTGGACTTCCGGGATCTCAATAAAGCCTGCCCGAAGGACGATTTTCCAGTGCTAGTCACCGAACTGATGATAGACACTACCTCCACTCATGAAGTTTTCTCCTTCATGGACGGCTTGTCAGGGTATAATCAGATAAAGATGCATCCCGAAGACCAGAAGCACACCACCTTCAGGACTCCTTTGGGTATATTCTGTTATAAAGTGATGCCCTTCAGATTAAAGAATGCCGGTGCTACATATCAGAGGGCCATGACGAAAATCTTTGATGACCTTATACACGAAATCGTCGAATGCTATATCGACGACCTCGTGGTTAAAAGCAAATCATACGAGGAACATCTTGAGCATCTGAAGACCGTATTTCAATGCCTTTGGCAATACAACTTGAAGATGAACCCTCTCAAGTGCGCATTCGGAGTTTCCTCGGGCAAATTCCTGGGATTCATCGTCCGACATCGAGGTATTGAGATAGATCCGTCAAAGATCAAGGCGATCATGGAAATGCCTCCGCCAAAGACTCTTAAACAGCTGCGGTCTCTCCAAGGGAAGCTCGTGTATATACGATGATTTATAGCCAACCTTTCAGGCAAATGCCGTCCTTACATCCACCTGACGAAGAAGGGAACCCCGTTCGTCTGGGATCAAAAATGCCAAAGCGCGCTAGCCGAGATCAAGCAATACCTGCAGAACCCGCCAGTGTTGGCTACTCCGGTCAAGGGAAAGCCCCTCATTCTTTATACAACCACCATCGAAGGTTCCTTAGGCGCATTATGGGCGCAAGAGAACGACCAAGGGAAGGAAAGAGCACTCTACTACTTAAGTCGAGTTCTACTGGGGGCAGAAAACAACTATTCCCCTATTGAAAAACACTGCCTGGCGTTGATCTTCGTGATAACAAAGCTCAGGCACTATGCGTTGGCGCATGAGGTCCATCTCATTTCGAAGGTGGACCCTCTTAAATATTTAATGTCAAAGGCCATATTGACGGGGCGACTTGCTAAATGGGCCCTGCTCTTGATGGAGTTCTCGATAACGTATCAACCTCTCAAGGCAGTGAAAGGCCAGGCCATCGCCGACTTCCTCGCCGAGCATCCGATACCTGCCGATTCTCCTATGAATTGCGATCTTCCAGACGAACATGTGTTTGATGCGATCGGCGGTGGTGATACCCGATGGGAGTTTTATTTCGATGGAGCATCCTCCGTGAAGAAGCGCAAACAAAGTACCCCTATAATCAAATCGGGGGTAGGACTCATCTTTGTAACTCCACAAGGAGGGATAATGCGCTTCGCTTTCTCCCTAACAGAGCCGAGGACAAACAATGAAGCCGAATACGAAGCTTTGATAGCTGGCATCGAGATCGCCATCGACATGGGAATTGAAAACCTCCTCATATACGGAGACTCCCAGCCGGTCGTTTGTCAAGTAAACGGCGACTACCAGACATGCAAACCAGAATTGGTGAAGTACGGCGAAAAGGTGCAACAATTGTTGACCCAAATTCCCTCATATACTTTGGAGAACATACCGCGCGCGGAAAACAGCAAAGCGGACACGTTGGCCAAACTCGCTAAAGAATTGGCTGATGAGAACCTTGATGACGTAAGAATCGTGGTACAAAGCCGTCGGGTGCTCGCCCCAGCGGAAATATCTCCGGAATCACCCGAAGAAAAAGGAGCGACTGAGCAAATGGCTTTGCAAATAAAAGACCGGAAAAAGGCCGAGGATTGGAGGGAAGTCTTTATAGACTACTTCAAATACCGTCGAGCGCCCGAAGATGCGTCCTCAAGACATCAGCTCATGAAACGAGCTCTGTCTTTCGCCTTCGCCAATAATAATCTGTACAAGAGGTCATTTGATTCTGTGTGGTTAAGATGTCTGGGACCTGACGAAGCGAAAAAACTCGTTCAGGAAGTTCACGACGGACTCTGCGGTTCTCACCAAGCGGGCCCGAAGATGAAGCTGAAGATCAAACGGATGGGCTACTACTGGCCCACGATGATTCAGGACTGCCTCGAATATGCGAAGCAATGCCACTCATGCCAAATCCATAGGGACTTCATCCACCAGCATCCAAATCCGCTACACCCGACAGTGGCTAGCTGGCCGTTTGAGATGTGGGGAACTGACATAGTCGGCCCCATCGAACCAGCATCATCCAGAGGACATCGTTTCATCCTGGCAACGACTGACTACTTCTCCAAATGGGCAGAAGCAGTACCGTTAAGAGAAGTAAAGACGGAGAATATCCTCCATTTCTTCAAGACGCACGTCATATAACGGTTTGGAACTCCGCGACGGATCATCTCCGATAACGGGCCAGCTTACAGAAGCCACAAGATCAATCGCTTCGCGCAACAACGCAATATAGACTGGAGATATTCCTCGGTTTATAATCGGCGAGCTAACGGTCTAGCTGAGGCCTTCAACAAGACCTTGACAAAGATCATGAAGAAGACAGTGTCCCGAAACAAAAAGGACTGGCACGAGAGACTGCAAGAAGCTCTCTGGGCGTATCGAACTACGTTCAAGACAGCCACGAACACAACGCCATATGCGCTGGTATTCGGTACAGAAGCAGTACTCCCCCTCGAGGTAGAGTTACCCTCTCTACGAGTGGCAGTCCACAACGAGCTGACGGACGAAGAAAATGCTCACCTTCGGCTTGAGAAGCTTGATGCCCTTGATGAAACCCGGCTCATAGCGCAACAAAACCTGGAGGCTTATAAAGCAAAGATGACGCGCTCATATGAAAGATTGATCCGGCCGAGGACATTCCGCCAAGGCGAACTCGTGCTAGTGGTCAAAAGGCCTATGATCCCCAATCGCGCCAAGTGGGGAAAGTTCGAGCCAAACTATGAAGGCCCGTACATCATAGACAAGGTCTACCAAGGTGGAGCCTATCTACTCATGGATATGCACGGTGAAAGGCCTTACAGGCCAATAAATGGTCGATTCCTAAAGAAATACTACGCTTAGCGAGTTACTGCCTAGGTCAATGATAGATGACGATGACTATGTCCGCTCGCTAACTTCCTAAGTTCAAACTTTATAAGCAGTAGCCAGCCTTCTCCTGGACGGACCAAAACGTCCTTAAACTAGTGGCGGACCGAAACGTCCTTAAACTAACGACGGACCGAAACGTCCTTAAACTAATGACGGACCGAAACGTCCTTAAACTACTACCGCAACATCCTTAGGCTGACGAGATAAAAAAATATATAAAAATATAATAATAAAATATAATAAACGGTATGTCCATAAGCAAAATGGGCATGGATGAAAACCCGAAAGGGCTCCGTGAGTAAAAATAGCAGGGCTACCGGCGAGTGTTCGTGAAAACCCGAAAGGGCGAGTGTTCAACACTTTGATCAAGCTTGGGAATTGATGTTGAACAGCGTTCTCCAGAGTGAGGCCCCCTTACTGTCGGCTTAGCACCGAAAACATACTCGTCTGTAGGAAGCAATTCCTCATAGTGCTCCCCTATAACCGGTAAGCCGGAGACTTCCGTGAATTCCTCCAAAGAAATCGACAATTCCCGGTCCATTGCGAGGAAAGTGTGAGTAGGAATGTTCCACTGCTCCAAGAAGGCCTTGAACCACCAGGTGGGAAGCGTGGGATACTGGAAGAGAGAGACGTAAACCGCAGTGTACAACCCTAACCTTATCAACTGCGACTTCTTCGCCGACAGGATATAGCGAGCCCACGGCAGACAGCCGATCGGGTGGCGGGGGATCAGACCTATGTTATATGATTGCCCGCAAGGTCGCGCCTCGCCTTGACAGATACGGCGTCCCAGGATATCCAAAACCATAGGACGCTGAACCGGAATTGCATCTATGGCAGGATGAAGAAAGCCCTTCGAGGTCCAATCAACCATCTCCACGGCATACTGCACCGGGGGTGGGCTGGCATAATGAATCGCCGTAATGGGTTCTGATGGTACTGCGCACGTGAAGCTCCGTCGACCCATGATGAATTTGGTTGTACCACGACCCCCAAAGGTGAAGACTCTTATATTCCGGGTCGTGGTCCCTGATCATAGCTAGGACTTAGCGGTCTAAGGGCACTTCAGGAAATCGTTCCTCCGAACGAGCAAACGGGAATGAAGTATCGAAAGACACAGTCACTGCAACGGAACAAAAGTAGCCGTTAGTGTTGCAATTCCAACGCTTGGCGTTTAAATTTTTTAATTAATTAATTAATTAAATTAAAAATTAATTAAAATTAAATTAAAATTAATTACACCAAACTGCAGTGCAGTGGGTAGGAGACCAAAGGGAGACCCACAAAATCTGGATGACAATGCATCAGTTAATAAGACAACCCCATCATTGGATGGGATTGTCAGTTAAACTCCAAGAGAACATTCTCATCAATAATAAAAAAAACCCTAGAGACAAGGAGAAAATCTTCTCTTTCAGAGCAAAGCTCTGTCACAGAGTGACACTTGTCAAACTCTGGTCTCAGGGAAATAAAATTCCTTAAAAAGAGTCTAGCTCTGTAATAATGATAAAAAAATCCCATCAAAGAAAAAAATTAATTAATTCCTAAAAAAATTAAAGTTCTGGGATCCTAAAGATCCATATAAAAAAACTCTTAAGAGTTCATCATCAGAAGATCAAAAGATCTATATTTCGTCGGTGAGCAAAGCTCTGTTCATGGGTTCAGAAACCCTGAAACAAATTCTTGAGAGCAAAGCTCTATTTATGAAACCCCAAAGGGGATTTCTTTAGATCAAAAGATCTATGAGAGCAAAGCTCTGTTGGTTAAGATTGATTTAAATTAATTTAAATTAATTTTACCTAAAGTTTTTCTAACTTTGGAAATGAGAGCAAAGCTCTAGAGTCTGGAAACAAGAGCAAAGCTCTGAAGTTCTTAAGTAAGAGCAAAGCTCTGAAAATTAAAATCTTGAAAATGGTAAAGATTTTCTAAGGGCCAGGGGTCCTATTTATAAGGCGCTTGCGCCCCTTCAGCTCCTGAGTCGATCCAACGGTCAGGATCTTGCCACCGCTGCACTCACGTGCGCGCCACGTGAGCATAACGGTGGGGGGGCATTTGTTTCCCCAAATCAGAGCAAAGCTCTGTTTGAATTTCAAAAATTCAAAATTCGAAGCAACGCTTCAAATTCCTTGCGCTGCGCGCAACGCGCCACATGTCAAAAGCGGATACGTCAGCGCAGCGCCCAAGGCAGCGCGCCCAATCAGAACAAGGCTCTATTTAAAACAAAAATTAAAGGAAGCAACGCTTCAGTTGCGCAGGCGCTGCGCTGCGCGACACGTGTCAGCGTAGTTGCGCTGCGCGACACGTGTCAGCGCAGTTGCGCTGCGCTGTGCGCTGCACGACACGTGTCACGCGCTGGGGCGTTTGCGCCAAACAGAATTAAATTCTAGTAAGATTTTTCAGTTCTTGTTAAAACAAGAAGATTGCCTTCTGTAAAACAGAAGCCCTTGAATCAAAGATCCAACGGTGGGGAAAATTCCCCAAATCACTCAGAGAAAGATCTCTTTAACAAATTTAACAAATTTATGGGCACTATATAAAGGCCCCTAGACCCCAATTCAAATCATGAGCATTTGCGAGAGATTAAGAACCTCAAAACAGAGAAAATTCTGAAGAAAGTTCAAGAAAAAGGTAAAAACCTTCACAAAATAGAAGAATTTCTTCTAATAGATCATTGATTTAAGAACAAGATCAATGATCTTCAAATAATAATAAGTGCCTTGCACTTTTTTATGAGCCATTGGTTCTCTGAAAAAAAGAAAAACTTGTTTTCTTTGATCTAAATTGGATCAAGAAATCAAACAGTGCCTTGCACTTTTTTATGAACCATTGGTTCTGAAATCTTAAAGATTCTCAAGTTATTGAAACAGTGCCTTGCACTTGCAAATCTGCACTATTGTGCTCCTGGGTTGGCGCAAGCCACCAGAGAGCGCCACGTGTCAGCACTTGAATCACTTGCGCTATGCGCTTTTAAAATAGTGTATTGCTCTCTGAAATTGGCGCACCTCACCAGAGCGCACCACGTGTCGGCAGCGCAAGCGCAGCGCACTGCGCTTGCGTGACACGTGTCACCCCCACAAGCGCTTGCGCTCATTTATTGGCGCAAAGCGCCTGATAGGACACATGGCCATTGTCAGATAATTGATACACCGCAACATTAAAAAGAAGGGCTCAGCCCAATTAAAAAGGCCTAACAGGCCTAGTATATGCTATGCATTATTTTCAAACAGATGCAATGCATCAGAGCCCAAATAAAAATAGATGTAATGCATCAGAGCCCAAACAAGGGTCTATCAGACCAGAACAGATGCTGTGCATCATTTAAAAGGGGCAGAGCCCAAATAAAAGTCCAACAGAGACCAAGATTAATGCTATGCATTGTTAAACATGGGCAAAGCCCTAGCACAGGTCTAATAGACCAAAAATAAGAAATAACGTTGAACATTCTCAACTGGACTTAGCCCAATCATGGCCGTAAGTCCTCAAACTAAATTGACTGAGCAAGACTGCTCTCCTAAATCAATTTACATCCGGTTCGAGGGTACATCTCCGAACTCCTCTGACTCCTATCGTTGTAATCCTTCAACGACGTCAGAGAGGTGACGGGTCCCGACAACCACATATCAACACGGACTGTGGGGTCCTTAAACCCATAGACTTATGCGTCCTTAAACCAAAACACGGACTGTGGGGTCCTTAAACCCACGGACTTAAGCGTCCTTAAACTAAAACATGGACTGTGGGGTCCTTAAACCCACGGACTTAAGCGTCCTTAAACTACCTATGGACCACCATGTCCCTATACTGGAATATGGACCACCATGTCCCTAAACTGGAATATGGACCCCCATGTCCCTAAACTGGCAATGGACCGAAATTTCTTTAAACTACCTATGGACCACTATGTCCCTAAACTGGAATCTAGACCGCAACGTCCTTAAACTACCTATTGACCACAACGTCATTAAACTAAACAATAGAGCCAATCGCTCTCTTGCCGGATCCAAACGATCCCGTTAAGTTGATCTTAGTCTCAAATCGGACTAACGTATCCTTAACGAACGTTTAAGTTGATCTTAGCCTAATTATGGCTAACGTATCTTTAAACTAAAACACCAAACCCAAATCTAAGTAAATACGGATTTGGACTAATCCACGTCCTACGGGCGACGACATAAATTAGTCTCCGTATATAATCCACGGGCAACCACAAACACACACGACACGAAGTGAAATTCTGGAGAAGGAGAAAGTTGTTACCGCGGCGCGGTAGCGTAATTAACTGCAGGGGCTTGCGCCTGTAGGGAAAAGTGTCCCCACAATAAAAAAAACCCTCAAGCGAGGGGGAATCTGACGAAGTCTGCTACATCGGCCGCATCCGTCTAAACCTTCGATATACGGTGCCATAAATCAACTTGGCATCTTCGGAGAAGTAGACGGATAAAACCAAATAACATCTGCCCCGAATCTCAGGCCAGACGTGCTAATGTCTCGGCCGCCGTTCGGAGGGGAACAGGTACCAAAATGTACAAAGATCTACGTCAGAATTATTAGTGGCATGGAATGAAGCGTGAAATAGCCAGAAGCGTCGCAAAATGCTTGGTGTGTCAGCAAGTAAAGGCTGAATATCACAGGACAGCTGGACTACTTCAACCATTACCAATCCCAATAATGGAAGTGGCAACACATCACGATGGATTTCTTGACTGCTATTCCTCGCAGCACAAAGGGTAACGATGTCGTATGGGTCATTGTGGATCGACTCACAAAGTCGGCTCACTTCATCCCATTCCGAGTTTGCCAATCTACTGAGACACTAGCAAAGAAGTACATGGAAGTAATAATCTATTTAAAGATTTAAACTCTTCATAATATACTGTTTACCCCAATTAGAGCAAAGCTCTGCTTTGAAAATTGAAGTGAAAATTAAAGTTAAAAATTAAAGAAGCAACGCTTCAGCTGACTTGCGTTCTGCGCTGCGCGACACGTGGCAGCGCGGTTGCGCTAGCGCAGTTGCGATGCGCTCTGCACTGCGCGACACGTGTCAGCGTAGCAACCGCGCTGCGCTCTGTGCTGTGCCACACGTGGCAGCGTGGTTGCGCTAGCGCAACCGCGCTGCGCTCTGCGCTGCGCAACACGTGGCAGCGCAGTTGCGCTAGCACAGTTGCGCTGCGCTCTGCGCTGCGTGACACGTGTCAAGCGCAGGGGCATTTGCGCCAAACAGAATTAAGATTTTAAAGAAATCTTTCTGTTCTTGTTAAAACAAGAAGATTTTCTTCTGTAAAGCAGAAGCCCTTGGATCAAAGATCCAACGGTGGGGAAAATTCCCCAAATCACTCAGAGAAAGATCTCTTTAACTAATTTATGGGCACTATAAAAAGGACCCTAGACCTCAATTCAAAAGCATAGACATTTGTGAAAAAATCAAGAACTTCAAACAGAGAAAACTCTGTAGGAATTTCAAGAAGAAAAAAGGTAAAAGCCTTTAAGATAGAAGGATTTCTTTTGATAGATCATTGATCTAAGAACAAGATCAATGATCTTTAATAAAAAACAAAATAAAAATAGTGCTTTGCACTTCTTTTATGAACCATTGGTTCTGGAATCTAAAAGATTCTCAAATAATAAAACAGTGCCCTGCACTTGCAAAATCTACATTGTTGCGCTCTCGGGTCGGCGCAAGCCACCAGAGAGCGCCACGCGTCAGCCCCATGATGATCTGCGCTATGCGCTTCTAAAAACGGAGCACTGCTCTCATGAATTGGCGCAACTCACCAGAGCGCGCCACGTGTCAGTAGCGCACTGCGCTCTCCTGAGCGTGACACGTGTCACCTCCCCATGGACTTGCGCCTTGCGCACCTCAATCAGCCCAAAGCACCTAACAAGCCATGTGGCACTCTGTCAGACTAATTAATGCAATGCATCATCAAGGGCTGAGCCCAATAAAGAAAGGTTCATCAGACCAAACAAAGTGCTATGCACTATTAAAAGGGATAAAGCCCAAATAAAAGTCTATCAGACCAAAATAAAATGCTCTGGGCCTAAAAGGCCAGAGAAAATGCTATGCATTATTAAACAGGGGCAGAGCCACAGTAAAGGCCTAACAAGCCAAATGCAAATAAAACGTTGAATACTCTCAACTGGACTTAGCCCAATCGTGGCCATAAGTCCTCAAATTAAATTGACTGAGCACAATTGCTCTTTTAAATCAATTTACACTTGGTTCAAGGGTACATCTTGGAACTCCTCTGACATCTGTCGTTGTAATCCTTCAACGTCGTCAGAGAGGTGATGGGTCCCGACGGCCATAAATGCAATGGACCACCACGTTCCTAAACTGGAACATGGACCACCACGTCCCTAAACTGGAACATGGACCACTATGTCCCTAAACTGGAACAATAGAGCCTCCAAATACTCTTTTGTCGGATCTAAACGATCCCGTTTAAGTTGATCTTAGCCTCAAATATGGCTAACGTATCCTTAAACCTTCAAACAGACTTTAGTCCCAAATTGGACTATAGATCCCCCAATCAACTTTGGTTCAAGGGTACATCTCGGAACTCCTCTGACATCTGTCGTTGTAATCCTTCAACGTCGTCAGAGAGGTGATGGGTCCCGACGGCCATACATGCAATGGACCACCATGGAAATGGATCTAGACGATCCCGTTAAGTAGATCTTAGTCTGGAAATTAGACTAACGTGTCCTTAACAAACGTTTAAGTCGATCTTAGCCTCAAAAATGGCTAACGTATCCTTAAACCAAAACCCCAAACCCAAATCTAAGAAAATACGGATTTGGACTAATCCACGTCCTACGGGCGATGAAATAAATAGTCTCTGTATACAATCCACGGGCAACCACAAACAAAACAAACACACACGACACGAAGTGAAATTCTGAAGAAGGAGAAAGTGGCTACCGCGATGCGGTAGCGTAATTAGCTGCAGGGGCTTGCGCCTGCGGGGAAAAGCGTCCCCACAATCAAAAACCCCTCTAACGAGGGGGAATCTGACGAAGTCTGCTACATCGGCCGCATCCGTCTAAACCTCCGATACATGGTGCCATAAATCAACTTGGCATCTTCGGAGAGGTAGACGGATAAAACCAAATAGCATCTGCCCCGAATCTCAGGCAAGACGTCCTCGCGTCTCGGCCGCCGTTCGTAGGGGAACAGATTCTGGCACGCCCGGTGGGACCTTTTCTTCTTTCCACTCCACACTTCATGTGTCGTGTTCGCGAACGAATCGCGGTTTGTTGTGGTTGCCTGTGGATTGGAGGTACTAAGATTTGGTGTCTTGCTCCGTGCAGAGAACTGAAGATCAATGGCTTCAAACTGCACTGCCTGCAACTGCAACTCTCGCTCCGTCCTCGCTGGAGGGGTGACTTATGGGCCCCAAGCGGCCTCCCTTTTCAAGATGCCAGTGGAGCAGGTAACTCAGGCTACCGCTGGATTGTTCTTCGGGACTATGCTCCCACTGATGAGCTTCAATTCCCCAATGACATCGCAAGAAGCTCCAAAGAAGCCGGTCTTTGATCGAGTTACCACTGCTGCGACCCCTCTCAACGGGTCACCCAGTTTCAATACCTCAGTTTTCAACAGACTGGGCCAGAACGTCCGCAAACCTGCGATACCTGAAGCTGCCATCCCAAAGCGGATAGCCATCCCGACTCAAACGGATGAAATCATTGGAAAGGCTCCTCCTTCCGAGAGGTCAGTTTTTACAAGGCTGGCCATTCCGGTTGCTGCTCCAGGCGGGGTCCTCAAAGCTGCTTCCCCTACCCAGAGCAGGGGGCATGAAGAAGCTTATCCAACAACGGAGGTGACTCCATCCGCAAGACACGCTCGACGTCACAACTGGCGTCGAGTAAGAAAGGCTAGGGGCAACTCCCCCTCTGGATTTACGCCACCAGCTCCGATGGTGGGGATCGATGCTGCTGTTCCAACTGGGAACAGCTTTGAATTGCTGAATACGGTGCGCAGAAACTCTCCTACTGCGATGTTGAAACGAACTCCTTCACCTGTGGAGAATACTCCAGAGAAGAAGCTAGAACAGCCCCCTCAACGGCTGTCCTCTAAAATTTACAGAGTCTGGCGACAGGTCCAAGAGTCGGTAATTGATAAAAACTATCTCCACCGACAGAAAAAGATGAAGGTGCGGCAGGAGAAGGATTACTCTGTCAAGCCACAAAAAGCAAAAGCTACTTGGGTGCCCACTACAACGGCCCCTTCAACTCCAATCACTCAAAAAAGGAGGCCGCAAAAAGCCCCTGTGTCTTTGGCAAATCGCAAAGACACCGAACACAAACGCCCCAAGTCTGGGGGCATGGTGGTGCACACCGTTTATATGGCTTCCGGAAAGGAGGAAAGACGTGCTTCGACGGGTCACCGACCGCTCACCCGATCCGTGACGAAAGCCCAAGAGCAGCAACAGAAGCTTCAGGAAATGATGACTGTGATAGCTGCACTTACCGAACCGAAAGAAAGTTCGGAAGTGTCATCAGAGCAGCGTCATGAACAAGTAACTGACGCTGACTATCTACGCAGAGTCCTCGAAAAGAAGGACAAAGAAGCCGCAGAACAAGCGGCTAACATAAGACAGATGGCGCTCCTCTTCCAAGATATGGTAGGGATGATGTTACAGCCGGACCCTCCAGCTAAAGACCCTCCGATCATTGTTGGAGACGACAGAGGGGAGACACCTAATCCTCCTCCGGCTCTTTCAGCGGCCAAGGAAGAAACCATTTCCAAGGCCGCACTGGATGATTATATAGCTCATCAAATACGGGTTCATCAAGTGAATGAAGCGGCTGCGCAAATTGTTGGAACTGGACGACCCTATTCGGGCTGGTATGACCAAATCAGTTACCCATCGGGATATACGATCCCTAAGTTCCACGTATATAAAGGGACAGGGAATCCACATCAGCACGTCGCTCAATTCAGGGCCTTATGTGGCAACACGGGAGGCAATGACAAACTGTTGCTTCGCCAATTCGTTAGCAGCTTAGCAGAAACAGCCTTTGAATGGTATTCGGAGCTACCTAATGACTCTGTCAAAACATTGCGGAGATGGAGCTACTGTTTACACATAGATTCGCGAGTGCTAGTGAACGCACCCCGATAACAGCAATGATAAATGCCAGGATAAGGCCCGGCAAGACGTGGGTCCAATACGCAACACGATGTCGGAACCTATGGTCAAAATGCAAACAACGCATAGAAGAGGCACCTGCGGTAGGCATGTTCGTGGGCACTCTTGATCCGCAAGCGACCATCTCGCAATTCATGATGTTCTTCAGGCCGACCACCTTCCAGGCATTGATCGACAAATTAGCCCAAATGGACCAGATGGGCCACAGACCGTCTCCTCCAAAACCAGACTCTCGAAATGAAAAAGGAAAAGGGAAAGCGAATGTCGTTGCCAATGCTCAACAACAGCCGAGCAACTCAAAACCGGTTGTCCGCTAAAATAACGTGCATCCACGCCCGTCCCTTGAGAAGAGACTAGGACGTCCTTATTCGTTTCTTCAGAATAAAACAAGAAGACCGTTTGAACTGGCAGTACGCAACAGACTCATCAATCTGCCGAATCCAAAACGTCCGTTACAGCCAGGCGATCTCAATAATCCCGATTACTGCCCTTACCACCAAATGGTAAGTCACCCGATCGAGGATTGTTTCGTCTTCAAGGGATGGATTGAGGATTAGTACCTACAAGGCAAGTTTGCGCTGTCTGAAAAGTGGAAGGTAAACCCACCACAGCCGCATACTCTAAAGAAAACGGACGCGCCGGGGGCAACTTGTCATGTGATCTCTCACTCATTGGCGGATGATAAAGAGGTTCCTTGCCCGAGAAACCGAGGGAAGACCCTGAACCAGGAATTCCGCGGCCATCAGACGAGTTGATCGATGCCTTCCTGAATGAGTTTCGTCTGAAAGTTAAAGTCGATCAAGAGCGTGAGATGGCCATACTGGAAGGAGCCAAACGCCGACTACTAGACCAAAGAGTCGAAGCATTTCCATCAAATCAAAAGCCATCCGCTGCGGATAAAAACAAATTCAAGATGAGGAAAAGGTTCGCTAAAGCCCTGTCTGCAGGAATGAAGCTACCGCCCTCTGAAGAGAAAACTCTCGGTGGAGTAGAGATGCATCCCAACTTCTGCTTATATCATCAGAAGATCATACATCCTACCGAAGACTGCGACTCCTTTAAGTGTTGGTGGCAAGGATATGTTGCTCAAAAGCAACACTTCAACAGGACAAAATGTGAAGCTCGTAGACATCGGAAAAGTGCGATAGATGAGCGCAAAAGAGCCGCCGCCGACTGTCACAAAGCCGACTCCAAGGGATCGCAAATTATCACCTTTGGAAGCGACTCTGACGAAGAAGTTGCCCTCAACCCTCTCCTCAAGGAATCCATTTCAAAAATGAAAGAATTAAGGAGTTGTGAGAACATTCAGCCGTGCAATCGCCCGCTACTCGAAAAAAAAAATCTTGGCCCCGCAAACAAAGGATCGAGCAGAAAGGATAAAGGAAAGGGGAAAATGATCTTCGTCGTCAACACTCGACAACAGTCGAGTGGCCCTAGACCAATTGTTTGTCAAAACAATGTGCGTCCACGCATATCCCTCGAGGAAAGGCTAAGGCGTCCTTACTCATTTCCCCAGGATGAAACAAGGATGCTGTTCGAAGTGGCAGTGCATAACAAGCTTATCACTCTACCAGAGCCGAAACACCAACTACAACTGGATGATGTCAACAGTTCTAATTATTGCCCTTACCACCAAACAGTAGGTCACCTTATCGAGAATTGCTACGTCTTCAAAAACTGGGTTGAAGACCAATACCTACAGGGCAAGTTCGCGCTCTCCGAAAACTGGAAGGTGAACCCGCCACAACCGCACGCTCTGAGAAAGACGAATATGCCGGAGGCATCATGCTCAGTCATAGAGAAAGCCTCATAGACCAAAAAGTCAGTAAACTAGAGCTTTGCCTCAAATACGGCGATGATAGACCGAAACGTCTTTAAACTAACGACGGACCGAAACGTCCTTAAACTAATGACGGGCCGAAACGTCCTTCAACTACTACCGCAGCATCTTCAGGCTGACGAGATGAATAAAAGAAAAAAAATTAAAAAAAATATATAAAAACGGTATGTCCATAAGCAAAAAGGGCACGGATGAAAACCCGAAAGGCTCCATGAGTAAAAACAGCAGGGCTACCGGCGAGTGTTCGTGAAAACCCAAAAGGGCGCGACCTCGTAAAAAAAATAATATAAAAATAAAGAGAATAAAAAAAAAGGTATGTCCATAAGCAAAAAGAGCACGGATGAAAACCCGAAAGAGCTCCGTGAGTAAAAACAGCAGGACTACCGGCGAGTGTTTGAGAAAACCTGAAAGGGCACAACCTCGTTAAAGGACACTTACAGGGTCCTCTCGACCTTGTAAGGAGAAACCACCCGCGTGAGATCCTTACGACTCACAAGGGAGCAACACACTTAGGGATCCCCACGATTCCTAAGGAGAAAATACACTTGCGAGATCCTCACGACTCGTAAGGAGAACTCTCTTATAGAACCCTCACGGCTCATAGGATTTGAAAGTCTTAAGTTATAGGGACATGAACCTGTTCTTAAGCAACTCCCACAATCTTCGATATTGCCCTACGAGCGACTCAATACTGACCCTTGTATACAATCCACGGGCGCGAATAAACATTTCCCTAACCAAGTCCCACCCGTGGCTAGGGATATGTCCATATGGTGAACAACCCTTATAAGTCCTCTCGACTGATAAGGAGAAAACCCTTTTGTAAGATCCTTACGACATACAGGGGGACATACACTTAGGAATCCTCATGATCCCTAAGGAGAAAACACACCTACGAGATCCTCACGACTTGTAGGGAGAAATACCTTTGTGAGACCCTTACGGCTCATGAAGTCAAAAGCCTTAGTCAACGGGATCCTAACCCGGTTTGCTAAGCCACCTTTGTTCGACATCAATAGAGGCAAATGATGATTCGCTCCTGGCAATATCCTAGTTGTAGCGATGCTGATGCCTAAGACGGTATCAAATTCCAAGTCCTTTCATGGCAAATGATGATTCGCTCCTGGCAATATCCCAGTTGTAGCGATGCTGATGCCTAAATCGGTGTCTAATTCCTAGCTTACAGTGAAAAGTCAACGAACCACACATGCATACAAAATAGCCGAAATGATGGGGCAACTCGCAATAAAATCAGCAAGTAAAAATGTATGCATACAAAATAGCCGAAATGATTGGGCAACTCGCAATAAAATCAGCAAGTAAAAATGTATGCATACAAAATAGCCGAAATGATTGGGCAACTCGCAATAAAAAGCAGCGAGTGAAAGTAAAATAAATAGCCGAAATGATTGGGCACCGCGAAAAATAGCCGAAATGATTGGGCAATCGTGACCTTCGCGATATAAAAGCTGAAATGATAGAGTATCGCGGAAATAAAATAATAATACAAAAAAATGATGAATGAAATTTAAGCCCTACAGGCGATAGCATAGCAATCCCTGTATACAATCCAATGGGCACAAACAAAGAAGGAGACACATCTTCCCTCCCCATGCTCCATCAGAAAACGGAGCCAAGTCTTGATGGTAACTCATATAAAACCTGAAGGACGATCGGAGATCATCCCACACCAGCGCGGAGTGGTCACCACCTCGACGTCCGTCTCAATACAACAGACGAGATGGCACAACAGCGTCCTTCCTCCAACAGGACTCGGACGTGACAAAGCAAACGAAGCGAAGGCCAAATTCCTAGCTTCAGGGTCTTAACGGCAAGTCAAATAAAGCCTAAAAAACAATCGGAGATCATCTTGCACCAGTGCGGAATGGTCACCACCTCAGCATTCGTCTCGTTACAGCAGACGCAATGTCAACAATGACGTTCCTTCGCAGTCCAACATGATGCAAATGCATCGTCAACAAAAGACCCCATGGTCAGCAAAGCGGAGTGACGGCAAAATCCCAACTCCACCTCAGCATTCGTCTCGTTACAGCAGATGCAATGTCAACAACGGCGTTCCTTCGCAGTCCAACAGGATGTAGATGCAATGTCAACAAAAGACCCCATGGTCAGCAAAGTGGAGTGACGGCAAAATCCCAACTCCACCTCAGCATTCGTCTCGTTACAGCAGACGCAATGTTAACAACGGCGTTCCTTCGCAGTCCAACATGATGCAAATGCAACGTCAACAAAAGACTCCATGGTCAGCAAAGCGGAGTGACGGCAAAATCCCAACTCCACCTCAGCATTCGTCTCGTTCCAGTAGACGCAATATCAACAACGGCGTTCCTTCACAGTCCAACAGGATGTAGATGCAACGTCAACAAATGACCCCATAGTCAGCAAAGCGGAGTGACGGCAAAATCCCAATTCCACCTCAGCATTCGTCTCGTTACAGCAGACGCAATGTCAACAACGGCGTTCCTTCGTAGTCCAACAGGATGTAGATGCAACGTCAACAAAAGACCCCATGGTCAGCAAAGCGGAGTGACGGCAAAATCCCAACTCCACCTCAGCATTCGTCTCATTACAGAAGACACAATGTCATCAACGGCGTTCCTTCGCAGTCCAACATGATGCAAATGCAACGTCAACAAAAGACCCCATGGTCAGCAAAGCGGAGTGACGACAAAATCCCAACTCCACCTCAGCATTCGTCTTGTTACAGCAGACGCAATGTCAACAACGGCGTTCCTTCGCAGTCCAACAGGATGTAGATGCAACGTCAAAAAAAGACCCCATGGTCAGCAAAGCGGAGTGACGACAAAATCCCAACTCCACCTCAGCATTCATCTCGTTACAGCAGACGCAATGTCAACAACGGCGTTCCTTCGCAGTCCAACAGGATGTATATGCAATGTCAACAAAAGACCCCACAGTCAGCAAAGCGGAGTGACGGCAAAATCCCAACTCCACCTCAGCATTCGTCTCGTTACAGCAGACGCAATGTCAACAACGGCGTTCCTTCGCAGTCCAGCAGGATGCAAATGCAACGTCAACAAAAGACCCCATGGTCAACAAAGCGGAGTAACGGCAAAATCCCAGCTCCACTACGACATTCGTCTCGATACAGCAGACGAGATGTCACCCCAATGTTCGTCTCGACACAGCAGACGCAACATCATCAAACAAATGGAGCCACGGCAAAATCCCTAGTTCCAAACCTCGACAGTTCACCAGCAACCTAGAGACAACTACGATGTTCGTCTCGATACAGCAGACGAGATGTCACTCCAGCGTTCTTCCTTCAGCAGGGTTCAGACACGACAATCAAACAAATGGAGCCACGGCAAAATCCCTAGTTCCAAACTTCGACGGTTCACCAGTAACCTAGAGACAACTACGACGTTCGTCTCGATACAGCAGACGAGATGTCACTCCAGCGTTCTTCCTCCAGCAGGGTTCAGACGCGACAATCAAACAAATGGAGCTACGGCAAAATCCCTAGTTCCCACCGCGACATTCGTCTCGATACAGCAGACGTGATGCCAGCAAACGAAGCAAAGGCCAAATTCCTAGCTTCAGGGTCTTGACGGCAACTCACATAAAACCGGAAAGACTATCGGAGATCATCCCACACCAGCACGGAGTGGTTATGACTCATCGGGGCTCGCCAAAATGAGGCTAACCTCAAGTAAAAAGCGGCATGGAAAATTCCTAACGCTTGCTCTTCCGACGGTCAAACTGCCTAGAAAGATTACTTGAAGACGTCTTGTCCAGCCCCCGAAGGGATCAGAGACACGACAGTCGCAGGACTACTCGAATAGCACGATTGCCTATCGAGGAATATATCAGCTTATGTGACGGTACGACGGCCAAAACCCTAAGTACCACAGACCCTAACGGACTTCTGTCATAAAGAGCAGAGGTTAACTGTGACGTTAGGATATTCTTGCGAGAAATGCTCAATTCGTCTCGACTTGTGAAGAAATTGATGTCTTTGCGAGAAATTCTCGATGCGGCTCGACTCGTGAGATAAAGCCTTAGGCAGTAGGCATAAAAGGAGCCTGTTTCCTAAGCACTGGGACCTTGCAAGTTGGCCCAAAACGGTTTCTTGCATACTATCTACGGGTCTCACTCTCCAAAGTCGAATCTCGATAAGGAGGGAAACAACCGCTTACGGGTCCTCTCGACCCGTAAAAGGGGAAAATTCTCTTATAAGATCCTTACTACTTATAAGAGAAAACACACGTAGGAATCCTCACGGTTCCTACGAGATCCTCTCGATCCGTAGGGAGAAAAGTCTCTATGAGACCCTCACGGCTCATAGAGTTATAAAGTCTTATGCGGCAGATCTGAACCTGCGGCCTAAACCATTGCTATCTCTCGGAGAAATCTAGATGCTTACTCTATTATCTATCAACCCTGTTTATTCAGACAGCATACACACAATAAAAGAAAGAAGGAAGTGACAGGAAGAACATCCGATTTACATTTGATCAAGCGTTCGAGACACACTCATTCATGCATGTGCAAAAGATTCAGAACAAGGGATAAGACAAGCTGAAATGGAAATTTTATATTCATATCATAAAAAGGGGTTCTTATAATCACGGAGAAATAGATAATAACATTATTAAAATGTTTACAAAAGGTATAACCTCGAACCCAGGATATGGGTTGAGGAACTCGAAAGTGACCCTATCTATGACTTTCCAAGCCCCGCGGACCATCCTGGTGTGCTTTTTTTCGCGAGCACAAGCATCAGGGTCCCCCCTGATGTCTTCTACCCTCCGATAAGCAGCGAGTATGGCGGACTGTTGAAAGTCCTCGTGCAAGAGATCGAAAAGATTGTCTCGCCGTCTCTTCGAGATTAAGTTCATCAAGTACACCGAGTGCACCTTATCCTCGGCGGCATCCAACGCCCTAAGTGGCACACCAGAACAGAATAGGGGAAGCGCTTCCCAGATGGCTCCCACGATAAGCTTAAGGAGGGAGGAACGTCGAGGAAGCAGTGGACCGTTATATGCGTCAAAGCGGCTCATGATTTCAGCACACTCCGCGTTTGTGAACTCTCGACTTTGAGAACGGCCAAGTCGGCGGATGTCCCCGTAAGAGATGATCTCGTCAAGATCGTACATGTGGGCGTCCATTATTTCTGTGAAAGAAAATCAACAAAATTATCAGAAAGACTGATTAAGCAAAACGATATAATGCACTGAGAAATAAAATGCCATCTTTAAACTCCAAGATCAATGAAAAACTCCTAAGAGTTTTTTTTGTATGATTTGGAAAGAGCAAAGCTCCATTAATGAATTAAGAAAATCCAAGGAAAATCTTCAGAGAGCAGAGCTCTATTAATGGAACCCTAATAGGGTCCCCTTTAGTTCTCTTTAGATCCCGTTAGATCTGTAGAGCAAAGCTCTGCTAAGTGAAACCCTAAATGGGTTTCCTTTAAATCAGGGATCTATTGAGAGCGAGACTCTGTCAATGAAAATTAATTTAATTTAATTCAAATTAAAATTTTCACCTAAAAGTTTTAAGAGTTTAACTCTTGAAGTTCTTGAAAATAAAGAGCAGGGCTCTGAGTTCTGAAAGTAAAATTTTAGAGATGAAAATCATCTAAGGGACCAAAGATCCTATTTATAGGCATCAAATGCCCTTTCAGCTTCCAAGGGATGGCGCGGCGGTTGGGAGTCTGCCACCGCTGCGCTCACGTTTGGAGGCCACGTAAGCGCAACGATAGGGGGCATTTGTTTACCCCAATTAGAGCAAATCTCTGCTTTGAAAATTGAAGTGAAAATTAAAGTTAAAAATTAAAGAAGCAACGCTTCAGCTGACTTGCGCTCTGCGCTGCGCGACACGTGTCAGAGCGGTTGCGCTGCGCGACACGTGTCAGCGCGGTTGCGCTGCGCGACACGTGTCAGCGCAGTTGCGCTAGCGCAACCAGCTGCGCTCTGCGCTGCACAACACGTGGCAGCGCAGTTGCGCTGCGCTCTGCGCTGCGCGACACGTGTCAAGCGCAAGGGCATTTGCGCCAAACAGAATTAAGATTTTAAAGAAATCTTTCTGTTCTTGTTAAAACAAGAAGATTTTCTTCTGTAAAACAGAAGCCCTTGGATCAAAGATCCAACGATGGGGAAAATTCCCCAAATCACTCAGAGAAAGATCTCTTTAACTAATTTATGGGCACTATAAAAAGGACCCTAGACCTCAATTCAAAGGCATAGACATTTGTGAAAAAATCAAGAACTTCAAACAGAGAAAACTCTGTAGGAATTTCAAGAAGAAAAAAGGTAAAAGCCTTTAAGATAGAAGGATTTCTTCTGATAGATCATTGATCTAAGAACAAGATCAATGATCTTTAATAAAAAACAAAATAAAAATAGTGCTTTGCACTTCTTTTATGAACCATTGGTTCTGAAATCTAAAAGATTCTCAAATAATAAAACAGTGCTCTGCACTTGCAAAATCTACACTGTTGCGCTCTCGGGTCGGCGCAAGCCACCAGAGAGCGCCACGCGTCAGCCCCATGATGATCTGCGCTATGCACTTCTAAAAACGGAGCACTGCTCTCATGAATTGGCGCAACTCACCAGAGCGCGCCACGTGTCAGCAGCGCACTGGCGCAGCGCACTGCGCTTGCGCTCTCCTGAGCGTGACACGTGTCACCTCCCCATGGACTTGCGCCTTGCGCTCCTCAATCAGCGCAAAGCGCCTGACAAGTCATGTGGCACTCTGTCAGACTAATTAATGCAATGCATCATCAAGGGCAGAGCCCAATAAAGAAAGGTCCATCAGACCAAACAAAGTGCTATGCACTATTAAAAGGGATAAAGCCCAAATAAAAGTCTATCAGACCAAAATAAAATGCTCTGGGCCTAAAAGGCCAGAGAAAATGCTATGCATTATTAAACAGGGGCAGAGCCCCAGTAAAGGCCTAACAAGCCAAATGCAAATAAAACGTTGAATACTCTCAACTGGACTTAGCCCAATCGTGGCCATAAGTCCTCAAATTAAATTGACTGAGCACAATTGCTCTTTTAAATCAATTTACACTTAGTTCAAGGGTACATCTCGGAACTCCTCTGACATCTGTTGTTGTAATTCTTCAACGTCGTCAGAGAGGTGATGGGTCCCGACGGCCATAAATGCAATGGACCACCTCGTCCCTAAACTGGAACATGGACCACCACGTCCCTAAACTGGAACATGGACCACTATGTCCCTAAACTGAAACAATAGAGCCTCCAAATACTCTTTTGTCGGATCTAAACGATCCCGTTTAAGTTGATCTTAGCCTCAAATATGGCTAACGTATCCTTAAACCTTCAAACAGACTTTAGTCCCAAATTGGACTATAGATCCCCCAATCAACTTTGGTTCAAGGGTACATCTCGGAACTCCTCTGACATCTGTCGTTGTAATCCTTCAACGTCGTCAGAGAGGTGATGGGTCCCGACGGCCATACATGCAATGGACCACCATGGAAATGGATCTAGACGATCCCGTTAAGTAGATCTTAGTCTGGAAATTAGACTAACGTGTCCTTAACAAACGTTTAAGTCGATCTTAGCCTCAAAAATGGCTAACGTATCCTTAAACCAAAACCCCAAATCCAAATCTAAGAAAATACGGATTTGGACTAATCCACGTCCTACGGACGACGAAATAAATAGTCTCCGTATACAATCTACGGGCAACCAAAAACAAAACAAACACACACGACACGAAGTGAAATTCTGGAGAAGGAGAAAGTGGCTACCGCGATGCGGTGGCGTAATTAACTGCAGGGGCTTGCGCCTGCAGGGAAAAGCGTCCCCACAATCAAAAACCCCTCTAACGAGGGGGAATCTGACGAAGTCTGCTACATCGGCCGCATCCGTCTAAACCTCCGATACATGGTGCCATAAATCAACTTGGCATCTTCGGAGAGGTAGACGGATAAAACCAAATAGCATCTGCCCCAAATCTCAGGCAAGATGTCCTCGCGTCTCGGCCGCCGTTCGGAGGGGAACAGATTCTATCTCTGATACCCATGAACTCATACAGGAAATTGTGAGACTTCATGGAGTACTGGTTTGCATGGTCTCCGAGCGTGACACCAGGTTCCGATCGTAATTTTGGCAGAGTCTGCAAGCAAGCTTGGGAACAAGTCTGAACTTCAGCACGGCTTTTCATCCACAAACAGATGGTCAGTCTGAGCGAACTATTCAGATCTTGGAGGATATGCTCCGAGCGTGTATGTTAGACTTCAAAGGATCGTGGAAGATCACCTGCATCTTGTGGAGTTCTCGTACAACAACAGCCATCAAGCAAGTATAGGAACGGCACCTTTTGCAGTATTGTATGGAAGGAAGTGTCGATCACCATAAAGTTGGGACGACATCGGAGATAGAGAACTTTTCGGACCAGAGATGATAGTAGCGACTGTTGATGTGGTTCGTACTATTAGGGAAAGGATGCGCATAGCCCAAGATCGACAGAAGCACTGGGCTGACGCAAAGAGACGTCGCTTGGAGTTCCAGCCAGGAGATCATGTATTCTTGAAGATATCTCCGAACCGCGGAGTGATCCAATTTGGAAGACGGGGTAAGCTAAGTCCGAGATACATTGGACCATTCGACATACTTGAACGAGTCGGTGAAGTGGCATACCGCTTAGCGCTTCCACTCTCATTGGAAGGAGTGCATAATGTGTTCCACATATCCCAAGTCAGAAGGTATGTAAGTGACCCCGGCCGTGTTCTCGATCATTCCGAGCTTACTATACATCCCGACTTATCTTGTGAGCAACAACCCGTGGATATCCTGGACAGAAAAGTGAAGACACTTCGGAACAAGGAAGTCAACTTGTTCCGAGTGATGTGGAGGAAAGACACTGTAGGAGAGTCCACTTGGGAAAGGGAAGATGAAATGCGTGCAAGATATCCACACCTCTTTGTAAACAAGTCCTCAAATAAAAGTTGTAAATTTCGAGGACGAGATTTTTTATAAGGAGGGTAGACTGTAACAACTCCATTTTCGGTGTACAAAAATTTGCTTTAAAATTAATGTATACTTGGAGTATTTACTTCCGTTGTTATCACTTTAAGTATTTAATTCACTCCTTAATTACAAGAAGGAGCTTGTAGCTCATTGGAAATATCTTGCATTGCTGAACCAAGCCACCAGAGTTCAAATCCCATACCCCACATTATTTTTAATATTATTTTGTTTTGAATTTTTTAGAATACCAACAGTTACACGTGCATTCCTCACAAAAACTCCACTACACCTGTAAAAGTAAATGTTCCAGAGGCTTCACCAGACGACCCCCCACCTCCCCAACTCCCGACTCGGCCGGACTCGGCCGAGCTTGCCGGCGGACCGGCCGACTCGGGCCGGCGCCGCCGGCCGGACTGATCTGGGAGTCACTGCTAAGCCTTAGGTGGTGCAAGACGAGGAAAATATTATCACCTAATCTGCAAGCACATGAGTAATCGGTTGGTTAGTACCTCAAGAAGTATTAACGGTCGCATGAAAATGTGTGAGCGAATCTTAGTATTCATAAAATTAAAAAGTACTGAGGTAGATGGACAAGAGTATGATAGCTTGAATTGAATTCTCCGAGTGTAGGGATGTTCTTTACACACACGTGGGGTTATATGATCAATGTTTGGATGAAAGGTAGGAATGAAGAATAAAGACGATGTTTTATTGAGGGATGATGTGATTTCTAACATTTTTTCATGACTATTAAGATAGGGCTCATGACAACTGAAAAGCTAGTATAGTTGGAAACTCTTCTTTTCAAAGTATTTCTTTTATGGTTCTTGTCTTTATATGTAAATTTCACCATCTTTCTTTTGTTATAGGATTTTGTGGGTGTAATCCGCTGAAAACCCTCAGGAGACAACACTCCTCCTACTAGGGACACCTAAAGGTTTAACGGCTTGTTGCACGCGCTCAGTGCAATCGTGTCTGCCTACGAAAGTGTGCTTAGTTTTCTCCTTTCTTTTTCTCCTCTTAAATAAACTAGTTTGCTCGGGACGATCAAAGATAAGTTTGGGGGTATTTGTTCAGTCGATAAAACTGCACATTTGTAGTACATTTTTCCTACCATTTTTATATTAGAAAAGGACTTTATTATAATATATTATACATATGAGGGTTTATGTGTAAAAACATTATTTTTCATGTGTTAATATATTTTAATTATCATTTGGTAGGAAAATGTATGCAAATAATATTATTGATCTAATTCTAGTAGAACAAAGTCTACTAAAATCTTATTTGAGTTGTTGTGCAGATTATTTCCAAGTTGTTATGAAGGATTTAACAAACAAATCAATTTGTTGAAGAAAACTTGCCAAATTAAGAAGCAAACTTGGAGACCAAGTCTGGAAGCAACCGAGAGAATATTTTAAAGATATGAAGATGCCTAGGATTGCCAAATGTCACCAGATGAAAGCACAAGAAAAATAATCAATTGATCTTGTCCCTGGGGCCGCGGATCCGCCGCAATCTTATGGAATTGGAGTGCAGGATTTTGGGGAATTATTCTCTGCTGAATTTTACCAACTTCTCAACAAAAAGATTCTGGGTTTTCACTATATAAAGGCACCGAGGGCCTCTTGGAAAAATCTATCAAGCCGACGAGATCACGAAGCCCCAGACGCTCACGCATCCAGGCTGATCATCAACTGTTCGACTACCTCCTTGGAAGAGATCGAGAAGCAAACTAGTCTTTGTAATCATTTTCTAAGGAATCAAAGTGTAGATTGTTCAAGTTGATTAATAAAGGTAGTTGTTTTATTTAATTATTTTGCATTTTACATTATGTTTTCCCTCTCTTTCTTTTCATCTTCTTCTCCCAACATGCGCGAGTAATTCTCCGCTTGTTAGGGTTCGTAGGATTAGGGTAGGCTAATGGACGATGAAAATAACTAAACCCTTTTTAAGTCCTATAAAGTTTAGGAACTTTATCAAAAGAATCATTAACATCCTAATCGGGCGCGCTAGCAATTCTTTGCTAGTTCCGACCGCGATTAGAGATTAGATTAATGATTGTTTTGGTAAAGGCTAGATTTGAACGGAGTTCCGTGTCGAGATAAGGGTTAAGAGTGGGATTCCTTTTCCCTCCGGAAACCCTAATCTACACGCATCACCGTCGTTCTAGTTCTAAATCTATTAATGGATAAAAAGGGTAACTTTTAATTAATCTTCCATAACTACTAAATCCTAACGAACCCTACAAGCCCTATTATTATATTATTTAAATCTCTAAAATAATCCAGATCTATATTTTACATTCTTGTTTAAAGTAGATCTGGAAACTTTTCACAAAATTCTTTATTCCTCCTCTCTTTCTCAACACATCTAAAGTAAAAATAAAAGGTTCCACGTTTCCCAGAGGACGACCCGTACTCATCTCGGTCTAGCTATACACGACACCGTTATTGATTGCGGTTAATTACAAACACACTTTTTCGTAACAATCAAATGGCGCCGTTGCCGGGGATACGTGCGTAATTTTTTATTTTTACTATTTGTGTTGAATTCTTAGACGAGCCATATCATTATTAAAACAAAACTGCAAATTGTATATTTAACGATTATTGTGTGAATTTTTGCGAGGAAATCTGGAGTCGCGGACTTGAGGAAGCAGGAGATCTAGGGTTCCGAACTTCTCTGGTATATTTCTTAACTCCTTCTCTCTCTCCTCAAATCCAATAAAATCTATTTTCTGCAGGATTCTTTGCAAAATTGCGCCGCTCAAAAATCTTTTTGCAAAAGTTTTGTGATTGGTTTTGTTTTGCATATTTAATACGGACTTTAAGGGGCAAAGACCAAATCAAGATTAGGTGGGGATTTCATCACCCTTCCTAAGCCCCACAAATCACAAACCGAGCATATAGATCAACCCTTCATTAATTTAAAAAAATATCTAGACCAGACTCTAAGGACTGTCGAGCTCAATAAGAAAAAGACTAGTATAGGCATCGGCCGTTTATCCTAACTGACATTGCGGTGTCTAGGCTAGTGGTTATTAATTAGGCCCACTGTAGTGGTGGTTCCTTCCCACTTACCTGGCCGTACTTGTCCGTGAAGAGGCGGTTTGAGGTCCTATTTCTAGCCTTTGTTAGGAGCTGTCTAGCAGACCTAGGAGACCTTAGTTCTAGGGTTGCTTGTGCATCTTAAGGTGATTTGTCTTGAGTCCCACTTTTTCAAAACAAGCCAATTTTAAATCACACACGCTGCCACTTGCACTAAACCCGCTTAGTGCATGCTCGGCTGGACACGGGATCCTAGTGCCCGTCTTGTCCGCGTTCCTGCTATCGACGCCGAAGTCGGTACTTCTTCATCTTCTTTTCCCCCACCACACACCACATCGACCGTGATGGACGGCACTCCATCTAATTATAACACCACGCTACCACCGCCCGTAGGTGCGCAGAATCAAACGCGCATTTCTCTCCAAGAGAGATGCTATCCTATTCGTGGTCCCCTTCCTACTTGTCTATCTCTTCCACCACCTAATGGGGATAATTTCGAAATTAAACCCCACTACATCAATCTGCTGCCCAAATTTCACGGGCTTGAGTCGGAAGACGCGTACGTTTTCATCACTAAATTCGAAAACATATGCGCAATGATGGGTACTTCACAATTGACTTTAGATGCTATGCGCTTACGTCTTCTCCCATTCACACTGTGCGACTTGGCAGAAAAATGGCTTTACAATACTGCCGCACACTCCATCACTAATTGGGATGAATTTGTCATAGCATTTCTTAAGAAGTTTTACCCAAATCATAAGACTGCACATGTTAGGAGCGAGATTAACCAGTTCACCCAGCTTCCCAATGAACCATTTTGGAAGTGCTTTGAACGTTTCAAAGATCTGCTTGTCCAATGCCCCCATCACGGAATACAAAGATGGGATTTATGTCAGATTATATATGAGGGCATTAATCCAGCGACAAAGCAGATGCTTGAAACAATGTGTCAATGCAATTTCATGTCTAAAGATGACGGTGAAGCTTGGAAATATCTGGAAGATCTCGCAGAAAGCACTTTGCAGTGGGAAAGCGTAAGACCACCTTCAACTAAGGGAGGTATTCACCAGCTCGACATTTCCATCGCAGTAAAAGCCGAAATGGCAGCGATACAAAAGAAACTCGATGCTATTGAGAACAAATTTTCATCATTCTCCCTAAATCAGGGCACGCTTCCTAAGACCGTTTGTGGTTGCTGTTCGGATCCTTCACACTTAACGGAAGAATGTCCTATGAATGCATCGTTTCAAGCTAATGCTGCTTTTCAGCAGCGACCTAGAAACGACTCTTATTCTTCCACATATAATCAAGGATGGAGGAATCATCCTAACTTTGCTTGGAATCAAAACCAACAAAGTAATTTTCAAAGACCTCCACAGCAACCACAACCACAGAATCAGTCCCCCTTTCAGTCACAAAACTTCCAAATTCCGGCCAACATTTCTACACCACAAGTGGCCGGTATTGACAACTCACTTGCACAAACTTTGGATATGTTCATGAAACAATCCATGCAAAATTCGGCTGAGATAAGGTCTTCTATTGATACCCTAACGAAAAACTCCTCCTCCCATGATTAGAGTATTAAATCAATAGAAAACCAAATCGCACAGTTAAACGCCGCAATGAGTGCGAGAGAGAAAGGGAAACTCCCATCTCAACCCATACCTAATCCTGGCCACTCACAAAGTTATAATGTGAGTGCTGTTACCATGTTGAGATCGGGAAAAGTGCTGAATAACCGAGTGGGTGAGCAGTGTGATGATAGTGACACCAATGATACCCCTTCTTCTTCTTCTTTCCCTAATTCGTCTAGTCTCCCACCTTCACCCGAGCCTATTCTCCGTTTTCCCCAAGGCTCGAACCCTTCGCCCATTTCGCCAAATCTATCTAAGTCGATTCCCACTCCAGTTTTGGGATCGAATCCGTCCCCACAATCCTCTCCAATGTTGGACCAAACCCTTATTGATAAAGCACCTTACCCAAACAGGTTAAGGGGCAACAGACCAAGTCCACAAATAGAGAAAATTGTGGAAATTTTTAAACAAGTTAACATAAACATTCCTCTCCTAGATGCTATTCAACAAGTTCCGTCATACGCGAAAATCTTAAAGGACTTGTGCACTAGGAAGAGAAAAGTTCAAGTACCTAAAAAAGTTTTCCTTGCGAGTAATGTGAGCACTGCTTTTACACAACAACTACCCAAGAAACGAAAGGACCCCGGAAGTCCTACAATTTCAATTTCCATTGGGGGTAAAAATATTAATCGTGCTCTACTCGATCTAGGTGCTAGTGTTAACTTGCTTCCGTATTCTGTTTATGAGCAATTAGGGATCGGAGAGTTAAAACCTGCGCATTGCACTCTTCAGATGGCCGATCGATCTATCACCCAACCAAGGGGTGAGCTAGAGGATGTGTTAATCAAAGTCGGGGAATTCATATTCCCTGTGGACTTTATCGTTATAGATACACAACCTGTAGCAAACCCACGCAATCAAATCCCGGTGATACTCGGTCGACCCTTTTTGGCCACTTCCAACGCAGTAATTAATTGTAGAAACGGCTCTATGACCCTATCCTTTGGAAAGAAGTCAATTGAGCTTAATATTTACAAGTTAGGAAGTGAACCCTCCGAACCCTATGCTCATGTGTGTTCTGTCGAATTAATGGATGTCGACAGCAGCGAATTTGATCAACCTCATGATACAGACTCTTTTCATATGTTGTTGTTTGATCCAACCATTTACTCTTCCACCAAGTTGTCCGGGTCAACATCTAACACTGATGAGGAACTTTTTATAGAGTCTGACGATCACCCCATTTTTTCTGAGGACATTATTCTTCGGGGTATCGATGAAAGCTTTGAGGAAATTTTCGCTGATGAACTCGCATTTTTACAAGACACGGGTGTTGAGATGAATCAACTCCAAGATGAAGAAATTGAACCTCCACCCCTTCTTTTGGACAATCATGATAATGCGAGTAATCCATCATCACTATCACTGTGTCGTCTCTCCAAATTGAGACGCAATCCTTTTCCATCACACCTCTTATCACCTCCCCACTTCTTCACGTCGAAAGGTGACATGTTCTTCCACCAACCTTGGTGCTTCATCGATAAAATTTTTGAATGGTTGGTGTTGACCTTCGGTCTTTGCAAAGCTTGGCATTGACCAATAACCTTGACCCCCTCATGTGATTTTAAAAGATTAAAATTGTTTAACTCAAGTTTGGGGGAGGGGTGGTATATTTTGGGCTCTTGAAAGAAAATGATTTTTACAAATTTGTGAGCCTAAAATAAGTTTGGGGGAGGATTTTCACTTTCATATATTCTTTCCCCTATTAATAATTTCCTCCCAAGTCTACAGGTTTTTGAGCTTAACGGATGACATCAGTGAGGACACTGCTGTAAACAGGTTTGGGGGAGGTTTGTGCTTATTTACACATCAATTTGCATCATATTTTGCATAAGCACAACATTTTCAAAAAAAAAAAAATTCCTTTATAACAAAAGAGTAGAAAGTGAAAAATTACATCCAAAAGATAGGAATAGTTTAAGAAAACCAAGAAAATTAGAAGTTTTCTTAAACGAACTAGTAATAAGTAGTTATGAGCTGTTGTCCCAAGGGTTAGTAAGATGAAGGAAGTCACTAATCTGAGGATAAAAATAAGTCTGAAAAATAGTTTCTATTCTGGAAGCCGAACATTTGAATGTTGATACCCTACTATATGCACTTACACACGTCTTGAAACTCGGGATAGTAGAGGATACCTTGAAATGCTCTTGTCTAAAAGCCAAAGTATGAAGGAAGTGAAAAAAAATGAAGAAAATATAAAAATGGTGAAAAGAAAAAATGAACACTGGTTTTGTTATCGCCAAGGCAGCAATAAAAAAATATAGCGAGGGTGCCTCTTCACCTAGTGCCCTAAGGCCAACTGATCTGGGAGTCACTGCTAAGCCTTAGGTGGTGCAAGACGAGGAAAATATTATCACCTAATCTGCAAGCACATGAGTAATCGGTTGGTTAGTACCTCAAGAAGTATTAACGGTCGCATGAAAATGTGTGAGCGAATCTTAGTATTCATAAAATTAAAAAGTACTGAGGTAGATGGACAAGAGTATGATAGCTTGAATTGAATTCTCCGAGTGTAGGGATGTTCTTTACACACACGTGGGGTTATATGATCAATGTTTGGATGAAAGGTAGGAATGAAGAATAAAGACGATGTTTTATTGAGGGATGATGTGATTTCTAACATTTTTTCATGACTATTAAGATAGGGCTCATGACAACTGAAAAGCTAGTATAGTTGGAAACTCTTCTTTTCAAAGTATTTCTTTTATGGTTCTTGTCTTTATATGTAAATTTCACCATCTTTCTTTTGTTATAGGATTTTGTGGGTGTAATCCGCTGAAAACCCTCAGGAGACAACACTCCTCCTACTAGGGACACCTAGAGGTTTAACGGCTTGTTGCACGCGCTCAGTGCAATCGTGTCTGCCTACGAAAGTGTGCTTAGTTTTCTCCTTTCTTTTTCTCCTCTTAAATAAACTAGTTTGCTCGGGACGATCAAAGATAAGTTTGGGGGTATTTGTTCAGTCGATAAAACTGCACATTTGTAGTACATTTTTCCTACCATTTTTATATTAGAAAAGGACTTTATTATAATATATTATACATATGAGGGTTTATGTGTAAAAACATTATTTTTCATGTGTTAATATATTTTAATTATCATTTGGTAGGAAAATGTATGCAAATAATATTATTGATCTAATTCTAGTAGAACAAAGTCTACTAAAATCTTATTTGAGTTGTTGTGCAGATTATTTCCAAGTTGTTATGAAGGATTTAACAAACAAATCAATTTGTTGAAGAAAACTTGCCAAATTAAGAAGCAAACTTGGAGACCAAGTCTGGAAGCAACCGAGAGAATATTTTAAAGATATGAAGATGCCTAGGATTGCCAAATGTCACCAGATGAAAGCACAAGAAAAATAATCAATTGATCTTGTCCCTGGGGCCGCGGATCCGCCGCAATCTTATGGAATTGGAGTGCAGGATTTTGGGGAATTATTCTCTGCTGAATTTTACCAACTTCTCAACAAAAAGATTCTGGGTTTTCACTATATAAAGGCACCGAGGGCCTCTTGGAAAAATCTATCAAGCCGACGAGATCACGAAGCCCCAGACGCTCACGCATCCAGGCTGATCATCAACTGTTCGACTACCTCCTTGGAAGAGATCGAGAAGCAAACTAGTCTTTGTAATCATTTTCTAAGGAATCAAAGTGTAGATTGTTCAAGTTGATTAATAAAGGTAGTTGTTTTATTTAATTATTTTGCATTTTACATTATGTTTTCCCTCTCTTTCTTTTCATCTTCTTCTCCCAACATGCGCGAGTAATTCTCCGCTTGTTAGGGTTCGTAGGATTAGGGTAGGCTAATGGACGATGAAAATAACTAAACCCTTTTTAAGTCCTATAAAGTTTAGGAACTTTATCAAAAGAATCATTAACATCCTAATCGGACGCGCTAGCAATTCTTTGCTAGTTCCGACCGCGATTAGAGATTAGATTAATGATTGTTTTGGTAAAGGCTAGATTTGAACGGAGTTCCGTGTCGAGATAAGGGTTAAGAGTGGGATTCCTTTTCCCTCCGGAAACCCTAATCTACACGCATCACCGTCGTTCTAGTTCTAAATCTATTAATGGATAAAAAGGGTAACTTTTAATTAATCTTCCATAACTACTAAATCCTAACGAACCCTACAAGCCCTATTATTATATTATTTAAATCTCTAAAATAATCCAGATCTATATTTTACATTCTTGTTTAAAGTAGATCTGGAAACTTTTCACAAAATTCTTTATTCCTCCTCTCTTTCTCAACACATCTAAAGTAAAAATAAAAGGTTCCACGTTTCCCAGAGGACGACCCGTACTCATCTCGGTCTAGCTATACACGACACCGTTATTGATTGCGGTTAATTACAAACACACTTTTTCGTAACAATCAGCATAACAGAAATAAAAATATGTACAAGTATTTACAGCTCCGGATCAAATGCTAGCTTCTCCAAGTCCTCGGTGCCGGGCTCGACCTCCAGTAAGTCTGATCCACCTGACAACATTCCGAAAAAAGAAGAAACGGAATATCGTCAGCGAATAATCACTCGGAAAATCCCAAAGGTGAATAGAGATAGAATAGATAGAAGGAGAATATAACTTTTAATGTTTTATTATTTTGTTAACGCTGTTGTTTGTAGTTTGGTACAGAAAATGCCAGTGTATACGAGAGGAGTTCTACTATTCCGAAGACTAAGGTATACGGAGCACAAGGAACTGTTTAGCCACGGCACAACGGCAATGGATATTCAAGTTAGGTGTATTATGGTTACAGTCTCGTGCCACCTTTAACACCTTCCGTACCAATCTACCCCTTTAAACTTCGCGATGTCTTTATTGTATTGATTGTATTGTCTTGTATCGTAAATTGTATATGGATGACTTGTCGAAACCATAATATCAGTAAATGTAATGGATATAATGGATGAACATGAAGATGGAATATATTCATGGTTCGGTTCAGTCAATATAGATTGTTATAAATTGAATAGACGGATTCATGTTTGAATTGTAGTTTTATACTTGAATCATATTCAAGTCAGATTGATTAGATTAAGACTCGATCTGAGTCAGATACTTTGAAAAGAACTTAGAGTCCTGAATTAGGTTTTGATGTTATCGGTAACTGCTGTACATGGACGGCAGGATTTGTGTCTTTTTCAAAGATAATTACCGTATTGATAACACAGTTATTTAGGTTGTCTATCTTAGATAGGCAAGCACCCATATTCTTTGGCTTCCTGAGGCTCAAGAAAATTAGTCCCGCTTAAACCTATATTTACTAGGGTCCTTATTGTAATTTATATAACTTGAGGGGGTTTTATGTAAAAATAGTTTTAGTATAATTTCAAAATACACCTCAAGTATTTAATTATCTTCTTTAGGGTTTTCATAGATATATATTTTATAAATGTGAAATTTCTACTGAGAATAACCTAGTTTTCAAAGTATATGGTATTTTCTTGAATTATTGGAATTGTTTTGTATTTGGATGGTATTTTCATGTAAAAGTGATTCCTTTGATTTGAAAAAACTTGGAATATTTATATAATAAAATAGATATTTTGATAATACCTATATATATATATAAAATAATTTTTATTTTTATTTTCAAGAAATCTCATTCTCTTAAAAATGGTATTAAAATTCCTTCGAAATTCGAATGCTCCTTGCGGAGGTCTGAATTCCGCTCTACTAGAACCGAGGATGTGCGATAATCTGCACCATCCCGAAACAGGGTTCCCTAAAAGTGGGTTGTAGAGGCGTGTCACGCCCCGCTTTCCAGTATACGGGCAGAGGACGCGACGAGACCGCTACGTATTTACTCTTAAGTAAATACGCTAAGTGTATCTAAGCAGTATAAATATAAATACACAAGAGACAAAATATAATAAAACAACAACTTTATTTATTTACATTCTTTATGTACAATGCATGGAAAAGTAAATACAACTGAATGAAAACAATGCCTAAACAATGGCATAACAGAAAAGGAAAAGTACTGAAATAAAAGTGTACAATGAACTAAAGCTCTGGGTTTTCAATGAAGTGGTCCAAGTCTTCACTAGTGGGCTCGATCTCCGGAGTGTCCAGATCACCTGACGACATTCAAAGAAGAAAGAAAGAGAATGTCGTCAGCGAACAAATCGCCCGGTAAGTCCCAACAATAAGGGAGAAATAGAATAGACAGAAAGAGAATGTAGTTTTTAAAGTTGTATTATATGGTTAACGCTGTTGTTTGTAGCTTGATACAGAAGGATGCCAGTGTATACGAGAGGAGTCTCTATATGCCAGAGACTAGAGGCAAGTGTAGTATAAGGAACCGTTTATACCACGGTACAACAGCAACTGGATTCAGGTTAGGTGTATTAAATCTTACTGTCTCGTGCCACTTCTAACACCTTCCGTACCAATCTACCCCTTAAACCCCACGATATCTTGTTTGTATTGTGTTGTTTTGTAATATAGATTGTATAATTGGATGACTTGCCGAAACCATGATATCAGTAAATGGATGTAACTGGAGAATCATGGATGTAACTGGATAATCATGTAAATGGAAGTATATCCATGGTTCGGTTCGGTCAATATAGATTGAATAGATTGAATATATGTATTCATGGATTCATGTTGAATTGTAGATTGTACGTGAATCATATTCAAGTCAGATTATTAATGAGAAGACTCGGTCTGAGTCAGACAATTAGAAAAGTAAATTGAAGTCCTGATTGTTTTTGATGTTATCGGTAACCGCTGCATATGGGCGGCAGGATTTGTGTATTTTTCAAAGACGATTACCGTGTTGATAACACCGTTGTTAAGTTGTCTACCTTAAATAGAAAAGCACCCACTTCTCCGGCTCCCTGAGGCTCAAGAGATTGGTCCCGCTTAAACTTATGTTTACTAGGGTCCTTAGGGTAATTTATAGAACTTGAGGATTTTTTATGTAAAATACTTTTGTATACTTTTCAGAATACACCTTAAGTGTTTATTTATCGTCTTTAGAGTTGTAATGAATATATATTTTATGCATATGACATTTCTAGTGAGAATAACCTAATTTTCATAATATATGGTATTAAATTGTAATATTGAACTTGTATGGAATTTATGGTATTTTAATATAAAGTGATTCTTGTGATTTTTAGAAAAATTGGAATATTTATATTACTACAAAATAGATATTTTAATGATACATATATATATATATATATAAATTTTAATATATATTATATTTCTAGAAATCTCATTTTCTTGAGATTTTCGTATTTTAAATCTCTCGAGACCGAATGCTTTTTGCGGAGGTCTGCATCTCGCACTACTAGGCCCAGGGATGTGCGATAATCCATACCATCCCAGTCGGGTTTCCCAAATGGGTTGTAGCGGCACTTTGCAAAGATTTAAAAAAATACTTAATCCTTTAGAAAATGGTTTTATTAATTCATGGTATTTATTTGAAATGTTTCGTTTTCCCGTATTCTAGGTTCTCAAAAGTATTGTGCTATGTTGCATATGAGTGTTGTGAGGAGGTAGGTCATTACTTCGTAATCTACTTAAAGGTATAGCAAGTTTGTAATGTTTTAATGTCGAAATGAAACTACATGGTATTTTAGTGAAAATGTACGGTTAAAATTACAAAATGAGATAGGTTGTCATGAAACTTGTTCAACATATTTGTTAATATTTAATAGTCAACATGTAATGGTTTACCATGATTGTATTTAAGAAAAAATGAGGTTTTAGGAAGAACCGAATCGGAAATCGGATTTGCTCCGATTCCGTCGGGTTTTAGAAATACGTATTTTAGAAAAGAGTAGAGAAAGGGGGAAGTGGGACTTACAGGTTTCAAACTTAGAGGAGAGGAAGAGGAGATGGTAGACTTCGCCGGTGCATCGTTTCTTAGCTGGGAACTCCCAGGGTTGTCGCCGGAAAAATCGCCGGAGCTTCGCCTTTCGCTATTTCAAAAGTACACTAAGGTCCTAGGAAATTTCTTGAGAGTTTTGCTCAGAATTTTGGAGTGAGGGGTGTGTGTTTAAGGGTTGTATTTATACGGTAAGGCTAGGGTTAGGGTAAGTGAAAGGTTGAAATAAAAAAATGTGATAAAATATATTAAAAGTGGAGTAATTGGTGTTTTAAAGGTGCTCTGTTACTGGTCTGAGGATTTAAAGTACACAGGGATGCAGGGGAGATGAAAAGACACAAGTTTGGTGTTGATGACTCGGCGGTCCAGCCGATTCCGGCCGGCGGCGGCGGCCCGAGTCGGCCGATTTCGGCCGAGTCAGGTGGTCAGAGGGATCCCTGTCGCTTCATTAATCCCATGGTACAGTTAGTTTTTCATGTGTAGTGGGGTTTTTGTGAGTTATGCATGTGTAAACCCTTGGTATTCTAAAAATTCAAAATAAAACAATATTAAAAATAATGTGGGGTATGGGATTTGAACTCTGGTGGCTTTGGTTCAGCAGTGAAAGGTCTTATGAGCTGCAAGCTCCTTCTTGCTATTAATAAGCAAAACAAATATTTATGGTACTCTCAGAAATGCAATTACTCCAAGTATACATTAATTTTTTAAGCAAAGTTTTGTACACTAAAATTGGAGTTGTTACAGTCTACCCTCCTTACAAAAATTTCGTCCTCAAAATTTACAACTTTTATTTGAGAATTAGTTTACAAAGAGGTGAGGATATCTTGCACGCATTTCATTTTCTCTTTCCCATGTGGACTCTCCTGGAGTGTCTTTTCTCCACATCACTCGGACTAAATTGACTTCCTTGTTCCGGAATGTCTTCACTTTCCTGTCCAGGATCTCCACAGGTTGTTGCTTACAAGATAAGTCAGGTTGTATAGTGAGCTCGGAATGATCAAGAACATGGCCGGGGTCACTCACATACCTTCTGAGTTGGAATATGTGGAACACATTATGCACTCCTTCCAATGAAGGTGGAAGTGCTAAGCGGTATGCCACTTCACCGACTCGTTCGAGTATGTCGAACGGTCCATTGTATCTCGGACTTAGCTTACCCTATCTTCCAAATCGGATCACTCCGCGGTTCGGAGATATCTTTAAGAACATGTGATCTCCTGGATGGAACTCCAAGTGACGTCTCTTTGCATCAGCCCAGTGATCTGTCGATCTTGGGCTATGCGAATCTTTTCTCTGATAGTACGAACCACATCAACAGTCGCTACTATCATCTCAGGTCCAAGAAGTTCCCTATTTCTAATGTCGTCCCAACTTAATGGTGATCGACACTTCCTTCCATACAGTGCTGCAAAAGGTGCCATTCCTATACTTGCTTGGTAGCCGTTGTTGTACGAAAACTCCACAAGATGTGGGTGATCTTCCCACGATCCTTTGAAGTCTAACATACATGCTCTGAGGATATCTTCCAAGATCTGAATAGTTCGCTCAGACTGACCGTCTGTTTGCGGATGATAAGTTGTGTTGAAGTTCAGACTTGTTCTTAAGCTTGCTTGCAAACTCTGCCAAAATTGCGATCTGAACCTGGTGTCACGATCGAAGACAATACAGACTTGTACTCCATGAAGTCTCACAATTTTTTGTATGAGTTCATGGGTATCAGAGATAGTACATATTTAAAGAGTTTAAATCTTAAGTCGATTCTTACCTCTATGTACTTCTTTGCTAAGGTCTCAGTTGATTGGCCAACTCGAAATGGGATGAAGTGAACCGACTTTGTGAGTCGATCCACAATGACCCATACTGTGTCGTTGCCCTTTGTGCTACGAGGAAGAGCAGTCACAAAATCCATCGTGATGTGTTGCCACTTCCATTCTGGGATTGGTAACGATTGAAGTAATCCAGCTGTCCTGTGATGTTCATTCTTTACTTACTGACACACCAAGCATTTTGAAATGCTTCTGGCTACTTCACGCTTCATTCCATGCCATTAGTAATCTGACATAGATCTTTGTACATCTTTGTACCTCCAGGATGTACTGAGTAGGGAGAGCTATGAACTTCTTTCATTAACTCTTCCCGAACAGAACCTTTTGGTATACACAATCTACTGCCGTATCTCAAGGATTTGTATTCATGGATGATGAAGTCTGTTCTGAGTCCATTTTCCACTTGTTCTCTGATCTTTTGTAACTTAGCATCACTTGCTTGAGCTGCTTTGATCTGATTGACAATTCTTGATTGAACTTGTAAATTCATCAAGCTTGAAGTGTTACCTGGCATGACTATTTCAATCTCCATCCGACGCAAGTCTTGTTATAGCTTCCACTGAGCGGTGAGATGCATTGCTAATGGTTGACGACTAGAGCATATGGAACCCCATTCACCTTCCCTGGGTGATATTGCAGGTTGATGTCAAAGTCTGCCATGAGTTCTAACCATCGTCTCTGCCGCATATTCAACTCTTTCTGAGTAAACACATATTTCAGACTCTTGTGATCTGTGTATATGTTCACTCGTTCACCAAGAAGATAATGGCGCCAAATCTTGAGAGCAAAGATGACGGCTGTCAATTCTAAATCATGCGTCGGATAATTGCGCTCATGAGTCTTCAGCTGTCTTGAAGCATAAGCCACAATCTTACCGTGTTGATGTAGAACACATCATAATCCTTTACCGGATGCATCGCAATGCATTCCAAAACCTCCAGACTGATCCGGTATGACGAGAATAGGCGCTGATGTCAATCTTGACTTGAGTTCTACGAAACCTTGTTCGCATGCTTCTGACCACACAAATTCTTCATCTTTACGTGTGGGCTTGATCAGGGGTGTTGCTATCTTTGAAAAGCCTTCAATGAACCTTCTGTAATATCCAGCTAAACCCAAGAAACTCCGAATGTCCTTCACTGTCTTTGGTGTCGGCCATTCGCTTACTGCTAAAACTTTCGCTGGATCCACATAAATTCCTTCGCCTAATACGATATGTCTAAGAAAACCAACTTGATTTAGCCAAAACTCACATTTGCTATACTTGGCATATAATTGATGTTGTCGTAAAGTTTCCAGGACAATTCGTAGGTGTTCGGCATGCTCTTTCCGACTCTTGAAATACACCAGGATGTCGTCGATGAAGATGACAACGAACTTGTCTAAGTACTCCCGAAAAACTTGATTCATCAGGTTCATGAATATTGCTGGTGCGTTGGTCACTCCAAATGGCATCACTAGAAATTCGTAATGACCATAGCGAGTTCTGAAAGCCGTTTTCTGAATATCAGCTTCCTTGACTTTCACCTGATGATAACCTGAACGAATATCTAATTTAGAGAAAACACAAAATCCACTTAGCTGATCGAATAAATCGTCGATGCGCGGGAGTGGATACTTGTTCTTTATCGTGACTTCGTTCAAGGCTCCGTAATCAATGCACATTCTGTATGAACCTTCCTTCTTCTTCACAAGTAGTACTGGTGATCCCCAACTTGATGTACTGGGACGAATCCATCCTTTCGCCAATAATTCGTCCTACTGTGTTCGTACTTCCTTCAAACCTTCCGGACATAAACGGTAAGGTGCTTTGATCACAGTTGTGCTCCTGGTACTAAATCAATGCTGAATTCAAGAGCTCGATCGGGAGGCAAACCTGATATATCGTCAGGAAACACATCGTCGAACTCTCGAACCACTTCTGGCCTTTATTCTTCCTCCGCTTGAGTTGTTGCAATCACTGCCTTCCTTGGCTTCGCTTTGTATGTACTTGGCTCCAGTGTCCGGTCTCCACTTTTGAAATATAAGACCGGATGGTCTGGAATCTCGAATACGATCCTCCTTTGACGACAGTCGATGGTAGCATAAAAGGTTCCGAGTCAATCCATACCTAGAACCACATCGAAGTTCGGTATGTCCAGCACTTTGATGTCAGCGTAGAATTCTCTGTTGCAGACGACTACTGGACACAAGCTGTATCTCATTGTTGCCTTTAGAACGCCATTTCCTGAACTGACATTCCAGCTGGATACAAGCGGTGTGACTGGAATCGCATGGGTTCGGACGAACCGTTGCGACATAAAGCAGTGAGATGCTCCAGTATCAAAGAGTGCTAGTGCGTGGAGTGAGGCTACTAAGATTGTACCTAAGCTACGTGGGATATGTTTTAGGTATAGGTAAAGGTATGTAGATAGGCAGAAAGACTGAAAGAAAATTTGAGAAAGAAAGGTTACCAGTGATAACTTGGCCAGTGGCCTCAGCTTCTTCCACGGTCATCGTGAAAGCCTGGCGCCGTGGTACATTCCTCCTGGCCTGAGGAGCATTCCTCGGAACATTCCTTTGAGCTTGATGGAACTGACGAGAAGGAGGTGCAGCTTATGGTCCTCTAGGTGGTGGAGCAGTTAGTGCTAGTCTTGGAGCAGGTTCTTGGATGGCTGGGCGCTGTGGGTAAGTGTTTGCTGGCCTGGGTGCGGCAATTGGATATTGTCTATAAGGACAAGACCCAATATCATGAGCAGCTGAGCCGCAGATTAAGCAAAGGTTGTTCGCACACCGGCAATCTTTCGCCAGATTCCCATTTCTCTTGCAGTAGTTACAAAAGGCTGGGCTGGGCCTGTTTTTTGGTACTCCTGGTCTCCTTGGCACAAAAGGTGGTCTTGACGAGGCTCCTCCTGTCATCTGGTTAACAGGGCGTTTAACTCCTGCAGACTGAGGTCTTCCCCTCGCCTTTATCACTGCCTCATAACGGCGGGCAGCTATCAGAGCCGATTCATGAGTCGGAAAATCTCCTGTAGCTAGTGCAGCCTAGATCTCCAAATCCAAACCTTGTTGAAATCGACGGGCTCTGATCTCATCCGTCGGTATCAGGTGTGCCGCAAATCTGTTTAAAGTATTGTGTTAGCTGTGTAATATGTGATATATTGAAAAAATTGAATTATTGAGACATATCTTACCGACTGAGTATGGTGAACTCAGCGTCATACTCATCTACCGACTTGGTCCACATCGAACCTTGTTGCAGATGTATGAACTGTTGTTCTATGTCGAACCTGGCAGTCTCAGGGAAGTACTCAGCGTCGAACATGTCGCGGAAAGTCTTCCATTCGATGGGTGGTTCAAGACGGCTTTCTTCCGTCTTCCACCAGTTCCATGCATTGTCCGTGAGCTGTAACTTTGCTACACGAACCCAAGCTATTTCTGGCACTTGTGCTGCTGCCAGATCATCTTCGATGCTCTGAGCCCATTCCTCAGCTTCCAGTGGGCTCTCCTTTCCTGCAAACTGTTTAGGATGTAAAGCTCTGAATTGCTTCACCGCAGGTGCTTCAACCTCGGGACGGTTCAAAAGCTGCTGTTGTCCCTTTAGGAAGCTGCGGATTGCCTCAAGCAGAATCGTTTGCTCGTTAGGTAGAACAGGAACGGTAGGTGTGATTGGTAGTGGAGGTGGAGTGTTGTTGAAGTTGGTGCTGGTGTTGTTTGGAGAATCCATAACCTTGAAGAAAATTTGGGTTAGGACAGATTCAAAGTATATGAAATGATAAGATTCAAAGAACATGAATTGTAAAGAATGTTTAAATTGCTGGTTCCTGTGTTATATTGCTTAAGTTGTTCACGCAGAACAGAACTGCATGATAAGGTTTCATACAACTCTGACCTGCATGGACCGCCAACAAAACCTGTCATGCCCCGCTTCCCAGTATACGGGCAGAGAACGCGACGAGGCCGCTATGTATTTACTCTGAAGTAAATATGCTAAGCATATCTAAACAGTATAAATATAAATGCACAAGAGACAAAATATAATAAAACAACAACTTTATTTATTTACATTCTTTTTGTACAATGCATGGAAAAGTAAATACAACTGAATGAAAGTAATGCCTAAACAATGGCATAACAGAAAAGGAAAAATACTGAAATAAAAGTGTACAATGAACTAAAGCTCTGGGTCTTTAATGAAGTGGTCCAAATCTTCATTAGTGGGCTCGATCTCTGGAATGTCCAGATCACCTGACGACATTCAAGAAGAAAGAAAGAGATCGTCGTCAGCAAACAAATCGCTCGGTAAGTCCCAACAATAAGGGAGAAATAGAATAGATAGAAAGAGAAGGTAGATTTTAAAGTTGTATTATATGGTTAACACTGTTATTTGTAGCTTGGTACAGAAGAATGCCAGTGTATACGAGAAGATTCTCTATATGCCAGAAACTAGAGGCAAGTGTAGTACAAGGAACCGTTTATGTCACGGTACAACAGCAACTGGATTCAGATTAGGTGTATTAAATCTTACTGTCTCGTGCTACTTCTAACACATTCCGTACCAATCTACACCTTAAACCCCGCGATATCTTGTTTGTATTGTGTTGTTTTGTAATATAGATTGTATAATTGGATGACTTGCCGAAACTATGATATCAGTAAATGGATGTAACTGGAGAATCATGGATGTAACTGGATAATCATGTAAATGGAAGTATATCCATGGTTCGGTTCGGTCAATATAGATTGAATAGATTGAATATATGTATTCATGGATTCATGTTGAATTGTAGATTGTAGATTGTACTTGAATCATATTCAAGTCAGATTATTAATGAGAAGACTCGGTCTGAGTCAGACAATTAGAAAAGTAAATTGAAGTCCTGATTGTTTTTGATATTATCGGTAACCGCTGCACATGGACGGCAGGATTTGTGTCTTTTTCAAAGACGATTACCATGTTGATAACACCGTTGTTAAGTTGTCTAGCTTAAATAGGTAAGCACATACTTCTCCGGCTTCCTGAGGCTCAAGAGATTGGTCCCGCTTAAACTTATGTTTACTATGGTCCTTAGGGTAATTTATAGAACTTAAGAGGGTTTTATGCAAAAAAACTTTTGTATACTTTTCAAAATACAGCTCAAGTGTTTATTTATCGTTTTTAGAGTTGTAATAAATGTAGATTTTATACATATGACATTTCTAATGAGAATAACCTAATTTTCATAATATATGGTATTAAATTGTAATATTGAACTTGTATGGAATTTATGGTATTTTAATTTAAAGTGATTCTTGTGATTTTTAGAAAAATTGGAATATTTATATTATTACAATATATATATATATATATATATATATATATATTATATTTCTAGAAATCTCATTTTCTTAAAATTCTCGTGTTTTAAATCTCTCGAGACCGAATGCTCCTTGCGGATGTCTGCATCTCGCACTACTAGGCTCAGGAATGTGCGATAATCCACACCATCCCAGTCGGGTTTCCCAAATGGGTTGTAGCGGCACTTTGCAAAGATTTAAAAAAATACTTAATCCTTTAGAAAATGGTTTTATTAATTCATGGTATTTATTTGAAATGTTTTGTTTCCTCATATTCTAGATTCCCAAAAGTATTGTGCTATGTTGCATATGAGTGTTGTGAGGAGGTAGGTCATTAACTCGTGATCTAGTTAAAGGTATAGCAAGTTTGTGATGTTTTAATGTCGAAATGAAACTTCATGGTATTTTAGTGAAAAAGTACGGTAAAAGTTACAAAATGAGATAGGTTGCCATGAAACTTGTTCAACATATTTGTTAATGTTTAATAGTCATGTAATGGTTTAGCATGATTGTATTTAAGAAAAAGTGAGGTTTTAGGAAGAACCGAATCGGAAATCGGATTTGCTCCGATTCCATCGGGTTTTAAAAATACGTATTTTAGAAAAGAGTAGAGAAAGGGGGAAGTGGGACTTACAGGTTTCAAACTTAGAGGAGAGGAAGAGGAGATGGTAGACTTCGCCGGTGCGTCATTTCTTAGCTGGGAACTCCTAGGGTTGTCGCCGGAAAAATCGCCGGAGCTTCGCCTTTCGCTACTTCAAAAGTACATTAAGGTTCTAGAAAATTTCTTGAGAGTTTTGCTCAAAATTTTAGAGTGAGGGAGGTGTGTTTAGGGGTTGTATTTATAAGGTAAGGCTAGAGTTAGGGTAGGTGAAAGGTTGAAATGAAAAAATGTGATAAAATATATTAAAAGTGGAGTAATTAGTGTTTTAAAAGTGCTTTGTTACTGGTCTGAGGATTTAAAGTACACAGGGGTGCAGGAGAGCTAAAAAGACACAAGTTTGGTGTTGATGAGTCGGCGGTCCGGCCGATTCCGGCCGACGGCGGCGGCCCGAGTCGGCCGATCCGCCGGCCAAGTCAGGTGGTCGGAAGGATCCTCGTCGTTTCATTAGTCCCATGATACAGTTAGTTTTTCATGTGTAGTGGGGTTTTTGTGAGTTATGCACGTGTAAACCCTTGGTATTCTAAAAATTCAAAATAAAATAATATTAAAAATAATGTGGGGTATGTGATTTGAACTCTGGTGGCTTTGGTTCAACAATGCAAGTTCTTACCAATGAGCTACAAGCTCCTTCTTGCTATTAATAAGCATAACAAATATTTATGGTACTCTCAGAAATGTAATTACTCCAAGTATACATTAATTTTTTAAGCAAAGTTTTGTACACTAAAATTGGAGTTGTTACAAGACGCAATTACAAGGAATTGTTTTAACACCATTTTAAAGAAATGGTTTTATAAGTTAATGGTATTTATTTGAAATATCTTATTATCTATAACTGGGTTTCTCAAACTTTATCGTGCTATGTCAATGATGTGTGTTGTGATGAGGTAGGTCATTACCTCGTGAACTATATACAGGTTAAATAGGTATTATGTTATTTATGTCGGAAACTAAAATATGTGGTATTTTAATGTAAAACTACAATAAAAATTTCATAAAAGAATATTTCGAGATGAAACTTATTTTAAAGTGTTTGTTAATATTTGTTAAACATGATATGAGAGTTTGGTATTTTGTTGATTATGAAAAATAGGGATTTTAAAGAAAAATCGAATCGGAAGTCGGATTAACTCCGTTTCCGTCGGGTTTTAGAGTTTGAAATTTTTAGAATATGGAAAGATGGGGAAAGAGGGGACTTACCGGCTTTTAAGGTAGAGGGGAGAAGAGGGAAGAGTAGAGAAGCGTCGGTGCGTCGCCAAAAACTTCTCGGATCGTCGCCGGAACTTCACCCTTTGCTAACTCCACTTGTATACTATTAGGACTTGGAAATTCTTGAGAGTTTTGGCAAGGATTTGTGAGTAAGGATGTGTGAAATGGGGTGTGGTATTTATAGGAAAAACTAGGGTTTGGTATATTAAATGGGTGAATTAAAATTTGTATTAAAAATTGGATTAAAAAGGTATTTTAAATTCTCTGGTTAATTACAGAGAAGATAAACAGTCTAGAGGAAGTGGGGTAAAGGGTTGCAGGGGAAAAGAAATGAGGCTATTAAGTACGGTTGGGACCGGCGGTATCGGGCAATATGGGCATTTCGCCGGGTCTTTACCGGCGGAGGGGGTTGGTCTTGGTGCCACGTGTCGGGATCGTTTGGTATACTCCAGTGCACGTGTTTGATTATACCGTGTCTCTTCATTTTTACGTGTAGTACACGTGCAAACCCTTTTGCTTCTAAAAGATTAAAAGAAAATGAAATAAAAAATAATATGGCTGATAGGATTTGAACTCAGGTACTATGTCGCAGCAGTGCAATACCTTTACCAGTGAGCTACAAACTCTTGCTTGCTATTCAAAAGTAAAACAATTACTTATAGCATATAGAGGATTTTCAAATACCCCAATTGTACATTACCTTTTAAACAATTTTCTGTATATTGAAATTAGAGTTGTTACAAGATATGTGAAGCCTATAACTAACGGGATCATAACAGCGATATCTTTTATGACTTGGACTGTATCCTAACATAACACAACGTGCGGAACGAGCAGATAACTTGTCCCGCGCATGAGATGGTAGGAGAACAAAACATACACAACCAAAACTCGAAATTTGAAGTAGTCAAACATAGTTGAGTGAAGACGGAAGTATGGAAAAGCGCTATGGAAAAGAGAAGAGGATGTGACATTAATGAGTAAGATTGCTGTTAGAAGGGCTTCTGCCCAAAAGTTTCTTGGAGTGGAGGCTGTTAAAATTAGAGCACGTATGGTTTCAAGAATATGACGATGTTAACATTAAGGGTTAAAATATGTTGAGTATTTTAGACTTTTCCTTTGTATTCTAGATTCCCACATTATATTCTAAACTTTTCATTGTATTCTAAAGTTTTCCATTGACTTGTATATACATGTACATCAAACATATTGAGATCAATAATAAAAACTTTTCTCCAAAAGTAATATTGTATCAGAGCCATAACCACAAAACCCTAACCTTATTCCCTCATCTTCTTCTTTCAATAGCCACGCCTGCTGCTGATTATCTCAAGCTCTGCCATCGCCTCAGGCCAAGATCAGCCGCTTTGACAACACTGATCCCTGCCTTCTTTGCTGCACCGCTCCTCATCCAGCCCTCGCTGACTCTCCTCGATCACAGCAGCACCTGTGCCAAGCCTAGCCTTCAACGCACCTGCGATCTCTGCGCCAAGCCTAGCCTTCGCACAGATCATCAGATCATGGTTTATATCATGCAATCAGTCTCAGTCTCCATCCACCTCTCTATTGGTAGACTTTCTACTTCACGTGAACAGTGGGCAGCCCTCTCTCGGATGTTTGTGCAGACAGAAGTTGCACAAGAATATCAGCTACATCAGGCTCTTCACGATGCACGTCAGGATGATCAATCCTTTCAGGATTTCTTCAACCTTATTTCCAACTAATGAAAAGAACTACAGGCTATGGAAGTTACTATCCCGCTAACACTGTCGGAGTTTGCTCAAGAATTTGAGAAACAACGCGATCGACAGCGTCTTTATCACTTTGTGATGCATTTATGTCTTGAGTTTGGGCCTTTTCGGGATCACATACTTTATCGCTCTCCACTTCCACGACTCATCGATACCGTTGCAGAGTTTACATCTAAAGAGACACGCCTGCAACTTCTTAAGGCGGCTGCGGGGATTAGTGTTGTCGAAGCGGCTGATCTTTGCATGAGGCGATGGCAACACTCGAGATAACTAGCAGCAGTCCTGGCTATTGAAGGAAGAAGATGAGGGATTAGGGTTGGGGTTTTGTGGTTATGGCTCTGATACCATATTATTTTTGGAGAAAAGTTTTTTTTATTATATTGATTTCAATATGTTTGATTTACATGTATATATACAAGTCCATGGAAAAGTCTAAAATGCAATGAAGAGTCTAGAATATAACGTGGGAGTCCAGAATACAAAGGAAAAGAACACTAAAATAATAATATTTAAATCACATAAGATTTCATGTAATGAATATTACAATATATTCATGTTCATAACCGTGGAGAAAACTTAGCATACATCTAGAAATTTTGCTTTAAAAAAATATATCTTTATACATTTTAATTATTTGTTCATATCAAGTACAAATATATGAACTCGACTATAGGCTTATAGCTCAGTGCAATATTTCTAAGAATTTAATGTCTGTGGATAACCTTAAAAATATATTAATGCCGATTAAAATTGTTATATTCCACAATAGATAGTTACATATCCACAAAGTTAGAACTGTATGGCACAAAATATATATATTGAAGAAAATTATAATTCTAGCTCATTTTTTTGCTAAAAAATATTGAAAATACACTTCTACATACATTTATATGTGTGAAAAATAGATAATAAATTTTCTTCTCACCATAGTTTAAGGTTTTTAAATGGACTGATTGACACAAATCTTTTGTCCATCTGCAATAACCTAGAAATATCATAGTTGGTTGCTAATGTGGCATGATGAATAATTGTTGAACCAAGGCTTTTATATTCTATTTTGATCCACATTCACCCGCTTAATATAGTTGGTGTTCTACTTATATGCATCAGAGTTTTTTCTATGTATGAGTACCATGTCTTCTTTTATCCAACTTCTCATAATATACTCCAGTTTTATCAATTTTATATGTAGAAGTTATCAAGGTATCTTCAATCAGCTTACGATCGAGAAGTTGTTTCTCATATTTTTCGCTTGGATATTTCCTCGCATAGATTACATGTTTCCCTTTTCTTTATTAACAACTTCATCACAAGCACATTATAAGTATATGATATTCAATTTTCTTGCTAGCTGAAATAAAAGTCAGAAGTCAAAATTATCTCTGCCAAGCTTACAAATCATGTAATTTGAGGGGAAAACACACATCAAATATTTTGTTTTTGGCACTAGCAACGAAACAAAGACTACACCTAGACAGCCATACATTGGATTCTCTAAGAAAATTGGTAACAATATAGAGAAGAATCAAAAAAATATTCGATTGTTCAAAAAATAATAAAAGATACATTTAAGAATGGTTCAATATATGCTGCAACGGTTATTTCTCTGGTTATTTCTCTGTAACAACGTGTAAATGCTAAACTCGATTTGATTCAATAAGTTAATATTTATTTTATACAATATTAAATTTTGTTTCTTCCAGTAAAAATTTCCGAGAATCCAAACTAATTAATAGCAAAAATCATTTTTCAGATTCAATAATCACCGCATACTCCAAACTATTTAACTCTTTTTTTCCCCTTATATAAGATTTGCTCCAATCCATTATACAGCACGTGTCCAGATTTAGATTAAGACAAGAAGAAAATGCTCAAGTGTTGAAGCCTGCACAAATATCAATCTCTCAAGAAAAATGGCATGATTAAATCCGCAAGAGATACATATCTTGTGGGCTAAAATGCTTTTGACAAGGTAGAACCGTTTCAACTGAATCAAATAGTATTAAGGAAAATAGAACCAACGATTTTCTTCAAAATTAAATTAAATTATGCGGACGAGAGACATACTACAGGATGAAATTCCAAGAAGATGGGGCTGTATATAAAATGATTGTCAGGGTTATACGAAGAATATAGAGCCAGCCCTAATAAGCATACCTCAGATGAAACTGTAGTATAGAATTTATTTTGTGAACAAATAAATATTTTGCGATCACACAACCGTTCCATAAGCATGTCTAAATTCTAGAATCCCTTGCCTATCCTCATTAATAAACCACATCATAGTCATCACCCCAAAACCCCCAAAAAGCTTAATAGGCTTAAATCCAATTTCCATATTTATGTCTGCAACAAGGTATAGGAAAGATGAAGAAGATGGAAGGACCCAAAATGATCCTATATATAGCTCTTTAATTAATCAAGCACGTAAACACATCACCAAAACTGAAGAATAATTTGAATAAACATCGAAACTATCTAATTGAAACAAACCGCAAGCCAACATCACCTATAGTGATTCCCAAGCAAACCAGAATTTATTAGATCACCATGACCCAGTGCAAATATATATCATTTCGCATGCACTCGACCAACATTTAGCAAGTTGGTGTTCAACCAAGCCTATCATAACTAAAGTGCTAGAATTTGATCAATTTTGTGATAGGCACTTGAAAAGTCCAGACAATATCAATTTGCACACTTAAATGGTTTAATCAAAATTTTGAAGGTACCCGAGTGCTGGCCCCATCAGATCCTCCAATAATTCTATACACTATTTTGATATCGGAGCTTCGAAGGAAGGGGTCTATTGTCTTCCTTAATGAGTGGTCTTGCGCCATTAAGATCTGTATCTCCCTGAGTTAGACGATTTGGAGGATACCCATTTTGGTTGTCACAGATTCCGAGTTTCGCTATAAATGTCGCAGTGCAGCCTTTACCTATGCCTTCACTTTCGAGCCAGATGTCTCCCTCCATTAAACTTATAAACCTGATTAGAAATATTGGAGATTATGAGAGAATGCCTATAAGGATTGCACGAATAAATATATCAATGCAAGCTTCAAATACCATCCAATGCATACTCTGAAAAATATGACCTGTCTTTATAGGATTTTTTATTGTTTCTCAAGGGATAACCGTTACCTTTCTTTATAGGGTACCGCTAAAATCATATATGAAACTAAAATTTATATCACTAAAAATAACACAACTATTGTATTTATAAATATACTGCACCTTTATGGTTGTGTCCGCTCTTTCTCTAAAGACTCTTATGATGTGCCCATTTGGGTTTCACTTCGATAGCTGATTATCAATTTAAATAATTCATAATTAATTTAATTGATTGTTTTAATTCAACAATCAAACACCTATCTTGCCAGCGGTTTATAATAGCTCTTTCTTAATGTAAGATATAATAAATATTATTTTACATGCAATCCCCTTCAACATCAAGTTATTAAACTTTAAGCCTTTAATTGAGCATGATGAATTCTACTAATTGTTCAAAAGCCTAAAGCTCCATTCCTCATGAACTTGAATAACTTATTTTGAAATATAAATAATAATTCACCTATCGATAGGATTTGAACACCTTCATGAGAATGAACAATAATCTTATTCACATCAATATGAAAATGTCGAATTCTATCGAGACATTCTTTGCCCTCCTGAATGTGTTCAAATAGCCCAATATTTTAGATTTCTCGTTCTTGATAGTTAACAGGAAATACCATCGTATCAAAGCTTCATCAAATGATAAATTGAAAACACTAATGTCGTCGAGTCAAAAAGATTATTCTCTATCTCATAGACGACTTATCCTAGAGAATTTAAACTTGGTCTTGTACTATAAATATATATGCTCATGACATAAACATGAAGAATCTCTGCTCTCAGTGATCAAGGCAAATCGCATCTTACATGTCGGCGTAATACGTGATAACCCGTTACAACAATGGGTATCTCATGCTAATTATAGGTTAAGTACACATTTAAAAGATCACTATATTAGATCATATCTTCACGCAAATGACACATCATAGTGCGTGATCTAACATAATTCATAAGGATATTATAACAATTATAAATAATCAATTAACAATTATTATTAAGAAGATGATCCATCGAGGTCGGTGTTCATTTTGTAAAATAAGGCCAACTCTTTAAACAAACAACACATGTTTTACACCAATCCAAACCGCTCTTGATCTATATGTTATATATAGCTTATGATTCAAATTCCAAATGATTTGAAGTCCTCTAGTATGTCCATTAAGTGATCGCATTTTTCATGCATCGAAGAACCAATATTTTGTTACTGTTAGGAATCTTCCCCTCCGACACCAATCGTCTAAGGAAAAATCCTGGCTTTTAATGTCCGAGCACGCAAGACAGCGATCCTTAAGAAATAACAACTTTTTAACGTGGCTCGACTGGCCGATCTAATCCACATGGGAAATATGAGAAATCCATTGATATTAGATAGAGATACACCCGACACCTTATTTTCTTCTTGATTTGATCAACTAAAACAATAGAATCTCTCAAATCTAAACGAGAACCATAATCTCTCAATGAAGATAAAAGTTGCAAAATCTCGCACGTCTCAATCTCTTTCTTTTATCTCATCTCCCCCCCCTCAAGAGAGAGGAGTTACAACCCTCAAAAACTAAGAGACTATATCTCTCTTGCCTTATCTTTCGCCCTTTCGCCTTGTCGTGCCAATTCGTCTTGATGAAAGCATCTTCCTATATATAGCATTGAATAAACATTTTCCTAATTAGATTAGGATCAACAAATCATCTTTATCCTTATCTAATAGAATGTTCTCTTATCTTAATCTATATTTAAATAAGAGACTTATCTTAATTCTATCTATAATAACAAACTATTTAAATTTAAATTAATATCAACAATCTCCACCTTAGTTTAAATTTAAATAGAACTCTTGAGTATGTTTTCATCTCCTTATCTATTAGTAGCTCACACCAATGGATTGCTTTGGCCCAACTGTCTGAGTCCAATCCGGACTCTCCACGAACCGTACATAGATGATCAACTAGATATGAGACAACTCCAACAAATTCCACCTTGACTCAAATCTGTTGAACGGAATAACTTGAGATTCATTGTTGTTCTCATAATCCTCTTTGCCGACGTCCGAGTACTCACGATCACTACACCGTACTCTAGCCCTGAGCACTCGTGACCACTATATCGTACTCTACTTTGGTCCAATATATTAGAACCCCTTATTCGGAAACACGTGAAAAAGTACTTACAATTGGCCTATGTATGAAAGTAACCCTCCACCTATCAACATGAGATTGCACACCTCATCATGAATCACCGTACAAACCTTGAGCTTTCATTTGATGCTTTGTCCGCTACCATATACTCAACCTTTATTTTTGACAACACTACTTTACTCCGCAACGTTTCTCCGACTAATAGACTCAATCATCTAAAGAGTATATGCCTTATAGTCGATCCCTTGACCATCATGAACACGCGCATAGTCTTATCTATTTGCTCAATCAAAACTGCAGTGCACTTAATGCACTTCTCTTGAATTCGACATCACCGCTCTTGCATATGGTATGCAGGACATCCCTCTTCCTTGCTAGATGGACTGCAGTTTTGATCGAGCACATCCTTCAAGATAGCCTTAGCTGCCAACTTCCAGGCCCCCTTCTATCATGCAGATTTTTTGGAACATCAAGATCTTTCGTGTCGAACTCTAATCCCAACCAATGACTTGGTTCCCTGATCTGTAGCATACTCTTCGTCAGTATCACCATGATGAAAGTATGCTTGACTACATGAAAAAAATTCTTATTGTAGCCATTCTATTCTTTTAGACATATCTTTTGACCACTAGCTTGACCTATATTGCCAACATCCTTTCTTTTGAAATACGCACTTGCAATCTATAGCTCTAGTCTGTTGTGATACATCTATTGATCTTCATGTCCGTACAACGCAACACCCGTGATCATCAACGTGCTATATTCTTTGTTTGGATTCCATGGGTTTGGTGATGATCATCCATCTTAGGCATCCAGTACAACGAAACATCCTCTAGCTCTGTAGATGTTCGGTGTCTCCATTCTGTCTCCAAGAATCATGTAACTCCATCTTAATTGAAGTCTCCTTACGCACTTTGACCCTAACACTGTTGTAGCTAACTTTAATTTGATCCGCATAAACATATGAATAAGCAGAGCACGTAATCACTCTTCACGAATCATAATGTATATAACGTATACTCTCTAATCCATCTCTTCTGGCGTCTGAAGATATATGGTTGGAGACAGCGATCAATCGCCAAACGATGCATAATTAACTAATCCTGCAAAAAATTCTGGCAATATCGCACTCTCATACTATGAGCCCTCTGTAGTGTGCCCTAATTCATGCACCATGTCACCCCTACCTTGTTTTGGCCTCCTCGGCACTACAACACCCTGAACCTTACATAACTTCGCGGAAACTTCGGAAGAAAACTCTTCTCATGACACAATTTCATTCAACTGCATCGCTTCTTGCTTCTGCTGTTCTGCATCACCGCTCAATGCCGCAAGCCCTCATGCTCAAATCCAATAGAATCCGAACACTCTTGGTCATCTAACACAATATCTGATCTCCAAACGTCTCCGCTGGCACATCTTGACCGATTTAATTCGACAACTGCCAATCCAACGTTCCGTCGGATCAAAACTCTCTCGTTCGTCAAACACCAAACGCTTCCGATGGTAACTCCTTGACCGATCTAATTTTGACGACTGTCAATCCACCGCCCTGTCAGACCAAAACTCTCACGTTCGTCAAACACGAGATCTGGTCTCTATACGTTTCCGTGGTAAGTCCTTGACTGAGGACTGATCTAACTTTGACAACCGCCAATCCGACGCTCTGTCGGATTAAAACTTCTTTATGATGCCTCTACCGCTCCGACTTGACACCACATATATCGCTATCTCATGAACTCGAAACTCCGATCAAACACCATGAGCTCTAATACCACTTGTTAGGAATCTTCCCCTCCGACACCTTTCGCCGAGGGAAAAATCATGTCTTTTAACGTCCAAGCATGCAAGGCAACGATCCATAAGAAGTAACACAGCGTTTTTAATGTAGTTCGACTGACCGGTCTAATCCACAGGACAAACATGAAGATTTCGTTAATATAAGAAAGAGTTACACCCGATACCTTATCTTCTCCTTAATTTAATCAACTAAAACAATAATATATCTCAAATCTAGATTAGAACGGTAATCTCTCAATGAAGACAAAAGTTGCAAGATCTCACACATCTCAATCTTTTTCTCTTATCTCACCTCATCTCTTGATCTCACCTCAAAAGAGAGAAGTTGCAACCCTCATAAACTAGAGACTACATCTTTCTTGCCTTAGCTTTCGCCCCTTCACCTTGTTGTGCCAATTCGCCTTGATGAAAACATCTTCCTATTTATAAGCATAAAATGAACCTTTTCCTGATTAGATTAGGATCAACATAAATCGCATTTATCCTTATCTAATAAAATATTTTCTCTTATCTAAATATATATTTAAATAAGAGATTTATCTTAATTCTATCTATAATAACAAACTATTTAAATTTAAACTAATCTCAACGGTTACTCCATGTAATGAATAAGCTAGAGATCTCAAAATCTTATAAAATTTTATACACAACCTATCTAAACCATGAAAATCGAGATGACTGATTTGGATCGGTGTAAAACATGAAGGTTGTTTGTTTGAAAAGTTGGCTTCATTTTACAAAATGAGCATCCCATTAGTATTAAGTGCAACTAAAAAAACTAATTAATATTCAACCAATATTATATGAATTGCATTGGATGTTTTAGGACACATATAACCATTGCTCTAAATATTGCTGATATATATCGTATATCAGCCAATATATCGGAAATGGAGAAATCAACCACTATATCGGAAATGGAGAAAACTAATTTATTGATTAATATCTTTTTGTAGTTTTGGAAAAATATCAACCAATATATCGGTTGTCAGATGTCGGTTAAAATATCGCAAATTTTCCTCAGAAATTTATTTAGGGTTTGAGGTAATATTGGTATAGGATCCTTTCCTGCCCGGCCCGTATGAGGATAACTTAAAAATCAAAAAAGCTTTAAAATAATCCAAATTAAATTTTTTTTCTTTATATTCAAAAAAACTCTTCACCCAAACCTTAGATCTACAACTTTCAGCTTCGAAGCTCTTCCCTTCGTCTTTAAAGCTCGTCAAAGTTGGACAAGTCTAGAGTTCTCCTTCTCTCTCGTCTCTCTATGCATGATGGCAAATTTCTGAGAAACTTAAGTCTCAATTTCTTAAAAATTCAGTCATAATTTTCTGAGAAATTTGTCATTCAGAGAAAGAGATGTTTTCAACGACGTGATAAGAAAAAACACATAAAAACATAAGACTAGTCCCTTAATATAACCGTTTTACCACCGAGCTATTAAGAAAAAAAAAACCATTTAAGAAAACAAACTATTTAAATCGAGTTACATATATCATATTTACGATACAAAAACATACGGTCTAAATTTTTAGAAAATATCTCTCGATATACCACGATATCTAATATCTGATATAAGATTGTTTGGGCCGAAACAATACCGATATCGGATAATTAGAACATTGCATAAAACTACTCTAGTACAAACTTGAGTTCGAAATGGAAATGGAGAGGAAAAAATTAAAAACAAATAAATAAAAAATAAAAAAATGCCTGCAACATTTTCTTTTGGTTGCAACTTTCGAAATAGTGATCATGGCAATACTTATGGACAAAACATGAGCTTACATATGCCACCCGAGCAAATTTTCAACAAATGTAGCATTTCCTTATTAGTTTTGTTCAACCAAACGCTTTGGATTTTCCAATTACAAAAGTTGAAAACAGCGAACCAATGGATTTTGGAACTATTTATTCGCAACAAATTCCAAATGCAACATTTGTAAGTATTTCATTTCCTTGTGTTGCTAACCAAGCAACCCCTTTGTGCGACTCCATCTTAATTTCCCGCTCAAATTGTTATTTACAAACATAGAATCGATGTTTTCTTGCAATAAATGTTGCATGCAACTCCATTTATAAGCAACCAAACAACTATGTATGCATTCATGATCCATATCCGGATATCTTTAGATATGGATAAACTTTTCCTATAAGGTCGAATAAGGAAACGTATACACACACGCGCTATAAGGTCAAATAACGAAACGTGTACACAGGCCTTTTCTCAAATATGAAAACAATTTTATTTAAATTACTCGGATATAGAGATACAGATATCTGAATTTGGCAATAGAATTATAGATACACCTACAAATATTTGCAAACATGGTTGAATATCATTTCAAATCAATTTTTATAGTAATTAAGTTAGGTAGCATATTAGTTCGGTGAATTTATATATCATTTTCGTTTCAAAATATACATAACAGGCTAGGAGTATATATATTTTACACTTGGTAACCTATTAATTTATTCATATAATAATATGCTTGAATATTAATTTGTAACAAATATTTTGATTATTAAATTAGTATTCAAATTTGTTTATTCTACGCATCAGTTTCATGTGCATTTTGGATTCATATTCACATTTTTTTACTTTATATATATTTTATACTCATGTCCGATTCGGATCCGTATTTGTCCTTTCATATCCGTTTCATATCATCAAATACAAATACGAGTTTTTATTTCCAAACTTCATTGGTTGCCGTAACTAGAAAGTAGATCGGCTATGGGAATGCTCAAATCCGCTCTCTGGCTATGGTAATGCTCAAATCCGCTATCTATCCAATCCAAATGCACACCTACAAATAGCCCCTTGTGTTCAAAGGCTTTCAAGAAATACAAGTAAAATTACAGCTTAAATTACCTCTTACAGATGGCAAGTCCAAGCCCACTGCCACTGTAGCCTTTGTTGGCTCCATTTTGGGTCTGTGCGAACTTGGTAAAGAGATGTGGCAAGTCTTGTGGACTAATTCCACAACCAGTATCCTTGACCTGAAAAATATATATATATGAAGTTTCAGAATCTGATATTACTATGGAAAAAATGTATATCATGAATTTGATTCTGGCTGATAAAGAATTTTTTAGTCTGACTAGGATACTTTTGTATCACCTGAAGAGATGTGGCAGACTTGTCATTTAGTCATCAGAAACTTTTAGAGTTTGACTAGGATACTTTTGTATTTGTAACAATTGAAGAATACTATGTGTTAGCGCAACGAATGATAAAATTCATATATTGTTGACACAGAAAGAAAAAAAAAGAGAGAAGGTGGGGTCGGGCGCCACCCATCGGGTGGTTCCACCCGACTGAGCCCAAACGGGCTCGGGAGGCATTTGTTGGACCCAATATATATGGGTGAGAAGTTATTCCCTTCCCCCCACTTCCTTCAAAATGAGTAGTAGTTTCGTAACTACCCTCACTCATATATATACATCACAAAAAAGGAAAATTTAAAAGGAGGGGATGAATCCATTTTCTATCACTCCCCCCCCCCCCCCCAAAAAAAAGATCAAGAAGAAGAAGAAATAAAGAAAGAAGAAACTTGAAAATAGGGGAAACCCTATTTTCTTTCTTCTTTTCTTCCATATTTAAAACATAGGTCATCTTATGTTCTTTATAAAACAAGTAGAAACATAGGCCACCTTATGTTCTCTACAAAACAATTAGAAATAGAGGAAACCCTATCTACTGTGAACAAAGAAAAGCTGGAAAACCCCTATTATTCCATCTCTATGAACAAAGGAAATTAGGGAAAACCCTATTCTTCCACTCAGAAAGTAAGGAAAATCCTATTCTTCCATATATATAAGAACGTAGACATTAAAAGTCTATACTTCTTCATAAACAAAACCTAAGAATACAAGGGAAAACTCTGACCAAATTTTCAAAATAGATTTTCGGGTCGAGTCGGCCTCTTTCAACACATCCAAACAAAACGACCATAACTCTCACCCAAGAACCCTAAATTGTGATCCGTTTGAAGCAAATGAAAGTTAACTCAAGCTTCGAAACGAGACCATACATGACTATGAATAATGCTAAAATAATAGATCAAAAAAGAGTATATACTTCACACAGATTTTCGGCTGGAATATGATATCCTAGACATATCCGACGAAAACGTCCATAACTCTTATCTAAAAGCACCAAATCACGACCCGTCTAATATGCATGTAAGATAACTCATTATGCTTCAAACGAGACCATGAATGGACATAAAAATCATAAAACTTATGCACTTGAATGAACTTTGAACATATACTAAAATTCTATGTTCTTTTCAAAACACATTTGAGACATTTAAAGTAAGGTGTTCCTCACTTATCAAACAATAGGACGGGAACCTCACCCGAATTTCCGGCCCCCACCTGAGAGGCGAGGCCCCAAATGATGACCCGCCCGACCCTTCTTTTCAGTGTTGGTTTCTATACTTGAGTATAGTGTAGGCCCTATTGAATGTATCCACCTATAAAATATTACGGTTTGGGTTTTACAAATGGAAGTGCCCACTTTAACATTGAATGTTATTATCTTTTGATATTAAAACCCCCTCTTTCAAAATATACTTGTATTTTGTAAATTCCTTTGTATAAGCTCTGAAGATGTAAATGAATGTGATGTATTAAACTTGTACCATATCAATACTAATGAAACTCCTTTTGATGTTTCTTTTATATTCTTTGTTATTTGCAAGTACATATATTTACGATGTGATCTTTATTTCAAATTGATGTGATTTTGAACTTAACAAGATATCTCGTCTAGGTATTTCATGAGACAACAGGGTATAATTAACGGTAAGTGCTTGTGCTTATCAGAAATCTCAACCCCAGACCTTCTGGTCAAACTTTCAAAACCCTAACTTTATTTTATTTAGACTCTACCTTTCTCTTAGCGTTCAATGGTTAGAGATCATTAAAGAGGGTAAACAAAAATAGGAACTCCGTTGGGGATTGACTCCTCCTTGGGTTATTTTAAATCACATAGAAATTTGATTCTGTCCCTGATCTCTAGTTGACAGAATTTTTTTAAAAAAAGATCACATGTAATTGCATTAACAAAAGTCCGCTGAATTTCATACTAATTTATCATAGCTATATACTAATAAGGTCCGCTAAGTCTAATAAGTGATCTAGCAGAGCTATGTTTCTTCTTATGCTGCTATTGTGACATTATGAAACCTTTCGAATCAAAAGCATTTTTAAAAGTAGGAACACTTGACGTATTTTGTCTTAAGCCCGCTCTATAACTCAGGGTTTCCAATGTCACGATAGTTTCCATTTCAGGATTAACCCAAACCATCAAATGACATTCAACAACAACAACCAACCCCCGCTCATCTAGTCGTAGCTGCCGAGATCGCTCGATCGATGATCCTGACCAACAGGAACCCTTAATTCATCAAGCCAACCATGGGACTCGTGGTTACAACCCAGAGGAATGCCTTTCGGCACTATTAATGATTTCTCGGCGCTATAATCCACTCGAAAGAAGGCACGTGTATTGAGTAGGCTACATTTCAATGCGGGGCAGACATCTACGCCAAGCCAAAAAACCACGAGTACACCAGTCATAATCAAACATGTGACCAATGTTCCTTTTAACTCAGAAGATTTCCCATCGTGTTCAAGATGAAAAAGTAGTTATTACTGACATGACTACAGTATACCGAAGGCAACTCGTAGAGGTGCCATCTCCTTACACGAAATTGAAAAATCAAGTATGTCTTAAACAGACTTTCTTATTCATGAGAGGCGAGGCATGTTCCACAAGGTGATAATGGCATCACTTTTGTCGAGGACTGCTTCGCTTCTTCATCATATTCTATGCAAAAGAAAGGGACGTCTCGAAATATGAGATGAAGAACCGCTAAGAAATCGAGAGGTGAAAACTCCCTCACCCGCTTTACCAGAAGATTCCCTTTATGCTTATAACAAGCTCGTTCCCACCCCTTCAACAGCGACGGACACAATTTTAAGACAATATCCCTAATGTGGGGCCGGTTGGCGGGAACTCTTTAAAAGGAGGATAAACGTTAATAAGAAAGTATGAGGCTTACAAAAGGCCATAACTTTGCAAAAGCCCCCCTCCCAAAGTCATTCTATAAGAGGAAACAACGGGTCCAAAATCGACTCTCAAATGAGATTCATGTTCCAACTGAAATATCTAGGAATCACCTAAGGCGTCCAAGAAGCGAGTCAAGTGCATCTTATACCCATCCAAATAGTCCACACGTGCCAAACTGTAGTGCATGGAAATTCGAAGGGCTCTCAAACAAACCAGGGTGACGGTCTAAGATGATCAATGATGATCGATGATCAATGATCAACTCGAAATTGTCATCCTTCTCTAAATGAAAATATGTCGGCAGTGGTCATGCACATCATCAAAAAGAAATTACTCACGATAATGATGCAGATATCCCGCTGCCAGATATCAATGAAAATCCTGCTTGGAAAATGATAATGACAAGGAAAATCTCACAACGCATATAAGGCAACATGTTTTAGATAATAATCGTGACTTCAAAAAGATGCAAGATCAGATAGTTACTTTAACCACCACCATCCAATTGATGGGCACGCAGATCCAAAGTCTGATCGGAACAAAAAGGTTCAATCCGCCAGTGCATAGGGTAGGGAATCTATTCCGCCGCCTAATCCAACTCAAAAATGCGTCTTAAGTAGAGCAGCATACAACGAAGCCCCATTCGACACCAGCATCAAGTAGAATGGAACATACATCTCCGACGTCAAATCCATCAATTACAATTCTGGTAGCAGCAACGCCTGCAGCTGCACTACGACACCTCTACCTACCGATTCAGCAACACTTTTGTCAGTAATTGCTAAAATGGATATGACAACGCTTCAGAAGCTAATCGCTGATCAATTGAACCAGGTTAAGTCAAATGTTGCGACCCCCATAGCTAGTCAGCTGTATCGTGATGACTATAATGAGGTCGCATATCCGTTGGGTTACACTCTCCCGTCATTTAGAACGTTCACCAGTTTAGAAAACCTTGAGCAACATCTTGCTCATTTTAAAGCATATTACAGAGACCCAACAAGAGATGTTCGGTTTCTTCTCCGTCAATTTTCCTAAAGTCTGATCATCGCAACTTTTAATCGACTTGCTGAGTTAGGACAGGATCCATAACCACTTTTAAGCAACCTGTTCGAAAAATTTAAATGGATATTTGGAAGTGCCATCTCAACTAAAGTGACTTTGATGCAGCTCATAGCATTGAGCCCATTGGACAAAGAATTAACAATCGATTTTGTCCTAAGGTGGAAGAACACCAGCATCATGTGCAAACAGCAAATACCCAAAGAGTAGTCTGTTCAATTCATCATTTCTAAAAATCCTGGGTTGGATCAAACCCTTCTTGCTGGCCATCAAGCATCAAACATTTTCTTCGTAGACCGAACAAATAACGGCATTAGAAAGTGCAAAGCCTGGCTTATTTAAAGATCTTGCTCAACCTTTCATGAAAAGCCTGAGCTTGCTCAAAAATCTAGCTATCGGCCGAGGAATGAGTAAGCAATAACGATGGCGGAAGATACAAATGAAGAGTCATCCAATTCGCGACCAAGGCCATCTCTTCAACCAATGAAGTTTGTGGCGCCTCTTCCTCTTCCTTAACCCATACGTGCCAAATGATAGGGCACATGAGGTCAGGAAAGCTTCGTTTAGTAGCCTTTTAATCGGATCTTTTTCCGGCAGTTTAGCGTCAGTTCTGCCCTCAATTCATCCACGTCGCTTTCTGACGCTGGCGGAGCTTCTTCATCATAGTGATGAACGAGAAACCATATGGCAACTTGCTACACGTTCTCCTGCTTCATCTGATGAGTCATTTTCCTCATCATCGTCAACGTTCTCGTCCTCAAGAATATGCATGAGGAATTCTTCGAGTGTGACTGGCGTTCGCGCTTTCTGATTGTATTCTTCCAGCGCGTCTATGTATTTCTGGAGGTCTGTGCGATTGTCAGTATATTCTGCAAGCTGCACAGGCTTCTTAGTCTTATTTTTCTTAGAAGAATATGAAGGCCTGACTTGGGGACTTTTCCCCTTATCAGCGGTTTTCGGCGGCAGGACGCGGTTTCAACATCCTTTCTATGATTTTGGGCTCAAGCAGGCTTTTCCACTTAATCGCCGGATATGATTGTGGATCCATTAGCATTCTTTTAGTTTTTACTGAAAGAACTACTTCCCATGGAGCTTCATCCATGAGCGAGCAGGATGCCCCCACGCATCCACCTTTTTGGGAGCATGCTTTTAGGGCGTATCTATCCTCTAGCCATCGGACAGTGCGAACTTCCCCTGCTGGTATTGGTCCTCGACCCGGTTTTTAAAGATGTAGCAGTTCTCGATTGGATTGCTCACTATCCTGCAATAAGAGTAGTAGTTGGGGTTGTTGACGTCGCCGGCTTATGCAGATCACCGCGGGTCGACAATGTGATCAGATTATTTCACATTGCCAGCTCAAACAACCTTCTTATCTTATCGCGAAGGAACGAATAAGCACGTCCAAACCTTTCTTCCAAGGACGGGTATGTATGAGTGTTGTTTTGGCAGACGGGTGCTTTCGAACCGTCCGGTTGTTGCTACGCATTGGCTACAAAGGCTGATTTTCCTTTGCCCTTATTGTTCCGGAAGACTTTGCTTGAGGAGGAAGGGTCATAACCCATCTGATCCATCTGTGCTAACTTATCAATCAGCGCTTGGAATGTGGTGGGCTTGAAGGTCATAAACTGGGATACGTTCGATTGAGGATTAATAATCCTAATGAATATTCCCACGACAGGGGACTCCTCAATGCGCTGTTCGCATTTGGACCACAAGTTCCGCCATCGGATCGCGTACTGGACCCATGTTTCTCCTGACTTGACCCTGAAATTTATCAGTGCGGTGATTGGTGTGCGTTCACTTGCACTAGCGAACCTTTGTGTGAACAACAGCTCCATTTCAAAGAAAGACTTCTCGGAGTCATTTGGGAGCTCCAAATACCATTCGAAAACTGTCTCTTACAAGCTTCCGACGAATTGGCGAAGCAACAATTTGTCGCCGCCTCCAATATTGCCACATAGAGCTCTGAACTGTGCAACATGCTTATAAGATTTACCCATTCCTTTGTATACGTAGAACTTCGAGATCGTATATCCCGACGGGTATTTTATCTGGTCGTACCAGGCCGGATATGGTCGTCCAGTTTTGACCAGCAGGTTTGCGGCTTCATTGGCCTGAAGAGCTCTGATTTGCTGAGAAATGTAATCATCCAATGCTGCCTTGGAAATCGTTTCCTCCTTGGCCGCTGATACGGTCTGAGGAGGGTTCGATGTTTCCCCTCTATCAGATTTGGTAATAACAGGGAGATCTTCAGCAGGTGATTCTGGTTGGATCATCATTCCAACCATATCTTGGAACAAAAGAGCCATCTGCTTTATATTAGCAGCCTGCTCTGCGGCTTCCTTTTCTTTCTCCAGTGCCCGTCGCAGAAATTCTGTGTCGATTTCTTGCTCCTGGACATCAGAATGACTTTTATGTCTGAAATGACATTAAACTAATGTTCACGAAATTACGTCCCAAGAGCACTTCGAGTTAAAAGTCATGTCCTAAGAAACTCAAAATGACTTTTATATCCGAAATGACTTTAAACTAATATTTATTAAACTACGTCCCAAGAGAACTTCGAGTTAAAAGTCATGTCCTAAGGAACGTCAATAGGACTTTTATGTCCGAAATGATGTTAAACTAATGTTCATGATTACGTCCCAAGATGACTTCAAATTAAAATTCATGCCCTAAGAGACGTCAGAATGACTTTTATGTCCATAGTGACGTTAAATTAACGTTCAGGAAATTATGTCTAAAAATACTTCAAATTAAAAGACATGTCCTAAATGATGGCAAAATGACCCTTATGTTCGAAATGACTTTAAGCTAATAGTTATGAAATTACATCCTAAGAAGACTTCGAATTAAAAGTCATGTTTGTACCCTTCCGAATGACGGCGCGACGTGAAGATGTCTTGCCTGAGATTCGGGGTAGATGCTAATTGGTTTTATCCGTCCACCTCTCCGAAGATGCCAAGTTGATTTATAGCACCATGTATTGGAGGTTTAGACGGATACGGCCGATATAGCAGACTTCGTCAGATTCCCCCTAACTTAAGGGTTTTTTGATTGTGGGGACGCTCTTCCCTGCAGGCGCAAGCCCCTGCAGTTGATTACGCTACCGCATCGCGGTAACAACTTTCTCCTTCTCCAGAATTTTATTTCGTGTCGTGGATGTTTGTTTTGTTTGTGGTTGCCCGTGGATTGTATACGGAGACTAATTTATGTCGTCGTCCGTAGGACGTGGATTAGTCCAAATCCGTATTTTCTTAGATTTGGGTTTGGGGTTTTGGTTTAAGCATACGTTAGCCATATTTGAGGCTAAGATCGACTTAAACGTTTGTTAAGGATACGTTAGTCCAATTTGAGACTAAGATCAACTTAACGGGATTATTTAGATCCGACAAAAGAGCATTTCCAATTTGAGACTAAGATCAACTTAACGGGATCATTTAGATCTGACAAAAGAGCATTTGGAGGCTCTATTGTTCCAGTTTAGGGACGTAGTAGTCCATTGCCAGTTTAGGGACGCAGTGGTCCATGTTCTAGTTTAGGGACGTAGTGGTCCATTTCCAGTATAGGGACATTGGGGTCCATGTTCCAGTTTAGGGACGTAGTGGTCCATTGCCAGTTTAGGGACATGGGGGTCCATTGAAAGTATGGCCGTCGAGACCCGTCACCTCTCTGACGGCGTTGAAGGATTACAACGACAAATATCAGAGGAGTTCAGAGATGTACCCTTGAACCGGATGTAAATTGATTTTGAGGGAGCAGTCTTGCTCAGTCAATTTAATTTGAGGACTTATGGCCATGATTGGGCTAAGTCCAGTTGAAAATGTTCAACATTTATTTGCAGTTGGCCTATTAGGCCTTAATTAGGGCTCTGCCCCTGCACTGCATTTTGTTCTGGTCTGTTAGGCCTTTTAAATTGGGCTCTGTCCCTTTTTTTATAATATAGAGCATTTGTTTTGGCCCATTGGGCCTCTTAATTGGGCTCTGCCCTTTAATAATGCGCTGCATTAATTAGTCTGACAGAATGCATGCGGCTTGTCAGGCGCTTTGCGCCGATTGAGGAGCGCAAGGCGCAAGTCCATGGGGAGGTGACACGTGTCACACTCTGGTGAGCGCAAGCGCAGTACGCTGTGACAGTGCGCTGCGCTGTTGCGCTGCTGACACGTGGCGTGCTCTGGTGCAGTGCGCCAATTCATGAGAGCAGTGCTCTATTTTAAAAGCGCATAGCGCAAGTTGTTCTGGAGCTGACACGTGGCGCTCTCTGGTGGCTTGCGCCAACCCAAGAGCGCAACAGTGCAGATTTATAAGTGCAAGGTACTGTTTTAATATCTTGATCCAATTTTGGATTCAAGAAAAGAATTTTTAAAGATTCCAGAACCAGTGGTTCATAAAAAAGGCAATGCCTTTATTATTATTATATTATTTTTTTATTGAAGATCTTTGATCTTGTTCTTAGATCAATGATCTTTTTAAAAGAAAACTCTTCTTTTTATTCAAAGGGATTTACCTTTTTTATCTTTCTGAGTTCTTCTCAAAATTCTTTAGAGGAGTTCTCTCTCTGTTTCGGTGTTTTTCTGTCTTTTAGACTTGGGGTCTAAGGGCCTTTATATAGTGCCAATTAATTTGTTAAAGTAGTTAAAGAGATCCTTCTCTGAGTGATTTAGGGATTTTTGCCTACCGTTGGATCTTTTGATCAAAGGGCTTCTATTTTACAGAAGACAATTTTCTTGTTTTAACAAGAACATAAAGATCTTACTGGAATTTTAATTCTGTTTGGCGCAAACGCACCTGCGCTTGACACGTGTCGCGCAGCGCTGCGCTGGCGTAACTGCGCTGACACGTGTCGCGCAGCGCAACTCCGCTGGCACAACTGCGCTGCCACGTGTCGCGCAGTGCAGAGCGCAAGTCAGCTGAAGCGTTGCTTCTTTAATTAAAGTTTGAATTTTAAACAGAGCCTTGCTCTGATTGGGTGCGCTGCCTTGGGCGCTGCGTTCCATGTGCTGGCGTGTCTGATTTTGACACGTGACGCTCTGCGCGCAGCGCAGGAGATCTGAAACGTTGCTTCATTTATTTTAACTTTAATTTCCACTTTAATTTTCAAAACAGAGTTTTGCTCTGATTGGGAGAAACAGAAGCGTTGCTTCGTTTCCCGCCTTGGAATTTGAACAGAGCTTTGCTCTGATTGGGGTAAACAATATCCTAAGAGACGTCAAAATGACTTATGTCCGAAATAACATTAAACTAATGTTTCACGGAATTACATCCCAAGAGGATTTCGAGTTAAAAATCATGTCCGCCGTCAAAATGACTTTTATGTCTGAAATGACGTTAAACGTCCCAAGAAGACTTCAAGTTAAAAGTTAGCCCTAAAGAGATTCTTTTATTAAATTGTTAAGGAAGAACGCATCAATCTCGTGCATACAGCTTAAATTAATTTTATACACTCATTGATAGGGGGCATTTGTTGACTCAGAGAAAAAGAAAGAGGTAGAGTCAGGCCCCCCATCCGATAGGCCCCTATCGGATGGCTCCACCCGACTGAGCCAAAACGAGCTCGGGAGGCATTTGTTGGACCCTATATATATATATATATGGAAGTAAAAAAAACTTAATAATATGTATATAAAGAAAAATGGGTGAGAAGTTATTCTCTTCCCCCCACTTCACTCAAAATGGGTAGTTTCATAACTACCCTCACTCATATACGCACCACAAAAAAAGAAAAGAAAGGAGGGGATGAATCCATTTTTCTATCATTCTCTCTTGAAAGATTAGAAGAAGAATCTTGAAAATTTGAGAAACCATATTTTCTTATATTCTTTTCTTCCATATTTAAAACATGGGTCATCCTATGTTCTTTATAAAACAAGTGAAACATAGGACACCCTATGTTCTCTCCAAAACAAGTAGAAGCATAGGCCACCTTTTATTCCCTACAAAACAATTAGAAATAAGGAAAACCTTATCTTCTATAAACAAAGAAAAGTGGGGAGAACCCTATTATTCCATCTTGTATGAACAAAGGAAGGTAGGGGAAACCCTATTCTTCCACTTGCAAAGTTGGGGAAACCCTATTTTTCCACATATATAAGATCATAGACACTAAAAGTCTATACTTCTTGATAAACAAAACCCAAGAATACAAGGAGAAAGTCTGCCCAAATTTTCAAAACAGATTTTCGGGTCGACTCTGCCTCCTTCGACACATCCAAGAAATACGACAATAACTCTCACCCGAGAGCCCCAAATTATGATCTGTTCGAAGCAAATAAAAGTAAACTCGTTAAGCTTCAAAATGAGACCTGACTATGAATCCTGTAAAAATGAGTTTCGGACAGCTCAAAAAAGAATATTTGCTTCAAAACGATTTTCAGCTGGAATCTGCCAACCTAAACATATCCGACGAAAACGTCCATAACTCTTACCTAAAAGCACCAATCGTGATCCGTTTAATACATACGAAAGATGACAAATTATGCTTCGAAACGAGACCATGAATGGACATAAGAACTATAAAATATATGTGCTTGAATGAATTTTGAACATAGACTAAAATTCTGTGCTCTTTTCAAAATACATTTGAGACATTTAAAGTGAGGTGTTCCCCACTTATCAAACAAAAGGACGGTAACCCCACGCAAATGTCAAGACCCCACCCAAGAGGCGGTGCCCACCTGATGTCAGGACCCCACACGGTAACCGAGTCCCCAAATGATGACCCCACCCGATGGTGGGGGCAACCAATAAGACCCCAACTCGATGGTGGGGGCACCCGATGAGACCCTACCCGATGGGTCAGGTGCCCCACCTGACAGTTAGGAGCCCACCCGACCCCCCGGATGGCTGTCTAGTTTGTAAACCCCTTTTTAGTGTCGGTTTCTATACTTGAGTATAGAGTAGACCCTATTGGATGTATCCACCTATAAAATATTACGGTTTGGGTCTTACAAATAGAAGTGCCCACTTTAACATTGAATGGTATTATCTTTTGATATTAAAACCTCCCTTTCTTTCAAAATATACTTGTATTTTGTAAATTCCTTTGTATAAGCTCTTAAGATGTAAATGAATGTAATGTATTAAATTTGTACCAAATCAAATATCAATGAAACTCCTTTTGATGTTTCTTTTCTATTCTTTGTTATTTTCATGTACATATATTTACGATGTGATCTTTATTTCAAATTGATGTGATTTTGAACAACTTAACAAGATATCCCGTCTAAGTATTTCATGAGACAACAGAGTATAATTAACGGTAAATGCTTGCGCTTATCAGAAGTCTCGAACCCCGGGACCTTCTGGTCAAACTTTCAAACCCCTAACTTTGTTTTGTTTAGATTCTACCTTTCTATTAGCGTTCAATGGTTAAAGATCATTAAAGAGGGTAAACATATATTTATATATAATCTATGTGATCCAAATAGCAAATATACGATATCATACAATTTGAAGATCTATCATGCATGATAAGCAACTCTAAATAGCATACTTTAATGTTCATTTTTTGTAATGTGGTGGTTAAGAAAGTCTTCAAAAACAAATAATTTATTATGTTTCCAGATTTTCAATTATCACACCTATACTGGTAGATTTTATATTTTGATGCTCTGACATCGCATATTCATTGAAAGGATTCAAATTTAATTCTAGTATCATTGTCAAAATCTGGTTATTTTTATATTTATGTATTATTGAGATGTGTGGATTAAAATAATCACACATTAAAAAAACTATGAGAGATGCATGGATATAAGATATAGATGGGACAAACCTCAACAAGACTTGAGTCTTATTGTTGGAACCCACTTATTTCAAAGCCCGTCTACACTCATAGATAAAATATAAAAACACCCCCTCGTTCTTAAATATATATAACTCTAATATGGTATCATATATAACTCTAATATGGTATCAGAACCCAGATCAATCGGGACCTCGCCTCAACAATATCTCTGAGAGAAGCAGTCCACAAGAACCAAAAAAATGCCTCTGAAAGAACTAGCTCTACAAGTGTTATACTTTCCACGTTATAACCACACCAAAAAAATGATGGACTTGCACGTGAGGGGGAGTGTGAGATGTGTGGATTAAAATAGTCTCACATTGGAAAAACCATGAGAGATGCATGGGTATATGATATAAAATGGGGCAAAACTCAATAAGGCTTGAGTTTTATTGTTGGAACCCACTTATATCAAAGGCAGTGTACACTAATAGATAAAATATATAAACACACCTCTCATTCTTGAATATATATATAAATCTAATAAATAAATAAATCCAGTCATCTATTGACTATAATTTTCTATATCAAAAGAAACAGAAAAAGAAAACCATAAACTACATAAAGTTATTAAATTTGGCAAGAAGCATTTCCACATAACACCAATATAAGAAACAAAATATATGAATAAATACGAAAATGGGATGCAAAGCTTTAAGTATTGTATGTCATTTCATGAACCTGAACACGCAAGAAGAAATGCCCGTCGGTGGCAACTGTCGGATAAAACTGTGGAACTCGAGGTTCCCTTAGAGAATCAGGTCTCGCGACTGTGGCTGTTATCGAAATTTGACCCTCCTTTGTAAACTTAACAGCATTACCAGCAACATTCAAAATAGTTTGCATGAGACGTTTTTCATCGCCGGTGGCACACAAGGGCAAGTCTGCAGCCAGCGACACCGACACCGACACTCTTTTTACAGCTGCTATTGGCTTTATCAAATTAATAACCTAAAATTCAAAATGGTGACCATATCAGTAATTAGATACACACAATTGTTTTATTTATAGAGTTAATTGCATATACCATCCCTCATTTATACCTCATCCAGCACTTATAACAAAGGTTTAAACTTTAAAATTCGGTGTGGGTGCCAGTATTGAACAATCATTTTTGGGTTTGGAATCAGCCGCCTCGAATCGGAATATTGGAATACTATTTATCGTTTGACTAATTTTCGGGGGATAAAAAAGTAGACCTATTTTTCAGTGTTAAATGATGCCTAGAGTGATTTATTAAAAGTAACTATAAACTTTTTGACAAATTTACCAAAGATTATAAAAGTTTATAGAAGTTTCCTTTCAAATAAATGATAGTTAAGAATTTCATATAAAATTAACTAATATTAATTAAATGTGTTCGAATAAAAACTTCTCATGTAAAGAGTAGCAAGGTATGAAGAATCGGTATTATTTTTTTTATTTTTTTGAAATCAACTCATTTCAGGGATCGAACTTGTGACCCCTCACATTGGAGAGAAAAGTAATCACCGTTATTATGATGTTGCAAACAAATTATTTTTCAGAACCATATATAAAATTTCAAGTTAGTTTGATCAAATTGCATATCCATCTCGGAAGCATCACAGTATTGAAACTCAGATGGTGGTTTTTAGAATTGGAATCGGACAACTCGGTTCGGAATAGGCCGAAATTTATAACCACAGCTATAACTGCTCACCTGATTTAATACTCTACGACTTTGACATTATTATCAATTTGCGCTAGAATATCAAATATGACATCACTACTATCAAATTCGGGTGCTAATAAACAATTCATCACTTGAAGGGTTTTAAGTGTTGAATGAGGATAAATGAGGTTGATATATATACAAATAACCCATATTTATATGCCAACCTTAATTGAACGCTTGAACCAATTAATTTACCTCTCTAAAAACAGCATGAAGATTGAAATTCGAAATTTCTAACTCGAAGCTCCCATCCTCAAGCCGAGAGAGATCTAAAACGTCATTGATAAGAGTTGCGAGCAAATTACTACTTTTTAACACTGTTTCTACCATTAACCTCTGCTCTGGAGTAAGTTCGGTTTCTAGAAGCAAAGATGAGAGGGAAATAATCGCATGCATGGGAGTTCGCATTTCATGATTCATGACAGCTAGAAAATCATTTCGAGCACGAATAGCCATCTCGGCCTCTCGTCGAGCTAAATCAAGAGCGACGTTTTGCTCCATGAGTAGATCCCGTGCTCTCATAGACTCTTCTAATATGGCAGCATGTGAAAGTGCAACCGCTACCTAAAAGGTTCAGAAATACTGTGATTAAGATTAACTAAGATGTAAAGACCTGCAGAAGTGTTAAAATCCTGAATGGCAATAATTAAAATTTAGATAACTTGCAAAGCGAGCGATGAGTTGGTGAATTTAGCTTGCTTAAATTATTAATTACTGATTAAAATATAACACGGCCTTGAAGAGGGCCATAGCAACAAAATTTTGAAAACCAACTATAAGCAAGAGGATCAAGAATCTCTATAGTTTTGATAAAATATAGACTTACTCAGAAGATAAGAGATTAGTTTCATCCAGTTTTAGATGATATTCTAATAGGAGACATTAGATGGTGAGGACAAGGGCAAAATGCTAGTCAGAGATTTTCCTCTTATTTTCCCTTTTTGCCTCTGCGCAGGTGTATGGTTGAGTGTGCTGTGATGTGTGTGTGTATGTGTCTTTTTTTCTTTTTTCATTTGGGGGGGGGGGGTGTGGATTTTTTGCTTTGTATCATAATCCTCCTCTTCTTATAGATGTCAAATGCTTGTAGCTATTGTATATATTCAAATTGTGGGAATATTTATTGGCTTGACGATGTTTGTCGACGATATAGTTGATGTCAAAATAAATTTGCTAGTAATAGGGCTATCATTGTGTGAGGTGTTAATGAGTCAAGTTTGGTGCGTATATGTTTATATTTTTTGACAAAAGTTGGCTTCATATATATTGTTAGCACAAAACCAATCATTTGTAAATTACTAGTTAAAATGGCGTCGCCGCACCACGGCATATCAAGAAGCTAACCTCATCGTCGACAATTCAAAATATGCTAATAATGCCCTCTTCATGAGTGTTTATGCTAGACGCCTTTTCTATGGCCCAAAAGCCCGTGCGTGGAGTGTATAATGCCACTTGATATACATTATCAACCTAAATCAATCAGAGTGATATTTTTAAGTAATGTGGTCGTCTCACATAGGAAAAAACTCCTAGGAAAGTGTGATAGAACTGAAGAGATGTCACATTTACTCAGAAGACAGAAAATAAGTACCATGTCACTAAAAAATTTGGTTCTATTGCTTTTTTATAACGAAGCATGTAACAGATTGTTGCAGTTACTTCATGTTCTTGGAATTAAAAAGGAAGAAAGGGAAAGCTTCTAGAATATCAACCTACATGTTGCAAGATATTCTGAAAAGCGTAAATCTTTGGAAGCATTGATACAAAAAATTACAAATAAACAGGATAAGTTACTGTTTTATTAAAGGGGGACAAACAATGATATGAGGCTTATAAATACGGCCATTGAAGAGAACATATTTAGAAATAAATGCATTTTGTTTCTTTTCTAAAGACACTGACCTGATCTGCAACCACTTCGACAAGCTCCCTTTCATGTTCATGCCATTTTCTCGCACTATCTGATGGCAGCATTAAGACCATTACAGCATAGCTTCTCGCAGAGATTTCAGGCCAATCGTTGATTTGAAAATTAGAAAGATGCAACAAAGGAACTCTTACAGCAACCACCTCTGGTGGCACAAATCTCCCTGCAATAGGCTGAATCCTCACCAACGGACACGTATGCGGAATTCTTATCGCTCGATTGCTGCTAAAAACTTGATTGGCTATTGGTAAATTGATAGGCACATAGGTTCCAACGGGCATTTGGTTGTGCAACGAATGAGACAGCTCAAGAGTCATTCCACTACGAGATGGCATCCACAGTGCACATTCTGCCAAGTCTAAAGTTCTTCCGAGCTCAACAAGCGTAGTGTTCAATATAGTATGTCTATCCAGTGTGCTTCTAATTTCATGCGTAAGCATGCGAACATGCCTCCCCGTTTCTTCTTGTTTACGTATAAGACACATCTCTTGACCAAGTTCTTTGGCTTTATTCTTGAGAAAAAGCTCCCTTGTTTTCACGCTTAATAAATCGGGAATTATGTGTACAAGCATTAAAGCCGTCGCACATGACACAATGGCGGTAGAAACTTTCGCTACCGTCATTACTACAGCTAGAGTTCTCGAGTGCATGGTAAAAGTCCATAAATTTATCAAATGGGTCGCACCACAAAGAACGATGAATGCACCGAATTGTATCAACACCCATCTATAAGGGAAAAAAGAAGACTTTTTCACAAAATAAATGAGCTCGAGAGGAATGGAGAAGTAGGCAAGGGCTATAAAGAAATCCGATATGTACTGGTATTTCACAAGGAGCTCATCAGCAGGCCATTGCGGCTCAATGCAATCACAACCCTCCATCTCCTAACAATCCACTCTATCTCCTGCATGGCTTTTTTAATTTAAAAAACACGAAAATAATCCGATCAATCTTATACATATAAATAAATTTCGAACATTAGGATCGATCCTTAGCTGCAAAATGATAAATTCAGTAGCTTTAATAACTTGCTGATAGAATTAGTCCTGGAGACTTAAGTGATGGATGTCGGGATCTCCTTCAGATGTTATCTTCCGTTGATCTGCTACGAGCGCTGATGGACGACTGAGATTGAGTTGGAGGGTTGACTCCTAGAACGTGTGGATCTCAATGGGTTTTGAGTGGTTGTGGCCGAGCTACCTGCAAAGAAGTTCCGGGGTGGTTGTGCCACCGAGGACCTTCCGACGATCAAGTTAGACAGGGTATTTTGGCAGAGTAACGGCCTAGTAGAGTAAAAATGGCTTACCTCGATCATTTGAGAGAGGGGTTTATATAGCGGCAGAAAGGGGCAGGCGGGCACAAGAATCACGCCGGCCGTTACGCCCCTAGCGTCACGCCCGCGTGATACCCGGGATCCCGCATTAATGACGAGACGAGCTCGTTAACGGGGGATCGTGATGGCGTGGAACGCGAGATCATGGGCGGCGGATATCTCGCGTATGGCAAGATTCGCGAAGCCGTGGCGGAGGCGTCTGTGATCAGCGCTGCGAGTCAGTCGGTGAGACCGAGGAAGAAGAGTTCGGCGGGAGGCTCGGACACGAGCGGGAGGCCGAGGCATCTTGGTTATGCGATAGCTCGGAGGTGAGCCGAGGTGAAGGCCCCCGAAGATCGGGAGACTCCTCAGGCCGAAGACCTATGGTACCATCCTAACTGAAGTCCTTGATCCTTTCTTGTAGGTCCTGGGACACGTCATTTGCAACGGGTCAGCATCTGGAGAGTCACCGATATCGAGCCTCTGCAGAGCCCTGTTTTATGCTTTAAAAACTCGTTCGCGAAGGAACCGGACTTTTGACGGGCCAGCCCTTTTTGATGCGCCGCTTTACCCTGGAAAGAAAATGAAAGAACAAGTTTTGCTTACCATTCAAGGAAAACTAAAGACTGGAGATGTCATCTTATCTAGAGGGCTAAGATCCGATGCCGAATGCCTCTTTGCCAATCTCATGATGAAAGCCATGCACCTTGCCCGGCTTTCCAAGACGAACTCATAATGAGTATCTAATAGAGCTTCTCATTCAACGTGTGACGAGTGCTTCCAATGGTGGAATCACTCACTCCTTTTTCATATTAAGCATCCAAGTTTAGTGTATGATCAATCAACGGAGATCTACACAGAACATTAATCAGAACTTCGAAGAACCCTAAACCCCCAAAATGGCGCTACTCTGAGCTCGAATTACAAACCCTAACTCGACTCGTCGAAATCAAACGAAGAAGTTTAGATCCAACAATACAAACAATCACCAAATCGGTAGAAACTGAAGCTAGAATTAGACGATTGAGCATCAACAAAAAAGAGATCAAGGTGATGATTTACCTGATAATTAAGAAATCGACCAGGGGATGGTGCGCTCGACGATAAAGTCGACCAGGGCTTGTGCTTTGATGGCCTGCCTCGGGCGGTATTTTATGTCGAACTGGGACAACTCCCACCTCCACTTCTCCAAGAGGCCAGAGGACTCGGGTGAGGCGAGGATAGCCCCCAAAGGGGGCTCGGTAAGAACAAGGATGGTGTGCACCTGGAAATAGTGTCGAAACTTCCTTGAGGCCACGACGGGTGCCAAGACGATCTTCTCCATGGCTGGGTACCTCATTTCTGCGTCTTTGAAGACGTGGCTCATATAGTATACCGGCTTCTGGACTCCATCGACCTCTCAGACGAGCACTGAACCCGCTGCTTGGTCGGATACCACCAGATATAGCGATAGCTTGTCTCCTTCGACTGGTCGGGTGAGCAACGGTGGAGTCGCAAGGTGTCTCTTTAATTGGTCAAAGGTGGTTTGGCACTCCTCCGACCACTTGAACCTTGGAATCTTCCTTAGAGCCTCGAAGAACGGGAGGCACTTCTCTCCAGACCTCGACATGAAACGTGACAGAGCGGCTACCCGTCCTGTCAGACGCATGATCTTGACGTTAGTCTTGGACGCGGCCATGTTGAGGATGGCGTTGATTTTCTCCGGCTTAGCTTCGATTTGAAACCGAGGAATTTTCCACCGGTGACCCCAAATGCGTACTTGGCGGAGTTCAGTTTCATCTTGAACTTGCGGAGGACGTCAAAGGCCTCGCCCAGATCTTTGGCGTGGTCGACCGATGAAACTGACTTGACGAGCATGTCGTCGACATAAACTTCCATGTTCCTGCCAATTTGCGGCTTGAACATGCGGTTGACCAAGCGTTGGTACGTTGCTCCGGCGTTTTTGAAGCCGAAAGGCATCACCTTGTAGCAGTATACCCCCGGTCCGTTGTGAATGCGGTGAAATTCTCGTTTGCCGGATTCATGCGGATCTGATTGTAGCCGGAAAAAGCATCCATGAAGCTAAGTAGCTCGTGGCCTGCCTAGCTGTCGACGAGCTGATCTATCCGAGAGAGGGGATAGTTGTCTTTCAGACAGGCCTTGTTGAGATCGGTGAAGTCGACGCATATGCGCCACTTCCCGCTTGACTTTTTGACCAGGACTATGTTCGCCAGCATTCCGAGTAAGGCACATTTCGAATGAAGTTGACGGCGAAGAGCCTGTCTACCTCGTCCTCGATAGCCTTTCGCTTGATCGGGGGAAAGCTTTGCTTTTTCTGCCTGATGGGTCGGGCCGTAGAATCTACCCCGAGCTTGTGAGATATGATTTTGGAGTCGATCCTAGGCATGTAAGGAGGTGCCCAGACGAACACGTCAGAGTTGCTTATGAGGAAACCAACAAGGTCGTCTCGCTGAGCCCCAGTTAAAAGCGACCCAATCTGAACGGTTCGCTCATCGTCCCTTTCAACGAGGGGGACCTCTGTCGGCTCCACCGGGGTCCCTTGGACCTCCTTTTGCTCGTCTCGAGTGTCCAGAGAGCCCTTGATGTCACCCTTGTCCTCGACATCGTTGTTTGGCCGCTCAGACGAAGATGTTGCAGTGAAGCAAACCTTTACAGTCCGTTGGTCACCGTAGGCCCGACCTATCCCGTCCTGATCGAGCGGGAATTTCATCGCCAGGTGGAAGGTCGATATCTGGGCCCTGAGGGAGTTCAGCGTAGGGCGGCCGAGGAGGATGTAGGCCGACGGGATTCTCGCTACGATGAATTTCACAGGCACGGTGCACGTACTACCGGCCTCCCCGATGTTAAACTGGAGAGTGATTACTCCTTCCGCCACTGGGATGGAGTGGTTGGTGAATCCTGATAGGACGTGGGTGGTCGGCCTTAGGTCCAACGGAGAGTCTCATATGCAGGAAGCAGTCATAAAATAGAATGTCTGCCGAGCTTCTAGAGTCGACCAGTATTCTCTGCACCTTGTAGCGGTGGACCCGAACTGTGATCACCAGCGGATCGTTGTGAGACAGAGATATACCGTGGAGGTCCTCGTCGGTAAAAACGATCGGCTCGGTTGCTTTGGCCTTCTTCCTTGGGTGGTCGCCAGTCTTCTCGATCGGTGAGGGGCGCTGAGCCTCGACGGTCTTAGCCGTACCCCCCGTTGATATGGCCATGATCTGGCCAATTGTCAATTCGCCGGGAGGGGAACGTTGCTCTTGCTCACGGTTAGCCTGCCGTTTGTCTCGCAAGTATGTTGCCAGGTGCTCCGAGCGGATGAGCTCCTCGATGTAGTCTCGGAGCTGCTTGCAGTTCTCAGTGGAGTGGCCATGCGATCTGTGGAAACCGCGGAAGGGGCCCCGGGTGCGCTTTGCCGCCCTGTTTGAGACTGGGGGAGTTTGAAGAACTTCCCGCCCTTAGCCTCCTCCAGCAGTACCGTCTGGAAGACGTTGAGCGGGGTGTACTCCTGAAACTTCGGGAAGTAGGGCTTCGGCCGCTCAACCTTCTTTTTCTTTTCTCGGGCCCTTTTCTTATGATCAGTTTGTTTTGTCCGGGGCAAATTGGCGTTCACCTCGGATTCAAGCTGGATCTCACGTTCGGTCCAGGCCTTCATCTCGGCCATGGTCTTAGATTGCGCTAATGCAAAGGAGTGTAACCACTCCTTGTGCCTAAGACCCGACCTAAGTGCCGTAATGGCCGTCTTGTCCCGGTGTTCTGGGACTTCGAGGAGGGCGTAGTAGAAACGGGTGACGTACCCTTTGAAGGTTTCTTTGTCCCTGCTCTTTATTGTGAAGAGATTGTCGGCGGTCCGCTTCTGCCGTCTATTCCCGACGAAGTGGCCGAGAAATTAGGTGGCCATCTTATCGAAGGTTGAGATTGAGCGTGGCACGAGTCCTCGGAACCAGTCTCGTCCTGAGCGAATGAGAATGGCCGGGAAAACGAGGTATTGGGGGGCGTCGGAATAGTCCTGGAAACTCATCCCGGCTGTGAACGCGTCCAAATGGTCATTCGGGTCGGACTTACCGTCGAAGAGTGAGACCTTCGGGGGCTTGTTCCGGGAGGACACATGGACGGCGAGAAGCTCTTCGATGAAGGGCTTCGTGAGCGATTCGGCGCCGTATTTAGCCCCGTCGCTCGAATAACGACCTTCCCGATGCATACCTTCGATCTTCTTTTCGAGGGCGTCGAGTCGGCCGTGGTATCCTAATGAGTCAGCATACTCTGATTTTTTGCCTCTGCTGCCAGAGACCTCTGCCTAGCCACGGCCCCGATTTCGTTTTATGACATTCCTCAGGTCCCCTGGCAAGGTCATTTTCGAGCTGCCGTGGCGAGTCCCGTGCGCACGACCCGTCGAGGGAGAGGGTGCCGGTCATGCCTGGGTGCCGGCGAGCTAATCGACACCTCCTCGGGAGGGACAGAGGCGCGATGGGGCTCTGGACGAGGAGCTCTGGCGTAAGACCTTGGGGTTAAGCTGTGCGGCGCCCACCGGGCCATTGAATATGTTGGCCCGGGGGATCTGCGGCCGCTGGAGACAGCGAGCCGGTGGTCGCTCGTGCCAACACGGGCAGAGTCCTCTCTCCCTCTGTAAAGGTCCCGGTCCCGCGGGGGGAGCGGCGACCTAGGGAGCTTGCCCGGCCGCTTGGACACGGACGAGCGCATCCACGACGGACGTGAGTCGATCTATCCGAGCGAATAGGACGTTAATGGCGTTTGGTGGAGGGGGGGATTCTCCCTCGTGTCCACTGTGGGGAGGCCGACGGCTGGTGCTTGGATCGTCACGGTGACCGCTTGCCATGTAGACGAGATCGAAAGATGAACTTTTGTTTGAGTAGAACTAATTTTCCCACAGACGGCGCCAACTGATGGATGTCGGGATCTCCTTCAGACGTTATCTTCCGTTGTCTGCTGCGAGCGCTGATGGACGATTGAGATTGAGTTGGAGGGTTGACTTCTGGAACGTGTGGATCTCAATGGGGTTTGAGTGGTTGTGGCTAAGCTACCTGCAAAGAAGTCCCGGGATGGTTGTGCCACCGAGGACCCTCCGGCGATCAAGTTAGACGGGGTATTTTAGCAGAGTAACGGCATAGTGGAGTAAAAATGGCTTACCTCAATCGTCTGAGAGAGGGGTTTATATAGCGGCAGCAATGGGCAGGCGGGCGTGAGAATCACGCCGGCCGTTACGCCCCTAGCGTCACGCCCGCGTGATAGACGGGATCCCGCATTAATGACGAGACAGGCTCATTAATGGGGGATCGTGATGGCGTGGAACGCGGGATCATGGACGGCGGATATCTCGCGCATGGCCAGATACGCGGAGCCGTGGCGGAGGCGCCCGTGATCGGCGCTGCGGGTCAGTCGGTGAGACCGAGTAAGAAAAGCTCGGCGGGAGGCTCGGACACGAACGGGAGGCCGAGGCATCTTGGTTCTGCGATAGCTCGGAGGTGAGCCGAGATGAAGGCCACCGAAGGTCAGGAGATTCCTCGGGCCGAAGGCCCGTGGTACCATCCCAACTGAAGTCCTTTTTCTTTCTTGTAGGTTCTGGGACACGTCATTTGCAATGTGTCAGCATCTGGAAAGTCACCGATATTGAGCCTCATCATTAAGCATCCAAGCTTAGTGTATGATCAATCAACGGAGATCTTCACAGAACAATAATCAGAACTTCGAAGAACCCTAAACCCCCAAAATGGCGCAACTCTGAGCTCGAATTACAAACCCTAACTTGACTCGTCGAAATCAAACGAAGAAGTTTAGATCCAACAACACAAACAATCACCAAATCGGTAGAAACCGAAGCTAGAATTAGATGATTGAGCATCAACAAAAAAGAGATCAAGGTGATGATTTACCTGATAATTAAGAAATCGAAGCAATTATTTAGCTCCAAATGCTCGATATGAAAGTCGATGAAGAATCGGTTCGTTGTCTTCACGCGATTCCCTCTCTTTTGAGGAGAGAGAAACTTACACAGAAAGGGGAGAGAGAGAGAGAGAGAGAGTTCATGGTCTAAAAGCGCGATTTTTATTTTAATGGAGAAGCAATGGAGGTTTCGCATTGAGAGATATCATCCGTTCGCTTTTGGCTCGAGGGGAATTGGACGGCTGGATTTGGATTCAGGGATTCAGGGGGAGAGAGATCGTTGGGAGATTAGCACATGAGTTCAGACACGTACGGGTTTTGCGGTACGGTTTGATTAAAGCCTACGTTTGGTATCTGGTCACCGCCTTAAACCTCTTGCTCTCTTGATCTTTCATAATGAATATGTAGAGTTTCACCTCCTGTAATTGTGACCCGGGCTATCCTATGCAATACGACACATACAAACACACAACACACAAACGCAACTAAGAACTCACAAATTTGCTCTTAAAGCGTTAATTTGTGGGATCTTCTTCTTATGGGGTTTGAACCGGCACTTTCCCCAAGATGGGAAGTGCTCATACCAACTAAACTATTGTTGGTTGGTTTATTGTATCGAAACTTCTTCATCCCACGCAAATTTGGGTTTTATTTAAGTTAGCATCATTGGAGTAGATCTATGTAGCGTAACATTTAAAAACATTCTTCCGAATTAAAAAACTAGGATGATGGTCATAATCTTAGACGATGAAACGAATACAAAATTCTGATCTTAAGTTTAGACGGTTTAGATGATCTCCGCTTTAGACCGTTATTGCCACCGGTGGTGACCACAACTTAGTGTGATGGTGACATAATAAAAGGGAGGAAGGCGGGGGATAGGTTGATTTAAGATATTTTTGGGGGTTGCTTTTATAGAGAAAGTTCAATGAACCAGTACTATTCCACTATTGGATTTCTTCTTATTTTTTTAATTCAAGCCTTCTGAAATTTTATACTTTCCCCCCAAATGAATTTCTTTTCAACCCCCTCTTTAGCAAGCCAGATTACAAGCGTTACAAAAGCCGACCCGAAACAGACCAGATATCGAATCGAACATAACTCTCCCCATTTTTGCATCCCAATCGATTGCTCGAGCTTTTCGTTTGATCGCAGAGCTGAAAATGGTGAGTGATCGATCCTCTCTTTCTTTAGTTATTGATGGAAGGTTTTGATCTTCTTTAGATATTGTCCTTCGTCAATCTGTCGCGAGCGTTGTTGAACGGTTGACATTTGAGTTGAAGGTTGTCTTCTTGAGCTTGTGAATCTCAATAGGTTGAGTTTGAGATGGAAGCCGAGCTATTTGCAAAGAAGTCCCGGGGTGGGTGACCACCGTAGGACCCTCCGACGATCAAGTTAGCCGAGAAATTTGAACAGAATGGTGGCTTATTGGATTCAAGTTGCTTTGCATGAGTCGTCTGAGAGGGTTTTTTATAGTGGTCGTATGGAGCGAGCAGGTGTGAGATCTTCGCCTTCAGTTACGTCCTGAGGAAGCTCAGCTTAGCTCTGCAATAGCTCGAAGACGAGCACAAGAGGATGGGCGCCAGTTCGGCAGCTGAATCGCTTTTGGGTAAGAGGCGGAGTTTAAGCTCGGGGACGAATCAAGGAAAGACGTCAATGCTACGCACTGATTTTATCTCGGTAGCCCCCAGAGTATATTGAGCTGTTGTAGGTAACACGTCGTTCGCCACGTGTCTTGATCTGGGCAATTCCCACTTATGAGCATCATCAGTTATCGTTACTGATCTTCAAACTGATTGGTTTTGTTTAGTGAGATTAAGCATTTCCTTAGGTTTCCAATTTAACGATTCGAAGGAGATCTGATCGAATTGTTAGGGTTTAGACCTAGTTTAAATTTGTTGAGCTTATTTTGTAAATCAAATGCAGACAAAAATTCGATTTTGCACATAAAAAGCCTAGAATTTAGCTTACCGATGGATCCTTGTGAGCTCACTACTTCCGAATCGTTAAACTGTGATTTCCTTTTTAAAATTCAGATGTTATGGAAAAATTCATATTCAAGCATAGTGTTTTTTAAAGAAAAATCTAGGTAGATTGATCACTTAATATGTAGCTCATTTGAGAAATAGCATAGGTAAATGTTGTTTGCACTATTTGTTGGACGGAAAGTTATACCACGTAAAAGTAAATAAATAAAAAATAAAAAATTGGATGTGCACTTCATTGATACCATTAGACGTCTAAAGATTTTAAATGTTGTCGGCAATATTAAAGTTATTCTTTTATTTCACAGATCCATTTTGTACTTCTAATTAGCCGACAAGGAAAGTGAGACTGACAAAATGGTATTCTCCTTATGCGCAGAAGGAAAGGTCCAAGGTAAATCCTTTGAATTGTATTATTGCTATCATTGCTATTCTTTCTATGCAATATATGCTTGTCTTGTCTCTTACCTGCATGGATCTGTTCTTCTTCTCATGGAAAATGCTTTTTTTCAATGGTTTACTTTTATCATGTCTCTTTCGCTTCGGCTTCTTATAGCCCATGGTTACCGGATTCGATTTCTTTTATTGGTTTTTTTTCTTATTTCTTTTGTGTGTGTGTGTGTGTTGGGTGGACTCTGGATTCTGGATTTCAATGTTTGCAGCTATGCTTGGTACTTCATTGATGTTCATATATAATAATAATAATGTTTCTTTCTTTGTTGATCTTTATATACATATTCCCGCTTTCAATATATATGAGAAAACGGAATCCCAGTCGTCATAGGAGAAAATTTTCTTTTATAGGTGTGTGTACACACACGCACACGATGTATACACTATAGGAAAATTTCTACAACTGCAGCTCAAAAAGTCAACTATCCTCAGCTTTTTGGACGATTGGCACCGACCAGATTGATCTTCATGTCCTAGACTATGGATACCCTAATTTTGTGTTGTTATTATGCACTTTGACCATTCATTTAGCATTATGAAATGTTCTATTATCGAAAACCATTGGATCGCTCGATGCAACAGCAAAATGTATCCAAATTATATGCAAAATTTACTTAAGATATCTAACACAAAGATCAAGTTGGTTGGCGCCGATCATAAAAAAACATCAATGAATGGTTTGTTTCCCCCAATAAAAGAGCAAGGCTCTATTCAAAATTTAAGAGGCAGCGCCTAACGTGCTTTGTACGAGAGCGCCAGCGCCAAGAGTTAAAAACTCTGAGGCAACGCCTCATGTGCCTCGCACGAGAACGCCAGCGCCAGAATTAAAAGCTCTCTGTTAGACAGAGCCGTTGGATCAAAAATCCAATGGAGATAATAAATCATCAGAATGCAGAATTAAATTCTGTTGAGAAAATATTCCTCAAATCTTTCTAAACAATAAATATTACTCTCTGTAAAACAGAGTACCGTTGGAATAAAAATCCAATGGTGATTAAAAATTACTTATCTGCAGAATAAATTCCGTATGGGAAAATATTTTCCTAATCTTGTTAAAAACAAGAAAGATACCTTCTGTAAAACAGAAGTCCTTGGATCAAAGATCCAACGGTGGTTAAATTCCCAAAAATCAATTAGAATCTCTCAATGAGAGATTTCTGTAACTAAATCAACAGATTTGCCTTTACTATATAAAGGACCCAAGACTCCAAGTCTTGTACAGAGGACTCCCCCATAAACTTCAAACTTCAAAAAGACGAGCAAGCAAAAGAAAGCTACCTCTCTTCGAGATAAATGAAAATAATAGAGATCAGAGTATCTCATCTGCATATTCAAAGGTTTAACCCTTATTAAAGAACTTAATTATTTCTCTGGATCTGAGATCAATGAGACGAGTCTCTCACAAATGAGAATTTAATTCTTACTGGGACGAACTTGTTCTTAGAGATCAAAGATCCAGAAAAGAACGGATAATTGAACTCTTCAGAATAGAATATACAAAGAAAACCTAGCGCCAAGCGCCTCACGTGTCCCTTACGTGGGTACTACTTAATAAGGAGTGCTTAGCACTCAGTGGTTGGCGTGCAGCGCCAAGCGCCTCATGTATTCTTCACGTGAGCGCTACTTAATAAGGAGTGCTTAGCACTTAGTAGTTGGCATTCAGCGCCAAGCGCCTCACGTGTCCTTCACGTGGGTGCTACTTTATAAGGAGTGCTTAGCACTCGGTGGTTGGCGCTCAGCGCCAAGCGTCTCATATAACACCCTAGTTCATTTATACCAGTTCTATTATATATATTTCTTTATTTATGGTATTTTCTTGATATACCGTGTTTTGGGTGCGAATAGTGTATTTGACATTTGTATTCAAGTATTTTTTTTCCTGGCTTGTTACGTGGACTCGTGCACTTTCATATTATACATACTGCATACTGGCATTATATCTGGTATCTGCATATTTTAATATAACATTTAAAGTTACATAAAATATTTTAAAAATATATTGCATGGCCTGCATGATACCCCTGACCCTGTGGTAGCATCTGCGCATTTTGTTCTCGTCCCATTCAGTGAAATGGACTTGTTTGGATGGCTACGCGCACGTACGTGCATCCGTTCTTGTGGTATGCATTTTCGTTAGCCGGATATCCAATTTTAGTTTTGGTCGACACGTGTATTTTCCGTATTTTAAAACTGGATTTCTAGACCCGACCCTGATGAGTTTTGGACTATTTTTGTATTAGCCAAATATTAAATGTTTTATTAATATTATTATTAAACACTGATGAGTTTTGGACTATTTTTGTATTAGCCAAATATTAAATGTTTTATTAATATTATTATTAAACAGTGCGTTGAAAATTTTGTAACCAGAAATCTTTTTTTAAATTTTTAAAAGGAAATCTTTTTTTAAAAAAATCATAACAATCTCTCTCTCTCTCTCCCTTCTCTCTCCTATCGCGAGCACTATTCATTCCTCGATTCCCCTCACCTTCCTTCTTCCCTTACGATCACCTCCCTCCTTCCCTATTTATTTCCCCACGAGAAAACCCGCAGAACTCCAAAACCCATGCAACCCCTCACCACGAGAATGAACCCTAGCCACCTCGTCACCACCATCTCCTCGCCATCGTCATCGTCCTCACCTCCCTCCTTCTCCTCACACCATAGCCCTTCCCTGCACCAAGATGTAAGTCCACGTTGCCCACCCCGGTGCTTACGGGGAGGCGGAAAACGGAATAAAAATCAAATTTTTATCAACTTAGGCAACATGGACTAGACAAAGAAGGATCTTTGCTAAACAAAACAAGCTAAAACTAACTAGAAACTAGCTAAGTGTTAGAAAGGTTATACCTAGGGCTTTATGTCCTTCTCTCCTTGCTCCTTGGAGTAGTGGAAAAGGGTCACCTTTGTTGTCTTCTCACGTCAAAGAAGGATCCACCCGAAAGCCTCAACCTTTGGCTTCAACTCCAAGCTATAAGTAACTAGGATACAAGAAGTGCTAATCCTTGAACCCTAGATGAGAGTAGAGATTATCAAGAAGAGGTTTTTCTCAAGCTCAAGTGTTTCTCAACACATGAGAGGGGAGAGCTTGAGGGAGAGGGAGAGGAAGAACAAGAGAGAGAAAGGGAATGATAGAATGAGAGAATTATGAACCATTCTCACATATATGTGTGAATTACTTTAAATTGATAATTAGCTAGATAATTGTCATGGTTAATCATGACATGACCATTATCATTTTATTTTTAATGCAAATTGCAAGGATCAAAGAGCATCTTCCAAATGAAATGATGATGGTCAAAGTGTCAACCCAGGTCAACAAGTCAAGAAGGTCAAATGGTCAACAACCATAACCATGCACAATTATATTAAACTAAGTATCAATTAACCATAATACACACATAAGCATTAGGGTTAATAAATGACAATGGTCATTAACCCTAATCAAAGTCCTCTCCCTCTGTCTCAAGCAACTGTGCATACGCACCCGTATTCGTGATCCGAGGAACACGAATACAATGAGAAAAAAACCAATCCCAAATCATATACTAGGATCCGGCTTAAACCAAAGCCCGCTAGTATAAGCTGTCCGGACAGCAAACGTGCACAAGTGCGCGGATGTGAACGAACCCTGTCGCAAAACCATGCGACCTCTGCTCATTTTGCCTAAAGGCGAATAGCTCTCTGTGTGGGACTCTAAAGACTCGACACTACGCTGGCAGTGGGTTTAACCACAGACCGCAAGCGGCACTAGCTGTACGTAACGGTCCCCAGGTAGATGCCGATAAGAAGACTGACGAGGTGAACCCCATCTGAACTCCTACTGAGCCTGTATATGACAATCTCTGTACAGTCCGGTCTGTTCGTCTGATACATCGCATGGCGGGCCTAGGGGGCGGTGAACGTCAGTCCCCTAATAGCGGTACAAGTCGTGTCGGAGTGTAGCCCAGAACACCCTGAGATAACACTGGAAACCTACCAGTATATCTCGCTTGCCCTGGCCAGGGACTACTTGTGTAATGGCTCTTCTGGACACAGCGCGATGTCAACCCCCAATACCGGGAGAGACGAATCCTGTCTAACCGTCACTGCCTCCAAGTGCTTCAGGACTGCACCCAAAAACTACCTGTTTGCACGACTCCTTTGAGCCGTGGCAGGGTAGTAATCAAAGTGCAGTGGGAACACACTCGAGGCGAAGTGACAGTGTCAAGTCAACGGACTAAGCTGTACTCATGTCACCAGGGAACTGATAACTGACGCTAGGTATAATACCAACCAACAGTCCCCGACGAGTCCTGTCCAGTATACTCGTAACCTAACGAGCACCCGTATACTATCTCAAGTACGACGTACTGACGGCTGTGGGACAGACCGTCTCCCACACTGGGATGAGAAGCGCATATGCTAGTCTACTCCGGAGTATCGATGCCCTGCCTTAATAGTCCAATGACCAGGGACCTGTATAAGGATGTGCTTATAGATTACCCAGCTCCCACGAGTGCGAGCGCCATCACAATGCTGGTAATCAAGCAAAGATCCTAAGGGCTCTACTAATATGTATATCAGCGATATGCTAAAAGAAACACATGCACATATTAAAGTAGAGACAAACCAAGTAGCATACTACCATTTCGAGCAAGATTGTATATACAACTGTGAATACCCTAAGCTTCCATCAAGTAATATACAAACTAGTATGATACAGTAATGGCCTCTAGGGCATATACACTAACAATCTCCCACTTGCACTAAGGCCATGTACTGGCGTATCGAAGACCTATCATCTCGATCAGCCGCTCGAACTGAGTCTAGGGCAAGGCCTTGGTGAATGGATCTGCTGTGTTATCTTCTGAAGCAACCCTCTGAACCTCGATCTCCTGGCGATCCACGATTTCCCTGATCAGGTGATACCGTCTTAAGATGTGTCTGGATTTCTGATGGGACCTGGGTTCCTTCGCTAAAGCTATAGCCCCGTTGTTGTCGCAATACAGAGGTATTGGGTCAACAATGGACGGAACCACCTGAAGTTCTTTCAAGAACTTCCTCATCCAGACAGCTTCTTTTGCGGCATCAGATGCAGCGATGTATTCCGCTTTCATAGTCGAGTCCGCAACGGTTTCCTGTTTGGAACTCTTCCAACACACCGCCCCTCCATTGAGGGTGAAGACAAAACCCGACATGGACTTGGAATCATCCTTGTCACTCTGGAAGCTGGAGTCAGCAAAGGCCTCAATCTGCAGGTCTTTTCCGCCATACACCAAGAACATCTCCTTAGTCCTTCTCAGGTACTTGAGAATGTTCTTTATTGCTATCCAATGTTTCTCCCCAGGGTTTGACTGATACCTGCTTACCACACTCAGTGCATAAGCCACATCCGGTCTGGTACACAACATCGCATACATTATAGAGCCTACCGCAGAAGCGTAGGGTATAATAGACATGCGATCCCTCTCCAAATCAGTCTTGGGAGACATCTCTTTGGAGAGGGTGATCCTGTGATAAGCCGGTAGATTACCGCGCTTGGAATCTTCCATACTGAATCTCTTCAGTATGGTGTCGATGTACCTGGACTGTGAAAGTCCTAATATCCTCTTGGATCTGTCACGGTAGATCCGGATACCCAGAATGTATGAGGCATCACCCAGGTCTTTCATGGAGAACCTGTGTGACAAGAACCCCTTGACAGATTGTAGCATAGGAATGTCATTTCCTATTAAGAGAATGTCATCTACGTATAAAACGAGGAATACTACAGTTCTCGCTACAAATCTACAATAGATGCATGGTTCATCTGGATTTTTGATAAAGCCAAATTCCTTGACCGTCTCATCAAAACAGATGTTCCAACTCCGCGATGCCTGCTTTAGTCCATAAATGGACTTGAGCAACTTGCATACCTTTCCGCTGCTCCCACTCTGAACGAAACCCTCTGGCTGGTCCATATAGACACACTCCTCTAAATGACCATTTAGAAAAGCTGTCTTTACGTCCATCTGCCAAATCTCATAATCGTGGAAGGCAGCAATGGCAAGAAGGTTCCGAATGGATTTCAGCATAGCTATTGGAGAAAAGGTTTCGTTATAGTCTAAACCAGGTCGCTGACGAAAACTCTTTGCAACCAGTCTAGATTTATAGGTCTCAACCTGTCCATCTACACCAATCTTCCTTTTGAAGATCCACTTGCATCCTACGGGTTTTACCCCATCTGGAGCAATGTCCAACGTCCATACTTTATTGGTGTACATGGACTCCATCTCGGTCCGCATTGCATCCAGCCATTTTACCGAGTCGACGCTCTGAATGGCTTGCTGGAAGCTAGTAGGCTCATCACAATCTATGATGCAATCCTCTCTATCCCCGTCAATGAGAAAACCGTAGTATCTCTCGGGCGGATGAGATTACCTACTACTCCTGCGGAGTGGCGTGGGAATGTCCTGATCTTTCGAACCCTCTGGTTCAACCAAGCTTTCAGTAATAGCTCGTGGTTCTGGAATTTCTTCCAGTTCTATTGCGCTCCCACTTAATTCTTTTTTTATGAACTGGTGTTCTAGAAAGTGGGCATGGCGAGAAACAAGGACTTTTTGTTCCTCTTCGTAATAGAAGTAATATCCCTTGGAGCTCTTTGGATATCCCACAAACTTGCACTGTACTGAGCGTGCCTCGAGCTTGTCCGCATGCTGCTTTTTTATAAAAGCTGGACATCCCCATGTCTTAATGTGATTAAGATAGGGTCTCTTCCCACACCACATCTGATATGGTATAGTAGGCACAGTCTTAGTTGGAACTCGGTTCAAAAGGTATGCAGCTGATTCTAGCGCATATCCCCAGAACGATCGCGGCAACTCAGCGTTACTCATCATGGACCGTACCATATCCAATAGGGTTCGGTTCCGTCTCTCCGATACACCGTTATGTTGCGGAGTGTATGGAGGAGTAAGCTGAGAGAGAATTCCATTCTCTTTTAAATAACCCAGGAACTCGGCACTCAAGTATTCACCACCTCGATCAGATCTCAGCGCCTTGATACTTTTGCCTGTTTGTTTTTCTACTTCATTCTTATATTCCTGGAATTTTTCAAAAGCCTCGGATTTATGTTTCATTAAGAAGACATAACCGTACCTTGAAAAGTTATCCGTAAAAGTAATGAAGTAAGAATAACCGCTTCGCGCATGTGTAGACATTGGACCGCACACGTCGCTGTGTACGAGTCCCAAGAGCTCGCTCGATCTTTCTCCGTGTCCAGTGAACGGAGTCTTTGTCATCTTTCCTTTGAGACAGGATTGACAAGTTGCATACGATTGATATTCGAACGGATCCAAATATCCTTCTGCATGTAACTTAGTCAACCTTCTCTCATTGATGTGACCCAGTCTACAATGCCATAAGAAAGTTTTATTGATTTCTGGAGACTTTCTTTTGTGTGTATTCTGGACATTGAAAATCTGTGGTTGGTTTAAAACGTATATACCGTTGTTCAATGTACCTGACCCAATCAAAACTTGATTAAGGTGAATGTTCACTACATTACTTACAAATGCAAATTCATAACCTTCTTTAGATAATAAAGATACAGAAATGATATTACAGGTTGCATTTGGTACATAATAACAACTACGCAAAACCAAAAAGTGTCCATCCGACAATCCCAGGTGATAGTCCCCCACGGCCTCAGCATCCATGCTAGCACCGTTTGCAACTCTGAGGGTCATGTCACCTGCCTTCAAAACTCTACGTTTTCTCAATGTCTGCAAAGAATTACATATATGAGATCCTAATCCAGTATCCAATACCCAGGATGTAGAGTTTATTGATAGACAGTTTTCAATAACATACACACCTGAAGCTGAAGCCGCAACTCGCTTCAAATCCTGTGTTCTGGCCTTCCAAGCCTTGCAATCCTGTTTCCAGTCATAACAGTCAGATTCAGTCATTTTATTATCTAGATGTAACCTAGGTGCGGTCACCGGGTCGCTGCAATTAAGAGAGAGAGAGAAGAAAACACTTAGCATGATGCTCTTGCAAGTTTAGATTGGTTTTTAATTTATCTAAACAGGATGGCTCCCACTGTCTCTCAAATCCCTCCTCAAACCACAAAGGAAGAATTAGTCGGGATCTTTCTCACCGTACAATACTTGCTTAACCGTTCAGCCAGGCCAGTGTCGGTACTTCGAGGGAGGTTTTCCAACGCTTTCGCGAAGTTCCTTAATTTAAGAACCTCTTTTCCCTGGGGGCGTAGCCCCGCTAACACCTTTCTAGACACCTACTTGGTTTATAGCATTGATCGTTAAGTGAGAAAGTTCCCGAGGAGTAGCATATACTCACAGTAGGATCGGGATCCAAATATCATCGCGTGATAAAACCGAAGGAATCCTACCAGAATCATCACACTCCAAATGGTATGCAGCGCTAGCAAGTTTCAGTGCTTATGAAACTCCCGATGTGGATTTTTGCCCCATGCTCTTATGACCTTGACTAAGGCCAACAAATCATAAGTCACATGTCAAGTTCTACCCGTCGTTATCCAGGTTAATTTGAACCCACCCGTATATACCCTTGACTATGGCCAACAAAGCAATACGATTGTCCCAAACCAACGCATTCTATCTATGCAACATATGAATACCCACCAGCTACCAAACACTGTGCCTTGACTAAGGCCAACAAACACAGCTTGAATACTGTTGAATATTCATATGAAACGACGGAGGGCTACGGATGGTTTTGGCGAAACCGTAAACGTAGTGAACTTGATATAGTCGATAGAACGAGATAGCTTTTAAAAGGAGTGGTTCAAGCTCCGCGTTTAAAAGTTTAGTTTTGAAAAGAACCGAGTGTTTTTCAAAGTGTTCCAATCGACTTTTACTTGGTTTATTTTCTTGCATTAGTTCTTTTAATGCGTCCCATCATTTAATCCTACCATTGCAGAAAACAACCAAAATATGACGTACGCTTATGCCATTCGCATTCGCCACGGGGCCCCGTCATCACCCGTTAGGTTACTTAACTAACGACAGAGCGGGGGTTGGGCTAGCGCGGCTGTAAAACATAAGCAACGCCTAAATAGTTATCATATATAAATATAAAGCAATGATAGACATTACAGATCACAGATGAATACATTGGATATACTAGGAATCCGCAATACGTTCGAGCCTGCAACGAAAAGCAGATTACACGGTCGCGGTGAATAGCCAATACCCCACCCAAGACCCCTATGGGTGCGGCAAACTACCTGCCAAGTACCCGAAGCGAACCAACCTCCCTCAACACCGTGAGTAGGCCACTCGGCACTTCGAGATACCCGGTAGTTTGTGCACCCCCTCCATGGGTCTATCCTAGGAGCAAAAACAGTAAAAAGAATTATACAATGACGGCTACAACCCCGACCCGGTTGTGCGGCCAAACAAATGATAATATTACATCAAATTACATATTACAATGAATGAAAGAAAAAGAACACTCATTTTACATCCACCCCGGCTATTCACCCGCGACAATCCAACACATTCATATACACGTACCATCAACAAACACAGATCACAGATATGTATAATCCCGACTAATCGACATATAGCGATTAGCCGACGTTCAATACATATAAACATCACAGATATAACCATTTAGTCAAAGTGTAGTGAAGTTCGGAAAAAAAATACGGATTTATAGGCCCCCAAAAACAAATTTCTATTCTGGAAAATCTGGGCACATATAAACCATCTTAAAAATCCCAAAACCAAGCCAGAAATACACTGCACCAAACTCGACCCAGAGACGAGCCAAGACGGCCGCGGTTGCGCGGCAATAGCTTGCTATTGCCGCGGAACTACGGCTCTTTTGTCGAATCTCTGGATCGTTTTTGGTGGCTTTCTTCACAAAACCCTGAGATGATTTTTGGAGTATGATTTATTTTGTTTTGAACAGAAAAAATTTTAACAAAAACTTAGGGTTTTGAAAACTCGGTTTTTCGATTTTTCCGATTCGAACTTCCATACACTTTACTACCTAGCTAGTTTATGTTTAGTTAGGCTCTGATACCACTGTAAGTCCACGTTGCCTATCCCGGTGCTTACGGGGAGGCGGAAAACGGAATAAAAATCAAATTTTTATCAACTTAGGCAACATGGACTAGACAAAGAAGGATCTTTGCTAAACAAAAACAAGCTAAAGCTAACTAGAAACTAGCTAAGTGTTAGAAAGATTATACCTAGGGCTTTATGTCCTTCTTTCCTTGCTCCTTGGAGTAGTGGAAAAGGGTCACCTTTTTTGTCTTCTCACGTCAAAGAAGGATCCACCCGAAAGCCTCAACCTTTGGCTTCAACTCCAAGCTAGAAGTAACTAAGGTGCAAGAAGTGCTAATCCTTGAACCCTAGATGAGAGTAGAGATTATCAAGAAGAGGTTTTTCTCAAGCTCAAGTATTTCTCAACACATGAGAGGGGAGAGCTTGAGGGAGAGGAAGAACAAGAGAGAGAAAGGCAATGATAGAATGAGAGAATAATGAACCATTCTCACATATATGTGTGAATTACTTTAAATTGATAATTAGCTAGATAATCGTCATGGTTAATCATGACATGACCATTATCATTTCATTTTTAATGCAAATTGCAAGGATCAAAGAGCATCTTCCAAATGAAATGATGATGGTCAAAGTGTCAACCTAGGTCAACAAGTCAAGAAGGTCAAATGGTCAACAACCATAACCATGCACAATTATATTAAACTAAATATCAATTAACCATAATACACACATAAGTATTAGGGTTAATAAAATGACAATGGTCATTAACCCTAATCAAAGTCCCCTCCCTCTGTCTCAAGCAACTGTGCATACGCACCCGTATTCGTGATCCGAGGAACACGAATACAATGAGGAAAAAACCAATCCTAAATCATATACTAGGATCCGGCTTAAACCAAAGCCCTCTAGTATAAGCTGTCCGGACAGCAAACGTGCACAAGTGCGCGGATGTGAACGAACCCTGTCGCAAAACCATGCGACCTCTACTCATTTTGCCTAAAGGCGAATAGCTCTCTGTGTGGGACTCTAAAGACTCGACACTACGCTGGCAGTGGGTTTAACCACAGACCGCAAGCGGCACTAGCTGTACGTAACGGTCCCCAGGTAGATGCCGATAAGAAGACTGACGAGGTGAACCCCATCTGAACTCCTACTGAGACTGTATGTGACAATCTCCGTACAGTCCGGTCTATTCGTCTGATACATCGCATGGCGGGTCTAGGGGGCGGTGAACGTCAGTCCCCTAATAGCGGTACAAGTCGTGTCAGAGTGTAGCCCAGAACATCCTAAGATAACACTGGAAACCTACCAGTATATCTCGCTTGCCCTGGCCAGGGACTACTTGTGTAATGGCTCTCCTGGACACAGCGCGATGTCAACCCCCAATACCGGGAGAGACGAATCCTGTCTAACCGTCACTGCCTCCAAGTGCTTCGGGACTGCACCCAAAAACTACCTATTTGCACGACTCCTTTGAGCCGTGGTAGGGTAGTAATCAAAGTGCAGTGGGAACACACTCGAGGCGAAGTGACAGTGTCAAGTCAACGGACTAAGCTGTACTCATGTCACCTGGAAACTGATAACTGACGATAGGTATAATACCAACCAACAGTCCCCGATGAGTCCTGTCCAGTGTACTCGTAACCTAACGAGCACCCGTATACTATCTCAAGTACGACGTACTGACGGCTGTGGGACAGACCGTCTCCCACACTGGGATGAGAAGCGCATACGCTAGTCTACTCCGGAGTATCGATGCCCTGTCTCGATAGTCCAACGACCAGGGACCTGTATAAGGATGTGCTTATAGATTACCCATCTCCCACGAGTGCGAGCGCCATCACAACACTGGTAATCAAGCAAAGATCCTAAGGGCTCTACTAATATGTATATCAGCGATATGCTAAAAGAAACACATACACATATTAAAGTAGAGACAAACCAAGTAGCATACTACCATTTCGAGCAAGATTGTATATACAACTGTGAATATCCCAAGCTTCCATCAAGTAATATACAAACTAGTATGATACAGTAATGGCCTCTAGGGCATATACACTAACACAAGAACCCCGAACCAACTTCAAGGAACCCATAACCCTCGTAGCCTACACCCTCGCCCCTGCACCTCGCCTGCGCCCTCATTGGAGTTCCGACCCCGTCGTCACCGTCCCCATAACCACCTCTCCTTCCTCCTCTTTCTTCTTTCCCCGCAACTTAAACCCATAGCACCCGACCAAGAACCCTAACTCAAGAACCCTAGGTCACTGCCTCGCCGGCAAACCCCATCGCCGGAAAACCCATCGACGTCATTGTAGGGTTCCTAGGCACACTAGTGAAGGTTCATAAAGCATCAAACATGCCCGAATAAAAATTCTACATGTGCCGAACAACCCAAAGACGAGATCTTTGCTAGATTATTAGGGTTTAACATGCAAGATAACAACTTTTTATCTAAGTGTGAGGGATTACAACCTTTGTAGTCCGCTCCTTCGCTTCACAAGCTCCGAGTAGAAGTCCCTTTGCCGCGATCCACGATCTCCCGGACTCAAGAGAGGCTCCACGACTCGAACGATCCATGCTAGCTTGAAGTGTTCCGAATCTCCGATGATCTACGTCGAAGTTGCAAAAACCCAAGCTTTCTCACTCTATAGAGATGAACACCCTAATCTCATGGGCTAGATAAGATGAGGATGAGGGAGTAGTATTTATGCTTTCATTTTAATTCACTTTCTCACAATTTATCATCACAAATGGAATTTCTAGTAAGCTTTTTCTTTTTTAACTCAAGAGAGAAGAAGATGATAATGAAAAGATAATTGCTTTTGTGATGAATAGAAAAGAAATTTATATGATTGATATATCAACCATGGTCAAGGATGAGTGGCTAAGAGTTTGTAGAGAATAAACTAGAGTTAGGGTTTGGTTAGGTTAAGGATAAGTATCAACCATAATATCTTAACCAAGACAAAAGGAAAAGCTTCTAGAATGTGCAAGAAGAAGCTAACCCTAATCAAACCCTAATCCCATTTAATCATCCTTAAATTTGTTTAATAATAAATCATATCATGTTACAATAATATATATCACATATATATTATATATTTGCAACAAAAGAAAATAATACATTTAACATATATCGCATATATATCAATGTATTAATCCGGTGAGAAAATGAAATAATAAAGCGAGCCAATATTAGATAATGTAATACAATATATCATATATATTATTATACATTAAATCATCGAATCAACACTTGATCCAACAATCCGGCTATATCGAATATAACCGACTAATATATCATGCACCGATTCATCGAATCAACACTTGATCTAATGTCCCGATTCATATCAAAATATCTCGAGAATATAATACGGTATCTCATATCGCATTATCCTCGGTCCTGCACATATCACATATGTGCCTCTACTCCGTTTCGCCTGAGCCAAGAAACCTCTGTGTAGGACTCTAAAGAATCTTCAATACGCCGGTAGCAGATGATGATCATATCAAACACCCACAAGATGCAAGCGGTCAGCTAAACGTAACAGCCACCCAGGTATTGAGCGATCAGAAGATCAACAAGCTAGCTTGTGCGTTCTCCTGTGAATCCAATCAGTAACACTCCCGTACAGTCCGGTATGTTCGTCTGATATGTCGCATATCAGGTCTAGGGGTGGTATACGTCAGACCCCAGTAATCGATAAGTCGTGTCGATGTGAGGCTCATAACAGGTCGAGAAACTACTGGTAACACTTACCAGTATATCTCTATATCAGCCATGGCCAGGGACTTCCAGTTATAGCCAATCGAACACAGCACAACATCAACTCGCTATATCGGGAGAGACGAATCCCCTCCTATCGCTCATTGCCTCCATGTGATTCGGGACTGTACCCAAAAGCCACCGTTTTGCACGCCTTCTTGGACGTGGTAAGGTGGAAATCAAAGCACGGTGGAAATCACATAAGACTCTATGACGATCTCGGGTCTACAGACTACCCTGTACCAGTGTCACCGGAGAACTGCCATCTGACGTGTGGTATATCACCAACTGGGAGTTCTCGGCGAGTCCGTCCAGTGTACCCAGTCTCCACTGAGCACCCGTACATCATCCTTGATGTCAAACACTGATGGATATGGGATCATCCATCGCCCATCATATGGGTCAAGATGCGTATACGCTAGTCTACTCTGGTGTATCGATGCCCTGTCTCGATATACCCTCGACTAGGAACATTTATAGGATGTACTCATCGACTACCGTGGCCCCACTAGTATGATCTCATCATAATCCTAGTAGTCGAGTACAGATCCTAAGGGCTTTATCAACATGTGAGAGAAAGACAGTAAACCAATACAAGTCAACATGTTAAGATAAAGTGAAACCAAATAGCATACTATCATGACGAGCAAGAAAGTCCTTTCTGTATATATCTAAGCATCCATCATAATATACATCAAATGTACAACAATGGCCTCTAGGGCATATACATAACTAACAATCTCCCACTTGCACTAAGGCCAGCTGCTGTAGTATCTCATACCTATCATCCCGAATAATCTCTCAAACTGTATCTGGGGAATGGCCTTCGTGAGTGGATCCGCAGTGTTGTCCTTCGTATCTACTCTCCTGACCTCGATCTCCCGGCGATCAACTATCTCCCTGATCAGGTGATACCGCCTCAGAATATCTATGGATTTCTGATGGGATCTGGGTTTCTTGGCCAAAGCCACGGCTCCATTGTTATCGCAATACAGAGGTATTGGATGTTCAATGGATGGAACCATATCAAGTTCACTAATGAACTTCTTCATCCAGACAGCCTCTTTGGCAGCATCGTTGGCAGCGATGTATTCATCCTCCATCGTCGAGTCTGCAACGGTATCCTGTTTGGAACTCTTCCAACATACCGCCCCTCCATTGAGGGTAAAGACAAAACCCGAATGCGACTTAAAGTCGTCCTTATCACTTTGGAAGCTGGAATCGGTAAAGGACTCCACTCGGAGTTCTCCGTTACCATACACCAAGAACATATCTCTAGTCCTTCGCAAGTATTTGAGAATGTTCTTCACAGCTGTCCAGTGACTCTCTCCAGGATCTGCTTGATACCGACTCACTACACTTAGTGAGTATGCTACATCGGGTCTGGTACATAGCATCGCATACATGATAGAGCCTACTGCCGAAGCATAGGGTATCCCTTGCATGCGAGCTCTCTCCAAATCAGTCTTGGGAGACATCTCTTTAGAGAGAGTGAGTCCAGAGATCATGGGTTGGTTCCCATGCTTGGATTCTTCCATACTAAAGTTCTTTAGTATGGTGTCAATGTACCTGGATTGGGACAATCCCAGTATCCGTTTGGATCTATCCCTATAGACCCTAATCCCCAAAATGCAGGAGGCATCACCTAGATCTTTCATTGAGAATCTTTGTGATAAGAAGAGTTGACTGATTGCAGTATAGGAATATCATTTCTTATCAAGAGTATGTCATCCACGTATAGTACGAGGAAGACAACCTTACTCTCTGCTACCTTCTTATAGATACAAGGTTCATCTATGTTTTTGATGAAGTCATACTCTTTGACTACAACATCAAAACAGATGTTCCAACTCCGCGATGCTGGCTTTAACCCATAAATGGATTTAAGCAGCTTGCACACCTTTCCGCTGCTCCCACTATCTACGAAGCCCTCTGGCTGAGTCATGTACACGCTCTCTTCTAAATCACCGTTTAGAAAGGCGGTCTTAACATCTATTTGCCAGATTTCGTAGTCATGGTATGCAGCAATGGCAAGTAAGATCCGGATGGACTTAAGCATAGCCACTGGAGAAAAGGTTTCGTCATAATCCATATCTGGTCGTTGACGAAAACCCTTTGCTACAAGTCTAGCTTTGAAAGTCTCAACTTTTCCATCTACACCAAATTTCTTTTTAAAAATCCACTTGCTCCCAATGGATTTTACCCCTTCAGGAGCATTTTCCAAAATCCATACTTGATTGGTGTACATGGATTCCATCTCAGATCGCATTGCATCCAGCCATTTCACAGAGTCACCACTTATGATGGCCTGCTTGAAACTAGTCGGGTCATCATCTTCCATGATACAATCCTCGCTTCCACCATCAATGAGAAAACCGTAGTATCTCTCAGGTGGACGAGAAACCCTACTAGATCGGCGGAGAGGCCGGGGTTCGTCGGGTACTACCGAATCCTTTGGTTCTACTAAATCTTCAGTTGCAATTTGTGTTTCTGGAACCTCTTCCAGCTCTACCTCTTTGCCACTAATTTCTTTTGCAAGAAATTCCTTTTCTAAAAAGGCAGCATATTGAGAAACAAACACTTTTTGTTCCTCAGCGTGATAGAAAATATATCCTTGAGAATTCTTAGGATATCCCATAAATTTGCAAAGAACTGATCGTGCCTCGAGTTTGTCTGGATTTTGTCTTTTGACATAGGCCGGACAGCCCCATATCTTAACTCGTTTAAAATATGGTCTCTTCCCACTCCATATCTCATATGGTGTGGTAGGTACAGATTTAGACGGAACTAGATTCAATATCTATATGGCTGTCTCAAGCGCATACCCCCAAAAGGAAATAGGTAACTCAGCATCGCTCATCATAGATCGCACCATATCTAATAGGGTCCGATTCCTTCATTCCGATACACCATTGTGCTGTGGTGTATAAGGAGGAGTAAGCTGAGAGAGAATCCCATTCTCTTTTAGATATTCTAGGAACTCATTGCTTAAGTATTCTCCTCCTCGATCAGATCGAAAGATCTTAATACTTTTGCCCGTTTGTTTTTCTACTTCGTGCTTATATTCTCTGAATTTCTCAAAAGCTTCAGACTTGTGTTTCATTAGGAACACATGTCCGAATCTAGAGAGATCGTCAGTGAATGTAATGAAGTAGGAAGAACCGTTCCTGGCATGCGTAGACATGGGACCGCATACATCACTATGTATCGGTCCTAAGAGTTCATTAACTCTTTCTCTGTGTCCACTAAACGAGCTTTGGTCATTTTTCCTTTGAGACATGAATGGCAAGTATCATAAGATGATAATTCGAATGGATTCAAATAACCATCCTTATGTAACTTAGCCAGTCGTGTCGCATTGATATGACCAAGTCTACAATGCCACAAAAAGGATTCGTTCATTTTTGAACTTTTCCTCTTGTGTGTGTTTTGTATATTAAGGACTGTATTCTGATTTAGAATGAATATGCCATTAGGTAACGAGCCTGATGCAATCAACTTTTGATTTAGGAATATGTTCATAACATTATCCTTTACTACAAAATTATATCCTTCTTTACTTAATAAAGAAACTGATATAATGTTGCACATCATGTTCGGTATATAATAGCACTCATTTAGAATCAGTGTATTACGACTTGGCAATACAAGGTGATATTCGCCAACTGCTTTGGCTGCAATACTTGCACCATTCCCTACTTGAACGGAATGATCACTTTTTCCCAATTCTCTACCTTTACGTAGCCCATGTAACAATTTACATATGTGGGATCCTGATCCGGTATCCAATACCCAGGACGTAGGGTGAACTGAGAAACAGTTCTCAATAACTAACACACCTGAAGAAGATGCATCAACATGCATGTTCTTTTGGGCGGCGTGAGAATCCAGATATTCTCCTATTCCCTGTTCAGTCTTATAACTCTTATAGAAAGAACGGGTCCAACGTTCCCCTGCTCAGTATAATAAGCGGGTTCAGTCAATACATCCATATTATTATCTTGATTATGGCCTGACATGGTCTCTACCTGGAGAGAGAGAGAAGAAAACACTTTAGCGTATGCTCTTGCAAGATTAGATTGGTTATTATCTTATCTAATCAGGATGTCTCCCACTGTTTTTATCAAATCTACCTTCAAACCCTAAAAGGTAAGATTAGCCGGGATTAATTACACCCTACAATTTCGTCAATCTTTCAGCCAGATCAGTGTCGGTACTTTGAGGGAGGTTCCCCGTGCTTTCGCACGGACCTAATTAAAGAAAAACCTCATTTTCCCAGAGGCGTAACCTCGTTAACACTTTTCTAGACACCTACTTGATCGACTAATTGTCCTGTGTAAAACTCTCCCAGGAGTAACTCTTACTCGCAGTAGGTATCGGGATCCAACTATCTCATAGAAGGTATGCAATCTTATTGCAAATTTCAACACCTGAAATTCCCGATAATATTTTGCCCCTAGCGATCTATGACCTTAACTAAGTCAACAAACCATAAATCGCAAGTCAAGTTCAACCCGTACATTTCCCGATTGAATTAAACCCACCCGTACGACCCTTAACTGAGTCAACAAGGCCGTACGAATACCCTAATCCAATCACATCTTATGTTTTAGCAGATAAACATTACTTAGCTACCGTACACTATGCCTTAACTAAGTCAACAAACATAGCACGAATACTAAATAATATCTATCTGAAATGACGGAGGGCTACGCAGGTTTTTCAGAAAACCCTGAGCGTAATGAACTTGATATCGTCGTAGAATCGAGTAGTTTTTGAAAAAGGAGTGTTTTTGAGGCTTTTCTTAGTTTCGCTAAAGGGGTCACTCCCGGTGAAGGGATTGTCGGCCCTTTCCTCATCGAATAAGGTGCAGGATATATCATATATATCGCTGTGCAAAGCAAAACTCTAAAAGCAATCAAAAGACAAACCGAGTTTTGTAGCATCTGCCAGTTTCGCTAAAGAGGTCACTCCCGGTGAAGGGATCTCGGCTCTTTCCTCATCGAATAAGGTGCAGGACATATCATATATATCGCTGTGCAAAGCAAAACTGTAGCTACCTTTTTTTATAAAGTTTTGATTCTACAACATCTTTAGGTTTCTTTTCCTTTTATTAATCTCATTAATAAAATCCCATCAGCTTATGCTTCCTAAGCATCACAGATAAATACGACGTACACTTATACCATCCGTATTCGCCTCGATGTCCCCTCGTGCACCGTTAGGTTAGGTAACTAACGACAGAGCAGGGCAGGGCTAGTGCGGGTGTAAAACATAAGTAACATCTATATAATATATCATATATACTATATACTGTATCCATCAGAACATATCAAATGATCACATCACAGATATCGCAGAAGAAACATAGATATAATGCGGGATATACTAGGACACCCGTATTTAGTATTTAGCCAATAATAGAAAATACGGATTCCACAGTCGCGATGAATAGCCAAGCCCACACCCTGGACCCCTACGAGAGCGGCAAGCGACCCTACCAATTCTGGAGTTTAGGAGACCCGGTCTCGACTCCTCGAGATAACCTCCCACTGAACCCCAGAACCCGGTCACTTGTGCTCCCCTCCTTGGGTCCATCCTAATGCGGAAAAGTAAATAATATACAACACTGGTGGCATCAACCTCAACCTGGAAGTGCCCCAAATAAAAGAATATTACATTACATTTGAATTTACATGAATGAAAAAATAAAACTCTCATCTCACATAAAACCCCCGGCTATTCAATCGCGACAATCCTGCACATCATATCTCAGCAACACATAATATCTCATATCATCAACGTAAGTAAGTATGCATACACCGATCGTCGTCGATGTATAGCAACGACAATCAGCAATACAACTACATACTACACTTACGGTCACAGAAAAGAAAGTGTAAAACTACAATATTTGGAATCCATAATCACTTTAGACATCATAAATCCGAAATATCACATACTTCACATTTCATGCCTAACTCTATGAATTCCACATATTGTATCACATTCTAGATAAATAGACAGTATTAAACTTTTCGAACAGATAATCAAATACCCAAAATTTCCCAAAGTGTTCAACACTTGAGCGGAGTTCAAATAATCCCAGAATATGTCATAGTACCAGTGATCCAGCCGTAGAAGGGTCAAGCCAACGCCTTACATGTGGCACGCCGTACTGCCCCAAACCCGAAGGTTCAAAAGGCAGTTCAAGATGGTCACATAATCGAGTTAAGGTTTGTTGTCTTCTAGAGCGTCCACCGCTTAACTTGTACAATTTTTCCGAAAGATTTAAACCCGATAAAAATTCAACCCTTGAAAGTTTGCCGTGCCGGGATAAAGTGGGTTAATAATATCCGTTCAAATAGTTTAACAGTTTCTAAATATCCGGAAATAATAACGAATTTAAATATTCCGATCGAATCTACGATTACAAAACAAACCCCAAAATACTCAACACTTGAGTCAGAATAAAAATACCCATAAAATATATATCACAGAAATATTAATTACTGTTTATTCCTTGATCTCTTCATACTGCCGCGGTTCCGCGGCCCAAGCAAGGTACGGCCGCGGTTCCGCGGCGGTTTGTACGGATCAGGGGATAATTTTTTCACCGAAATTCTTATTTTTTCTTGCTGTATTTTTCAGGTATGTTTAATTCAGAAAAATCCCAGATTTTGAAAAATTTCCAGAGAGGGGGTAAATTTTGTCGGTTCGGGTTCGATCGGAATTTTAACTTCGTAAACACGTCGCTTAATGCTCTAGCTAGGCTCTGATACCACTGTAGGGTTCCTAGGCACACTAGTGAAGGTTCATAAAGTATCAAACATGCCCGAATAAAAATTCTACATGTGCCGAACAACCCAAAGACGGGATTTTTGCTAGATTATTAGGGTTTAGCATGCAAGATAACAACTTTTTATCTAAGTGTGAGGGATTACAACCTTTGTAATCCGCTCTTTCGCTTCACAAGCTCCGAGTAGAAGTCCCTTTGCCGCGATCCACGATCTCCCGGACTCAAGAGAGGCTCCACGACTCGAACGATCCATGCTAGCTTGAAGTGTTCCGAATCTCCGATGATCTACGTCGAAGTTGCAAAAACCCAAGCTTTCTCACTCTATAGAGATGAACACCCTAATCTCATGGGCTAGATAAGATGAGGATGAGAGAGTAGTATTTATGCTTTCATTTTAATTCACTTTCTCACAATTTATCATCACAAATGGAATTTCTAGTAAGCTTTTTCTTTTTTAACTCAAGAGAGAAGAAGATGATAATGAAAAGATAATTGCTTTTGTGATGAATAGAAAAGAAATCTATATGATTGATATATCAACCATGGTCAAGGATGAGTGGCTAAGAGTTTGTAAAGAATAAACTAGAGTTAGGGTTTGGTTAGGTTAAGGATAAGTATCAACTATAATATCTTAACCAAGACAAAAGGAAAAGCTTCTAGAATGTGCAAGAAGAAGCTAACCCTAATCAAACCCTAATCCCATTTAATCATCCTTAAACATGTTTAATAATAAATCATATCATGTCACAATAATATATATCACATATATATTATATATTTGCAACAAAAGAAAATAATACATTTAACATATATCGCATATATATCAATGTATTAATCCGGTGAGAAAATGAAATAATAAAGCGAGCCAATATTAGATAATGTAATACAATATATCATATATATTATTATACATTAAATCATCGAATCAACACTTGATCCAACAATCTAGCTATATCGAATATAACCGACTAATATATCATGTACCGATTCATCGAATCAACACTTGATCCGATGTCCCGATTCATATCAAAATATCTCGAGAATATAATACGGTATCTCATATCGCATTATCCTCGGTCCTGCACATATCACATATGTGCCTCTACCCCGTTTCGCCTGAGCCAAGAAACCTCTGTGTAGGACTCTAAAGAATCGTCAATACGCCGGTAGCAGGTGATGATCATATCAAACACCCACAAGCTGCAAGCGGTCAGCTAAACGTAACAGCCACCCAGGTATTGAGCGATCAGAAGATCAACAAGCTAGCCTGTGCGTTCTCCTGTGAATCCAATCAGTAACACTCCCATACAGTCCGGTATGTTCGTCTGATATGTCGCATATCAGGTCTAGGGGTGGTATACGTCAGACCCCAGTAACCGATAAGTCGTGTCGATGTGAGGCTCATAACAGGTCGAGAAACTACTGGTAACACTTACCAGTATATCTCTATATCAGCCCTGGCCAGGGACTTCCAGTTATAGCCAATCGAACACAGCACAACATCAACTCCCTATACCGAGAGAGACGAATCCCCTCCTATCGCTCATTGCCTCCATGTGATTCGGGACTGTACCCAAAAGCCACCGTTTTGCATGCCCTCTTGGACGTGGTAAGGTGGAAATCAAAGCACAGTAGGAATCACACAAGACTCTATGACGATCTCGGGTCTACAGACTACTCTGTACCAGTGTCACCAGAGAACTGCCATCTGACGTGTGGTATATCACCAACTGGAAGTTCTCGGCGAGTCCGTCCAGTGTACCCAGTCTCCACTGAGCACCCGTACATCATCCTTGATGTCAAACACCGATGGATATGGGATTATCCATCGCCCATCATATGGGTCAAGATGCGTATACGCTAGTCTACTCTGGTGTATCGCCCTGTCTCGATATACCCTCGACTAGGAACATTTATAGGATGTACTCATCGACTACCGTGGCCCCACTAGTATGATCTCATCATAATCCCAGTAGTTGAGTACAGATCCTAAGGGCTTTATCAACATGTGAGAGAAAGACAGTAAACCAATACAAGTCAACATGTTAAGATAAAGTGAAACCAAATAGCATACTATCATGACGAGCAAGAAAGTCCTCTCTGTATATATCTAAGCATCCATCATAATATACTTCAAATGTACAACAATGGCCTCTAGGGCTGTCACGCCCCGCTTCCCAGTGTACGGCGAAGTGGACGCGACGAGGTCCGCTACGTATGTACTCAGAAGTACATACGCTAAGCGTAACTAAGCAATATAAAATATTACACAAGAGACAAGAGTATAAAAAGAACAGCAACTTTTATTTATTAACATTCTTTGTACAATACATGAAAGGAAATACAACTGAAATAAAAGATGCCTAAACAGTGGCATAACAGGAAATGAGAAGTACAGAAAGGAAAAGTGTACAATGAAACTACAGTGCAGGGTCTTCAGTAAACTGCTCCAAGTCTTCTTGCGATGGCTCAATCTCGGCCGGGTCCAAATCACCTGACGACATTCAAAGAAGAGAGAAACAGAATGTCGTCAGCGAACAGGTCGCTCGGTAAGTCCCAAAGATAAGAGAGGAATAGACAGAGAGTAAGAGAGGGAGAGTGTAGCTTTTAATGTTGTATTATAATATTGTAATGTTGTATTAACGCTGTTGTTTGTAGCCTGGTACAGAAGATGCCAGTGTATACGAGGGGAGTCCCACTTACACCGGGGACTTTGGTAACCTGTAGTACAAGGCTCCGTCGATAATACCACGGAACAACGGCATGGATGTAATTACGTCTTAAGTGACCACCTCGTGCCACCTTTAACATATTCCGTACCAGTCTACCCCTTAAACCCCGCGATGTCTTGTTTGTATTGTTATCTTGTAAAATTGTGTTGATTGTATGAGTGATTAACTGACTGACCGAAACCATGATATCTGGGAACGGTTATAACCGTAGAGTCATGTAAATGGAATACTGGAATCATGTAGAAGGAATATCCATGGTTCGGTTCGGTCAAGTTATATAGATTGTTAACTGGATTCAGGGATTCATGTATTCATCTTGAGTTGGAATATGAAAGAATATAGATTGACTTGAATCATTTTCAAGTCAGAAATAGTCAGACTCTAACCCGAGTCAGACTAAAAGAAAGTGGGTTGAAGTTCAATAATTGTTAGGGGCCTTGTTGTAATTTATAAAACTTGAGGGGGTTTTATGTAAAAAGTACTATTGTATAGTTTTCAAGATACACCCCAAGTATTTAATTATCGTCTTTATGTATATACAACAATTTAATGATCAAGATAAATATGTATACACGTTCGAATAGCATGAAATGAGTCAAGTATATTATACGAGTAACTACCAAAAACAATGTTGTAAAGAAACATTATGTACGACTAATTAATCAAGTCAAACGAATGCGAGAACATAAACAAAAATATGGCTCTAAGTGTTTTGCATGTGTGAGTTCCAGTTTCACCTAAATACGACTACCGGTTTGAGAGATATATATGTTTTCGTATCGTCGCGCAAAACATATCAGAATCTATTCGGCACCGTCACATATTTTTAAAATGCAGTTTGAGTTAATTTACATCGGTTTTCAGGTTATGAAAAGTATTATAAAATTATAGGTATTTCGATGAACTTATCGAAAACACCAAGATTCACATGATTTGGATTTCTGAAGCTCTAGTTATGATCATTTTAATATCAGCATTTAAAACAGAAATTCAGATTTCTGGACAGCAACTATATATTCTATTGCAAAGCCTATATCAGGTTGTTTCATGCATTCCTAAGTAATATAATATACAGAAAATTATAGTTCTATCAATGGTGCATCTACACATCTAAATTTTATCACAAACGGACATCGGGTGTTCGAGTTATGTCCAATTTAAAAACAGTGTGCGAATCGGAACAGATTCTGTCCAGATCCGTCACTTAATATTGTAACGCAGTTTTCTTTATCTTAGATGGGTTTTCAGTAAAACTATAAAACTAATAAAATCTAGATCATTCGATGTAGATATCAAAAACACCTGATTTTGCTCAATTTGGATACCGGTATACCAAGTTATGTGTCCTAGAAATTGACCGATAGCTGCAGTTTTCTGTTTTACGATCAGTGAATAAATACGATGTAATTCACAAACCGTTATGCGGATCGATCTAAAATTTTTACAGCATGTATAAAATAATATAATCTATCATATGTAAATTCCATGAAATTTTCAGAAGTAAAAATTAATGTCTAAAAATTATTTTAAACCTAAAGGTATTGATGTGTATACTAAAATCGGCAAAAAGATTAACTAGTATTTTTATGCAAGCTTTATCCTTTCTTTTAATAACCAAACCGATTCCATGAGATATCGTAGATATATTATGGATTGAAATCTATGTTCTCACAACTCGTAATAAACATTCATAATCATGAAGAAAGAATTAAAAATACTTTAATTTGAACAAGAGATAATAAGATATTATTAAACCATATAGAATCATATATATCTAAACTTATGTATATGTATATGTATATGTTTATGTGTATCTTCTCTTATGGATTATGATATGAAAAGAATAAGGGGTTCACGATGCATGACAAGAGGAAAAAAAAAAGAGATGGGGGGAAAGGAGAGAGAAGGGACTTACAAACACAAGCCGGTATTGTCACCGGGCTTGTCTATCCGCCGACAGCCTCGCGTTACTAGCGAGACCTTCTTGAAGAGTTCTTCATGTTCTTCTTCTTGGACTTTAGGTGAAGAGGGAGAAATGAGAGATAGAAAAATATGAGGAAGGAGAAGATGGAGGAGGATAATTAAGATGGTGTAATGGTGAATTATGTATAATAATATATGCATTTAACATAAGAATTAAAAGAGAAATGAAAGGTCACCATTCATTTTGGAAATGAAAGGTCTCATTTGTAGGTTATGAGAAGAATAAAAAATGATAAAAAAATAATTGCAAGAATGGGGATTTGAACATGTGACTTATGGAATAACAATGCAAGGGCTTAACCAATGAGCTATAAGATTGTTCATGCATATATTTAATTAGAATTAAATATATGATGTTGCTTAAAAAGAAAATGGGCTTTTTAGATGGGCTGTAGAGAATAAGAATAATGGATTTGGGTTAAATATTTATGAAAGGAAAAATAAGAATGAGAAGTTAAAAACTTAAATATAAGAAAAAGAAATTGTACCTAGAAAAAAATACATAATAGATTGAGGAATAAAATAATAATAAATTTAATAGAAAAAGGAAAATACCAAGTACAAATAAATACGGTATATTATTGAAGAGGGATAATACAAATGTATAAAGATTTTGGGGTCATTACATTCTACCCTCCTTAAAAATAATTTCGTCCTCGAAATTACTCAAGAAGGATGATGTAACAGAGTAAGGAAACAGGATGATATCTTTTTCGAGCTCCGTCAATTGATACTCTAACCAATTGAGCTAATAAGTCTATAAGATACAAATAGAAAGGATGAATAAGAATTAAGGATTCAAAAGTGGAGAGATGGAGTTCAAGGAAACCGAAGGTGGAGTTCAAGATGGATTCAAGGAATATGTAATGTAAAGAATGTTTTCAGTTGCTGTTTCTTGTGTTATATTGCTTAGGTTGTTCACGCAGAACAGAACTGCATGGTAGTGTTCCATACAGCTCTGACCTGCATGGGCCACCAACAAAACCTGTCACGCCCCGCTTCCCAGTGTACGGCGAAGTGGACGCGACGAGGTCCGCTACGTATGTACTCAGAAGTACATACGCTAAGCGTAACTAAGCAATATAAAATATTACACAAGAGACAAGAGTATAAAAAGAACAGCAACTTTTATTTATTAACATTCTTTGTACAATACATGAAAGGAAATACAACTGAAATAAAAGATGCCTAAACAGTGGCATAACAGGAAATGAGAAGTACAGAAAGGAAAAGTGTACAATGAAACTACAGTGCAGGGTCTTCAGTAAACTGCTCCAAGTCTTCTTGCGATGGCTCAATCTCGGCCGGGTCCAAATCACCTGACGACATTCAAAGAAGAGAGAAACAGAATGTCGTCAGCGAACAGGTCGCTCGGTAAGTCCCAAAGATAAGAGAGGAATAGACAGAGAGTAAGAGAGGGAGAGTGTAGCTTTTAATGTTGTATTATAATATTGTAATGTTGTATTAACGCTGTTGTTTGTAGCCTGGTACAGAAGATGCCAGTGTATACGAGGGGAGTCCCACTTACACCGGGGACTTTGGTAACCTGTAGTACAAGGCTCCGTCGATAATACCACGGAACAACGGCATGGATGTAATTACGTCTTAAGTGACCACCTCGTGCCACCTTTAACATATTCCGTACCAGTCTACCCCTTAAACCCCGCGATGTCTTGTTTGTATTGTTATCTTGTAAAATTGTGTTGATTGTATGAGTGATTAACTGACTGACCGAAACCATGATATCTGGGAACGGTTATAACCGTAGAGTCATGTAAATGGAATACTGGAATCATGTAGAAGGAATATCCATGGTTCGGTTCGGTCAAGTTATATAGATTGTTAACTGGATTCAGGGATTCATGTATTCATCTTGAGTTGGAATATGAAAGAATATAGATTGACTTGAATCATTTTCAAGTCAGAAATAGTCAGACTCTAACCCGAGTCAGACTAAAAGAAAGTGGGTTGAAGTTCAATAATTGTTAGGGGCCTTGTTGTAATTTATAAAACTTGAGGGGGTTTTATGTAAAAAGTACTATTGTATAGTTTTCAAGATACACCCCAAGTATTTAATTATCGTCTTTATGTATATACAACAATTTAATGATCAAGATAAATATGTATACACGTTCGAATAGCATGAAATGAGTCAAGTATATTATACGAGTAACTACCAAAAACAATGTTGTAAAGAAACATTATGTACGACTAATTAATCAAGTCAAACGAATGCGAGAACATAAACAAAAATATGGCTCTAAGTGTTTTGCATGTGTGAGTTCCAGTTTCACCTAAATACGACTACCGGTTTGAGAGATATATATGTTTTCGTATCGTCGCGCAAAACATATCAGAATCTATTCGGCACCGTCACATATTTTTAAAATGCAGTTTGAGTTAATTTACATCGGTTTTCAGGTTATGAAAAGTATTATAAAATTATAGGTATTTCGATGAACTTATCGAAAACACCAAGATTCACATGATTTGGATTTCTGAAGCTCTAGTTATGATCATTTTAATATCAGCATTTAAAACAGAAATTCAGATTTCTGGACAGCAACTATATATTCTATTGCAAAGCCTATATCAGGTTGTTTCATGCATTCCTAAGTAATATAATATACATAAAATTATAGTTCTATCAATGGTGCATCTACACATCTAAATTTTATCACAAACGGACATCGGGTGTTCGAGTTATGTCCAATTTAAAAACAGTGTGCGAATCGGAACAGATTCTGTCCAGATCCGTCACTTAATATTGTAACACAGTTTTCTTTATCTTAGATGGGTTTTCAGTAAAACTATAAAACTAATAAAATCTAGATCATTCGATGTAGATATCAAAAACACCTGATTTTGCTCAATTTGGATACCGGTATACCAAGTTATGTGTCCTAGAAATTGACCGATAGCTGCAGTTTTCTGTTTTACGATCAGTGAATAAATACGATGTAATTCACAAACCGTTATGCGGATCGATCTAAAATTTTTACAGCATGTATAAAATAATATAATCTATCATATGTAAATTCCATGAAATTTTCAGAAGTAAAAATTAATGTCTAAAAATTATTTTAAACCTAAAGGTATTGATGTGTATACTAAAATCGGCAAAAAGATTAACTAGTATTTTTATGCAAGCTTTATCCTTTCTTTTAATAACCAAACCGATTCCATGAGATATCGTAGATATATTATGGATTGAAATCTATGTTCTCACAACTTGTAATAAACATTCATAATCATGAAGAAAGAATTAAAAATACTTTAATTTGAACAAGAGATAATAAGATATTATTAAACCATATAGAATCATATATATCTAAACTTATGTATATGTATATGTATATGTTTATGTGTATCTTCTCTTATGGATTATGATATGAAAAGAATAAGGGGTTCACGATGCATGACAAGAGGAAAAAAAAAAGAGATGGGGGGAAAGGAGAGAGAAGGGACTTACAAACACAAGCCGGTATTGTCACCGGGCTTGTCTATCCGCCGACAGCCTCGCGTTACTAGCGAGACCTTCTTGAAGAGTTCTTCATGTTCTTCTTCTTGGACTTTAGGTGAAGAGGGAGAAATGAGAGATAGAAAAATATGAGGAAGGAGAAGATGGAGGAGGATAATTAAGATGGTGTAATGGTGAATTATGTATAATAATATATGCATTTAACATAAGAATTAAAAGAGAAATGAAAGGTCACCATTCATTTTGGAAATGAAAGGTCTCATTTGTAGGTTATGAGAAGAATAAAAAATGATAAAAAAATAATTGCAAGAATGGGGATTTGAACATGTGACTTATGGAATAACAATGCAAGGGCTTAACCAATGAGCTATAAGATTGTTCATGCATATATTTAATTAGAATTAAATATATGATGTTGCTTAAAAAGAAAATGGGCTTTTTAGATGGGCTGTAGAGAATAAGAATAATGGATTTGGGTTAAATATTTATGAAAGGAAAAATAAGAATGAGAAGTTAAAAACTTAAATATAAGAAAAAGAAATTGTACCTAGAAAAAAATACATAATAGATTGAGGAATAAAATAATAATAAATTTAATAGAAAAAGGAAAATACCAAGTACAAATAAATACGGTATATTATTGAAGAGGGATAATACAAATGTATAAAGATTTTGGGGTCATTACAAGGGCATATACATAACTAACAGTCATCACCTTCTCTATCTTTGCCTCGGTCTAAATACCTGAGCACCTTGAAACCCTAGCCCTTTCTTTCTTTCTTTCTCCTTCTTTTCTTTTCTTCTCTTTTCTTGATTCGTATTTTTCCGGTGATCACCGCCGGAGCCGCGCCGCCGCCAACGATCCAGACGATCCAGTGAACATCCCCTACCTATGTGGTTATCCTCTTACCTTGTCTGGACCCGTCCCATGTGCGTTGCGACGATTACCCGATGTCGGACGTACCGTACGCACCCGTCGTGCAATTCGTTCAGGCAAGTTTATCTTGCTACATGCTATATTATTATATTTTGCATTCATATGAATAAAAATATCACATGTTCACTCATTGTACATCCATGTTACTGTTTTACTGTTTTCGGATAGCCGTACGTATCCATACCGTTATTTACATATCTAGTCGCATGCAAGTTTATCTTGCTACATGCTATATTATTATATTTTGCATCAATATGAATAAAAATATCACATGTTCACTGCATTGTATATCCATGTTACTGTTTTACTGTTTTCGGATAGCCGTACGTATCCATACCGTTATTTACATATCTAGTCGCATGCAAGTTTATCTTGCTACATGCTATATTATTATATTTTGCATCCATATGAATAAAAATATCACATGTTCACTGCATTGTACATCCATGTTATTGTTTAACTGTTTTCGGATAGCCGTATGTATCCATACCGTTATTTACATATCTAGTCGCTTGCAAGTTTATCTTGCTACATATTATACTACTATATTTTGCATTCATGAGAATAATAATATTACATATTGTTTAGTTATGCATCCATATTATAATTTTACAGTCTTTCGATACCCGTATGCATCCATATTATTTATTATATACATAGCTACATTTACAGATCACGTTATTTCATATTATTGTTATACTAATACCCCATACTTGATGATGTGCATCCTATATAGTCTTGGAGCTGTAAATGTAACTCTGGCAGATAATTATGCATCCATGTTTTATTGTGTATCCATACCATTAATTCTGCATATCTAGTTGCATGCTATATTATATTAATTCATATTATTGTTACATTAGTACCTCATACTTGATAATGTGCATCCTACATAGTCATGATGTAACCCCTGATAAATATTTGTGCATCCATACTTTCACTGTACATCCGTACCTTTATCGTGATTCGATACTTCCTACATTTTACTATTAGGGCACTCACTTGATACATGTACACTACCTGACATGACCTGATATACCACTGCTTGACTTGATACCTGATCCTATTACTAATGCCGACAATCCTGACCTGTTGTCCCGACGGACATATCCTGTTGTCTGTATACACAAACCTGTACCTGCTTGATCCTGTGTTGGCATTAGCTCCAGATTATCAATACCTGACTTGAACACATAACCTTGGGGGTATAGGGAAATCAAAAGTGTATCTAAAGTGTAGCTTAAAAGGGTATTACTTGATCCGTAGTCCCGGGGGATAACGGAACAGAATCATTCGTGATTCTTACTTGATCCGTGGTCCCAGGAGATAACGGGACAGAGTCATTCGTGACTCCCACTACCTGATCCGTGGTCCTGGGGGATAACGGGACATATCTTTCGAGTTACATGGAGGAGTACACTAATTGGTTTCAAACAAACTTTAGAATAGTTAACCCAGTAGCACAGTTTAGATTGATCACTGCACGTCACATATACTGATACACTTCACTGTTCTATATCCGTATTTACTTGTTACATTTATGTTACTATTCATGCCTTCATATCTCGTTACATCCTAGTTACTTATTATTATTGATATTATGACGCACTGCCGTCTGGGTTTTGCATGGCCCATATCCTTTCTCTCTCTCGCAGGCCGACCAGGAGTATTTCAGTCGACAGGCCGAGCAGTGAGGATCCTGTTAGTATTCTAGTTTAGTTTTCCTTCAGCATTTTCATTTCCTGATGTAAGCCCGTATTTGGGACGTACCTTCCAATTTGTTATTGTTACTTGGATTTATTGCTCCCACATATTATTTCTTGAATCGTATATTCTGGCATATGGAAATGTACTAGATAGTTTATTTTATTTTTTACTGTTCTTGATATCTTATAGACAGCCGTAATGTGACTGTGGAGGGATATTTTCTAGCCATAGGTAGCATGGTTGGCTCTGTCACGTGACGATCTTAGCGCACTCTGGGAAGCGGGGCGTGACAGGGTTTGTTTGGTATCAGAGCCATAGGATTTAGGTTAATCGGGTTTAATTATTTTGTAGTTGGGTATTGGACCCAATACACGAGTCAGAAAACCCGTAATTAGGAACATGTCCTGCCATATTATTATCGTGATTCTTGAATCATATCTTTCTCTTGATCCTTGTCTTGACGATATGCAAACAACTTTGCATCTCGACTTGAAGCCTTCTGGTTCCCTATTATTTCTTTATATTCTGATACTAGGATTTGGGCGACCTGAATGGAGTTTTGTGATTGTAACTATGAACTGCAGCATGGTTACAATGCGGTACTCTATTTAAGTAACTTGGAGTCCTAGTCTTGATTCACTTCCTTGCTTCATGGTCATTATATTGCCTTGCTTCTCTTGCTTTCTAGTTCATATTTTATCGCAAGCTTGAATTCTGTTTACCATGCTTATCTTCTTCAGTGTTTGGCTTTAGGTGAAGTCATTTCGGATATCCTACTTGTTTATGATTTTCCTGCATTAGCATCATTCGATTCCGGTGCATCCCATTGTTTGATGTTGTCTTGGGAATGGATTTTCTCGGCACTTTCCACGCTCACATTGATTGTAGGGCAAAGAAAGTGATTTTCCAGATTCCCGAACATCCGAAGTTTGTTTTCGCTGGAGGAAGCAGTTCTGTCGGGCCAGTCGAGTTTAGGGCTAAGACGACAAACAATATTCTTTCATCGATGGAAGTTTATAAGGAAGAAGCGCCAGCTGTAGTTCGAGAGTTCATGGACGTGTCCGAGGACATCTCGGGTTTACCACCAAAACGAGATGTGGAGTTCGCGATTGATCTTGTTCCTGGTACAGCGCCAATCTCAAAGGCGTACTATCCAATGGCACCAGTAGAGTTGGAAGAAGTCAAGAAGCAGGTTACCGAATTACTAGAGAAGGGTTGGATTCATAGTAGTAATTCACCTTGGGGAGCTCCAGTTCTTCTAGTCAAGAAGAAAGATGGCACAAAGAGGATGTGCATCGATTATCGAGAATTAAACCGGGTGACTATTAAGAACAAGTACCCGATCCCTCACATTGGCAAATTATTCGAGCAACTTAGTGGCGCGAGGGTATTCTCGAAGCTGGATTTGCGATCCGGATATCATCAGGTGCGAGTTAAACCAGAGGATATATGCAAGACTGCGTTCCAAACTCGGTATGGACATTACGAGTACTTAGTGATGCCATTCGAAGTCACGAATGCACCGGCGATATTTATGGACTTGATGAACCGAATCTTTTCACCATTTTTGGACCAGTTTATAGTGGCGTTTATTGATGATATTCTGGTCTATTCGAAAAGCCTGGAAGAGCATGCAGAATACTTGAAGATCGCACTGCAGACATTGAGGTAAGAAAGATTATATGCAAAGATGAGCAAGTGTGAGTTTTGGCTTGAAGAAGTGAAGTTTTTGGGGCACGTCGTATCCGGAGATGGAATCGCCGTTGATCCCGAGAAGACTACAGCAGTTCAAGATTGGCCGATTCCGAAGAACGTACCAGAGATCAGAAGTTTTCTTGGACTTGCCGTATATTATAGAAGGTTCGTGGAGAATTTTGCTTGTTTGGCTGAGCCTTTGACCAAGCTTACGCGTAAGGAGGTACCGTTCATATGGATGGATAGTTGTGCGTCAGCTTTTGAGGCGTTGAAGCAAAGGTTGATAACCGCTCCTATTTTGACCGTACCAGACAGTTCCAGAGGATTGGTTATTCACAGCAACGCATCTGGGAAAGGTTTGGGATGTGTTTTGATGCAGCATGGAAAGATTATAGCTTACGAATCGAGACAGTTGAAGACCCATGAGAAGAATTACCCAACTCATGATTTGGAGTTTGCAGCAGTAATTTTCGCTTTGAAGATTTGGAGACACTACTTATTGGGAGAAAGGGTTAAAGTATTCACCGATCACAAAAGCCTAAAATATGTGTTCACACAGAAAGAGCTAAACATGAGGCAGCGTAGATGGTTGGAGCTGATGGCTGACTATGATCTTGATCTCAAGTACCATCCGGGGAAAGTTAATGTAGTGCCGGATGCGTTTAGTCGGTTGTCAGCAATTCGGGTGTTGACTGCACAGAAGGAGCTTATCGAGAATTTTCGGAGATTCGAGTTGGAGGTTGTGCTACCGCATTCTTCGGGACAATTGATGCAGTTGCAAGTACAGTCGTCGTTGATCGAGAGTATTAAAGCAGCACAGTCACAGGACCCAAGATTGCAGATGTAACAACCCTAATTTTCTTATACACTTTTTCCTATACAAAAATTTTCAGATATTTCTTTTTCAAAATCCACAAAGGGGTTTTTTAGCCTGAGCACAAGATTTAGGTAATTATTTTTGTTTTTAATTACAAGCTACAAGAATGAAATAACTCCATTTTTAGTGTACAAGAAATTACTTTAAAATTTAATGTATACTTGGAGTATTTACTCTTGCTGCTATCATTTTAAGTAATTAAATAACACAATAATTACAAGAAGGAGGTTGTAGCTCATTGGTAATACCTTGCACTGCTGAACCAAGCCACCGGAGTTCAAATCCCATGCCCCATATTATTTTTGTATTTATTTTGTTTTAATTTATTTGGAAGTCAACGGTAAAAAGGCCATAACTCCCAAAATATGTACTGGACAATAAAAAGTAAATATACCAAATTGTACCCCCAGAAATTCACCGGCCAATGGACCCCCGACTCGGCGCCTCCGGCCGGTGACTCGGCCGACTCGGTCCGGCGCCGCCGGCCGGACTTGGCCGGACGGCCGAGTCACCAACTGAGAAAAGTTGGCTCTTGACTTGGTCAACCCTCTTGCACACTTATTATACCTGGATCGGTTTTGATTTGGCCAATAAATCTCTTTTACTCTTAGGTTTAATGATTTTTAATGAATTTTTAATGTTTTTTATATTTTCTTTTAATATTTTTTAACCCTAACCCTAACCCTAGCCTAGCCCTATATAAAGACCCCTACCCTCTACCATTTCACCTCACCACTCTAAGTTCACTCTCCCAAATTCTCGAGAAATCGGTGCGAAGAGCGAGAAGCGAAGCGCTGCCGAAACCGACGACGGATTCCGGCGACCGGATCAGAACCTTCGCGACGTTTTCAACGCATCGACAACCACCACCTTCTTTAGCATCCTTAGCTTGTCCAAAACCGTAAGTCCCATCCCTTCTATCTCTCTTTTCTATAAATGTAAAAATACGACTTTTTGGAACCCGACGGAAATCGGACAAACCGATTTCCGATTCGGTTTTTCTATAAATTTCCACTTGTCACCTAATACATAATATCTACCCATATTCATGTTGACTATTAATCACCCATAAACCAATTTAATCAAACTTTTTCACATGAAATGATAACTTCTTTGCAAAACCATATTCTTTTCATAAAAGTACCATGAAGTTAATTTTTCTTAGTTTAATTAACTCCCTCACTCCTAAATAGGTTTATCTTGATCACTAAACTTGTAGAAATCAATTTGAATGAAATTTCACACATAAAATGATAACGTTTTCAAATACCGTATTCTTACGCTATAATACCTTTAAGTTTAACATAACATGTTTTATCTTTAAACTTCACCAAAACTTAAAATAAGTCACGGGGTAATGACCTACCCCTATACACACTCAATATAACCCTAATTGTTAAATATCAAAACACAGAATACGAAATTACAGGACTTTTCACTAAAATACCCTAATCTTTATTTAAAGCTTTAAGTTGTAAACTTTTCTAGATAAAATCTTTTAATAAAATGAAAACACGATTGGTCATGGACATCGATCGTTTATCTAAACTGTCTTGTGGTGCCTAGGTAAGTGTGTCTAAGTCTAGTGGTTTTTAATTAGGCCCACGACTGTGGTGTAGGGTTCCTAGGCACACTAATGAGGTCTCACAAGGCATCAACCATGCCAATTTCAAATTTTACAAGTGCCGAGAAACCCTAATACGGATTCGTTGACTAGAGTTTAGGCGACAAAGTGAAACTAGTTAACATCTTAACTAAAAGAAAGAGGCTACAACCTTTGTAGATCCGGTTCTCCACTTCCTTAGCTCCACGTAGACGTCCTCTCGCTGTCCATACCGGATTTCGGACTCTGGCATCGGGTTCATCGGAGAAATGAGCAGGCTAGGTCGTCGGCTTCGATACCGAAGATGATCTACGTCGAGGCAACACAAGATCAAGCTCCAACATCACCAAGTAATAAACTTGTGAAGAAAACACCCTATACTACTTGGCAAGAGATAGAGGATGAAGAAATAGGAGGTGGGTTCACTTTAGAATTGGATTTCTCACTCTTTTACTTAAGATGCCATTAATGGAGTCAAGCTTTCTTCTTGATCAAGAGGAAGAAGAAGAAGATAGAATATGATGAGTATTAACCAAAAAGAAAAATAATAATATCAATACTTATCATATCCTAACCTTGGTTAAGTGTAGAGAGTAAATTAGGGTTAGGTGAATGGTTAGGTTAAGAGAAGAAAACAAAAATGGTCAAGGTTTCAACTCTTCATGAAGCTTCATGAAAGAGACAAAGAAAGCTACCATTTCCATTTTCTTTTCCAAAATGAATAATCAAAATAAATAAATGAATAAATAAACAAAACCCTAACCATTCATATAACCATGGTTTAATCTTTACACAAAGTCAAGTTTACATATATCATCAAACATGATATAATCAAGTGCACACAAAAATATATCACATATACAATGTGCACATCAAGTGAGAAAAACCTTTTAAAGTGAACCAATACTAGTTAATGCAAAGTAATATATCAAATATATAATTATACATTAAATCATTAAATCAACACTTGATTCAATGATCCGGTCATGTCGCACATAACCGACTAGTATACAATGTATCGACTTATCGAATCAATCTTCGATTCGATAATTAGGTTATATCGCATACAACCAATCGAAACATTCATCGCGAGAATGAATTACGGTATCACATACACGCATCATTCTTGGTCCTGCACATATCTCATATGCGCTCCTATTTCGTTTCGCTTGAGCCAGGAAACCTCTGTGTAGGACTCTAAAGACTCGTCAATACGCCGACAGCAGATGATGATCATATTAAGCACCCACAAGCCGCAAGCGGTCTGCTAAACGTAATGGCCACCCGGGTATTGAGCGATCAGAAGATCGACGAGCAAGCCCGCTCACACTCCTGTGAATCCAACCAGTAACACTTACCGTACAGTCCGGTCTGTTCGTCTGATATGTCGCATATCAAGTCTAGGGGTGGTAAACGTCAGACCCCAATAACCGATAAGTCGTGCCGATGTGAGGCTCATAACGGGTCGAGAAACTACTGGTAACACTTACCAGCAAATCTCTGATCAGCCCTGGCCAGGGACTTCCCTGTTACGGCCAATCGAGCACAGCGCAACATCAACCCCAATACCGGGAGAGACGAAACCCCTTCTATCGCTCATTGCCTCAATGTGACTCGGGACTATGCCCAAAAACCACCGTTTTGCACGCCCTCATGGACGTGGTAAGGTGGAGATCAAAGCACAGTGGGAATCACATAAGACTCTATGACGATCTCGGGTCTACAGACTAACCTGCACAAGTGTCACCTGAGAACTGCCATCTGACGTGAGGTATAATACCATCTGGGAGTTCTCGGCGAGTCCGTCCAGTGTACCCAGACTCCACTGAGCACCCGTATACCCTCTCTGATGTCAAACACCAATGGATATGGGATCATCCATCGCCCATCTCATGGGTCGAGAAGCGTATACGCTAGTCTACACTGGTATATCGATGCCCCGTCTCGATACACCCACGACTAGGGACCTTGAAGGATGTACCTATGGACTACCATGTCCCTACTAGTATGATCTGCATCATAATCCAAGTAGTCAAGTACACATCCTAAGGGCTTTACCAACATGTAACTATAAGACAGTTTAAAGAGACTAGTATACATGTTAAGATAAAGTGCAACCAGATAGCATACTATCATATCGAGCAAGAAAGTCATCTCTATATATGTCCAAGCATCCAATATAATATACATCATCTGTACAATACTGGCCTCTAGGGCATACATACAACTAACAATCTCCCACTTGCACTAGGGCCAGCTGCTGTAGTATCGCATACCGAGCATCCCGAAGAGTCTCTCAAACTGTATCTGGGGAATGGCCTTCGTGAGTGGATCCGCCGTGTTGTTCTTCGTGTCAACCCTCCTGACCTCGATCTCCCAGCGATCAACTATCTTCCGGATGAGGTGATACCGCCTCAGAATATGCCTGGATCGCTGATGGGACCTGGGTTCCTTGGCCAATGCCACCGCTCCATTGTTATCGCAATACAAAGGTATTGGATGCTCAATGGATGGAACCACACCAAGTTCAGTAATGAACTTCTTGATCCAGACAGCCTCTTTAACAACATCGTTGGCAGCGATGTATTCAGCCTCCATCGTCGAGTCTGCCATGGTTTCCTGCTTGGAACTCTTCCAGCTAACCGCCCCTCCGTAAAGGGTAAAGACAAATCCCGACTGCGACTTAGAGTCGTCCTTATCACTCTGGAAGCTTGAATCGGTAAAGGACTCCACTTGGAGTTCTCCGTTACCATACACCAAGAGCATCTCTTTAGTCCTTCGTAAGTACTTGAGAATGTTCTTCACAGCTGTCCAGTGACTCTCTCCAGGATCAGCTTGATACCTGCTCACTACACTTAGTGAGTATGCTACATCGGGTCTGGTACATAGCATCGCGTACATGATAGAGCCTACAGCCGAAGCATAGGGTATCCCTTGCATGCGAGCTCTCTCCAAATCAGTCTTGGGAGACATCTCTTTGGAGAGAGTAACTCCAGAGATCGTGGGCAAGTTCCCACGCTTGGATTCTTCCATACTAAACCTCTTTAGTATGGTGTCAATGTACCTGGATTGGGACAATCCCAAAATCCGTTTGGATCTATCTCTATAGATCCTAATTCCCAATATGCAGGAGGCATCACCAAGATCTTTCATTGAGAATCTTTGTGATAAGAAGAGCTTGACCGCTTGCAGCATAGGAATATCATTTCCTATCAAGAGTATGTCGTCCACGTACAATACGAGGAAGACAACCTTACTCTCTGCCACCTTCTTGTAGATACAAGGTTCATCTGGGTTTTTGACGAAATCAAACTCTTTGATAACGACGTCAAAGTAGATGTTCCAACTTCGCGATGCTTGCTTTAATCCATAAATGGATTTAAGCAGCTTGCACACCTTCCAGCTGCTCCCACTGTCTACGAAGCCCTCTGGCTGAGTCATGTACACGCACTCTTCTAAATCACCATTTAGAAAGGCGGTCTTAACATCCATTTGCCAGATTTCGTAGTCATGATATGCAGCGATGGCAAGCATGATCCGGATGGATTTAAGCATAGCCACTGGAGAAAAGGTTTCGTCATAGTCCACATCTGGTTTTTGACGAAAACCTTTTGCAACAAGTCTAGCTTTGAAAGTCTCCATTTTCCCATCTACACCAAGTTTTTTCTTGAAGATCCACTTGCTCCCAATGGGTTTTACCCCTTCAGGAGCAACATCCAAAGTCCATACTTTGTTGGTGTACATGGATTCCATCTCGGACCGCATTGCATCCAGCCATTTCACTGAGTATTTACTCGTGATGGACTGCTCGAAACTAGTTGGGTCATCATCCTCCATGATGCAATCCTCGCTCCCACCATCCATGAGAAAACCGTAGTATCTCTCAGGTCGGCGAGGAACCCTACTAGATCAGCGGAGAGGCTGAGGTTTATTGGGAGCTACTGAATCTTCTGGCTCCACTAAATCTTCAGTTACGGTTTGTGTATCTGGAACTTCTTCCAGCTCTACCACTTTGCCACTAATTTCTTTTTCAAGGAATTCCTTTTCTAAAAAGGTGGCATATTGAGAAACAAACACCTTTTGTTCTTCAGCATGGTAGAAAAGATATCCTTGGGAATTCTTAGGATATCCCACAAACTTGCAAAGAACTGACCGTACCTTGAGTTTGTCTGGATTTTGCCTTTTGACATAGGCCGGACAACCCCATATCTTAACTCGCTTAAAATATGGTCTCTTCCCACTCCATATCTCATATGGTGTGGTAGGTACAGATTTAGATGGAACTTGATTCAATAGGTATGCTGCTGTCTCTAGCGCATATCCCCAGAAGGAAATAGGTAACTCAGCTGTGCTCATCATAGAGCGCACCATATCTAATAGGGTGCGGTTCCTCCGTTCTGATACACTGTTGTGCTGTGGTGTATATGGAGGAGTCAGCTAAGAGAGAATCCCATTCTCTTTTAGGAAGTCCAGGAATTCATTGCTCAAGTATTCACCTCCTCGATCAGATCGAAGGATTTTAATACTTTTTCCGGTTTGGTTCTCGACTTCTTGTTTATATTCTCTAAATTTCTCAAAAGCTTCACACTATTGTCTTATCAAGAACACATGTCCGTATCTTGAGAAATCGTCAGTGAATGTAATGAAGTACGAAGAACCATCCCTGGCATGTGTAGACATGGGACCGCATACATCACTATGTATCAGTCCTAAGAGTTCGGTAACTCTTTCTCCGTGTCCCGTAAACGGAGTTTTGGTCATTTTGCCTTTGAGACATGACTGGCAAGTGTCATAAGATGAAAATTCGAACGGTTTCAAGTATCCATCCTTATGCAACTTAGCCAGCCGTGTCGCATTTATATGACCGAGTCTACAATGCCACAAGAAGGATTCGTTCATTTCTGAACTCTTCCTCTTGTGTGTGTTTGTTATACTCAGAACTGTTGATTGATTTAGAACATAAATGCCATTGCACAACGTGCCTGATCCAACCAACTTTTGGTTACGAAAAATGTTCATAACATTGTCCTGTAATACAAAATTATATCCCTCTTTACTCAACAAAGAAACCGATATAATGTTGCATATCAGGTTCGGCATATAATAGCATTCGTTCAGAACCAATGTATTACCAGTTGGTAATACAAGGTGATATTCCCCGACAGTCTTAGCTACAACAATTGCACCATTTCCAACTCTAATGTTTTTATCACCTTTTCCAAGTTCTCTACCTTTCCTGAGCCCATGTAACTGATTACATATATGGGATCCTGACCCGGTATCTAATACCCAGGACGTAGGGCAAATGGAGAAACAGTTCTCTATAACGAACACACTCGAAGAAAATGCATCAACATGTACTTTCTTCATTTGGGTGGCATGGGAATCCTGGTATTCCCCTATATCCTGTTCAGTCCTATAACTCTTATAAGAAAGAACGGAACCAACGTTCCCCAGCACAGTATAACATGCGGGTTCGGTCAATACATCCATATTATTATCTTGATTAGGGCATGACATGGTCGCTACCTGGAGAGAGAAGAAAACACTTTAGCGTATGCTCTTGCAAGATCAGATTGGTTATTATCTTATCTAATCAGGATGGCTCCCACTGGTTTTTATCAAATCTTCCTTCAAACCTTAAAAGGAAAGACTAGCCGGGATTAATTACACCTTACAACTTCGTCGATCCTTCAGCCAGGCCAGTGTCGGTACTTTGAGGGAGGTTCCCCGTGCTTTCGCACGGACCTAATTAAAGTAAACCTCGTTTTCCCAGAGGCGTAACCCCGTTGACACCTTTCTAGACACCTACTTGATTGGCTAATTGTAATGTGTAAAACTCTCCCAGGAGTAACTCTTACTCGCAGTGGGTATCGGGATCCAACTATCTCATAGAAGGTATGCAATCTCATTGCAAATTTCAATACTTGAAATTCCCGATAATATTTTGCCCCTAGCAGCTATATGACCTTAACATAGTCAACAAATCATAAGTGCTAGTCAAGTTCAACCCGTCATTTCCTGATTGAATTAAACCCACTCGCACGACCCTTAACATAGTCAACAAAGTCGCACGACTACCCTAATCCAATCGCATCATATGCTTATACAGATAAGCGCTAATTAGCTACCGCACACTTGTTGGAGATAGTGCCCTCAGAGTCAATTATTAGGTCACAGGTACGTGATTGTAATGATTGAGGGAGGACCTATCCCGGTAGGACAGTCTTACTCGAGATGATAGTATGCTATCTGGTTTACCTTTATCATCGTGTACTGTTTAAGGTGACCTGACACGTCGCTATTACACGTTGATAGAGCCCCTAGGATTCTTGCTTGACCACCAGCAGTATGAGGGCGATCATATAAGTGGGAGCTGGGGGTCTATAAGCTTATCCTTAAAAGGTCCCTAGTCGTGGGAGTTTCGAGACTGGGCATCGATACTCCATTAGTAGACTAGTGTATACAGTCGAGACCCCGACGAGGGGCGGTGGCCGGTCTCACAAGCCACTGGTGTCAGTTGGATCACCTAAGATGTATACAGGTGCTCATTGGGTTATGAGTACACCGGACAGGACTCGCCGGGAACATGCTAGTTGGTCATATACCAGACGTCAGATGGCAGTTCCCTGGTGACATGTGTGCAGGTTAGTTCATCGACCTGGGGATCGTCATTTGTCTCGTGTGAGTTCCCACTGTACTTTGATTACTACCCTACCACGGCTCAAAGGAGTCGTGCAAACAGGTTTTAGTTGGGTACAGTCCTGAGCCACATGGAGGCAGTGAGCGTATCTTCAGGGGTTCGTCTCTCCCGGTATTGGGGGTGAGGTCGTGCTGTGTCTAGGAGAGCCATTACACAAAGTCCTTGGCCAAGGCAAGGAGATTTACTGGTAGGTATTCCAGTAGTATCTCAGGGTGTTCTGGGCTACACTCCGACACGACTTGTACCGCTTTTGGGGGTCTGACTTATACCAACCCCCTAGGCCCGCCATGCGATACTCATAGACGAACGGACCGGACTGCACGGATATTGTCACTGACAGGCTCAGTTGGGTGTCGGGGTGAGCTTCCTCATGGACGTCCCATTTGGTCAGTACCTGGTAGCCCGTCACGTATTGGCTTATACCTCTGACGTGCTAGTGGTTAAATCCACAACCAAGGTGTTGACGAGTCTTTAGAGTCCCCCACATTCAGTTACTCAGCTTTCGGGCGAAAGGTTGTAGAGGCCGTATGGAGATATGGCAAGGTCCGATCAGATACGTGCGGTATTGCACGGATCAGGATCGGACAGTTTGTACTATAGGCCGTATGGTTATATGGCAGGGTTCGATCAGATACGTGCGGTATTGCACGGATCAGGATCGAACAGATATTACTAGCCGGTTTTGGTATAAGCCGGATTCTAGTATAGTACAGTGGAGATTTTGTCTCATTGCATTTGTATTTCGGTCGGAATACAAATGCGGGTGTGTATGCACAGTATCGGGGTTTTCCTGTAATTTATTACGGGACCAGTTTTCTGGAGTTGCCAGTTTGCTTTCCGTTTCGGCCGATTTCCATTGTTCCGTTCATTGGCCGAAGATTGGTGGAGGAGGGTTTATTTGCATTGTTGCAAATAGGCATTTGTGGAGGGGATCTTTGCTTTTTGTAGCATCATGATAGTCTTCATGATGGTGCACCATCCATTGACTTGCTTGATTTATACTTCATGATGGCTTGACTTTGTTAGCATCATGTTTGTTGATGATTAGTGTGTTGAGTGTGGTTTTGGTGTTAGTGATCATGTTCTTTCATGATGGCTTTTGTTTCCCTCTTGCATTATGGTGTGATCTATCTCATTCTATCACCCCACTCTCTCATTCCTCCCTCTCTTGAAGTCTTGGCCGGCCACTCCCTTAGTGGGGCTGTCCCAATTTTTTGGGTGGGTCTTTTAGCTCATTTCATGTTGCAAAAACCCACAAGATCATTCTCAAAAAGCTCCAAGTTCAATCCCTCCACAAAAGGCAATTCCACAAACCCCAAAATGAGACCTGCTCACTACATATTCTACAACGAACCTTGGGCACGTCGAGTAGCCGGCTTCGTGCCCGAGTTGCCTCGGCATTGAGGTGGGAGCCCGTAAAAGAAGAAGGCGATGTGGTGCACTTCCGGCGACGAGGAGGAGACGGGACTTTTCCGCAGGAGATCGGGACCATGACGAGAAGACCGGAGGACTTGGATCGTCGGTATATCTCTAACCCATCTTCTAGTTAGCTTAGACTTGTTAATGGTTTCGATCCGGGTGTTTAGTGCGCGGTGGTGCCGGTTTGCTAAGTCCGCAAAATTTAAGTTTTTCACCGCTTCCGCATTCCGGCGTCGGATTGACGTCCGGGGCGCCGCCGTGCACTTACAACACTACGCCTTAACATAGTCAACAAACGTAGGACGAATACTAACTAGTACTTATCTGAAATGACGGAGGACTACGACAGGTTTTTCTGAAAACCTATTGCGTAATGAACTCGATATCGTTGTAGAATCTTGAAGTTTTGAAATGGAGTGATTTTGAGGCTTTTCTAGTTTTGCTAAAGGGGTCACTCCCGGTGAAGGGATCGTCGGCCCTTTCCTCGTCGAATGAGGTGCGGGATATATCATATATATCACTGTGCAAAGCAAAAACTATAGAAGCAATCAAAAGTCAAACCGAGTGTGTAGCATCTGCCAGTTATTGCTAAAGGGGTCACTCCCGGTGAAGGGATCTCGGCCCTTTCCTCATCGAATAAGGTGCAGAGTATATCATATATACCGCTATGCAAAACAAAACTGTAGCTACCCCTTTTATTTAAAAGTTGATTCTACAACATCTTTTAGGTTTCTTTTCTTTCATTAATCACATTAATGAAGTCCCATCATTTAAGTCACCTAAACATCACAGATAAATACGACGTACACTTATGCCATCCGCATTCGCCTCGATGTCCTCTCGTGCACCGTTAGGTTAGGTAACTAACGACAGAGCAGGGCATGGCTAGTGCGGGTGCAAAACATAAGTAACGTCTATATAATATATCATATATACTATATACTGTATCCATCGGCACAAATCAAATGATCACATCACAGATATCGCAGCAGAAAATATCATATGAAATATTGGATATACTAGGACGTCCGTGTTTTTAATACGAGCCAGTATAAAACATGGATTCCACGGTCGTGATGAATAGCCAATCCCACACCCCTAGACCCCTACGAGAGCGGCAAGAAACCCTACCAATTCTAGGGTTAGGAGACCCGGACTCGACCCCTCGAGATGGTCTCCCACTGGACCCTAGAACCCGGTTACTTGTGCTCCCCTCCTTGGGTCTATCCTAATGCGGAAAAGTAAAAAAATATACAAAAGGTGACAACTTCCGCAACCTGGAAGTGCCCCAATAAAAGAATATTACATACAAGTTTTTACATGAATGAAAATGAAAAACACTCATCTCACATAAAAACCCCCGGCTATTCGAACACGATGATCCAATATAACGTATCCAGCAACACAAAACATCACATGTCATCAACGTAAGTAAATATGCACATCCCAATTGTCGTTGACATATAGCAACGAAACTGGCGATATCACATATTACACTTACGGTCACAGAAAAGAAATTGTAAAACTACAACAGTTGGAATCCATAACCTCTTTAGACATCGCATGCCTAATCAAATGAAATACTTAGACATCACATGCCTAACAATTATAAACCCCGCATTTTAATCTCTTTATCAAAAACTCTTTTCAATATCAAGTGAAACTAAACCGCTAGATTTATAACATTCATTCAGTTATCTCATAACTGTTAGTGAATTCCAATTATTGTATCCCATTCCGGATAAATAGAAACTATTTAACTTTCCGATCAAACATTCGAACACCCAAGTTTTCCCGAAACCGTTCAACACATGAAATAAGTTCAAAGACATTCACTTCATGCCTCAGTACCAACGGTCCAGCCGTAGAAGGGTCAAGCCAACGCCTCACATGTGGCACGCCGTACTGCCCCAAACCCGAAGGTTCAAAGGGCAGTTCAAGACGGTCACATAATCGAGTTAAGGTTTGTTGTCTTCTAGAGGGACCATCGCGTTACTTGCACTACTCAGAACGTCCTTAAACCACAGAAAAATCCAACACTTGGAAATTTTCCGGCAGGGGAAAAAGTGGGTATTTATATCTGGTCGAACTTTTTAACATATCCAAAAATATCCGGAAAGCCACATAGACAAAATCTGATAATCCGATCGAATCATCTACGCTCCAAAACACCCCAGAAAACTCAACTCTTGAGTGCAAATTAAAAATTCCCAGAAAACTCAGCACCTGAAAACATGAATTACTGTGCAAACTTTGGAGGCAAATCTCATAAATTGGCCGTAGAACCGCCGCAGAAGCCAGGCTTCTGCGGCGGTTCCGCCGCGCTTTAAACACATCATGCGTTAATTTTTGCACCGTAATTCTTAGAATTCCCTGCTGAATTTTTTAAGTATTTTTAATCTGGAAAAAACCCAGTTTTTGAAAAAAGTCCAGAGAGCAATTTGGGTTAGGGTTTCGATATTCGTTCGGATTTCAAACGTCGTCTACACTTCGCCTAAGGCTCTAGCTAGGCTCTGATACCACTGTAGGGTTCCTAGGCACACTAATGAGGTCTCACAAGGCATCAACCATGCCAATTTCAAATTTTACAAGTGCCGAGAAACCCTAATACGGATTCGTTGACTAGAGTTTAGGCGACAAAGTGAAACTAGTTAACATCTTAACTAAAAGTAAGAGGCTACAACCTTTGTAGATCCGGTTCTCCACTTCCTTAGCTCCACGTAGACATCCTCTCGCTGTCCATATCGGATCTCGGACTCTGGCATCGGGTTCATCGGAGAAATGAACAGGCTAGGTCGTCGGCTTCGATGCCGAAGATGATCTACGTCGAGGCAACACAAGATCAAGCTCCAACTTCATCAAGTAATAAACTTGTGAAGAAAACACCCTATACTACTTGGCAAGAGGTAGAGGATGAAGAAATAGGAGGTGGGTTCACTTTAGAATTGGATTTCTCACTCTTTTACTCAAGATGCCATTAATGGAGTCAAGCTTTCTTCTTGATTAAGAGGAAGAAGAAGAAGATAGAATATGATGAGTATTAACCAAAAAGAAAAATAATAATATCAATATTTATCATATCCTAACCTTGGTTAAGTGTAGAGAGTAAACTAGGGTTAGGTGAATGGTTAGGTTAAGAGAAGAAAACAAAAATGGTCAAGGTTTCAACTCTTCATGAAGCTTCATGAAAGAGACAAAGAAAGCCACCATTTCCATTTTCTTTTCCAAAATGAATAATCAAAATAAATAAATGAATAAATAAACAAAACCCTAACCATTCATATAACCATGGTTTAATCTTTACACAAAGTCAAGTTTACATATATCATCAAACATGATACAATCAAGTGCACACAAAAATATATCACATATACAATGTGCACATCAAGTGAGAAAAACCTTTTAAAGTGAACCAATACTAGTTAATGCAAAGTAATATATCAAATATATAATTATACATTAAATCATTAAATCAACACTTGATTCAATGATCCGGTCATGTCGCACATAACCGACTAGTATACAATGTATCGACTTATCGAATCAATCTTCGATTCGATAACTAGGTTATATCGCATACAACCAATCGAAACATTCATCGCGAGAATGAATTACGGTATCACATACACGCATCATTCTCGATCCCGCACATATCTCATATGCGCTCCTATTTCGTTTCGCTTGAGCCAGGAAACCTCTGTGTAGGACTCTAAAGACTCGTCAATACGCCGGCAGCAGATGATGATCATATCAAGCACCCACAAGCCGCAAGCGGTCTGCTAAACGTAACGGCCACCCGGGTATTGAGCGATCAGAAGATCGATGAGCAAGCCCGCTCACACTCCTGTGAATCCAACCAGTAACACTTACCGTACAGTCCGGTCTGTTCGTCTGATATGTCGCATATCAAGTCTAGGGGTGGTAAACGTCAGACCCCAATAACCGATAAGTCGTGCCGATGTGAAGCTCATAACGGGTCGAGAAACTACTGGTAACACTTACCAGCAAATCTCTGATCAGCCCTGGCCAGGGACTTCCCTGTTACGGCCAATCGAGCACAGCGCAACATCAACCCCCAATACCGGGAGAGACGAAACCCCTCCTATCGCTCATTGCCTCCATGTGACTCGGGACTATGCCCAAAAACCACCGTTTTGCACGCCCTCATGGACGTGGTGTAGGGTTGCTAGGCATGCGCACAAGGGTCTACGAGGCATCAACCATGCCCGATTAAAAATTTAGCCGTGCCGAACAACCCGAATACGGATCTTTAAACTAGAGATTAGGCGAAAACAAGCATGCTAAACACTTTAACACTAAGTGAGAGGGATTACAACCTTTGTAGATCCAGTCCTTCACTTCATATGCTCCGTGTTGTGGTCCCTTCGCTGCGATCATCGGGATCCGGACTCTCGAGAGGTTCCACGAAGAGAAAGATGCAACCTTTGTTTCCGATCTTCGATACTAAGATGATCTACCTTGAAGTTCCGTTAACACAAGCTAACACTCATGAAATGATGTGAACACCCTCATCTAAATGGCAAGGGAAGATGAGAATGATGAAGTAGGATTTTTGCTCTCTTTATTTATCTTTTTCTCATATTTATTCATCACTTTTGAAAAATCTAGAAAGCTTTTTCTCCATGAAAGAATGAAGGAAGAAGATGAACAATAATTAGAATTCCTTTTGTGATGAATAGAAAAAGAATTAACATGATAAATAATGCAACCATGGTCAACCAAACTCATGTAGAGAATTAACTAGGGTTAGGGTTTGGGTTGGGTTAAAGCATGAGTCACTTGAAAATATCTTTCACAAAACAAAACCAAAACCTTCTAGAATCATCTAGAAAGCTTAACCCTAATCAAAACCCTAATCATGTTTAAACTCCACTAAACATGTTGCATTAGTTATCATATCATGTTACAATATTATATATCACATATATAATATTTATCGTAACAAAATAAAATAATACAATTAACATATATCGCATATATATCAATGTATTACCCGAGTGAGAAAAAGAATCTTTTAGTGAGCTAATATTAGTTAATGTAATTTAATATATCATATATATTATTATACATTAAATTATCGAATCAACACTTGATCCGACAATCCGGCTATATCGCATATAACCGACTAATATTTATCCGTACCGATTCATCGAATCAACACTTGATCCGATGACCCGGTTGATATCAAATATCACGAGAATAGAATACGGTATCTCATATCGTATTATCCTCGGTCCCGCACATATCACATATGTGCTCCTACTCCGTTTTGCCTGAGCCAAGAAATCTCTGTGTAGGACTCTAAAGAATCGTCAATACGCCGGCAGTAGGTGATGATCATATCAAACACCCACAAGCTGCAAGCGGTCAGCTAAACGTAACAGCTACCTAGGTATTGAGCGCTCAGAAGATCAACAAGCAAGCCTGTACATTCTCCTGTGAATCCAAACAGTAACACTCCCGTACAGTCCGGTCCCGTCGTCTGATATGTCGCATATCTCGCCTAGGGGTGGTAAACGTCAGACCCCAATAGCTCGATAAGTCGTGTCGATATGAGGTCTATAACAGTTCGAGAAACTACTGATAACACTTACCAGTAAATCTCAGCAACCCTGGCCAGGGATTTCTGGTTATAGCCAATCGAACACAGCACAACATCAACTCCCTATACCGGGAGAGACGAATCCCCTCCTATCGCTCATTGCCTCCATGTGATTCGGGACTGTACCCAAAAGCCACCTTTTTGCACGCCCTCTTGGACGTGGTATGATGGAAATCAAAGCACAGTGGGAATCACACAAGACTCTATGACGATCTCGGGTCAACAGACTACTCTGTACCAGTGTCACCGGAGAACTGCCATCTGACGTATGGTATAATACCATCTGGGAGTTCTCGGCGAGTCCGTCCAGTATACCCAGTCTCCACTGAGCACCCGTATACCATCCTTGATGTCAAACACCGATGGATATGGGATCATCCATCGCCCATCATATGGGTCAAGATGCGTATACGCTAGTCTACTCTGGTGTATCGATGCCCTGTCTCGATACACCCTCGACTAGGAACAGTTTATAGGATGTACTCGTCGACTACCGTGGCCCCACTAGTATGATCTCATCATAGTCCCAGTAGTCGAGTACAGATCCTAAGGGCTTTATCAACATGTAATATAGAGACAATCAGAGTGCATGTTAAGATAAAGTACAACCAGATAGCATACTATCATGTCGAGCAAGAAAGTCTTCCCTATATATGTCCTAGCATCCACTACAATATACATCGTATGTACAGTAATGGCCTCTAGGGCGTACATATAACTAACAATCTCCCACTTGCATTAGGGCCATCTGTTATGGTATCGCATACCCAACAATTAGCTGCGGTTGAAGTATCTCATACTCAACCATCCCGTAAAAGTCTCTACTGGGAAAAAGGCCTTTGTGAGTGGATCCGCGCTGTTGTCCTCTGTATCTACTCTCCTATCCTCGATCTCCCTGGAGATCAACCATCTCCATGATCAGGTGATACTGCCTAAGAATTATATCTGGATTTCTGATGGGACTGTAGTTCCTTGGCAAAAGCCACAACTCCATTATCACACAATGGTAGGAACGAAGTTCATCTCATGAACTTATATATATCCAGACTGCCTCTTTGGTAGTATCCTTGGTAACAATGTATCTTGCCTTTAATCGTCTAGTATGTCACGGTATCTAGCTTGGAACTCTTCCAACATACCGTCCCTTCCACTGAGGGTAAAGACAATGCCTGCGACTGACATTCAGTCGTTCTTATCACCCTGGAACCTTTCCAGTGATTCTCCCCAGGATCGATTGATACCATCTCGCTACAACTAGTGAGTGTCCTAACATCCAATTAGATCTATATCCAATTAGATCTATCTCATAGATCCAAAACCCAGGATTTAGGAGGTATCACTTTGATCCTATATGGAGAATCCTTGTGATAAGCGGAGATTGACCGAGCGTAGCATAGGAAACTCCTTCCCTATCAAGAGTATGTCATCCACGTACTCTACGAGGATCACCACCATACTCCCTACTATCTTTTTGTATATACAAGGTTCATCTACCATTTTGATGAAGTCAAACTCTTTGACTACCACATCAAAACAGATGTTCCAACTCCGCGATGCCTGTTTTATCATATAAAACATCTTGCACACGTTTCCGCTGCTCCCACTGTCTACGAAGCCCTCTGGCTGTGTACTTATAGACGCCCTTTTCCAAAACATCATTTAGAAAAGCAGTCATGACACCCAACCACCAGATATCGTAGTCATGGTATGTAGCCGTGGCAAGTAGGATCTGGATGGACTTAAGCATAGATCCTTAGAAAAGGTTTCAACATAATCCATACCTGGTCAATGATGCAAACCTTTAACAAGTCTAGCTTTGAAAGTCTCAACCTTTCCATGTACACCAAGTAATCTTCTCAAGATATACTTGCTCCTGATGGGGATTTAACCCTTCAGATATAGCAACCAAAGTCCATACTTTGTTGGTGTATAAGGATTCCATCTCAGATCGATAAGCGTCCAGCCATTCTTACAGAGTCTCACTTCTGATGGCCTGCTCGAAACTAATTAGGTCATCATCTCATGATGCAATCTTCGCTCCCACTGTCATAGAGAAACTAAAGTATCTCTCAGGTGGGTGAGGAACCCTACTAGATCGGCGGAGAGGCTGAGGTTCGTTGGAAACTATTGAATCCTTTGGTTCTACCAAATCATCAGCTGCAGTTTGTATAGCTGGAACCATTCCAGTTCTACGTAACAGACCTTGCCTCGAGCTTGTCCGGATTTTGCTTTTAGACATAGGCCGGACAACCCCAATCTTAACCAACTTAAGATATGGGCTCTTCCCTTTCCATATCACATATGAAGTGGTAGGCAACTGATTTGATTTGAACCCTATTCAATAGGTGTGCAACTTCTCAAGTGCATAACTCCCTAAAGGAAATAGGAAACTCAGTAGTACTCATCATAGAGCACACTATATCACATAGGGTGCTATTGCTCTGCCCCGATACACCGACGTGCTGTGGTGTATACGGAGGAGTAATGCCGAGAGAGAATCTCATTCTCCTTTAGAATAGTCCAGGAATTCCGTGCTCAAGTATTCTCCTCCTTGATCTCATCAAAGGACATAATACTTATACCCGTATTTTGGTTCTCTACTTCTAACTTATATTCTGTGAATATCTCAAAAGGTTCGGACTTGTGTTTCAACAGGAACATATGTCTGAATCTTGAGAGATTATCAGAGAATGTAATGAAGTACAAAGAACCGATCTTGGCATGTGTAGACATGGGACTTTCATACATCAGCATGTATCAATCCCAAAAGTTCACTAACTCTTTCTCTGTTTCCAACAAACAGAGCTGTGGTCATCTTATCTTTGTGACATGACCGGCAAGTTTCACAAGATGTAAATTCAAACTAATTTAAATATGCATCTATATGTAACTTCAGCCAGTCGGGTCGCATTGATATGACCTAGTCGACAATACCTCAAGAAGGATTCATTCATTTCTGAACTCTTCCTCTTGTGTGTGTTCTGTACGTTAAGAACTGTGATTTGATTTAGAACGTCTATGCTTTTAGATAACGTGCCTGAACCGATCAACTCTTGATATAGGAAATGTTCAAAACATTATCCAACAATACAAAATTATATCCTTTCTTTATTAAAAAGAGAGTGATATGATTTTGTATATCAGGTTCGGTATCTAATAACATTTGTTCAGAATCAATGTATTCCGGTAATACAGGGTGACAGTGACCAACAGATTTGGCTGCAACACTTGCACCGTTTTCTGCCTCATGAAACTTATCACCCGTTCTCAGTTCTCTACCTATCTTTAGCCCATGTAACAGATTACATATACGGGATCCTGATCCGGTATCACATACCCAGGACGTAAAGGATACTGAGAAACAGTTCTGTGTAATGAACACACCCGAAGATGATGCATCAACATGCACTTTCTTCGTTTGGGCGGTACGGGAAATCTGGTATTCCCCAATTTCCTGCTCTGTCTTATAACAATTATAAGTTGGAGCGGGACCAACGTTCCCCAGCTCAGTATAACAAGCGGGTTCGGTCAATATATCCATATTATTATCTTGATTAAGGCGTGATATGGTCGCTACCTGGAGAGAGAGAGAAGAAAACACTCAGCGTATGCTCTTGCAAGATTAGATTGGTTATCTAATATATCTAATCAGGATGTCTCCCACTGTTTTAATCAAATCTTCCTTCAAACCCTAAAAGGAAAGACTAGCCAGGATTAATTACACGCTACAAGTTCGCTAATCTTTCAGCCAGGCCAGTGTCGGTACTTTGAGGGAGGTCCCCCATGCTTTCGCACGAACCTAATTAAAGTAAACCTCATTTTTCCTGGAGCGTAACCCCGTTAACACCTTTCTAGACACCTACTTGATCGGCTAATTGTAATGTGTAAAACTCTCCCAGGAGTAACTCTTACTTGCAGCGGGTATCGGGATCCAACTATCTCATAGAAGGTATGCAATCTCATTGCAAATTTCAACACTTGAAATTCCCAATAATATTTTACCCCTAGTGACTTATAACCTTAACTATGGTCAACAAATCATAAGCACTAGTCAAGTTCTACCCGTCATTTCTTGATTAATTAGACCCACCCACATGACCCTTAACTAAGGTCAACAAAGTCATATGACTGTCCTAACTAATCGCATCATATGCTATATAGGAAGACATCACTTAGCTACCGTACACTGTGCCTTAACTATGGTCAACAAATACAGCACGAATACTAAGTACTCTACTTCCTAAAATGACGGAGGTTTACGACAGGTTTTTAAGAAAACCTATTGCGTAATGAACTTGATATCGTCGTAGAATCGAGTGATTTTAAATGGAGTGTTTTTGAGGCTTTTCTAGTTTTTCTAAAGGGGTCACTCCCGGTGAAGGGATCGTCGGCCCTTTCCTCATCGAATAAGGAGCAGGATATATCATATATACCACTATGCAAAGCAAGAACTATAGAAGCAATCAAAAGACAAACCGAGTTTGTAGTATCTGCCAGTTATTGCTAAAGGAGTCACTCCCGGTGAAGGGATCTCGGTCCTTTCCTTATCGAATAAGGTGCTGGATGTTCTACAAGGAACACCGCTATGCAAAGCAAGAACTAGCGCTACCAGTTTTTATAAACAAGTTTCTACAACATCTTAGGTTTCTTTTATTTCATTAATCTCATTAATGAAGTCCCATTTTAATTATGCTTCGCAAGCATCTCTTTTTGAAACGAAATCTGCAATATAACATATATCTCATATATATAATATAAACATTCGTCTCAGGCAGTAATATGATCTCATCACAGAACATTGCAGCAGAAGAACATATATGAAATATTGGATATACTAGGACGTCCGTGTTTTCAATACGAGCCTGTATAAAACACGGATTCCACGATCGCGATGAATAGCCAAACCTACATCCCTATACCCCTACGAGAGCGGCAAGTAACACTGCCAATTCTAGGGTTAGGAGACCCGGTCTCGACTCCTCGAGATGGTCTCCTACTGGACCCTAGAACCCGGTTACTTGTGCTCCCCGCCTTGGGTCTACCTAATGCGGAAAAGTAAATAATATACAACGGTGACAGCTTCCGCTACCTGGAAGTGCCCCAATAAAAGAATATTACATACAAATGAATTTTTCATGAATGAAAAAGAAAAAACTCTCATCTTACATAAAACCCCCGGCTATTCAAAACGCGACGATCCAATATAACATATCACAGCAACACATAATATCTCATATCATCAACGTAAGCAAGTATGCGTATCCCGATTGTCGTTGATGTATAGCAACGAAGCCGGCGATACACCACATACTACGCTTACGGTCACAGAAAAGAAAGTGTAAAACTACAACAGTTGGAATCCGCAACCTTCTTAGACATCGCATGCCTAACCAAATGAATTCCTTAGACATCTCATGCCTAACAATTATAAACCCCACATTTTAGTCTCATTATCGAAAACACTTTTCAATATTAAGTCGGGCAATTCAACAAGATTCCCGACATCCTGATCGAATGCTCGTCGCAAACTTCAGTAGACGGTCGCACCCCCGATACCGTCGACGAAGTGACCAAGGCGGAACACCGCTACCGGGAGCACCCGAACGGATGCTTTCGGTGATGGGGCTCTCCTACAGTCACTTGGTCGGGGCTATGGGGCGTAGCTGTCTATTAAGTTTATCCGGCGAGTATCCGCGTACGCTACGTGATTGCGACGGACTTTTGATCACATCAAAATTCCGTGGCAACCGATCAAGTGAGACTAAACTGCTATGTTTATAACATTCATTCAGTTATCTCATAACTACTTGTGAATTCCAATTATTGTATCACATTCCGGATAAATAGAAAATGTCAAACTTTCCGATCGAACAATCGAACACCCAAGTTTTCCCGAACCAGCTCAACACATGAAATAAGTTTAAAAATATTCACTTCGTGCCTCAGTATCAACGGTCCAGCCGTAGAAGGGTCAAGCCAACGCCTCACATGTGGCACGCCGTACTGCCCCAAACCCTAAGGTTCAAAGGGCAGTTCAAGACGGTCACATAATCGAGTTAAGGTTTGTTGTCTTCTAGAAGGTCCATCGAGTTACTTGCACTACTTAGAACGTCGTTAAACTACGGAAAAATCCAACACTTGGAAATTTCCCGACAGGGGAAAAATTGGGTATTTATATCCGGTCGAACTTTTTAACATATTCAAAAAAAAATATCCGGAAAAACACAGACAAGATTAGACAATCCGATCGAATCACCGAAGTCCCAATACAACCCCAGAAAACTCAACTGTTGAGTGCAGATTAAAGCTTCCCAGAGAACAGAGGCAACAGATACGGGCATTACTGTATCAAAACGAATCCTTAACCAGTACAAACGGCCGCGGAACCGCCGCAATAGGAGGCTATTGCCGCGGTTCCGCCGCGCTACAGTGGAATTAGGGTTTCGTTTTCTGCAGTAACCCTTATAATTTCCTGCTCTATTTTCTGCGAATTTTTAATTCCAAAAAATCACTGTTTTTGAAAAAAGTCCAAAGAGCATCTAAAATTGGGGTTTCGGGTTCGATCGGGTTTCTAACATCGTTTACGCATCGCCTAAGGCTCTAGCTTGGCTCTGATACCACTATAGGGTTGCTAGGCACGCGCACAAGGGTCTACGAGGCATCAACCATGCCCGATTAAAAATTTAGCCGTGCCGAACAACCCGAATACGGATATTTAAACTAGAGATTAGGCGAAAACAAGCATGCTAAACACTTTAACACTAAGTGAGAGGGATTACAACCTTTGTAGATCCGGTCCTTCACTTCATATGCTCCGTGTTGTGGTCCTTTCGCTGCGATCATCGGGATCCGGACTCTCGAGAGGTTCCACGAAGAGAAAGATGCAACCTTTGCTTCCGATCTTCGATACTAAGATGATCTACCTTGAAGTTCCGTTAACACAAGCTAACACTCATGAAATGATGTGAACACCCTCATCTAAATGGCAAGGGAAGATGAGGATGATGAAGTAGGATTTTTGCTCTCTTTATTTATCTTTTTCTCATATTTATTCATCACTTTTGAAAAATCTAGAAAGCTTTTTCTCCATGAAAGAATGAAGGAAGAAGATGAACAATAATTAGAATTCCTTTTGTGATGAATAGAAAAAGAATTAACATGATAAATAATGCAACCATGGTCAACCAAACTCATGTAGAGAATTAACTAGGGTTAGGGTTTGGGTTGGGTTAAAGCATGAGTCACTTGAAAATATCTTTCACAAAACAAAATCAAAACCTTCTAGAATCATCTAGAAAGCTTAACCCTAATCCAAACCCTAATCATGTTTAAACTCCACTAAACATGTTGCATTAGTTATCATATCATGTTACAATATTATATATCACATATATAATATTTATCGTAACAAAATAAAATAATACAATTAACATATATCGCATATATATCAATGTATTACCCGAGTGAGAAAAAGAATCTTTTAGTGAGCTAATATTAGTTAATATAATTTAATATATCATATATATTATTATACATTAAATTATCGAATCAACACTTGATCCGACAATCCGGCTATATCGCATATAACCGACTAATATTTATCCGTACCGATTCATCGAATCAACACTTGATTCGATGACCCGGTTGATATCAAATATCGCGAGAATAGAATACGGTATCTCATATCGTATTATCCTCGGTCCCGCACATATCACATATGTGCTCCTACTCCGTTTTGCCTGAGCCAAGAAACCTCTGTGTAGGACTCTAAAGAATCGTCAATACGCCGGCAGTAGGTGATGATCATATCAAACACCCACAAGCTGCAAGCGGTCAGCTAAACGTAACAGCTACCCAGGTATTGAGCGCTCAGAAGATCAACAAGCAAGCCTGTACATTCTCCTGTGAATCCAAATAGTAACACTCACGTACAGTCCGGTCTCGTCGTCTGATATGTCGCATATCTCGCCTAGGGGTGGTAAACGTCAGACCCCAATAGCTCGATAAGTCGTGTCGATATGAGGTCTATAACAGTTCGAGAAACTACTGATAACACTTACCAGTAAATCTCAGCAACCCTGGCCAGGAATTTCCGGTTATAGCCAATCGAACACAGCACAACATCAATTCCCTATACCGGGAGAGACGAATCCCCTCCTATCGCTCATTGCCTCCATGTGATTCGGGACTGTACCCAAAAGCCACCTTTTTGCACGCCCTCTTGGACGTGGTATGATGGAAATCAAAGCACAGTGGGAATCACACAAGACTCTATGACAATCTCGGGTCAACAGACTACTCTGTACCAGTGTCACCGGAGAACTGCTATCTGACGTATGGTATAATACCATCTGGGAGTTCTCGGCGAGTCCGTCCAGTGTACCCAATCTCCACTGAGCACCCGTACACCATCCTTGATGTCAAACACCGATGGATATGGGATCATCCATCGCCCATCATATGGGTTAAGATGCGTATACGCTAGTCTACTCTGGTGTATCGATGCCCTGTCTCGATACACCCTCGACTAGGAACAGTTTATAGAATGTACTCGTCGACTATCGTGGCCCCACTAGTATGATCTCATCATAGTCCCAGTAGTCGAGTACAGATCCTAAGGGCTTTATCAACATGTAATAAGAGACAATCAGAGTACATGTTAAGATAAAGTACAACCAGATAACATACTATCATGTCGAGCAAGAAAGTCTTCCCTATATATGTCCTAGCATCCACTACAATATACATCGTATGTACAGTAATGGCCTCTAGGGCATACATATAACTAACACGTGGTAAGGTGGAGATCAAAGCACAGTGGGAATCACATAAGACTCTATGACGATCTCGGGTCTACAGACTAACCTGCACAAGTGTCACCTGAGAACTGCCATCTGACGTGAGGTATAATACCATCTGGGAGTTCTCGGCGAGTCCGTCCAGTGTACCCAGACTCCACTGAGCACCCGTATACCCTCTCTGATGTCAAACACCAATGGATATGGGATCATCCATCGCCCATCTCATGGGTCGAGAAGCGTATACGCTAGTCTACACTGGTATATCGATGCCCCATCTTGATACACCCACGACTAAGGACCTTGAAGGATGTACCTATGGACTACCATGTCCCCACTAGTATGATCTGCATCATAATCCAGATAGTCAAGTACACATCCTAAGGGCTTTACCAACATGTAACTATAAGACAGTTTAAAGAGACTAGTATACATGTTAAGATAAAGTGCAACCAGATAGCATACTATCATATCGAGCAAGAAAGTCATCTCCATATATGTCCAAGCATCCAATATAATATACATCATCTGTACAATACTGGCCTCTAGGGCATACATACAACTAACATGTGGTTCCTTCCTACTTACCTGGCACTTACCTGGCCGCAATTGACGGTGAAGAGGCGATTTGAGACTTCTAATGACTCATCGTTTAGACCTTAGAAATAGGCTAGTTGGTTTAGGAAATCCTAATAACTAAAATACGGAAAACTATACTCTTTTGCAAATAAATACCCCATATTTATAAAACCGTTTTCCCAAATGAAAAGTATTTGTTAAACCTAAGCAAAGCGCCTCTACAACCCACTTTTGGGGAACTTGTTAGGGATAGTATGGTTCATCGTGCACCTGCGGGCTAGTAGTGCGAGATTCAGACCTCCGCAAGGAGCATTCGGTCTTGGAGGGTTCGTATTAATAAAATATTTATATAAAATTATTCATGTGTTAATATATATATAATTATCATTTAAACATCTATTTTATCATAATATAAGTTTCCACAAATTTTCTAAAAATTACAAGATTAAAAGTTACACTAAAATACCATGAATTTCAGATAAAACAATTAATACTTTTATTAGGATATATTCACTAGAATAACACAAATAAAATTCACATTCATTATAACAATAAAGACGATTATTAAATACTTAAGGTGTATTTTGAAAACTATACAAAAGTACTTTTTACATAAAACCCCCTCAAGTTTTACAAATTATAATAAGACCCCTAGCTAATATTGAACTTCAAATTATCTTTCTTTTAGTCTGACTCGGGTTAGAGTCTGACTATTCCTGACTCGAATATGATTCAAGTCAATCTTTATTGTTTTATATTCCAATACGATTTGAATACATGAAACCCTGAATCCAGTTAACAATATATTCTTTTGACTGAATCAAACCATGGATATTCATCCATTATCCTGATATTCCATTTACCTGATTATACAGTTACAACATATTTACTGATATCATGGTTTTGGTCAGTCACCCAACTTACATATTCCAATACTACAATATTGTTAAAACATTACGGGGTTTAAGGGGTAGATTGGTACGGAATGTGTTAAAGGTGGCACGAGGTGGTCAGATTAAGACACCTAACCTGAATCCTATTGCTGTTGTACCGTGGCATAACGGTTCCTTGTACTTTCCTTTTGCCCTGATCTCTAGCATATAGAGATCCCCCTCGTATACACTGGCATCCTTCTGTACTAAGCTACAAACAACATCGTTACACAATGTTCCATAATATTCAACATCATAATAGTTCAGAAAATACTGTTACTCTGTCATTCTAATTCTTCCTTATCTTTGGGACTTACCGAGCGACCTGTTCGCTGACGACATTCTATTTCTTTCTTCTTTGAATGTCGTCAGGTGCGTTGGACCAAGCTGAGATTGAGCCCACCGGTGAAGATTTGGAGCAGTTCTAGGCAGACCCAGAGCTCTAGATAATTGTACCTTGTTCTTTCCAGTTTATTTCATTTTCTGCTATGCCACTGTTTAGGCATTCCTTTTCATTCCAGTTGTATTTTCTTTTCCTGCATTGTAAAAAGAATGTTATTAATGAAAGTTGCTGTTATTTTTATATTATTCGTCTCTTGTGATTTACTTTATATTGCTTAGTTACGCGTAGCGTATCTACTTCTGAGTATATACGTAGCGGGCCTCATCGCGTCCACTTCGCCGTACAATGGGAAGCGGGGCGTGACAGCAGAAGTTTCGAGAACAGGTTAAAGTGGGACTTCGAACGGACTTGTTGGTTCATGAAGATAGTTCGTTGCGTTATGGTAGCCGTTTGTATGTGCCGAAATGAGACATTCGTGAAGAGGTTATAAAGGAGGCACACAGTTCCGCATATTTCGTATATCCAGGAAGCACGAAGATGTACCGTGATCTACGACAGCATTTCTGGAGGGAAGGTATGAAAAGGAAGATCGCCCGTTTTATAGCGAAGTGCTTGGTGTGGCAGCAAGTTAAGGCTGAACATCAAAGGGTAGCTGGTTTATTGCAACCACTTCCGATCTCTCAATGAAAGTGGGAACATATAACCATGGATTTCATGACAGCTTTACCGTGGAGTCCAAAGGGCAACAATGCAGTTTGGGTGATTGTTGATCGATTGACCAAGGCAGCTCATTTCATACTATTTCGAGTTGGTCAGTCAACAGAAGCGTTAGCGGAACGGTACATGCAGAAGATTGTAAGATTGCATGGAGTACCTGTGAGCATTGTGTTCGACCGTGACACCTGATTCTTATCGCACTTCTGGAGGAGTTTACAGGAAAGTTTGGAGACGCGATTGAAGTTTAGCACAGCTTATCATCCTCAAACAGATGGCCAGTCGGAGAGAACGATCCAAACTCTTGAAGATATGTTGAGAGTTTGCATGTTGTACTTCAAGGGTTCGTGGGAGGATCATCTACACTTGGTGGAGTTTTTGTACAACAACAGTTTTCAGGCGACTATTCAGATGGCTCCATTCGAAGCGTTGTATGGTCGCAAGTGTCGCTCACCTGTTTGTTGGGATAATATTGGAGAACGAAAATTGTTGAGACCGGATTTGATCGTGCAAACAGTAGAGAAGGTTAACACTATCCGGAATCATATGAAGGCAGCACAGGATCGGCAGAAGAGTTGGGCCGATACATCGAGAAGACCTCTAGAGTTTGCTGTTGGTGATCTGGTATTTTTGAAGATATCACCGACTAGAGGAGTGATCGTTTTGGAAGTCGAGGCAAGCTTAGTCCTCGATTCGTGGGGCCTTTCGAGATTATGGAGCGTGTTGGAGAAGTGGCTTATCGATTGGCGTTACCACCATCTTTGGCGAATGTTCATGACGTGTTTTATGTATCTCAACTCCGTAAGTATGTTCGAGATGAAACACATGTGCTAGATCATTCGGAGCTGACTGTAAGAGAGGATTTAACCTTGGAGAAACGACAAATGTCGATTGTTGATCGAAGAGAAAAGGTCCTTAAGAACAAGGTTATCCCTCTCGTACTTATTTCATGGGGGAATCACTCGCACGGAGAATCTACTTGGGAACGAGAAGACGAGATTCGACAGAAGTTTCCAGATCTCTTCCTGTAGCTTCATGTTTGTTTATCTTTTCTTGTTTTGGGAATTTCGAAGACGAAATTCCTTTTGTAGTTGGGTATAATGTAACACCCTAGTTCATTTATACCAGTTCTATTTCAAGTATTTCTTTATTTATGGTATTCTCTTGATTTACCGTGTTTTGGGTGCGTATAGTGTATTTGACATATGTATTTGCATCCGACCCGACCCACATGCTTGAAACCAGTCTTGATTCATGTTTGTGATTTATCCTGGCTTGTTATGTGGATCCGTGCCCTTTCATATTATACATACTGCATGCTGGCATTATGTAGGGTTCCTAGGCACACTAATGAGGTCTCACAAGACATCAACCATGCCAATTTCAAATTTTTCATGTGCCGAGAAACCCTAATATGGATCGTTAACTAGAGAAAAGGCGAAACATGCAACTAGTTAACAACTTAACTAAGTGAACGGAAATACAACCTTTGTAGATCCAGTCCTCCACCTCCATAGCTCCGCGTTGACGTCCCTCCGCTGCGATCATCGGATCCCAGACTCTAGTAATGGTTTCGTCGAAGAAATGATCGGGCTAGGTCGTCGACTTTGATGCCGAAGATGATCTAAGTCGAGGCAACACAAGATCAAGCTCCAACTTCACCAAGCCATGAAACTTGTGAAGAAAACACCCTATACTACTTGGCAAGTGGTAGAGGATAAAGAAATAGGAAGTGGGTTCACTTTAGAATTGGATTTCTCACTCTTTTCATGAAATCACCATTGAAGGTTGCAAGCTCTCTTCTTCTTGAAGAAGAAGAAGAAGAAGAAGAAAAGAATATGATAAGTCTTTTAAGAATAGGAAATAATATGATACTTATCATATTTGCAACCATAGTTAGGTGTAGAGAATGAACCAAGGTTAGGTGAATGGTTAGGGTTAGGGAAAGAAACAAAATGGTCAACCATTTCAAAGCTTCATGAAGCTTCAAAGATAATCCAAAGTTAGCCACCATTTTATTTCTTTCTAAAATGAATAAATAAATAAATGAATAAGTAAATGAAGCAAAAGAAACCCTAACCATTGACCAACCATGGTTTAAACTAAACACACAAACTATCATGTATCATCAAACATGATACAATCAAATGCACAAAAGTATATCACATATACAATGTGCACATCAAGTGAGAAAATCCTTTTTAAGTGAACCAATACTAGTTAATGCAAATTAATATATCAAATATATAATTATGCATTAAATCATTAAATTAACGCTTGATTTAACGATCCGGTCATATCGCATATGACCGACTAATATCAATAGTAACAACTTATCGAATCAACACTTGATCCGATAACCCGGCTATATCGCATATAACCGATCAATGTCACAAATCGCGAGAATCGAATACAGTATCACATACTGGTATTATTCTCGGTCCCCCACATATCTCATATGCGCTCCTATTTCGTTTCGCTTAAGCCAGGAAACCTCTGTGTAGGACTCTAAAGACTCGTCAATACGCCGGCAGCAGGTGATGATCATATCAAACACCCAAAAGCCGCAAGCGGTCTGCTAAACGTAACGACCACCCGGGTATTGAGCGATCAGAAGATCGACGAGCAAGCCCGCTCACACTCCTGTGAATCCAACCAGTAACACTTACCGTACAGTCCGGTCTCGTCGTCTGATATGTCGCATATCTCGCCTAGGGGTGGTAAACGTCAGACCCTAATAGCTCGATAAGTCGTGTCGATATGAGGTCTATAACAGTTCGAGAAACTACTGGTAACACTTACCAGTAAATCTCAGCAACCCTGGCCAGGGATTTCCGGTTATAGCCAATCGAACACAGCGCAACATCAACTCCCTATACCGGGAGAGACGAAACCCCTCCTATCGCTCATTGCCTCCATGTGATTCGGGAATGTACCCAAAAACCACCATTTTGCACGCCCTCTTGAACGTGGTAAGGTGGAAATCAAAGCACAGTGGGAACCACACAAGACTCTATGATGATCTCGGGTCAACAGACTACTCTGTACCAGTGTCACCAGAGAACTGCCATCTGACGTAAGGTATAATACCATCTGGGAGTTCTCGGCGAGTCCGTCCAGTGTACCCAGTCTCCACTGAGCACCCGTATATCATCTCTGATGTCAAACACCAATGGATATGGGATCATCCATCGCCCATCTGTATGGGTCGAGAAGGTATACGCTAGTCTACTCCGGTATATCGATGCCCCGTCTCGATACACCCATGACTAGGGACCTTGAAAGATGTACTTATGGACTACCATGTCCCCACTAGTATGATCCGCATCATAGTCCAGGTAGTCAAGTACACATCCTAAGGGCTTTACCAACATGTAACAGAGAGACAATCAGTGTACACGTTAAGGTAAAGATCAACCAGATAGCATACTATCATGTCGAGCAAGAAAGTCCTTCCTATATATGTCCAAGCATCCACTACAATATACATCCTATGTATAGTAATGGCCTCTAGGGCATACATATAACTAACAATCTCCCACTTGCACTAGGGCCATCTGATAGCAGTGGTTGTAGTATCTCATACTCAACCATCCCATAAAAGTCTCTCTCTGGGAAAATGCCTTTGTGAGTGGATCCGCCGTGTTGTCCTCTGAGTCTGTTCTCCTAACCTCGATCACCCTGGAGATCAACCATCTCCATGATCAGGTGATACTGCCTTAGATTATGTCTGGGTCACTGATAGGACCGTGGTTCCCGGGCCAAATCCACACTTCCATTGTCACACAATGGTAGGGACCTAGTTCATCTCATGAACCAATATACACCCAAACAACCTCTTTGGTAGCATCTTAAGTAGCGATGTATCCAGCCTTTATCGTCTAGTATGCCATGGTATCTAGCTTGGAACTCTTCCAACATATCGTCCCTTTACTGAGTGTAAAGACAATGCCTGTGACTGACATTCAGTCGTCCTCATCACTCTGGAACTTTTCCAGTGATTCTCCTCTGGATCAATTGATACCATCTCACTCCAACTAGTGAGAATCCTGACATCCATTTAGATCTATCTCATAGATCCAAAACCCAGGATTTAGTAGGTATCACTTTGATCCTATGTAGAGAATCATTGTGATAAGCGGAGATTGACTGAGCGTAGCATAGGAAACTCCTTCCCTGTCAAGAGTATGTCATCCACGTACTCTACGAGGATCACCACCATACTCCCTACTACCTTTTTGTATATACAAGGTTCATCTACCATTTTGATGAAGTCAAACTATTTGACTACTACATCAAAACAGATGTTCCAACTCCGCGATACCTGCTTTATCCTATAAAGCATCTTGTACACATTTCCGCTGCTCCCACTGTTTACGAAGCCCTTTGGCTGTGTACTTATAGACGCCCTCTTCTAAAACATCATTTAGAAAAGCTGTCATGATACCCAACCACCAGATATCGTAGTCATGGTATGTAGCCGTGGCAAGTAGGATCTGGATGGACTTAAGCATAGGCCCCAGAAAAGGTTTCATCATTAGCCACAACTGGTCTATGATGCAAACCTTTAACAAGTCCAGCTTTGAAAGTCTCAACTTTTCCATGCACACCAAGTAATCTTCTCAAGATATACTTGCTCCTGATGGGGATTTAACCCTTCAGATATAGCAGCCAAAGTCCATACTTTGTTGGTGTTCATGGATTCCATCTCAGATCGCTAAGCATCCAGCCATTCTTACAGAGTCTCACTCCTGATGGCCAGATCGAAACTAGTTGGGTTATCATCTCATGATGCAATCCTTGCTCCCACTGTCACAGAGAAACTGAAGTATCTCTCAGGTGGGTGAGTAACCCTACTAGATCGGCGGAGAGGCTGAGATTCGTTGGATACTTGTAACGTTTTAAAAATAATTAAATAAATAATTAAATGAATAAAATTGTTTAAGTGAATTTTATGATTTTCGGTAAAGCAAAATGTATTTTTCGTAAAACTAAACCGTGATTGTTTTTCATTATAAATTCAAAAATACCTATTTAATTATGTAATTACTAGTAAATAGTGTTTATTTAGCCACTTATAAATTTTTAGTTTAATTAAAAAAAATTCCTAAATTAATTATTTTAAATATTAACATAAGCTTTATTTTTACACTAAATTAGTGTAAATTACAAATTTAAATGGTTTTAATTTGTAAAAATGAACCATGGCATGTTATAATTTAGTATGTATCATGCAAAAATTATTTGCAAATTTTTGCTATTTTCTAGAGTTTTCTTGAGTTGCTATAGTGAAGGAATAAATAAATAAATAATTAAAACCATGAAAAGACTTTAAATGATGATTCTTTCTTGAAACTTCCACACTTTTCTTCATTCTTTTCTCTTGCTCCCTCTCCATGGCCGGCCACAACTCATCCATGGCAGCCCCCCCATTTCCCACTTCATTTTATTTCAAAATTCATCAAAAATACTTCAAAAATCCAATTAAAATTCCACAAAATCCTAATTATTTCATACCCTTTATTCTCTACTCTTCTTTACATGGATTTTGGAGTGGGAAAGCATGTATTTTTGTGGCTCATTTTCAAGTTTGGACATGAGGTTGTGGAGGTATAAATTCTTCTCTTTTGTTTTATTTCTATTAGATATTTCTTTTTAAGCATAATTAGATTAATTAGATTAATTCTAGTTGCAAATTTTAAAATTCAAGTTAGGGTTTGAAAAATCAAGTTGTGATTTTTATTAATTAATGAGGGTTATAATCACTAGTTTAACATATTTAGAAGTGGAAATTCTTATATGGGTGATATGTTGTAAATTGTTAATCTAAAATTGATTTAATTATACTTTTTAGCTAACTAGTTTTTTATAAAATATGTATATGGGTAATATAAAATTCCAATTAAGGTTGCTATCATTAGATTGTAGTTTTAGTGAGCATATTAGCATGTTAATGGAAAGAAAAACTTAGTTTGATCACTAGATTCATTTGATAATTGGAAAATAGTAATAAAAATGCTATTATTTTGTTAACTAGATTTTAGGAATTTATAAATAAATGCGATTAAAAATATAATATTGGTTTCATTATATCATTATCATCATAAATTGTGGTTTAAGTCATTAGTTTATGCAAAATCATGTTTTGAGGTGGAATTGTGGTATTTTGCTTGGAAAATGTTGAAATTTGTTAAATGTGGCAAACTAGAAATTTCAAATTAATACAAATTTGTGTAATAAAAATATAGTAATGGATTGTATAGTCTAGTTATGCTATTTAATGAGTTTTATGACCATTGGTTTCATTTAAATGTCAAGTTTTGAAGAAAAATGGTAATTTGGTGTTTCGGGTCTTTTCGAAATCGGACGATTTGAGTGATTTTAAGGTTTTGATGGATTGAATCATGCTCTATATTATAAGTAACGAGTTTTCTAAACTACAACTTGTTTGTTCATGTTTATCTCGATCCATCGGAGTTTGTACGCCGATATCGAGCGATATTTGGTTCTTTTGCGTGGACGGGACATAGGTTTTAACCTATGCTTGTTCCTTGCGTCGTTTTGACTTTTGTATGTGATTCAGTTTACGATGATATTTATATGTTGCGTTTAGGTACCCCTCACGTGGACTGCGGACGATGAAGAGGAGGATGGCGACACCGTCTTCGGCAGACATGGACCAGGTGAGTAGATGCATATCTACGGGGGGAAGTCGGGTGGATGGCGTTTAGCACCCCCGCAACGTAGAATAGGAATAGTACTTATTGACATTAGGAAACTAGACGTGACCCTAGTAGGACCCTAGTATTGACCCTAGGCTGGACTAGACTGATTTAGGAAAACCATATCAGAGGATGAGTACCTTGGAAGAGGTTCGTAGGTTTCAGATAGAAACACACCCACGCACACACTGAAACTCGACATGGGGTACGTGTATGTGTATATATATAGAACTAGGTATAGGTATATACATATATATACAACACGTATATGTGATTCATTGATGTGATATGATATCCGAGGTATGATGAAACAGTATAACTGGGCTTGATGCCGTGATTCTTGACTATACAGTCGTAATAAAGTGTTAGCGGATCATTAGAGAATGAGATAATGAACATGAATATAAATTATAAAGAGTGGAGGTGATATTGATGTACATGGGACGCTGGAATAGTACTCGGACTGTAACTTGTGACTGAACACGATATGATATAGGTATAACTTGATTACGACATTATATTGGTGTGACCTGATGCCGATATCATATAAGTATGACCTAGTCACAATATGATACATATGACATGATATTTCTGAGGATAAACTAATGATACTTATCATGATGGCAATGATATATGATTGATGTATGCGATCACAGTTTAGCACCTTGATCATGAGATATGTTGATGATGACATTATACGAATGAAGAGACACCTAGGAGATACTTGACCGTACCCCGATATAGGGATGCCATACGATGGATTTTACCGTACGAGGCTTAGATATGATGATTGATCCGCACTCTTGATTCGAGGAAGCCGTACTACGTACGCGACGCTATTGAGGCGGGATCGCCGACTATTAGAGATATTGGTTCAGACTTTAGGTAGATGCTTGTTTCTTACTGACTAGTTTCTTAGGTTAGTTCCTTAGGATATTAGATGGACACTGGTTTAGGTTCGACTCACATAGTGGTAGTTGTACTCGTATCTCGCAGAGGAGTGGATAATGCACACCTGTATTTACATTCATACTATAATCATCATGGTGCATGTTCTTTTAGATGTTGCTATAATCAATATAAACTTTACCAGTTAGGACACCAGCACCATTACCGATGATGCGCATATTCCACGCACACTTATTTGCCGGCTCACACACATCATCATCGGTAATTGCTATGTCACGTACACTTTAGATCATATTATCTTTTATTGATAGAATCAGTTAACAACTAAACTGATATAATATTGTGATCACTCTCTGATGTTAGTATAAGACATGATATCATTACTTAGACATTCATGCATTCATATTTTCATGTTATCATGCAGTATTATGGGCATATGCCGACACTTATCATATAGTTACTCATGATTTTGAGATTTGGATTTCTATGAGATTTCTGGATTTTTGGGGAAAACCGCAAAAATATATAAAAACTTCTCTCTCTCTATCCTCTTCTCTTTTTAAATAAGATGCGGTTTTCTCGTGATGTATGGGTCGTCCACCATGAGTATTTCATGTTTTCTGTTGGATTTCGAGACCCGATTCGAGGAGTGGATGAACCGTCTCGGGTACATGGTGGGCCCGGTATGGTACCCCGGGGCAAGAAGATCGAGTTGTAGACGATGAGCCTGGCAGGGGAAGGCTACCTACCGGTGATGTCTGGCGCGGCGGATATCCGGAGGATACCGACCGTTGTCGTGAGATTTGATGATATGGGCCGATCCGGACTGACGGAGCCCGAGATTTTGAGACTATGAGACTTGAGATTTACATGTTTGTGTCGATGCTTGACACGGATTTCCATGGATTCCATTGTTGGTATTTCCGGTTTCTATACCCATTTTACTATGATAACAGCTAAAGATTTTCTTATACCGATATACCTGGATTTCAGGATTTGTTTATTTTACATTCATGGTGCATGCATATCCATTCATATGACATAGTACTATATGAGGCACTGACACGACACGGAGTATTTGCACTTACACGTAGTATTACCCTGCTATTACTAGATGATTGAGATATAGTAGTGTATTATTATGACCTAGGATAGCGTCGTGCATTCGATTTCTTTTCGTAGACGTCTTCTACTCACGAGTTGGCAACTCACCCCCGTTGTGCCAAATTTTATTACAGGTTCGATGTACAGGTTTCCGTGGCAGCTTGTTGGCACATCTTTTCTTCAGGGTGATTTGCACGGTAGGTTGGTTCACTTGTATCCGAACCACCATTGTACTTTTATTCACTCATTTGTATCTAGTAAGCTCCATCAACCGTATTTGTATTACTTGATAAGTTTATTGGACCAGTCTTTTATTTCGACCTTAGAGTCGCGCATGTATTATTCTGATCTGGTGGTTTTGTTTTCTTTTGAGTTTTGAGCCTCGCCCTTTGGCGTTGTATATTATTGTGCTTGTTGTGGTTGTTTCCGCCTGTTGGCGTGATGCTAGCTCCCGTTTTGGGGATGCTTTTTATTGTTTATTCATATTATACTTGTTGTACCCGTTTGGGGGCCAGTTTTTACAGAGGAAACTCTGCCGAAATTTTTGGTAAAATTTGCTGATGTTTTTTTTATACTTGTTTTCTTTTCTTTTCTTCTTTTTCTTCTTTTATGGTTTAGATCTCTGGGCTTCGGCTTACTTAGGTCACGTGGCGCCTCTAGACGCTTCGTAATCTAAGTGCCAGTCACGTTCCGTACTTTCGGGTCGTGACAATACTATTGAATCCTTTGGTTCTACCAAATCATCAGCTGCAGTTTGTATAGCTGGAACATTCCAGTTATACATAACAGACCTTGCCTCGAGCTTGTCTGGATTTTGCTTTTAGACATAGGCCGGACAACCCCAAATCTTAATAAACTTAAGATATGGGCTCTTCCCTTTCCATATCTCATATGAAGTGGTAGGCAACTGATTTGATTGGAACCCTATTCAATAGGTATGCAACTTCTCAAGTGCATAACTCCCAAAAGGAAATAGGCAACTCACTAGTACTCATCATAGAGCACACCTTATCATATAGGGTGTGATTGCTCCGCTCCGATATACCATCGTGCTATGGTGTATACAGAGGAGTAATGCTGAGAGAGAATCTCATTCTCCTTTAGAATAATTCAGGAATTCCGTGCTCAAGTATTCTCCTCCTTGATCACATTAAAGGACATAATACTTTTACTCGTATTTTGGTTCTCTACTTCTAACTTATATTCTGTGAATACCTCAAAAGGTTCTGACTTGTGTTTCAACAGGAACATATGTCTGAATCCTGAGAGATCATCAGAGAATGTAATGAAGTACAAATAACCGGTCTTGGCATGTATAGACAGGGGACCTACATACATCAACATGTATCATCCCAAGAGTTCACTAACTCTTTCTCTGTTTCCAATAAACAGAGCTATGGTCATCTAATCTTTGTGACATGACTGGCAAGTTTCACAAGATGTAAATTCAAACAGATTTAAATATGCATCTATGTGCAACTTAGCTAGTCGGGTCGTATTGATATGACTTAGTCTACAATACCTCAAGAAGGATTTGTTCATTTCTGGACTCTTCCTCTTGTGTGAGTTCTGTATACTAAGAACTGTAGTTTGATTTAGAACATCAATGCTTTTAGATAACGTGCCTGAACCGATCAACTTTTGATATAGGAAATGTTCAAAATATTATCCAACAATACAAAATTTTATCATTTCTTTACTAATAAAGAGAGTGATATGATTTTGTATATCAGGTTCGGTATCTAATAATATTCGTTCAGAATCAATGTATTGGTAATACAGGGTGACAGTGACCAACAGACTTGGCTGCAACACTTGCCCCGTTTTCTGTCTCATGAAACTTATCACCCGTTCTCAGTTCTTTACCTATCTCTAGCCCATGTAACAAATTACATATGCGGGATCCTGATCCGGTATCTCATATCCAGGACGTAAAGAAAACTGAGAAACAGTTCTGTATAATGAACACACCCGAAGATGATGCATCAGTATGCACTTTCTTCGTTTGGGCGGCACGGGAATTCTGGTAATCCCCAATTTCCTGCTCTGTCTTATAACAATTATAAGTTGGAGCGGGGCCAACGTTCCCCAGCTCAGTATAACAAGCGGGTTCGGTCATTATATCCGTATTATTTTCTTGATTAAGGCATGATATGGTCGCTACCTGGAGAGAGAGGAGAAAACACTCAGCGTGCGCTCTTGCAAAAATAGATTGGTTATTATTTTATCTAATCTGGATGGCTCCCACTGTTTTTATCAAATCTTCCTTCAAACCCTAAAAGGAAAGACTAGCCGGGATTAATTACACACTACAAGTTCGCCAATCTTTCAGCCAGGCCAGTGTCGGTATTTTGAGGGAGGTCCTCCGTGCTTTCGCACGAACCTAATTAATGTAAATCTCGTTTTCCTGGAGGCATAACCTCGTTAACACCTTTCTAGACACCTACTTGATCGGCTAATTGTAATGTGTAAAACTCTCCCAGGAGTAACTCTTACTCGCAGCGGGTATCGGGATCCAACTATCTCATAGAAGGTATGCAATCTCATTGCAAATTTCAACACTTGAAATTCCCGATAATATTTTGCCCCTAACCTCCTATGACCTTGACAAAGGCCAACAAACCATAGGAAGCTAGTCAAGTTCAACCCGTCATTTCCTAATTGAATTAAACCCACCCGCACGACCCTTGACAAAGGCCAACAAGGTCGCACGACTACCCTAACCCAATCTGCATCATATGCATAAGCAGATAAGCACCAGTCATCTACCGCACACTACGCCTTGACAAAGGCCAACAAACGCAGCACGAATACTAACAACTACTTATCTGAAATGACGGAGGGCTACGACAGGTTTTTCAGAAAACCTATTGCGTAATGAACTTGATATCGTTGTAGAATCAAATGATTTTAAAATGGAGTGTTTTTGAGTCTTTTCTAGTTTTGCTAAAGGGGTCACTCCCGGTGAAGGGATCGTCGGCCCTTTCCTCATCGAATAAGGTGCAGGATATATCAAATATACCGCTGTGCAAAGCAAAAACTATAGAAGCGATCAAAAGACAAACCGAGGGGTGTAGCATCTGCCAGTTATTGCTAAAGGAGTCACTCCCGGTGAAGGGATCTCGGTCCTTTCCTTATCGAATAAGGTGCAGGATATATCACATATACCGCTGTGCAAAGCAAGAACTGTAGCTACCTGTTTTTAGTTTTGAAATTCGATTCTACAACATCTTTAGGTTTCTTTTATTTCATTAATCTCATTAATGAAGTCCCATCATTTAAGTCACCTAAACATCACAGATAAATACGACGTACACTTATGACATCCGTGCTCGCCTCGATGTCCCCTCGTGCACCGTTAGGTTAGGTGACTAACGGCAGAGCGGGGCAGGGCTAGCGCGGGTGTAAAACATAAGTAACGTCTATATAATATATCGTATATACTATATACAGTATTTATCACAGAACATATCACATGGTCACATCACAGATAACGCAGCAAAAAATATCATATGAAATATTGGATATACTAGGACGTCCGTGTTTTTAATACGAGCCAGTATAAAACACGGATTCCACGGTCGCGATGAATAGCCAAACCCACACCCCTAGACCCCTACGAGAGCGGCAAGCAACCTTACCAATTCTAGGGTTAGGAGACCCGGATTCGACTCCTCGAGATGGTCTCCTACTGGACCCTAGAACCCGGTTACTTGTGCTCCCCTCCTTGGGTCTATCCTAGTGCGGAAAAGTAAATAATATACAAAGATGACAACTTCCGCAACCTGGAAGTGCCCCAATAAAAGAATATTACATACAAGTTTTTACATGAATGAAAATGAAAAACACTCATCTCACATAAAAACCTCCCGGCTATTCAAACACGACGATCCAATATAACATATCCAGCAACACATAACATCACATGTCATTAACGTAAGTAAAATATGCGCATCCTAATTGTCGTTGACATATAGCAACGAAACCGGCGATATCACATATTACACTTACGGTCACAGAAAAGAAAGTGCAAAACTACAACAGTTGGAATCCGCAACCTACATAGACATCGCATGCCTAAACCAATGAATTCCTTAGACATCACATGCCTAACGATTATAAACCCCGCATTTTAGTCTCATTATCGAAAACTCTTTTCAATATCAAGTCGGACAATTCAACAAAATTCCCGACATCCTGATCGAATGCTCGTCGCAAACTTCAGTAGACGGCCGCACCCCCGATACCGTCGACGAAGTGCACCAAGGCGGAACACCGCTACCGCGAGCACCAGAACGGATGCTTTCGGCGACGGGGTTCTCCTACAGTCACTTGGTCGGGGCTATGGGGTGTAGCTGTCTATTAAGTTTACCCGGCGAGTATCCGCGTACGCTACGAGATTGCGACGGGCTTTTGATCACATCAAAATTCCGTGGCAACCGATCAAGTGAGACTAAAGTGCTATGTTTATAACATTCATTTCAGTTATCTCATAACTACTTGAGAATTCCAATTATTGTATCCCATTCCAGATAAACAGAAAATGTTAAATTTTCCGATCGAACAGTCAAACACCCAAGTTTTCCCGAAACAGCTCAACACATGAAACAAGTTTAAAAACATTCACTTCATGCCTCAGTACCAACGGTCCAGCCGTAGAAGGGTTAAGCCAACGCCTCACATGTGGCACACCGTACTGCCCCAAACCCTAAGGTTCAAAGGGCAGTTCAAGACGGTCACATAATCGAGTTAAGGTTTTGTTGAAGATAGTGCCCTCAGAGTCAATTATTAGGTCACAGGTACGTGATTGCAATGATTGATGGAGGACCTATCCCGGTAGGACAGTCTTACTCGAGATGATAGTATGCTATCTGGTTTACCTTTATCATCGTGTACTGTTTTAGGTGACCTGACACGTCGCTATTACACGTTGATAGAGCCCCTAGGATTCTTGCTTGACCACCAGCAGTATGAGGGCGATCATATAAGTGGGAGCTGGGGGTCTACAAGCATATCCTTAAAAGGTCCCTAGTCGTGGGAGTTTCGAGACCGGGCATCGATACTCCATTAGTAGACTAGTGTATACAGTCGAGACCCCGACGAGGGGCGGTGGCCGGTCTCACAAGCCACTGGTGTCAGTTGGATCACCTAAGATGTATACAGGTGCTCATTGGGTTATGAGTACACCGGACAGGACTCGCCGGGAACATGCTAGTTGGTCATATACCAGACGTCAGATGGCAGTTCCCTGGTGACATGTGTGCAGGTTAGTTCATCGACCTGGGGATCGTCATTTGTCTCGTGTGAGTTCCCACTGTACTTTGATTACTACCCTACCACGGCTCAAAGGAGTCGTGCAAACAGGTTTTAGTTGGGTACAGTCCCGAGCCACATGGAGGCAGTGAGCGTATCTTCAGGGGTTCGTCTCTCCCGGTATTGGGGGTGAGGTCGTGCTGTGTCTAGGAGAGCCATTACACAAAGTCCTTGGCCAAGGCAAGGAGATTTACTGGTAGGTATTCCAGTAGTATCTCAGGGTGTTCTGGGCTACACTCCGACACGACTTGTACCGCTTTTGGGGGTCTGACTTTTACCAACCCCCTAGGCCCGCCATGTGATACTCATAGACGAACGGACCGGACTGTACGGATATTGTCACTGACAGGCTCAGTAGGGTGTCAGGCTGAGTTCGCTCACAGACGTCCCTTTTAGTCAATACCTGGTAGCCCGTTACGTATTGGCTTATACCTCTGACGTGCTAGTGGTTAAATCCACAACCAAGGTGTTGACGAGTCTTTAGAGTCCCCCACATTCAGTTACTCAAGCTTTCGGGCGAAAAGCTGTAGAGGCCGTATGGAGATATGGCAGGGTTCGATCAGATACGTGCGGTATTGCACGGATCGTGATCGGACGGTTTTTACTAGCCGGCTTTGGCTTAAGCCGGATTCTAGTTTTAGACAGTGTAGTTTTGTCTCTTTGCATTTGTATTTCGGTCGGAATACAAATGCGGGTGTGTATGCACAGTATCGGGGTTTTCCTGTAATTTATTACGGGACCAGTTTTATGGAGTTGCCAGTTTGCTTTTCGTTTCGGCCATTTTCATTTGTATCTTTCAATGGCCGAAGATTGGTGGAGGAGGGCTTATTTGCATTGTTGCAAATAGGCATTTGTGGAGGGTGTTCTTTACATATATTTGCATCATGATGGTTTTATGATGGAGCCCATCCCTTGACCTTTCTTGCTTGACTTTGTGAGATGAGAGATTATCATGATGGCATCTTACCTTTTCCACCATCACTTGCATTAATTGTGATTTGAGAGGGTATGGGTTTGATGTGAATTTGTGACCTTATCTTTATTAATTCATTTTCCTTCACCCACTTGAATGGGGTGGGCCGGCCACTGTTGCAGTATGGAGTGGATTAATTTCCTTTGTATGGAATGGAATATAAATGAGTGTGCTGGAATTGTTTTAATGGGTTGATGAATTAATATATAGATATTCATTTTGGTTGCTTTGAGTGCAGAGAGAGAGAGTGCTTGCTTCCCTTTTCCAGTGAGCACAAGAAGGGGCTGGCCGAGCTCAATCTTTGTGAGATGCTCCATTTTTCTTAAGCATCCATGGAAAATTCTTGTCCACAAATTCCTCCATAAATGGCAACCTCTTAAACCCTAAAGAGACAATTATTCTACACTATTCTACAGCAAATCTTGGGCGTGGCGGCTAGCCAACTTCGCGCCCGAGTTGCCTCGGTATAGAGGTGGGAGCCCGTAAAAGAATCCGGCTACGTGGTGCCCTTCTGGCGAGGAGGCGACCACCGGAGTTTCCACAGGAGATCGGGACGGCGACGAGAAGACCGGAGGACTCGGATCACTCGGTATATCTCTATTCCCTTTCTTGTAGTTAGCTAGGACTAGTTAATGGTTCGATCCGGGTTATAGTGCGCGGTGGTGCCGGTTTGCTAAGTTCGCAAAATTTAAGTTATTCACCGCTTCCGCAATTGGCCGTCGGATTGACGGCCGGGGCGCCGCCGTGCACTTACAGTGGTATCAGAGACTCGCCATTAACTTAGTCTAGCTTTGTGTAATGTGTTTGCATTTCCGATCGATCAAAAAGTTCCAAAACCCGTATTTTGATCACATCAGTTTTCTGTTGGAAATTTTTAGTGTCCAAAAATTTTTCAGGTTGCATAAAATTGATCAACATGAAATTCTAAGAGTTCTGGAAAAAGTCGACACACTGATCTCCTCAGGGGAGCGCGGAACCGCGGCAAAACCCTGCTTGTTGCCGCGGTTCCGCCGCAGTATGGAGGATACCGTGGGTCGGTTTTTTACAGTGGGCTTCTGGGATGATTTTAGGGGTTTTGGAATGTTAAATTTGGGCCCATAATTTCTGTGAGTGCTACAGTTTTGATTGGGGGCCCACTTGTTAAAATTTGATTGATCGAAAATTTTAAACACATATTTCACAGTATTTACATTATATCTGCGACCGTGAATGTCACTCGATCGGTAAATCCGGTCTAACTGCTATAGCCCGGTTAGACGGATTTGCGAACGTGACTTTCATGTTGATGTTCTGTTTTTGCTGTGATGTTGCGGATCGGTCGTGGGGGATAGCCTGGATGCAATGCTAGTACAGTTTTGTTGTATTATGTACATTTGATATTGCTGGGCGAGCGTCCAACATGTGGACTGCCGTCACTGCCTGTTTGTATTATTATTTTGGGGCACGACCTGGTTGCGGTCGATGTACCCGGTGTATGTATATTTTACTTTCTGTACTAGGATTACCCCGAGGAGGGGTGCACGGATAGCCGGGTTCTAGAGGGCAACAAGCCCGCATCTCATGGCATTGAGACGGAGGGGGCTTCACTCTAGGATTGGCAGGCTATTCGCCGTCGTAGGGGGTACAGGTTGACCCAGGAGGGGTGCCCAAGTTACCGGATTCCGTGAAGTGCTGGGTGGTCCATTCACGGTGCTGAAGGGGGCTGCCTCGCTTCAGGTTTTGGCGGGTGACTTGCCGCGCCCGTAGGGGTCTAGGATTTCATTGCGCAGGCTATCCACACGACCAGGGGAACGTCGGGTTTCAGTAGTGGCTCTGTGAAACCCGGGGATCCCAGATATCTGTATTGTTTCTGTGATGCTGTACATTTCTGTGATGTTGCATTTCTTTCACGCCTTGAGCGAAATACTATATATTGGTATATATATTAGTAGATGTTGTATATGTTTTGCATCCGCGCTAGTCCAGTCCCCGCTCTGTCGTTAGTAAGCTAACCTAACGGGTAATGACGGGACCCAGTGGCGAATGCGGATGGCATATACGTACATCAGTATATTTTCGTTCTTTTTGGTGTGATCAATTGATGGGACTGCATTGATTCGGATCAATGCAAGTTAAAACAAACCTAATATGATGTTGTTGGAACACTTTTCAAAAAGCTGTTATTGCAAGGACGTTCACTTTTGTTTTGCATCGTGGTATTCAGTTGGAATATCCTGCTCCTCAGTCGACGAGGCAAGGGCCGAGATCCCTTCACCGGGAGTGACCCCTTGGACAAAAGTTTGCGTTAGGGCAATGACTTCACTATAGCCGATTACCTTTGCTTTGCACCGTGGTATTCAGTTGGAATATCCTGCACCCCATTCTACGGGGAAAGAGCCGAGATCCCTTCACCGGGAGTGACCTCTTTAGCGAAAGCTTTCGTCACTATATTTTCAAAAAGCTATCCGTTCCTTCGACGATATCAAGTTCTTTACGTTAAAGGTTTTCGCCAGAAACCATTCGTAGCCCTCCGTCGTTTCAGACGGGTAGCACGTAGTATTCATGCTATGTTTGTTGACCTTCGTCAAGGCATAGTGTATGGTAGCTGCTTGTTACCTTTCTGTTGCATAGATAGATGCGTTGGTTTGGGACAGTCGTATAGCCTTGTTGACCTTCGTCAAGGGCTTGTACGGGTGGATTCAAATTAACCTGGATAATGACGGGTAGAACTTGACATGTGACTTATGATTTGTTGACCTTCGCCAAGGTCATAAGAGCATGGGGCAAAAATCACATCGGAAGTTTCAAAAGAACTGAAACTTGCCAGATATGCGCATACCTTCTGGAGTGTGATACCGTGAGCGGATTCCGTCACGTTGTCATGCGATGAGAGTTGGATCCCGATTCCCACTGATGAATTAGTTTACTCCTCGGGTGTTCCCGACTAATTCTTCTTTCAGGTTTGGAGGAGAATTTGAGGTACAGTGGGAGGATTCCAGATTAGATAAATTGGTAACCATTCTGATCTAGGATAGAGTGCACGCTGAGTGTTTCTTTTCTCTCTCTCATTGGCAGCGACCATTGACCCGACCCTAAGACTATGACTCAGTGACCAAGTTGACCGAACCTTCTTAAACACTGGCTTTTGGATTGTCAGAGTTGCAAACCTCATTGCCACTCCTACTTTTACCCTTTTCTCCAGGACACCCCGTATTACTACGAACGTCCACTTCCATTGGACAAAACCATCGTATGGTTATATACGAACTCGAAGGGATTTATTCGAGGATGGTTTCAGGTTCTGGAGAAACGGATAGGATTATTCAGTTGTCTTTTCCTTTTACCTTCTCTCAGGTTGCGAGTACTCCTTGGTTTAGGAGATAGTACACCTATTACGCAAATTGGATAGTCTTCTTCCAAACCTTAGGCTGGTGCCGACCGGTAGGGAATGAAGAAAACCAATTAGCCTAACGATGGTGTACAGAAGGTATTAAGTTCAGACAAAGCAAGGGATTAGTAAGAGGGCAAAGTAAATTGCAACAGATATTCACGACCAAACCAAGTATTCCTTCGCCAATCCTAAAATCACCTTTGTATTTCTCCAAGACACTCCGTATCACTACGAAGATCCACAGTTTATTTGGATACTCCATCGTATGGTTATATACGAACTCGAATGGAACTTGTTCCAGTTCGGGGATGGATTCTGGTCCAGGAGAAATAGGAATAAGGTTTATTCGGTTGTCTTTTATCTTCACCCTCTCTCACTGCGAGTGTTCCTAGGATTGGGACAGTACACCCATTATGCTTATTGGATAGTCTTCTTCCAAACCATAGGCTGGTGCCGAACGGTAGGGAAGGAAGAAAACCATTTGGCCTAAAGGGGTGTACAGAAGGTAAAGACTAAAGACATAAGAAGGGATTTGGAGAGGTGGCAAAGAATTATACGGTTACAGTCGTGAATCTGGAAGAGGCATTACTAGGAATACCAGGATACCCCAATGAAACATTTCAATGTTTCAGTTTCACTGTGTACTGTTAAAGGAAAATTGATTTCCCAATTAGATACTTACTCCAGGGTATGTATTTACCAGGTACGATTCTCACATCTGTATGGTTTTACAGATGATGAGTGGGAGTAAGTTATTGGGAATTGGGTGATTATCCTCATTATATCGGGATTCGTTGTAATCGGTGATATTTGAGGAAATCACCTGGGCTGTTTGCCGGTTGGCAAATATTTGGTTTTGAATATCCGCTGTTATGCACCAATTTCAAATCGATATATCTGTACGTCTATTTTCATAGAGTGAGATATACCCTTTTGAAATTATGTCTGCGACATTTACCTATATCAGTGGATGGTTAGGTAAGGAGCATTAAACAGCGGTGTAATTCTTAACCATAAGTACAGTTTTCAGCCTACGACACACAGTGAATGAGTTATCAGACTCAAGGGACTTATACAGAGTATTGTATGTTGTCCAGGGTCCATCAGGACAGAGGGGTTGGTCCTCGTACTATATTCGGTTTACTTATGACTTCTCTAGTTTTTAGACAGGTGTTTCGTGGAAACACAGGGTCCGAATTTTGAGAAGTTATTGGTATTTGAATAGAGTAGAGAACCAGGTGTAGCAAGTATCGGGATTCTTCAAAGAGATCGAAGATGTAGATACTTGTGTATGGTATTCAGTTGATAGTAGTGATTAAGAGAACTTGCTTCTTTTTCAGGTTACTCATAATTGGAAGCATTCCTAAATTGAGTAACGCTGATCGGACTCCTTCCATTTAGTTGACATGCACTGGAGACAGCTGCATGATTTGAATCTGGTTCAATTAAATCAGTGCCTCTGTTTCTATATTGGATATAGAACAGTTCATATCTTAACATTGTTAAGGTACGGGGAGTTGTCCGGTTTATGCTTAAAACCAGACACTGGACAACTCAAGGCACGTTTCTGTAATGGCTGTTTGTGGGTTGACCCAGGCTATGACGCGGGTTGACTTTCTACCATCTGGAAGATCAATAGCAATATTGTTCTTGACTCGCCACAGTTTTAAATTAAAAATGGATTTTTTCAGGAAAACAGTAGTGGGAGTATGGTAGAACTGGAAGTGATTCCAGAACCACAAACGATTACTGAAGATTTGATAAGGAACCTAAAGATTCAATCTGGATTAACATTCCATTGGCCACTCCGCAGATACGGTGGGTAACTTCAGGCACCCGAGAGGTACTACGGTAGCCTCAAGGACGGTGACAGGGAAGTTCTTGTTTACCCACAATTACCATTGCTGTTGTTCCAGGCTGCGAGACCAGGCGGGAGGATGAGTATAGCGTCGTTCTAAACTAGTTTTAGAAGTGTACGTCTATATGACTCTGCCAGAGGGTTGTCGTAGTCAGTGGGAGCAGCGGAAGCATTGGTGGACAGGTAGCTTATGTCTATTTATAGACTAAAGCAGATGTAGCGGAGATAGATCATCTATTTCTGACGTGACAGTCATAGGTTTGACTTCATCAGAATAGGGGATGGATCAGTTGAGAAGGTTGTAGGGTGTGATGTCATGGTTTTTGGATGACATAAACAGAATAGGAAAAGAAACTCCTATACTACAATCGGTTATACTTTGGTCGTCACACAGTGGTTTCTCCACAAAGGAAATGGATTTTGTATCAGACATATTGGTTACTAGATCTATGGTTTTAGATCTAGATTTGGGTGGTTTCCCAATCAGGGTACTTAGTCAGCATTCTAAGAGTATTTAGAATGGACGACTCCATGCACGGTAGTGTACCTGCAGGTAATGGAGTCACCCTCTCCAAAGGTGTCTTACAGACTAAAAGGGAGAGGGACGTGCATGATTGGCAGATCACTTGCTTAGGCAATTGAGTCAATCATGAGATGTCAAATACCACACCAGATGTTGTTCTTGCACTAGATGCAATAAGTTGACATTAATCCAATCCTGGAGAAACGGTCGGAAGCAGTTTTAGAACATAAGTAGATGTTCTAGGGATATGATAACGACAGCCTTATTCAGGAGACAGTTATCATTCCAGGCTTCCAAGGTGACTTGGACGACAAGGAGGTTGTCAGAGTTATAGTTTTCCCTCTGACGAGGGGCAGTATTTTGGACAGGTGATCCAAGGCAATACCGAGGGAGGCATGGCGCAGGATACTGATTAAGTTCAGTTGTCGATACAGTCTAAGAAGTTTGGATTTGGAGTTCATTTATGAGCTATGTCCCATCAGACATCCAGACACATTCTAAGACAGGTATTGCTCATTTCGGGAGATGGGTTTCTCCGCGAACTTGAGATATAGAGAGACATAGAAAGGAACAACAAAGCGGATCCACTCACTAAGGCTATTCCTCGAACGCAATAGTTTCGCAAACGAGCTTTGTGAGACTGACTAGTAGAGGAGTTGGGTGTTCGGTATCACACGGGCTGTGAGTATGCGACATCGCAATAATTAGCCTTGAGTGCAAGTGGGAGATTGTTGGAGATAGTGCCCTCAGAGTCAATTATTAGGTCACAGGTACGTGATTGCAATGATTGATGGAGGACCTATCCCGGTAGGACAGTCTTACTCGAGATGATAGTATGCTATCTGGTTTACCTTTATCATCGTGTACTGTTTTAGGTGACCTGACACGTCGCTATTACACGTTGATAGAGCCCCTAGGATTCTTGCTTGACCACCAGCAGTATGAGGGCGATCATATAAGTGGGAGCTGGGGGTCTACAAGCATATCCTTAAAAGGTCCCTAGTCGTGGGAGTTTCGAGACCGGGCATCGATACTCCATTAGTAGACTAGTGTATACAGTCGAGACCCCGATGAGGGGCGGTGGCCGGTCTCACAAGCCACTGGTGTCAGTTGGATCACCTAAGATGTATACAGGTGCTCATTGGGTTATGAGTACACCGGACAGGACTCGCCGGGAACATGCTAGTTGGTCATATACCAGACGTCAGATGGCAGTTCCCTGGTGACATGTGTGCAGGTTAGTTCATCGACCCGGGGATCGTCATTTGTCTCGTGTGAGTTCCCACTGTACTTTGATTACTACCCTACCACGGCTCAAAGGAGTCGTGCAAACAGGTTTTAGTTGGGTACAGTCCCGAGCCACATGGAGGCAGTGAGCGTATCTTCAGGGGTTCGTCTCTCCCGGTATTGGGGGTGAGGTCGTGCTGTGTCTAGGAGAGCCATTACACAAAGTCCTTGGCCAAGGCAAGGAGATTTACTGGTAGGTATTCCAGTAGTATCTCAGGGTGTTCTGGGCTACACTCCGACACGACTTGTACCGCTTTTGGGGGTCTGACTTTTACCAACCCCCTAGGCCCGCCATGCGATACTCATAGACGAACGGACCGGACTGTACGGATATTGTCACTGACAGGCTCAGTAGGGTGTCAGGCTGAGTTCGCTCACAGACGTCCCTTTTAGTCAATACCTGGTAGCCCGTTACGTATTGGCTTATACCTCTGACGTGCTAGTGGTTAAATCCACAACCAAGGTGTTGACGAGTCTTTAGAGTCCCCCACATTCAGTTACTCAAGCTTTCGGGCGAAAAGCTGTAGAGGCCGTATGGAGATATGGCAGGGTTCGATCAGATACGTGCGGTATTGCACGGATCGTGATCGGACGGTTTTTACTAGCCGGCTTTGGCTTAAGCCGGATTCTAGTTTTAGACAGTGTAGTTTTGTCTCTTTGCATTTGTATTTCGGTCGGAATACAAATGCGGGTGTGTATGCACAGTATCGGGGTTTTCCTGTAATTTATTACGGGACCAGTTTTATGGAGTTGCCAGTTTGCTTTTCGTTTCGGCCATTTTCATTTGTATCTTTCAATGGCCGAAGATTGGTGGAGGAGGGCTTATTTGCATTGTTGCAAATAGGCATTTGTGGAGGGTGTTCTTTACATATATTTGCATCATGATGGTTTTATGATGGAGCCCATCCCTTGACCTTTCTTGCTTGACTTTGTGAGATGAGAGATTATCATGATGGCATCTTATCTTTTCCACCATCACTTGCATTAATTGTGATTTGAGAGGGTATGGGTTGATGTGAATTTGTGACCTTATCTTTATTAATTCATTTTCCTTCACCCACTTGAATGGGGTGGGCCGGCCACTGTTGCAGTATGGAGTGGATTAATTTCCTTTGTATGGAATGGAATATAAATGAGTGTGCTGGAATTGTTTTAATGGGTTGATGAATTAATATATAGATATTCATTTTGGTTTGCTTTGAGTGCAGAGAGAGAGAGTGCTTGCTTCCCTTTTCCAGTGAGCACAAGAAGGGGCTGGCCGAGCTCAATCTTTGTGAGATGCTCTATTTTTCTTAAGCATCCATGGAAAATTCTTGTCCACAAATTCCTCCATAAATGGCAACCTCTTAAACCCTAAAGAGACAATTATTCTACACTATTCTACAGCAAATCTTGGGCGTGGCGGCTAGCCAACTTCGCGCCCGAGTTGCCTCGGTATAGAGGTGGGAGCCCGTAAAAGAATCCGGCTACGTGGTGCCCTTCTGGCGAGGAGGCGACCACCGGAGTTTCCACAGGAGATCGGGACGGCGACGAGAAGACCGGAGGACTCGGATCACTCGGTATATCTCTATTCCCTTTCTTGTAGTTAGCTAGGACTAGTTAATGGTTCGATCCGGGTTATAGTGCGCGGTGGTGCCGGTTTGCTAAGTTCGCAAAATTTAAGTTATTCACCGCTTCCGCAATTGGCCGTCGGATTGACGGCCGGGGCGCCGCCGTGCACTTACAGGTTTGTTGTCTTCTAGAGAGACCATCGCGTTACTTGCACTACTTAGAACGTCATTAAACCACGGAAAGATCCAACACTTGGAAATTTCCCGACAGGGGAAAAGGTGGGTATTTATATCCGGTCGAACTTTTTAACATATTCAATAATTATCCGGAAAACACATAGACAAGATTAGACAATCCGATCGAATCCACGAGTTCCCAAAACAACCCCAGAAAACTCAACTGTAGAGTAAATATTAAAATATCCCAGAAAATACAGCACTAAAATAGAGGAATTACTGTGAAACTTTTATTGGAAGAATCAACCGTACGGCCGCGGAACCGCCGCACAAGCAGACTCCTGCCGCGGTTCCGCGGCGGTTTAATCGATTTAGGTCCACGAAATTTACAGTAATTCCTACAAAACCCTGCTTAATTTTCTGCATATTTTTAATATGGAAAAATCCACATTTTCAAAATTGGACAGAGAGTGGTCTCGGATTAGGGTTTCGGGTGTTAGTGTATATGCCCTAGGGGCCATTATTGTATCATACTAGTTTGTATATTACTTAATAGAAGCTTGGGATATTCACATGTATATAACAGTCTTGCTAAATATGGTAGTATGCTACTTGGTTTTTCTATCTTAATATGTGAGTATACATATTGATAGAGCTCTTAGGATCTTGCTTGACTACCAGCGTTGTGATGGCAGTCACACTAGTGGGGGCTGGGTAGTCTACAAGCACATCCTTATTCAGGTCCCTAGTCGTTGGATTATCGAGACAGAGCATCGATACTCCGGAGTAGACTAGTGTGTACGCTTCTCATCCCAGTTGGGGAGATGGTCTGTCCCACAGCCGTCAGTACGTCGTACTGGAGATAGTATGCAGGTGCTCGTTAGGTTACGGGTACACCGGACAGGACTCACAGGGAACTGTTGGTTGGTTTTATACAGTCGTCAGTGAACAGTTCTCAGGTGACATGAGTACAGCATAGTCCGCAGACTTGACACTGCTACTTCGCCTCGAGTGTGTCCCACTGTTCTTAGATTGCTACCCTACACGACTCAAAGGAGTCGTGCAAACAGGTAGCAGTTGGGTGCAGTCCCGAGCACTTGGAGGCAATGGCGGTTAGACAGGATTCGTCTCTCCCGGTATTGGGGGTTGATATCGCGCTGTGTCAGAGAGCCATTACGCAAAGTCCTTGGCCAGGGCAAGCGAGATTTGCTGGTATGGTTCCAGTAGTTTCTCAGGGTGTAATGGGCTTCCCTCCGACACGACTTATACCTCTATTAGGGACTGACGCTTGCCGCCCCCTAGGCCTGATATGCGATAGTCATAGACGAACGGACCGGACTGTATGGAGATTGTCACATCAGACTCAGTAGGAGTTCGGATGGGTTTCCTCATCGGCCTTCTTATCGACATCTATCTGGGGACCGTTACGTACAGCTAGTGCCGCTTGCGGTCTGTGGTTAAACCCACTGCCAGTGTAGTAGTCGAGTCTCTAGAGTCCCACACAGAGAGTTTCCTTACTCCAGGCGAAACGATATAGAGGTCGTATGGTTTTACGACAAGGGTTCGGACGCATACGTGTGTTTACGCACGTACGACTTTCGGACAGTTTTTACCAGTCGGCTTTGGTTTAAGCCAGTTACTGGTATCCGGTTATTGGATTTACACAGTCTAAAGTTTTTCCGTATTTTTGCGGAAAGGAGGGGCGTTCTCGTAATTGTGCGAGAAGCTTCTAGAAGGTGGTGACTAAGGAGGTTAAGGTGGCATATACAATGATTGTGATTAGTGAGTTACCTTGATGATTCATACATGTCTTTTGTCCATCTAATGAATCATCACTAGATATTATCAAGCATGGTTGTTAAATTGTTATTTATTATTTTCTTGATAAAAAGAAATGCTTGATATATATCATGTTATCTCACTATTCTCATATCATTATCTTTATCATCTTCTCTCTCCTCAAGCTCTCCCTCTTCAAACACTAATCCTCCCCTCTCATGAGTTGAGTACAAGGATTAGTTAGACTAACTAAATCATAACCCTCACTCTATATCACCTAGCTTCTTTGATTAGCACTTAAAGAAGGTTAGTTGCCTCAAGTTTAGAGGCTAAGCTTGGAGTAAAGCTCTCGGGTGGATCGTCTACTACTTCGAGAAGGCCGAGGAGGACGAGGAGTTCGTAAAGACGAAGGACATGATTCCTTAGGTATAATCCCTAAACATAGTAGTATAGAACTTCTATGTTAATTGTTAGTTATCGTTTAGCTTCGATTCATGCGGTTAGTCGATGTTTAAGCAAAGAACAAGATCGTTTTTTAAATTTCCGCCTCCCCGCAAGTCGTGGGGTGTTCTACATCGACTTACAGTGGTATTAGAGCCTCGCTAAACAATAAATAACTTACTTGCAAATTTGTATGAATTTCGAACGGAAAAAACGAAACCGGAGAAAGCCGAAATCACAAGTTTCTGTCGAATTTTAAATGAAGTCCTAAAATTTCTCAGGGAAGTTCAGAGAGCTAGAAAAGACTGTAGAAGAACACCCAAAAAATTTAGGGTCATGAATCGACCAACGCGCCGCGGAACCCGCGGCGGATCCCACCGATCCGCCGCGATTCCGCCGCCGAGTTGGTGATTCATGAACCCAAATTTCTTGTGTGGGTCCTCTGTATGATTTGGTATTTTCTGGAATATTTTATTTTTGCTCAGGTTTCAGATTTACAAAGAAGTATTGGAGCAAAATTAAAAATGTTTAATCGATCGAAATTATACAGTATTTGCTTGATGGATTATATCTGTGTTTGTATAATGTGTTCATAAACCTCCCCTAACTGCTAGTATGTCGGTTGGCAGGGGGTTGCACATTTCTGTAATGGATTTTATCTGTTTGTGCATATGAACTGTGTTGGACTGTTGTGATGGATAGCCGGGGTTATGTGATGGGTTATTATTTAATTCATTTGATGTAAATGTAATTTGTTGTAATATTATTTTGCGGGGCACATCCAGGTTGCGGTTGTAGGCACCGTTGTATTATTTCATTTTACTGTTTTTGCTCCTAGGACAGACCCAAGGAGGGGTGCACAAACTGCCGGGCGGGTAGTTTGCCGCACCCGCAGGGGGGTCTTGGGTGGGGTAATGGCTATTCATCACAACTGTGTAATCCGTTTTTTTGTTGCAGGCTCAAAACAAACACGGATTGCTTGCAAATCCAATTAAGTTCATCTGTGATCTGGAATGAATATCATTGCGTCAGACGAATGTAAAATATCTATATATATGATAGCTATTTATACGTCACTTATGTTTTACACCCGCGCTAGCCCAGCCCCCGCTCTGTCGTTAGTTAAGTAACCTAACGGGTAATGACAGGACCCCGTGGCGAATGCGGATGGAATAAGAGGATGTTTGTATTTTCGTTGTTTTCTGCAATGATAGGTTAATGATGGGACGCATTATCTATAATGCAAAGAAAATAAACCAAAGTTTTAATCGTTGGAACAATTTAAAAGAAACCACTCGGTTAATTTTAAAAACAGATATTTTTAAATGCGGAGCCTTAACCACTCCTTTTAAAAGCTATCAGGTTCCTTCGGTTATATCAAGTTCACTACGTTCACGGTTTCGCCAAAACCATTCGTAGCCCTCCGTCATTTCATTTGGGTATTCAGTAGTATTCAAGCTATGCGTTTTGGCCAAAGTCAAGGCATAGTGTTTGGTAGCTGCTGGGTTTTCATTTGTTGCATAAGATAGATGAGTTGGTTTTGGGACAGTCGTATTACCATTTGACCAAAGTCAGGGGTATATACGGATGGGTTCAAATTGACAAGATAATGACGGGTAGAACTTGACATGTGACTTATGACATTTTGACCAAAGCCAAGGTCATAAGAGCATGGGGCAAAAACTTATATCGGGAATTTCTAAAGAAACTGAAATTTGCAAAGAGATGCATACCATTTGGAGTTTGATGAATGTTGGTAGCACTCCTTCAACATTATCATACGATGATATTTGGATCCCGATCCTACTGTGAGTATATGCTACTTATCAGGATATTCGTCACTTAACGATCAATGCTATAAACCTAGTAGGTGTCCAGAAAGGTGTCAGCGGGGTTACGCCCCCAGAGAAAAGAGGTTATTTAATTAAGGAACTTCGCGAAAGCGTTGGAAAACCTCCCTCGAAGTATCGACACTAGCCTGGCTGAACGGTTAAGCAAGTATTGTACGGTGAGAATAGTCCTGGCTAATTCTTCTTTTATGGTTTGAGGAAGGATTCGAGAAACAGTGGGAGCCATCCAGTTTAGATAAACTAAAAACCTCTAAACTTGCAAGAGCATCATGCTAAAGAGTTTTCTTCTCTCTCTCCTAATTGCAGCGACCCTGAAAATGACTGGACTTAAGTTACTTTTAGAGAAAAATATACTGACAGGGCCAAACTATAAAGATTGGCTGCGGAATGTCAAAATGGCTTTGACCTATGACAAATTGGGGTACGTCCTCACCGCTACGGCACCTGCTGTCCCTGGTCCCAAATCCAGTAATGCGGATAAGGAAATCCGCAAAACCTGGGATTTAGATTGCGTGAAAGCCAAGTGCATCGTGCTTGCCTCGATGAACAATGAACATCAGAGGAGGCACGAGGATATGGACCTTGATGGCATATTTCTCCATACAAAGGAACTTTATGGAGAGCAATCTCGTATAGCAAGATACGAGACCTCTAAGAACTTGTTTCGAGCGAGGTTGGCTGTCGGGTCATCGGTAGGAGAACATGTCCTAAAGATGATCGGCTATATTGAAGAGCTCGCAGACCTTGGGACGACTTTGGATAATGAGCTCTATACAGACCTTATTCTCCAGTCCCTTCCTCACACCTACGCCCAGTTTATCCTGAACTTCAACATTCAAAGAAAAGAAGTTGAACTTCCGGAACTCCTGAACATGTTAAGGAGTGCAGAGGGCACCTTGAAGAACACAAGGGAAACACCCGCTATGTTTGTTGGCGGTGCATCTTCTTCCGGGTCCAAGGCAAGAGCCAAAGGAAGGAAGAAGAAGGCCGCACCCAAACCTAGAGGAGGTGTTAGTAAGGTGGGAAGAAAGGGAAAGAAAAAGTTTGCGGTACCGGTAGTTGGCCAGGATGAGTGCTTCCATTGTCACAGAAAAGGGCACTGGAAGAAGGATTGCAAGGCGTGGAACGTCAAGAACCAGGAACCGAAGCAAGCTGTGGCTTCGACTTTAGGTGTGTTTGTAATTGAGAATTGTCTGTTAATCAACTCTACTTCCTGGGTATTGGATACCGGATCAGGATCTCATATTTGCAATTCATTGCAGGCACTGAGAAACCGTAGAGTGCTGAAGGAAGGTGGTATGACCCTAAAGGTTGCTAACGGAGCTAGCGTGGGAGCTGCGTCCGTCGGGGATTATCACCTAGGATTGACGAGTGGACACATTTTGGTTTTACATAACTGTTTTTTTGTGCCAAGCTTAACGTGTAATATCATATCAGTTTCCTTGTTATCAAATAAAGGTTATGATTTCACGTTTGTAAGAGATGTTGTCAACATCCACCTTAATCATGGTTTGATTGGGTCAGGTACACTAAATAACGGTATATATGTTTTAAACCAACTCCAAATTTTCAATGTCCAGAACACACTAAAAAGAAAGTCTCCAGATTTAAATAAATCTTTCTTATGGCATTGTAGACTGGGTCACATCAATGAGAGAAGGTTGACTAAGTTGCATAGAGAAGGATATTTGGACTCGTTCGAATATCAATCTTATGACACTTGTCAATCTTGTCTCAAAGGAAAGATGACAAAGACTCCATTCACTGGACAAGGAGTAAGAGCGAGCGAGCTCTTAGGACTCATACACAGCGATGTATGTGGTCCAATGTCTACACATGCAAGAGGTGGTTTTTCCTATTTCATTACTTTCACGGATGATTACTCAAGATACGGATTCATTTATCTGATGAAACATAAATCCGAGGCTTTTGAGAAATTCCAAGAGTAGAAGAATAAAGTAGAAAACCAAACCGGCAAAAGTATCAAGACACTTAGATCTGATCGAGGTGGTGAATACTTGAGTGCCGAGTTCCTAGGTTACCTAAAAGAGAAAGGAATTCTCTCTCAGCTTACTCCTCCATACACTCCACAGCATAACGGTGTATCGGAAAGACGGATTCGAACCCTATTGGATATGGTACGATCCATGATGAGTAATGCTGAGTTACCGCGATCTTTCTGGGGTTATGCGCTAGAATCAGCAGCATATCTTCTGAACAGGGCTCCTACCAAGACTGTGCCTACCACTCCATATCAGATGTGGGCTGGGAAGAAACCCCATCTTCAGCATATGAAGATTTGGGGATGTCCAGCTTTT